>OY728140.1:489238968-491738968 GCA_963277665.1 Viscum album | reverse complement strand
ATATGTTGGTAAAGCTATAAATCATCCTTAATATTGATAAAGACTGCATTGTTTGTAAATTGTTCCCCTATATCCTATATGGAATATTTTCATTAATATATATTCATATGATTGATGAAAATTACTATAATTATGTTCCTCAATATATATGTTTTTAAGTTTAATGGTTTTATCATCCCCTCACATTTTAAATCAATTATTTCACCAAAAATAACACCATGAATTTTTAGTTGAACTCTATAGATTCCTTATTCCTTTTATCCCACATAACTTCTAATTAAATATCACAGTAAATCATAGAAATTATAAGGTGCATAGAAAAGTATGAAATTTATTCATTATCTAACAACTCCTTCTTTACCTCAAGTGTTTACATAACACACTCTCTTATTATGAAAAAAACTATTTATTTTTTATATTGAATTTATTAGTCTAACATTATTTAACTCAGGTTGTTTTAAATCCCAAAAATCATCCATTTATGCGTTCTTTATTATCTATTTAACGGATTTTTAGTTAATAATTTGTGAAAGGTATGATGTATTTTTGTAATTTATGACTTCTATATCTTTTCATTGAATAAAAATGATAATATTATCAACCCTTGTGAATAACAATGTATCAGGTTTCTTTCTACTAATAGAATTAGCTAACTTATTTTGGATTCTAGGATGGTAATGCAAAATGGTTTCATATTCCATGATTAATTTTAACCACATTTAGTGATATATGTTTATATATATGTGTGTGAATATAAAATATAAACATTTATGATTAGAATATTAGTACCATTTTTCTTTGTAGTAGAAATAATCCTAAATCAATAATGAAAATATCACAAATACTAACTGTATATTATGATTCATGTAGTGTTTTCCTTGTGTTGTTATGTTTTTTGATGCAAACGACATCAATTTGTCAATTTTTCTCAGTATTAAGACCATGGAATTATTTTAAGCATTTATTTATCTCAAAATCCACTTCCTATATAAGGGAAGTGTGAATATTGGTTTTCTAAATATACTCTCTTCAATTTCCTCAAATATTTATTCACATTTCTCAAACATTATGTACTTCAATTCTATTTATGTTATTATTGTTGGGGGGATAATCAATTGATATAATTTTCTAACCTAATATCGATAAAAACTACCTAATACAAGGAAATAGTTGACCTCTGTGACACATTTTGTTCTTCTTAATTCAATAATTTCATTTATATTTGATGGATCTACAATCATTCCTTCAATTTTTACACATTTCCTGAATATTTTATTTTTCTCATCTTTAATCCACATGTTCGTAATGTATAATATGATTTCTCTTTATTTAACATATATTCCCATATTGATAAATTTTTATAATGTTCTTATTTTCTCTTGATATATATAATAATTTTATCATTTAATACCACCATAAATTTATCATGGTGGCCCCTAAAGACAATATTCACGATGTCCATAAAATTACAAGGATTTCTATATGTCAAAATTCCATCAAAATGAAGTCATATTTTTCATACAATATATGGAAATATATTTTCTCTTTTCCATTAAAAAATTATACTTAGAATTAACATCCTATTTTGAAAAGTAATGAGTACCAAAAAATTTAATGAATCATATCACTCCCATAACTAGGTGAAGACAAAATGAAATTTTTATTCCCTTTTTATCATACTAACAATTTAATTAGTGGATGTTGATTTCAATCCTATACGAAAATGAAAATGTAATAACAAGGGAAAATCGATATGTATCATTTGGATATCCATATAAAACAGTGAATGGAACCAATGTGAAAAATGTAAAAAATTTGAAACAAATTAGTTAAAATTGAAGAAGGCATAGATCATAAAAAATATATGTTTTGGGAGTAAAATTCAGTTATGTTTAATTATAAATTCAATTATTTAGTATTTATATTATTAATAAATATAGTTTTCTTTGGGGAAACAATTATATCACATTTTCTTGATCATAAAACTAGTTATTGTGTATTTAAACTTCAATTCCACAGTCCGATAATTGAATATGAAATACACATTAACACCATAACACTAATATAGTGTAAATGGGTTCCCCTTATGGTCATGGATTCATCCACTACAAATCCTTTAGTTTTTCCCATTGGAGTCTCTATTTTTCTTGTACTAATGCAATTGTAAATATAGAATATTATTATTTAAAATATTTGGAAAATAAAATTTTACAAAAATTATAACTTCATAATTCAAATAAAAAATCCAAAATATTATTAACATCCCAACATTAATAAGCTGGACACTTTTTACTTTGGTAACCATGTATAGATTGAGAATAATCTAAATCCCTACAAAGGATATGAGATTAATAATGGGGAAAGAATAAATTCACTAAAATTGAAATGAAAATAGAAAAGGAAACTAAATTTAGGATCTAAGGTAGGCCTAATTATAATGTGGAAGCACCTCACACTAGAGTTTCCAACTTCGAATATTGATGGCTTCCATCATATTTATAGAAAATTAGACTACACGGAGTTTACCATATAGTACATATCGTATACTCAGGTCATCTAGTTATTCTATGTTTTTCCGCCGATAGGTGATCCACCATGCTTCCCCTTGACATTGAACATGTCGGGGGTTGTTTGGTGGGGTAAAAGGCATGTTACACTTCCCCACATAGTATGTAGAATCAAATTCATCCACCAATGACATCTATATGGATGTACTTGACCGGAAAATATATTGTTCACGATGTGTAATATCTAGCTTGCTACATGGGAATGAACTCGGTCTGGCCTAATCATGTGAGGGAAAGGCTTTACATCATGTTTTTATAAATTACTTTCCATGTACATGTTAATAAAAATTTAGTTTCAACTGTTTTGTGAATTTGACTAGAATTTATTGAAAGATCAACAATGAAAATAACATAAATCATTATATCTACAAAAAAATATATATCTGGTGAAAAAATGTTTTTATAATCCATAATAGGTATATAATGGAACACACTTATTAGGTACATCAAACTCCCCCACACATAGTCATTTTCATTGCCTTATTCAAAATATCAACATTTAATTAACAGAATCCAAAATCAAAAAAGGGTAGCATTCAAATAATTATACTTATAAACACAATATCTATAGTATAAGTTTCTAAATGGAACAAAACATTTTTTAAAATCAAATATATTCATATGATTCCTTTTTTATAATTAAATTAAATACTTTAATCCTCCTTTATTCATATTTTTCTAATTTTCATAAATACATATGCCACATGGTGATTTACCTCACCAGAAAATGTTACACTAATCACTAAAGATCATTTAATTACAGTAATCTACCATATCATGTATATTCACACAATTTATATTCCTGTAATTGTTGTCATTATCTACTTTTGAAATATAATAAAAAAATCAAGATGTCTTTCAATAAGGTTCAAATGATTTTATGGCTAAGGGTAAGAAGGTAATGATGTGAAAAATAATCATAAAGGATTGAAAAGTTGTTTGAATTATTAAGTAACAAATCATGACATTCCATAAGAAATCTAAATTAGAATGTATCCCCAAAAATAACTCATAAAGGTTACCATAACCATGATATTTCTTTTCCAACATGGGTTTGTGAAATATCAACAATTATAATGGATGAATTAGGACCTTATTTTTTAATTTTCAACATTTTTTTAAGGGACCACTTAGAATGCCATGAATCATTTTTTAGAACCCTTCTTCCTGAATGAAAAAATGGAACTCTCCCCCAAATTTTATTTCATGGGTTCTCGCCATAATATACCATGAATAGGCATCCTCCCACTTATAAGCTCAAATTAATAATCATGTTTAATTATAAAATAATTTTTCAATGAATGATTAATTTTATTGTAATGTGGTTTCTTATCAAAGAACTCACCGATTCTATGGGTTGTATGTATGCAATATACAGGGCTGGTCTCAATGTTAAAGGGGTTGAAAATATCAATCATATGCCTCAATAATTTTTATATAATTCATAATCATCATGTTATGAAAGGAAAATTTTCATGTTCTAGTAGTTATTCATATACCAAGAATCTCTAAAAAAGAGGGTATAAGAAATATTATTTATAAAGGAATAGAATGCCTCTCGAGAATGATGTAAAAATGGGCCAATTAAGTCATGTCATGGATAAAAATGAACAGAGTAACAAATATATATGACCAATAATTTAAATAAAAAATTAAACTATATCAACAGCCATTTTAAAAAATTTAAAATTTAATAAAATCACAAAACCAATAAAATTAAATTTTATCTCATTATTATTTATAATTATAATTAATAAAAAAAATCAACATTTTAAAATATAGAATCTATTAATGATGTGTTCTATATTAATTTATTGAAAAAAATTGTGATGTCACATACTCTCCTCCACACATAATATTAAATATGCCTCCCCCCAAGTGGGACACTAAGGAATAGAACAGGATGTGGGGAGACACAAGTGGGCCATGGTGAGTTAAAACAATAATATAAGTAATTCCAAAATAAATGAAATTAATATAAACTCCAATATAATACCCCCCTCATGGTGAGATCAAAGTGAAGTAAAGAAATCAAAATGAGATGCCATATCACTACATATTACCTCTGACTGTTGAAGAAATAGAAAAAATAATTATACATGAAAAAAAATTATATAAAAAGTATAGGAATATATATATACATATATATATGTAATGGAACTAGTGTGAAAAAACCAGTCACTAGGTTGTCCCAGAAAAGGTACTATTAGTACTAGGGGATCTGGAAGAATAGGGACAACTATAGTTGAAGCTAGAGGATCTAGGTCCACACTCTATTTAGAGGGAACAACTGGGGAATTTGTGGTGGTTGTAGTAGTAATGAAATCTATTCTTGTAGTGGATAGAAGAGATGATTCTATGGAAAGATCTATACACTGTGGATGGGTTGCTAATGTATGAGGATCTTGATGATAAGTTTGTGATGGAGGAAGTGGAAATCCAATGTTTTGGTGGATGAGTATCTATATGATCTCTATATGGTCATGTTTCTAATCCATGGAATCATGGTGGTGCTCATGGAGCTTTAGATGGTGGTTATAGTGGAAAGACATAGTGATATTGGGAGATCTTATGAGTATGTGGTTGGAGGTGGAGATATAGAATGTCTAGAAAAATAAGGTATGGAAGAAGGAAATAGAAGGGAGGAAGGAAGGAGGTATGTTATTGGATATGGGATGTCTGCAGTTGGAGGGGGATACATGATCAATAGTCCCATTAGGGGGATGTGGGTCAACTATGACCCTATCAGGATTCATGGAATCCTATATGAGCTTAAAATTGTCTCCCCGATGCTTGACCATCTTAATGTGGATAAGCATGAAGAATTATATACATTGAGGAGAGCCTAAAGGATCATGAGGGAGAGTTGGATTAAACAACCCAAAATGGTGTGCCAACCTAGTGGAATATAAACTACCGTTCATGTTTCCCTGATGGCTATGTATCATGGAGTAAAATTCTGATGTGCAAAGACAGGGTACATCTGTGTAGTCATGCAAGATGATACATTTGAAAAGATCTATATCATGTACTGAGTTGACACACACATTCAAATTTCAATTAAAGAGGATGGTTTTGAAATAGCGATGGATGAAAATAAGGGTAAGGGATATGATGATACTACTCTTCTTAGATTTGGGAGTGTACCTGTGGTCAGACCCCTCAAACTCCTGCCACATGGAAATGAGGTGAGAGCATTATTATGTGGGTAAGGGTGGGTAAAGGGGGTGGTGTAGTTGAAGGGGGGATGAAGCCACATCCTCCGCCAAACTCGACTATAGTCAGTGAGAAATAGAATCTTCCCAGCCTGGATTGGAATAATTTAGCTGTATCACTGGGTGTCTAACTCTATGCAGGTCCATCGTACTTGAAGATAGCAACGAACTACAAAAATGATTCTTGGAATGGATGAGTGCTGACCTGAAGTGTTTCTATGTGGTTTTTATGACTGAGGAGCTACTCAATATCATCTGAGAAACCTAGAAACTAGGGAATAGTATTATAAACGAATCGACCACTCAACTGGATCATGCACTATGAAAGCTACTACAGTCTGTCTAATTCATGATGCCCCTAAGAAAAAACTCAACTAGGGATTCGGCTAAGGATAGTTTTTACGAGGGAAGGTTGACGTGGGGCCTCTTCTACTAATGTGGAGGGTTCAAAAGTAGTGGAAGTGGGTGGAATTGTGGTTGTCGGAGCTGGTATTGATGTCATCATAGTGGTGTAAGTAGGGTCTACTGCAGTCACTGATGGTTCATTTGGTGTCGTGAATGGAAGTAGGATATGTGGTCATGTATCCCTTGGTAATGAAAGAAGGGGGATCTATGTATGTTATTATATCATCATATATGTATTTTGTGGGTGTTTTTAGGAGGAGGTAGAATCGCCAAGGCTAGCAGATGGTATACCGGAAGATACCTGGATGTGGGGGGTGTCACTGCTGGCCTAAGATGGGTCTAACAATGTGTGGGCCTCTTCCAACTAGTGGAGGCTGCATGCCACTTCCCACTGTCATAATCTCAATTTACCATGATCCATAATGTGAAGGACAATGTAAAACTAGGAAAAATGAAAGGAATGGGAATGAATAATATTGAGAAAATAAAAAAGAAAAGTACATAGCATATCACTCTAAGGTACATTGTGTGTAATGTGATTATGTTTCCAATCCATGTATTCTGGAGGATATTTTTAAGTGGGAATGTGTGAGTTCTATTACATTTCAAGAATTAGTGTGAACATGATGTGTGCGGATAAACGGGGATTAGTCCATGTAGGTTCCCATACATTGACTCGATCCATAGTGGTCATAAACTAGTAAAAATTGTGTTTCAAGATGATACACGATGTTTGTTGGACCAGTGAATCCAATACATATTCACCCTTGAAAAACACTGCTCATGATTAACAAGGTACACAACGTCCCCCAAACATACACCCCGTGTGTGAAACACAGTATGTCTATCCATGTGGTGTACATGAGACAAGGTCAATTGATGCCTTGGCTAGTGAATCTATACATGGAATGTGCGGAATATACACAACTTGTGTTTTCAAATTGAAATTAAAGTTCATGTGGATATTTAATTAGCATACATGTTTTTTTGTATTTCCTGTGTACTGTGGGTTCAGCTGAATGCCTACATTGATTCTAAATAACACAAAACAAATGTAAAACGATGAAATATGGGTTGTAAATAACATACAATGATCGAGTATCATATTGGGGATGACAAATCAGTATGAAATGTACCAAAATGGTGAATTGATTGAGGGAAGGCCGAGCGGTGTGTGGAGTAATCTCTGTTCATTGAAAACTATGAGGAGTGGGGGTGCGATACGTGATCTTCTCGGTATGGGAATCCTAGACATTATAGGTAGGGCACATGGCGTTGGGTTTTCCACACATGCCATGTGATGAATTTTTAAGTATTAACTATTTTTAATACTAAAATAATATTTATTATAATAACATATAATATTTAATAATTATAATTTAGAAAGAAATATTTTATTTACAAAAGAAAAATAATCTTATACATGTAGTGTACCATAGAAATACATGTCTTGTTTTCTAAAATTAGAAAAAGAGAACTAAAATATTTAGTCTAGAACATGGGGAATGGTTTGCACCGACAACCAGCAAATCCAAATGAAAGCCCAAATCATAGGAATAATGGTTATAGAATTTCACATATTAATTAAATTTTTATATTTAAATTATATATAAAGTAATACATGGGGAAAAGAATAATGAATGACATTTGGTTTTTATATTGAATGATTTGGATGGTATAGTGATATTATCCTAATTCAATCTATGGTCTTTTCAACATTGTGATATGATACTATCATTCAACCCACATCACTTCTAGTTGATTTATTAATTTTGATAACATTTTAAATTATTATGATAACATGGGACCCATGACATCAATCAAAACACATACCATTCTATTTTAAGTGAGTGAAAAATGGATAGAATTGAACCAATTGAAAAGACTCAGACCTGAGCCTTTTAGATCTATAGGGTGAAACCCAACCTACCAATTTACCTCCACCATTGTTTTTATTTTATTTTGAATAGGTTCTATTTACATTCCAAAACTCCCCCACACCATTTACATAAAATGCTAGTCGAAAATGAATGAACCGGGTACCGAAGGTAGATTCAAAGCTATTTGAACTGGAAAGAGCTCTAATATAATCCAATGACAATTCCATAACCAAAGGTTTAATTCCATTTTATTAAAATATTAAATATTTATTTATATTATAACTTCTATTAAAATATAAACTAAATACAAAATTACATTCCATGTAGGTAGGCACACAAAATGTGTTCCCACATTTTACTCTTATTTGAATAATTTCCCATAATAATGAAGTGGTACATGGTGCATTGAGAAAAAGAACACTATGTGTGTTTATTAATAATAAAAAATAAGAGAAAATAGATTGTTTGGGTTTCCTCCCAGCAAGAACCATTGTTTTAGTTCCTTGGATAAAACTAGGTAATGGGTAGTCACCCTTAACCTGATAGTGGATGTACATTTCATTGTGCAAACCACCACATATATTTGGAACATTTAACTTTTATCCACGTTTCATGTCCTTTAGATTTTCTAGGAAATGGATTACAGTAGTCCTACTCAGTGGTTAGTAGATTTCAAAGGTGGTCTTATGACTTGAGAGGTTTTTATGCATCTTCAACCTCATGTGATTCAAACTCTTAAATGTTGAACACCTTAAAATAATCAATGAACTTCTCCAATATAGGTACATAAGAAAATGAAGGGTTTGAATAAAATAATTTATCAAGTCTAATATTAACATGTTTTGATGTGTCCCCATATTAAGTTTTTTTTTTTGATATTAAGGTTCATAAATTTGTAGTGAATGATAGGTTGTGCCCACATTATGACAAGCCTCCTTTGTTCAAAAGGACATAGAAAACCCAACCTTAGACTAACCATAGAATCCATATGAGTGATTATCTATGATATTTTCTTGAATAGAATACCAAGTCAATCTAGCCTTTTGGTTTGGACCAAAAGTTGTGGCAATGTCTTCCATAATTGATATTAATATGTTGTAATTACCAAAATATTGTTCTGGAAGAGATGTATGAATATGTGGGGTGAAAAATGTACCGGTCTATTCCTTTTATTTAATCCCATCATCCATGTATGAATAATATTTTTTTAATAGGTATGATAATTTTTTATCGTAAGGATAAAAACATTATCCAACTATGTCATAATAATATAAATTTTAATAAAAAATAAATTGAGATATGGGATTTAGGTGCCCATGAAAATAATTAAGAATAAAAAATATTTGGCTAAAACAACCATAATCCTTAAAAACACTATTTATTACCTTGTTCAAAGGAAATAGAGCCATATTTTGATACTTCTCCCATCACAAGGTGTGGTGACATAAAATATATTGATCCCTTATGGTCCGACTAACTAGGTAGTCATCGATAGTTGGGTTCGATCCAACAGTGAAATTGGAGAAGAAATAAAAAAGGTAAAATAAGCATGTATCAGTTGGTTATACAAACAAAATAGTGAAGTTAATGAATGTGAAAAAGTGAAACGATTTGTGAAAATTCAATTAGAACAAAAGAAGGTAAAGAACAATCATAAAACAATACATCCGTGTTTCAATTCGTTTATGTTTAATTTGAAATTTTGTTCATTAGTATTTATAATATTAATAGAGAATATTTTACCATGTGGATTGATTATATCATATTTTCTTGATCGTCAAACTAGTGATTGTACATTTTAACATCAAATACATGGTCCAGTAATTGAATATTCAAATACACATTAACACCATACCACTAAGATAGTGGAAGCGGGTTCACCTAATGGTCATGGGTTCGTCCACTTCAACTCTGTTATATTTCTCCAGTGGTTTTATTCTATATCTGATACGACACAAATTATAAATAGCGAAATGGATTATTTAAAAGAATTTTAATAAATAATTAAATTCTAATTCGACAATTTAGAAGTTAAATTAAAATAAATTCAATATCTTATTACAAATGAAACACATAGAAACTAGCCTCTAATTAACATGTTCACAGTGTGAGGATTGATAAAAACATTATTCCCAATCGTGGATACGAGAGGAAGAACGTGGAAGGAATAATTACAATAAACTAGAAAAGAAAATAAAATTAAGACTAAAATTTGTATTTGAGTGAGGTCAAATGATTGTGTAGTAGCACCCCCAAGTAGTTTCCAACCTAAAACATGTATTAATTCATTCATTTTTATAGAAAATTAGCATACACAATATTTATGATAAATTACACATAATTTACTTAGGTCAACCAGTTCTTCTCTAGTTTCTCTATAGGTAGTTGATTCATTGATATGCCCCTTGACATTGAACATGTTGTCAGTAAGTTGTTTGGGTACACATCTTTGTGTGCATCCCAAGATGGTATTTATAATAAACTTCATCCACCATCCGTATATATATGAAAATATATGGCATTTAAACATAAAGTACATGACGTGTAATAACTATTTGTCAAGATGGGTGTTTACTCGGTCTGGCTAAACCGTGTCTTGGCAAGGTTACATGAAATGTGTTTATAATGTACACAACATGTAAATATGAAATTTTTTATTTGTAAACCCAAATTTTTAATTTTAATTTAATATCATTAATGATCAATAAGAACACCAAAATATATCACTTTTTCCACAAACTAATGTATATATGGCGAAAAAATGTTTCTATATTAAATAATAGGTATGAAAAGGTACACAAAAATAATGTAAATAATTGAAAAAGCAATTAATTTATAGTGTTGGATACTTTTTCATTTTTGAGATCTTTTTTGAAATAAGTAAATCTATACAAGGATATATTGAAACTCCATTTTTGAAGAATATAATAGTTTCACTCCATGGTGATGCACTAAGGTATATAAACCATTTTAGAAATTATCATTTAGAGACATTGTTTACATATCCAGTTTTATTGGGGACATCCTATAGGTAATTTGGGACATGTGTTTATGACCAGGTATAAGTTCTATTGATAAATCAACCTCATGATCCATGATAAGACCATGATATAGTTTTTTAAATAAATTAGTATATTCCCTTATAGATGGTATATTATCATGGTTGATTAATTAATTTTTCTAAACCATTTGAACTAGATTTAATTATTCCATGGGTATCAATAACCATTCCATTGACCTTTTTCTAAATTATATTCAAAATAACCATCTAATTTTTACAGGATAATTGGAATCTTCCTGAGATGGAGAGACATTTCCTTTTCCAAGTAATTAATGTAATCTCTATATAATGTTTTCCAATTAACACCTAGTATTTCGTCATATTAAACTAAATGATGAATTGAAATATTTAATGGAAGAGATCTCCCACATAGGATAATTTGGGGAGATTCAAACACATTATATTGAATGATTAAACAACTACTTGTTTTTACATATATCACCACCTTATGGTATTGCAGATGTGATTTCATTATTCAATAAAAAATTACTGATTTTAAAGGAATTTGTTGAGAAATAATTAAATAAATATAAATTAATTATTTAGTGATTGGTGAGTATACCATTAACAACATAATTTTGTTTCTACACTAAGGTGGTGTTAGTGGGAATGTAATTATTTTATTTATCACTTGGATGAAGTTTTTTTTATGTTCATTACCCTCAATGACCTTTGATTTTTTTCATTAGATTTCATACATCCCATGATTCTTGTAAATGATGTGTTGGAAAATGGTTGGTACATTGAGGGGATAAATATTTTCTTATATCCTAAAAAATTATTTTATTATTTCCCTATATAATAATGACCATGATGTTAGTGTTTTCTATACACAACAAATTTTATCATTCCTTTGATCCAATTTCAAGGTTGTTTCATTCCAAATTTTTATGTGTAGGTAGTTAGATTTTCCATTCTCTATATACTTAGTAATTTGATCCTCTATCATGAAATATCATCATTTGTTTCACGTATTTATATACATGGGTCTATTTTTAAAACACCATCACAAATTTGAGATCATACCAAACCGCTTCCTGGAAACTTCAAATGTCATGGATAAACAGATCTTTTTAAGGATTTTGTTAAACCACTCTAGTAGAAATTAATTATGTTATCATGTTTAATAGAAAAACTGGATGTGTTCCATGTATGCATTTTGAAACTTACTTCATATGTTATAATATATTGATTCCCCTTCTTCATGAGATGCAAAAAAATTAATTCTATCTTTATAAAATGCGTACATGGAAAATAAGTTTTAAAAAATATTTTATTAATCTTATATGACCCAAATAATTTAACATCATTATTTTTTTGTTTTAATTCATAATCAATATACACTATTTATTAAATTCTTCATCAAAATGGCATATAATAAGAGTATCCTTCTCTTTCTCTAAAAATGATGCACATGAATTATATTTTCCATGAAATTGAAATAGATTTCTATAAAAGTTTTTACTTTAAGATCCACTAAATGAAGGAGATCATTGATATATAACCGTTAGGTGTAAAAGGGCCCTATATACCCAAATTGGTGGGTAAATCGTTGTATAAATATTCTTTTAAAAATTACTCCTTCCCAACTATATCATGACCACTTTATTATAAAGGTAACTTTTTTCTCTTTAGTTTTTTATTGGTTTTTTCATTCCGTCTTTATTATATGATGATGTGTAGAAAGTAATATAGAAAATAAATGTAAATAACACATATATATTACTTGGTTCACCCTCACTCGGCAACGTTGAAGGAGAAAACAATGACAATGTCCTGATGTACCATATTTACTATGTATCACTACCATATTAAGGTTTACGCTAGACCACATATATACCCAGGATGTCTATCATTACAATATTTATCTTTAACTCACTATATTCCAAAGTATCACCCCCTAACTCACTATTTATTGCTCACTGTCAGTGGAAAGTATAACATTCTTAATCTTTATTTTCACACTACACTGATATTGATCTACACATAGTATATGGACTTGTCTGTCCCTTCATTATCAAAAATTAATTCATTCTATGTTTTAAGTAGATTCTATATCCCCATTTTTTTGTCTTCTCCTTCACTTATATGAAAAAAACTAGACCAAACACATCCAAATTCCAGAAAAATATAAAATGCTTCTCTTTACAATAGAAACAACAATTAACTCCAATTTGGAATGATATTCATGTTATTTCTAGTGTTCCTTTCACTCTCTTGAAAGTATCCATGATCAAAAACCTTCCTCAAATATAGTCTAATTATGAAAACCCATTATCATATTCCTCTTCTTCAAAATTCAGATGTTACAATGACACTATTTACTAAATAATCCAAAAAGATCAAATACACTTCTCCACATACTAATTTCAATGCAGAGAGTTCTTTCATGTATTACCTTTTCCTTTTATGGAAACCTCCTTGAACCACCTACATTACAAACCACCTTACATTGCGAACCACCATGAATAGTGTATCATGGTGCATTTCGGTCAATATATGGTTTTCATAAACCATACACATGACAAACTACCTTCACATCATGATCTGATTCTCATTTGTGGACTATAGTGTCCCAGAAATAATATCTATATATAATGATTTATTTTAGGAATACATTAACCTTGAGGAAAGATGATTTTCTATGAGAAAATTTTTCCTTTTTGAAGTACAGTTCCCCAAAACTCCCTTTCTTGATATTTCTTCACAAACTACCACCTCTATGGAATTTATCTTTCACAAACTACATCCTCATTCATAGAATCCATCCTCATGAACTACAGAGACTTTTCAAAATTCTTCCAATTGTGATGATCTAATTTAATAAAATTTTCACATTCTAATGATGTTATTAGAGTACTTTATATAAAAAAATAAATACCACAAAACCCGCTACTCACAAATAATTAAAATATAAAGTAGTACATCATTCAATATTAATGTTCTACAAATTCAGCATAGCACATTTATCCTTTTTAACTAATGACTTCATCAGAAATTAAAATACACATTTCATATCCTTAAATCACTGACTCAATTCCGAAAATGTCATGCCTCGGGAGAATGAAATGACTCCCTCTAATGACAAGCCTTATAAAAATTTATTTTCTTATGTGGTTATTTAACACACTTCATGGTTTTCATACCTCTCTTTTGGTCCACATTGTGTAGCTTTACTTTTATGTGGTCTCCAAACACCACGCTTCATGGTCTACGGACTGTATTGTACAAACTCTTTTTGGGAAGACATCACTTCTCCATAAAACAAACTCTAGATTTTGAGGACCAAAAATATGTAAAACACTATGAAACTATGCCACCATAATTATCTTCCAGAAATACACCACAAATACCAATACATAGTTATCTAAATTTTTCAAAAAATAGAATTGACCCTAAAACACAACAATGTTACATTGATGGATTTTTTTCACAGCAATACATCCCTTCGAGTTTGCTAAAATCTACTCACATTTGGAAACCACATTAATGAATTTTCAATATTTTTTCAACATTTATTTCTTTAGATTCAGATAACGATTAATGATTTTCTCAATACACACTCTAAGCCCACCGGACCCATGCTCTGTATGCAAAAAAATAGTAGCTTGAAAATTTCATCAATGATTGAATTCAATCCAAAATTACTCAACTACTTTCATCATGAATCATATTTTTCATGATATACAACCTTTAATCAATCAACCTTATCCTAATATAATTCAAAACTCCCCCTACTTCAATGCATCACTATTAGATTCTCCCATAGTCACATTTAATACATTTTCTCCCCATTTATAGCAACAATTTTCTTCTTTTTTAATGAACCTGAAGGTCACATCATTGTGGTATGAAATAGGTAAAATAGAAAACGCCATCACATTATGAAAAAACACATCAAACCTCAGGGAGACGAGTTTCCACATCTACACATTTTAATGTTTGGGGAGTTTAATAAACTACGAGAACAAGTTAATACAATTCAAATGAATCATTAGGTATGGATTTGTTTATTAATGTGTGAAACCTATAGTTCTGTTGGAATATAACCAAACATTGAAAGCCTTTCTCCACCATCTCCTTAATAAAATGATAATTTGTTTCAATATGTTTTATAATTAAGTGATGTAGTGGATGTTTTCAAGGATTTATAGAATATTAATTATGAAAATAGTTTTTTATAGGATACTTCACTTAAAATCCCATGTAATCAAGTTGTTGCTTTATCCATAATAACTTTAAGAAAGTTTGAGTGGAAAAAATATATTTATATTCTATATATAACAATGAAATTCATTATTTCATCATTCTTAGACACGAAATTCAAAATCCACCAAGATAGAATGCATCACCTGACATTGATATATTATCACCTAATTATTCGGCCTAATATGTGTCTGGATAGACCAATAACTATTGATAAGATTTTTTATTGTAATGATTACTATGATCCACCATCCTAATGATACACCAATTTATTCATTATACTAAAATTAATTGGTTTTCTTTGGGATTAATTTTATATTGTGGTTCTTGGTATGTGGGAAAAACAATATAAGGCTTTATGGCTATCAAATATAGTATACTACCAACTATTTTTCTGTATTCTATGACATTAACTATATTTCCATTATTGTCCCATGATTTCTTCATCCGGGAATCCACCAGATCCATCATCTCCTTGGAATTATCCATTCCAAATCTTCTATAAACCTCCTTGGACTATTTAGATTGAGAAATGAATGTCACAATCATTCCTTATGTCACCCTTCCCATCATCCTTTGATTAATGTCATTAATGACTAATATATTTTAATCAACTCTACCACACTAAAAATTGAGTTTCTTAAAAAAATAGTTATTGTCCTAGATACAATTCTCTTGGTTCTTTATTTAAACCATATAACACATTCTTCAACAGACAAACAATATTCTCATTCTCATGAATAAAAAATCCATCTGTATTTATAATATAAACATCCTCTTCCAAAACTCCATTTAGACCATTCATATTGTTATTATATATAATTCTCCCCTATAATGTGAAACTCTTCCTTCTATAGAGCCCACTGTTTATATAAATGAGAAATATTCTCCTCCTATATAGAATCATCACATGTGACCTTAGGTTTCAGAAACTTCCCTACCTCAATAAAATATTCTAGTTATATCCAACTTAAATAAGATTTTCAATGGTTGAACTTACCTATTATAAATTATCTATATACAAAAACACTAATCTAGTTGAGTCATAACATAGTGTACGAAACATGGGATGAATTTTATAACATTATTACTATACATTGAACTCAATTACATCCAATCATCATAATAAGTCATAGGCCATTAACTTTTTGTAGGAACTATTTCATATTTCTCAATCATCTATAGAAACTAGTTTTTATCAGTTGACATACAAGAGAATATCACATCACCACTTTGGTTTTTTTGATGGAATTTCTCCTTTTATTGTATCTCCCCTAAAAACCTGAAATACCTGAACATCAGTTAATAGTACATAGACACAAAAGGAGATGAGTTCATCTAGAATCTCTAACAAGGGGATTCAGATCATTCCTAATGGATCAACCCTTTAATGATTTCAAACAAATAATTGTACTATTTTTAACATTTTTCTAACATCCCTATCAGCATCAACTATTCGGGCAATTTGAGTAAGAATTCATTACCCAGATGATGATCCTAGTTATGATATTTATGTTTTTAGGCCTTATAGTTTTCAATATTTTGAGGGTAATCCCATTGGTATACTTTTCCTTCATTGATGCTCCTTCAATAATCCATTTATTCAGACTCTTTCTTTGAGTGGGAATATTTACAATAGTCATATAATCTTTCATATTTGTCCATTAGATGAATCTTTACATTATGTCCACCTATCACTTTGTGGAATGAATATGATATTTTCAAGGTGGTGTTTATTAATTTTTATTTTATTAGTTATCCAAGTCACTATATTGTTTTTGGTTGTTAGTGGGTCCTTCAGTGAATGTAATTTCTTAATACTCAATTCTAGAGTAGCTCCACCCTTATTTCATCAAGTTTTGTTCAAATTATTTCCATGATTTTTTAGTGAGTGTAATAAATGAGGTGCATGAATATCATTTCCTAGATATCCTATTTCCTTCATGATCTACATTGCACACCATGTACTATGCTTCATTAGATACCTTGTTTCACTCAAGATATTCCTTCTGGGTACTATTTTTTCTTCTTTAGGATACTGCACTTTGAAAAAATTATTCTTGTATTGTAACATGGATGGGAGCTGTCATGAGATAAATAAATGAACTAACATTTGTGATCTTGCTACTTCACAAAATTATTTTCTTTGAAGATTGATATTCTTTATGGACAACCTTATATATATGAAAATAGAACTATATAGGCTCGTATACATGTTTGGTTTACCAATCAATTATCCAAATATTATTTAATTTTTTATTGATTTGTAATGTTTTTAATAATGGAATTTTTATTTGAAAAATGATCCCCCAAAATCTAAAATCTAAAAAATTTATATTCAACACCTTTCCAAACATGTCTATCACATCATGTAGTACCCACCCTAGGTGGTCTATATTATCAAACTCATTTATAGTTCTATATATATATTATCCATCATGGTTTTTGAAAATAAATTAGTAGCTCAAATATTATCCAACAATAGTTTCTAATAATCTCCATCTTCTAACATTAAATAACTAGGTTCCACTGCAACCATACTCTGATATCTCACAAAATTGTTATGTGAACATAGTGTCTTCGACAAAATTCACCCATAATGAACTTAATTTATGTCATCCATATAAATTCCAAAGGGTTATCATATTATCTATGTGATCATGTATATTTAATAATAAATTGATTATTTTAATAGAAATGTCATAGATATTTTCATACCTCTTTTAGAGTTCTCATAGGTGATATACAGTTTACATAATTATTATGTGATTCACATTAATATTCCATTATACCAAAAAATTTGGAAAACACTAAGGAAAATCCTTATTTATGAACATATTCACAGATTGTAAATTCCAACAAAAATCTCCCCATATATTTTAAAAAACATAATCAATTTCCAAAAAAAATATCATCTATAAAGACATAAAAATTAATTTTTATAGAGTTGAACATACTATTTAACTTCTAGATTTCATGAGAACATAATTTATATGAATTCATCTACACATCCATATAAAAAATAACCTATTAAATCATCAATATAATACAATAAATTTCATGATTTTCACTATCCTTTATAGTATAATTTTATGATATTTTAACATCACCTTAATACATAAATATCCATAAAAATGACATCATAAATATTATCTCATACCTCCTAATAACATTCATATGCATAATCCTCACATATTTAATTATATCTTAAAATATAACACATTGCATCCTTAGAAAAATTTAATCATGACTAACAAATACTATCAACCCATTCATCACACAACCTATTGGGTGAAATGGAATCTATATTGTGAATTTTTTTATCCGAAACATTCATTAATTTATTATTGATTTTGATGCTCAATAATTCCCAAATATATTCTCCTATTGAATGTTAATTAAGTTAATTTTAGGATAATAATCATTAGGATAATTATTTAATAATGTAAGAACTATCAAACATTAATTCTATATATGTTCATTTGATTAATCTAGGTATAAGTATTATCAATGTGTTTTTCAGAATTATGGAAATAATTTTTATACCTTATATTTAATAATGAAATTTTGGTTTTATACCCTATGTTTGGAATGAATTATGGATCAGGAACCCAACTTTTGGAATATAACCTACATTTGAGGACCAAGTGTTTGGTTTGTCATCCCTACTTTTGTAATCAACTGTACATTTTCAATATTCCTTTGGAAGTTTACCACGATACTAAGAAACACTATATTTAACTTGGTCAGTTAAAGACTTTTTCATTGTGAGTTATTTTTTTTTCTAGGATGATCTCATCAAAATTAAATATATATTTAAAGATGTTTAAAGATCGATTTTAAAGGATATTAATGAAAAGATTAAATTATTCATATTTCTAATTGATGTTTTGACATTCTTTGATATTTTTAATTCAAATACTCATGATTTATTATGTGATATTTTTGGATTTTTTTAACGTAATAAAATTAGTCCATTATAATAAATTTAAAGAGTTACTTTTTCTTATGATACAAATTTGCATTAAAAATATTAATGACATATCACCTCTAAGAATTCAATTTGGAAAAATAAATGTTATTATTGTTTTCAATTTGATTTAATGGACTCTTTTTTCTACTATATTTCTTTTTTAGTCTTTTCATGCAATTTGAAAAATAGCGTATTAGAGATAAACTTTGTTTACATTAATTTTTTTCCATATTCTTGGGGTTTTGTATACTAATAATTAAATAATGTCATCTTCACATTGAAAAATGTTATTCTAATTTTGTATTTTTTTAAGATCAGAAAAATTTTTAGATGTTTCTACAACTATGTGTTTAAACAGTATTCAACCTATTTATGTTAATCAATTTACTCTTAATGTTTTAACTACTCTTACATAGTTAGGGTTTAATTTTTTTCTTGTCATACTAAGAATTGGATATTTTAATTACATTCAAAAGAACCAGAATTATTTGTAAAATATTTCTTCTAAATGAGTCATATTCTTGAACATACTTCTATAGGTCTCCCAATAAGATGACTTACTATTGAAAATAACAATGATTATGGATTAGAGCATTGGAGTAGTGGATTAAGGAAATCATGTGCCCAAAAAAACTATACATCACTATGTTTTTTCATTGATTATTTTCAACTACCTACACATCTATAATAGAAAATAAGATAATCACATTAATATCAAGGGGGGTTTTTTGTGTTTTTATTGAAATTATATTTTCCCCACAAATGTATTTTCATAATTTCTATTACGACTAAAAAATGGTATCAGAGTTCAAACTCTATTTCCTTATTTATCTTCCTAAAAATAATATTTGTTTCTTACTTTTAAAATAATTAAAATCATGGGAAATGCTATATTTATATATTCCATTTTGAAAAATATTGAAGATTTTGTTGTTTTTACTCATTAATAATAATTGGTATCAAAATATAGAGTCATGTGGTTATATTTCATTTGACACTAAAATGTTAGAGTTAAATATCCATAAAAATATAAATCTAAATGGATGATCTTAGAGAACGTATGTGAATGATCTATTCACCCAATTTTAATGGTGATAAGTATGAATATTGTAAAGCACACATTATTATTTGTATGAAAAAATATAAAATTAGATATTATTTAAATTTATAATGTTATATTAAATTACTAAATAAGATATTAAAATTATGGAATGATGATCAAGAGATTTAATAAGATATTAATTTTAGATTTATAAATACTATTTTATGTGGATTAAGAACTAATGGATTTAAATGAGCTCATTAGTGTGCTACTACATCTGAGTTGTCGAAGACAATCTCTATTGCCTATAAAAGAATTAATAATGTCAAGAAACAAAAGTAAAACAATAATAAATATAAATTTGATATATTTTGGATGTTTGATGATTAAATAATCACCAAGATGAATAGACTATTTACAGAAGTTTTAAACGGTATTACATCATTCAAAGAACCAACTAATCAACGTGATCAATCTTGGTAGGTACTCAGAGCAATTCCCTCTATGTGGAATCGAATATCTGTTTCTATTCAACATTCCATAGCAGTTGAATAATTTAATGTGATAGAACTGAATGGATCCTTGATAATGTATGAAGTTGGGATGATATTTTATAATGATGAAAATATTTCTTTCAAAAAGGATAATTCATCACTAAATACCACTATTGTCAAATTTTCTATTTCATGTTATCCAGATTGAATTATAGAGATTTCATATCTTACTAAATGATTTGGAAATTGTACACAAAGAGAAATAAAGGAAATAAAAAAGATAGATTATATGAATTCAAGGAGATTGTTCCCACAAATATTAACTGTCTAATGATTAAAGATTTGAGGAAAGTTAATTATAAAATAAAATTTCATGAATGTCATGAATGCTAACTGGAGTAATAACTCTGATTCAACTAATTAATCTAATACAAATTATGAAGCTGGGCATGAAAATCAAATGGTAAATATATATATATATATATTTCTCATGATGACGAGGTAAAAACTTCTTAATCTCAAATATTTAATTCTCAAAACATACTTATCATGAATTCAATAAATATTTTTTATACTTTAAGAAAAACTTTATTCATTAACAAAAGGACACAAAATGGTAGAAAATATTATCATACAATTTCAAATGATAAATAATGCTTATCAAAATAGATTAAGAATTTAATAACTAATTATTCCAAAATTTGTTGTATTCTACGTGAAAATAATACCAAAGAATTATTGGAAGACGTTAATACTTTCAATAAATCCACTATTATTCTAATTAATGGAGGCAACTATTTTAATATAATTCATGGTAAAAAAATATTAATTTTGAAAACCATGGGATTGGAATTAATGGATAAATTGAAAAATTATATAGAAATTATTCTTTTCTTATTTCAAAAATAAAGATCATATCTACAGTTAAACATTCTCACATTGGACCTAAAATATATGGATACCCAAAGGAACCTCTATTTGTAAAAAAATATAACTTTATTATATTCTTATTTGTTATTATTCTAAATAGAAACTTCATCAGTGATGGAATTGTAAATCAATGAAGTATTTCTTTTCTATTTTTATATTTGATTTAAATTCATTAGTTGTTTTATATAAGGGAAGAAAATTTTTAATATATTATATTTTTCTCATTTATATTCAAATACCCTTATATTAAAACTATCAATCTTTTATAATATAATTATTTTATTTTATGAATCAATATATGGACATATTTTTTATTGAATATTATATTATACATATTTATTATTTAATATGTAACTGAATAATAAAGTGTTCTAATATGAGTACAGATTTTATTATTTTATTTCCATAAAAATTGTTGTATATTAAGACTATATTTCTAGGGAAAATTAATTACTTTGGGGGAGAAGGTATAACTTTCTTGTATAAATCACCTATAGAAAGATTTGTTTATTAAATGAATTTATATTTTCATAATTAATAATTTACTTCATAACACATTAAATGAAAATAATTCCCATATTAATGTTATTCCGTAATATAAATTTATTCATTCAAAATTATTTTCTTAGATAAAATTGTCATTTCAACTAAACAATCAGAAATAATTACACTTTCTTTTGGCTCAAGAATCTGAAATGTTTCCTGAAAACCATTATTCTTCCTCTTTCCAACCATAACTTCTTCACAAACCCTTTGAAACCCTTTTTTCTGATATTAGAAAATAATGTACATATAAATAATTTAGACTATGTAGAATGAAGATACCAAGGACTTCATGCGCAGTGAAATAGTTTTCTCAAAAATATTTGTTTTCAATGATTGGATCGATTGATTTATTTTAGTTGATCATAAAACAAGATAAAATTATTCGAATTTTTCATGACCCGTCCCTCGGGACTCATGCCATGACTATGTAACATCCCAGGTAAATAAAGAATAAAGAATTTTCATATTTATTAATATTTACGAATTAAATATTAATTTTATTTTAAAGGGGTTGCTATGTTCGATAGCGTACCCGATACGCAACGATGAGTTTCTTTGAAACTTACGTAGCACACTAGAAATAAAATAATATTTTTTTAAATGTTAGTTAACAAGTAGCCATTTTACTGGCGGGAATGGATATAAATAACTAAAATATTATTAGATATGTTTTTAAATGTTTATACATTTACCCAATAAAAGATAAAGGCTTAAAATACGGAAAGAGTTCAATTTTAGGGCATATATACTCTAATTTTCACTAAAGGTTCACTTATCACCTTTTAATGGTGAACCGTCATTAAATATAGTTTTGATCACTCTTATACTTTATTTTGGACCAAATATAACTCTTCTTTAGAATCGGGACATCAAAATTTACTTTGTGTAAATTTTTGGTACCTTTCTGATAAAGTTCATTTTTTTATGAATAGTGTAAAATGTTGTATTTTAATTCAAAACCTCTTTTTAATATAAATTATTTATATGATTAGATTATTATTTTAATTTGTTTTAAAGTGAAATTAGAAAATATTTTTACCAGTTAATCCAATGGTGGTCATTGGAATCAATTTCACTTTGAAATTGGACTTAAACTAGTGTCAATCTTTTGATACTTATTGTTTCATAAAAACACGCTATTTGCTCTGACAGCGGGAATTAATTATTAAATTAATTAATGTGACTTATATGTTTTGAACTTTTTAAAATAGACTTCATTTTTGAATTCATAATATCAAATATAGCTTAGGGTGAATGTTTGGTAATTTTCTGAAAAACTTCAATTTTTGGTGAATAGTGAAACCACTAAGTGGAACTTATAAAGACTGATTTTCCGTTTAAATGAAATTTTGTCATCATTGTGTTTTGAATTTCAAAAATCCAACATACATGGTTGTCATTAAGAATTAAAATGTGGTTCAATGAGATTATAATAATTTTTTGGTGAATAGTAACTTATTAAGTTCTTAATCGCGATTAGAGGTAATTAGTGTAGTTTAAGGTAAAAATGGTATTATAAGAATGTGAAAACACCATGACACTTGTCCTACACCTATTGGTTGAGTCATGGCCGACCAAGACAAGCCATGGGCCAACTTGGGGACCCCATGGAGCAACTTTAGTTGGAAAATGACATTAATATATTTTTATTTAATGTTAAAATTAAATTGACACAAACATGAGTTGTTTTACTAAAACAATTTTTGAGTGGGGTTATACAAGTCCAAATTTTGATTATAAATAGTAATTGGAAAGCTAAAAAGATTTCCTACATCATAGTAGTTTTTTTATAATTTTTAGACATTAACTAAATTAAATTATTTATGACATAATAATGATGCAGCGATGACATCATTATTTGACAATTTAAATAAAATGGAAAGATAATGAAAAATCTAAAACCTAAACATGTCCAAAACCAATTGGATGAGTGGATTTCGAACCCTTATCACCTTATCCACGAATTATATCAATGTGGGACCTTTTAAAACCGAAACACATTTTCAAATAAAGTAATATTTCTTTACTTTCCAAAAGTGCCCCTCCTCTCCTCTTATAAAAGGCCCCCACCTCTACCCCATTTCACACACTTCTCAAGCCTTTGGCTCAGCCAAACCCTACCCAATTACTCTATCCACATCCCTCTCCTCATCCTAGAGGATTCCCTTTCGGAAGAATCCTTTCAAAGGAAGCCTTTAGGCTCAAATCAAAAGGGAGTTACACTTTTAAAGGTAATTCATTCTCCCTTGTTCATTTGTTTTATTTTGCTTCTCCAACCCTCTAAACTCTTTTTATTTACTTCTTTTGTAACAACACCAGTATCTTAAATATACTAGGATGTTGTTATAATATTTATTTGAGATACACTCTCACACAACTACATCAAATGGTTAAAGAACATACGGTTTCCGTGGATGGCGAAATTTTGCCTCCCGAAACGATGATTGTTCAATACTCATTTAACACCTTCAAGGGTGGCCATTATGATGTCACTATTTTTATATATGATATATAATATGTTTATGTTTTCTTTAATCTTCTGTATTTTTCATTTTTGGCATACCTTTATGGTTTCCATTATGGGTAACACGATATCTTCATTTAAGGAAGTGCGGACTACCGCCCCCTAAAAGTGATGTGATTCGTTAATGCCATATGTGGGACGTGTAAAGAATGGATTTAAAGTTATTATATATGATTTTATACTGGAATTATAATATACCTCTATATCATTATTATTTCTTTCCATTAAAGTATGAGATAGAAATGAAAGTACCGTTCATGCGTACGTACGGCTTACCGTCTCCATGAACGGTGCATTTCATTTCTTATCCCCAAATGTAATATACTATTAAAAGTACATGTATATAATGGATATATATAATTAATGATATATATAAATGATGAATATAATTCTGGAATTAAAATATACATACCTCTCATTTAGTTTTAATTCCACTAATATGACAAAGAAATGAAAGTAGCGTTCATGCGTACGTACGGCTTACCGTCTCCATGAACGGTGCATTTCATTTCTTAACTCTAAATGATTATGTAATATTATAAACACATGTATATGCAGGATATATATGATATATATGATATCCAAATCAGGAATTTCATTCTGGATATAAATAACTTTTGACCACACGAACAACATGTAATTGTAAGAAGTCAACTTTCGACTTAAGAACCAAATATTGACAAAACAAACATTATTAACTTAAATGGTTACATAATGTTTATAACATGGCAATAAGTGATATAAAAAGAATAATGAACTTTAAAAAGGTTCTTAATCAAGTATAAATTAACTCATGTTTATTATTCAGGATGTTAAAGAACGATCGAGTCAAGTCGGACCCAAGGTAAGGGACTTCATCTCAATCTCCTTTAATTGAGGCATATTTCATTTTATACACAACTTTCTTTTATACGGTGTATAAACGCCTTTGACTTTTACTTTTATACAAAAGGAATCTTTTTATACGAAGCGTTTTACAAAACGACAAAAAGGAATGTTTCTTTTATCGTACGTGGCGACAAAAACCTTTTTCCGCCGCCGCGGGTATTATTTGGTCTTTGGCTTTCTCAACAAGCCGTAATGTTTTTAGAATAAAATAAATACCATATACTCTTTTATGTATTTTGGTATTGAAAATGGTTTTGAAAAAGGATTCTATTATGTCAATATATTTATGATATATTGTGATTGAAATGTGGAAATGTTATCATTCCTTTATATTGGTTTTATGTTTTATGATTTTATATTGGTACATGGACATTTTAACGGGTGGTTACGTTATAAACCATATGACGGGTGGTGCCGTGAATACCAGGACGGGTGGTTACGTTATAACCTCCAATGCATTGGGTATGGAAGTCGGTCGTACGGCTATTCCATTAAGTATGTATGGAAATTGGCCGTATGGCTATTCCATTAAGTGATATGTGTGGAAGTCAACCGAATGGTTATTCCACTTAAGTATGTTTATGTCCCAAGTTACCTTTATATATGTTATGTGTTCTTTTTATGGATTTTATGGTAATCCTTTGGTTACAAAAAGGTAAGTAATGATATTTTATTGAGTGAAGAGTTTTTACTACTTCATAAAGGTGAAAAGTATTACCTTGATAAAGTATACATGGTTTACTATTTGTTTTGATAAACTAACAGTTTTCATTCTCTTTGTATCCCTTACTGAGCTTTTTATGCTCACCCCAAGTTTTTCGAAATGTTTTTCATAGGACTTAAAGTGGAATAATGTCAAGGATGGGATCAAGGGAATTTCATGCTATCTAAAACATGGAATCTAGACATCTTTCTTTTTAAGAGTTTTTTTTATTTTATGGAGACTTAGTAGAAGTGTCTACTTTGTAATCTTTTAAGATGTAATAGTTATGTTCTAATTCTCTAAAACTATAAACCTGAAATATCCTCAATGTGAATTATTCATTTAATTCAATATTAAGTAAGGTTTAAGGTTGGGGCCTTATAGTTGGTATTAATGGTCGGTTTAGACAACTTTAGGAGTTAGAAAAGTGTTAAATTATAATATGATTGAAATGATATAGCATTTACGGATTACCATGTTGCTTCGCCTAAGATATTTCTCTGTTCAGAATGGTTTTCCACAAAGGAAACAAAGCAGCTATGTTGGGACGACATCAGGAGAAAGATAACCTTCCAAATCAGCAACCTGAGATGGTCGGAATCGGAACTGAACAGTTTGTTGCAGTGATGGCACAGTTGAGTCAGGCTATAAATGGTGGTGGTATCCATGCACGAGATCAGCCAGATCAACCGCAGAGGAACATGTCAGTGGTGGAACATTTCATGAGGCAACATCCCCCATCATTTAGAGGATCATCTGACCCTTTGCAAGCTGAAGGGTGGATTAAAGCACTGGAGAAGATTTTTGATGTCATGGGGTGTTCAGAACATCAAAAGGTTAGTCTTGTTGTTTACCGTTTTGAAGGTGAAGCTGATCAGTGGTGGTCGATGGTGAAAAATATAAGGGATAGTGATGAGATTGAGGATCTTCACTGGGACGAATTCAAAGGTATGTTTCTTGAGAAATATTTTCCTAAGGTGGTTCGTCTTAGGATGGAAAAACAGTTCCTAGAATTGAGGCAGGAGGATGATTCAGTGGATGCTTATGAAGAAAAGTTCACTCGATTGGCAAGGAATGCTCCTAACTTTATACGAGATCTTGATAGTAAAATAAACCATTTTTACTCAGGTTTAAAGCCAAAGTATCGAAGGGCTTTAGCTTCTCGTGAGTTCAAAAGTTATGAAAAACTTGTTCGATGTGCGGAGAAGGTGGAAATGGAGTTTGCCGATGATCAGGTGTTCTATGACAAACAACAGAATAAGAGATCTAGTTGGCAGGAAAAGGGGAAGAATTCATCAAAGAAGCAAGGAGGTAAGAAAACCAAATATCCATCCTGTGAGAAGTGTGGTAAAATGCATCCTGTAGAATGTTTATCCAAGTCTAGTAAGTGCTTTCGGTGTGGTAAGTCTGGTCATATTGCTCGTAACTGTAAGGAAGATGATCAAGCAGAAAATGAAAAGCCAACGGTAAGATGTTTTAAGTGTAATGAAATGGGTCATTATGCAAACGAGTGTCCAATGAAGAACTCAACTGGGGGAATGCAGCCAGACTACAAGCAGAAAGGGGTGGCGAAATCCTTTGCAACAACTTCAGTAGATGTTGGGCCATCAAATGTAGTGGTATCAGCTCCAGGGAGCTTAGTATTTTTCGAAGATTGACTTGAGGTCGGGGTACCATCAGTTGAAAGTAAAAGAAGCAGACGTTCCGAAGACTGTTTTCCGTACTAGATATGGCCATTATGAATTTGTAGTTATGCCTTTTGGGTTAACCAATGCAACTGCTGTATTCATGGACCTTATGAATAAAATTTTCCATGAGTTCTTGGATAAGTTTGTGTTTGTGTTTTGAGATCTGGGAATAGATTGTGTGTGCCTTGTGATTCACAGTTGAAGAATGAGTTGTTATGTGAGGCTCATAGTTCCCCGTTTTCAGTTCATCCTGGAAGTACTAAGATGTACAGAGATCTGCGGGAGTATTACTGGTGGGATGGAATGAAAAGAGATATTGCTGATTTTACTGTGGAGTGTTTGACATGTCAACAGGTTAAAGCAGAGTGGCAGTTACCGAAAGGGATGCTTCAGCCTTTACCAGTGCCATAGTGTAAATGGGAAAACATATCCATGGACTTTGTTGTGGGATTACCGAGGACATCTCGAGGTAATAATGAAATCTGGGTTATTATTGATTGCTTGACCAAATCTACTCATTTCCTTGCTATACGAGATACTTTCTCTCTTGATCAACTTTCCCGTTTGTATCTTAAAGAGATAGTCAGGTTACATGGAGTTCCCCTTTCCATTGTATCGGATCGTGATCCCAGGTTCACATCTAACTTTTGGAAAGGCCTTCAAAAGTCGTTGGGTACTGAATTAAATTTTAGTACAACTTTTCATCCTCAACCAGATGGGCAGTCAGAACGAACAATCCAGACATTGGAGGATATGCTACGAGCTTGTTCTATGAATTATCAGGGAAGTTGGGACCAACATCTTTCTTTGGTTGAGTTTTCATATAATAACAGTTTTCATTCCAGTATACAGATGGCACCATTTCAGGCATTATATGGGAAGTGGTGTCGAACTCCAACTTTCTGGGATGAAGTGGGTGAAAGGAAGTTGATGGGACCAGAATTGGTAGAAGAGATGGCAGAAAAAAGTTCAGTTGATTCAGAAAACACATGAGAACAGCTCAGAGCAGGCAGAAGAGTTATGCGGATAACCGGAGGAAGGATCTATCTTTTGAGGTAGGTGATCATGCTTTTCTCAAGGTTTCTCCTGGGAAAAGTGTGATGAGATTTGGTAAGAAAAGAAAGCTGAGTCCAAGGTTTATTGGACCATATGAAATTCTGGAGAGAGTTGGATCAGTTGCATACCGGGTGGCTTTACCTCCGAGTTTATCTCAGGTACACAAT
The DNA here is from genome assembly GCA_963277665.1 of Viscum album. Classification (NCBI taxonomy): domain Eukaryota; kingdom Viridiplantae; phylum Streptophyta; class Magnoliopsida; order Santalales; family Viscaceae; genus Viscum; species Viscum album. Next base: position 491,709,623 of record OY728140.1, on the reverse strand, counting down.
GTTTTTCATGTTTCAATGTTGAGGAAGTATATGCCAGATCCATCTCATGTTTTGAGTCTAGAGGTAGTTCAGCTGGAAGAGAACCTATCTTATGAGGAACAACCGGTCCAGATTCTTGATCATAGGGAGCAGGTGTTACGGAATAAGGTGATCCACTAGGTAAAGGTTTTGTGGAAAAACCATGTGATTGAAGAGGCAACGTGGAATCTGAAAATGCTATGAGGGATAAATACCCCCACTTATTTTGATAAGTGAATAAAATTGCGAGGACGCAATTCCCAAAAGGGGGGAAGGATGTAACATCCCAGGTAAATAAAGAATAAAGAATTTTCATAATTATTAATATTTACGAATTAAATATTAATTTTATTTTAAAGGGGTTGCTATGTTCGATAGCGTACCCGATACGCAACGATGAGTTTCTTTGAAACTTACGTAGCACACTAGTAATAAAATAATATTATTTTAAATGTTAGTTAACAAGTAGCCGTTGTACTGGCGGGAATGGATAGAAATAACTAAAATATGATTCGATATGTTTTTAAATGTTTATACATTTACCCAATAAAAGATAAAGGCTTAAAATACGGAAAGAGTTCAATTTTAGGGCATATATACTCTAATTTTCACTAAAGGTTCACTTATCACCTTTTAATGGTGAACCGTCATTAAATATAGTTTTGATCACTCTTATACTTTATTTTGGACCAAATATAACTCTTCTTTAGAATCGGGACATCAAAATTTACTTTGTGTAAATTTTTGGTACCTTTCTGATAAAGTTCATTTTTTTATGAATAGTGTAAAATGTTGTATTTTAATTCAAAACCTCTTTTTAATCTAAATTATTTATATGATTAGATTATTATTTTAATTTGTTTTAAAGTGAAATTAGAAAATATTTTTACCAGTTAATCCAATGGTGGTCATTGGAATCAATTTCACTTTGAAATTGGACTTAAACTAGTGTCAATCTTTTGATACTTATTGTTTCATAAAAACACGCTATTTGCTCTGACAGCGGGAATTAATTATTAAATTAATTAATGTGACTTATATGTTTTGAATTTTTTAAAATAGACTTCATTTTTGAATTCGTAATATCAAATATAGCTTAGGGTGAATTTTTGGTAATTTTCTGAAAAACTTCAATTTTTGGTGAATAGTGAAACCACTAAGTGGTACTTATAAAGACTGATTTTCCGTTTAAATGAAATTTTGCCATCATTGTGTTTTGAATTTCAAAAATCCGACATACATGGTTGTCATTAAGAAGTAAAATGTGGTTCAATGAGATTATAATAATTTTTTGGTGAATAGTAACTTATTAAGTTCTTAATCGCGATTAGAGGTAATTAGTGTAGTTTAAGGTAAAAATGGTATTATAAGAATGTGAAAACACCATGAAACTTATCCTACACCTATTGGGTGAGTCATGGCCGACCAAGACAAGCCATGGGCGAACTTGGGGACACCATGGAGCCACTTTAGTTGGAAAATGACATTAATATATTTTTATTTAATGTAAAAATTAAATTGACACAAACATGAGTTGTTTTAATAAAACAATTTTTGAGTGGGGTTATACAAGTCCAAATTTTGATTATAAATAGTAATTGGAAATATAAAAATATTTCCTACATCATAGTATTTTTTTATAATTTTTAGACATTAAATAAATTAAATTATTTATGACATAATAATGATGCAGCGATGACATCATTATTTGACAATTTAAATAAAATGGAAAGATAATGAAAAATATAAAACCTACACATGGCCAAAACCAATTGAATGAGTGTATTTCGAATCCTTATCACCTTATCCACTAATTATATGAATGTGGGACCTTTTAAAACCGAAACACATTTTCAAATGAAGTAATATTTCTTTACTTTCCAAAAGTGCCCCTCCTCTCCTCTTATAAAAGGCCCCCACCTCTACCCCATTTCACACACTTCTCAAGCCTTTGGCTGGGCCAAACCCTGCCCAATTACTCTCTCCACATACCTCTCCTCATCCTAGAGGATTCCCTTTGGGAATAATCCCTTCAAAGGAAGCCTTTAGGCTCAAATCAATAGGGAGTTACACTTTTAAAGGTAATTCATTCTCTCTTGTTCATTTGTTTTATTTTGCTTCTCCAACCCTCTAAACTCTTTTTATTTACTTCTTTTGTAACAACACCAGTGTCTTCAATATACTAGGATGTTGTTATAATATTTATTTGAGCTACACTCTCACACAACTACATCAAATGGTTAAAGAACATACGGTTTCCGTGGATGGCGAAATTCTGCCTCCCGAAACGATGATTGTTCAACACTCATTTAACACCTTCAAGGGTGGCCATTATGATGTCACTATTTTTATATATGATATATAATATGTTTATGTTTTCTTTAAGCTTCTGTATTTTTCATTTTTGGCATACCTTTATGGTTTCCATTATGGGTAAACACGATATCTTCATTTAAGGAAGTGCGGACTACTGCCCCCTAAAAGTGATGTGATTCGTTAATGCCATATGTGGGATGTGTAAAGAATGGATTTAAAGTTATTATATATGATGTTATACTGGAATTATAATATACCTCTATATCATTATTATTTCTTTCCATTAAATTATGAGATAGAAATGAAAGTACCGTTCATGCGTACGTACGGCTTACCGTCTCCATGAACGGTGCATTTCATTTCTTATCCCCAAATGTAATATACTATTAAAAGTACATGTATATAATGGATTTATATAATTAATGATATATATAAATGATGAATATAATTCTGGAATTAAAATATACATACCTCTCATTTAGTTTTAATTCCACTAATATGAAAAAGAAATGAAAGTAGCGTTCATGCGTACGTACGGCTTACCGTCTCCATGAACGGTGCATTTCATTTCTTACCTCTAAATGATTATGTAATATTATAAATACATGTATATGCAGGATATATATGATATATATGATATCCAAATCAGGAATTTCATTCTGGATATAAAGAACTTTTGACCACACGAACAACATGTAATTGTAAGAAGTCAACTTTCGACTTAAGAACCAAATATTGACAAAACAAATATTATTAACTTAAATGGTTACATAATGTTTATAACATGGAAATAAGTGATATAAAAAGAATAATGAACTTTAAAAAGGTTCTTAATCAAGTATAAATTAACTCATGTTTATTATTCAGGATGTTAAAGAACGATCGAGTCAAGTCGGACCCAAGGTAAGGGACTTCGTCTCAATCTCCTTTAATTGAGGCATATTTCATTTTATACACAACTTTCTTTTATACGGTGTATAAACCCCTTTTACTTTTACTTTTATACAAAAGGAATCTTTTTATACGAAGCGTTTTACAAAATGACAAAAAGGAATGTTTCTTTTATCGTACGTGGCGACAAAAACCTTTTTCCGCCGCCGCGAGTATTATTTGGTCTTTGGCTTTCTCAACAAGCCGTAATGTTTTTAAAATAAAATAAATACAATATACTCTTTTATGTATTTTGGTATTGAAAATGGTTTTGAAAAACGATTCTATTATGTCAATATATTTATGATATATTGTGATTGAAATGTGGAAATGTTATCATTCCTTTATATTGGTTTTATGTTTTATGATTTTATATTAGTACTTGGACATTTTAACGGGTGGTTACGTTATAAACCATATGACGGGTGGTGCCGTGAATACCAGGACGGGTGGTTACGTTATAACCTCCAATGCATTGGGTATGGAAGTCGGCCGTACGGCTATTCCATTAAGTATGTATGGAAATTGGCCGTATGGCTATTCCATTAAGTGATATGTGTGGAAGTCAACCGAATGGTTATTCCACTTAAGTATGTTTATGTCCCAAGTTACCTTTATATATGTTATGTGTTCTTTTTATGGATTTTATGGTAATCCTTTGGTTACAAAAAGGTAAGTAATGATATTTTATTGAGTGAAGAGTTTTTAATACTTCATAAAGGTGAAAAGTATTACCTTGATAAAGTATACATGGTTTACTATTTGTTTTGATAAACTAACAGTTTTCATTCTCTTTGTATCCCTTACTGAGCTTTTTATGCTCACCCCAAGTTTTTTGAAATGTTTTTCACAGGACTTAAAGTGGAATAAGGTCAAGGATGGGATCAAGGGAATTTCATGTTATCTAAGACATGGAATCTAGACATCTTTCTTTTTAAGAGTTTTTTTTATTTTATGGAGACTTAGTAGAAGTGTCTACTTTGTAATCTTTTAAGATGTAATAGTTATGTTCTAATTCTCTAAAACTCTAAACCTGAAAGATCCTCAATGTGAATTATTCATTTAATTCAATATTAAGTAAGGTTTAAGGTTGGGGCCTTATAGTTGGTATCAAATGTCTGTTTAGACAACTTTAGGAGTTAGAAAAGTGTTAAATTATAATATGATTGAAATGATATAGCATTTACGGATTACCATGTTTCTTCGCCTAAGATATTTCTCTGTTCAGAATGGTTTTCCACAAAGGAAACAAAGCAGCTATGTTGGGACGACATCAGGAGAAAGATAACCTTCCAAATCAGCAACCTGAGATGGTCAGAATCGGAACTGAACAGTTTGTTGCAGTGATGGCACAGTTGACTCAGGCTATAAATGGTGGTGGTATCCATGCACGAGATCAGCCAGATCAACCGCAGAGGAACATGTCAGTGGTGGAACATTTCATGAGGAAACATCCCCCATCATTTAGAGGATCATCTGACCCTGTGCAAGCTGAAGGGTGGATTAAAGCACTGCAGAAGATTTTTGATGTCATGGGGTGTTCAGAACATCAAAAGGTTTGTCTTGCTGTTTACCGTTTTGAAGGTGAAGCTGATCAGTGGTGGTCGATGGTGAAAAATATAAGGGATAGTGATGAGATTGAGGATCTTCACTGGGACGAATTCAAAGGTATGTTTCTTGAGAAATATTTTCCTAAGGTGGTTCGTCTTAGGATGGAAAAACAGTTCCTAGAATTGAGGCAGGAGGATGATTCAGTGGATGCTTATGAAGAAAAGTTCACTCGATTGGCAAGGTATGCTCTTAACTTTATACGAGATCTTGATAGTAAAATAAACCATTTTTACTCAGGTTTAAAGCCAAAGTATCGAAGGGCTTTATCTTCTCATGAGTTCAAAAGTTATGAAAAACTTGTTCGATGTGCGGAGAAGGTGGAAATGGAGTTTTCCGATGATCAGGTGTTCTATGACAAACAACAGAATAAGAGATCTAGTTGGTAGGAAAAGGGGAAGAATTCATCAAAGAAGCAAGGAGGTAAGAAAACCAAATATCCATCCTGTGAGAAGTGTGGTAAAATGCATCCTGGAGAATGTTTATCCAAGTCTGGTAAGTGCTTTCGGTGTGGTAAGTCTGGTCATATTGCTCGTAACTGTAAGGAAGATGATCAAGCAGAAAATGAAAAGCCAACGGTAAGATGTTTTAAGTGTAATGAAATGGGTCATTATGCAAACGAGTGTCCAATGAAGAACTCAACTGGGGGAATACAACTAGACTAAAAGCAGAAAGGGGTGGCGAAATCCTTTGCAACAACTTCAGTAGATGTTGGGCCATCGAATGTTGTGGTATCAGCTCCAGGGAGCTTAGTATTTTTCGAAGATTGACTTGAGGTCGGGGTACCATCAGTTGAAAGTAAAAGAAGCAGACGTTCTGAAGACTGTTTTCCGTACTAGATATGGCCATTATGAATTTGTAGTTATGCCTTTTGGGTTAACCAATGCAACTGCTGTATTCATGGACCTTATGAATAAAATTTTCCATGAGTTCTTGGATAAGTTTGTGTTTGTGTTTTGAGATCTGGGAATAGATTGTGTGTGCCTTGTGATTCACAGTTGAAGAATGAGTTGTTATGTGAGGCTCATAGTTCCCCATTTTCAGTTCATCCTGGAAGTACTAAGATGTACAGAGATCTGCGGGAGTATTACTGGTGGGATGGAATGAAAAGAGATATTGCTGATTTTACTGTGGAGTGTTTGACATGTCAACAGGTTAAAGCAGAGCGGCAGTTACCGAAAGGGATGCTTCAGCCTTTACCAGTGCCATAGTGTAAATGGGAAAACATATCCACGGACTTTGTTGTGGGATTACTGAGGACATCTCGAGGTAATAATGAAATATGGGTTATTGTTGATCACTTGACCAAATCTGCTCATTTCCTTGCTATACGAGATACTTTCTATCTTGATCAACTTTCCCGTTTGTATCTTAAAGAGATAGTCAGGTTACATGGAGTTCCCCTTTCCATTTTATCGGATCGTGATCCCAGGTTCACATCTAACTTTTGGAAAGGCCTTCAAAAGTCGTTGGGTACTGAATTAAATTTTAGTACAACTTTTCATCCTCAACCAGATGGGCAGTCAGAACGAACAATCCAGACATTGGAGGATATGCTACGAGTTTGTTCTATGAATTATCAGGGAAGTTGGGACCAACATCTTTCTTTGGCTGAGTTTTCATATAATAATAGTTTTCATTCCAGTATACAGATGGCACCATTTCAGGCATTATATGGGAAGCGGTGTCGAACTCTAGCTTTCTGGGATGAAGTGGGTGAAAGGAAGTTGATGGGACCAGAATTGGTAGAAGAGATGGCAGAAAAAAGTTCAGTTGATTCAGAAAACACATGAGAACAGCTCAGAGCAGGCAGAAGAGTTATGCGGATAACCGGAGGAAGGATCTATCTTTTGAGGTAGGTGATCATGCTTTTCTCAAGGTTTCTCCTGGGAAAAGTGTGATGAGATTTGGTAAGAAAAGAAAGCTGAGTCCAAGGTTTATTGGACCATATGAAATTATGGAGAGAGTTGGATCAGTTGCATACCGGGTGGCTTTACCTCCGAGTTTATCTCAGGTACACAATGTTTTTTATGTTTCAATGTTGAGGAAGTATATGCCAGATCCATCTCATGTTTTGAGTCTAGAGGTAGTTCAGCTGGAAGAGAACCTATCTTATGAGGAACAACCGGTCCAGATTCTTGATCACAGGGAGCAGGTGTTACGGAATAAGGTGATTCACTAGGTAAAGGTTTTGTGGAAAAACCATGTGATTGAAGAGGCAACGTGGGAATCTGAAAATGCTATGAGGGATAAATACCCCCACTTATTTTGATAAGTGAATAAAATTGCGAGGATACAATTACCAAAAGGGGGGAAGGATGTAACATCCCAGGTAAATAAAGAATAAAGAATTTTCATATTTATTAATATTTACGAATTAAATATTAATTTTATTTTAAAGGGGTTGCTATGTTCGATAGCGTACCCGATACGCAACGATGAGTTTCTTTGAAACTTACGTAGCACACTAGAAATAAAATAATATTATTTTAAATGTTAGTTAACAAGTAGCCGTTGTACTGGCGTGAATGGATAGATATAACTAAAATATGATTAGATATGTTTTTAAATGTTTATACATTTACCCAATAAAAGATAAAGGCTTAAAATACGGAAAGAGTTCAATTTTAGGGCATATATACTCTAATTTTCACTAAAGGTTCATTTATCACCTTTCAATGGTGAACCGTCATTAAATATAGTTTTTATCACTCTTATACTTTATTTTGGACCAAATATAACTCTTCTTTAGAATCGGGACATCAAAATTTACTTTGTGTAAATTTTTGGTACCTTTCTCATAAAGTTCATTTTTTTTATGAATAGTGTAAAATGTTGTATTTTAATTCAAAACCTCTTTTTAATCTAAATTATTTATATGATTAGATTATTATTTTAATTTGTTTTAATGTGAAATTAGAAAATATTTTTACCAGTTAATCCAATGGTGGTCATTGGAATCAATTTCACTTTGAAATTGGACTTAAACTAGTGTCAATCTTTTGATACTTATTGTTTCATAAAAACACGCTATTTGCTCTGACAGCGGGAATTAATTATTAAATTAATTAATGTGACTTATATGTTTTGAATTTTGTAAAATAGACTTCATTTTTGAATTCGTAATATCAAATATAGCTTAGGGTGAATTTTTGGTAATTTTCTGAAAAACTTCAATTTTTGGTGAATAGTGAAACCACTAAGTGGTACTTATAAAGACTGATTTTCCGTTTAAATGAAATTTTGCCATCATTGTGTTTTGAATTTCAAAAATCCGACATACATGGTTGTCATTAAGAAGTAAAATGTGGTTCAATGAGATTATAATAATTTTTTGGTGAATAGTAACTTATTAAGTTCTTAATCGCGATTAGAGGTAATTAGTGTAGTTTAAGGTAAAAATGGTATTATAAGAATGTGAAAACACCATGACACTTGTCCTACACCTATTGGGTGAGTCATCGCCGACCAATACAAGCCATGGGCCAACTTGGGGACCCCATGGAGCCACTTTAGTTGGAAAATGACATTAATATATTTTTATTTAATGTTAAAATTAAATTGACACAAACATGAGTTGTTTTACTAAAACAATTTTTTAGTGGGGTTATACAAGTCCAAATTTTGATTATAAATAGTCATTGGAAATCTAAAAAGATTTCCTACATCATAGTATTTTTTTTATAATTTTTAGACATTAAATAAATTAAATTATGTATGACATAATAATGATGCAGCGATGACATCATTATTTGACAATTTAAATAAAATGGAAAGATAATGAAAAATATAAAACCTACACATGGCCAAAACCAATTGGATGAGTGTATTTCGAACCCTTATCACCTTATCCACGAATTATATGAATGTGGGACCTTTTAAAACCGAAACACATTTTCAAATAAAGTAATATTTCTTTACTTTCCAAAAGTGCCCCTCCTCTCCTCTTATAAAAGGCCCCCACCTCTACCCCATTTCACACACTTCTCAAGCCTTTGGCTCGGCCCAACCCTGCCCAATTACTCTCTCCACATCCCTCTCCTCATCCTAGAGGATTCCCTTTGGGCAGAATCCCTTAAAAGGAAGCCTTTAGGCTCAAATCAAAAGGGAGTTACACTTTTAAAGGTAATTCATTCTCTCTTGTTCATTTGTTTTATTTTGCTTCTCCAACCCTCTAAACTCTTTTTATTTACTTCTTTTGTAACAACACCAGTATCTTCAATATACTAGGATGTTGTTATAATATTTATTTGAGCTACACTCTCACACAACTACATCAAATGGTTAAAGAACATACGGTTTCCGTGGATGGCGAAATTCTGCCTCCCGAAACGATGATTGTTCAATACTCATTTAACACCTTCAAGGGTGGCCATTATGATGTCACTATTTTTATATATGATATATAATATGTTTATGTTTTCTTTAAGCTTCTTTATTTTTCATTTTTGGCATACCTTTATGGTTTCCATTATGGGTAAACACGATATCTTCATTTAAGGAAGTGCGGACTACCGCCCCCTAAAAGTGATGTGATTCGTTAATGCCATATGTGGGACGTGTAAAGAATGGATTTAAAGTTATTATATATGATGTTATACTGGAATTATAATATACCTCTATATCATTATTATTTCTTTCCATTAAAGTATGAGATATAAATGAAAGTACCGTTCATGCGTACGTACGGCTTACCGTCTACATGAACGGTGCATTTCATTTCTTATCCCCAAATGTAATATACTATTAAAAGTACATGTATATAATGGATATATATAATTAATGATATATATAAATGATGAATATAATTCTGGAAATAAAATATACATACCTCTCATTTAGTTTTAATTCCACTAATATGACAAAGAAATGAAAGTAGCGTTCATGCGTACGTACGGCTTACCGTCTCCATGAACGGTGCATTTCATTTCTTACCTCTAAATGATTATGTAATATTATAAATACATGTATATGCAGGATATATATGATATATATGATATCCAAATCAGGAATTTCATTCTGGATATAAAGAACTTTTGACCACACGAACAACATCTAATTGTAAGAAGTCAACTTTCGACTTAAGAACCAAATATTGACAAAACAAACATTATTAACTTAAATGGTTACATAATGTTTATAACATGGAAATAAGTGATATAAAAATAATAATGAACTTTAAAAAGGTTCTTAATCAAGTATAAATTAACTCATGTTTATTATTCAGGATGTTAAAGAACGATCGAGTCAAGTCGGACCCAAGGTAAGGGACTTCGTCTCAATCTCCTTTAATTGAGGCATATTTCATTTTATACACAACTTTCTTTTATACGGTGTATAAACCCCTTTTACTTTTACTTTTATACAAAAGGAATCTTTTTATACGAAGCGTTTTACAAAACGACAAAAAGGAATGTTTCTTTTATCGTACGTGGCGACAAAAACCTTTTTCCACCGCCGCGAGTATTATTTGGTCTTTGGCTTTCTCAACAAGCCGTAATGTTTTTAGAATAAAATAAATACCATATACTCTTTTATGTATTTTGGTATTGAAAATGGTTTTGAAAAAGGATTCTATTATGTCAATATATTTATGATATATTGTGATTGAAATGTGGAAATGTTATCATTCCTTTATATTGGTTTTATGTTTTATGATTTTATATTGGTACTTGGACATTTTAACGGGTGGTTACGTTATAAACCATATGACGGGTGGTACCGTGAATACCAGGATGGGTGGTTACGTTATAACCTCCAATGCATTGGGTATGGAAGTCGGCCGTATGGCTATTCCATTAAGTATGTATGGAAATTGGCCGTATGGCTATTCCATTAAGTGATATGTGTGGAAGTCAACCGAATGGTTATTCCACTTAAGTATGTTTATGTCCCAAGTTACCTTTATATATGTTATGTGTTCTTTTTATGGATTTTATGGTAATCCTTTGGTTACAAAAAGGTAAGTAATGATATTTTATTGAGTGAAGAGTTTTTACTACTTTATAAAGGTGAAAAGTATTACCTTGATAAAGTATACATGGTTTACTATTTGTTTTGATAAACTAACAGTTTTCATTCTCTTTGTATCCCTTACTGAGCTTTTTATGCTCACCCCATGTTTTTCAAAATGTTTTTCACAGGACTTAAAGTGGAATAAGGTCAAGGATGGGATCAAGGGAATTTCATGCTATCTAAAACATGGAATCTAGACATATTTCTTTTTAAGAGTTTTTTTTATTTTATGGAGACTTAGTAGAAGTGTCTACTTTGTAATCTTTTAAGATGTAATAGTTGTGTTCTAATTCTCTAAAACTCTAAACCTGAAAGATCCTCAATGTGAATTATTCATTTAATTCAATATTAAGTAAGGTTTAAGGCTGGGGCCTTATAGTTGGTATCAAAGGTCGGTTTAGACAACTTTAGGAGTTAGAAAAGTGTTAAATTATAATATGATTGAAATGATATAGCATTTACGGATTACCATGTTGCTTCGCCTAAGATATTTCTCTGTTCAGAATGGTTTTACACAAAGGAAACAAAGCAGCTATGTTGGGACGACATCAGGAGAAAGATAACCTTCCAAATTAGCAACCTGAGATGGTCGGAATCAGAACTGAACAGTTTGTTGCAGTGATGGCACAGTTGACTCAGGCTATAAATGGTGGTGGTATCCATGCACGAGATCAGCCAGATCAACCGCAGAGGAACATGTCAGTGGTGGAACATTTCATGAGGCAACATCCCCCATCATTTAGAGGATCATCTGACCCTGTGCAAGCTGAAGGGTGGATTAAAGCACTGGAGAAGATTTTTGATGTCATGGGGTGTTCAGAACATCAAAAGGTTAGTCTTGCTGTTTACCGTTTTGAAGGTGTAGCTGATCAGTGGTGGTCGATGGTGAAAAATATAAGGGATAGTGATGAGATTGAGGATCTTCACTGGGACGAATTCAAAGGTATGTTTCTTGAGAAATATTTTCCTAAGGTGGTTCGTCTTAGGATGGAAAAACAGTTCCTAGAATTGAGGCAGGAGGATGATTCAGTGGATGCTTATGAAGAAAAGTTCACTCGATTGGCAAGGTATGCTCCTAACTTTATACGAGATCTTGATAGTAAAATAAACCGTTTTTACTCAGGTTTAAAGCCAAAGTATCGAAGGGATTTAGCTTCTCATGAGTTCAAAAGTTATGAAAAACTTGTTCGATGTGCGGAGAAGGTGGAAATGGAGTTTGCCAATGATCAGGTGTTCTATGAAAAACAACAGAATAAGAGATCTAGTTGGCAGGAAAAGGGGAAGAATTCATCAAAGAAGCAAGGAGGTAAGAAAACCAAATATCCATCCTGTGAGAAGTGTGGTAAAATGCATCCTGGAGAATGTTTATCCAAGTCTGGTAAGTGCTTTCGGTGTGGTAAGTCTGGTCATATTGCTCGTAACTGTAAGGAAGATGATCAAGCAGAAAATGAAAAGCCAACGGTAAGATGTTTTAAGTGTAATGAAATGGGTCATTATGCAAACGAGTGTCCAATGAAGAACTCAACTGGGGGAATGCAGCCAGACTACAAGCAGAAAGGGGTGGCGAAATCCTTTGCAACAACTTCAGCAGATGTTGGGCCATCGAATGTAGTGGTATCAGCTCCAGGGAGCTTAGTATTTTTCGAAGATTGACTTGAGGTCGGGGTACCATCAGTTGAAAGTAAAAGAAGCAGACGTTCCGAAGACTGTTTTCCGTACTAGATATGGCCATTATGAATTTGTAGTTATGCCTTTTGGGTTAACCAATGCAACTGCTGTATTCATGGACCTTATGAATAAAATTTTCCATGAGTTCTTGGATAAGTTTGTGTTTGTGTTTTGAGATCTGGGAATAGATTGTGTGTGCCTTGTGATTCACAGTTGAAGAATGAGTTGTTATATGAGGCTCATAGTTCCCCGTTTTCAGTTCATCCTGGAAGTACTAAGATGTACAGAGATCTGCGGGAGTATTACTGGTGGGATGGAATGAAAAGAGATATTGCTGATTTTACTGTGGAGTGTTTGACATGTCAACAGGTTAAAGCAGAGCGGCAGTTACCGAAAGGGATGCTTCAGCCTTTACCAGTGCCATAGTGTAAATGGGAAAACATATCCATGGACTTTGTTGTGGGATTATCGAGGACATCTCGAGGTAATAATGAAATCTGGGTTATTGTTGATCGCTTGACCAAATCTGCTCATTTCCTTGCTATACGAGATACTTTCTCTCTTGATCAACTTTCCCGTTTGTATCTTAAAGAGATAGTCAGGTTACATGGAGTTCCCCTTTCCATTGTATCGGATCGTGATCCCAGGTTCACATCTAACTTTTGGAAAGGCCTTCAAAAGTCGTTGGGTACTGAATTAAATTTTAGTACAACTTTTCATCCTCAACCAGATGGGCAGTCAGAACGAACAATCCAGACATTGGAGGATATGCTACAAGCTTGTTCTATGAATTATCAGGGAAGTTGGGACCAACATCTTTCTTTGGTTGAGTTTTCATATAATAACAGTTTTCATTCCAGTATACAGATGGCACCATTTCAGGCATTATATGGGAAGCGGTGTCGAACTCCAGCTTTCTGGGATGAAGTGGGTGAAAGGAAGTTGATGGGACCAGAATTGGTAGAAAGATGGCAGAAAAAAGTTCAGTTGATTCAGAAAACACATGAGAACAGCTCAGAGCAGGCAGAAGAGTTATGCGGATAACCGGAGGAAGGATCTATCTTTTGAGGTAGGTGATCTTGCTTTTCTCAAGGTTTCTCCTGGGAAAAGTGTGATGATATTTGGTAAGAAAAGAAAGATGAGTCCAAGGTTTATTGGACCATATGAAATTCTGGAGAGAGTTGGATCAGTTGCATACCGGGTGGCTTTACCTCCGAGTTTATCTCAGGTACACAATGTTTTTCATGTTTCAATATTGAGGAAGTATATGCCAGATCCATCTCATGTTTTGAGTCTAGAGGTAGTTCAGCTGGAAGAGAACCTATCTTATGAGGAACAACCGGTCCAGATTCTTGATCACAGGGAGCAGGTGTTACAGAATAAGGTGATTCACTAGGTAAAGGTTTTGTGGAAAAACCATGTGATTGAAGAGGCATCGTGGGAATCTGAAAATGCTATGAGGGATAAATACCCCCACTTATTTTGATAAGTGAATAAAATTGCGAGGACGCAATTCCCAAAAGGGGGGAAGGATGTAACATCCCAGGTAAATAATGAATAAAGAATTTTCATATTTATTAATATTTACGAATTAAATATTAATTTTATTTTAAAGGGGTTTCTATGTTCGATAGCATACCCGATACGCAACGATGAGTTTCTTTGAAACTTACGTAGCACACTAGTAATAAAATAATATTATTTTAAATGTTAGTTAACAAGTAGCCGTTGTACTGGCGGGAATGGATAGAAATAACTAAAATATGATTAGATATGTTTTTAAATGTTTATACATTTACCCAATAAAATATAAAGGCTTAAAATACGGAAAGAGTTCAATTTTAGGGCATATATACTCTAATTTTCACTAAAGGTTCACTTATCACCTTTTAATGGTGAACCGTCATTAAATATAGTTTTGATCACTCTTATACTTTATTTTTGACCAAATATAACTCTTCTTTAGAATCGGGACATCAAAATTTACTTTGTGTAAATTTTTGGTACCTTTCTGATAAAGTTCATTTTTTATGAATAGTGTAAAATGTTGTATTTTAATTCAAAACCTCTTTTTAATCTAAATTATTTATATGATTAGATTATTATTTTAATTTGTTTTAAAGTGAAATTAGAAAATATTTTCACCAGTTAATCCAATGGTGGTCATTGGAATCAATTTCACTTTGAAATTGGACTTAAACTAGTGTCAATCTTTTGATACTTATTGTTTCATAAAAACACGCTATTTGCTCTGACAGCGGGAATTAATTATTAAATTAATTAATGTGACTTATATGTTTTGAATTTTGTAAAATAGACTTCATTTTTGAATTCGTAATATCAAATATAGCTTAGGGTGAATTTTTGGTAATTTTCTGAAAAACTTCAATTTTTGGTGAATAGTGAAACCACTAAGTGGTGCTTATAAAGACTGATTTTCCGTTTAAATGAAATTTTGCCATCATTGTGTTTTGAATTTCAAAAATCCGACATACATGGTTGTCATTAAGAAGTAAAATGTGGTTCAATGAGATTATAATAATTTTTTGGTGAATAGTAACTTATTAAGTTCTTAATCGCGATTAGAGGTAATTAGTGTAGTTTAAGGTAAAAATGGTATTATAAGAATGTGAAAACACCATGACACTTGTCCTACACCTATTGGGTGAGTCATGGCCGACCAAGACAAGCCCTGGGCCAACTTAGGGACCCCATGGAGCCACTTTAGTTGGAAAATGACATTAATATATTTTTATTTAATGTTAAAATTAAATTGACACAAACATGAGTTGTTTTACTAAAACAATTTTTGAGTGGGGTTATACAAGTCCAAATTTTGATTATAAATAGTCATTGGAAAGCTAAAACGATTTCCTACATCATATTATTTGTTTTATAATTTTTAGACCTTAAATAAATTAAATTATTTATGACATAATAATGATGCAGCGATGACATCATTATTTGACAATTTAAATAAAATGGAAAGATAATGAAAAATATAAAACCTACACATGGACAAAACCAATTGGATGAGTGTATTTCAAACCCTTATCACCTTATCCACGAATTATATGAATGTGGGACCTTTTAAAACCGAAACACATTTTCAAATAAAATAATATTTCTTTACTTTCCAAAAGTGCCCCTCCTCTCCTCTTATAAAAGGCCCCCACCTCTACCCCATTTCACACACTTCTCAAGCCTTTGGCTCGGCCAAACCCTGCCCAGTTACTCTCTCCACATCCCTCTCCTCATCCTAGAGGATTCCCTTTGGGAAGAATCCCTTCAAAGGAAGCCTTTAGGCTCAAATCAAAAGGGAGTTACACTTTTAAAGGTAATTCATTCTCTCTTGTTCATTTGTTTTATTTTGCTTCTCCAACCCTCTAAACTCTTTTTATTTACTTATTTTGTAACAACACCAGTATCTTCAATATACTAGGATGTTGTTATGATATTTATTTGAGCTACACTCTCACACAACTACATCAAATGGTTAAAGAACATACGGTTTCCGTGGATGGCGAAATTCTGCCTCCCGAAACGATGATTGTTCAATACTCATTTAACACCTTCAAGGGTGGCCATTATGATGTCACTATTTTTATATATGATATATAATATGTTTATGTTTTCTTTAAGCTTCTGTATTTTTCATTTTTGGAATACCTTTATGGTTTCCATTTTGGGTAAACACGATATCTTCATTTAAGGAAGTGCGGACTACCGCCCCCTAAAAGTGATGTGATTCGTTAATGCCATATGTGGGACATGTAAAGAATGGATTTAAAGTTATTATATATGATGTTATACTGGAATTATAATATACCTCTATATCATTATTATTTATTTCCATTAAAGTATGAGATAGAAATGAAAGTATCGTTCATGCGTACGTACGGCTTACCGTCTCCATGAACGGTGCATTTCATTTCTTATCCCCAAATGTAATATACTATTAAAAGTACATGTATATAATGGATATATATAATTAATGATATATATAAATGATGAATATAATTCTGGAATTAAAATATACATACCTCTCATTTAGTTTTAATTCCACTAATATGACAAAGAAATGAAAGTAGTGTTCATGCGTACGTACGGCTTACCGTCTCCATGAACGGTGCATTTCATTTCTTACCTCTAAATGATTATGTAATATTATAAATAAATGTATATGCAGGATATATATGATATATATGATATCCAAATCAGGAATTTCATTCTGGATATAAAGAAATTTTGACCACACGAACAACATGTAATTGTAAGAAGTCAACTTTCGACTTAAGAACCAAATATTGACAAAACAAACATTATTAACTTAAATGGTTACATAATGTTTATAACATGGCAATAAGTGATATAAAAAGAATAATGAACTTTAAAAAGGTTCTTAATCAAGTATAAATTAACTCATGTTTATTATTCAGGATGTTGAAGAACGATCGAGTCAAGTCGGACCCAAGGTAAGGGACTTCGTCTCAATCTCCTTTAATTGAGGCATATTTCATTTTATACACAACTTTCTTTTATACGGTGTATAAACCCCTTTTACTTTTACTTTTATACAAAAGGAATCTTTTTATACGAAGCGTTTTACAAAACGACAAAAAGGAATGTTTCTTTTATCGTACGTGGCGACAAAAACCTTTTTCCACCGCCGCGAGTATTATTTGGTCTTTGGCTTTCTCAACAAGCCGTAATGTTTTTAGAATAAAATAAATACCATATACTCTTTTATGTATTTTGGTATTGAAAATGGTTTTGAAAAAGGATTCTATTATGTCAATATATTTATGATATATTGTGATTGAAATGTGGAAATGTTATCATTCCTTTATATTGGTTTTATGTTTTATGATTTTATATTGGTACTTGGACATTTTAACGGGTGGTTACGTTATAAACCATATGACGGGTGGTGTCGTGAATACCAGGACGGGTGGTTACGTTATAACCTCCAATGCATTGGGTATGGAAGTCGGCCGTATGGCTATTCCATTAAGTATGTATGGAAATTGGCTGTATGGCTATTCCATTAAGTGATATGTGTGGAAGTCAACCGAATGGTTATTCCACTTAAGTATGTTTATGTCCCAAGTTACCTTTATATATGTTATGTGTTCTTTTTATGGATTTTATGGTAATCCTTTGGTTACAAAAAGGTAAGTAATGATATTTTATTGAGTGAAGAGTTTTTACTACTTCATAAAGGTGAAAAGTATTACCTTGATAAAGTATACATGGTTTACTATTTGTTTTGATAAACTAACGGTTTTCATTCTCTTTGTATCCCTTACTGAGCTTTTTATGCTCACCCCAAGTTTTTCGAAATGTTTTTCACAGGACTTAAAGTGGAATAAGGTCAAGGATGGGATCAAGGGAATTTCATGCTATCTAAAACATGGAATCTAGACATCTTTCTTTTTAAGAGTTTTTTTTATTTTATGGAGACTTAGTAGAAGTGTCTACTTTGTAATCTTTTAAGATGTAATAGTTATGTTCTAATTCTCTAAAACTCTAAACCTGAAAGATCCTCAATGTGAATTATTCATTTAATTCAATATTAAGTAAGGTTTAAGGCTGGGGCCTTATAGACTACCCCAAGCCCTCCTTCCATAGTCCATCGGATGAAAAATTACATCAAAAAGGCATATCCCAAAAATGGGAAGGAATTGCATTTTTAACCTGTAATGACACACAATCTAAGAACACAACAAGAAGAAACCATGAAGTAAACTGTTGTAGTAAAAGGGTGATAAAATTAAAGGGGTTGTATACAATCCATATAGAAAAGTACAAGTACAACAAAAAAGTAAAAAATACAACTAAAAAGTGAAAAACAGATCCAGGATCTTCCATCGAGGATCCTACTAGAAGGGTAGGTACAGCTCACGATCAGTAGTCCTTACGTCATGTCATGCCAAATTGTCCACCTCCAAGCACCGTCCAATCCTAGGTCTATCGGCCTAGATCAATGGTTTATGTCATCTTCGCAGGACACAACATGGTGCAGGCATAGTCCTTGCAAGGGTGAGTATAACGATACTCAATAGGGACCCAAAGACCCCTAAAGGTATCCCGGAGTTCCAAAAAGGAAAAACCACCATGTAAGACCTCCATATCATGCAGGAAGTGATATGTATCAATTCTTCATAGGTATATTACCATACATATACCAAAGCTATCATGATATAATCATCCCATATATGAGGGAAGAGTAACATAGTGTAGCACCATGAGGGTAGAAGTACTACACCGGTAACACCACGAAGACAATAACACGAAGGTAGAAGTACCACATAGGTGAAACCACGAAGATAGAATTACCACACATGTAACACCACTAATACCACGCCACAAAGGTAGAACACTCACCTCACACTAGGTAAAACTTAAGTACAAAAGTATAGATGATTATTGGTAAGCTAGATCATCTTATTTTGTTAAGAGACACTGCTTATGACCCAGATAGGATTGATTGGTAATAAACCCCGCTGACCCACACAGGATCTGACCGACATAGGATCGGTATGCACTGACCCTCACAGGATCACTAAGCACTCACCCACATAGGATTTGATAGATGTTGACCCATACATGATCGATATATACTGACCCACTTCGGATGAATGTTCATTCTTCACGTTACATTTAACCACAAGATTCCCCGCACTCTGTTCACTCGATTTCCATAGAATCTACCCCTTGAAATACTGGTCTTTCCTCGACTACAAACTAGCTCCACAAAGGAGTTACCCAAAGTAATGTCATGTTATACATATTCTAACGCAATATACGGTTCACCAATCAGACACTCAGTCTGTGACTTTGAGGAATTTTAGTTCTGAGGGCCCAGTTGATTCAGGTTCGATTCAACCCGGTCTTACTCCAACATTCTCCAAAACTCATGTTGAGTATAATAAAAATACCGTGTTTCTCAAAGGTTCTCAGCACCACAGATGGTTTGTCAAATGGGTTCCCACATTGTATGTTATATACCTTTAAATGGAATTGGGAATGGTTGGGTCTGGGTCCGGTCCGACCTGGATCCATCCGGTCGGGGTCGACCTAACCCGCTCCGGGTCCAACTCGGATGCACTGGGCCGCGGGGGGATCGTCTTGTTGGGCTGCGGTCGAACCCAGCCGACAAGGGGGAATGGCCCGTCCCACAAGGGGGCGTAGACAGACCTGCAGAGTCACGACACACTAGGCTCGCGCGACCCAGCCCACTGGGCTCACATGACAAGGCCCGCTGCGGAGCACGTCCCGCTAGTATGCAAAGCTTGACCAGTGATGGGGTATGGTCTGGCCGAGAATGCATAGAAGGGAAGTGCCCCCAATCCCATTTGGAGAGAGAAGCGGAAGTTCCTAAGGGGTGATTCCATGTCACCCATGGGACCCGTTGTGGGTCTCGCCCCAGCGGCGTCAAAGTCTCGCCTCCTCCGTCGGCATGCCATTGTGCGCCGCTGCTTCCTCCTATGGTCGGACATTGATTCCTGCCATTCTTGACCCTACTATAGCTAGAAAGCCGCAACCCTCCTCCTCAGGGGAACACAACGGTGTGCCGCATCACCTCTATGGACGATCAGTGTTGGCCACTCTGTTGATCGCCATAGCATAATGTCACATCCACCTCCTACGGAACACGGCGACATGCTGCTTCCATTACGGTCAGTTGGGGCCTGCCGCCACCATCATCTATCGTCAATGATCTCACCCAACCCGGAGATAATATTTGTGATGAACGCACAAAAATTCCACCAAGGACGGAGGGTCCGAGCCTTGGTCGTTTGGCCCACGTCCTCCCCATTAGATTGATAGTAGGAGGATATAATTCAAAAATCCATTTGAATTATAGGAAAATAAATCCCTACCTAATGAATGATGGATAACACCTGCAATTGAGGATGTGTCGATATATTATGTCCCCACAACAATCTTCCAACGTTATCGCTCAAACAATGTCCTTCGGTTTGTAATTCGTCGTCTCCCATCACCACCCATTGGAATGATCTCTGTCCTCCAAGTTTGGCGGCATGGCACATTATCCGCACTTTTTTTTCATGTTGAAACCATTCCAATACCTCTCCCCAAGCTCCATAAAAATAGGAGAGGGGGAGGGGGAGACATGCCTATAGAATTTATGAGGGTTCAATTAATATGAACCTTCCTAAATTATGAAAAAGCTATTACATAGGATTTTAAGGGTCAAGCCATTTAATGGCATGAAACGCCATTGAACCCAAGCTTTTTCTTGTCCGTTAGATTTCAATAAATAAACAAATAAAATAATAAAGTTATATTTTTATTCTTTTTTAAAAGTTTGAAATCTAACTTTTTCTCAAGACCTATTGTGGTCGAAGTGAAGTCTCCCTTAAATGAATCATGGCACTACAGATTCAACGATTCCCTTGGATTTTTAATCCGAGCATTGATTCTAGAGTTATAAAATGCCTCTCATGCGTTTACTGAAAGTACCTTAAAATTTTTTCAGAAATTCATTCTGGACACACCGGCCCTCGGATTCACGTGCCGTCATTTTTCGCAGACTCATAATAATTTCAAATAAATAAAAAAATACATCAAAAATTCGGGTCTTTATATTCTCACCACATTAGGGACTTTGATCCCCAAAATCCAAAACATATAGTAAGAAAATTAATTGGGGTACTAATCATGAATCAGAGCCTCCCACTCCAAAGTTCTCTCATGGAGGATCCCGTGCAGCCAGCGAACGTGCACGAGAGGTATCAACCACCCACAAAAGACTCTCTATTGTCCATCCTCAATATCTACTAGAACCTCCATAAATGTCTCCCCATCATTTAAAGTCCATCTCACTATGGTCGATGATATGAGAGGGTTTATGCACATTTCTCCTCAGCTGGGATAAATGGAAGAAATCGTGCACTTGCTCCATCTATGGTGGAAGTGCCAAGTGGTTTCCACCTCACCAATCCACTGATGTATCATAAATGGATTGATAAACCTCGGTGTGAGTTTTCTGCCTTAGAAAATTCCATGTATTCCACGTGATGGGGAGACTCGCAAGAATACATGCCCCCCTCATGGAACTCAAAAGGTCTATTTATTTTTTTTAGCATAAGAATTATTCCCAATCTGTGTAGTCTTCATCCACTCCTTGATGGTCTGCACCTTCTCCATGGTAGCCCATATCAACTCTAGACCCATAAGTTCTGACTCCCCTAGGTCTTTCCAGTATATAGGTTATCTTCACGGTCGACCATACATGACTTCAAATGGTGCCATACCAATGGTGGAGTGATAACTGTTATTCTATGAGAACTCTACCATGGGAAAGTGATCCTCCCAACTACAGAAAAAATCTAGGATGCAAGCTTGAAGCATGTCCTCCAGTGTCAGGATGGTCTGCTCCGTCTGACCTTCCATCTGCATATGAAAGGCAGTGCTCAAATGCAGTTGAGTCCCGAATGCATCATGTAATCCATTCTACAACTAGTATGTTAAACCTGTGTCATAGTTAGAGATGATTGTTGATGGCACCCCATGAGGTCTCACAATATCTTTTATGTAGAGGTGTCCCAAGCCCTTTAGTAATCCATGTTGTCAGATTGGTATGAAGTGGGACGACATTGTGAGTAGGTCAATAATCACCCAAATAGAATCATGTCACCTGGAAGTATGTGGATTCCCTATTAAAAATTCCATGGAGATTCCATCCCTCTCCCACTATGTCTCCTCTGGTGTTTTTGCTAAGCATGTTGGAACCTAATGCTCGGCCTTCACTTTCTAACAAGTGAGGCATTGAGAATCAAACTCTGCCACTTATTTCTTTATCCCTATCCACGAGTGCTGAAATCAGAGGTCCTCATGCATCTTCTCCACACTGGGATTTACCTCCAAAGGGGAATATGAAACTCCCTCAACACCTCCACCCATAGAACCACTAGTACCATGGCACATCCTATGTAGACGATGATGTTCTCCCCATCTTTAGAAAATCCGTCAGGTGTATGTACTGAGGATGTATGAGCACATCGGGCCTCACAGTCAATGTCTCCATGCTATGCCACCCTGACTCACTGAAGGAGTGGGAGTGTGACTATCATAGACTAGAGGTATGATGCTCCATCGCTATCCACAAAAGATATCTGAATCACAGATAGCTGCTTTGTTTCCTCAGTTAGCAATTGTATACCAGACCCCTGCTGAGTTAATCTGCTACCATGTTCCCCTTCCCATGAGTATATACTATCTAAAAGTCATAGTCCTGGAGGAACTCTATCCATCACCACTATCTTAGGTTCTGGTCCTTCAAGATAATATAAACCCGAGACTCTTTTGATCAGTGTAACGCCCCGACCCCAGTTACCCAGAGTCGGTACATTATTATATAACATTGGCATGATCACAAGAAAGATCAAGTCTCGAAAGAACGATTAGTTTAGTAGCCTTGGAAACACTAGATACAATCATAAAGTTTTACATTACATCATAAAAAGACATCTTGTCTTCACATCCCCTCATACTATCCATGCAGGTCATTCATAAATTACTTCTTCATAATCCTGGGAAAAATAAAACATTGAAAGGGGTGAGCTCAGATGCTCAGTAAGGATAACATTATCGCAGAAGCTTTCATAGATAAGCATAAACACTTACGGTAGTTTATAACTAAAACAAAAGCCTTTTAAACTTGAACTTCAGCATAAAATGGAAAAGATAAAATAAAATAATGTTGTTTACTTACTCAGATGGATATTCTACTGATCGAATGATCACATGCAATATCAATAACCACTTTCATAATGATGGAATGCATAATGCTAGACTATCATAACCACATAGCCAAGGCCTCATGCGAAGAATAAAAATAAGATTTTTCCAAGGCCTTGTCCCAAGACACTTGTTTGTCTCATGAGACCTACCGATGCATCGAGGAGCTATAACGGGCTCCACCCATCACTTATTAATTCCAATTCATTCCTCATATGAACATGTTTAAACATAACATAAACATTGGTATTAAAACTAGCATATGAAATGTCAATACTTTAACCACAAACCATGAATGGTATAAAAATAGCAAATCCACAGTCAAACATAACTCATTCGATACAATATGGAAGATTTTATTGTATCACATTAACCTCAATCAAAAATAATTAAGGATGTTGACATAGATGAAAATAATCATCAAGACTATTTGAGAGAAATATCCCCCTTTTTCTTGAAATCATTTAAAAGTCACACTATTTGTCAAGAAGCCATTTAAAAATAGATTTTTGAATCAATGTGTCCCATAACAATTTGAAACTTTTAAAAGGAGTTATAATTTTAAAACATTAATTTCCATATAAATAAATCCTTAAAACCATTTTTAAAACATGGACATTAATGAGAAAGATTTAGATGAATAAGTCTTTAAAACATTTAAAAAAGGTATTTTAGTTAGAGATTCTAACCAAAAGAGAGACACTTGAATACAAATAATTGAGGTAATAAAAACTTTGTAATATCATGAGAATAAAGGGATTCATGATATACTTTGTCAAAGTACATTATATACACCACATAAAAGTGATTTGGTGTATATCAACAAAGAAGTCTCAATGGAATGTAAATTGAGATGAAATCTCTCATAAAAGCCGTATCCTTAGGTTAAGGATAAATCAACGACATAGTTATGTGTGAAAAATATAAATACACTAAATATGATTGGATATTCAGTGTAAAACAATCAAAGGATATTCTCACATAATCTTGTAAAAACAACACCAATGAATTGGATGTTTAACTCAACAAATGGAGAATGAGTTAACATTACTCTTATCAATTTCATATCGATGACTTGAGAAATTATAAATGGAGTGATTATGTGTATCAAATGTATATCCACAGAAAGGGGAGTGGAAATTATGACATAATCAAATGAATAGTAATTCCACACATAATCTCGGGGTAATATAATCAATGAAATATGCGTAAAGCCAAATGAGTGGAAATTGAAATTTCAAATTCCCTTATCGATTAGGTAACTTACGAAACATAAACCCATTAAAGAAGGATCATACCATGATGATGTAAATACCCATAAATTAAAGTATATTACACAATGAATACAATCATGGGTAGTACAGATACACCACATGAAATAATTAAGTGGTGAACAATGGAATTCTCACGAAATTAAGAGTGAGTTAAGAAACCCATTACCTTGAACTTTTACTTGGTTGGGGGTAGGTTAACCTCTTTTATAATGTTGAAATAATTGTTATTAAATTATTCATGAATCATATACATTAATATGATATCATATATGATCTTTTATCATTAGATTGTTAATAATATCTTAGAATTATCGTCGTTTCGGGTGTTAACTTACTCGTTTTCTTTTATATGTTTTGTTACGTAAGCCATGCTTTTCATGGATAGGTTGTATCTTATTCATATCCAGAATGATATAATGTTCTTAAACATTATTTTTAAATCATCAAATGATAATTATACTTGAATGGATATGATGGAGAATGAATCTCATCGCGTTCGTGGATACGGTAGTCCGTACGTACGCACGAGCGACAATATCATTCTTTTGATATTAAAATAATATATACTTGGATGGTATATTATATATACAGAATTATTATCATGTTATATTTATTTTTTACATGAATTATACATCATTATTATACCAATCCAAATAATAATATATTGAATAACAATTACACCACGACGTGGAGACGGTAAGCCGTACGAACACACGTATGGTGACATGTTATTCAAAGGGTGGATAGAATACTGAATATGGTTGTACCATATTTATAATAACATTAAATTATATATAAGTTACTAGAGTTATTATTTTATAATGGTAATAACAAAGAAAGAATAAGTGGAAGAAGAAAGGAACTTGAAAAGGGGTGTGAAAACTTTACCTCTTCTTCGGGTTCTTCCTTTTGATTTGATCAAAAGGGCTCCTTAGGTCGGCTTTCGGATCAAACTAAGGCCTCTAGGTTGTAGTTATGGAAGTTGAGAGAGTATTTGGGCAGGGTTTGGCCGAACAAAAAGGCTTTGAAGGTGTGAAGAAATGAGAAGGAGGAGTGACCTTTTATAAGAGGGGTGAGGGGCACCTTTGGAAAAGCTAGAAATATTAATTGATAATAAATTCATATTCGGTTTCTAATGGCTGAAAAATTTATTATTTAATGGTTAAGGTGGGGATAGGTCTAAATCCATTCAACCAATAGAATTTAGATAGTTTTGGGTCATTATATTATCCTTATCATTTAGTTTTAACTCTTAGTTAATTAGTTTCACTTTTACAATGTCTCTTTGTATTTTTATATTATTTTGTTAATAAACTTACCATATACATCCAATAGACCCACAAGTGGTCCATTAATGATAAAAATATCATTATATAAGTCTCTTGGACGAACCGTAGATTTTTAGGAATTTAATATCAATTAATAATATAATATGTTTTTTAAAAACTCTTTTATGTCAATTTTGACACTATTCAATAGTTGATTTTTTTGAAACTCATAACAGAATGATTACTTCTAAAAAATTTAATTAAATCAATCCTAATATGTCATATTAACCTATAAAATTAGTTTAATTCAATAAAAGTCTCAAATTATATTTATTTGGGTATTTATAATATCAATTATTCTAATTTTTCAATATTATGGTAATTACAGCATCACCATTGTGTCATAAATAAATTAACTTATATAATGTCTAAAAATTATAAATAAAATATCATTATGTAGTAAATATTTTTATATTTCTAATGAATATTTATAGTCTAAAATCCAATATATATAACCCTATGTAAAAATTGTTTTCCAAAAAGATATATGCTTGTGTGATTTTTGTATTCATTTTAACTTAATTAAAATAAAGTGTCCCTATCACGTACAAGTGGATCCATGGGGTCCCAAAATCGACCCAAAGATGTCCATGGTCAACCATGTATCAACCAATAGGGTTAATACACGTTTTAGAGTAATTTATTATTATTATAATATTATTTTGTAACCCTTGTTTAACGGATTTACCCTTTAACCATGGTAAATAAAATATTTACCGAAGTAAATATCCAAAATATCTAAAAACAAAAGTTACCTATTTACACAATTTTAACATCCTGATTCCAAATATGGAATCCATTTTTCCAAATTCAAAACAAAGAAGTGGCAGAAATTAATTTAAAATTAATTCCCATTGTTAAAACAAAAAGCGTGTTATTAAGAGATAATAACTATCAAAAGATTGGCACTTGTTTATGTCTGGTTTAAATGTGAAATTATGTTCAATGACCCACATTGTATTACATGGTAAAAATATATTTTAAATATAATTTAAAACCACTCAAATTCTTAATTTATCACTATTAATTATTTTGATTAAAAAAGTTGTTTTTAATTAAAATTTAGTAATTTTTTACTATTCATCAAAATATAAAATTTATCCAAAAAGAACCAAAATTTCACCCTAAGATAATTTCTTTATTCTGAATCCAAAAATTAAGTCTATTTTACAAAATTCAAAACATAAAAGTTTCATTTATTAATTTAAAATTGATTACTGCTATCGAAACCAAAAGGTGTATTTTTAAGAAATAATAACTATCAAATGTTTGACACCTGTTTATGTCCAATTTCAAGGTGAAATTACTTAAAATGACCATCATTGGATTAATTAGTAAAAATATAATCTATTTATACTTCCAACCAATTAAAAGGTATAATTTAAAAATATAAATTATTTTGATTAAAAAAGTTGTTTTCAGTTAAAATTTAGTAATTTTTCACTATTCACCCAAATATGAAAGTTATCAGAAAGACACCAAAACATTATTGATACTAAATTCTTATGTCCCAATTCTAAAGAATAATTTATTTTTTTCAAATTGAATATATAAAAGTTTCAGATATTGGTTTTAAAAAGGCCTCCCCATTAAAAGGCGGTAAAATTTCATTTTTTGAAAAATACTTCTTTTATCTGAAAAAATGAATTTTTTCATAAATCATGTCTTAGAAACTCATAATATGGATTACAATTATAAGGATAATATAATATTTAAAATTTAGTTAATTATATTCAT
The DNA here is from genome assembly GCA_963277665.1 of Viscum album. NCBI lineage: Eukaryota > Viridiplantae > Streptophyta > Magnoliopsida > Santalales > Viscaceae > Viscum > Viscum album. Next base: position 491,681,959 of record OY728140.1, on the reverse strand, counting down.
AACCTCTTTTGAACGTCTAGTTTGGTAAGTCGTGGTGTACTTGAACTCAGTGTTGCGTACAACACACGCTATTGTATTATTCAATGAGAAGTGTACCGTGGAAGATTGGGGTGTTACATTCACCCCACCTTAAATAAATTGTGTCCTCGCAATTTTAAAAATTGGGCTTGAGAATATAACGGAAAGTCCCACATCGGAAAAAGAGTCAATAAAACTATTACTTTAAAAGAAAGAAACAGATGTATAAAGGTCACCCGAGATAACCCATACTAGGATTACAGGTAGAAAAACATGGATATGGATGATAAAATAAGTGTCATGTTCTAATGGAGAGGGATAGAAATCATAATCAGGAGAAAGTTAACAATAAGAAAACCAAAAACTTGTGTTGGGACAAACGATCATTAATCTCCTAGTAGGAAAAGTAAACGGACAACATTTTTTGTTTTAAATTACATTACATAAGGACGAGGAATTCATTTATGATATTGACTAAGAATATAAAGATATATACTTACTTTTTAAGTAGAGTTTCATTCTGTAATAAATTTCCACCACTAACTCATTTTTTTTAAACGATAAGTATTCAAGAAAACTTGGTCACACTGGAAGAGCTCGAATAAACTTCTATAGAATCACATGATCCATGCAGGATAAAATATATATTTACATTGTCTTTATAGATTAATCAAAACCCAAATGGTTAGTACAAGATCTAATGATCCCCCAAAAGGATATTACTTGAGAGAAATAAACACTAACCTTAATTTCTAAAATTAAACCAACAATACCCCAAAGTTAAATAAATACTATTCAATAATCAATTGTCCTTAAAATCCTTCAATATAATCTAAACTAATATTAAAACCCAAAACGTAGAAGAATTTGATTATGTACTCTCCCATGTTAAATTGTATCTCCAAATGACATAAAATACTCTTAATGTCACATACTTAAAAGTAATTAACCTCATCGCATATTCTCTATTATAGGTTAATCATTTCCATTAATAACCCAAATCACTATAAATCCACAATAAAACATAGATAAAAATATACCATTACTCCATAAATGAAACCCCATAGTATTCTATTATCCTTGGGCATATAGTCTTCCCAAAAAAGCGAACATCTTCCAAAATAACATTTATCACTTAATCACCAAATCATTTTCCTATACCAAGGGTATACATTTGATAAGACATAAGACCCCAAATCAACTTATTATTGATCAATAAAATCATTTAACTAAAAATAATTAGTCACACTATCAAGGTACTTCATGTAGTCCAGTGGTAGGCGATAAATCCCAATCGTACATTGGTTGTGGGTTCGATTCCCACAGCTTTGTCCGACGCGGCGGGTTGTCACGCAGTCTGCGTGTTGTCCTTTTCAAAAACTATGTTTTATAACATTACCAAAATGAGATAAATTCCTCAAAATAACCATAACATAATTTAACCACAAATCTTATCTCATACCTTTCATTTTCATCACAAATTATAATAACTTATAATTCCTTCAAACCCCAATGATCATATAAAACCAAATGGATATTTATACCTATATTTACAAGAGAATAGATAATTCTTTCTCAAATATCATTCTCACATGGCAAACTGTGGGGTTACAAATACAAGAGAAAATTATTCCAATGTAAACCCATCAACAAGGAGCACTAATACTTTATAAACATTTCTCCAACCATTTATTTCCACATATATTCTTCTTTGACCAAGAAAATAACCTATAGAATAGGGCATTCACTTGGGTAATGGCCATGTCCCCTACATTTACGGAAAATGACTGTAAATGGACTCTTGGGACCATTTTTATCTTCTTCCATAGTACTCTTCATTTTTCTTCGGCAATTATTCATTTTATGTCCTTTCTTCCCGCATGTAAAGCATTTCTTTGTCCCATTGAGACACTTTACGGGTGTCTCCTTCCACATTTCCTGCATGATGGAAATTGAGGATTCCTGTCTCCATGGTCTCCACTGTTGGAGCTCTTATCATTCATCACCTTTCTCTTCTTTTTTGAGTCCGGGAATTGGTTAATATATATATTTTTGATCATATTTTTGGAAAATTGATTTGGCATAAAGATGATATCTTTTATGCCTATCAACAATCCATTTTTTTGCTCATTTCCACCATCGTTCCCACTTTGTACATCATTCTCAAAGTCACTATGACTTCCTTGGAATCCAGCCATTGGCTAAAACCAGAAATCATTGTGTGAGTAATAGTAGTCATAAAATCATTTAGAGATTAACATGTCACCATATTCTCAATTTTAAACACATTAGGATTAACCAAGGACATTTACTCTCATATTATATATTTATTACATCAAATCAGTTAGTAAAGAAAATTTAAATTATCCTAAGCATATCCCCCGGGAGTGTCGTAACCAAGAGTGCAGCAAGGCCCGTTGTCGTGCACCAGTTCCCGTTTGAGTCTAGCTCAAAGCGGTGTTTTTGGGTTTTACCCCTAGGTACATCTGTGCCAGAGCCACCTCTACCTACTTGTATCCAGACAAGGATGTATTGGTCGGAAAACTCACAAAATCTCTACAATACAAAAATTCTAGGAAGTTATTCTATACTAATCCTCAAAGTTCATCTTAGGTCTACGTGCTGTAATCAGAGTTTATCTAAATCTAGCTTACAAGGTTTGTACTAAACTTCCTCTGATACGAACTATAACGCCCCAACCCCAATTACCCAGAGTCGGTGCATTATTACATAAAATTGGCATGATCACAAAAATGATCAAGTCTCGAAAGACCGATTAGTTTAGTAGCCTTGGAAACACTAGATACAATCATAAAGTTTTACATTACATCATAAAAAAAACATCTTGTCTTCACATACCCTAATATTATCCCTGCAGGTCATTCATAAATTACTTCTTCATAATCCTGGGAAATATAAAACATTGAAAGGGGTGAGCTCAGATGTTCAGTAAGGATAACATTATAGCAGAAGCTTTCATTGATAAGCATAAACACTTAAGGCAGTTTATAACTAAAACGAAAGCCTTTTAAACTTCAATTTCAGCATAAAATGGAAAAGATAAAACAAAATAATGCCATTTACTTACTCACATGGATATTCTACTAGTTGAATGATCACATTCAATATCAATAACCACTTTCATAATGATGGAAGGCATAATTCCAGACTACCATAACCACATAGCCAAGGCCTCGTGCCAAGACTACAAATAAGATTTTGCCAAGGCCTTGTGCCAAGACACTAGTTTGTCTCATGAGACCTACCGATGCATCTAGGAGCTATAGCGGGCTCCACCGGTCACTTATTAAGTCCAATGCATTCCTCATACGAACATGTTTAAACATAACATAAACATTCATATTAAAACTAGCATATGAAATGTCAATACTTTAACAACAAACCATGAATGGTATAAAAATAGCACATCCACAGTCAAATAGAACTCATTCGATACAATATGGAAGATTGTATTGTATCACATTAACCTCAATCAAAAATAATTAAGGATGTTGATATATATGAAAATAATCATCAAAACTATTTGAGAGAAATATCCCCCTTTTCTTGAAATCATTTAAAAGTCACACTATTTGTCAAGAAGCCATTTAAAAATAGATTTTTGAATCAAAGTGTCCCATACCAATTTGAAACTTCTAAAAGGAGTTATAATTTTAAAACATTAATGTCCATATAAATAAATCCTTAAAACCATTTTTACAACATGGACATTAATGAGCAAGATTTAGATGAATAAGTCATTAAAACATTTAAAAAATGTATTTTAGTTAGAGATTCTATCCAAAAGAGAGACACTTGAATACAAATAATTGAGGTAATCAAAACTTTGTAATATCATGAGAATAAAGGGATTCATGATATACTTTTTCAAAGTACATTATATACACCACATAAAAGTGATTTGGTGTATATCAACAAAGAAGTCTCAATAGAATGTAAATTGAGATGAAATATCTCATAAAAGGCGTATCCTTGGGTTAAGGATAAATCAACGACATAGTTATGTGTGAAAAATATAAATACAATAAATATGATTGGATATTCAGTGTAAAACAATCAAAGGATATTCACACATAATCTTGTAAAAACAACACCAATGAATTGGATGTTTAACTCAACAAATGGAGAATGAGTTAACATTACTCTTATCAAATTCATATCGATGACTTGAGAAATTATCAATTTAGTGATTATGTGTATCAAATGTATATCCACAGGAAGGGGAGTGGAAATTATAACATAATCAAATGAATAGTGATTCCACACATAATATTGGGGAAATATAATCAATGAAATATGCGTAAAGCCAAATGAGTGGAAATTGAAATTTCAAATTCCCTTATCGATTAGGTAAATTACGAAACATACACCCATGAAAGAAGGATCATACCATGATGATGTAAATACCCATAAATTAAATTATATTACACAATGAATACAATCATGGGCAGTACACATACACCACATGAAATAACTAAGTGGTGAACAATGGAATTCTCACGAAATTAAGAGTGAGTTAAGAAACCCCTTACCTTGTACTTTTCCTTGGTTGGGGTAGGTTAACCTCCGGTATAATGTTGAAATAATTTTTATTAAATTATTCATGAATAATATACATTAATATGATATCATATATGATCTTTTAGCATTGCTTTGTTAATAATATCTTAGAATTATCGTCGTTTCGGGTGTTAACTTACTCATTTTATTTTATATGTTTTGTTACCTAAGACATGTTTTTCATGGATAGGTTGTATCTTAATCATATCCATAATGATATAAAGTTCTTAGACATTATTTTTAAATCATCAAATGATAATTATACTTGAATGGATATGATGGAGAATGAATCTCATCGCGTTCGTGGAGACGGTAGTCCGTACGTATGCACGAGCGACAATATCATTCTTATGATATTAAAATAATATATACATAGATGGTATATTATATATACAGAATCATTATCATGTCATATTTATTTTTTACATGAATTATACATCATTATTATACCCATCCAAATAATAATATATTGAATAACAATTACACCAGGACGTGGAGACGGTAAGCCGTACGTACGCACGTATGGTGACATGTTATTCAAAGGGTGGATAGAATACTGAATATGGTTGTACCATATTTATAATAACATTACAGTATATATAAGATACTGGAGTTATTATTTTAGAATGTTAATAACAAATAATGATGAAGTGGAAGAAGAAAGGAACCTGAAAAGGGTTGGTGAAAACATTACCTCTTCTTCGGGTTCTTCCTTTTGATTTGATCAAAAGGGTTCCTTAGGTTGGCTTTCTGATCAAACTAAGGCCTCTAGGTTGTAGTGAGGGAAGTTGAGAGAGTATTTGGGCAGGGTTTGTCCAAACCAAAAGGATTTGAATGTGTGAATAAATGAGAAGGAGGAGTTCCCTTTTATAAGAGGGGTGAGGGGCACCTTTGGAAAATCTAGAAATATTAATTTATAATAAATTCATATTTGGTTTATAATGGATGAAAAGTTTATTATTTAAGGATTAATATGGGGATAGGTCTAAATCCATTCATACAATAGAATTTAGACAGGTTTGGGTCATTATATTAACCTTATAATTTAGTTTTAACTCTTAGTTAATTAGTTTCACTTTTACAATGTCTCTTTGTATTTTTATATTATTTGGTTAATAAACTTACCATATACATCCAATAGACCCCCCAAGTGGTCCATTAATGATACACCTATCATGATATAAGTCTCTTGGCCGATCCTTAGATTTTTAGGAATTTAATTTCAATTAATAATATAATATTTGTTTTAAAAACACTATTATGTCAATTTTGACACTATTCAATAGTTTATTTTTTTGAAACTCATAACAGAATGATTACTTCAAAAAAAGTTATTTAAATCAATCCTAATATTTCATATTAATCTAGAAAATTATTTTAATTCAATAAAAGTCTCAAATTATATTTATTTGGGTATTTATAATATCAATTCTTCTAATTTTTCACTATTATGGTAATTACTGCATCACCATTGTGTCATAAATAAATTAACTTATCTAATGTCTAAAAATTATAAATAAAATATCATTATGTAGTACATCTTTTTATATTTATAATGAATATTTATAGTCTAAAATCAAATATACATAACCTTATGTAAAAATTGTTTTCCAAAAAGATATATGCTTGTGTGATTTTTGTATTCATTTTAACATAATTAAAATAAAGTGTCCCTATCACTTACAAGTGGATCCATGGGGTCCCAAAATCTACCCAAAGATGACCATGGTCGACCATGTATCAACCAATAGGGTTAAGACACGTTTTAGAGTAATTTAGTATTATTATAATATTATTTTGTAACCCTTGTTTACCGGATTTACCCTTTAACCATGGTAAATAAAATATTTACCGAAGTAATTATCCAAAATGTGTAAAAATAAAAGTTACCTATTTACACAATTTTAACATCCTGATTCCAAATATAGAATCCATTTTTCCAAATTCAAAACAAAGAAGTGGCAGAAATTAATTTAAAATAAATTCCCGTTGTTAAAACAAAAAGCGTGTTATTAAGAGATAATAACTATCAAAAGATTGGCACTTGTTTATGTCTGGTTTAAATGTGAAATTATGTTCAATGACCCACATTGTATTACATGGTAAAAATATATTTTAAATATAATTTAAAACCACTCTATTTCTTAATTTATCACTATTAATTATTTTAATTAAAAAAGTTGTTTTTAATTAAAATTTAGTAATTTTTTACTATTCATCAAAATATAAAATTTATCCAAAAAGTACCAAAATTTCACCCTAAGCTAAATTCGTTATTCCAAATCCAGAAATTAATACTATTTTACAAAATTAAAAACATAAAGGTTGCATTTATTAATTTAAAATAGATTACTATTATCGAAACCAAAAGGTGTATTTTTAAGAAATAATAACTATCAAAAGATTGACACCTGTTTATGTCCAATTTCAAGGTGAAATTACTTAAAATGACCATCATTGGATTAAATAGTAAAAATATAATCTATTTATACTTCCAACCCATTAAACTGTATAATTTAAAAATATAAATTATTTTGATTAAAAAAGTTGTTTTCAGTTAAAATTTAGTAATTTTTCACTATTCACCCAAATATGAAAGTTATCAGAAAGACACCAAAACATTATTGATACTAAATTCTTATGTCTCGATTCAAAAGAATAATTTATTTTTGTCAAATTGAATATATAAATGTTTCAGATATTGGTTTTAAAAAGGCTTCCCCATTAAAAGGCGGTAAAATTTCATTTTTTGAAAAATACTTCTTTTATCTGAAAAAATGAATTTTTTCATAAATCATGTCTTAGAAACTCATAATATGGATTAAAATTATAAGGATAATCTAATATTTAAAATTTAGTTAATTATATTCATAACCTCTTTTGAACGTCTAGTTTGGTAAGTCGTGGTGTACTTGAACTCAGTGTTGCGTACAACACACGCTATTGTATTATTCAAAGAGAAGTGTACCGTGGAAGATTGGGGTGTTACATTCACCCCTCCTTCAATAAATTGTGTCCTCGCAATTTTAAAAATTGGGCTTGAGAATATAATGGAAATTCCCACCTCAGAAAAAGATTCAATAAAACTATTACTTTAAAAGAAAGAATGAGAGGTATAAAGGTCACCCCAGATAACCCATACTAGGATTCCAAGTAGGAAAACAAGGATATGGATGATAAACTAAGTGTCATGTTCTGATGGAGAGGGATAGAAATCATAATCAGGGGAAAGTTAACAATAATAAAACCACAAATTTGTGTTGGGACAAACGATCAGTAATCTCCTAGTATAAAAAGTAAACGGACAACATTTTTTGTTTTAAATTACATTACATAAGGACGAGGAATTCATTTCTGATATTGACTAAGAATATAAAGATATATACTTACTTTTTAAGTAGAGTTTCGTTCTTTAATAAATTTCCACCACTAACTCATTTTTTTTAAACGATGAGTATTCAAGAAGACTTGGTCACACTGGAAGAGCTAGAATAAACTTCTATAGAATCACATGATCCATGCAGGATAAAATATATATTTACATTGTCTTTATAGATTAATCAAAACCAAAATGGTTAGTAAAAGATGTAATGATCCCCCAAAAGGATATTCCTTGAGAGAAATAAACACAAATCTTAATTTCTAAAATTAAAACAACAATACCCCAAAGTTAAATAAATACTATTCAATAATCAATTGTCCTTAAAATCCTTCAATATAATCTAAACTAATATTAAAACCCAAAACATAGAAGAATTTGATTATGTACCCACCCATGTTAAATTGTATCTCCAAATGACATCAAATACTCTTAAAGTCACATACTTAAAATTAATTAACCTCATCACATATTCTCTATTATAGGTTAATCATTTCCATAAATAACCCAAATCACTATAAAACCACAATAAAACATATATAAAAATCTACCATTACTCCATAAATGAAACCCCATAGTATTCTATTTTCCTTGGGCATATAGTGTTCCCAAAAAAGCGAGCATCTTCCAAAAAAACATTTATCACTTAATCACCAAATCATTTTCCTATACCAAGGGTATACATTTGATAAGACATAAGACCCCAAATCAACTTATTATTGATCAATAAAATCATTTAACTGAAAATAATTAGTCACACTATCTAGGGACTTCATGTAGTCTAGTGGTAGGTGATAAATCCCAATCGCACTTTGGTTGTGGGTATGATTCCCACAGCTTTGTCCGACGCGACGGGTTGTCATGCAGTCTACATGTTGTCCTTTTCAAAAACTATGTTTTATAACATTACCAAAATGAGATAAATTCCTCAAAATAACCATAACATAATTTAACCACAAATATTATCTCATACTTTTATTTTCATCACAAATTATAATAACTTAATATTCTCTCAAACCCCAATGATCATATAATACCAAAATGATATTTATACCTATATTTACAAGAGAAGAGATAATTCTTGCTCAAATATCATTCTCACATGGAAAACTATGGGGTTACAAATACAAGAGAAAATTATTCCAAAGTAAACCTATCAATAAAGAGAACTAATACTTTATAAACATTTCTCCAACCATTTATTTCCACATAGATTCATCTTTGACGAAGAAAATATCCTATAGAATAAGGCATTCACTCGGGTAATGGCCAGGTCCCCTACATTTACGGCAAATGACTGTAAATGGACTCTTGGGACTATTTTTATCTTCTTCCATAGTAATCTTCATTTTTCTTTGGCAATTATTCACTTTATGTCCTTCCTTCCCGCATGTAAAGCATTTCTTTGTCCCATTGTGTCACTTTCCTGGGTGTCTCCTTCCACATTTCCTGCATGATGGAAATTGAGGATTCCTTTCTCCATGGTCTCCACTGCTGGAGCTCTTATCATTCATCACCTTTCTCTTCTTTTTTGAGTCCGGGAATTGGTTAATATATATATTGTTGATAATATTTTTGGAAAATTAATTTGGCATAAAGATGATATCTTTTACGCCTATCAACATTCCATTTTTTTCTCATTGCCACCATCGTTCCCACCTTGTACATCATTCTCAAAATCACTATGACTTCCTTAGAATCCATCCATTGGCTAAAACCAGAAAGCATTGTGTGAGTAATAGTAGTCATAAAATCATTTAGAGATTAACATGTCACCATATTCTCAATTTTAAACACATTAGGATTAACCAAGGTCATTTACTCTCATCTTATATATTTAATACTTCAAATAGGTTAGTAATGAAAATGTAAATTATCCTAAGCATATCCCCCGGGAGTGTCATAACCAAGAGTGTCGTAAGGCCCGTTGTCGTGCACTAGTTCCCGTTCGATTCTAGCTCAAAGCGGTGTTTTCGGGATTTACCCCTAGGTACATCTATGCCAGAGCCGCCTCTACCTGCTCGTATCCAGACATGGATGTATTGCTCGAAAAACTCACAAAATCTCTACAATACCAAAATTCTAGGAAGTTATTCTATACTAATCCTCAAAGTTCATCTTAGGTATACGTGTTGTAATCATAGTTTATCTAAATCTAGCTTCCAAGGTTTGTACTAAACTTCCTCTGATACCAACTGTAACGCCCCGACCCCAGTTAACCAGAGTCGGTGAATTATTACATAACATTGGCATGATCACAAGAATGATCATGGCTCGAAATACCGATTAGTTTAGTAGCCTTGGAAACACTAGATACAATCATAAAGGTTTACATTACATCATAAAAAAACATCTTGTCTTCACATCTTCTCATACTATCCCTGCAGGTCATTCATAAATTATTTCTTCATAATCCTGGGAAAAATAAAATATTGAATGGGGTGAGCTCAGATGCTCAGTATGGATAACATTATAGCAGAAGCTTTCATAGATAAGCATAAACACTTAATGTAGTTTATAACTAAAACGAAAGCCTTTTAAACTTGAACTTCAGCATAAAATGGCAAAGATAAAATAAAATAATGCCATTTACATACTCACATGGATATTCAACTAGTCGAATGATCACATGAAATATCAATAACCACTTTCATAATGATGGAAGGCATAATGCCAGACTATCATAACCACATAGCCAAGGCCTCGTGGGAAGACTACAAATAAGATTTTGCCAAGGCCTTGTGCCAAGACACTAGTTTGTCTCATGAGACATACCGATGCATCTAGGGGCTATAGCGGGCTCCACTCGTCACTTATTAAGTCCAATTAATTCCTCATATGAACATGTTTAAACATAACATAAACATTCGTATTAAAACTAGCATATGAAATGTCAAAACTTTAACCACAAAACATGAATGGTATAAAAATAGCGCATCCACAGTCAAACATAACTCATTCGATACAATATGGAAGATTGTATTGTATCACATTAACCTCAATCAAAAATAATTAAGGATGTTGACATAGATGAAAATAATCATCAAAACTATTTGAGAGAAATATCCCCATTTTTCTAGAAATCATTTAAAAGTCATACTATTTGTCAAGAAGCCATTTAAAAATAGATTTTTGAATCAAAGTGTCCCATAACAATTTGAAACTTTTAAAAGGAGTAATAATTTTAAAACTTTAATGTCCATATTAATAAATCCTTAGAACCATTTTTAAAACATGGACATTAATGAGCAAGATTTAGATGAATAAGTCTTTAAAACATTTAAAAAAGGTATTTTAGTTAGAGATTCTAACCAAAAGAGAGACACTTGAATACAAATAATTGAGGTAATCAAAACTTTGTAATATCATGAGAATAAAGGGATTCATGATATACTTTGTCAAAGTACATTATATACACCACATAAAAGTGATTTGCTGTATATCAACAAAGAAGTCTCAATGGAATGTAAATTGAGATGAAATCTCTCATAAAAGGAGTATCCTTAGGTTAAGGATAAATCAGCGACATAGTTATGTGTGAAAAATATAAATACACTAAATATGATTGGATATTTAGTGTAAAACAATCAAAGGATATTCACACATAATCTTGTAAAAACAACACCAATGAATTGGATGTTTAACCCAACAAATGGAGAATGAGTTAACATTACTCTTATCAAATTCATATAGATGACTTGAGAAATTATCAATGGAGTGATTATGTGTATCAAATGTATATCCACAGGAAGGGGAGTGGAAATTATGACATAATCAAATGAATAGTGATTCCACACATAATCTTGGGGTAATATAATCATTGAAATATGTGTAAAGCCAAATGAGTGGAAATTGAAATTTCAAATTCCCTTATCGATTAGGTAACTTACGAAACATACAACAATGAAATAAGGATCATACCATGATGATGTAAATACCCATAAATTAAATTATATTACACAATGAATACAATCATGGGTAGTACACATACACCACATGAAATAATTAAGTGGTGAACAATGGAATTCTCACGAAATTAAGAGTGAGTTAAGAAACCCCATACCTTGTACTTTTCCTTGGTTGGGGGTAGGTTAACCTCCTGTATAATGTTGAAATATTTTTTATTAAATTATTCATGAATCATATACATTAATATGATATCATATATGATCTTTTAGCATTGCTTTGTTAATAATATCTTAGAATTATCATCATTTCGAGTGTTAACATACTCATTTTATTTTATATGTTTTGTTACGTAAGCCATGTTTTTCATGGACAGGTTGTATCTTATTCATATCCAGAATGATATAAATTTCTTAGACATTATTTTTAAATCATCAAATGATAATTATACTTGAATGGATATGATGGAGAATGAATCTCATTGCGTTCATGGAGACGGTAGTCCGTACGTACGCACGAGCGACAATATCATTCTTTTGATATTAAAATAATATATACATGGATGGTATATTATATATAGAGAATCATTATCATGTTATATTTATTTTTTACATGAATTATACATCATTATTATACCCATCCAAATAATAATATATTGAATAACAATTACACCAGGACGTGGAGACGGTAAGCCGTACGTACGCACGTATGGTGACATGTTATTCAAAGGGTAGAGAGAATACTGAATATGGTTGTACCATATTTATAATAAAATTAAATTATATATAAGATACTGGAGTTATTATTTTAGAATGGTAATAACAAAGAAAGAAGAAGTGGAAGAAGAAAGGAACTTGAAAAGGGGTGGTGAAAACATTACCTCTTCTTCGGGTTCTTCCTTTTGATTTGATCAAAAGGGCTCCATAGGTTGTCTTTATGATCAAAATAAGGCCTCTAGGTTGTAGTGAGGGAAGTTGAGAGAGTATTTGGTCAGGGTTTGGCCGAACCAAAAGGCTTTGAAGGTGTGAAGAAATGAGAAGGAAGAGTGCCCTTTTATAAGAGGGGTGAGGGGCACCTTTTGAAAAGCTAGAAATATTAATTTATAATAAATTCATATTCGGTTGCTAATGGCTGAAAAGTTGATTATTTAACGGTTAAGATGGGGATAGGTCTAAATCCATTCATCCAATATAAGTTAGACAGGTTTGGGTCATTATATTAACCATATCATTTAGTTTTAACTCTTAGTTAATTAGTTTCACTTTTACAATGTCTCTTTGTATTTTTATATTAGTTGGTTACTAAACATACCATATAGATCCAATATACCCCCAAGTGGTCCATTAATGATACACCTATCATGACATAAGTCTCTTGGCCGAACCTTAGATTTTTAGGAATTTAATATCAATTAATAATATAATATTTGTTTTAAAAACTCTTTTATGTCAATTTTGACACTATTCAATAATTTATTTTTTGAAACTCATAACAGAATGATTACTTCGAAAAAAGTTATTTAAATCAATCCTAATATTTCATATTAACATATAAAATTATTTTAATTCAATAAAAGTCTCAAATTATTTATATTTGGGTATTTATAATATCAATTATTCTAATTGTTCACTATTATGGTAATTACTGCATCACAATTTTGTCATAAATAAATTAACTTATTTAATGTATAAAAATTATAAATAAAATATCATTATGTTTTACATCCTTTTAGATTTCTAATTAATATCTATAGTCTAAAATCCAATATATATAACCCTATGTAACAATTGTTTTGCAAAACGATATATGCTTGTGTGATTTTTGTATTCATTTTAACTTAATTAAAATAAAGTGTCCTTATCACTTAAAAGTGGATCCATGGGGTCCCAAAATCGACCCAAAGATGCCCATGGTCGACCATGTATCAACCAATAGGGTTAAGACACGTTTTGGTTTAATTTAGTATTATTATAATATTATTTTATAACCCTTGTTTACCGGATTTACCCTTTAACCATGGTAAATAAAATATTTACCGAAGTAATTATCCAAAATGTCTAAAAATAAAAGTTACCTATTTACAAAATTTTACCATCCTCATTCCAAATATGGAATCCATTTTTTCAAATTCAAAACACAGAAGTGGCAGAAATTAATTTAAAATTAATTCCCGTTGTTAAAACAAAAAGCTTGTTATAAAGAGATAATAACTATCAAAAGATTGGCACTTTTTTATGTGTGGTTTAAATCTGAAATTATGTTCAATGACCCACATTGTATTACATGGTAAAAATATATTTTAAATATAATTTAAAACCACTCAAATTCATAATTTATCACTATTAATTATTTTGATTAAAAAAGTTGGTTTTAATTAAAATTTAGTAATTCTTTACTATCCATCAAAATATAAAAGTTATCCAAAAAGTACCAAAATTTCACCCTAAGATAATTTCATTATTCCGAATCCAAAAATTAAGTCTATTTTATAAAATTCAAAACATAAAAGTTTCATTTATTAATTTAAAATCGATTACTGCTATCGAAACCAAAATGTGTATTTTTAAGAAATAATAACTTTCCAATGTTTGACACATGTTTATGTCCAATTTCAAGGTGAATTTACTTAAAATGACCATAATTGGATTAAATAGTAAAAATATTATCTATTTATACTTCCAAACCATTAAAATTTATAATTTAACAATATAAATTATTTTGATTAATAAAGTTGTTTTCAGTTAAAATTTAGTAATTTTTCACTATTCACCCTAATATAAAAGTTATTAGAAAGACACCAAATCATTATTGATACTAAATTCTTATGTCCTGATTCTAAAGAAGAATTTGTTTTTTTCAAATTGAATATATAAAAGTTTCAAATATTGGTTTTAAAAAAGGCTTCACCATTAAAAGGCGGTAAAATTTCATTTTTTTAAAAATACTTCTTTTATCTGAAAAAATGAATTTGTTCATAAACCATGTATTTGAAACCCATAATATGGATTAAAATTATAAGGATAATATAATATTTAAAATTTATTTAATACTATTCATAACCTCTTTTGAACGACTAGTTTGGTAAGTCATGGTGTACTTGAACTCAGTGTTGCGTACAACACACGCTATTGTATTATTCAAAGAGAAGTGTATCGTGGAAGATTGGGGTGTTACAATCAGAGTAGACTGTAAAACATTTTCCCATCTGGTAACATCGCTACATCTTCAAGGGGAAAATCATAGTTCCTAACTCCAAGTCATTTGTAGTATAGTTTTTCTCACGTTGTCTCAGCTATCCTGATCCATAAGAGATCACCACTCACTTCTGCTCAGGACACATCCATGTCTGGTCCCAAATTTGCTATAGTACACTACATACCCAACTCCCTATTCCTGTAGCATCAAGATGGGGGCACTCATCAGTCATTATCACGGCTCATGAAAACACTGTTCGAATCTCTCCATCCATATGAAGGGTAGTCCCTTCTTCTTCAAATCTGATAAGGGCTCCGTACCCCTGGAAAGGTCAGGCACAAATCTACAGTAGTATCCATCCTTCCCTAAGAAACTCCACACCTTGGTCAGAATTCTGGGTGGATCCCATGAAAGAACAACCTCTATCTTCACTGGATCCACTTCTACTCAATCCTCCAGGATAACGTGTCCTAGAATGTGTAACTCTCATATCCAGAACTAGAACATCTAGAGCATAGCATCAAGATGGTAATCTCAGAGTGTATCAGGAACTATCTGTAGATGATAGACATTCTCCTCCTCCCCTCCTAGTATATCCAGATGTATTTGATAAGGACCACCAAAAAGTGATCGAGGTATAGTTATAATATCATTTTTATGATTACATGAACACTACAGGGGATTTGGTCCTGTCAATAGGCATAACCAAGAACACATAGTGGCCATACCGATAACTGAAGGTTGTCTTTTTCACATCTTCGTCTTGTACTTTAAGTTGATGACAGCCAGATCTGAGTTCTATCTTCAAAAACCAATGAGCTCCCTTCAGCCGATCGAAAGGATCATCAATTTGAAGAAGTGGATACTTATTCTTCATGTTCACCTGGTTCAGGAGTCAATATTCCACAAAGAGTCTCAAACACTCATCTTCCTTCTTAGCGATCAATATCTGGGTTTCCTATAGAGAAATAGTGGTCCTTATGAACCCCTTAATCTGTAAGTCCTCTAACTATACATGTATGTAATGAAGCTCTGTGGGAGCCATTTGATATTTTGGGGTAGATTTCGGTGTCCTCCTAGAGTATAGGTTGATGTAAAATTCTACCTCTATGTGTGGAGGTATTCTTAGAACATCAGCAGGAAGGACATCAGTATACTGGTCCACCACTACAGGATAGCTTGGACTCTCAAAATCATCTACTCTGAGAGTATGGTGAGCCAACTGATGTGTGGTCGGATTAACCATCCATTGGGTAAGCCCATCCTATTCTACAAAGGTCCCCTTCTTTCCGATGAAGGAAAACATGGTCCCATCCTCACGGACACACCGCACATTGTGCCTAATTCAGTCAATCTGTGCATGGAATGTGGATAAACAGTCCAAACCAAGGATGATGTCGTAAGGCCTTGACACGGATTCTATAATGTTAAATCCGAAGATATCGCCTCCTAGAGTAAGATCACATGTATGGAACTAGTGTGTAATAATATAATCTCCTCACGTAGCAGTATCAAGTCATAAGGATCTAGCCAACGACTCCACCAAAATCTATGAGCTCCGAATGAGGGCTGTAGAAATAAAAGAGTGACTGGAACCTGTTTCCATATGTAATGTAGCTAAGATGGAGTATACACATATCATACCTCTAACAATCTTTGAAGCACCGTGCTCATAGTCCTCAGCTTCCTGGAGCTTAGCTCATCCCTGTCCACCTGCTCAATGTGGTTAGGGTGGACCAACTAGAGGTAGAATTGGTATAACCTCAAATCGCCACCCATCACCTGCTGCACGGACATCTCCTCTACCACGTCATCCTACTTCCTGCAGACCTCCCCGATCAAATATTCGCCTCTGCCTCGGCGGTCCCTCGACCTCCTTATAGTCACCCTTACGATTGGTCGGGCATCGCAAGCCATGTGACCTAGACTGCCGCACGAGTAGCACTGCATGCTCTTAATAAGCCCTTATCTGTCCCGTGAGCCCCGAACCACTGACTCTATATGATGAGGTCATCCAACAGAAGGTCTAGCCCTCTTGGGGACCTGTTTCATCTGTCTACTTCCTGTAGTAGATGAATCTTCTCCCTGATATCCAGGGGTGCCTCTCACTTTCAGTGACTGCTTAGCTAGGAAGTTCTCTACAAATATTTCTCACTCTAGCACCCCAGCCTGTGTCAAAATGCTGCGTGATATCATCAATGCTCTAATCACCCATTATAGACCCTACTCAAAGGTTAGAGCCTAGAAGAAAGTGTTTTGTACCATTTCAGGGGAGTAGTGGGATAGATAAGTGAACCTCACTGAGTACTAGGCCCCAATCATCCTGCCCTGCTCTAAGTGTAGCAGCTCTTGTATACACACTATGAGAAGTGTTGATGGGATGAGATATTCCCTAAAAAGGCCCTCGATGTCCACCCAGGTGAGGGTATCATTGTCGTGTATCTGTAGTGTTAGACTACACCATCTCCAAGCTACTCACTAGAAGAGTCTGGCATCTATGATCGCCATCAGATTAGCTGTTGTCCCAACTAATCGAAAAACTCTAGCCACAGCCTCCATGCAGTCCTCATCCACCTACGGGTCCATCTCACCTCAGAAACTCATGGGACTCTTCCACTAAAACTCATGTAATATTCTATGTAGGTGTGCCTCCTTTGCTGGTGGGGCAGGTGGAAATGGATGCCCAACGGGTCGTGGTGCTTCTACTACACCACCTGAAGGTTCTAAAGATGTAAGAGGGCCCTACACTAAGGCCTCATCCCTCAGTGGGCCAACATCGTGTACTCTCTCGGGAATCCAAGCTATCTATCTAGGTGGAAGTATCATGAATTAAAATAGGTGTCCCACTATAAATAAGTTTACCTAGAGAGCTGACTCAAAGAGATCACCAGAAAAACATTTCAAAAACATAGGAAATATGTGTTTCCGTGCACTGAGTCAGAAATCTGAATTTAGGTCCCTAGTGTATGGATACGTTGGTCGCCACACCAACACTGAATTCCCCAAACTGAAAACTACACTCATAATATTTAACACTATTTCAACATAGAAAATATCATAGTCCTAGTTTTTTTGTTGAACTCACCCCTCTGATACATATTTTTCATGACCCATCCATCGAGGCCCATGTTGTGACTACCCGAAGCCCTCCTTTTATTATCCAAGGGCTGAAGAATAGCACCAAAAAGGAGTATCCCTAAAATGGGAGGATATTTTCTTTTTAACCCATACAGACACACAGCTCAAGAACACAACAGGAAGAAAACAAGAATTAAACTACTATAGTAAAAGTGTGATGAAAGTAAAGGGGATAGAAAACAAGACCAAAAAAGTTTAAGTATAACAAAAAAATATGAATACAATTGAAAAGTGAAAAAAATCTCTAGGATCTTCCACTGGGGATCCTACTAGAATGGTAGGTACAAATCATGATCAGTAGTCCCCACATCACCTCACACCAAATGGTCCACCTCCGAGCACCGGTCATTCCTATCTACCTCAACCTCAATCAATTTTGTACGCCATCTGTATAGACACATCATGGTGCGGGCGTAGACCAAGTAGGGGTGAGTATAACGATACTCAGTAGGGACCCTAAGACCCCTGTAGGTCTCCCAGAGTTCCACAACAGAAAAAACAAAAATCAAGACCTCCATATCATGCACGATCCGATAGATATCATTTCTATATTGCTATATTCCCATACATATACCTATGTTATGATGATATACTCATATCACATATGAGGGAATAATAACACCATGTAACACCTCAAGGGTAGAAGTACCACGTAGGTAACACCACAAGGATAGAAGTACCACACATGTATCACCATGAATAAAACACCACGAAGGTATAAGTACCACATAGGTAACACCATGATGATGGAAGTACCACACAAGTAACAAAATGAAAACAACACCACATAGGTAGGAGTATCACGCATGTAACGCCATGATGATAGAAGTACCACACAGGTAACCCCATGAGGATTAAAGTACCAAAAAGGTAACACCACGAAGAAAACAACATGAAGGTAGAGGACTCAGATAACACCATGTAAAACTTTAGTAAAACAGTAAATATGATTAGTGGTAAGCTTTATCATCTTATTCTGTTAAGAGGCACTGCTTTTGACCCACACATGATCGATAGGTAATAACCACCGCTAACCCACACAGGATCTGACCCACACAGGATCAGTATGCGCTTACCCACATAGGATCGCTGAGCACTAACCCACATAGTATCTGATAGATGATGACCCACACAAGATTGATAGATGCTGACCACTTTGGATCGATATACATTTCCATGTTATAGTGTGCCAGAGGATTCCTCACACTCGGTGCACTTGAGCTCTATAGAATCTTCCCCTAGTGATATAGTTCATACCTATACTACCACTAAGATCCAAAAATGTGTACCACAAATGACCTCCAAGTCCTAAGGTTTCCAACATGATAGACGGCTCATCAATCAGATGCTCACTCTGTGACATAGAGGCGTTTTAGTTGTGAGGGGCCGGTAGGATTCGAGTTCGATCCAATCTGGCCATACTCCATCTTTCTACAAAACTCAAGTGGAGTATACTAAAAGGACATTCTCGCTCCGAGGGTCTCAGAACCATAGACGTTTCATCAAATGGGTGTCCGGATTTCATGTTATGGCCCATTAAATAGAACTGGGCCTCATTGGGTCTGGGTCTAATCCAACCCAGTCAGACAGACTCGATTCGGGTCGAACCAACTAGACTGGGCCGTGGAGGGCTCAGCCCACTGGGCCATGGTCCAGCCTAGCCTGTAAGGGGGTGTATCCCTGCCCGCATGGGGGCAGCCCACTGGCCTTGCGCGGCCCGGCCCATGGTGGAGCGTAGCCCACGGGTATGTGCGGACCGACCCGCGACGGGGCGCGGCCCACTGGCTCACGTAGTCCGCCCGACCTGGCACGGAAGGGGAGAGACCCCCTCACTGTTTGTATGTTAATGCAGCAGTGCCTATGGGGCACTGCTAGGTCACCAATGGGACCTGCAGCAGGTCTTTCCATCGCATCATCGGTGTCGCGTCTCCTCCAGTGGCCCGTCGTTGTGCGCCGCTGCTTCCAACTGTGGTCGGTCATTTCTGGCCACACTTCATGACCCTTCCAGGGCTGGAAATATGTGATCCTTCTCATCTGGTAGTGCATAATGGTGCGCCGCCTCCATCACGGTTGTTCGGTGTGGGCTGCTCTGCTGACTGTTGCGACATAGTGTTTCGGCCTCCTCCTGCGGCACACGATGGCGCATCGCCTCCATCACTATCGTTCGGTGCCAGACACCACCCTAATCTTTCATCCAGGATCTCTCCCACCATGAATATAATATTTTTTATGAACTCAACAAAATTCTAACAATGGCGGTGGGTGCGGACCTTTTTCATTTGTCATGTGCCCTCCGCGTTAGCTTGATTGAAAAAGGGTGTGATTCAACAATCAATTAGAATTATAAAAAAATAAATCCCTACATCAAGAATGCTGGTAAACACCCGTGATTGAGGATGTGTTGGTATTCGTTGTCCCCATGATAAGCTACCAACGTTACCGCTCAAACGTTTTCATTTGGTTCGTGATTCGGCGTCACCCATCACCGCCCGCTAGAACTAGCTCTATCCTCCAAGGTTGGCGGTGTGGCACTTTATCATCACTTTGGTGCTTGGTGAAGCCCTTCCTATAACTATTCCCAAGCTCCATATACATACGAGAGGGGAGGGTTGGTAACACTCATAGAATTTTATAGGGTTCAATTAATAGGATCCTTCCTAAATTCATACGATGTTGTTACATAGGATTTGAAGGGTTAATCCATTTAATGGATTGACACACCATTGGTCCCACATTTCTTCTTTTCCATTGGAGGAAAAGAAATATATATATTAAATAACAATGTTATTTTTTCCGAACGTTCAAAATCTAACTTTTTCTGTAGACTTACTGTGGTCGAAGTGAAGTCTCCCTTAATCGAATCTCGGCGCTTCCGATTCAAAAGTGCCCTCGTATTTTTAATATGATCACCGGTTAAAAAGTTATAAAATTTCGCTCGTGCATTTACTAAATGTACCTTTAAAATTTCATAAATTCATTTCAAACACAAGAGACCTTGGAATCAAACGCCTTCAATTTTCCTAGACTTGTAATAAATGCATATAATTAAAAAAATGGAAAATATGGGACATTACATGTATGTAAGGTAATTATTTTTTTGATAGTATGACTATATATTTGGAAAATAATTTTTTTTATTGAGGATTCCATTGAAAATTATTCAAGAAAATTTACCTAAATCCATGGGTTTGATGAACCAAATGTTAAATATTCTCAAATAGAGAAATATGGAATGTCTATTATATAGTTTGGGTCGATGTTTTTTATCAGAAATGTAGAATTACCGAGCTTTAAGAAGATCTAAAATGGTTTTTAAAATATTATGAAGCTATTGAAAGCTCTTTTGCTTCAAAATTAGTTTTTGTTAATCTTCAAAGTAAGTTTAAATGTTTGTAAGAGAGCTCAATTTATAAAGAATATTATGGTGAGTTAAATGTAGAGATGATAATTCAAATGGGTAAATTATGATGTGAATCTATAAATAAGTGTGATCATAATGTTCCAAATGATTTTTATTTAAAAAATTATAATGTTTTTCAATGGATCAAACATCTAGAGAATTTCAAAAGATAATGGAGATACTATCGAGAGTTATAGATATTTTTGGAAAAAGAGTTCAATGTTTGGAGACTAAAGATGAATTATTTAACCTTTATAAAAGCCTCAATTATTTTCCACCCACATATCATATATATATATATAATGTTAAAAAAATATCTACTTATCATAGTTTTAAGTATCATTTTTTATATATTTTCCTTATGCAAAATGTGCATTAATATATTTCCTAATTTATTTTTTATTTCATGAAATGGGGTGAATTATACAGAGATATATTAATAAATAGGAAAATTATGGGGAATAAATATTATAAATGAATGGGAATGTTTATATTTAACAATGTATGATATATATATTTCATAAATTTCGTTGTAAAATTATGTTGCATCAAATGGTAGAAATTTTCGTGACATTTATTTATTCTAATATTTATAAAAATACTTATCTTATTTTTTATTATATTAATATAAGTTTTTTGGTATTTTTTATCATCATACATTTATATAGGGTTGTTCATCTGTTGATAAAATTTGTTTGATAATTTCCTCTTTAGTTTGATGCTCAAAATTACACTTATTTATGATACTAACGAAGTTACTTTAAGTGAATTTTGAGATAATAATAACTGGGATAAATATTTTAATCTTGAATCATTTTCAAACATTAAACTAATATAATTTTATTCAATTTCACAAATTAAAATAATTTTGGAAGTGTTTATAAGATTCTAGAAAATATTCTATAGATAACGTGTTTTAAGTATATTGTATGGTTCAAATATCATATGCTTTAAATGAAGGTATGGATCGGGAACAATATTTGAAATGATGTCCCCGACCCTCATAAGCATAATAGTTCATCTCCTACTACTGACATGATCCTCAATGTGGCTCATATGCTATAGGCTCACAAGTGTGAGACTTGGAATGAGTATTCCTCATGAGATTCAATTTTAACATATTTAAACACCAAATTGTTCAAGAAGCCTCATTCCTATGACCACAACTATGGAACACATTCAACTGTCCCTTTTTTAGGGGGAAATGTACTGCTATATCTCACTCCAGTACCCCCGTATAAGTATGATGACATAAGGAAATCACACCTGCTCAGAATTTTCTATGGAGGCTAAGAGAAAAAGGTCTTACATATTAAGAATGAGTACTCAACTGTGCCTATAGAGTGACCAAAAAAGTCTGTAATCCGTTATATGCAGTAATCCATGGTCTTTATACCTTACCAAAGTTACATAACTTCTTGGATACACATAGAACTCAACATGGCTGGGTAAAACTATTCCCTAGAGAGTATCTCAAGAACTACCCAAGTGAGCATCACCACATCATGGGTTTTTTGTACCCACACTAAACCATGTCCTATATGAACCCTTCCTATGACTTTTCACTTAGACATCCATTGGATCAGAATGTTTCCTCAAAAGGTGAAAAACACGCATGACTACCTCAACCCAGTCATCAGCTACCTAAGGGTATGGATCACTCCAAAACCTTAGAGGTTGCTTCCTCTGGAACTCATAAATCTCACTCAGCCAATGCACATCATCACTATGAACTGCCAACACCATGAGTTTCTCAATGCATGGTGGCTCAACTGGAAGACCACAAAAATGTACTTCCTCAGAATGAGTTCCCTACACTGATGACTCGTCATGGGATACATCGTCATCAAAATCTCTCCATGGAACCCTCTATTCTTTTTCTATTTGTGGTATCTTGAAAAAAAATCAAGAGATTCCATATTCAAATAGAATATCTAGGGAGGTATCAAAATAAGGAATAGAAACCAACAACCTAGTCTTATATGATGAATATATCATTATTTAACTATGACTAGTGTCCTAATGTACTAAGTCAAAAAGCATGTTATCAGATTCTTAGTAAATTGATTCATTGGATGCCACATCGAAACTATAACCTATAGCCTGATAGCCTAACTTGAAGCAGCCTAACACTCCCATTATGCATCCCAAACCAAGTCCAAGACACTATGGTCCCAATGTGTAATTTGTTATGATACAACATTGTCACAACCCGATCCAATAAGGCATAAGAAACAACCTTACTATCCCACCTCTAATAAGATAGGGGATGGAAAGTAGCACCGAGTAGGCATATCACAGTGATGAAAGGCCTTTACATAAGGTACTTGTATTCACACACCCACAAACACCTTAATGAAACAGTGAAATGATATAAAAAATCTAGAAACTATAATTCATTCATACATCTATCCCAAAACAGAGTAAAATAAGAGAACTAAAATAAAAAAAAGGAAAACAAACATGCCCAAAAAAACATTTAAAATCATCCAACTTGCTCAAAAGAAGGGGATGGTTGTCAGAAGAAACTACTAGAAATATCCTCTTCCCAGCATCATCAAACTATTCTGTCAGTCTATCTCACTCAGCTATACATTCCTCCGGTCCTATGGGGACGCAATCAAAAGTCATGTGGGAATAAAAACTCACAACACTTCTTTGAAAGTCCCATGTAGAGGTATGTATAAAAATACTCATTATGTACCCCAGAAAACCAAAATAAATGTGAGAAACCGAAAGGAAATAGTTTGATAGACGTTTCTAGAGAGAATCGAATCTAGAGGTAATCTTCATCTTTATCTATCATTGTCTAAACCTGACTAGTTATCTCATTCCATAAGCGGTGTTGACCCAGACCCCTGAAAACACCATAGGGACTCCTAAAACATCTATACATACTTTTCTCATACTCTAAGTCCCATGAAGTTCTAAACTCAATGTTTGGGATATGATTCTATAGGAGTATCGAATGAACCACACAAACAAGATAACATACATTATGATCTCATCCATCCCTAATGGTACCTGTCCAACAAATAAAATTTATCAGGAACAACTCACTAGGAAAAAATAGAGTCCCCTACACTATAGGTTTTTCCAAATCTAACTTGCACCCTGTGTATAGTTGTAAGAACCAAAGTAAAAGGCCATCCCCTCACCATTTCTCATTATTGGTTGAGAACTAATCCTGACTATTAACTATGTTCATCCACTCTAAAAATAGGGAATATAGGGATCCACACCTCACTACTTCCCTACAGTCAAGGGAGTATTATCTTCTAACTAACCAATTAAACCTATGTCAATCATGTATGGAATGAACATTTCTGCTTCTCGTTCAGGTAGATCTAAATCCTAATAAGGTATCATATATAACTAATTGAGGGACACACTCCTCATAAATATACTC
The DNA here is from genome assembly GCA_963277665.1 of Viscum album. NCBI lineage: Eukaryota > Viridiplantae > Streptophyta > Magnoliopsida > Santalales > Viscaceae > Viscum > Viscum album. Next base: position 491,656,933 of record OY728140.1, on the reverse strand, counting down.
AACAGTTGAGGTAGCTCTAACTCCAGTGGAAGACTTGTTCCTCATTTCTACTCAGAGATGGTGGAATACTACTCTACAGATAAAGACCCATACCCCAGTACGACAAGAGTGTACCACTTAAAGGAGTGAGGACCAACACCATGATAAGATTGGGGAGTAAAAATCTTTGTATTGGGAACCCAAACAATGGTACAATAGGGGAGAGCCACTCTTCCAATTCGATCACTGTTGGGGATTCATACCTTGACATGATAGGGAAGTACAAACCAAAAGCTAGTGGACCCTCTCCCTAATAGTATAAGGGAGTACCCACTCTTCTGAAATAACATGTATGGAGGAACTACACCTTAGAATGATTGGGGAGTTTTTTATTATATGGATAGAGGTCATGCATCATAAAATGATTGGGGAGTAATGAATTCATCTTTAGAACACATATGGAGTAATTACACCCTGAAATGATAGGGGATTACCAAATCCATGGATATAGGACATCCTCCCTAGTACAATAAGGGATTAGTTTCTCTATCTGTCCAAAATGTAGGGAGGGCCCACACATTGTCATGGAAGGGGAGCACATTCTCCAACTATATGAATAATACGAGGAACCCGTGCACTGGTTTGAAAATTGAATATGAAACCTATATGAACTATGAAAAATGTATATAACATGTGCCCATGATGTGGGGATCCTTATATCTACCAAAGTAGAAAGTTAATGGAAACTTTAAACCTAATATGACATGTGCGTAAAAGTCCCATAGTCTACCTCCAAGAACCACACTGATCTAAAGAATCACCAAGCACCACTAAATGTAGTGTCACACAAATCATACATTAAATAGTAACTTTTCCCTGGGTAGGGGACCCGTTCCATAATATAATAGGGGAGCACTACTCTAGCAGACTAAATATTCTAGGGTAGCCAAATACTATGGAATAAAGGGAAGGGTACTGACCCTGACATCAACCTAGTGATCCACCCTAATAACCACCCAAGATCAATCACCACTACTATAGTGTCATTCTTGAATCACACCTCATTGTATATCACATGCCACTATTATAACGCCCCAAGACTGCTCTTCCGAACTTGGTGCTCTAAAATGATGCTTATTTTTTTATATAAAAAATAATAAACAATTAAACAACATTTTAACAAAAAATAAGATCTTTTACAGGTTTAGGTTCTAGAGAAATTAGAATGAATTTCCTGATTTATCAAAGTTCAATGAAAATAATTTCCTACTATGCTTCTATGTTCCCTAACAAAAAAAGTGTCGATGTTCGATTTAGAACTTCTATGATACATGAGAAAAACTTTTAAAAACAAATAAGTTAGAATTAGAATTTCTAATAAGGATTTTTGAAAACCTTTGGTAAATCCCTATTAAAAATATCCCTTTGGAAATTCATTTGAAAAACATTATTGGAAATTAATTTTTAAAAAACTATTGAAAAAGACTAAAATTCTTTGTAAAAAACAAACTTTGGAAAATACTTTTAAACAAATCCAGTGATTCTGTTGAAAATATTATATAAGTTCTAAAAAAATTGAGGCCACTCGAATCATTGAATTATATCTTAGGCCTACCCACTTGAAGGATGGATTCAATATCCATTCCTCTTTCATATTTACAATGTTCAAGTACCGGTTTTTATAAAATAATTTTTTTAGATTTCCTTATATATATATATATAATTTTCGCTGGTGTTTTAGTTTTGAAAATATATTTATAATCCTTCTTGGAAAAACGTGTTTTTATTTTTATATAAATATATAAACACTAGTCTTCATTTAAAATTAAATATTTGACTTAGTGTGATCAAATCTAATGACACATGACGTTTCATAATCACATGGAAGATTAATCAACAATTGTGCTCTAAAAAGTTCATCCTTATTTCCATAAAAATATATTTTGGTAAATTTTATTTAATTTATCATGAATATATGTATATAATAACGTATAATTGAAAATAGAAATCATCTATGTGTGGCCAAAATCAGGATTTTTATATGTAATCCACATGATAAAACTATAACATCAATAATATATAAATTCATATGTTAATTATTAATTGGTTAATAATTCATTTAAAAAAATTATATTTTTTACCATTATGCAAGTATATATATATATTATATTATATTAAAATGTTAAATTAAAATATAAAAACATGTTTGATTTTGAATTAAATGAATTGGTAATTTTCTCCTATATTCAAATTTCTTCAGAACATAAACTGAATTAGAATCAAATTGAAAACCCAACTTTCTAAAAAAATTGAGTGACACTTAATAATATATATATATATATATAACATAGTAGTTATATTTGAAGAGATGTATTACCCATGAAAATAAAATAAAAATTCATAAAATAAAATAAATGAATGTCATTATTTCTAAAGAAGGTATAGATTTAAAGTAAATAATAATTAATACTATCATTCCTTTACTAGAACACATTCACAGAATAAGAATTAAATTCTGAAAATATAACACCATTAAATTGATTATATATAGTTTATATTTACATGGAAATTAAAGAATAAAAGAAATAAAATGAGTTTCCCTTACAAGAAATTAAATATATTCTAAAGAACAAAAAATTCCAACAAAATCAACCTTGAACATAAAGTTCATCCATAAAACAAAATTTTGGAAAACCGAATATTTTCTATGAAAACAAAAATCAAGTATTTATACGCATGTCTTAAAAAATATAATTTAACTATCAAAATAAATCCTTATAATCATAAAAGTAAAACATAATTTAAATAAATGGAAACCCTTACCCTTAATATAACTAGAAATAAAAATTGACCCAAGAAGTGCAATACATGATCAATGACTACCCAAGAAGGGTATGCATACTACAAGTTTCACATTCAAAGCATTCAGAAAAGATTTTGTTTAAATAGACTCTCTGATAATAAATAATAAATAATATATATCATGTTTTTTATGAAATATAATTTATAAAAAGATGTATATTGGGATACCCATACATTTATTTAAACGATTGACTGCAATATTTGTGGTGAAATAGACCTACATATATACAGGATTCATAATGATCTATTTATAATTAGACCCAAACAAAAATATTGGAAACCAAAAAAAACTAAATTAATTACACGGTGCTAAAAACAGGTTTGAGGTGAATGAAATTGAATATTTTATTTGATAAAAGAATCATTTATTTTGGGTATATAATGTGGAAAATTACAGTGCATTCGAAAATATGATTTAGAATCTCATCATTGCGGAATGATAATAAAAATAGCGACAATTTTAAATGAATGGGGTAAAAAGAGGGATCAAATCAATTTAACAAGTCTTTGATTTACCATAACTACAAAATAAACCAAAGAAAAAAATAAGTGAGTAGACATTTTTGAACACATGTGGTATAAAATCTCGATAAAAAAAATGAAACCTACTTGTTGTTCTGGAAATTTAACTTGATAGCGATCTAAATTGACCAGATCCAAAGACATCAACTAGTGTATTGATTTGAAGCATGTAGTTCAGATTTCGACATTGATTCCTCATGGCCACAGTCGGCTACGACTTCACCGAAGCCCTTGGATTGAAGCAAAGACAACTCTCTCATTTCCACTCTTCGAAGAAGAACCATCCTCTTTGCTCGACTCTGATCTTGAATTCCCTTCTTTGCGATGAACTCCCCCAAAAACCGACTTTCATTTTCCCACAAAACTAAAACCCTTTTTTTATCTAAACGCACAGTTTTCCCCTAAATCATGTTTTTTATTATCATTCTTTAATTATTTGAAAAAAAATTTAAATCATTTTAATATTATATAATTCCATTTTATAATTTACAAGAATATTATCATATGTTTATTATTATCATATTAATATCGCAATTTTAAATATTTCATATTATAATTTTCAAAAAAAATAATTTATTCATTTAATTGCTTAAAACATTTTTTAATTATTAGAATATATATATATATATATATATAATTTATTAAATACACAAAGTTTTATTATAGAATATTAATTAGAAGCTAAATAATAATATTCAATTCAACATTGCCTATTTATATATTAACAGTTGTCATATGATGTTTTTAAATATTACAAGTTCTAAAAGATATTTTTTATAACGGTCGGATAAATCTATATAAATATCAATGTCTAAGGGCAATTCAAACAAACCAAAAATACCCTAAATCTCACACCACTACTTTTTGAAATGGTTTTATCTGTTTTTATTATTCTTACTTTTGTTCCTATTGTTCTTGCTACAACATTTGTGTTTATATCAGATCCAAAAGATGTGGAATACCCAATTGACATCGTTCTGTTTCTCAGAGGAATTCGAGTTTTTTTATCGATATTAGTGGGATTAATGGGTTAGTACATCTATGTTAGAGATGTATTGTGGTCTCTTTATAAACAAAATTCTTACTATTTATATCTCTATGTTTAGAAATTTATGTATTTTATTGACTTTTGGAACATTAAAAATAGATAAAACATATTTTTAAACCTGGGGTGTTATGACTACAGATGCCACCATCTTGTTATACATAGTAAACTACTCTAGATAGGCCACTCACCAACATGAATCTAAGTTCCATAGAAGGATATTAAAAAGGAGCATGATCTAAAAAAGATCTCAAATAAGTACATGACGTGCACTGTGTTCCGGACGACATCTGAACCTGAATGACCTCCTGGACATGTATATTTATTATGTGGTTGGTCGTGGCCATGTAGCCATATGAAACATGTAAAAGTAGTAAATTTTGTGTCCAATTGCACCTATCCCCATTCCATGTTCATCCTTTATACTACTCGACAGCATGTTCCCTTCACATGGAGTGTATCCCATACTACATGGTGGGTCGAAGCAATATGGCCACATAAACATGTAGTTTTCCCATTCCTTTTTCAGACACCCTGTGTACATGTACTTTTTCCATGAATTTCTACACATCCATGCACTATTACACAAATACCCTGGCCATGTCCTCTTATTACATGACATGGGGTCACCACCCAATGTGTTACTCCGGTACATGGAATATAGTCCACAAAATCCACCTTCCCCGAATAAGAATAACATTAGGAAAGTATCACAGGACATCACATACATTTTAAGTTATTTACTGTCAGTAATTACCTTGAGATTCTCTCAATTCACATTGTTTTACCTAAAACCTATAGATTGACCTTGGAGGTATCTCTAGCAATTGAAATATGGCCCTACATCTTTCAAAAAAATCAGAACAAAAGTAATCTAGACTAAAAATTAAATCCACCATCCTCAAGGGTGAAACTGAAATATTTCAGTTGTCAAACAAATCCCGAATCATGATTCTTCTAAATATAATAATGAGCATTGTTAATTACATCGATCAAAAATACCTCACCTCGTTGATTTGGGCTCTGTTTGTCTCCTACCAAAGGGTGAAATGATGATCGCCTCTCCTTTGGTTTTTGCACCCCGAACATGTAATGTAGAGACCCTAAGCCTGTTGTACATGGACATTACATTACTTTAGCAGAATAATTAATACATAACAAAAACAGACACACAAGGATCGTAATAGTTTAGTGTCTTTGGAAACTTGGAATATAATCTTCTAATCGTGGTGAAAGATCTTCAACATCTCCCATAAAGATCTTCCTTTTTTTTACCTAAAACCTTTCTTTATATCCTGGGGAAAAGAAAACATAAAAGGGTGAGCTCAAATGCTCAGTAAGGGTAAACAAAAGAAATATCAATCACATCATATTCATAAGAACATAACAATTTGGAAATCTTACCCTGCAAAAGAGATCATAATTTCATAACATGGGATAAATCATGGTAGTGAAATGTAATCCCAATAATCATAACATAAAACATGAAACTTTTTGGCATACACAAATAATCATAGAGAATCATTTCTTATTATTCAAGACTCATTTCCAAGACTATCTTAGTGGACAAAGTCCATTTCTGAACCGAGTTCACTCCTCGTTTCAGTCCAGTTTCACTGAACCGGTATAACCTACCATTCAAGCCATGTCTATCTCATGAGATATAAAATCTTTACCCAATGCATTGGAGGGAGATATAGGTCCCACCCATCTCATAATGATACCATTATTATGTGTGCCACAAAATCAGAAACCATACATTATTGCATAACCCATGTAATAAAAATGGGAATCTTAAACATCGTGACATCATAAAAAAATTCATATAAGATAAACGAATTCATAAAAATATAATTCCATCACAACATAATCAAATAAATGTAATAATAGGTATAGAAACAGAACTCTTTATTATCTTATATGGAAAAATAATTTTGATAAAACACTTGAACTCCATTCTTGAGGAAAATATCTGTTCTGCTTCAAAAACACTTTTCCTTTCTTAACATGTCGTACAATTCTAAACTAAAAGAAGTTGATTAAAAATAAACTTGAAAACTTTTAAAGGATGATTCTTGGAAATAATGTTTTAAAAATTCATTCATGCCGTATAAGTTAAAAAAACATTCTTCTCGTACTTTTGTTGGAAAAGTCAAAAAATACCTCGTACGAAAAACGACAAAAGATTCCTTTCATATCTTTTACTAAAAACTCACCGAAGGGTAAAATTGGATATAAAATATTGTATAAGGATGTAAATATTACATATTGAGGAAACATGGATGTGGATGATAAAATGCACCCCAGTAAATTCCAAAGTAGAAACAATCTCGGATAAAAATGAGATTGTGATATTTCCCTTACCATAGGTCCGATTTGCTTCGTAAGTGTCTGAACCTCATGTATAATGATTTAAATCATGTCATTGACTTATTCCAGAATCATACTCATTGTTATGATATCATATATGGTTCACTTATGACTTTATTTTACTCGTTCTTTTGTAAATTCCATGTTGAAGAGCATTTTGGGTAAAATCGTTTCATTTGTCGTCCGTGTTTTGACTTGTAATTATTCATATGATTACTTAGATCATGATTACTTAATTCCAGAATATAAAACATGATTTATATATAATATATATTCAGAATATACATATATATAATAGATCAGTAAATGGAAATAAATACACCATTCATGGAGACGGTAGGTCGTACGTACGCATGAATGTTGTTTTCGTTTCCTTATTGAGTTGAATGGAATTAAGTAGATGAAATACATATATATACACATAAATACAGTATCATTATTATGTCATTTGTTTCATGATTACTTATTATATATACTGTATAATTATTAATGAATGGTTAACGTGGAGAATGAATCTCATCGCGTCGTAGAGACGGTTGTCCGTACGTACGCACAAGCGATGATATCGATCTCATGATAGTGGAATTGTATTGGAGTGTATGTATACTATTTCAGAATCAATATCACTTTAAAATAATCATATATAGTTATTATGTACACCATTATACCCATCCAAGCATGGTGGTGGTGGAAAATAGGTTACACCACGGCGTGGAGACGGTATTCCTTACGTACGTACGCGCGGTGATTCCGTTTTCCGTAGGATGGATAGATGGTGAAATAGGGTTTTTTCACACTTATAATAACATATCAGTAAATGAGTCATACTGATGTTATTACTTCATAATGAAACAACCTAAGAAGAAGAAGTGGAAGAAGAAATAAATTGGAATGAATCGGTAACAGACATTACCTCTTCTTTGAAATGCCTCTTTGAGATCTCCTTTTAGGACACTAAAATTGGTCTTTGAGGAAGACCAGAATCTGTAGTATTTTTTTAGGGAATTGGAGAAGAGAATTTGGCATGGGTTGGTTGAGCTTGAAGGCTCAATGTGGTGTGAGGAAGAGAGGGAGGAGGCGCCCTTTTATAAGGGAGGAGAGGGGCACCTTTGGAATAACTAAAAATATTATTTTATTATAAAGTCCAATTCGGTTTTTTAATAGCTCCAAATTGATATATTTCAAAGATAAGGTGGGTATATGTCGAAATCCTCTCATACAATAGAATTTAGAAAATTTTAGGTATCAATTTTAACCTTATCATTTAGATTTACCTTTAAGTTAGATAATTTAACTTTTACCGTGTCTTCTTGTTTTCTTACACTATCAAGCCAAACAAACCCCAAGTTGTTTATTATTAATATATATAACCTTATCTAAGTCATTTGGCCGAACCTTAGTTTTTTAGGAATAAAATAACAATTAATAATATAATATTTGTTTTAAAAACTATTTTATGTCAATTTTGACACTATTTAGTAATTGATTTTTGTGAAAATCATAACAGAATGATTAGTTCGAACAAAGCTAATTAAATCAATAATAAAATGTCATATTAACTTATAAAATTAGTGTAATTCATAAAAAGTCTCAAATTATATTTATTTGTGTATTTATAATATCAATAATTCTAATTTTTCACTATTATGGTAATTACTGCATCATCATTGTGTCATAAATAAATTAAATTATTTAATGTCTAAAAATTATAAATAAAATTTCATTATGTAGGAAATTTTATTATCTTTCTAATGAATATTTACAGTCGAATATATCTTATGTATAACCCTACATTAAAAATGATTTACTTATTAAACATTGATTTTAACTATTTTAACCATTCTTTAAATAAATTAATAATAAATGTCTTAATCTAATCCAAGTGGGCCTAAATGGTAATATTTTATTCCTAAGGTTGTTTTTGGTCGAATTAAACTTATACAATAGAATTAGGACATGTGTTAGGGTAATAATAATATCATTTTTACCAGTAATTACCCTATTTACTTTTAACCGTGGTAAAAAAAAGTAAAAAGTTACTATTCACCAAAAATTATTTTCATCGCATTGAATCACATTTTACTTACTGAAATCAACCGTGTCTCTCGGATTTTTGAAATTTACTCACAGAAGCGGTAAAATTAAGTTTTATGATAAATTCATTTTTTTAACTACCACTTAGTGGTTTCACTATTCATCAAAAAATGAAAGTTTCCAGAAAAATACCAAAAATTAGGCCTAAGCTATATTTGATATTATGACCTCAAAAATGATGTCTATTTTACCAAATTCAAAACATATCAGTTGCATTAATTAATTTAAAAATTAATTCCCGTCGTTAAAACAAATAGCGTGTTCTTAAGAGATAATAACTATCAAAAGATTGACACTTGTTTATGTCTGGTTTAAATGTGAAATTACATCCAATGACCAACATTGTATTAAATTGTAAAAATATATTCTAAATATACTTTAAAACTACTCAAATTAATAATTTATCACTATTAATTATTTCGATTTAAAAGGTTGTTTTTAATTAAAATTTAGTAATTTTCACTATTCATCAGAAAATGAAAGTTATCCGAAAAGTACCAAAATTTCACCCTAAGTTAATTTTGATATTCAGAATCCAAAGATGAAGTACATTTTGAAAAAAAAACTTTCAAAAATTTAAAAAAGTGGTTATTACTATTCATAACGGCTAGTTTTAATAATATTTTAATAGCATATCATTGTTTAGTGAAACTCAGTATTGCGTACTACACGCGCTATCGAGGAAGGTCGTGATTGTGTGTAATGCAAGGCAAGTCAAGGATGCATGTTGTGCAAGCTCCTTTTGGTGTAGCATACAACATAAGACATTAATGAAATTAAAAAGAATATTTTTCATAAAATCTCGGGGTGTTACATTCTACCCCCCTTAAAATGAATTTCGCCCTCGAAATTCATCGGGGTTATATATGGTTTACTACTCAAAAGTTTCTTTAATAGAAACCCACATCGTAAAAAGGAATACCAAAACCAATCTTTAAAAACAAAATTATGAAACGTAACGGTTACCCAAATAAACTAATCACTGGGTTTCCACATAGGTGAAAATATGGATATGGAAGAGAAATTTAACCATCATGTTCTGATAGAGAGTGGTAGAGAACATGGCTATGGAAAATCCAGAAATCACAAAGCCATAAATTTGTGACGATCTAAGGTACCATCTGATTCATCAAATATAAGAGCACTAGGACAACATTTTTGGTTTTCAAGATCATTTCCCTAAAGTTGATGAAATTGTAATTAGAAGAAATACTATCGTGATTTTTTTATAGTCTCACCATTGGTCGTTCTTTGGAAAATTTCCACTTCATCTCTTAAAGAAATGAAGTTGAATTTGTCAGTTGTGGTGTGTTAGCAGATCATGTGATAGAATGATGGGTCATTCCATCTGTCTCAAACAAAAGGTTAGAAAAGTTATCAAAAAATACATAAGTCCATCTATAGTGAGATTAATCATATATGGTTCCTAAAATGGACTTATACTACATATATCATACTGCTTAATATAATAAATCTAGTTTCTACTAAACAAGGACTTCCTGTAGGCCAGTGGTAGGCGATAAAGGCCAGTCGAACTTCGGTTGTGGGTTCGATTCCCACAGCCTTGTCCGACGTGATGGGATGTCTCCCATCCTGCAGGTTGTCCTTTTTCTAAAACTACATTACTATAACATCCCATAAATAATATCGAAAAAACTTTTATCCTTAAACAATACTAACTTATGTCCAACATAATACAGTCCAATATTTAGGCTTATCCAAAATAATGCTGTCTAATATCATATTATAGTGAAAATTATTACCAAAGAGTTCATACAACTGCATGTTAATACCATTGTTGATCCCCCTATATTATGAGATATGTCATGTTGGTCACATTCCAATCATTCGAAGGCCTTAATCATGTATTCTCTTGAAAAAAAATGAATACCTATTGAACCTTATTGAAAACATGATTGCTGTTAAAAGTTAACTCTTTCCACATACGAAAATCATCAAAATTCTATATACTCAAACTATGATATCACTTAGTCCTTATATCAATCATGAGCTCATGAATACTGTCATACATTTCATTTTCTCGTTTTCCCTTCATTATGCGCATATCATCTTTTTTTCCAAAAATATCTCAATCACTTTCCATGGTTACCGGTACCATTGAAAACCACAATAGACCAATATATAAATATTCCAATATTCCACGATACTATATAAATCATTATTTTGGAATCCCATTACATAAACATTTAATCATTCCATGACATCGTTGTCATATTCAACATCGCCAATAGTGATCGCATGTGACTTCCCTTTGTCCTTTGCCTTAAGTGGTTGCTCATGTCGATCATCACTAACCCTTGGATTAGGGAATTTATTAGAATAATGCCCCATTTCCTTGCACTTGAAGCATTGAAGTGTTGGTGGTGCGTTCTCTGCAGTCTTTTCTTTATTCACATCATTAGAAACCCTTTTTCCATTACTTAGACACTCGGCTGCTCGATGACCTTGTTTTCCACACTTAAAACATTTTCTAGTTCTTTTAAGACAATCTCCACCATGCTTCTTTCCACACTTTGAGCATAAGGAAACATTCATCTTCTTTTCACCAATATTCTGAGATTTCTCCTTGAACTCCAAAATTCATTTCTTGTCAAAACTATGAGATGGATAAGTAAAACCAACTTCAATTTATACCTTGATAGCACAACGCACAATTTATTCATAGCTACTGAAGTATCTTATAGCTAATTCCCTTCAAAGATTTGGTTTTAATCCACTGAAGAATCGATCAACTTTACTTTCAAGTTGGTTGATAAAGCTAGATGCATACCTTGAAAGCCTTGTAAAATTCGCTTCGTATATACGAAGAGATTCATAATCCTTTTGCTTTAGTTCATGAAACACCATCTCCATCTTTGTTCGAAGAATATGAGGGAAGTACTTATTGAAAAATAAGTTCATGAACTCATCCCATTCCATGGACTCAATTTCATCTCTTGGCCTCGTATTCTTGATAAGATTCCACCATTGATCAGCATCAACTTCAAAATGATACACTAATAAGATGACTTTATCATGTTCAGAACATTGAAGAACTGAAAATATCTTTTCAGTAGTACTGATCCATTGTTCAGCAACAAGTGGATCAGAAGACCCACTGAAAGAAGGTGGTTGTTGCCTCATGAAGGACTCAATAGAAAATTGTTCCCTTCTCTGCTCATTTGAATGTCCAAAATGATTCATAGCTTGTGTAAGTATATCAATAAGATTTTTCACTCCATCTCCCATAACATTTGTTTATTCAGGAGGACAATCATTTCATTGTCCATTACATTGATCAACACGGTTCCTTTAGGTTCCAGCCATCGTCTAAAACCCAAAAAGAATAGTGTGAGAGGTAAAAATCATGCTAGGGAAAACAATATAATAAAGGGGCAGTACCTTCAATATCTAGAATCTTAGGTTTAATTCTAATATGGTTAGCCCAATTCTAGGACTATAACGTATACTTAACCTTAGGGAAATCCCTAGACATACCTTAGAAATATCTCTAGGGATCTCACTAAAGTTCTCACATCCTAGTTTCCAAAGGATGACTAAACCTTTCCTCTGATACCAACTGTAGAGACCCTAAGCCTATTTTACATGGACATTACATTACTTTAGCGGAATACTTAATACATTACAAAAACAGACACACAAGGACCGTAATAGTTTAGTGTCTTTTGAAACTCGGAATATAATCTTCTAATCGTGGTGAAAGATCTTCAACATCTCCCATAAAGATCATCCTTTTTTACCTAAAACCATTCTTTATATCTTGGGGAAAAGAAAACATAAAAGGTTGAGCTCAAATGTTCAGTAAGGGTAAAAAAAAGAAATATCAATCACATCATATTCATAAGAACATAACAATTTGGTAATCTTACCCTACAAAAGAGATCATAATTTCATAACATGGGATAAATAATGGTAGTGAAATGTAATCCCAATAATCATAACTTAAAACACTAAACTTTGTGTGATACACACATAATAATAGAGAATCATTTCTTATTATTCAAGACTCATTTCCAAGACTATCTTAGTGGACAAAGTCCATTTCTGAACCGAGTTCACTCCTCGTTTCAGTCCTGTTTCACTGAACCAGTATAACCTACTGTTCCAGCCATGTCTATCTCATGAGATATAAAATCTTTACCCAATGCATTGGAGGGAGATATAGGTCCCACCCATCTCATAATGATACCATTCTTATGTGGGCCACAAAATCAGAAACCATACATCATAGCATAACCCATGTAATAAAAATGGGAATCTTAAACATCGTGACATCATAAAACAATTCATATAAGATAAAGGAATTCATAAAAATATAATTCCATCACAACATAATCAAATAGATGTAATAATAGGGATAGAAACAGAACCCTTTATTATCTTATATGGAAAAATAATTTTGATAAAACACATGAACTCCATTCTTGAGGAAAATATCCTTTCTGCTTCAAAAACACTTTTCCTTTCTTAACATGTCGTACAATTCTAAAATAAAAGAAGTTGATTAAAAATAAACTTGAAAACTTGTAAAGTAAGATTCTTGGAAATAATGTTTTAAAAATCCATTCATGCCGTATAAGTTAAAAAAAACATTCTTCTCGTACTTTTGTCTGAAAAGTCAAAAAATACCTCGTACGAAAAACGACAACAGATTCCTTTCATATCTTTTACTAAAAAGTCACCAAAGGGTAAAATTGGATATAAACTATTGTAGAAGGATGTAAATATTACATATTGAGGAAACATGGATGTGGATGATAAAATTCACCCCAGTAAATTTCAAAGTATAAACAATCTCGGATAAAAATGAGATTGTGATATTTCCCTTACCTTAGGTCCGATTTGCTTCGTAAGTGTTCAAACCTCCTGTATAATGATTTAAATAATTTCATTGACTTATTCCAGAATCATACTCATTGTTATTATATCATATATGGTTCACTTATGACTTTATTTTACTCGTTCTTTTGTAAATTCCATGTTAAAGAGTGTTTTGGGTAAAATCGTTTCATTTGTCGTCCGTGTTTTGACTTGTAATAATTCATATGATTACTTAGATCATGATTACTTAATTTCAGAATATAAAAAATGATTTATATATAATATATATTCATGATATACATATATATAATAGATCAGTAAATGGAAAGAAATACCCCGTTCATGGAGACGGTAGGTCGTACGTACGCATGAACGCTGTTTTCATTTCCTTATTGAGTTGAATGGAATTAAGTAGATGACATACATATATATACACACAAATCCAGTATCATTATTATGTGATTTTTTTCATGATTACTTATTATATATACTGTATAATTCTTCATGAATGGTTAATGTGGTGAATGAATCTCATCGCGTCGTGGAGACGGTAGTCCGTACGTACGCACGAGCGATGATATCGTTCTCATGATCATGGAATTGTATTGCAGTGTATGTATACTATTTCAGAATCAATATCACTTTAAAATAATCATATATAGTTATTATGTACACCATTATACCCATCCAAGCAAGGTGGTGGTGGAAAATATATTACACCACGGCGTGGAGACAGTATTCTGTACGTACGCACGTGCGGTGATTCCGTTTTACATAGGATGGATAGATGGTGGAATAGGGTTGTTTCATACTTATAATAACATATCAGTATATGAGTGATACTGATGTTATTACTTCATAATGAAAAAACCTAAGAAGAAGCAGTGGAAGAAGAAATAAATTTGAAAGAATCGGTAACAGACATTACCTCTTCTTTGAAATGCCTCTTTGAGATCTCTTTTTAGGGAACTAAAATTGGTCTTTGAGGAAGACCAGAACCTCTAGTATGTTGCTAGGGAATTGGAGAAAAGAATTTTTCAGGGGTTGGCTGAGCATTAAGGCTCAAAGTGGTGTGAGGAAGAGAGGGAGGAGGTGCCCTTTTATAAGGGATGAGAGGGGCACCTTTGGAATAAATAAAAATATTATTTTATTATAATGTCCAATTCGGTTTTTTAATAGCTCCAAATTTATATATTTATAAGATAAGGTGGGTATAGGTCGAAATCCTCCCATCCAATAGAATTTATACAAGTTTAGGTATCAATTTTAACCTTATCATTTTGATTTAACTTTAAGTTAGATAATTTAACTTTTACCGTGTCTTCTTGTTTTCTTACACTATCAAGCCAAACGAACCCCAAGTTGTTTATTATTAATATATATAAAATTATCTAGGTCATTTATCCGAACCTTATATTTTTAGGAATAAAATTACAATTAATAATATAATATTTGTTTTAAAAACTATTTTATGTCGATTTTGACACTATTTAGTAATTGATTTTTATGAAAATCATAACAGAATGATTAGTTCGAAAAAAGCTAATTAAATCAATACTAACATGTCATATTAACCTAGAAAATTAGTGTAACTCATAAAAAGTCTCTAATTATATTTATTTGGGTATTTATAATATCAATAATTCTAATTTTTCACTATTATGGTAATTACTGCATCATCATTGTGTCACAAATAAATTAAATTATTTAATGTCTAAAAATTATAAATAAAATGTCATTATGTAGGAAATATTATTAGCTTTCTAATAAATATTTACAATCGAATTTATCTTATGTATAACCCTATATTAAAAATGGTTTACTTATTAAACTTTGATTTTAACTATTTTAACCATTTTTTAAATAAATTAATAATAAATGTCCTAATCTAATCCATGTGGACCTAAATGGTCATATTTTATTCCGAAGTTTTTTTTGGTCGAATTAAACTTATCCAAAAGAATTAGGACATGTGTTAGGGTAATAATAATATCATTTTTACCCGTAATTACCCTATTTACTTTTAACCGTGGTAAAAAAAGTTAACAGTTACTATTCACCAAAAATTATTTTCATCTCATTGAATCACATTTTACAACTGACATCAACCGTGTCTCTCGGATTTTTGAAATTCCACTCACAGAAGCGGTAAAATTATGTTTTATGAAAAATTCATTTTTTTAACTACCAATTAGTGGTTTCACTATTCATCAAAAAATGAAAGTTTCCAGAAAAATACCAAAAATTAGCCCAAAGATATATTTGATATTATGAACTCAAAAATGATGTCTATTTTACCAAATTCAAAACATATCAGTTGCATTAATTAATTTAAAAATTAATTCTCATCGTTAAAACAAATAGCGTGTTCTTAAGAGATAATAACTATCAAAAGATTGACACTTGTTTATGTCTGGTTTAAATGTGAAATTACATCCAATGACCAACATTGTATTAAATTGTAAAAATATATTCTAAATATACTTTAAAACCACTCAAATTAATAATTTATCACTATTAATTATTTCGATTAAAAAGGTTGTGTTTAATTAAAATTTAGCAATTTTCACTATTCATCAGAAAATGAAAGTTATCCGAAAAGTACCAAAGTTTCACCCTAGGCTAATTTCGATATTCAGAATCCAAAAATGAATTCCATTTTGAAAAATAAAATTTAAAAAAAATTCAAAAAGTGGTTATTACAATTCATAACGGCTAGTTTTAATAATATTTTAATAGTATATCGTTGTTTAGTGAAACTCGGTATTGCGTACTACACGCGCTATCGAGGAAGGTCATGATTGCATGTAATGAAAGGTAAGTAAAGGATGTGTGTTTTGAAAGCTCCTTTTGGTGTAGCATACAACACAAGACACCAAATGAAATTAAAAAAATATTTTTCATAAAATCTCGGGGTGTTACATGTAATGGTAGTTTTAGGTTAATTTTATTAATTAAATTTTCATCTAATTAACAATTTCACCACACGATTCCCCACCAATGCATCTCTAAAAAACATCCGACATAGAAATATTTATTCCATGCCTAGGGTCCTTAACTCAACTACAATCTCAAAATTCTAATCCAACGCTCCTCTTTTTAGTTATTCCACATTTAAAGAGAAATTTGTGCACATGAAAATATATAATTAATATTTTTAATATCACCACAATGAGGATATCTGGACCAAAATTTTATGCGCACTCATCTCTTAGATTATTAAATATTCATTGCAATATTCCAAAATCTTACAGGTCAAACTGTGTGTCATTGCATTAAATAATTTAACGAAAATATCATTAATGTCATTTCTATCACTATTCACTTAATTGTACACTGGATACATAAAAATAGTAATTTAATTAAAATATAAACCTTTTATTAATCAATGATATGTTATATTTATGGATAAAATTATTTTGGAACTACTACTTATAATAAAATTTACTTTTAAAGTGTTCAAAATCATTTACATGATTTTTCTACTACTTTCATAATCATTGTCATTGTGTTGTGAATGAATTTAATGAAATCATTCCATCACTAAAACTGGAGAAAAAATTTCCATGATAAAATAATTTAATTACTATCACATATGAACATTTATAAATATAATTATCAAATATATATTATATTGTAAAAAATATAGACTTATAAAATTCAAGAGAGTGGAATTTTGAAATTTTCATTACATAAAATAATATAAATATCACTGTTGAGGGAAAATGGATGAAATATGTCATATATTAGAATTTGGTATGGATAAGGTCTAATTAATAACAAAAAATGAAATAAATGAATGTGTAGGGTTGTTTCTAAGACCTTATCTCATGGTTTGGATCATGCTTTAAAAATTTTACCCTTACAATGGTGAATAGTATTTACCACCATTAATATTCATAAGGACTGAAAATAAATGGTACTGAGTTAAAAAAAGTGAAAATAATATTTCCAAATATGGAAACCATTTCTCATTATTCAATTGATATAAGTGGAAGATCTTAATCTAAAATTAAACATGAAAAATGTGATGACAAAATGTTTTCCATACATTTTTTCATAATGTAAAAATAGTTATTATACTAAAATAAAATAAAATATTATATCAAATGACATTAATTTTAATATTCGTAATATTAATTATCAAATTTAAAATTTAAATAATTTTAAAATATAATTTCTCCTTGAAAAAGCTTGAATGGAAACGAAAATAATGAATTAAAATAAATATTTTTCAATATTAATTGAAAACCAAAATTTTTATGAAATTCATCAATATTTTACTATAAGATAAGTTTAATATATTTATTTAAAAAATTAATTTTCTTTTTTTCAAATAAATTTCTAAAATATTTAGAAATTAATTTGGTTATTTTCTCACAAAATGAATAATAACCTTTTTTAGTAAAACTGTTTTTATAAAGAAAATAATTACTTTTCTAAAAACATATTTTCATCATATAAAACATTTATACAATTTTTTTAATGTTAGGTATTCATACTCATTAAATAAATTTAATTTATATGTTATAATAATATATTATATTATGATAACTTTATTCTTATATATTAATGTTTCGTAAGATAACAAAGAAATCTATTTTTTTAAAGAGAAAAATATCATAAAATGATGTGATCCAACCCTAGATAGTCTAGAGTCATTGCTATCTATGAATTAAATTGGAATGATTATAAGGAATCAAATCTTTATGGGTTAATGCATTTAGTAGTCCTAGTAAACTTTATTAAAAAATTATAATTTATTAAAAATGACTACACTGATCGTGATAGATATTTTTTCCCCTATCTAAATAAATATCATTGAGAACCAATTTATTCCATCTATAGTATCCGTGCATAGAATTCATAGTACGTGTATTGGATTTATGGGGAAAGAAACATCATAAGGGTGAGCTTAAATTCTCAGTAAGGAAAAAATATATTGAAATAAATAATAAATCATTTAGAGTAATAACTATGGAATGGTATATAAATGGACACACATACCATGTAACCAGAAAACTGAGAAGGAACTGAATAGACAATATGGAAATGTAATAAATATAAATATTTACCATTTAAATAAATATATATGCAAAAATATATATGGAACGGTAAGAACATAAACACATTCCATTGAATAAAAGAACCTAAATTAAATGTATTCATAGATATGTCGATTCAAAATCTCATAGATGAGTGATAACTATAAATAAATGAGGGAAAACATTTGTTAATGTTATCCATGCATAATTCACATAAAAACATATTACAATCATGAAATTTCACAAAATATTTTAGTTATCGGTTAAAAACATATCTTTGATGGCTAGCCAACTATTTCATCTCATAAAAACCTATCATTTCATTGATTATATATTTAATGTCCGGGCTCCACCCATAATATGCAGTCCAATGCATTGCATATATTGAATAATAAAAAAAAATTCTTTGATAAATAAACATTTTGAATGGGAAATTAAGATTAATCAATAATTCCCCATTTAATCAAATAAACACTATATGTAAAATGGAATATAGTGTAGAAAATATAAATATCCATGATAAATGATATGTATAATTTGGATAAATTCAATGCTCAATGATCATATGTAAACGAATATTTCAAGGGGACTTCATGAATGAATCAACGAATTGTTAATAAATACTATCCTTTCCCAATTGAATATTAACCCACCTAGTGGAAGAATAAGGATGATATCAATAAAAATCCCAATTAAAGTAAATATTAGAGGGTTGTTTTCATTTTAAAACTAAAAGAATAACATTTAAAAATATTGTTGAGGAAAAAATACTTTTCTTTTGAAAAACATTTTTATAATTTGTCATTGGAAATACCTTTCAAAAAAAATTTATCTAACAATGAGTATTTTAAACATGAAATGTATTATTAAATTAAATGACTATAGATAAATATGAACATGTACTATGATTGAAAATGAATATTACTTTTATATTTTTAAAAGGATTGATAAATACCTTGTCGGGAAAGTGAAAAAAAGATTCATTTGAAAACATGGGTAAAAGGAAAAATGGTAAAAAATTACTTTAATAAATCATTTTGAAATGTTTAAAACATTATTAAAAACATTATAATAAAACATTTGTTTAAAAGATAATAGGTTGTTGGAATAAATTGAAAATTTATTTCGTTTTTCCGAAACCCATTTTATAAATAATTTTGAGTAAAAAATACTGGACAAAAAGAACAGATATATTATAATGGTCATTAATATGAAGTGGATAATTAAAGGGGTTATTTAATAGTGGTTATATAGTTACATTTAGTGTAAATACCCTTGAAATAACAATAATTTTACTGTTGAGGAAAATAATATTTAAACATTCCATAGTGTCTCATACCACATTGAAACATTTTAAATCATAAACCCCGGGAAGTAATAATATTAAACAAAAGTTTTAATATCGTGATAGTATGTATATTCATGATATATCTTTAAAAATGATATTATGTACACCATAAAAATTAATCTACGTGCATAACAACAATTAATTCTCAGTGTAATGTAATTTGAGTCTAAAATACCTTACTAATTTAGTTACAAATGAATTAGAAATAAATTGTTATAATTATTCAATAAAAAAATTAAACAACATTAATATAATATAATTCATGATATTATATATCAATTTGGTATTATTTACACCATATATAATAAATTAGTTTTACAAAAATTAAGTATGCCTGATATAATGAAAATGAGATAAGAATTACTTACCTTAACATTCCTTTTGTTGTGTGGTCTTTATCCTCCCGTATAGTGGTTTATAATTACTTAATAACTTATTATAGAACCATAATAAAGTTTATAATACCATATATCATCTTCTTATAATGTTACACTACCCTTTTCTTAACAAACATTCATTTACATAACTATATCGAGTGTAAATTGTGTAGTTCATCAAGTATGTTTTAACTTGTTATTTGTTGTTCTTATTAAATATATCATGGTTTAATCACTTATAGAATAATAAAATGACTATAATATTATATATATTTATTATATAATTATCTATAATTCTTTATTATGATTTTTATATAAGAAATAAAATGCAACGTTCATGGAGATACTAGTATGTATATACACATTAACGCTACTTTCATTTATTTGTCATATTAATAGGATGAAGAGTAAATGATAATTTTGTATATTATAATTAATTTAATAATATATTAATCATATATGTTACATATTTTTGTTAATATTATCCTTACTATGTTCCATGTATAGAATGAATGAATCACATCACTTTAAGGGGGAAGTAGTACACACTTCCAAAAACAATGTTAGCATTTTCACCCTAAATATAATGTATAAGGGTATGTGTTTTAAATGAATTTCTGAATAATAAATACATAATTAATTTTCTATATAACATGTATAAACATATATTCCATTATAATGTCACCCATGAAAGAAGGTAATTTAAAATTGAACAATCGTCGTTTTGCAAAGAGGTAGTTTTCCACACACATAATCAATATATTTGTTATACAGTAGATAGAATTGTGTGTAAGTGTAGTTTTAATAATTTTAATAAGAACATACTTGTATATTTATTTTATTTTTATTTTGATATTAATATGGAATAAAAATATTTTATGTAGTGAAGAAATAAAATAATAGAAACGAGTTCGAGGGTGGGTGTTATCTCTTAATCGGGTAACTACTTTTGGTTTTCACCAAAAAAAATCTTTGAATTTATTTATTCCCAATGAGATTATTCAATGGGGAAGTAGAAGATGTTGTGGATCCTTTTTGGTAGAGTTTGGTCAAGATATTATTTCTTGAGATGAGTGATGAATTTGAAGTGGATGAGGCCTTTTATAATGGAGGGGGGTGGCACTCTTGTAATATTTTTTTTAAAAAAACCCCACAAACGTTTTATTTATTTAATGTTGATAAATAATTTTCAAAAGTAGATGCAATTTGGGATAGGATCTAAAATTTACCATCCAAGGTCTTTTAGACAGTTGTATTTGTCTATTTAGTCCTTAAGTTTATGGTTTAGTATATTATTTAGCTATATTTCACCTTAATTGTGGTAATTGATATTAATTACATTCACTAATATTTTTAATAAAAAAATAGTTTTAACTTATTATAAATTATAAAAAAAATTATTCTAAATATGGAATAAATTTTTCTAAATTAAAATCCCAAAATTTGTAGAAGTTAATTTAAAATTAATCTCGTAAGTGGGACAACAATTCAGATTTTTAAAGTAAAATCATCCTAAAGGTTCCTATGTTTTTATAAACAACTTCAAATTGAAATTGATTCCAATGAAATAAAATGGATTAATTGATAAAAATATAATATAATTAAAATATAATATGAATTAAAATTAAAATTTATCTTCATAAGTAAAAAAGATAAAAAATTAGTTTTGGATTAACTTTCAATATTTATTTATTATTTCTAAAAGAATGAGCCTGTAAAGAAGAATACAAAAAATCTACACAAAGACAATTTTTATGTTTTATTTTCAAAGATTATGTTCATTTTGACATATTAAATTAATTAAAGTGTCAAAATTCATATTTAAAAGGGGTTTTCCTTTAAAACGGGTTAATTTGCCTTAATAAAAATAGGGTTTTTTATGTATAATATTGAGTTCATTCTTATCTTATTTTTATCAATCCTAACGGATTAATATAAAAAATATTTTATTTAATATAAAAAATATAAATTTAATTAATATCATTCAATTATTGTAATTAATTTAATTTATTAAGACAAAATTCCTTTCTAAGCATAAAAATAATAATATTTCTTTTATATTCAATATGTTTGAATTTTAATTTCTAATTAATTAGTAACATATTAATTCATTTTGTATTCGTTTAAATGATATATTTTCAATATTTAGTTAATATTATTGATAACTACTAATTTAAATTCTTGTTTATATATTATATTATGTAATTATATTTTAATAATATATTATTTTTCAGTTAAAATGTTGTCTTCCATGTGTCACAAGACATTGAATAAACTTGTTCTTGTGTATATATTTCACTAAATCAGTATCACATTTATTTAGTGACATAAAAAATATTTAAATAATTTAAATCCTTAAATGTATTATAAATTATGAGTATATTGTATTCTCTTATGCACATGGTGTTGTTTTTCATATAAGCTATCAAATATAATGTTCTTACTTTAGATTTTGGGGTGTTACATTAAATCTCATAGCGTTAAATTATACAACCATATAAGAATTTCTCCCAAAAAATATGTAACTCTAATATAAAATACTAATGATACGTCTACCGCATTACATCTTCAGGATCACATGTAGCTTCCACTGATTTAGTTTTTCCCACAAAACATTTATTCGGTGAGTGGCCTTATTATATAGAATGTTCTCTCTATGATCCAAAAACTTCACAATTTGTTCATTATAAGAGAGATCTGTCTGTAGATGTATAACATTTGAGTTTAGTAAATGTGAATTATTAGGTATATACATTATTAGGATATATAAGTGAACCACGTCATGGAATTGAGAGAGGTTTTATAGAAATTCTAAGTGATAAGCTACCATACTGATGTGATAAAAAATCTCAAAACGATAATTATATCTAGGGATCAGCATTACCATATTTACAAATTTCATAACATTCTTCTAGTGAGATATTTTTAGGAACACCATTTCACCAAATTTAGACACCAGATCTCATTGATGATTTTTATCATAATATTTATTTTGAGTATGAATGGCTCTTATGTGCTGCTGGATATTTTTAGCCTTATCTTATAATTATTCATAATAATAAATTCCGAATATAGGTCATTATTCTACATTATAAATTTTTTGGAGTCATATATTTCTTACCCTTGAGGGATTCATAAGGATGTATATTAATTCTTGATAGGAAGATATTATTATTAGAAACATCCACCAAACGAAGGTGTTTATACCAACCACCATTGAAACCAATAGTACAATATCTCAACATATATGATATAGTTTTAATTTTCCTCTCTAATTGATCATATTTCAAAAGATTATATATAGTACTGAAAGTCAGCTGTATATCGAAGTTTGGGTGGATAATTCTCTAGAACAATAAGGTAAACCTGGAACATCAAAAAAAATACAGTATAATGTTGTACCCCATGAAATTATATAACTAAATTATTTTATAACCTAGAGAACTAATCATTGGGATAAATAATTTCTTATTTAAATGAATTAATCTGACCAATTTAGGGGGTTGACTATAAGTCAAATATCATTAATCGATTTAGATATTTGGGGAGTCTGATGAAATAATAAATGATGATGTTTTCTCATTTCCATTATGATATATGTATAGGTTTTCACCACCCCTTACACATTTGTCACTCATCCTTAACATTATTACATACTATGAATGGATATAGATACTCTAAAATATATAATTTCATACTTTCCCACAAGAAATATTCTTTGAGGTTGCCATACATGTTTTTACTTCCTAGATTAATAGAGAATAATGGACTATGAGAATTATCCAATAACATATTCTTTAGTTCGTATATAGAAATTAGATATACATTACTCTTAAACCTTATCATTTCATCAAAATAAATGTTTAAATCATGAACATTTGTCACCTATTTTATGAATATTATATCATCATTTAAAGAAACAACCAATTCTATTTAATAAATTTACTCACTTTATCTTCCCACATTTATGGTTGGCAGGTGACTAGGATTTATTTACCCCTCATAATTAATTTGAGTTCTAATTAAATGATATCTTCCTTTTCTTATCAAAACCATATGAATGATGGAAATATCCAATTTCCATTTATACCTAGGGATTATGTTTATGTAATTATTAATAACTAATAAATTATCTTATATCAAAATCATTTTAGAGACATGGTTTTAAGACACCATAAATTTGGTAAATTATGATTTTGGTGAGGACTATTAAACAAGAAGCATACCATGAAATCCTAGTAAAACATTCCCCATTGTTACGATTGGATTCATTATCCTTCTAAATAAGATCATGGAATTAATTCTACATTATAATATGTATAATACCAGTTATGTACTTATAGAAAAATATCATCTAACACTCATCAAATTCCATAGAGTCAATTTTATCCTCTTGCCTCATATTCAAAATATTTCACTATTGATATGATTCCCTACAAAAAGATAAATTGATAGGATCATTTTTTTCATTCATTATGTACTAGAGAATAAAAAATAATTTTCCAATGGTACTAATCCATTACTCAGACACTAGAGGATTAGAAGCCCCACTAAAAGAAGGTTGAGGTTACCTCATGAAATTCACAATTCACCATGTTCCCTCTTTAAATAGTTTAGATTATTATGGGTTTTCATGGACTAAGAAAGTTGCAAGATCATATAAATAAAATTATTCATTCTTGGTCCCATAGATTTTTTTTCTCTTGTTTAAAATAATTATATTTTACATCACTTTCTTTTTTTAGCATGATGTATTCTGGTTCAATCCATTGAGTAAAACCAAAAAGTAAATTGTATACATCATCTTATAATAATCTGATTGATCTATCATATAATCATGAAATAACATTAACAATATGCCTAAATAATGATAAATTCTTCTAAAACTTTTATTCAATGGTTTTTATTGGTTATCCATGTCATTACCAAAACATTATAATGGAATCTTAAATGTAGACTTATCCCCATAGTTTTCACCAAATATTTTTAAACCTAATCTATAGTGAATAATGTGTCCCACTATGATAACAACTATAGTAACCAATGAATTTAATACATAAATACTACATATTTTTAGAATAATATTCACAACATAACATTAAAATCCACAAAATGACTATAATGTTTCAGTATCTTAGGAGACTAATTACACAAACATATTATTTAGATACATTCTTCATACCATGTAATGTTCTTCTTACATTTTCTACATATTAAAATTCAGTTCATAAAATAATTCTTTATACCAATGGGAAAGAGTACATATGAAAGGATGATCCCAGAAAATCAGAAAGGGTAAACATGCGAGATATAAACTCAGTAAGGGTAAACATGCGAGATATATATTGAAAATCATAAAAAAAATCATAACATAAAAATAATGGCATGATATCATGAACATAACATATAATTATTGTGACCAATCTGTCACATATAAAAAACAAGAGTAATGGAATAAAACAATATCTTTTAAAAAGATATGAATGATAAGACTGAGGAGTAATCATTAATTAATCATGAACCATAGGATCATATCATAATCATAAGAACATATTATAAAATATTTGTAATAAAAAATGGCATATAACCCATTTAATATGTCAATTTTATAAATATTGACCGTAAAATCGTAGTATATCAAGAAAAAAAACTTGTTTCACATATCATAATAGATCAAGAATGACCACTTGTTTCCCATTATATAGCAGAAATCCCTAACCATATTACATAGTTGATCTGGAATCATTTATTATTTCCCTTAATTGATTTAGACCATTACATTTGTTTTTATAATTATATAATGATATATAAGGAATTACCAGAACATATACAGGGTATATAATTTTAGGACCACCCATCAAAAAATGATATCCTTATAGATTTTTTTAACCATATCATAAAACATTCATCATAACATCATATCATAATCCATGAAAATAAAATTTGTTTCATAAAAATATCATAATAATAATCACAAAACTATTAGATATATAATAAGTATGTTACCATTGATTCATATTCTCTTTAAATAATAAGTAATATCAAATCCTATTATCATAGATGAAAACAGTATTTCGAATATCACATTATTATTTAATGTGGATAATAAATTTTCTATTTTAAAACCAATATTTAAAATAAAATTATTTCCAAAATATTTTTGAAAACGTTTTATTTGAATGGAAATATGTAAACATATAATGCAATAATCAAATAATTGATTGTTTATGAATGAAAATTGTTTTTGATCTTGTCCAAATCATTAAAACAATTAGTTTATTTACATGTTTGGTAAACAATATTTCTTTAGAAAATGAAAATAAGATTATATTAATGAAAATTAAAAATAAAAACAGGGGTATAAATGTCTTTAGAAAATATATAATACCCAAAATAACATTCAAAATAACAAATTATTAAACATGGATTTGGAAGAAAAATATTTTAGAAACAAGAGTTGATAAATAAGGGAGGGTTTTATTAAAAAAAATGAACCATTTTTAGTACCAAAGAGATGGAAATGGTGAAAAACAAAAAAAAATCTAGAAATAATAAAGGATAAGATAAATAAAATTGATTTATAAGATAATTATAATATAATTTCCTGAATGAAAATTCAAGCACAAACTGTATTGAATGAGATGAGATTGAAACAAAAATCCCTTACTTCATATACATCCTTTATTCATTTTAATTTGAAACTCCAATATAAAATATATAGATTTATTATAAATAAAATTAATTTATAATATAAGGATAATTTAATTTCCCCACGGAAAATTCAAGCATAATCAAACCTGAATGAAAT
Source organism: Viscum album (assembly GCA_963277665.1). Taxonomy (NCBI): domain Eukaryota; kingdom Viridiplantae; phylum Streptophyta; class Magnoliopsida; order Santalales; family Viscaceae; genus Viscum; species Viscum album. The sequence continues at coordinate 491,629,641 of OY728140.1, read as the reverse complement.
GAGATTGAAACATAAATCCCTTACCTCATGATTTTTTTTATTCATATGAATTCGAAAATCCTATATAAAAATTGTAGATTTATTATAGATATATTAAAAAACCATATTAATATATACATATATAATATCATATATTATTTACTTATAACAACTTTTCACATGTTTATTAATCATTTTTCACTATTCCAAGTACTAATTTATTCATTTCTCATGCATGTTTCAGTTCAGAAATCCTTTTTCATTTACATTGATCATTGTAATATAATATCCACAATATTAATTATGATATATATTATTTATATTTATACCTAAATGTAAAACATATAAAAATGAATTACACTTTTCATGGGGATTATAGGTCATGCATATGGAGGAATATTGTTTTCACTTTTTGACGGACGGTACACAAGAAAACAAATTATAAAATTCCATTATATAAACATTATTATGTCATATATATCACATATATTCATTAAAAATTTCCTAATATCCATCTATGTATATTGGAAATGAAAAATTAATCCCATCACTTTGTGGAGGTGGTATTCAACAAATACGCACATGTGACATTATCATTTTTCAAATGATGGGAGCCTTATAAGGTAAATATGACTTATAATTCCTACAGTATAATTATATTATAAATTCAATATATCATTATTAAACCAATAATAATAACCTTCCACTAAATATAGTGACATAAAATGAATTGTTTCACTCCGTGCAGGTGGTAATCCACACTTATGCATAGGTGATAGTTTCACTTCATAGTTGATGGAATAGATTATGGATAACAGTAGTTTTAAAATCATAATGAAATTTTATTGTATTTAATATATCTAATATATTATTTTATTTTGAAAGATAATTTTTTAATGAGTTATAAGGATATATAGTTTGTAAGAGGTCAACTAAGATGTTTACCACTTATTCAGAAAACTTCTTGTAGATCCCTTCTATGAAAATATTGGAATGGTATTTGAAGATAAACAAAAACTCTATATTATATCATGTGGATTTTATAAGAATATTGGGTTAGTTTTGGTTGATCTAGATGGATCATGGAGGTTTAATTAAAATATATAAAGGGTTTAATTTTTAAAAGTTATGAAAAGACACAGTTGGCATTAATAAAAATATTAAAATATAATTATTGTATTTATCATTTATAATTATTTTGAATAGACATAAATTCGATAAATAATCTAAATTTTAGAAATATAATAATACAATGAAACTTATATATGATTTCTTTTCATTTTAAACCTTATCAATTGGTTTAACCCATTAATTAACCATTTTTTATTTCAACTATGGTAACAAGTTCTTCAATTTTAATGCGTTGAAATTTTAATATTAGGTAAAAATTAGATAAAAAATACCCAAGGGGTGATATTTTAGACTATTTATCAAATTAATTATCCTAATTTATTATTTTTTTTAATTTATAAATAAATTTATAAAATTTTAATTTTCATTAAATATCATCAATGTAATTTTTTATACTATTCACTTATTTTCACATTAAATATATCATGATATTAAATTATTTCGAGTATAATCCTTTAAAACATCCTGAATATATTATATTAATCTCAAAAAATCAAAGTAAATAATTAATCACCCCAAAAACATTAATAAAAGTGTTTTTAAAATCATTTACATTATTTTTCTATACTTCCAACAGTTGTCTGTCAGTCACATGGATTCATCCCAGTAGTTGAAGCATGGCCAGGACACCAACCCATATCAGTGCATGGACTATCAGTCTACTAGGACTCATACATGGATGAATATTATGATTTTCCTTTATTAAGTATACAACCATATATGGTTCATGAAAACCCTCAAAAGATGTCCTCGACCAGATATCTGCCTCAAATAATCGAAGAACTTGCATGTAAGACCCTTTCAATTGGAACACCTGTCCAAGATCGTGTTTATCCAAACACTCATCAAAGTATTATCAAAATTGTTGATTTATTGTCAACTTAATTTGAATCCACAGAGGATCATCAAACACTAGTGAAACTAGAATAAAAACTTTACTCCAATTGGGTGACAGACACCCTGCCACCACCAAACATTGAGAGTATTAAATTTCTGATATTCAATGGCTCAAGTGACCTGTAACAACATCTGACACACTATATATCCCATTTTTAACAAATGGTAGGAACTACGAATGAACTTGAATTAATGAAACACATATTCATCATACAACCCATTCTAGGTCCATCCTTTATATTTTATAACAGTTTTACATTTTGATTGATAGTGGGGTTAGAATAATTCCATCAACAATTCCTCTTTCAATTCATCTCAATGTTGCAACAGAAAAATATCAGTGACCTATTAAACAATCAAAATGGTAAATTTGAGGGTATCAAATTTCATTTCGAGATGGAAATATATGACATATTCACTAAACTGACTACTTCCCTAGGAGGATATGATCACTCTATAATTTTATAAATTCTTTGATGATGTTCAAAAAATGCTCATTCAAGTGAAACATATCAGTGGATTTTAGGGGTTTTTTACCATTTCAAAACGAAATGAGGACTCTATACAGAAAACCAAGATTCTTTCCTACATAATTCCATCGGGCCCAGGGAAATGAATATGAAAGGATAATGAGACATCCATCACACTTAAACCACCCTCCACAAATTCTATAGCTCATAGGATTTTATAGTATCATGCAGCACCCCCAACTAATTAACAACATAACACTGCTCCATAATATGGGAGTATGGGACTATGTAGAACTCTGTATGATGATTGAAGGAATAATGTTTACTCAGTTCAAGATGATCACCTCGGTGAATATTTTATAGATATTATGGAAAATTATTTTCTCTTCCTATAAGACCACATAGGGACCGAATAGATAGGACTCAATGAATAGCTGGATTATTCCCCTTTCATTGGATACTAGGACACCATTCTAGATTACTTCATCTTCAAACCTCTTTATAAAAATGATAGATAATGTACAAATGGTGTTTGGAAGGCCTCCAACATAAGTGGAGTATATTTTCACTACTTCCACTAAGGAAGGCATTGAGTTGAAAGAATTTATTCGCAGAAGGTAATATAATATTAATGGTTTTATGACTTCATATACAATCAACCAAATTCATGACAGTCTACAAGAATAGTTAAAATGACCAACTATGCCCCCATCCACTTCCCCTACAAAACAGATGACTTCATCATCCCCACAAACTTCTAAAACTCATCAGTTTCAAAAGGGGACTCGCTGAAAAGAAATGTAGTCTAAGAAGATGGGTGAACCTACATCATGGCCAAACTCAAATTTGAATCTCTCTAAATATATTCCCTTATACTATATGAAATTGGAACTATCCCTCCAAATAACACCACATGAAATTATTATCCAGACAAAGTCATCATCAGAAGAGGTGATGTTTTTCATTTCAATTAATGTCATTCACTTATTGGATTTATTCTCTAATGATGAGTATGGATATGAATTCTAGTTCCCCACACATAATTTGGGAATGAGAGGAAGAGGACGTAGGATCTCAGGATATCTAGTATGGTATAGTTGTTGTAGAATCTAGTCATCTATACGCCCCCTTTAACAAGAAGACAATATTAAAAACAAACACAGAAGATCTCTTCCATAAGTTCATGAAGAATATAAAAATCATCATGAAACTTCCATAATCCACTCTCACCTGATCCATATGGAATATCAATAAAAATAAGATAAATTATTAAATCATCCTTGGTAATTAGTAAGATGTTCCCAACCCAACACACCTGGGAAATTAGCACATCCCACTCATGTTTTAAGGGCGGACCAATCTACATCAAATACTCAATCCCCTAAAGTGCATGTGAAAGAGAATCCCTAACTAGGGAATTATATACCTTTAGACCACATGAATGACATATTTATTTTGTTTTCACTGGTAATAGCCAAGCTATGAATCCTAGATTCCCAAAGCTTGGTAAAAGACCTCATGGAAGCACTCATAGAGGCTTTATAATCCCTTATGAGTTTGAATCTGAGGGATTTGTGACTTAGGTATATAAAAACAATACTGATCTTGTTTAATTCAAAATGGTTATATATTTCATAAATGAAGATTAATATGTCTTAATATATGGGTACATCAAACCCTTGTATGTGTTAGGAAAGAAAAATGGTGTCAATGTCCAAACATTTTTCATTGAAAATGGATCTAGAGTTAATATTATTCAATTATGAATGATTTTATAGCTAGGTTATGATGAGGATAACTTAGAACCATCATCCATGACACAGTAAAGGTGTTACAAATCTAAACAAAACATGTTTGGATAATTAAATCTCGAGTCTTAGTCTGGAGACTTTGTAGAAAGCTCCAAATTTCTAGAGTTTCGGAATAACCCAACTTTCAACATCATTCTAGGATGGCCACGATTTCATCACTACATGGAGTTCCCCTCAGCTTACCATAAATGCCTCAAATACTAAATTAATGGAAAACAAAGGATGTCTCATGCCAATAAGGGACAATTGAAAGTCTATGAATCACAGTATATTGATATAGGAATCCATAAAAGGAAAGGGAAACAACACCTATTTTATGGTGTTGCTTGGGTCATTTTCTCGAATGGTATATAAATGATACTATCCGTCCAATATAAATATATCCATATTGAATATTTTCTACCCATCAATAAGATCAATCATATATTTCCAATTTCAGAAACATATTCATTTGTCTTCATTATTTCATCCATGGACATTTAGTCTAGCGATTTTCAATAATCTAATAAATCCCTAGACCATGACAAAAGCTCATATTGAACAGCCCACATTCCATCCCTTGTGGCCCAGGAAATCCCTTCTTGGAAAATATTCCTAGTATAGGTGGTCTAATCACCCTAAAAAGATGAATACTCTCCCTCTCTATCTCTCACAACATATGCTCTCGTGTTTCAATGAAACTCTTTATTTTCATCTGGGTTAGATGAAGTTTATTCAACTTTTCAATAGAAATAAATATAATATTCTCTTGAACATGGGGAACCTAACCCAATATGTCCCCCCATATCATACAAGAGTACGAATGTGAAGAGGAATATGAAGATGAGGAGTACCTTAGGGATACTGCTCCTTAACATGAGGAGGGAATCATTACCACCAATGAGGAGCTTAGAAAAATAAATCTGAAAACAGAAGAAGACCTATGACTCGCATTGATTAGAGCTACAATATCCTATAATGAAAAGTAGGTGTATGAATTTGTCCTAATGTAGTATCACAATGTGTTGGTCTAAAATTACACAAAAATATATGGTCTCAATCCTGAGGTGCTGCTCACTAGCTAGGATTAATATAGGACCATCAGAGATATAAATTGATAGAAAAAATTATGCACCCATCATATGATGAAAAAATAGAGGATGATGTTGAAAATCTCATCAGATTCATCATTACTTAAGAGTTCCAGTATGTAACACTTTCAAAATTAAAGAAGTGTAACCTTTATTCAATAGTGTGGATGGAACACAACAGCAAATGTTGAAATCTATATAACCTCTAAAGACTTAATTTTATATTTATTATTTTAAATAAATTAATGAAATCAATAATGATTTTCCTTGCATCAAATACAATAATGACTTTCTTCGATAGCTTGAGTTACATGAAATACCATGTTTTACCCGACTACCATATATTATTAAAATATTTTTATTATAATAATATGATGTAACATAGCCAATAAATTATTTTTTATGAATCAAATTAACTAAATTTGTAAAATACATTATTTAAATATATATATATATATATATTAATTCATTTTCTACCAATTAATTTGAAATTAATATATAAACCAATTGAATATAAATGAAATATGTTAATGCTCACAAATGTGTTTCATCCTAAAAAATTAAATAAATAATAAATTAATATTATGGAATGATGATTATTAAATATATATATTCAATATTTCAAAAAAATTATATTCATCCAATATATTTGATAATCATAAGAAAATATAAAACCCATTATTACACATAAAAAACAATATTTTTATAAAGGTATTTCTACCAACTGTTAATGGCACACCTATTTTAAAAAAAAAAATTTGATACTTTAATAAATTTTATATGAAAAAAACTTCATTTCTGAATGTGTAAGATAAAAATTATCTAGGTTGAATATTTATTTCCTGAGATGTTTCATTTTTTGATGAATAGTTAAAATTACAGAATTTTAATTGAAAACTACTTTTTCATTTAATTTATTTATAATGTTAAATGATATTTTAATTTTTATTTAATATATATTTATTTTCATAATAAATAAATTAATATACTTTTGTTCATTGTAATCAATTTAACATTAAACTTTATTTGAACACATTTCAATCTTTTGAACGTTTTTAGTTTAAAACCCACTTATATCGTCCCGTCTATGGAGTTAAATTTAAATAAGCTTTTCCCACATATGTGATTAAAATTTTACTTATAGATTTAATATTAGAAATAATAATAATTTCTAATATCTAATATGTACAAATTAGTTATTGACGAAAAAAATTACTGCAAAATAATTAAACTTAATAACAGTGATTTAAGAAAAAATTACGGTTAACAAGGGACGAACCCTTATAAGGGAGAAAAATACCATAGATATCATTCTATAATAAATTGGATATAAATATTCCTACCATATAATAAATGGGATATAATTGGGTTAATTATCTGAGGCAGATTATGTATGGTATACCTCCGAATAGTGTTTACCTTTTTATATATACAATAATTCCACTCCTCTACTATAAAATGTAAGACATGCCTTCAGTTTATTCACACCTATAAAGTAATTTGTCTCATCCAGCCACTAAAAAGATAAGATATAAATATACCTCACCTACTAGTATTATCATATATTCGGATATAAATCCATCCTAGGGATTATTTTGGTATAAGCCAAAAATATCTACCTGAATAAGAGGTAACCAACTTCAATGATAACTTTTATTTAATTTACTTATACACCCCTTAAATTATTTTTATATTAGGGTTATGTAGTGGAATAATTATATTATCTATATTTAGATATTTGTATGTATTTATTTTGAACTAAAATTCTCACATATCAAAAAAACTATATACACATCCATCGTTCTTCTGTACTGTAGACTACCACCTCAAAAACCGATCTTATTTCTTATTCCATTACTACAATTCAAAGATGGAAATAATGATGTATTTTTAGTTTATAAATTATATGTATGATATTTATAATGTATTTTCACTTATGGAATTATTATATAGAATATAACTTCATTCATTCCATTTTGTGAGTATTGGAAAATGTCATTTTTGGGAGTGTGCACTACTTCCTCCTCAATGCGTTGTGATTCGTTGACACTATAAATGAAATTATTTATGGATGGTGTTAATAAAAATAGGTGAAAAATATGACATATATATATGATAATAGAATTACAATATACATATAAATCATATAATTTTCATTCATTTAATAGGAAAATGAAATGGTTGTAGCTTTCAATGGTACGTATGGCCTACCGTCTCCATGAATGGTACATTTTATTTCTTATCTCAAAATATTATAATTTAAAATAAATATAAATACATTGAATATAAATGATATTTAAATAATTATTTAAAAACTTTATATGATGAAATAATTGTCACCATTATAGGAACAATAATTACAAGTTAAAACATACTCGAAAAACAATAAAATTAACACCTGAAATGATGGGAATAATAAAATATTGTTAACAAATGGCTAATAATATATTATAATAATATAATATATGATATTATAAATATTATTATGGATCTAATATAATTTCATGACATGATTATAACCATTATATTTGTGGTTAAATTATGTTCACTCAAAAGGAAATGTATGGTAAGGGACTTCATCTCAATTTCAAATCTTTGAGGCACACTTTGTTATTGTAAACTTAATATTTTATATATGCTATAAATACTAATAAATTATATGTAATATTATTAATAAATCATATTCAATGGTATTATATGTTTTAAATTAAATTATTTCATTTTATGATGTTTAACTTGAATGTTACCAATTAGTAAGGGATTCTGTCTCAGTTTACATGTCATTGAAACTTTATCATTGTTATGAATATAATTTATTTCATTTAGTTTATATACTTCTCTTGGACATATTATATAATTAATATGTCATTATTAATGGAATTTTTTATATAAATATTAATTATTACATCTAAAGGGATTTGAACTTAAAGTTACCAATTGGTAAATAAATTTCATTACTCAATTCATTTTCATTGGTTTATATTACTTCATTGTTGTCATTAATTTAATATAAATTTTTTTATAGCTAATTTGAATAAATATTGATATATTTATACTTCTTATATTTTGATTTACATTTTATACTCATAACCAATTCATTTATTAATTATCATATTAATGTTATGATTAGTTTAAGGGTTTATTTCACAATCCCATTGTAATCACGATTTCTTATTCATGCAATTAATTTGGAGGAATTAATATGATTTTTCCTAAATAACCCATTTTATTTTCTTATCATATGGTTCTTCATGATATTTCTCATTTAATAGTTACATTTTACCACTCTTTGGTACTCCAAATTATTTATAAACTATTTTTCTAAAATACTCAACTTTATTTATCCCTTTAGTAAAAAATCTATTTTCTCAGAAAACGATGTTTTATAAAAAAAAGTTAAAAAATATTCTTAACCTATTAAAATGGAATATTAAATACATTTACCCCATTTTTCTTTTAATAATGTTTTTTATGGAATTTTCTTATCTCTTTCAAAATAAGACACCTTGATATTCATTTTACCTTACAAAAGGAATGTTCTTTCTACCTTGTATTACTTGAGTGGATTTATCCACCATAATTTCATTGATGATTTATTTCTACGTTTAAATGTTTAATTTTAAAATAATTTTTTTTAAACTTTATTTTCAATGAATTTTATTTTTCGAAATATATTTGAAAATGAAAAGGATATCTTCCTTCTGAATGTTTTAAAATATATTTTTGTAGTACATATATTAATCAATGATAGAGACCCTTTATCCTTACTCTAATTGGGATTTTTTTATTGATACCATTATTTTTATTACTATGTATGGTCTATGAATGAATTATCCATAGATAGTGTTGAAATTACCTTATTTAATTCATTTTTATAGTCCCAATGAAATATTCAAATTCCAGTGATCATTGAACATTATATTTCTCACAAATATACTTTTAATGTTTCATGGATATAATTATTTCCTTGATCATATACCATTTAATTATTGTGTTTACTTTTAATGTTATTTGATAAATGGAGAAATATTTATAAACCCGTATCTTTCACTCAATACTGATATTTTATAAGGAACATCACTTTTGAATTATTTTGATTATTCGATATATGAAGAAATGATTTGGACACGTTGGACACATGTGGGTCCCTAATATAGATAGCCCATTGATGCATTGGTAGTATAATGTGATGTGTTATTTGGATTACCATAGTGGTTTTCCCATATAGTATGTTTTATTCTATCTTGTGAAAGGTATTGATAGTAAAGGTATCATGTACCTAGGAAACATAGCATCCAATAAATAAGAATTACCGTCATTTTGATTTAGTTATTATTATACATGATACTTTCACTATAAAAACATATATGAATGCATTTAATTATCATTCTATTGATTAAATGATTTTGATTTTAGTTATTTACCTTTCCATATTGATTTTGACTTATCCAATTATATAAAATGGCATGTGATTTAAAATATTTACCTTGATATATTAATTACACACTCCCACTGAGTTTATAGATTAATTGGAATGTGTGTTAAATAATTTAGCTTTCTATGTTGATTATTTTATTGGATTAGTTATTTCTTCCAATATTGTTAAACCTTACTGATCATTTGAGCTCACCCTTATTTTGATTCCTTTCCCCATGAATCAATAACGTTTACTAAAAAGGATAAAATTGGACAGGATAGGAGAAATTATTTTATTATCTAAAGAAATATATTTTAATCAGTTTATTCATTTACAACACAATAATCATGTATGAATCTAGTTTATCAACATATAAAAAATCATTAGTCTTTTGATATTTTATTCTTTGTAATAATGGGAATGTAATGATTATGGAAACTAGTTCTAGGATTACTGTGGTCAGGGTGTCACATAATACCCAAAATGGATAGAAATTATAGTGTCGTTCCAGAAGAATAATGGTCAAATCCGAGTTTACATCAATTTCAATGATATCAATGTGAATTGTCATAAGGATGATTTATGAATCCTGGCTGCATGCCTAATGATCGATGTGAAGACTAGATATATAGATCTCTCCTTCACAGATGTGTATTTAGGATATAATCAAATCCTAATGGAAAAATAAGATGAATAATACAAAACCTTTAGGGCCCTCATAGAGTATTTTTTTATCGGGTAATTCCATTTGGATTTATAAATATTGATTCCACGTAACAATAATCCATGCCTCGAATATTCAAACCCTTCCTGGGAATGTTTTATGAAATCTTTGTTGATTAAATGGTGGTTAAATAATTAAAATTACTAGATCACTTGGAATATCTTGAAACTATCTTCAACAAACTAGGACAACACAGCCTAAAATTGAACACATTGAAATGCACTTTTGGACATAGTAGATAGAACTTACTCAGCTTCATCACACACCATCATTACATTGATGTTGACAATAAAATATCAATGTCTATCCATGGAATGCCACCTCCTCAAAATCTAACATATTTGAGAAGACCTTAAAAACACATAGACTACATTAGGTTCTTCATATCCATCCCTTAAGGAAAATGTTTTTCCATCATAATGTTTATGGATATAGGGTTTAATAGAAATGGACTGATGATTATTAAGAAGAATTAAATAGATTCATGAATGGTTTATTAGGATCACTATTTATCATGTTTCCCATTTAATTAAGGAAACATATTTTGTATGTTACATCCTTTGAGAGAACATTTGGATCCTTACCCTCACAAATAAATTACATTGGAAGTGAAAGAATCCTTTATTATTTAATAAAACCATTATTGATCCTAAGAATTATAATTTAGATGTAAAGAAGTGCTATCTGGAAATAATATTTATATTCCATATACTGAGACACTACCTATTGCATCACTAGTTCTATTTTGACTTTCATAGTATCCAACTAAAACGCATTCTCAACCATCAAATATTAAATGAATGTTTGTGATTATGTGTGATCATCACACATTGGTTTGGCATCTAGTTCCTTCCTAAAAAAGTGTTAAAAGTCTAGGAACTAGTATATTGTTGGGAAGATAAACCCTTAGCATATAGTTATTCATTTTATGTTGAACTACCCAATGATGAAGTTTTCTCCATTCCAGAAGGCCATGGATATGGAAAAATGTATTTTGAAGGTGCATCTAGAAGACTAATGGGGAAGTTGATGGAAGACCCTTGGCTCAACAAGGTTGCACTAGGAGTCATATTAATATATCTAAAATGGAATTCATATCTTATGTATTCCTTATATAGTAGGGGTACATGAATAATGAAGTAGAATATGAAGCTATCATTATAGGGATTGAGTTGTAACTTCATGTACAAGTAAATCACTTGATGATAAATCTTGATTTTAAGCAGAACATTAAGAATGTTAACAACTATTATTATTGAAAAGGAAGATGTAATCCCCGTACTAATATATGTTAGGAGAATAATGTTACAATTCCATTTTGAACCTATATTGAATCGCATCCCACTATCACAAAATTCCAAAGCTGATGCATTGTAAAATGAAGCCACTACTCTAACTGATCCATACCGTAAGGGCACATTTGTTAGTATTTTGCATTGTCGAATTGTATCACCATTAATTCAATCCAATATCGAAGGAATTTAAGAGATTATACCCATCCCTGAACGGTATGTTCCTTCCACCAAATGAATCACACCCCTTGGAGACTACTGTCAAAATGGACATCTCCAACTAGATAGAGCTGGGAGAGAGAGATTCTGAAGCTGAGAAATTAAAATCATTTTATTGGATTTTATGAATCATAAAAAGTTAATATATAAAAATAATATTGATGGGGTTATTATCAAGTGAATTAATGGAGAAGATATTACTTCTATAATTAAGTACACACTAGATCCTGTAGATCCCATCTCTCAAGATTTGTGATTTTCCATCAAATCTGATGGCTTGGATACTAATCTATTACTATGATTCATGACTGAATTAAATTAACTAAAATGTTTCATTCCCCTAGGTTTAATTCTTACTTCATTCACCAACCCTCATATTTTCTTCATACATTCAAACAATCATTTTCATTTTACATAAGGCAAATAAGTGTCTTGTGAACATATCCTCTTACTATGTCTAACATTTTCAAGTCCATTATTAGTACAAATAACTTATTCTCTCTATGGGATAAACCTATAACCCTCATAGAATTATGGGAATTGAAATTTTTCATATTCCTGAAAGCCAATGTCATTGCCATATTTGGTTTCCTTCATACCACACAACTAAAAACAACAATAATTTTCATTTTCCATTATTGGAAAATGTAATGTCCCAAACTATTATAAGTTAAATTTCTTTTTTATTTAGTTAAATGTATTATTTGGTAAAATGGATATAGAAAAAGTATTCTCTTTATTTTTTATAATATCTAATTAGATTTAAATGACTATTATGTATAACTACCATTGATAATATAACAATCAAACATTGGTCACATGACTAATATAAATATAGTGTCTGAACAAATACTTTCTTCACAGACAATGGAGGTGATGGCCTCATCCAATATGATCACTCCATATAATGCATATTTATCGGAGATGCTGAGGGAGATAGAATTTTTGGGATTTTCCTTAGACCAATCCAAAGCTCATATCCAACAACTTAATCATGAGACAACCCGTTTATGGGAGAAGTTAAAGCTCGTCGAAATCACATCCCAAACCATATTCACTGAATGGACCCATGAAATCCCCACCATTGCACACCATAATCATATGGTATATTCTGATGTATTAAATGGATATTTATCAAGACCCTATCATTAGTATTATGTACATTATATTTGTATCGAATAATGATTATAATTTAATTTTATTAATATTTTTATAAAACAAACAGTATTTTTTATTAATATTCAAATTGAACTAAGAAATTTATTTTGATTGATTGATAAATAATAATTTCAACAAATATTGTGATTAAATCTCTTTTATTATATATTAATGATCATAAAATTTTTATGTGTCCAAATGTAATTCATATTAAGGTTTAGAAGGAGTTTTTTTCAAAACCCGTCAATTTTCGTAAATATTAGCATTTATTTCAAGAGAAATTTTACATATTTAGAAATTTATTTGGATAAAATGAGTATTATATTTGGAATTAGGATATAAAAATTATTCAATATTTAATTCTTTTTAAATCATTTTTGAGACAGTTGAATTTTTCAGAAAAAAAATTAAATACCATATAAATATATGGTGTGTTTCATTACATCATAATGGCCCAATATTGTTATAATAAACACAATAAAAGGGATATTCGACAAAATATTTGTTTTACCTTTAATATAATGTAATTTTTTTAAAAATTATTTTATAAATCCTTAGTTATTCATCTAAAATATATTATATATTTTATGATTTCAAGTTTATTTCTTTAATAATGTGACTCTCCTCCACTAATCAAGGATAATATTTTAATATCATTAGATAATGCAATTTGAAAATAATATTTTTCTACTCATCTTTGGAAAAAAACCATTATAAAATCCTTTTCATGGCTTATGGTTTTAAATAATTAATTATATAGATTCCAAAACCTATGTGTGTGAAATATTAAAGAATTCCCCTCTCATTTTCTATATAAACCTACCTAAGCACCCACGTATGATCACTTAAAAATTGTGGAGAACTTCTTAATCTATCCTCCCCTCTCTATAATCCCAACAAGGATCCCTACGTTTTCAATAAGCCCCTCTTCATGCTTTTAAATTCAAACACTCAAGTAAGGGTTCCTTCTATTCTCATTTTTATCCAAGTTTACTTATTCTTTTACATACTTTTGATTACATTTAAAATGATGGGGTGTATTTTTCATCTCCCCTATACATACCTTTTTATGTTTCAATGATTCAATATCACATTATCCCTCATTAATATCTCCTCTATACACCTGTTATGATTATGAAATTATGTAACAATTATTCTATTTCTCCTCTTTCTACAAATGTTTTTATTATTTTATTCCTTATATTTACAAATTACTTATGTTGGGACATGTATTTATACGATCCTATTACATTCAGTTTCATTATTATATGATTATATAACACTTTCATTCTCATAAACATTTTTTTATGAATTTTTATGTCAAGTCATTAGGCTGCTAAAATCGCACCGTGAATTTTGATTCCAAAATAATTGTGCAGTGAATACCATACCCATTCTCTATCAGTGGTGTTAAATTTTTACACATTAAATATTTATTCAGGACTTACATATATGTATTCCACACCCCTTGATTGTGGAATAAATTATGATAATGAACAAATCCTTGTTTTATGATCTATGTGGCACATTTAAGAATGATAATGAAATGAAAGTGATGGGTGAAACAAGAATTATATATTGCTCCAATGAATTGGATAATGCATAGTATCATAATACATCTTGTTGTGACTATGGTTAACCTAATTTATTTTTGGGACTTTGTACACTATGTTGTATTGATATTTTATCCTTAACCAATGATGAAATGTTTTAAGTTGTTACCACATTTCTATGTTACGATTATCATTCTATATCATTCCTTTATTGACATGTCTCATTCATGATGGATTGATATGCGTATTGTATAACATGAATTTTCATCCTTATGTCATTCCATGTTTATTCCCTTACTGGGATTTATAGCTGAACCATTTCTTATTTATGTCCTCAGGTTATCTCATGTAATTTTAAGTACAAAAGATTTATGTGGTCATGTAATAGAAGTTTTAAATAATAACGTCATATTTAATGATTTATGTTGTTATGTAATGCTTCTAATTTACCAAAACATTATAATTATCAATATTCTGGGTTGTACTTAGTGTTTCTTTAGGTCATTGAATCTTATATGAATGTAATAAAAAGATTAGGGTTGTTATAGTTGGTATCAGAAGATAGTTTAGTTATTTTTTGGATTAGGATTAGAAAAATATAATAAAGAATTATTGATATGACTAAGTATAATAAAACATCCCTAAATCTTGTTGAGTGTACAGTAAGTGTTTTATCAAAAAAATACATCCCTATTTGGATATGAACAAGTGGATATGGCTATAGTATAAACGTATGTAGGGTTAAAACTTAACAGTAGTGAAAAAAACATTAAACACGTCGGAGTTTTTCACGTCGGTTCCATATAACCGACGTGGAAAGATAGAAAAATAGTTTTATCAAGTCGGTTATTTTATAAACGATGTGATAAATTGAAGAGAATAAATTTTTTATGTGGGTTATAAAATAACTGATGTAAAAAATACCAAGATTAGATTTATCACATCGGTTATTTTTTACCCGATGTGATAAATCAAATCTCAATGATTTATCACATCAGTTATAGAATAACTGAGGTGATAAATTATTTTATACACCAGTTAATAAATGACTGACATTATAAATATAAAAAAAAGTTTATCAAATTGGTTATTAAATAACATATGTGATACAACATTAAAATGATATATCGTGCCATGTATTCTTCAAATTTGTTTTCTTTGATCGAGCGACCAGCAACTCGTCTCTCTCTAGTGAAAACCCTAGAAATGATTCTTTAAATTTGTTCCCTTCAACCTTGTTTTTCCAACAACATTCATCATCTTTATTACATCTAGATCTATCAGGTCGACTCACAACACTCAAGTATTCCTCACACACCTCGATTTAATTTTTTATTTTTCGTGATGCCCTAAACTTTTGTTTTGGGATGTTATTTTTCCATCTTTGTTATTCCTATCATGGTCTATTTCATAGTGTTATTTTATACAATTTTAATATATTTTCTAGTAAAATAAACCATGGAAGTGATATCATACATGTTTATGATTTGTGTGTGTTCTATCATTGTGTGTATGAGTGTAATTTCATGTTTGTGTGTTGGTGTCCATGGGGGTTTTCCAAGGGGTAGGGGTGTCCAGGGGTGTCCAGTGGGGTGGGGGTGGTGTCCAGTGGTTAGGGAGGATTTCCAAGGGTGTAGTGGTGTCCAGGGGGTGGGTGTGTCCACAGGGTGGGGGTTTCTAGGGTTTGGGGGCTGTCCAAGGGTGTGGTGGTGTCCAAGGGGGTGGGGTGGTGTCTAGGGGTGAGGGAGCTTTCCAAGGGAGTGGGGGTGTTAAGGGGTGGGGGTGTTTGAAGGTTTGGGATGTCAATGGGATGGGGTATGTCCATGGGGGTGGGGGCATCCTAGGGGTGGGGGTGTCCAGGGGTTTGTCTAACGGGTTGGGGGTGTCCAGGGGGGTGGGGGTGTCCATGGGTGGGGGTTTCCATGGGAGGTGGGGTGGTATCAATGGGGTCGGAGGTCTCCACGGGTGTAGGGGGGCATCCAGTAGGGCATGTCGACTGGGTGGGATGGTGTCTAGGGGGTGGGGGTGGGGCTGTCTAGGGGGTGGGGGATGTCTAAGGTGTTTGGGTGTCCCGGGGGGTGGGCGTGTCCAGGGATAGGGGGCTGTCCATGTGGGGTGGGGTGGTGTCTAGGGGGTTGGAGGGTGTCCAAGGGGGTATGGGTGGGAGGGTGTTCAGGGGTGGGGGGATGGCCAGTGGGGTGGGGTGGTGCCTAGGGGGTGGGGTTGTCTAGGGGATGGGGGTTATACATGGGGTTGGGGTGTCTAGGGGGTGGGGTGGGGGCTGTCCAGAGGGTGGGGGTGTCTGGGGGTGGGGGTGACCAGGGGGCGGGGGATATCCATGGGTGTGTAGGGGCTATCTGTGGGTGAGAATGTGGGTGGGGGCATGTCCGAGGTCGTGAGCGGTTGTCCATTTGGGTGGGGTGGTGTTTTTGGGGTGGGGGGGGCTTCTTGAGGTTGGAGGGTTGTCCATGGTGGTGGGGGTGTCCAGGGGGGTGGAGGTGGTGTGCAGGGGGGGCAGCAAAGGGGGTGGGGGTTTCTAGGGGTGGGTGGATGTCCATGGGTGGAGAGGCTATCCGGGGGTCTCTAGGTGGGTGGGTGGGTGTCCAAGGGGTGGGGGTTGTCCAAGGGGTGGAGGGTCTGTCTAGGGGGGATTGGGGTGGGCGGGGGTGTCTCAGGGGTGGGCTGTCTATGGGGTGGGGGCTATCTAGGGGGTGGAGCGGATGTTTTAGGGTGTCCATAGGGAGGGATGTTGTCCGGGGGTGGGACTGTCTAGGGGCTGGAGGGGCTGTCCAGGGTGGTGGGGTGTCCAGGGGTGGGGGCTGTCCAGAGAGTGGAGGGGCTATCCGGGGGTGTCTATGGGTGGGAGGGTGTCTCGGGGGTGGGGGTTGTCTAGGGGTGGAGGGGATATCCAGCAATTTCTAGGGGTGGGAGGTTGTCCAGGGGGTGGGGGACTGTCCAAGTGGGTGGGGGTGTCTAGGGGGGAGGGGTGATATACAGGGGTGGAGGGGTTTTTCCAGGGTATCTCGGGGGTGGGATGATGTCCAGGGGTGGGGGCTGTCCAGGGGGTGGTGGGGCTGTCCAGGGGGTGGGGGTGTCCAGGGGTGGGAGGGTTTCCAGGGGTGGGGTCTATCTTGGGGGGGATGTCCAGGGGGTGGGGGTGTCCAGGGGGTGGGAGGGTGTCGAGGGGGTGGGGGATGTCCAGGGGGTGGGGGTGGATGTCCATGGGGTGCGGATGTCTTGGGGTGGGAGGGTGTCCAAGGGGGTGGTGGGTATCCTTGGGTGTCTAGGGGGTCGGCGGGTGTCCAGTGGGTGGGGGTGTCCTTGGGTGGGGGTGTCGAGGGGGTGGGCGAGTGTTCAGGGGGTGGGGGTTGTCCAGTGTTGTGGGGTGGTTTCTAGTTGGTGGGAGGGTGTCTAGAGGTGGGGGCTGTCTGGGTGGGGGGGTGTCTAGGGTGTAGGGGGTGTAAATGGGGTGGAGGGCTGTCCTGGGGGTGTGGGATTCCAGGGGTGGGAGGGTGTCCAGGGGTAAGAGCATGTCGAGGGTTGGGGGGTTGTCCATGGGGGTAGGGGATGTCCAATGAGTCTTAGTTTTTCTTATTTGACATTATATGTTTTGAGTGTTATGTATGTGAGCGTTTAATTTTACTTTTTTTATTCTTGTTTTGGTCTAGTTTTGATGATTTTATGGTATGTATTTAGGTCTCGTTTCGGTCTGTTTTTAGTCTTTTTTCTACTTGTTTGAGGTCTTCTTTGGTAGAGCATAATAATTGATGAACGGTTTTATTAAACAAAAATTTGGTTTTACGTCGGTTATTTTTTAACTGACATAAAAAATTCATGGGAATGGGTTTTTACATCTGTTATTTAATAACAGATGTGAAAAAATGCTATGTAGACTGGTTTATCACGTCAGTTATATGTATAACTGACGTGATAAACTTTTATTTCACCATGTTTTTTTAATAACTGATGTTAAAAATGCTTCAGATGAATAGATTATTATAGTTGTTATGTAATAACAGTCATAATAAACTATATGACACGTCGTTTATTTAAAACTCGATGTAATAAATCACGACTCCGAAGCCTTTTCCACATCGGTTCTTTACGAACCGATGTGAAAAACGCTTCGGATTAATGTTTTTTACGTCGGTTTTAAAATAACTGATGTAAAAAATAATATTTATAATGTCACCTGTAATAACGTTGGCGTAAAACCGACATAAAAAAATAAACAACGTAAAAAAATTGTTTTTTTTTTGCATCAGTGTGAAAACACCACATTAAGTTAGACTCAAATATGAAATGGTTCACGAAAATGGGCCTTACTTCACATCTAGTTTCAATATATCGGGGATATTCTTTGATAAATTCATAATATTAGTATGAATCATTATTAAGGAATCATAAAAAGCCCATAATAATATATGTTTGGAAATAGATCAGGGATAATTTATATTGAAGCCCAAAACATCATAAGATAATGAAATAATTGTAATTTACAATTTATCCCCTTAATGTCATTGGATTTCCCATTATGTGTTTAATAGTTTAAAATACGTACCCCTATTTTTCTTTTATTCTAGACAATGGTGGGTAATAGGAGTAATCGGTCTAAAAACATATGCGAATATCAATGTAATGATAGCCCTAACTAGATTTCAAATCTGATGGGAGTTGGAATCGCATATGTTTTCACAATACTATCTCATTTAACTCATGTTTTGAATAAAAAGTGGGATCAAGATGAAGTTAATCCCACCCCAGAAAGAACAATTCATAATCGAGAGTTTCTAGAGACAAATTCCTCTTACTTTCAATGGATCTTCCAATCCCTCAATTGCCGAACTATGGATCATCTCTGTTATGAAGGTCTTGTCCACCATTCAATGATTCGAAAAAGAGAAGGTTCTTCTTATTGCTTATTCAATTGAGGATGAAGATGATCAATGTTGGACATTGATCAAAAATACAAACTTTATGGAAGAGATCAAGTCAATGGGATTGATGTATTTCCAGAAAAAAATTTCCAATAAATATTTTCTTCGCACCCTCTAACATAAAAAATAAGGGGACTTCCTTTCCCTCAAGTAAAATAGACGACAAATACATCAGATCATATGAGGAAAACATAACATTGATTGAACAATACGCCTCCAAAATTTTATTTACCCATGAATGAATGGTTTATCACTTCGTTGGTGGATTAAAATATAGCCTACAAAAATCCCTAATGATTCTTGACTCTGATATATATGAGGAAATTGTCTGATGTGACTTAAATGTTGAAATAGAGATCGTAGAATCATAGGGTTATCATGGGGATTTGAACTTGAAGGTATTAACATATTCTAGAAGTCCAATAGAGTGATCTAATGGTACCAACAAATTTCAACACCCCACTTTCCAAAGGTGTAAAAAGAAGCACCCTAGAAATTTCTTGGAGGGGATGAGAAAATGATTTAGGTGCATGAAGGTGGGAAACCATGATAGTGATTTCCAGTAAGAAAAAACCGCTATAGTGAGGAAGGAAAATGATACTCTAGTAAACCCTCATCACCTTTTTTATTGAAAAAACTACACGGAATCTAGAAATTTCTCAAACCAATTCACTAGTTCAAGAGTTTTCAAGGGCAACTAACATCCTCTAAGGAAGATACGGAGAGATTGTTTCATCAAAACTACCTATGTGAATCTATAAAATGAATTGGTTATTGGTAAGCTAGTTATTCATTCAAAAATAGTGGTCATAAATTTTTATTCTCATTCTACTTATTCATTTAAATCCCAAAAATTTAGTTGAACAATCCAAACACCACCACAAAGCATTGAAGTAGAGATTTTATTGAAAAAAGAAAATGGAGATATTATAGCATCCCATGAATAAAACTCTTCCTTTGTACCCATTTTTTAATTCAACATCCCTATGAACCTTTTAATAATTCCATTAGTGGAGTTTTATTTAATTAATAAAATATATTGGATTTCCCTATATATAGCCAAAACTAATTTCCATTCGATTCATATAACTCTCTATATAGAAAATCAACCCTGGATTCTATACCAGTGAATGGAGGAGGATGAATCTTCATTAGAACCATCATCCAAAGAATGAATATTAATTCCATGTGAGCATGGGTCTCATTCTCATATGATCGAGTCTAATGAAGGAACCATCCTCGAACACTTTCCTATTATGAGGTAATTCTATAATGTGTTTCATGGGGAATTTCCAGGTCTTCCTCCAAGAAGAGCTGTTGAATTCATTATTGATTTTATACATGTGGAGTTTACAATATCTAAGACTACATATATAATAGTTCTTTTGGAACTTTTGGAGCTAACGAAACAACTAAATGTTATTCTAGATAAATGGATAATACTCCCATGCGCTTCAACATGGGGTATACCAATCCTCTTCATCAAAAATAATGACAGGTCAATGCACCTTTCCATGGATTATCTTGTGTTTAACAAAATCACAATAATGAACAAGTATCATTTTCCTTTAATTGATTACTTGTTTGATTAGTTATGAGTCTGACAATACTTATCCAAAGTGTATCTATAGTCGAAATATTATCAATTAAGGTTGTAGAATGAGGATATCCCCAAGACTGCTTTTCATACATGGTATATAAATTATCAGTTCATAGGGATGCCATTCAGAATCAAAAATCCTCACATAGTATTCATGAAATTGATTAATAGTATATTTAAAGATAACCTGGAACTATTTGTGGTATTCTATATTGATGATATTCTAATATACTCCAAAAGTAATATGGAACATGAGGATCATTTATGTACTATGATAATGACCTTGAGAAAGGAAAATATTTATGTTATATAAAGAAAATATGAGTTCTAGTTTAAATAAGTATCATTCTCATTGAATTTCATCATAATAAATTGGATTTCTATGGACCTTTCAGTGATAGAGGTAATTGAAGCATGGTTTAGGACATCATGCCTAATTGATACCTATAGTTTCCATGGATAATCTTGGTATTACGGTCAATTGTTTAGAAATTTCATGTGATTTTTAAATGATCTAAAAAGCTAACTCACATGGGAGTAATGTTTTCATAGAATAATGAATGCGAAGATAGCATCAAGGATTCAAAAAAGTGGATTATCACTACAATTTTTCTCACACTTCCCACATGTGGAGAGCGTTTTGTTGTATTTTTTGATTATTTAAACAAGGTCCTAGGTAGTGTGTTGATGAAAATTTACAATGTAATTGTGTATGCTTCAAGGTAGTTGAATGTTCATGAGAAAAACAATCAAAAAGATAATCTAGAGTTGTCTACATGGATCTTCACATTGAAAATTTGGGGACATTATCTATTTGGGGAGATTTGTAAAATATATATTGATCAGAAAGGCTTCAAGTATATATTCAGATATAAAAATTGGAATATGTGCCAAAAAATATGTTTATAGATGATCAAAGACTATGAATTCTCAATTCAATACCATCTAGGGAATCAAAATAAAGTGGAAGAAGCTCTATGTAAAAATTATACAGATACTCTTTCAACGATGAGAAATTAGAAGGACCCAGTATTATTAGACTTGAAGATGATAGATATGGGAGTCATAAATGAAGGAACATCATAAAACATTTCAGAAATTATTTCTCAACCGTCTCTTCTAGAGAGGTAAATGTATTCTCAAAGAGATAATGTTGGAATTCAGAAAAAAAAAGTTGAAACTATTGGAAAAGGTAAATCCTCAGAGTTCAATGTTAATGAAGAAGGTGTTGAAATATTTTGGTCTAGATTATGTGTACCATCATATCCCGTGATAAAGGAGTCATTGGTTGATGCACATATCTCAACCTCCTCTATCCATCGTGGATGGACAAAGACGTAACTAGATCTCCAGGAACTCTACTGGTGGGACAATATAATGAAGGAAATCATAGAATATACCTCAAGATGTCTCCAATTATGGTAGTTAAGGATTAAAGGGAATAATATAAGGTGATGATTCATCCATTACCCATACCAACCTGGAAATGGGAAAACATCGCTATAGACATTTTCACCGGGTTTCCTTAGACATCTAGAATAGAAAATGCTATATAGTTTGTGGTGGATTATATTACAAATACTACACAGTTCATTATTATTCCTATCATTGGATCTACTTTCATGGATATACATCAGAGAAGTCATGAGGTTTTAGGGTTTACCACTATCAATTGTATCTGATTGAGATCCTAGATTAACCTCTTTGTTTTGGAAGAGTCTCCCACATGCTCTGAATACTGAGATAAACTTCAGCATGGCCTATGACACTCAAACTGATTTCCCATCTAATTAGACCATCATGAAAACTGAGAAATTTTTTGGAGAATTCTTAATGGACTTAAAAAAGAGTATGGGATCAATATCTTTTTCATGGTTTAGTGCTCTTATAAAAATAGTTTCCACTCAAGCATCCAAATGTATCCCAATGAAGACCTTTATTTGGAGAAGTGTAGAACACCTGCATTCTGGGTTGAAGTTAGGGAACAAAAATAGATAGGTCTTGAAATGGTTGAGGAAAGGTTGTAGAAGGTTAAGGCCATTCAACAGCACATCAAGGCTGCTCAGAGTCGATAGAAACTTTATGCTGACAATCATCAAAAAGGCCTAGATTTTGATGTGGGAGACATGGTATTCGACTGAATATCTCCATGGAAGAGAGTAATGAGAATTGAGAATGAGGTAACTCTTTTCCCTAGTACATCTTCCCTTTTTCGATCCTTGATCACATCAGAGTGGTGGCATACCAACTAACTCTCCCACCTAACTGATCTAAATTACATGAGGTATTCTATGTATCACTCTTGGTAAATTACATACATGAACCCTCACATGTACTCAATCTATAGGTTCTAATATTGGATAATGACCTCTCTTAACAAGAGAATATATTGATTATCTTAGGTCATACATACAATGTCCTACAGAATTAAGCAATGCACCTGGTAAAAGTGTTGTGGAGAAACCACAACATTGAAGAAGTAATGTGGGAACATGAGGAGGAGATGAAATAGAGTTACTATCAACTTTCTAAATGTGGGAAATGAAAATTTTTAGGGGAAAATTTATTAATGGGTGAGGATTGTATTAACCCAAACTATTATAAGTAAAATTTTCTTTTTATTTAATTAAATGTGTTATTTTGTAAAGTAGATATAGAAAGAATATGCACTCCATTTGATTTGTTTTATACCATTAAATTTAATTGAATATTAAGTATCATTATCATTGATAATATATCCATTGGACATTGATCACATGACTGGTATAAATATAGGGTTTTAAAAAATTCTTTTGACATAGACAGGAGAGGTTACAACCACAACCAGTAGGATCATTCCCAATAATGCCCATTTATCGTAGCATCCACATGAGATAGAATTTATTGGATTATCCCTAGACCAAGCCCATGCTTATATCCCACAACACAAGCATGAGAAAACCCATTTAGGGGAGAATTTCAAGATCATTAAAATAGTGGGCCAAACCATGTTCACCAAATGGCCCCATGAAATCCCTGTCATCGCACACCATACTCTTAGGGTGTATAATAGTGTAATAAAGGGATATGTATGAAAACCCCATAATTATTATTATATAAATTAGTTTTTTATAAAATAATGAATATACATTCATTTTATTATTATTTATAAAGAACAAATAGTATTTTTGGTTAATATTAAATTTTAATTAAGAAACCTATTTTGATGAATTAATAAATAATATTTTATAAAAAAAAATTATTAAATTAATTTTATAAAATATAAATGATCATATAATTTTTATAAGACTAGATAAAATTCAAATTAAGTTTTAAAAACTTTTTTTTTCAAAACCCATAAATTTTCCATAAATGTCGGTTTTTAATTTAAAATGGAAAAATGAATTATTTATAAAATTATTCAGATAAAATATATATTTTTTTAGAAAATGGATTTCAAAATTATCCAATATTTATTTTTCATACATTTCTGAGACATTTGAATTTTTGGTTAAAAATTAGCCAAAAGGTCCAAGAGACAGACAGAATGCCTACTCCGAACAAATTAATATATAAAAAATCTAAACAGTAAAAAACAACTTAGAAAAGGGGAGCCATGTAATGAATTGTGTGCAAAACACCAATACTATAAATATGTACCAAACTAGTGCAACAACTAGGAATAATAAATGACCAACTAGAACTAACCTCCAAAATAACCCTTTTGGAAAGAACATCTGCAACCTGATTTGCTTCTCTGTAGACATGAGAAACATCAGAGCATATTGCCTCAGCAAGACTAAGAAATGCAATCCAATTAGACAACAACCTCCAAGGAACATTCCTTGAACGATATTTCAGGAATTTGCACAGAAACATACGGGTCCGACTCTAGCCATAACTTTCACCAACCATAATAGACTGCATACCTGATCGCCTTTATCATGGGCCACAGCTCTGCTTCATTCACATGACTAATCCCAATGTTGGGGAAGAAAAATCCCTTAACTAAGCCCTGATGGGTTTGAAATACTCCATCACACTTAGCAGGATCTGGTGCACCAGAG
The DNA here is from genome assembly GCA_963277665.1 of Viscum album. Classification (NCBI taxonomy): domain Eukaryota; kingdom Viridiplantae; phylum Streptophyta; class Magnoliopsida; order Santalales; family Viscaceae; genus Viscum; species Viscum album. Next base: position 491,604,337 of record OY728140.1, on the reverse strand, counting down.
GCCACCCCATCCACATTCACCTTCAGCTAGTCATAGATGGGTGGGATCCACCGAATGGACTTCATCACTCTGGCCTTTCATTCCCAGCCACTAACACCAAGAGTCCTCAAAAGAACAAATTCACAAACATAATTATTCATTACACTAGTTTCAGTCACCGAAGCAAGTTTAATTCCATGATGAATAGCTAGAACACACTCAAGAAATGAGGTCTTGCAGTTGTTGAAGATGATGTTATTCTGAGCATTCCATATATAATAAAAAACAGAAACAATGGCAGAAATAAGAAAAGATTTCAATTTCTCACAACATTCTTCATGAAAGGCTGATGTAAGTAGTGATTCTATAGGACCGAAACTAATGCAACATTTAAAGGTGGTTTTCACATTATTACATAACCGAACAAAAAGGTGTAATGGATGAACCAATGAATGAGATATTCTTCATCATTAAGATAGAGACGAAATAACAAGGTAGTGATCTGTCCCGTATGATAAAGGGAACACTGGATTGGTAGGTGTTGCTTCCAGATTCTCCATATAAGCATACCATCATTAGGGAATATGAAGGGCATGTGTACACCTTCCACCCATGAAGGTATTCCATGTGATTCACCACATTGAAACTTATAATACTCCCTGCTTGAAAAAGACCCATTAAGAGAAGGCTTCCAAATCAGTACATCACTATCAACATTTTTCATAATAAATGATCTCCATAAAAAGATTACTATGAAGGATTTCAGAAACATCCATGTTCCCTTGTATGACAGAAATAGATAGGCTTCTCAAAGGTAATGGGATATTAATAGAATCCTTATTTAGAGAGGAAAGCTAAGGAGTGATCCAATAATTCAGATGAGAATCAGCACATACCAACCATATAGAGTGCTTCATGATGTTAGAATAGGTGTTCCTGATCGAAGGCCAAACGGATGATTGTATGTACGTTCACTGACCATTATAAAACTTGTATAAAAACCATATTACAAGAAATTCCAATGAAACGTCAGGCCTCGATAAGATCCTGCATGTAAAATTTTGACTAAGTCCATCATTAAATATTCTAATATCTTTAACTCCCATTCAACCCATAGCCACCGGCTTTATACAATCCTTCCATGAAATAGGGACAAGCTTCTTCTAATGAGTTGAACTAGTCCAAATGAAATTACATATAATTACACTAAATTCCTTAAGCAGGGCTCTTGGCCATCTATATAATGAAAAGGAGTACACAAACAATGAAGTGATGACAGAGTTAACAAGACGAACTCTACCAGCCTAAGAGATGGTATTACCTTCCCAACCTGCCAACTGATTGATAATTTTCAAAGAAATACCTTCTATGTGAACACATTTCACCCGTCACCAAAACAAAGGAAGCCCTAGATAATTAATAGGAATTGTAACACGTTTCACACCAATCCTACGAACAACCTTGTTTTTATTCAAAGTTCAAATTCCATCTCCAAAGACAACAAACAATTTATTCCAACTGATGAACTGACTTGCTACCTCTTCATAATGTCAGAAGTTATTCTTGATGCACAATATGGTTTTTTATAATCTTTGAATAATAGAAGTATGTCATCATCATAGAATAAGTGTGGGGGTGTCAAGTAGTTCCCACCAGCTCTCACACTATGATATAAACCAATGTTGACAAGATCATTAAGACACACACTCAGATAATCCTCAGAAATTCAGAACAAAAGCCCAGATAAAGGGTCACCTTGCTTGACTCCTCTAGAATAATGAACGACTCCCCTAGGGGATTTATTTACAAGGATAGATAAACTAGTACATTTCAAAATGGATCATACCATACCAATGAATTTTCATGATAATACATGCATACTCAGAATTGTAAAAATGAAATCACATCTTATTATGTCAATGGCCTTTGATATATCAACCTTCAGAGCCATATTTCCATTTCCGACTTTGCTTCTCATAACATTAACACACTAGGAAGCAGGGAAAAGGCAATTCTGAATGTTCCTTACATGAAAAATTCCCAACTGGGTAGCAAAAATAAGATTCCTAGAAACCTCACCTAACCGAATTGCCATGATCTTACTAATGAAATTAGCAATGGAATTCCCAATAGTAATAGGACAAAAGTCTTTAATATCCATTGTATTTCCTTTCTTTGGAATCAGGGAAATGAAATTAGAGTACATCCCAAATGGAATAGAAGGGTGATGAAAGAATTTTCTTACATCATTAATCTCCTCCCTATAGATGATATCCAAATAGAACATATAGAATTTATTGGTGAAACCATCAAGTCCAGCAACACTATCCATATTTAGAGAAAATAGTGCATAAAGTATTTCATTTGAGCCGGGAATATCAGTGAGATTTTTGTTCTGACTGTCATCCAGACTTGGTTCCACACATCTGACTATCTTACTCCAAGTATCCTACCCAGATTCAGAATATAACTTTTCAAAATAGCATGTCATGCCATTTTCAATGTCTTTTTCAGAAGAAAACTTTATGTCATCAATATTTAAATCATTGATATTTATTTTTACCTTTTTATCCCTGTGCATATAGTGAAATAACCTTGATTTTTTATCCCCCTCCTTAAACCACCTATCATTGAATTGGTATCGAGAATGGTTCTCGTCGGTGGTCAATGATTATCAAGCCTTGAGGTAGTTTGTATCTCTTACTGAGATGGAGTATCCTGGTTCATATTTCTCTATTAGAAGTTAAAAAAATGAGATTCATCCTATTTAATATCATGCTCAATATTGGATAATTATTTATTACTCCACTCTTTGAGTATGGCTTTCACAAGATTAAGCTTTCTAGTAAGAATGTGAAATGAACTACATGGAACAGCTATTTTCCATGACTCTGGAATTATTTATCTACACCTTAGTACAACCAAATATGCCTTATTGAACTGAAAAGGTAACAGATTTGACCTCAAACTACTGAAACATAGGTCATCCAATATTGGAATATGATCAGAATGGAATCTAGGGAGAAACATGCTTGAAACCACTATTGTATCCCCACTCTCATCCATCTACACTAGGAACCTGTCCAATTTATTGGATTGCCTCTCATTCTAGGTGTATCTACTCTAGGTGGAATCAACACCAGAAATAGGAACTTCAGTCAAGCTATAATGGTAAATATAGGACGAGAAGTCCTTGGCTAAGGTTCTACAAAATATGCTCCTAGTTTCTTCCTTTGGTCTCAAGATGGTATTAAAATCACCAAGTAGAATCCACCTAGTAGACATATTCTTAGAGGTGGATAGTAAGTTCTTCCAGAGTGAACTTCTTCTAAGATATTGATTAAAATCATACACAAAATTCACACAAAACAAATTAGACTGAAAGTAGCATGATAGGTTTACTGACTGTTAATCATTATAAAAGGATTCAACAATGATATTATATAGTTTTAACACCCATAAAGATTCCAAATCATTCTCAAACTGGTTAGTTGCAACCAAGGAGTACGCCAAAGCATTCCAGTTGAAAGGAATCCATCATGAAAACTTCAATCTCAGCTGAGAAATACCAAGTAACCTAGGTTTAATGTTCATAATAATATGCCTAAGGGTTTAAACGCTGAAGAAATCAAAAGACCCTGGCAGTTCCAGAAAATTATCTTCATTGATTGAGAGTCCTCTGCCTAGTACAGGGTCCATCATAATTTGTTGCTATGAATTTCTCTGAGGCTTCCATATTCTTCTTCATTGTTCTAATAAGGGATCATCCAACCCTATCAGTCCCAGTTTCATCATCAGAAAGAGATGCGACCCTGTTATCCGAGATGATGGGAATTGTCAAGGTGGTAGTTAGTTTCCTTCATGCAGCCTTAGATGGGGGAACCATTGATAACTCCCCATGCTGGTTCCTCATTTACCTGTATTGACTAAGTCCCTTCCAATGGTAAATCAAAATTATCCTTGGTAGGATCTTGTGCTTCCCTATCAAGACCTACTGAATCCTGATCAAAGACATTAGCCAAACTGGGAAGTTCATTAACCTGCTCCTTCCTTGCTTCACTACGAATAACCTCGGCATCCACCTTATCATGTCCAGTGTGAGTATCACCACCAATATCAACATTTTTCAGCGAATCGTGTTTAGAGGGGTCCTGTGAAGAGGATCCAAGACCAATATGAGTAGAATCCCCCTCAGCAAAAGGATCTTTGTCACCAATGGATATGAAGGGAAATCCTTCAACATCCACTTTGTCACTCCCTGCCTGAATTTCAACAGGGGCAACTTCTGGGATGTCCTTGTTCACAGGTACATCAAGATGAGATGGGCCCTGAGCAGTTGTCTTCCTTCTAAAATTGCCTTCATCATGCCCTCTAATATTACAGAATGTACAAACCTTGATTCTGATGCATTTAGCAAGAACATTCCAAAAAAGATATGAGTTGAAGTAGAATTCTGGCTTCCTTTCATGTCCAACATCAAGAGTGATGCTATCATCCCTGGTGATAAAGACTACCTCCTCTACAAGAGTAGTGGACAAGTCCACCTCAACAAGAATCCTAGCATAATGCCCGAAACTGGGATTATCTATCTTCTTATCAAGCCTTATAGGATTCCCAACAGAAAAAGAAATATCCCACAAGATTTTTGGATTCCAAAAAGCCAACTCAACTGTATCCATACATGGGAAAAGGTGTTTTTGATAAAACTTGGGTCAAAATTTTCATCCCATTAATGAATCCGAAGGAATCTAGGATGCAAAGGTACATAACTGATACTCCACACACGTCTTTTGAATTAATCAAAGGGAAAACTACATGATAAAATATGTGTCCCATAGCCGCCATCACCAATAACTAAAGCCCCAAATCTCCGCAATCCTATTTATAAGATCATGAAATTTCCAGGGTCTTTCCCCTTTTAGAATCACAACATGAGTAATGATTGAAAACTTACACAATTTGACACACTCTTCAACAACAGCATGATTTGCAGATACATGAAAAATATGACCCTTCCTTGTGATCCTTCCTGAATTACCCAGTTCACACTCCATGAACGAGAAGTTTCCATCATGCATGGCCACATCGGCAAAGCTTTTACCATAATGTGATTTTATATTTTTTTACTTATTTTATAAAGCCTTAGTGAGTCCTCTAAAATGTATAATATATTTTATGATTTCAAGATCATTTATTTAATAATTTTACTCACCTCCACATAATAATGTCTAATATTTTAATAACATCATACCATAACATTATAAAATAATTTTTTCCACTTCTCTTGGGAAAAAACATGGGGAAAAATGATGGACTGGTTTGTGAGATTTAATATTTAATTATATTGAATCCAAAGCCCATGTTTGTGAAATATTAAAGAATTCCCCTATAATTTTCTATATAAACCCACCAAAGTATCCCAATTATCTTCACTCAAAATCCTTGGATCATTTTTCTATGCTTTCCTCCCCTCTCTAAAATCATCCCATGGCACCCAAGCCCTCCAAAATCCCTTATTCATGATTTTGAAGTAACACACTCAATAAGGGTCCCTTTTATTCTATTTTTCAAGTTTCCTTATATTGTTACACCATTTTATTTTCATTTAAGAATTATGGATTATATTTTTGAACCTCCCCCATACTTCCCTTATTATGTTTTAATTATTACATACCCCTCTCTCTCTCTCATTAATCCATCCCATGTACACCTGTTATCATGCCAAAATTTTATAAATGTTATTCCATTTATACTCTTTCTTCATGTTTAATTATAATTTTTTGACATCTTTTTCCATGTTACTTATATTGGGACATGTATTTAGAGAACCATCATACTCTCCATTTCATGTATATATTGTGAGAGACCTTTTTATATCTCATTTACCCTTTTTATGAATTTTTATGTCATGTCGTTAGAATGCAAAAATCTCACCGTGAATTTCAATTCCAAAACAAATGTGTATTGAATACTGTACACATTCCGTATCAAGGGTGTTAAATATTATAAACATATACCTTTTTATTTAGGAATTTAATGTGTGTATTACATACCCCTTGATTGTGGAAAAAATTAGGTTGATGAATGAATCTATGATTTATTATCTATGAGTCACACTTCAACATGAGCATGAAATAAAAGTGAAAGGTGCTCACAGAATTATAGAGCACTCCAATGAATTGTGTAATATTTTGTATCATGATACATCATATTGGGACATGGTTTTAGCTGATCCCATTATGGAACTTTTTCCACTATGATGTATTGTTAGTTTATCCTTGACCTATGATGAAATGTTCTATGTTATTGCCACATTTCAATTTTATGATTACTATGCTATATCATTCTTTTATATAAATGTTTCATTTTTGCTCTAGTAATATGACTACTGTCTAACATTTATTGTCTTCCTTAATTTATAACATGTGTATTCCTTTATAGGGATATATTGTTCAACCCTTTATTTTGTATGTCCTCAATTTATCCCATGTAATGTTACGTATGAAGGAATGTTCAGGTTATATAAAATAATTTTTCAATAATGTTTTTGTAAAAAAAAATTGTTATGTAATGTACATAATTTTCCTAAACACTAGACTTCTTGATATTTCCTATTTTTATGTCTAATTTTATGTCATTAAATCATGCATGAATATAATAAAAATAATTTGGTTGTTATAGAAAATCTATATCGGAAGTATGAAATCAAGTACAACAATTAATCCTACTACCATGATGTATCTGACATATAGATAGTGGCCATCAACAGAACCCTGCCACATAAACTCAATAATATGGTAGATAAGGATGATAATTATGTATAAAAAATCTCTTGCATGACTTTTGGGATTACAAAACTACAAACTGTACTACCACGTAGGATAAACCATACTCATTAGTATATGGGACATAGGTGCTCCTTTCTATCAAAGATCAATTGGCATTGCTCTGAGTTTCTATATGTGATCTTTTATCCATAGATGTGAAATCATAGAAATAGCTGGACGAATTGGAGTGATTTTATGAGAAAATATTACATACCTTTCATTATTTGGAAACCCATCAATATGAGATCACACAAGCCTTTAGAAAAAATGGTTTCCTCCTATCGTTACTTGAAGGAGAGATGGTGTTGGTCCTCAGGACTCTAATGAAACCTAGAGGGAACCCATAGAAGTTAGAACTCAAATCGGATGAATATTATTCCATGCATAAGGTCTAATCTAATGGATCTTATTATCTAATTTCAATGTGTGTACAACTCACCATATCTCCCACCAATTCAATTTTCATGAATAATTATTTTGTGTAATTAGAAGAAACAATCTTTATGATCACATGATGTTGAAATTCATAGTACAAAAATATGATCACATGATATTAAACTACCTGATATCATCATCCCGATTACATGATATTAGATAGGGTACTAAATCATATAAAATGCATAAATATAAATTGAATGGTACATTTTCCTGATTTCATGATGTTAAACTACATGTCATTATTATCTTATTTTAATGACTTTAAAATGAATGGTACACCCTCTTGATCACATGATGTAAAGTTTCACGGTAAATTTTCCTAACTGCATGACGTTAAACAGTGTAATAGATCTTTATTTCATGTCCATAAAAATAATGACATAGTTTTCCATGTCACAAGACAATAAAATGCATGTCATCAACATACTCACTAAATGTCCAAAAATGCATGGGAATCTTCATCTCAATCATTGATTCACCACACATGAGCTATATTTGTGCGGGAGGAAGAGGAAATGCTTCTATTCACATTTTAGTGATAGATTCATGTAAGAATACTTTATCAAGAACTACATGTGTCTTGATTCACACAATCACATGATACATATTAATGCCCAAAACTCTAATCCTAACCCCAAAAATAGAAATTCAAAAAATTCCACCCATTTGTGTATGGGTCAGAACTACACAGTTAGTTCCCATAAAGAACATTGTGTGAATTTATTTATGTCACCACGGGATACATAGTGATGCCTTTACCTTTTCTGTTTTCCATAGCAACAAATTTCCTATCAATCATAAGATGATTTTTATACTAGCTTTGGGAATCAAGGCCTCTTTTTTACATCAGGATCATGTTCTTTCTTTACAGAAAAACAAGCATTCCCATTATATCAAGTCCCAATCTATTTAATTTCATGAGTTTAAACTTCATGGTACATCATCCATATTATAATATAATAAAATAAATGACACCAATTCAAATTTTCTCCCAGTATGATGTTAAAATACATGAATCTATAATTATCTCACTCGAGAGGAAATTTACCTTGGTATTGGACATCTACCATAACTTATTCTAGAACAATTTACAACATGATTCTGACCCACATATGTTACATAGAGACACCGCGATTCTACATCCTACTATAGTAACCATGAAAAAATTCCCCTCCCTACATTTGGGCCCTATCTACTTAGGGTGTTTTACATTTGGAACTATGTGTGGATTTATTTCGTCCCATGCTGGATATGTAGTCACTCTCGTATCTCTATCTATAGTCCTAACCATGATGATAATTCTTTAACCTATAGTGACCCTTATCCTTTATATAAGAAAATAAATTCCATGGTTCATCAATAACTACATTTGGTTTTATTATCATTTTGTGGGATATGTAGTGACACACATACCTCATGTCCAAGGTCCAAACACAAAATATAAGAATTTTACCCTCTCATTCAAAAAATCTAAATAGATGATGGGGATTAAAAAGTGGGACCTCGTTACTGGTCCATTTCCAGAAAATTTACATCTCCCTCTAAATGAGTTAGATATATGAAATAAAGCACATTTAGAACACTATGTGTCTTTATTCCAACCAACACATGATACATATTAACACCCATATCTCCAATCATGGGTCCAAAAACTATCAACTGAACAATCATTGGAAAAAATACCCCCTAATAAAACATAAATTATGTAGAGAGTTACTGATTAGAACTACATGTGGCTTGATTACTGCCCAAATAAGATATTTGGGGATGCTTGGATATCCAATCATGGGTCTAGAAGTAATGATTGAACAATAAATGGTGAAACCTCACCCAACTCCATAAGGATCAGACTATGTGGAGAGTTCCCACTCCAAACTACATGGGGCTTGATTCCTTTCATATTAAGATATGTAGTGACACCAAGGTATCTAATACTAGGGACAACCATAATGAAGGATTCAAAATTTCCCCCTCCCAGTGTGTGAGTCACACCTACATAGGGATTCATCTCATCATTACGTGTGGCTTCATTCCTTCCATGAAAGGATACATAGTGAATAAAAAATTTCCAATATTGGGTTCATCGACAACATTCACACGCTTTCACATTGGGTCACTTCTCATCCTTAGGGCATGTAGTTAAATTTCATGGGGACCCAAGACTACTTTTGGTTATACAATTTTCATAATCATATAAGTAGTGACACATGGATTCAATAACATTTCTATCCCCCACACATTAAAAATGCCTATATCCCTCATTTTATCACCTATAAATGGATGAATAAATCTTTTACACCACTTGTCTCTCACAATAAGCATGGATCATGTGGGATTAAGATTTATAGATAGGTTTTACCTACAAGTTCAATGGATATAAATCCATATTTGGTTTTCCATTTTTTAGGTATAAATTCCTTAAAAGGAGCACTAAATATTTCCAATTCCCATAGGGGAACCAACATCCTTATCACATGACATTAAACTAAATGGGGGAATATCCTTGTGCATAAAATTTAACAAAATTGTACCTCAAGAATTATGGGTGAATTAAAAATCTTTCTAATGAGATATATAATAAAGTCTAGACTAGATGTTTTAGTTCTAACTACTAGTTAGAAAATTTTTCTTATCTCATGTATACGAACAATGATATAGGTATGAGATCTGAAGTTTGGGTTCATTATTCCGGGATCTATTAAGGAAATTAAAATACCCCCTGCGTGAGTTAGATCTATGTTGGTTATTTTGAAACACATGGATAATAATAGAATAAATGTTTTTTATGTACCAAGAAACATTCATTCCCAACATTATACTCCATGCCCTAGGAAATTTTGGATCGTAACAATATTCACCAAGCCATCGAAAAGGGAGGGTCAGTGTCCTAGGGAAACCATTGTTCGACTATACACAATATAAAATAGTTTTATCTTTATAATTTTCCTATAATAGTTTCCTTTCAACTGATGATAAATTCATCCCCCAGAGAAGCCTCTTAAATCTCCACAATCCCCAATTAAAATTTTCCAAATCTCATTTTTTATATTTGAGAATCCCTAGATTGATGGTTTACACTTTTATTCCCATATCACATCTGAGGTAAGTTAGAGCATAACAAACCAATGATAATCAAGCTACTGATCATTACCACGACATATGGTCCTAGCCATATAAACTAAAATTGCAAGACCTCATGTCATCCTCACTGCATGACATGAAACTGCAGGATTGGTGTCTGTATCACATGACACTAAACTACATGATGGCTATTAATATATGTGTCTTGATTGAAACAATCATAGAATATTCACTAACACTCAAATATAAATTCCATGGTCGATCCGTAGTAAATGTAAAAAATTCAATTTCCCTATGCCTGAGTCGGACCTGCACCTAGAACCCTATAAGAATAATGTAGGTCCATATTACCAATTTGTCATTATATGAAGCAAAACACAAATCATAAATCTCAGTCTGACCATAACAAAAAATAACTATTGATCTCTTATACATAAGTTAGATGTTCCTAAATGGGTTCAATATGTGTCTCACCTCACTTGTGAGTTCATATTCAAATGAAAATCTCCATTTCCCATGAAAGAGTTTGATCGATACCTAGAGAAACCATCCTAGAACTATAAATGGATTGATTCTCATTTTGAGGAGATACATAGTGATTATTAGATAAAAAAAGTATTAATAGTTGTAATGAAAAAGAATCCTTCCAAAATTTGTGTTAAACCAACATAAGAAAAATGTTTTTACCCATTCTAGAAATAAATCAACATGGAATTATCCATTTATATTCACGAACATTACTTTCACAATCCAAAATTTGTGTATAGGAAAGTATTAATCTCTACAAACCTACTTGGACATTATAAATGGAGAGTTATTGTTAGGTGGAATGATTTTTTTGACTATGTAAAACATTCAACCATTGAATATGCACATGTCACCACCAAAAAAGGGCTTCTCAATCAATGTAAATTTTGTCCCTAGAAGAGGAATTTCCTTCATTTGAACGCCCCAATGACGTTGTCATCTCATATTACTCCCAGGATTTAGAAACCCCTAGACTCTAGATTATAACCATCCTTTTTAATATATGAGGAAGATAGAATATTATTATATATATTACCCTAAAAAAGAAAAATAATATATCACTCAATCAATGCTACGTGACCCTAATGATTATCCCTTGAACGACTTCACTATAAGACATTAACTACACAACCCTTTTCCTAGTTTCATGAAAATAACCTACATCATCCCTGTTACTCCTTAAAAAGATCCAAATATATGTTGGAGTGGTTTCTCATTCATGACTAGTTATGAAGTTGATTCCATCTTCATTTTGAGACATCATTCCCTTGAAACTCCAGTCTTCATGGTCTTGAGAAATCCAAATTTTGACAAACTAAATGGACATTGGAAATGGAGGGTTAGGGTCATAAGGACACCACTATTTAAAAATGAAAAATATTCCCTAGTTATATTTATATAAGTCACCCAAAAAAAAGGACTGTCAACAAAATGAAAAGTCTTTTCCATAAGAGGATTTTCTACCCCATTATACCTAAACAAAATCATTTTGGAAACAATTATTATGGTAACTTCACATGTATTTTTTGAAAATCGTGTTTTAGATTTAGGATTGAAAAAACAAAGATACAAAAATCCCCCATTCATGTCGGAAAAATATTGGTTCATTCATGGACAGTAAGACCTATTTGAATCCTCTCCAAATAAATCATGGTAAAACCTATTTGACTTAAAAAAAATAGTTGTCTTAGTCTTGTTTTTATGACTCTAATATGCCCATTAAAAGAGATACAACACTATCCAGGTGGAAAACCAACAAAATGAACCTATGAAAAAAATTGATTTCAATGCTCGCTAAACCTATGCTTTTCATAGTTTATGAAAAAATCAAGCAACCAAAAATTAAAAGAAAAAAACCAGTTTGGTCTAAACCCAATAAAGTGTTCCCTAAGAAAAATTCATGTTATTCCTACTAAGCTGGAACCATAGTGGAATTAGGAAACAATTAGGGAATTAACTTTATAGAAACACGTTTTTAGAGTTTTCTATGTATCCTTAGAAATAGTCAATAATACACTCGCATAGTCCTCCGGGTTAGGAAAAAATTAGTTAATTACATGATCTTTTCAATTTGGTAGTTCAAAACTGATATTTTAAATTGATATCTACTGAATATTACCATACAAAATGAGACTAGGTATAATTAGTTATAATTGTAGCATTAGATAAAGGATAAAATTATATTGAAAATAATATTTCATTTCATCAAGTGATAAAAAAGGAGCATGCATAGATAGGAGTGTCTCCATATTAATATTACATTATGATTATAAATCCTTCTCAATAGATTCACAATATTAAACAAACTCTTGATTCAAATCCTATATGTCTTGGTGGGGCTTAGAAAAATGTTGTGGTTTCAACATTAACATAAAAAAATTGGTTATGGCCCCTCAGTAGTATTTAATTAGTACTTTCCCTCCTCCTCCACCAATAATTTCCTTTCATTAAAAGCTGACTCAGTGATATCATACTAATTTTTGAAATTCTCTAGTTCTTAAATAAGCTGATCTACCTATTGAAAAATAGACTCTATCGATCTCGTCTACACTGTACCATTTCCATGTGACCTCACAAAAATTCCAGCATGATCATAAGTTTCATTAAGAAAGATCTACCAAGATATGAAAGGTTGGGTAGTATACTCCATAGTGGAAAGTCAATAGTGAAGTGTACTAGTTCTATCTTATGTATAAATAACCTATTTCACTATTTTATGGATGACATGATAATAAAACCCCCCAAAACCCCTGAAATGAAATCTGGCGATGCAATTTGGGAAGATTTTACGGCATGATTGCAAGTGGGTTTGAGAAATCTTCTTCTACATATATTTTAATATTTTACTATAGGAAATGTGAAGGAAATCCAGAGCATCCTATTCTACCATGAAATCACTATTGGTTTAAATAAATATTCCAGAATTAGTTCCACCAGAGAGGTTCTTAATTCATAATCCTTGGAATAACTTTATTCTATACTATTGGGATCTCTTACAATGTTAGGATGTTGAGATATTGAACCATCGACTATATCCTTAGAAACATGTGTCACTGATTTTTGAATTATAATATCTAAATATTTAACATATGAACCCCAAATTGAAGGGGAGTGGTTGGAATATAGTGAACCTAGCCTTTTAAATATAACATTAGATGATTTTAAAAAAATATACCCCAGAGTAAATTTTGAGGATCATGATATCTAGTGACTTTGAAAACTAAGTCCATAAATCATAAATCATGGGGCTATAAAAATTATTTATTTAATCTCCATAATGAGATCCTAACTTCCATAATACTCATACATCTTCATAGGATATCCTGGGTAAACATGTAACCAAAGGGATGAGCTAAAAATCCCAGTATGGGAATGAACATAAGAATAAATCTCAAGCAGATGAGTTAGGAGACATGGCATAATGATATGAAAAGCATGGAACATATGGAATAGTAACATATAAACATGGGATCATATAAACATGGAATCATATAAATTGGAAGAAACATAAAACCTGAATTTTTTACGAGTCAAGGCTAACCGCCACAATAGTTTCACATAGTAACACAAGCCAAGGCTAACCACCAAGACCATTTCACATAACATCTCATGAGAATTAAATTTACCCAATGAATTAGAGTGTTATCTTCATGAACCCATAATAAAATTTTCATGAATATTCTTTCCACATAAATAGTCATACATAATCAACGACACATAAACATAAGGGTACCCATGGAAAGAAGTGGGTATCACAATCATGTCATAAATCATAATAAATGGGTGTATCATAAATGTTTCCTTGCAAGAAAGAAACCAAAATGTACATGGTCATTCATAATATAAAGTATTAATGTATAATGGTGAGTGATTAAAGGTAAAAGTTACAACATGTATGAAATGTATTTATGAAAATTTATCATTAAAACATGTTTGAGCAGTTTTAAAGGAAAATACTATTGAGCCTTCAAAACAAAAAATGTAAAAATAATTTATACAAATACAGAATTGAACCAGGAAGGTTCTGAAAATTTAAGTACTGATTTGAAAAATACAATGGTGTCATAAAATAGAAGATAGAGTGCACTTGAAATTGGGTAATAATTAGGGATGTTCCCTTAAATTATGTTTTCTTATCGAGAATAATTAAAGAGGGAATCACTTAAAAACATGTATATCCCCAAAATAGAATGAGGTATGGATCATGTAACATGGGTTTGGAGGATAGAAAAAAATTTACATGTTGTTCAAACAAATAAAAAACAAAAAAATTTGGGCAAAGATGAACCTGAAGGAATAAAGGTAGATCATGTAAAATCCCTTAATTTAAGGCCGATTGTGTTCTCCACATAATATTAAAGACCTGAAAAATAAAATTAGGTTCATTAATTAATAATTCCATAACATCTTATTTATGAAAATGATTTAGTATAACCCTTTTGAGTTTGTTTAAAACCTTTTTATGGGTTATGTGGATTAATGTCATTGTTCGGGTCTGTTTGTTTCCTTGGTTTTAATGATCTGATCATATATATTCTTGTTTGAAGAATCATGTAAAATGGGGATGGATGTCTATAATTAGAGTAACATGTTATTAGTGAAAATACATGAGTTTAAATTATTTTTAATTCTATTTGGTTACTTTTCATGAAGATGAATAATTATATAAATTATTTAATGATAAATGTTTGGGTTAATTGGTGGTTTCGACCACAAGGAACATGTTTTTAAAAAAATTAAATTCTTGTGTACAGAATGATTTCAAAACCATATATGATTCATAATACATATATTATGGTCTATTTAAACAATGAAAATGGTTTTATGACCATAATTGAAGATGGTAATGTAAATTGAAAACCCATCATCCCTGAATGTGGTAAATTTCCACATCTCAGATGGTGTTTTCATTTTTTATAAAAGAAAGGGAAAAGATATATGATGATAAATTATTACTTTTTAATGAAATAATTCCAGCACATGTATGTTACAAGAGTTATCCCAACATTTGGATGAAAGGAGGTGTGTTAAAGAGTAAAATGGAATGATCATGAAAATAAAATAAAAGCTGAGAGATCCCTTATTAAAATTTGGAAGCCTAACAATGTCACATAACATTTCATAAAATGAATTGATGAGATAAAAATGGTATCTCATCATATGTAAATAAAAATTAATATAATATGGATACATAATAAAAAAACCAACATATTAGAATGTAAATTCCAAGAGTTAACATAAAAGAAGTGTTGACTAAAAGAAGAGGGTGAAATGTGCCCTTACCTTGTAGATTAACTCCAAAAACATGAAGGATGGGACCTTGGGGGCTTCTGGCCACCTTGGGAGGGATACAATGGAGGTAAAACCACTATATCATTGAGTGTTAGGGATTTTAAATGAATTAAAACAAAGTTATGAGTGGGTATTTATAGTAAAAAGAGATACAATTTTGTATTAATTTCAAAGGACACCACATTAGTGGGTTTTGCAAAACCATGGGGTTTCGCATAGTATTTTCCCACGGTATTAGCCACTTGGGACACACAATATTTTTTCTTAATGTAAAAAATTCTAAAAGTGTTTTTTATTAATTGTTACATCATTATGATGTCATCAAACATACTAAAAACTCAAAACTTTATTTTTACTATTCATGAAAAATACAAGTATTTTAGTGAAATCCCAAAAAAACCCTAACCATTTTTCAATGAGTAGAATTAATAAATGAACACAATTTTTAGAAAATAAATTTTAGAATATTTTTAATTTCATTTTTATTTAAAATTATAATTTATTCAATAAAATAAACATTAAAATTATAACTCATTTTATAACACCTTGAAAAATTAATCAAGGTACCATAAAATTATCTTATAACCATAAGACTATAAAGTAAATAATTTATGATTAAATTTTATGAAAATAAATTTCCATTTTAAATTATTCAATTAAACATATCATTGTAAATAAAATATTATTGACATCCAAATTTACCAATTGTTGTACTATGATCATTTTTCACATTTAAGAGGTCTAAATTGTATTTTTACATTCATGGGTTATGTTTCTATTTTTTTGGGTGATTTTATAGTAATTAAAATTCATTAATATTCATAAAGTTATGGTACCATTCATAAGGGTTTGTTACTATTCATTAAATATTATGTCTACCTTCTCATACTCCAAAACAATTACTGATCACAATAGAATATGACCATTTTTCGAAATTAAAAACAGGCAAGTGACATAATTTTGTTTAAAGGTCACATAGTACTTAGTATTTCATTATGTTATTACCCAATGTTATTGTATAACATAATTATAAGAAGGGATTCCATTGAAAACATTGGGTCATTACATTCTTCCCCCCTTATGAAATTTCACCCTCAAAATTTTAGTTTATATTCTAGGCCGAAAACAGTTGTAGGTACTTTTCCTTTATTGCTTCCTCCAGTTACCATGTTTCATCTTCATACTTATGGTCCCTCTATAGTACCTAGACCATGTGAGTAGTCTATTTATGTAGAAATATATCTCTATGATCCAATATATTCACTAGCTTCTCCTCGTAAGAAAGATAACCCTTTAAGAGTACCACCTCTGAAGAGTGTACATGTTAAGAGTCTGATATTTACTTCCATAAGAGGGATACCTGAAAGACGACGTGTACTTTGGACATGGTTGGTTGAAGAGATAGTCAATATCCCATAGCTATAACTCGATCAAGGATCTTTAAGGGGATGATGTACATGGGACATATCTTCCCTTTCTTTCCAAACCTCATGACTTTCTTCCACAATGATATGCTTAGAAATACCATGTATCCCACTTTGAACTCAAGGTCTCATTGACGATTGTCTTCATAACTCTTCTCTCAACTTTGGGCTGTCATGATATGTTTCTAAATGGTTTTCACCTTCTCCACAATTTCTTCGACCATTTCAATTCCTAGCAGCTTACACTCATCGACTACATCCCAACAAACCAGTGTTCTGCACTTTTTCCCATAAAGGGCTTCAAATGCAACCATTTGGATGCTCGAGTGGAAACTATTGTTTTATGATAATTCTTCCAGTGGAAGAAGTGTGTCCCTTCTTCATTTTAATTCTATATAACATGGTCTCAACATATCTTCTATAGCCTGAAAAGTTTTCTTACATTTTCCATCAGAATGATAGGTCGTACTGATGTTCAGTTTAGTGCTTAGAGCATGTTGAAGACTATTCTATAACATCAAGGTGGAACTCAGATCACGATGAGATACAATAGATAGTTGTACTCCATGAATCCTTACCACTTATTTTAGGTGAATCCGTGCAAGTCGATCTAAAGATAAGTCCTCTCGAATTTCGGTAAATTTTGCTCTCATTTTAAGAAGATCCACAATGACCCATTTTGCATAGTTTCCCCTGGATATCCTAAGATGTCGAATGAAAAAGTACATGGTTGTTTTATGCCACTTATATGTTTTTATGGGTAGTTGTTATGTCATCTCTTTAGAATTATGTCATTCAGCCTTCCCTTGTTGATATACCAGGCACTTTGATGTATATTCAAAAATATCCATTTTCATATTGTACCACCAAAAGTTCTCTTGAAGATATTGATACATCTTTGTGCTCCTTGGGTGTATAGAAACGTTTGAGCTATTTTCATCATTCAGAACCTCCTATTTATCTATTTATTTGATGTTATACATAATCATGACCCAAATCATGCAACTCCTTTCTCATCAATCATGAACAAAGGGTACTTTCTACTTCTGATATATTCAAACCTTTTCAGAAGTTCCATATATTTTATTTGAGAATCCTTCTTTTCTTCATGAAGGATGTCTAAGCAATCATTTGATAAAGGATTAATGATGTTCCTAACTTAATGGTTCACATATCCATCCTCTGAAAATCTAAGATGATCGGATCCCTTTCAATTCTGTTCATGGATAAGGATTAATGATCATTTGTACATAGAGCATCTACGACATTATTTTTCTTATTGTGATGGATGTGGATTGAACATTCATAATCCTTTATGAGATCTATCCATCCATTCTGGTTCATATTAAGAACTTTTTGTATGAATATATATTTGAGACTCTTGTGTCAGTATATATCTCACAATTTTTCCCATATAGATAATGCCACCATATTTTCAACGAATGGATCATAGCCCCCAACTCCAGATCATCCATGGGATAGTTTTTCACATTGATATTCAGCTTCATTGAGGAGTAAGCTATCACATTATCATTCATCATTAGCACACAACCTAGGCCCTTCGTAAAAGCATCACTATAAACCACAAAGGATCTCCACTAGCTAGGAGTGTGAGTACTGACACAGTGATAATCCTCCTTTTCAACTACTTGAAAAAATGATAACATTCCTGAGTCCATATAATCTTTACTCCCATCCATGATTGCACAATCATTGGGTTTTACTATCATGAAAATTTCTTCATAAATCATCGATAATATCCCGATAGACCCAGAATTCTATGGATCCCTATAATAAAAGTTGTATTGGAACACTCTTCAATTTCCTTTGTCTTGGAAGGGTCCACAAGCATCCCTTTGTTGGTGATAACATGCCAGAGGAATGATACTTCCTCCATCTAGAACATACATTTATTTTACTTTTCATACAACTTCTCCCTCTACAACGTCTTTAACAAAGTATTAAAATTTTCCTCATGTTCCTCCTTCCTCTAGGAGTATATCAAAATATCATAAAAAAGACAACCACAAATTTTTAGAGGTCATATTTAAAGGCGTTATTCATTAAATCCATGAAAAGTTATAAAGCATTACTGAGTCCGAAGGGAATCACTATGAACTTATAGTGTCCATACCTAGTTGGAAAGGCAGTGTTCGGAATATCTTCATTCCACGCCTTTAATTAGTGATATCCCTACTGAAGGTCCACCATAGAGAAATAGTAGGCCCCACAAGATGATCGAACAAGTCATATATCCATGGAAGGTGATACTTGTTAATTATCATGATTTTATTGGGATCCTGATAATCAGTGCAGATATTCATTGATCCATCCTTATTATTTACAAAGAGGACTAGCACACCCCATGGTTAAGAACTATGGAATATAAAACCCTTCTCTATATTCTCCTTTAATGGATTCTTTAGCTCTTTCAGCACTACGATGTAAATTCTTTAAGGTGTCTTTTAGATATACAGAGATCCGGGGATAAGTTCAATTGAGAACTCAACCTCTCAGTCTAAATAAAGACCAATAAACTCTTTAGGGAATACATCAGTGTAATCCATCATGATGGGATTGTATTCAATCATGACTCTCTTCTTTTGTCTAAATGATTTTTGATATATATTATTTCTCATAAGGAAAAAATGTCTACCCTTGAGACAATTATTTTGAAGGAGATTCATCTTCCTCCTTACACGTGAAATGAATCACAGGATGCTTCAGGATGTGAATAGTGATATCTCTTTCCCAACAGTTGATGTTGGCCTTGTATAACGATAGCCTATCCATGCCTAGGATTATGTCGGACTCCACTAAAGGATGTATGATGAGATTCACTAGGAGTTTCATTCTATAAAAATTAACTAGGGAGGAGTTCTAAACCATTGAAGCAATAATTTCCTCATTCATTGTTCACATAGATAAATTTTCCTCTAAATTTTGAGGTTGTGTTTGAATAGTTATACTAAACCTTCATGATATGAAATAATGGATAAACAAGAATCAAATAGTATGTTCTCTATTCATGAATGAATAACTAGAGTACATGTCACCACATCGTTGTATGGATCCACCTCATCAGTAGTGATAGCATACGCCCTTCCTTTTTTCCTTGGAGGTTTTTGTTGATTGCCTCCTATAACCATTGTCTGAATGGAATTTCTTTGAATAATTCCCATGATCCTTGTAGTTGTAACACTAAACCACTTTCTATGTGTTGATTTGTATCTTCCCTTATTTTTTCCACATTAGATGTAGTTTTCATTTCCCTTTGCATGTTTTTAGCAAGATGACAAAACTTTCCACATTTGAATAATCTCATGGTTCATTTTAGACTGTTCCTACGATGCTTCTTCCCATATATTTTACAATTGGGATATTCAAGATTCTTTCTATCATGGGATTTGTTTTTTGAACCACCCATGTTGCTCTCCATTTTTCACTTCTTGTCACTACTCCCACGAGACAACTGAGAGACTCCAAACTCCATTTAAACCTTAAGGGCATAATAGAAAATATCCTCATAACTGTTGAAGTCTCTGATTTCCAACACTTTCCATAGACTGGGCATTATCCCACTAAAGAAGAGATACACCATGCTTTTGGTGTTCAAAAAAATCCAGAGATGTACCTTGAATGCCTTTTAATGTTTGATTCATACTCCCCGATGGACTAATCATCCTTCTGCATGAGTCCAACAAACTCTCTTTCCATCCTGAGACAGATGGTTTGAAGAAAGTATATATTGAAAAACAACTTCTTGAATTCCTCCCAATACATGGAATCAACTTCCTATTAGGACTATCTATTCTTGATCAGTGTCCACCACTAATCATCATCCCATCAAAACAATAGACCACAAGTATAACGTTCTCTTCTTCTGGGAACTGGAGGATAGCGAATATCATTTAAAAGGAGTTAATCCACTGTTCAACAGGGAGGGGATCAGAAGATCCTCTAAATATGGGTTGCCTTTTCGGCATTAAAAATTATATATAAAAATTCTCTTTCCTTGGATTAGGAGAGAATTCTACATGATTGAAGTTATTATTCATAACATGATCCAGTTGAGCAAGTATTGTTATGTTGTATTCAGTTCCCGCTCCCATCATATCAAGCATATAATTTGTTCATTATTCAAATTCTCTTTCACATTGATTGATGGAACAGGTTTTTATATTTCCTATCATTATTTAAGAAAAAAACATACAAGTAGAGGTCTTTAATACTTATCTATTAATCATAAAAAAAGAAACTTTGATAATAATGTGATAATATTTTAAAGGGGATGTATATCCTAACTTGTGATTCCCTATGCTTAAATCTAGGTTATCCTTGTTCTATTTTTTATTTTATATTCTAATGTTTTTTCCATTAATAATGGTTTGTACCAAGATTATGAACTACCAAGGAATATCCCCTGAGATTTTTAATGACAAGAGTGTTGAAAGGCCTATTATTATGTACTAGGATACCCTGGGTCAAGCCAAAAACTCCTTGTTAGAGTTTTCACTCCAAGTTATATCTATACCAGTGCCACCTCTACCTCTTTTTATCTAGACGTGGACATATTGTCTTGATAAACCACTTACTCTTTCCTTACCATAATTTTAATGATGATTTCTTATACATAGTCTCATCCATATGTTAATCACTAAGGTTCGCTATTCCTAATCTCCAAAAATAACTAGACCATCCTGTGATACCAAATATAGCGACCCTAGCCTTTTACATATTACATTATATGTTTTTATGTATAAATTTACATTATACTACAATCCAAGGATCGTGAAGTCTATTGTATATGAAAACTAGGTATATAAAACATAAAACATGTGGATAAAGTACGCTTCATTATTTAATCCCCATAATAAGATCCAAACATCCATTGTGCTCATACATCTTCATCGAATATCCGGGGGAAATACATGAACAAAGGGATAATCTAAAAATCGTAGAAATGGAATGAACATAAGACTAAAGCTTAAGAACATGAGTTCAGAGGCATGACATAATGATATCAAAATCATGGGACATATGGCATCATTACATATAAACATGGTATCATTTAAAAATGGAATCATATAAATGTGGAAGATACATAATACATGACTTTAGTATGATTCAAGGCTAACCTCAAAGATAGTTCACATAGTAGCATAAGCCATGGCTAACCGCCAAGACTGTTGCACATAACATCTCATGTTACCTAAATTTTCCCAATGAATTGAAGCACTCTCTAGGACAACCAATCTTAAAATTTTCATGAATATTATTTCCACATAAATATTCATACATAATCAACCACTCATAAACATAATAGTACCCATGGAAAGAAGTGGGTATCACAATCATGTCATAAAACAAAATAAATGGGTGTATCATAAAAGTGTCCATGAAAGAAAGGAACTAAAATATACATGGATGTTCATAAGAGGAATTAGTCATGTATCACGATGGGTGATATGATGTGAAAGTGAAAACATGTATGAAATGTATTTTTGAAACATTAGCATTAAAACATTTTTGAGCAATTCTAAAAAAATACAATTGATCACTTAAAATAGAAAAAGAAAAAATAATTTATACAAAACCAGAATTTAAACTTGAATGTTTTCAAAATAAAAGGTTTGATTTTTCAAATAAAATGTTTGATTAAAAATTAAGATATAGTGCACTTGAAATCGGGTAAGAATTCAAGATTTTCCCTTAAAATATGCTTGCTTATCAGGAAGAATTAAGGAGTTAATCACATAAAAACTTGAGTATACCCAAAAGAGAATGAGGAATGGATCCAAAAACATGATTTTGGAGCATAGAAAACGAATTAATAATTTTTTCATAAAAAAGACAACTTATTTTGGGTAAAGAGCAACCCAAAGGAATAAAGGTGGTTCAGGTAAAATCCCTTAGCTTATGTTTGATGGTGTTCTCTACTTGATATTAATGACCTGAATAATAATATTATTTTTATTAATTAATAATTACATAACCTCTTCTATATGAAAATTATTTAGTAAAACCTTTTTTTTTCATTCATAACCATTTCGTTTCTTATGAGGTTCAATTTCATTGTTCGGGTCTCATTGTTTCCTTGGTTATAAGGATATGTTCGCTTATATTCATGTTTGAAGAATCCTATAAAATGGGGATGGTTTTCTAGAATTGGATTTATAGTTTATTAGTGAATATCCATGAGGTTACATGATTGTAAATTTCATTTGGTTACTTGGAATGAAGATGAATAATTATATAAATTTTTAAATGACAACTGTTTGGGTTAATTGGCAGTTTTTGACCATAGGGAACATGTCTTGTTTTATAAATCAAAACCTTGTGTACAAGGGGAATACAGAATGTTATATGAGACATAATTCATATATTATGGTCAGTTTGAACCATGAAAATGGTTTCATGACCATAATTGTATATGGTAATGAAAATTGAAATCTCATCGTCCTTGAATGTGGTAAATTAGCCCATCTTAAATGGTGTTTTTATTTTTAGTATAAAAGAAATCTAAATGAGATATTAATAAAAATTATTACTTTATCATGAAAAAAATTCTAGTATATATATTGTATAGGTTTCACTGCAACATTTTGAATAAAGGATGTGAGTAATATAAGAAATGAAATTATCTTGAAAATAAAAGAAAAGTTTAGGGATCCCTTATAAAAATTCAGCAGCCTAACGACACCGATTAAAATTTCCTAAAATGAATTAATGTGATAAAATGGGTATCTAATAATATTGAAATAAAAATTACAGTAAGAGGGATACATAATATCAAACCCCAATGTATGATAATGAAAATTAAAATAGATAACATAAAATAAGTGTTGATTAAAAGAGGAGAGTGAAAGGTTCCCTTACCTTGTGAAGTAACTCATAGAATGTGTAGTTTAGGACCATATAGGTTTGATGGAACCTTTATTGATATCCTAGGGAGGTAAAACCACCAGTGCATTGGGGATGATGTATTTTTAATGAATGACAATTAAGAGATGAGTGGGTATTTATAGTAAAACATAGATAATGTGTTATTAATTTCAAAGGAAACCTCATTAGCAGTTTTTCCTAAACCATGGGATTTACCTTGGTATTTTCCCATAGAATTATCCAATTGGGACACCTAATATATTATTTAACTATACAAAATTAGACCAGAATTTTTTTATTAATTATTACATAATTATGATTTCATTATCATACAAAAAACTCAAAACTGTATTTTTACTATTCATGGAAAATTCAGTTATGTTAGAAAATTCCCTAAAATTCACCCTGACCATTTTTCGATGTGTAGAATTTAAAAATAAACTACATTTTTTTTGAAAATAATTTTTTTAATAATTTAAATATAATTTTCAAATAGAATCATAATTTATTAAATAATATCAACATTAAAACTAGAAATCATTTTATAACACCTTGAAAACATAATCAAGGAACCATAAAATTATCTTATAACCATAAGAAAATAAATAACAATTTATGATTAAATTTTATGAAAATACATTTCTATTTTAAATAAATAAATTAAACATAAAAATTTAAATAAAATATTTTTGAAAAACAAAAATACCAATTCTTATATTACGATCATTTTTTTCACATTTAATATGTCTAAGTTGTATTTGTACATTACTGGATGATGTTTCTATTTTTTGGCCAATTTTCTATTCATTTCTATTCATAAAGGAATGCTACAATTCATAAGGGTATGTAACTATACATCAATATTTTTTCTTATCGGACTTTAAATCACTTACAAATCACAATTGTAGATGACCATTTTTTCAAAATTAAAAACCCACATGTGAAAAAATAATTCTTTAAGGTCACATTGTACTTAGTAGTTCATTTTGTTATGACTCCATGTTATTATGTGACATAATTATAATAATTGATTCCACTAAAAACTTTGGTTCATTATATGGAAGGGCATAGAACTCACCTCTACTTTCGATGACATTAATATCCATGTACAGTATTATCTCATCATCACTTGGAAAAATAGATGCTATATCCTCTTTTTGTAGGTTATCTTTAGTTTTTTGTTGAGACACACATGATGGATGATCATGTTGAGGAAGATATGTTTTCTCCAATATATCAATCATGGATACTATACTTGTTTTAATGTCCATTGTCGTATTATGGGTGACAATAGATTCTGATAATCCAAGTGTCTAAACCTCTCCATCTTCTGTGTGTTAGGATCTCCAAAGGGGCTAGATCAATGTGCTCAGTATGGACATAAACCCATAAATATACCCCTTATAAAGAGGTATAAGTCATTTAATCTGTAATGGTTTACCCTCTAGTAATTTGGATTTCTTTGATTTCCTCAATTGTCCTGGGATCCCTATCCAGTCCAGGAACAACAATTGGAAATATCACATTCATTTCTGAAGACACAGGGGTTGCAAGACAATGGGATATTTATAACTTATTACTAACCAAACCTGCACCAATTCCTGTGAAAAATAATTATTCATCACATAATGAAAAATAACATGAAAAATAAGTAAAGATATGGAACAATCACCTACTATCCTTGACTTTAGATGTTTTGTTAGTTGTGATGCCTTCTGATGCTTCATGGTGTGCCATGGGGATAATCCCCATGAAAGAACAATAGGAACAATTAAGATGGAAATTTTTGGGAATTATCCACAACATCCACCTCTAAATTTTCTCTTTCCTTAGGGTATACGTCTCTAACAACTCCAATATCCAGATGGATGTTCTTCCCACCAATAGTGGAAATTGGGGTGTTCTCTGGGGAAAAAATATGTTCCAAAATCTCCACATACTTTCAAATGTAAAATGTTTAGGGTTTCAAGGATATGGTAGTATGAAGAATAATATTTGACACAAATGACTTTATTACCTCTTCATCGTTGTTGTCTTTCCCATTCACAGTCACCACTATATACTCTAGTCAATTTGACCAATAATTTCTACCATTAAAAGAGTTGATATAGGTGTCTATATCTTCTAAATGTATATCCACTTCATGAAGATCATCTTGAGTCGTGATCCTTATAGGAGAAGTGATCAATCTAATAATGTAAACTCACGGGGATATACCTGGATTGTTTCCCATATTTCATTGTTAGATGTGATTTATCTTAGGGTATCTCATGATTTCCAAGCCATTGGGAAGGATACCGTTATGGTAATAGTTAATGATGAAAGATTCTCTTAGGGATGTGAGGTGGTTTCTAATTGATATAATTTATTTTGGGGTTCCTCAGCCTCCCTAGACCCCTTTGAGCCAAGGTTCTTTTTGAAACCATGGGTGGGAACAAGGAATTTCCCTAGCATCAATCGTAGTATGGTGGTTGGTTTCATCGTCATTGTATTAGGTGATATTATCGTCCCCTTAAATCTCATTGGATTTTGGTATCACCATTGTTTCATAATGAATGAACAGAGGCATCAAGATCACAAAGATATGATTACACCATATTATTTTCATCGACATAAACAAGAGTGTTTGTTTCTGATACCTATCCATATCTACTCAATGAAACCTATTTCCCTTTCAGAAACACCATAGATCATGGATTGAATATAAACCCCTCTATGAAACTCATTGTCTTTAGTCTACTAGAAAGGTGGAATTATGTGGGATGGTTGTTTTTTCTTAAGATGTAGTGTCCAAAGAATGGGGTGAACACTAGGCTCCCATAATCTTTCATAGGGTTTCTAAAACAATAGTTTATTTAGATCCTTCATTTTCCTTGAATGTATCGAATCTTGTGTTTGATTTCCCTTAGTCACATGTGTCGGTGGACCTTTGAATATAGTAACAACGAATTCTAGTTGATATTAAGGGTATGATTGATTCCAAACCTCAACATAACATCTAGTTAATATAGGCTTAAAACCTATAGATTGAAAATTCCTAATATTGTATCATGAGGCCTCCTTGGTAAACATCATCCATATATTCCAAGATATCATTATTTGTTTCTATTATATTTCATTTTTTATTGTAAGAAGACACATCATCTAAACACATTTGAACTAACTTGAAAATAATAAGGGTTTCTACGCCTCGAATATGATTTCACCGTGAATCCTAGAATATATAACAATTTCTCTTAATGAAATAAGATACACTTGTCTTGAATTATCCCCAAAGTCATCTTTTAAAAAAAGTACTTATGGAAGGGCTATTTGGATCATAGGTGAAAGAGTCATGATATTTAATCTGATCCATCATATCATTTTCACTCCATTTCGATGGGATTACCCCACATGTTCTTTGAAGATATGGTTGTAAATTATCCCTTAGGATCTACTACTGGATTATATATCTCTATCCCCCCATATTGGATCCTATCAAGACTAGATAACATGGAAGGGACCGATCAACCAGTGTGGTGGCCTACCCTCACTGATTCATCCTTACAAATGGTAAGTATTATCTAGCTCTGGGATAGAAAGGTTAATTCACCCATCTGTGGAAAATTGGGCCACCATTATAATGGTTTTCACTCTGTCCATGGTATAGGAATCAAGAATTGGCAGTAACTAGCCACTAATAACCATGGAATGAAAGGCCTCCATTCAAAATAGATGTTCAATACTGGGAAGATTTTCCATCCCCACATGTTAAAATTTCTCGTCTCAAGTGTGGGACAATAGGCACACATTATCCTCTAGATCTTGAGGGTAGGGAAGGTACTCAACCTCCTCACATACTGCTTATGTCTAATGAATATAGAAAATCCATTGATCTAATTAGAAAATACTACATCCTTATTCATATGGGGGTCACTCTTCAATATGTCCTTCCCATTTTCAATGATTTTATAGGTAAGAGGGGGTGTCCTCTCCACATTATCCAATGATGAAGGGGGTGTAAAAAACTCATTGTATAGAATAATGATGATGGGAATTCCAATAACACATTATAGATACCATAATATGTCCCCATTATCTCAATGAAAATGGTGGAAAGTACTATTTCTCAAAAACGGGAGACAAATTAGTTCTTGATGTATCTTCGTCTGTGAACAAACTAAGAATTGATTGGCCCATACTTCCTGATATAAGACAACAACCTTCAGTCATTGAAAAAATTTCTTAAAATTCAAGTGCATTCTTAATTCCCAATCCTATTCATCTAAACATTCCCTTAATATTAAAAATACCTATTGGAGGTCCAACCACCATTAGAATCACCTTTCATGATGTTGAAAATTGAAAATTAATTATGAATATAGTATTTCATGGATGTGGCCTGATTATGTTTATTTCTTTGAGTCTATGTAGAAAAATTCAGAACAAATAATTTCTCTTGACCTAACCCTGAATAGATTTTTATTATAGTAGAGATGTACACTTGGGAAATATCTAGAGAAGTATTAAACCATGTAGATGAATTATTCTGAATAACTAGTTGATGGGGGTAATCTTTATAATTTTTTAAGTTGTAATGTGGTAGTTAGTTTGAAAATGGGTATGTCGGAATCTCTAATGAAAAGTAGTTCTTCTGAATACCCTCATAAGGGATGACATGATAAAGATGATTCTCTACAATATTCTCATCACTGATGTGAATCTCCTAGTCGTAGTCATCAAGTTAGAAGCTAGAGGAATTTTATTCTTGTGATGAGTTCATTAACGTTATATGTGATTTATTGAACAATGTGAACATTAATGTTTCAATAAGGAAGGCACTCAGTACACGAAGCGTCGGCCCATGAAGAATTGTACCATGGTGTATATTCCCATAATGAATTATCATAAAAAGTGTTTAGGACATGGTTCATTCCATCTATGAAGAATCCACCAAATTTATATAATTTGTTTTTATCATTTTCAGGTGCTGAAGTTAAGTTCGTAGAATAGGAATCTACAAAAGAAATGATATGCTGAAGGAAAGTGGCCGGAGTGTTTGTGGAGTACTTATGTCATAGATAAATTTGGTACAACAAAAATAATCCGGGTCCACTATTTATAGTTTTGGTCCCTTATTGTGGTTCCACATGATTAAAACAAACTAATTCAATGAAGGACATCATTCTACATCGAAATAGAAATCTCTTTGTAACAATTAGATCTTATTCGGATGGGGAAATTTTTTGTGTCCTAAAAATTATGCATACAAAAATAAACTAATAACATTAATTTGAAAAAATAGAAGGCAAAATATAAGGAATAATTTGGATAAAATGATCAAAGGGAGCACAGAATAAAATGATGGATTGATATCACAATGTTCAAATCACTCCGCATACTGTTTATTAGCATGGAGTTCCACCACTTCGTGTAGATCCCGACTAACAAAATATCTTGTGGGATGAGATGGTCCCACAAAAACTCAAGAATGAAACCAAATTCACTTTCATGGATATGAGGAAATTTTCATCTGTGTGAAATAACATTCCAATGACAAAATAGGTCATGAGATGAGACAATACCATTAGCCACTACAGAACAAACAAAATCAATTATGGGGAAGGATGGTGACTTCCTTTACACCAATAATCATCCTCACAAAAAATAGTTCTTTGGATGTGTTCATACCAACAACACTCACAAATGAATTCACAGTCATTTTTGGTATTGAGAGGTGATTTATACCCCCGTTAATGATCATCCCCATGATAAAACATTCATTGGAATAGGCGGTTCTGCCGCCCCCACAAACAAAACCATGTCATTTTGTGGGGCTGAACAATGACTTCAATACTGATGAACATCCCCCCCCCTATAGAAGAATTCATTAATTGGATGAGGAATCCTCATTGAGATCTGGTGAACAAATCACTATTGTCCAGTGTGGATGACAAATCAAGTTGGTATTTGATCCCTCTATTCCTCCTTAAATGAACCCCATGAAAAACCATGAAGGGGGATGGAAAAAAAGTAGATCGTTGGAAGACAGACTTATTGAGATCCAAAACGTGGATGTTTCTATTCGTAGTAGGTAAAAATATTTTTCGTAGCATTATGGAGGAAAAAATAAATCATTTAGTCATCCACAAACATAAAATCCAGTCTATGTGAGGCGTAAAAAGAGGGCCCATTTGAGGCCTAGAGACCCAAATATCAAAATTTTATATGGGATTAACCCTTAACCACATAGAAATACTCTACACAGAAGGAACCCTGCCCCGCATAGAAAAATTATATGCCATAGGAACTCAACCTCATGCGGCTATACACTATGTGGGCAGAATATAGCTCTACATATAAACAAGCTATGGAGGTAGAACCTATGTCTATGTAGAACAACACTATATAGACTGTACACTGACCCATGTATACACATATAATGTGGAGATAACCACATCCAACGTAAGAACCATCTACATTTAATGGGTAATTCTAGGTCATTCCACTCACCAACTCCCCATAAATCCCCATCATCGTCTCATCTGGAACCACATTGGCCCCTATGTGAACAAGTCTTATTGAATCAGACCAAGGCCTCTTCCAAATCCACCTAATATGTATGTTTGGATAAATGGTTGAATCATCATACCCTATGATGTATACATACCCAAGGTAAACATATTCTCATGTGTATCCTCCTCAACAAAGAAGACCCTCATAATTTCTTTGAGTCTGGATTCTCGTGGTAATAAGGGTGCTAACCGTAGAGGTACAAACATAAACCTTCTCATTCTAGGGATTAAAAGGATCCATTGGCCTTTACCTCTAATGAAATATAGTTCCAATAATTTTCTCATCCTTGGGTTCTAATAGGGAAACACTCATGGACTAATCCCCTAGCCTTTCTTGAGAGATTCATCACCCTTGATCTTCTTCTCTACTTCAGGAAAAAGTCATCTGGATCACAAGATGTGACTATCCTGATTATGAAAATAAATGAGGAGATGAGCACACTAAAAGCCCTTTCCCTCCAACTTTGGTCTCCAAAATCTCATTCACTATTTGAAAATAGTGGATTGTGGAATATTTAGATATACTAATTTATATTGTTTCTCACGCTGAGCCTGACTGATATGGAATTATAGGTTAGCAGTGATAATGACATCTTACCAATCCCAAACCTAATGGGCCTTCATCATATATATAATTCAAACACCCCATTATAACAGTCCTCGTATATGCTATAATCCATGAAACTATTCCCCAACAATAAAAGATCATATTACCAATGAATCTACACCATATGGACCTTCTAAAATGTGTAATCACTTACCTACTGAACTACGAGTTCATTGATTCCCAACTAATTGGGACACAAAGGAATCCTCCCTAAATTCCAAACCAAACACCCAAATGTAATATAATATTCTCCAACCCACATCCCTAGTAGGTTCGTATCCATCCGTGAGAACATATCTCTTTTAGGTTCCTTTGTAATCCTTGGCGTAATTCAGAAAACATACTTTGTAAAGGATCCTTTCACCAAGACTTACTAGCTACATGAAATTAAACTCCATGATTGGGTCCTTATCACATGACCTTAAATGGTTATGCTTACTATTATGTGGAATTGAACTATGTGGTTTTTGATTCCTCTCATGAGGATATGTAGGAATCCCATTTTAGGGGTTTAATCACAAATTTGAAACAACATATGTCCCCCTGGGTGACAACAGTCCCCAGAACACCTCACTACACTAAAAGAAAATAGTGTCGTCCTAATGAGTTTCCAAAGAATCTCTAATTTTTCATTTATAGGGCTTCATTGATGGATAACTCAAATACATATATATTATTCCATACCCATGCTTATTCGTAATTTCTTTTTACCTCACTTTAATAAGTATTATACACACATGGGAATTAAAAATGGTTTTGAGAACACATCTTACATATTTAAGAGATTATGAGAATAAGAAATATTTCTCGAAAAATAGTGTGATGATTCTGACTTCCCTTCCTCTCAAACAATGTGAGTTCTTAAGTGTCTTTAGTATGGTTCCCCAAAAATCACCTATTATTTGAAAGTAGGTCCATGAGTAGTAATTGACATGAAATTCCTTGGGAGTTTTTGGCACTACTAAAAAAACCCATTGAATATAATTCAGATGTAGTAAGCCCAATAAAAATTATTATAAAAGACTCATCCCATTGGATTAATCTTTGGGTGCCTCACATCTATTCGTAACAATCTTACATGACTATATTTTCTTCATATTTAATCTTACACAACTCAAGAACTTTGATTTATATAATCTGACATGGACCACTTAATTTATTCTTATTTTGGTTTATCAATATTCCAAACATAAATTCTATTCATAAATTAAATGATATTTTATTTTATCACATTAATTTCATATGATTAAATATATTGAAAACCAATTACATGAAAAACATTTCAATTTAAAACAACATGACACATAAACTAAAATTAATATTTAAGTAAATAGTTACAATATAATATTAAACAAATATCAAAATTACTTGTGTAATATAACTAGGCCCAAAAAAATACGTAACATAATAATGATTAAACCACTTAAAATTAAAATAAATTTTACAATAAAAACATAATTTTGATTTAAAATAAAAACTGATATCATGAAATTACAAAAACATTAAAGAGAAAATTAAAAAATTAAAAACAATGAAAAAAATAGTAATATATTAAATATAATTAATAAAAAAAATAACTACGAAACAATAATAAGTTATTCATAAAATAAATATGATTAAAATATCAAAGAAAATTCATAAAAATTACTATGTATAATAAATTTATCATTTTAAAATTTTCAATTTAAGTAGTAAAATTATGAATAATTACATAAAGGACATATAAACATAGAAATAACCTATAAAAAATTTTAATATTAATAATTATACCCAATATAGAAAAAAATTATTATACCTAGAATTAAATATTAAAAATGAAAAAATTGGAATTATCAACTCCCCCACACTTAAGGATATGAATTTCTTCAGGTGATTTGTCTATCACAATTACCAAATGTTTCATTTTAAATCAGAAATAAATAACTGATATGAAGAAAATATAAAAAATTCATAAAAATATCTTCCCTCTTTGAAATAAAACTGGAAAAATACATTCTAACTCCCTAAATATCAATGTATTTTTCTATATAGATGTGTTCTAATTTTAAAATTAATGATCCAATCTAATATTATTCAAAAGAATTAAACTTACATTATTCATACTTTTAAATTTCCTATATCATATATTTTCTCTATAGTCAAAGGGAAACACACATCTCAATAATTAACCATAATAAAAATCTCATGGTATGTAATAAATAAATACTTTTAAAAAATATGGATGAATAAGTTCATGTAAGAAATATTATCATTGAATAATTAAAACAATGTCATCCATATGGTTGGTTAATATCAAAACACAACAATGGATGAAGAATTTATCTTCCAAAACTATTTAAATTTCAAATTTGATAGTATAATTACAATTAGTTATTTGAGATTCAATTGAAAATGTAAAACATATGTCCAAACCTTCACTGTAAATATATTTTTTAGGATAGTTACATGAAAAGGAGTTATTATGTTAAATGTATATAGAAAATTAAAATTTTACCCACTTCAATGAAAGAAATATATATATATATATATATTAAATTTTGATAAAAAAATATTTCATCTTAGAATGCTATATGATTATTATGAAAAGACTATCTTAATTAACTAGTTTTTTGAAATTTGATAAATACTCCATGAAATTCAAATTAACTCAAATAAAAAAATTTATCGACAATTGAAATATAAATTTCCCTTAATGTTTAATTCTTTTCTTAAATAGAATTATAATAATTAGAATATTTTTTAAAATAAAACAATTATAGAAATCACATATTCTATTAAAACACACATTAGATTCCCTATAATAATATGTGAATTCTATTTTATATACATAGAATCTAGATAGTTAAATAAATTAATTTACTATCACAATTATCCAGTTTTGAGTCTCCAATTATGAAAAAATTATATATATTGGAAAATAAATAAATAAAATTTTAAAACAATGATAAAAAAAGGAAAAACACGTCAAATATTTATTGTTTATAAATTGACACAAAAATAATTCTATTATCTTTAATATAATTCACAAAAGTTTCCAAATCATTACTACCAACATAGAAAAAACATTAATCCATCCATTATTAAAACTCACAATACATAAAATAATATAAAACTGAGTAAATATTTCTCAAGATGGACAATTAAAAATACAGTATCTATTGAAAATACACACAAAATAAGAATGAAAGTGTCAGACCAAAAATTTTATAAGGTAAACTAATTTATGTATCGTGATATCTTAAATGTTGTATTGAGTCTTTTAATTCTTTAAAATGAATCCAAGATGATATAGTGGTTTCTTGTGGATTAAACAGTGTTTTGGGTGTATCAGGATACACCACATGTAGGACAACATCATGGTGCAATCCATTTTATTCCTGGACAATACCTGTGTGAAATGGACTGTCTGAAACGCCCAATGTTTGGTAAGTTCTTGAGCATGTGAAATTGTGATCCACCTGTGGAACACTACCAAAGTAGCCTCACTATGATTTAGTGGAAGGCATGGTGAGTCTAAAATGAGTTAGGTTTTAACACAAAACTATATTTGGTGTCCCCATCAGGTTTTCTAGGTATGGTGTGTTCAGAACCACCATAGAAATGGTGGGAGTCACCATGTCATAGTGAAGGCTATTTTATAATATTAAATGTATTAATCAACTAACGAGCTTTGTGTAATTTTGTGATTCAAATATTAAATGTATGGGATCGTCATTGAATGATGTTTAATTCTCTATATACTTTATTTTCCCTCATTAATCGATTTTATGACCTATAATAATTATTTCCTCATATAGTGGTGAATATAGGGCTTTCAACAAAAACAAATATAGGGTGGAATAATTATTATTAGACAAATCATTTCTAAAACATACTGAATTATTAGATCTTGTGTGATAGTGGTTGGTTATTTTTGATCTACACTCATGGGAATCTCATATTCAATACCTCTAGTCCCCATTTCTAGGTTTAATGGTTTTTCTTCCATAGAACGATCCTAAATATTCCATTGATTGTGGTCTTTATCAGTTAATTTGATGTTGTCTTACCCAATTTTCATGATTACATTCATGAATCCCATTATAGAAAACTATTTCTTGTTTTATTAGAATTTGATTGGGGGACCCTTATAATGTTGGTTTGATCCATTTGGTGCACTATAGAGATATTATAATTGAATCATAGAAAATATTTACATTCAAATTGGTATTCTAATGTTTATAAGTCCTTATCATAACGTCCCTATAGATACATGTTTTTAGCATGATTGTTTGGTGTGTGTTTGTATCCCATGATCCATATTCTTGATATGATTCACATATGGTGTGTATAGCTTGTGTGAAATATTATCGATATGATTCATATGGTGTTTATGTAGATACCTATGAGACCTATACTTGATATGATTCACATTCATTTTCTTGTTGGATATATGAATCTTTCAGTAAATGACATGAATATGAACTTCCTGATTATATAATTTTTTATTACATGTGTATTTCACTGTCTCTGTATTTGAGTGACCATGTTGAGCCGTATAGGAAGAACTCCCCATTATATGGGGTTAGTGGATTACATGATTTCTTTCCCTGTAGACATGATATTATGATGACATGTTAAGTGATGGTTTTCCTTAGAGCTATGAGATTAGGCCGGCATGTGACGTGTGTCCTTCCCCAAAGTCATCAATTTGGTTAGCATGAGTATTTACCTTAAATGGACGAATGAATATCCCTGATGGGGGGTTTGGATAGATAATAGTTTAGTCGATTACATGAGGACATTATGTGAAAATCCCTCTGGCATGGAGCCAGAGTAGGTAGATTCATTCTCTGATGACCTAGCATTTTTGTGTATATGTATGATAAATTTTTTGTTACATAGACATTAGTTATTGGAATGTAATGTGATTATATATATATATATATATATTATTATTATAATGAGTATTTAAAGTCTCATACTATTTTTAATACTCAATACCTACATTGTAATATTAGTGCGTTGTTATATTTTAAGATTCAGGATCTGGTAGAAAGAATGGTCCTTGTGGTGGATAGTTGAGCGTGATGTGTAGGATGGTGTGAGTTGATATTGATATGGACCTTAGTATTAGGTTTTTTTGTCTCATTTAGTTATATTTTACCTATTTTATTACATTGATATATCATGTGTGGGGATTCCTTAATTACTTTTTTATTGACTTGTAATTCTATTTAAAAAATAGTTGATATTAAAATTCCTTATGTTATTTTCTGTTATATTATTTAATTTCCCTTATTTCTGTCATTATTAGTACTATTTCGAAAATTATATTCTTTGTGGAATTTCTATTAGATGGGTATTATTATTAACATGATTATTATAAATATGTCACTACTAGTCGACAGACTCTTTCATATGGGGAAGAACACATGTATTTTGGTTGAAATCTGGAATGAACCTGATGGTTTGGGTCAAGGTGTAAAAAAACATTTCAATTCCCTCTCACATATTTCCTTTATATTTTCCATGATTTAAGAAATTTTAGACAAAATATAGGATAATTGATACATTTAAAGGTAATTATATCAAGTCATATCCAAAATTATTAATTATTCATGATTTAAGAAATTTTAGATAAAATATAAGATAGTCGATACATTTATAGGTTATTATATCAATTCATTTTAATGAGCCAACCATCCTCTTATATTTTTCATTCAAGCTGGATATTCTAATGGAATTACCCAAAATGAAACAAAATAAACCTTAGATTCCCATAACTCAATTCCTCATTAGATAACATTAAATAATCAGAAACAACATTATAAATTGCTGATTTTCAAAGGACATATTCAAGAAGACACTCCCCTCCTCCACGCCCCCTCCTTCCTGGACAGACCCCCACCCACCCACCCACCCCCTCCCTAGACTATCCCCCTTGCACACAACTTCAGATAGAACCCACCCTCCCTGGACAGACTATAAGGCCCCAGCCTTAAACCTTACTTAATCTTGAGTTATTACAAGATTACACATTTAGGATCTTTTCAGGTTTAGAGTTTTAGAGAATTAGATCATAAAACTTGCATTACATTCCACATATAAACAAAGTGGTTACATAAATATAGTATTCTTCATTCCCATCAATGGAAACAGATTTAAAATAAAACATGGATTATTTCTTGACACATCCTTGACTCTATCATCTTATCATGTACCTTTCCCTTGACCTGTGAAAAACATTTCAAAAACTTGGGATGAGCATAAAAACTCAGTATGGGTTATAAAAAAAAACATGGAATGGAAACATGAGTTCATATATAAATATGAATGAAATCATACTTTACCCATAAAACATAGGCACTTTAACATACCTCATAAAATCATGAATAAATCATAGAAATCATAAGACATAAAGGTAACTTGAGGCATTCATAACATTCTTACGTAGGGGGTAACCCTCTTGGTTACGTTTGGAATACCCATCACAGTATATTCCCTAAAATCTCTTCGGAGAAACCTTAACGTTTCACTCCTTCGCGTTACCCAATGCATTGGAGAGCTATAACGGGCTCACCCGCCCTTAGTTTATCACGGAACCACCCGTCTTCATAATAATGCCCAAGGACCATAACATAATCATATCACATAAAACATGCATAAAGGAAACATAACATTCCCACCTTTCAATCACAAGATATCAATACAACACTTTGATATAAAAACATTATGAAAACCATTTTCAATACCAAAATAAAAGAAAAGTAAAACATGGTATTTATTTTTCTTTTTAAAAAAGGTATGGCTTGTAGAGGAAGCCGAAACTCAAATAACGGTCACGACGACGGAGAAGTCGTTGTCGCCGCATACGTACGACAAAAACATTCCCTTTTGTCGTTTAGTAAATGCTTCGTA
The DNA here is from genome assembly GCA_963277665.1 of Viscum album. Classification (NCBI taxonomy): domain Eukaryota; kingdom Viridiplantae; phylum Streptophyta; class Magnoliopsida; order Santalales; family Viscaceae; genus Viscum; species Viscum album. Next base: position 491,566,323 of record OY728140.1, on the reverse strand, counting down.
TAAAAAGGATTCCTTTTGAATAAACGTAAAAGTCAAAGGAGTTTATACACCGTATAAAAGAAAGTTGTGTATAAAATAAAATATGCCTCAACGAAAGGAGATTGAGACGAAGTCCCATACCTCGTATCCGACTTGACCCGACCGTTCTTTAAACTCCTGAATAATAAACTTGAGTTAATCTCTACTTGCTTATGAATCTTTTTCAAGTTCATTATTCCTTTTATACCATGTTATGAACATCATGTAATCATTTAAGTTAATAATGTTCATTTTGTCGGTATTTGGTTCTTAAGTCAAAAATTGACTTCTTATACTTACAAGTTGTTAATTTAGTCAAAGGTTCATTATATCCAGAATGGTATTCATTATGTAGATATCATATATGTCATATATATCCAGTACATACATTCATTTATAATATTACATCACATTTAGAGGTAAGAAATGAAATGCATCGTTCATGGAGACGGTAAGCCGTACGTACGCATGAACGCTACTTCCATTTCTATTTCATATTTTCTGGAATGGAATCATAATGATATAAAAGTATATTATAATTCCAGTATAACAACATATATAATATCATTAACTTTATCCTTTACACATCCCACATATGGTATTAACGAATCAAATCACTTTTAGGGGGCGGTAGTCCGCACTTCCTAAAATGAAGATATCGTGTTTTACCCATAATGGAAACCATAAAGGTATGCCCAAAATGAAAAAAACAGAAGCTTAAGGAAAACATAAACATATAATATATCATATATAAAAATAGTGACATCATAATGGCCACCTTTGAAGGTGTTAAATGAGTATTGAACAATCATCGTTTCGGGAGGCAGAATTTCGCCATCCACGGAAACCGTATGTTCTTTAACCATTTGATGTAGTTGTGTGAGAGTGTAGCTCAAATATATCTTATAACAACATCCTAGTATATTGAAGATACTGGTGTTGTTACAAAAGAAGTAAATAAAAAGAGTTTAGGGGGTCGGAGAAGCAAAATAAAACAAATGAACATGAGAGAATGAAATACCTTAAAAAGTGTAACTTCTTTTGGTTTGAGCCTAAAGGCTTCCTTTGAAAGGATTCTGCCCAAAGGGAATCCTCTAGGATGAGGAGAGGGATGTGGAGAGAGCAAATGGGCAGGGGTTGGCCGAGCCAATGGCTTGAAGAGTGTGTGAAATGAGGTAGAGGTGGGGGCCTTTTATAAGGGGAGAGGAGGGGCACTTTTGGAAAGTAAAGAAACATTACATTATTTGAAAATGTGTTTCGGTTTTAAAAGGTCCCACATTGATGGAATTCGTGGATAAGGTGATAAGGCATCGAAATCCATTCATCCAATTGGTTTTGGACATGTGTAGTTCATAGATTTTATTTTATCTTTCCATTTTATTTAAATCGTCAAATAATGATGTCATCGCTGCATCATTATTATGTCATAAATAATTAAATTTATTTAATGTCTAAAAATTATAAACAAATTACTATGATGTAGTAAATCTTTTTAGCTTTCCATTGAATATTTATAATCAAAATTTGGACTTGTATAACCCCACTTAAAAATTGTTTTCGCAAAACATATTATGTTTGTGTCATTTTCACTTTAACATTTAATAAAAAGTAATTTATGTTATTTCCCAACAAAAGTGGATACATGGGGTCCCCAAGTTAGGCCATGACTTGTCTTGGTCGGCCATGACACAACCAATGAGGTTGGGACATGTGTCTAGGTCATTTTATATTATTAAAGCATTATTTATACATTAAACTACCCTAATTACCACTAATCGCGATTAAGAACTTAATAAGTTACTATTCACCAAAAAATTATTTTAATCTCATTGAACCACATTTTACTTCTTAATGACAACCATGTATGTCGGATTTTCAAAATTCAATACACATTAGTGGTAAACTTTAATTTAACTGAAAAAAACAGTTTGCTTGATTACCACTTAGTGGTTTCACTATTCATCAAAAATTGAAGTTTTTCAGAAAATTACCAAAAATTTACTTTAAGCTATATTTGATATTCCGAATTCAAAAATGAAGTTCATTTTACAAAATTCAAATCATATAAGTCACATTAATTAATTCAATAATTAATTCCCGCTGCCAGAGCAAATAGCGTGTTTTTACAAAACAATAAGTATCAAAAGATTGACACCAGTTTAAGTCTAATTTCAAATCGAAATTGATTCCAATGACCACCATTGGATAAAATGGTAAAAATATATTCTAATTTCACTTCAAAACTAATTCAAAACATAATCTAATCATATAAATAAATTAGATTAAAAAGTAGTTTTGATGTAAAATGCAGTATTTTTCACTATTCATTTAAAAATGAACATTGTCGGAAAATTACCAAAAATTCACACAACGTAAATTTTGATGTCCCAATCATAAAGGATAATTTTATTTTGACAAACATAGTTTCTAAAATTGTCAAAATATAGATTCAAAAATGGTTTTCCATCAAAAGGCACTAAAACAATCCTTTAAGAATATTAGTGTATTCCATGCATAAGATTGTATTTATTTTCATTTTAAGCCTCTAAAACACTATCTTTATCATTAATAGACATAGATAAAAATATCTATTATTCATTACTTACTTGGGATGTTACATCCTTCCCCCCTTTAGAAAATTGCGTCCCCGCAATTTATTTACTTATCAAATAAATTGGGGTACTTATCCCTCATTGCATTTTCGGATTCCCATGTTGCCTCTTCAATCATGTGGTTTTTCCACAAAACCTTTACCTGCTTAATCACATTATTCCGTAACACTTGCTCCCTGTGGTCAAGAATCTGGACCGGTTGTTCCTCATAAGATAGGTTTTCTTCCAGCTGAACTACCTCTGGACTCAAAACATGAGATGGATCTGGCATATACTTTCTCAACATCGAAACGTGAAAAACATTGTGTACCTGAGATAAACTCGGAGGTAAAGCCACTCGGTATGCAACTGATCCAACTCTCTCTAGAACTTCGTATGGTCCAATGAACCTTGGACTCAACTTTCCTTTCTTACCAAATCTCATCACACTTTTCCAAGGAGAAACCTTGAGAAAAACATGATCACCTACCTCGAAAGATAGATCCTTCCTCCGGTTATCCGCATAACTCTTCTGCCTGCTCTGAGCTGTTCTCATGTGTTTCTGAATCAGCTGAACTTTTTCTGCCATCTCTTCTACCAATTCTGGTCCCATCAACTTTCTTTCACCCACTTCATCCCAGAAAGCTGGAGTTCGACACCGCTTCCCATATAATGCCTGAAATGGTGCCATCTGTATACTGGAATGAAAACTGTTATTATATGAAAACTCAACCAAAGAAAGATGCTGGTCCCAACTCCCCTGATAATCCATAGAACAAGCTCGTAGCATATCCTCCAATGTCTGAATTGTTCGTTCTGACTGCCCATCTGATTGAGGATGAAAAGCTGTACTAAAATTTAATTCAGTACCCAACGACTTCTGAAGGCCTTTCCAAAAGTTAGAGGTAAACCTGGGATCACGATCTGATACAATGGAGAGGGGAACTCCATGTAACCTGACTATCTCTTTAAGATACAAACGGGAAAGTTGATCAAGAGAGAAAGTATCTCGTATAGCAAGGAAATGAGCAGATTTGGTCAAGCGATCAACAATAACCCAGATTGCATTATTACCTCGAGATGTCTTCGGTAATCCAACAACAAAGTCCATGGATATATTCTCCCATTTCCACTCTGGCACTGGTAAAGGCTGAAGCATCCCTTTCGGTAACTGCCGCTCAGCTTTAACCTGCTGACAAGTCAAACACTTCACAGTAAAATCAGCAATATCTCTTTTCATTCCATCCCACCAGTAATACTCCCGCAGATCTCTATACATCTTAGTACTGCCCGGATGAACTGAAAACGGAGAACTATGAGCTTCACATAACAACTCTCTCTTCAACTGTGAATCAGAAGGCACACACAATCTCTTCCCAAATCTCAAAACGCAATCATTATCAATGTTGAATTCAGGCAACTTACCTTTCTGAACCAGCTCTACCCTTTTCTGCAACTCACTGTCTTGCTTCTGTGCTTGCTTGATTCTATCTGATAGAGAAGATCTCACTGATACCTGAAACAAAACAGAAGGACTTCCTGCACCAACAACTTCTATGCCAAATTTCATCAAATCGTTAACCAAATGATCACGTTCCAAACGCAACATTGTTAATGAAGCATTACTTTTTCGACTCAAAGCATCAGCCACTTTATTTGCTTTTCCCGGATGGTAATGAATTGTACAATCATAATCCTTGATTAATTCCAGCCATCTCCTTTGTCTCATGTTTAACTCTTTCTGAGTGAATATATACTTTAAACTTTTGTGATCGGTATAAATTTCACACTTTACTCCATACAAATGATGCCTCCAAATTTTTAAAGCAAAAACAACAGCAGCTAATTCCAAATCATGTGTAGGGTAATTTACCTCATGAGTTTTCAACTGTCGTGAAGCATAAGCAATTACCTGATCATTCTGCATTAGGACGCAACCAAGTCCTTTCAATGAAGCATCGCTGTATATAACAAAGTCACCATTCCTGGAAGGTAGTGCCAAAACTGGAGCATTCACCAATCTTCTTTTCAATTCCTGAAAACAATCATCACATTCTTTTGTCCAGATAAACTTAACACCCTTCCGAGTTAGCTTAGTCATTGGACTAGATAACCGTGAAAAATTTCTAACAAACCTTCGGTAATAGCCCGCCAAACCAAGGAAGCTACGAATCTCGGTTACATTTGTGGGTCTTGGCCATTCTTCCACAACTTTTGTTTTTGCAGGATCAACAGTTATTCCATCTTTAGAAACAATGTGACCAAGGAAAGCAATTTGTTGCAACCAAAACTCACACTTGCTGAATTTCCCATACAATTTCTTTTATTTTAAGGTTTGCAAGATAACCCTTAAATGTTTTTCATGCTCCTCTTTACTTTTAGAAAACACCAAAATATCATCAATGAAAACAACCACAAACTTATCCAAGAACTCATGGAAAATTCTATTCATTAAGTCCATGAATACAGCAGGTGCATTGGTTAGCCCAAAAGGCATTACTACAAATTCATAATGGCCATATCTCGTACGGAAAGCGGTCTTCGGAATATCTGCCTCCTTTACCTTCAGCTGATGGTACCCCGATCTCAAGTCAATCTTTGAAAAAAACTGAGCTCCCTGGAGCTGATCAAACAAATCATCGATATGAGGCAAAGGATATTTGTTCTTAACAGTGATATTATTCAAGGCTCTATAATCAATGCAAAGTCTCATAGAACCATCTTTCTTTTTAACAAATAAAACAGGAGCACCCCATGGTGATGTGCTAGGTCTAATGAAACCTTTCTCTAATAAATCTTGCAATTGCTCCTTCAACTCTAAAAGTTCAATTTGTGCCATTCGATAAGGGGGTTTTGAAATTGGCTTAGCATCAGGAACTAAGTCAACAGTAAACTCAACTTCCCGATCTGGTATTATTCCAGGCAACTCATCAGGAAAAACATCAGGATACTCATTTACCACTGGCACATCATTAATCTGAACAGTTCCTTTATTTTCAACGACGTGTGCAAGGTAACATTCATTTCCATCTTTTACAAGTTTCTCGGCCTCTTCATATGTTATCAAAAGTAAGGGTTCATTCTTGTAAACAAACTGAAAGTCTTTCTGAAAAGAAACTTTTTTAGCTCTACAATCAATCTTAGCATGGTAAATAGAGAGCCAATCCATACCCAGGATAACATCAAACTCTACTAGAGGTAGAACAATAAGGTTTGCAAGTAGGTTCTTTCCACAGATAAGGATAGGAAGATTCTTATAAATTCTTTTTGCCTCGACACTTCCCCCAGGTGTTTTTACCAAAAGTTCAGGAGTCATTTCTTGAGATGGTATTCCCATTTTACTAGAAAAGGTCTCAGAGATGAAAGAATGTGTAGACCCCGAATCAAACAACACACTGGCATAGTCTGAAAAAACAAACAAAGTACCTGATACGACTTCATTTGATGGCCCGACATCCGCTGAAGTAGTTGCAAAGGATTTCACCACCCCTTTCTGCTTGTAGTCTAACTGCTTCCCATCACTCAAGCTCCTTGTCGGACACTCGTTTGCATAGTGACCCATCTCATTGCACTTAAAACATTTCACTAACTGTAAATCAAATTTGTTTTTACCTTCACCTTGATCCTTTTCAGTGCAATCACGAGCCTTATGTCCCATATTACCACATCGGTAGCACTTCCCAGAATTCAGAAGACATTCCCCAGCATGCCTTTTGCCACATTTATCACAAACTGGAAACTTAGTTCTCTTACCATCAGACTTCTTTGAAGAATTCTTACCTTTCTCCTGCCACCTCGGTCTCTTCTTCTGCTGGTTGTTATAGAACACTTGGTCATCGGCAAACTCCATTTCCACCTTCTCAGTACATCGAACAAGCTTTTCATAACTTTTAAACTCTCGAGAAGCTAATGCCCTTCGATACTTTGGCTTTAATCCTGAGTAAAAACGATTGATTTTACTATCAAGGTCCCGGATAAAATTGGGAGCATACCTTGCCAATCGAGTGAACCTTTCTTCATAGGCAGCCACTGAGTCTTCCTCTTGCCTCAATTCCAAGAATTGCTTTTCCATCCTAAGTCGAACAGCCTTAGGAAAATACTTCTCAAGAAACATACCTTTGAAATCATCCCAGTCAAGAGCATCAATCTCATCGGCTTCCCTGATATTTTTAACCATAGACCACCACTGATCTGCTTCACCCTCCAAACGGTAAATAGCAAGACTAACCTTTTGATTGTCTGAACACCCCATGACATCAAAAATCTTCTCCAGTGCTTTAATCCACCCTTCAGCTTGCACAGGGTCAGATGATCCTCTGAATGATGGTGGATGTTGCCTCATGAAATGTTCCACCACTGACATGTTCCTCTGCGGCTGATCTGGCTGATCTCGTGCATGGATACCACCACCATTTATCGCCTGAGTCAACTGCGCCATTACTGCAACAAACTGTTCGGTTCCAATTCCGACCATTTCTGGATGCTGATTCGGAAGGTTATTTCCTTCTGTATGCCTTCCTAGCACTGCTTCCCTGTTTCCTCTGCGGAAAACCATTCTGAACAAACATGTCTTAGATGAAGCAACATGGTAATCTTTAAATGCTATATCATTTCGAAAAAGAAAAAAAATATTTTTGGATAATCATTTAATAGAATTCTAACTCCTAAAGTTATCTAAACCGACCTTTGATACCAACTATAAGGCCCCAGCCTTAAACCTTACTTAATCTTGAGTTATTACAAGATTACACATTGAGGATCTTTTCAGGTTTAGAGTTTTAGAGAATTAGATCATAAAACTTGCATTACATTCCACATATAAACAAAGTGGTTACATAAATATAGTATTCTTCATTCCCATCAATGGAAACAGATTTAAAATAAAACATGGATTATTTCTTGACACATCCTTGACTCTATCATCTTATCATGTACCTTTCCCTTGACCTGTGAAAAACATTTCAAAAACTTGGGATGAGCATAAAAACTCAGTATGGGTTATAAAAAAAAACATGGAATGGAAACATGAGTTCATATATAAATATGAATGAAATCATACTTTACCCATAAAACATAGGCACTTTAACATACCTCATAAAATCATGAATAAATCATAGAAATCATAAGACATAAAGGTAACTTGAGGCATTCATAACATTCTTACGTAGGGGGTAACCCTCTTGGTTACGTTTGGAATACCCATCACAGTATATTCCCTAAAATCTCTTCGGAGAAACCTTAACGTTTCACTCCTTCGCGTTACCCAATGCATTGGAGAGCTATAACGGGCTCACCCGCCCTTAGTTTATCACGGAACCACCCGTCTTCATAATAATGCCCAAGGACCATAACATAATCATATCACATAAAACATGCATAAAGAAAACATAACATTCCCACCTTTCAATCACAAGATATCAATACAACACTTTGATATAAAAACATTATGAAAACCATTTTCAATACCAAAATAAAAGAAAAGTAAAACATGGTATTTATTTTTCTTTTAAAAAAAGGTATGGCTTGTAGAGGAAGCCGAAACTCAAATAACGGTCACGACGACGGAGAAGTCGTTGTCGCCGCATACGTACGACAAAAACATTCCCTTTTGTCGTTTAGTAAATGCTTCGTATAAAAAGGATTCCTTTTGAATAAACGTAAAATTCAAAGGAGTTTATACACCGTATAAAAGAAAGTTGTGTATAAAATAAAATATGCCTCAACGAAAGGAGATTGAGACGAAGTCCCATACCTCGTATCCGACTTGACCCGACCGTTCTTTAAACTCCTGAATAATAAACTTGAGTTAATCTCTACTTGCTTATGAATCTTTTTCAAGTTCATTATTCCTTTTATACCATGTTATGAACATCATGTAATCATTTAAGTTAATAATGTTCATTTTGTCGGTATTTGGTTCTTAAGTCAAAAATTGACTTCTTATACTTACAAGTTGTTAATTTAGTCAAAGGTTCATTATATCCAGAATGGTATTCATTATGTAGATATCATATATGTCATATATATCCAGTACATACATTCATTTATAATATTACATCACATTTAGAGGTAAGAAATGAAATGCATCGTTCATGGAGACGGTAAGCCGTACGTACGCATGAACGCTACTTCCATTTCTATTTCATATTTTCTGGAATGGAATCATAATGATATAAAAGTATATTATAATTCCAGTATAACAACATATATAATATCATTAACTTTATCCTTTACACATCCCACATATGGTATTAACGAATCAAATCACTTTTAGGGGGCGGTAGTCCGCACTTCCTAAAATGAAGATATCGTGTTTTACCCATAATGGAAACCATAAAGGTATGCCCAAAATGAAAAAAACAGAAGCTTAAGGAAAACATAAACATATAATATATCATATATAAAAATAGTGACATCATAATGGCCACCTTTGAAGGTGTTAAATGAGTATTGAACAATCATCGTTTCGGGAGGCAGAATTTCGCCATCCACGGAAACCGTATGTTCTTTAACCATTTGATGTAGTTGTGTGAGAGTGTAGCTCAAATATATCTTATAACAACATCCTAGTATATTGAAGATACTGGTGTTGTTACAAAAGAAGTAAATAAAAAGAGTTTAGGGGGTCGGAGAAGCAAAATAAAACAAATGAACATGAGAGAATGAAATACCTTAAAAAGTGTAACTTCTTTTGGTTTGAGCCTAAAGGCTTCCTTTGAAAGGATTCTGCCCAAAGGGAATCCTCTAGGATGAGGAGAGGGATGTGGAGAGAGCAAATGGGCAGGGGTTGGCCGAGCCAATGGCTTGAAGAGTGTGTGAAATGAGGTAGAGGTGGGGGCCTTTTATAAGGGGAGAGGAGGGGCACTTTTGGAAAGTAAAGAAACATTACATTATTTGAAAATGTGTTTCGGTTTTAAAAGGTCCCACATTGATGGAATTCGTGGATAAGGTGATAAGGCATCGAAATCCATTCATTCAATTGGTTTTGGACATGTGTAGTTCATAGGTTTTATTTTATCTTTCCATTTTATTTAAATCGTCAAATAATGATGTCATCGCTGCATCATTATTATGTCATAAATAATTAAATTTATTTAATGTCTAAAAATTATAAACAAATTACTATGATGTAGGAAATCTTTTTAGCTTTCCATTGAATATTTATAATCAAAATTTGGACTTGTATAACCCCACTTAAAAATTGTTTTCGCAAAACATATTATGTTTGTGTCATTTTCACTTTAACATTTAATAAAAAGTAATTTATGTTATTTCCCAACAAAAGTGGATACATGGGGTCCCCAAGTTAGGCCATGACTTGTCTTGGTCGGCCATGACACAACCAATGAGGTTGGGACATGTGTCTAGGTCATTTTATATTATTAAAGCATTATTTATACATTAAACTACCCTAATTACCACTAATCGCGATTAAGAACTTAATAAGTTACTATTCACCAAAAAATTATTTTAATCTCATTGAACCACATTTTACTTCTTAATGACAATCATGTATGTCGGATTTTCAAAATTCAATACACATTAGTGGTAAACTTTAATTTAACTGAAAAAAACAGTTTGCTTGATTACCACTTAGTGGTTTCACTATTCATCAAAAATTGAAGTTTTTCAGAAAATTACCAAAAATTTACTTTAAGCTATATTTGATATTCCGAATTCAAAAATGAAGTTCATTTTACAAAATTCAAATCATATAAGTCACATTAATTAATTCAATAATTAATTCCCGCTGCCAGAGCAAATAGCGTGTTTTTACAAAACAATAAGTATCAAAAGATTGACACCAGTTTAAGTCTAATTTCAAATCGAAATTGATTCCAATGACCACCATTGGATAAAATGGTAAAAATATATTCTAATTTCACTTCAAAACCAATTCAAAACATAATCTAATCATATAAATAAATTAGATTAAAAAGTAGTTTTGATGTAAAATGCAGTATTTTTCACTATTCATTTAAAAATGAACATTGTCGGAAAATTACCAAAAATTCACACAACGTAAATTTTGATGTCCCAATCATAATGGATAATTTTATTTTGACAAACATAGTTTCTAAAATTGTCAAAATATAGATTCAAAAATGGTTTTCCATCAAAAGGCACTAAAACAATCCTTTAAGAATATTAGTGTATTCCATGCATAAGATTGTATTTATTTTCATTTTAAGCCTCTAAAACACTATCTTTATCATTAATAGACATAGATAAAAATATCTATTATTCATTACTTACTTGGGATGTTACACAGACCCCCCCCCCCCTCCCTAACAAACCCTCTGCCCCTCCCCCTCTAGACAGCCCCCATCCCTTTTGGACACCCCCTAGACAGCCCCCACCCCTGGATAGTCGCCCCTCCTGGACCCCCCCTAATTCCTGGACAGACCCCCCTCCCTGATATCCCCCCATCCCTCCTCGACACCACCATCCCCCAAGATAGCCCCCCCTCCTGGATAGCACCCCCATCCTAAACCTTCTAATTTCTAAACTAGTCTATTTCCACATTTAAATTCAAGGATTCTTGACATATTACTAGGACCCGCTTCAATATAGAAACTTTTAGAAGATGGTGCCATGCTATACTGGGTACGTTTGTCCTATCATGAATTTTAGTTGGATATATATTGTGTTGGGATATATGATCCAACATGGTGATAAAAATCCATGTTTATAGTAACCAGGACTTCATTCTAGAGCTGTTGAGAAATTGGACACCAAGGACCAACAAATTTCTCCTACATCATTGGGAGGTCATAAATGGTATATGGGACTTCTACCACTACATGATAATATATATCTTGGGAGAGATGTTTTATGATCTCCAACTGGATAAGGAGGTTTGTGATGACAAGGAGGAGATACCATCGATCACACGAGTGTCACAACGCTTGTCCTAGGGAAGAGTAACCAAAAAATACGGATGATAAACATCCATTTCACAAAATGTTTTGGGTATTTTCAAAATGAATCATTTGACATATATATAAGGTTGTTGTGTCATTATCCAATGGATATTTAACATGGAAATGAGAACTCATTTTATAAAATACTAGATGAGAATATATGGTAGTTGTGGGGATAAAACATAATTCTCAAGGATCCCATGGTCAGGTTAGCTGTATGTATTACTATTATGATTTTTAGGTGGAAGATATCGATTTGGGATGCACACATGCATGTGTGGATGAGTGACCTTATCATTTAAGAGATTGTAGAGATGAGGTAGGAAAAAAACCTTATAGTCCCATTGCATATGAAGTTATAAAATTCATTAACTCTACCAGCCTGCAGAAGACTCTCTTCTATGTGTTCTTCCCATTTATCTTCTTTTATGGTTGGTTTTCCAAACACATGGGGTTATATGAATATAAAAACAAAATCTCCCATCCCTGAAATGAATATCAATCATAAACATCACTAAGAGTCACCCTCTCAACCTGGCCCTAGTTCTAATCCAGACTAGGAGATGACCTTAGTGACCTATGAGAGAAACTTTTAATTAGTTATGATACCAGTAAAGGGAATAATTCATTTGGAATTATGAATGTTTATTCACCTATTAAAACTCCTACTATTAGGGCTGACAAGAGGGATAAATATGTGATGTCTTCCTTTTCCTCAATATCGAAAGAAGTTAAAAATAACCACTATATTAAACCAAAATACACGGATATCTCTAGAGATAATTCATTATTAAAACTGATGTTTTTGGATTTAATAAGGACGATACAAGGAATGAGGATGACCAAATTATGGAATTGGATGGTGGTACTTCTTACAGTGATACTAACATCTTAGTTGAATCATAGAAGGCTGGGATGGATGCTTTAACAGTGGTTAATGTAGGTGAATGTCAGAAGAAGGATTGGGAATCTTCTTTATATGTTAAATAATGGAAGGATAAGGAGAGGCTAATTGATAGAATACATGATCCAAAATCTTTAGATGAGATTTTATATCCTACTATCAACAATATTTGCCAAATCACTAATACACAGAAGTCTGAGTGAAAATACACTGGAAAACCTGATACTACTATTGGAAAAAATTCTAACCTCGTTCAATCATCCTATAAAGGTGATTCTAATGAGTGAGGTACTCTAGTTACCAAAGAGGACAGAATATTCAATCCTAATGTTGAGTATACCAACACCATTGGACAACATACCCTAGGACAGGACCCCCCCTGATAGGACCCCCACCCCTGCAGCACTATTTCCACCATGCAAAGCCCCCATCCACTCCCCCCGGACAGCTTCCCCCCTTGGAAAAACCCTAGTCAGACCACCCCATACAGACCCCCCCAGACATACCAATCTGAACAGGACCCCCATGCATCACCCCTTCCCACATGCAATGCCTCCCTCCATTCCCCCTAGACAGACCCCCCTGCAGACCTCCCCCCTCCCACCGGACAGAGCCACCCTTCCCACCGGACAGACACCCCCTACAAACAACACCCCCCCTATAGTGTTTCTCACACATGCATTCATACGCTGATAATCCAATGCTCTAACAAATGACCCACTACTCAATAGAAAAGCATGAATGCCCAAAAAAATTTTCTAATGGTATAAAAAAGTATCCACTTATAAAATTAAATAAATCATCCACTGTTCACCAAGAGTCATGCAGTCTAAAAAATGAAGAACAGCTCAAATTTAATACAAGTAAAAAAATATTAACTAAAACAAAATAAAATGACCCACTTCTTGAAAATATATCATTTCTCCAATCATTCATGACGGTGTATTTCTCCAAAATCGAGTGTTATCCCACCCTGTCACCTTTAATACAAGATCAAAACCCTACATGAATATTAATTATACTTAATATATTGAAAACATAAATTTGTGGTCTATCATATTGCAAAAATAGTGGATTAAACAGGAGTATGCATCATATGTTATAAAAAATTTAAATTTGAATTCATGGAAAATAATTTTCCCAAATGTAAGAATCAATTCAAGATAAGGTGATTGTTTACAAATTACACCATGTGGATATAAATTCATTGTACCATAGGGGATATGTCATGTATTTGTACATGGATAGACAATCTGGGTACATAGGGTGCACAAGCATATGCGAGAAAACACAAGCTTTGATTGGAGTACACAATAATACACCTGGGAAGATAATATAATTTGTGATCCACATGTAAACGCCATGTAATTTCACAAGTATTACCATACAATTTCGAGATGAGGACATTCCCAGGTGTCTAGGCATGGTCACACATCATGTGAAACAATGTATAAATCATCTAAATTTCAATGATATATTCAACTTTTGAATCTTTTTATTGGAGACTCAGATTTAGGCCTTAGAGAATCTTACCCCAAGTATTTTACCATGCATAACATAATCGGGGGCATTCATTTTTATAGGTGATATATTGTTAAATGTGATGCTAATGGGGCATGCCTATTAGTGATTCTTAACAAATATCATCAATCTGGTCAGAGACAGAACAATGAAGCAATTCAATGTCATTTTGTTATTTTATAAAATTAACGACACTAATGGTTTCCTTGAATAATAAAAAATAATTATCAATTGTGTTAGGCAGACATCACAGTCAGCAAGCCAAGTGATAGGTTTGATAAATTATTGCATCCATTGTGGTAATTCATTATTAGTGCACATGGTTCCTATGTGTTTTGCGCAATGGTGATGCATGGAAGGTGAGGTCATGGTTTAAATATTATTGCTTTTAGATCCCACCAACAACTAAATGAATAGTTTACATGTTGTGGCTTATAATGCATGGTAACAACATCCTGATAATTGAACTGGGATCTCAGACACATGGTTATTGTTCCTCTTTAATAATTATATAGATAAAATGATGTTAGTTTGATCAAATGGATCAGTGTATTCAATTTGTTCCCACTATTATAAAGTGTTGTATTAAGATAGTTTGAGTTCATCAAAAGGTTTAAACCCTATATAACCCCCCCCCCACCAGGACACCCCCTCCCTCCTGCCCCAATCCCTCCCACCCCTTTCACCCCACTTGCACCCTCCCCCTGCCACTTGCACCACCCCACATTGCTCCCCCCATGCCCCTTGCAGCCCCTGCCCCCTCCCTCCGACACACCCCTTTGCACCCATGCACACCCCCTTCCCCCATCCCCAGTGTCACACCCTGCGCACCCCCAACCCCCCCTGCACACACCCCTTCCCCCTTCCCCAGCACCACCCCCTACACCAGAACCCCCATGCCCCACACCCTCCCCCATTTCAACCCCACCTTCCCCAAACACACCCTTCCCCACCTTGCACCCCTCTGCCTACCCAGTGCACCCCCACTGCCCCCTCCCCACTACACCCTCTCCCCCCTCCCCTGCACACCCCCTATAAAAATATTTTTCATTAAAAACCCCACATTTTAAAAAGAAGTATAAAAACTCATTTCTAAAAGAAAAAAACATTGAAGAGAATCTCAATTCCTTAAAAAAATACAAAATATATTTCACAAGGTAAAATTACCACATCCCAAATATGTAGTTTTAAATAATATTAACTCCATATTTAAAAATCATGATCTTATTTAAAATAAAATCTAACTCAAACTTCATAAAGTTATACTCTATTTTCTAAACATCTCATGAATTTAATCATAAGACCAAAAAATTTCCTGAAATACCATTTCATTTTAAATCATTTTGGAAATTATATAATGTAATCAAACACTTTCAAAGCATCGTGTAAAGGTCAAAAAAATCATAAAACATGTTTATTAATCCAAAACACCCATGAGTACCATTTTCAAATTAATCACGAAAAATAATTTAAATTGAAAAACTTCATGATACATATTTTTATTTTAAATCATTTCCAAATTTCGTTTTAAACCATAATAACCATGAAACATTATAAATGATATTCAAAATACATCACAAAAAAATAATGTGGCACAACATACAAAATAAATTAAAATAAATCAAAAAAAACACTAAAACCTATTTTGATCCATCTCCCAGGGTGTAAATATCCTTAGGATCCATTGGAAATCAAGACAGGTTTACAAAATAAATCCAAAATTGATGCGATGTTGTTAATGAATTGGTCACATGGTTTAGCAGACCATACACCAACCATACAATTGCTTCAAAAAATTTCTAAGACCACATGAATAGGCTCCATATATTTTTTCAACCCATGTGTGTTTATGATGATACTTTAGTTCCTTCCTACTTTCATCGCAAATAATAATAAAATCCCCCAAATTATTTGATATAACTCAATGGGTATATTATCATCATTATCAAAATAATTAAAACTAGAATCAAAATAAAATATTGAAATAACATCTTCCCAGGGAAACACATGTTTTATTATGAAATGTGGTGATCAATAGACTACTCGTGACATACCTATTAAGTCTTGATGATGATCATATATTCTTTATACTAATACGCACTCCAAATAATAATAGAATCCATTAATACCATTTTGTAATGAACTGGCCCATATCAACCTGACATGTCACCCAACCTGGATCTCCACAAGGCCCAATGAATGTCTGTAATAGTTGTTGGATTGTGAAAAGTGTGAATGTGTCAAAGTATAACCATTGGTAATGGTTTCACCATCTGAATATGAATAACCACATCAAGGACTCCACACATAAATCTGACATGAACCATCTATACATCGGTCAGTAGTGCCCAAAATAAATAGTTTCAATATAAATGAAACTATAAAATATAGTATAATATTTTAAAAATAACAAATGGTCAGAAATCACATCCTCACATAATACTGTAATAAGAGGAATCCTTA
Organism: Viscum album; assembly: GCA_963277665.1. Taxonomy (NCBI): domain Eukaryota; kingdom Viridiplantae; phylum Streptophyta; class Magnoliopsida; order Santalales; family Viscaceae; genus Viscum; species Viscum album. Next base: position 491,549,902 of record OY728140.1, on the reverse strand, counting down.
GTAAATAATAAACTAAAATAAATATCTGGGCCAATTAGGAATATATATAAACACACAAAAACATGACCAATCCTAGATCACTACTAACTACCACCTTATGATCCACAATCCCCCATGCCATCATATACCATCTATCATCAGACCAATGAACATTACCGAATGTAAAAGAACATAACCTGGGCTCTTGAAAGTAAACATTACATTTTCATACCCCTATTGGTGTGTGCACGGTGTGAACCAAAATGTGCCTAGTAAGATTTCACTAAGGTGTTTGTTTAATTACTTTGAAAAGACATTTTATTAATGACAGTTTAAAATATAAGTAGTGAATAGGTTTTTCACAAGAGGTTGTAAACAAAAATAGTAACATGCCATAACTTCTTTTATAAAAAAAACTTCTATTTTCATTTTAAAAAGAAAATTCTTTCAAAGTAAGGAAAACGTGAGTTTCAAATCCATTAATAGGGAACTAATAATTTATCCTTTTTCCAAATCCATTTCTCAAAACCACACCATTAAATCAAACATCATTCTTTTCTTTAATAATAAACTTTCGAAACTATCTTTTAATTCTGTTTGAATATAAACCAAAACCATAACTGAAATGGAATATAGAAACATATCATGCAGTAAGATATCAATGGGAACTTGATAATAAGAAATAAGTTGATAAATAGTGGGGACACAAATAAGGCTTGGGATGAGATCCTATAATCAATATTCAATAAATTATAAACATCATGGGAAACTCATTAGGCCCTAGAATTGGTGATACTAGACATAGTTCATCATCTTACTCATTGGGACCCTATATGAAATCAGATCATCCCATTCACCTTCCCCTTTTAGGTCTCTCCACGTATAAAATAGACCCCAGGTAGTATGCTAATCTCATAGTGCACTATCCAGCTAACAAACACTAAGCTATCATGACATGCCACTAGACCTTTGTTTATATACTATAGTTCCTATGATAAATCAATCCAATGGATGTAAAAAATCAAAATAATCACAAGAATAAATAAAATGTTATTTTAAATAAATCTGATCTCACCTCCAACTCCAACTCCCTCACAAGAAATAACCCCTTTCACTTGATCCATATCAAAAATAGAATACAACATCCCACCTCTGGGTCCACAATTCAAATCAGGCATAATCAAAACAAGGGGAATAATCGATGGTCTGATACTTATTATAGAAATATCTTATATAAAGTTAAAATATGCCTTTTTAGAAACCAACTAAGAATTCCAAGTCATTTCAACCATTTAAAAACTGACTTTATCACCTTCTTTATATCTATTCTATGTGAAACCACACTTAATATCATTTGTAAAACCAACTACCTTTTCATTCAAGTCATTTTAAAATCCATTAAATAAATTCTATTTTAAAAAAACCATGAAAATCATACCAATACCCAAATGGGTTGAAATACCTTTTGTTGAATAAATTAATTTAATATAAGACATATAGACATTCCCACAAATTTTTATCATTTAGACCAACTAATTAAAATTTAGAAAACCATTATAAAACCATTATTCTAAGAGAGAAAAACATTTATAACATTTTCTAAACTCACTATATCTATTACATATTGATTTACTATGATAAAAAATGTCTTATAAAACACCAAGCACAAAATGACATGGTAAATAATGTAAATACAAAAAAATCCATACCTCAATCCAAGATTAACTAGTTGTGCAAGAGATATTAAAGGTGGAATTTCATGAAATGTCAAAAACAATTGTATAGATTAGATACAACATAGCTATGAATAACTGATAACAAAATAATGAACACATAATTGTTCACAAAAATGGGGAGGAGGATCATTGGGAGGGGGTTGGACGTGTCAGAGGAGGTGGGGAGACCACCTGGTAGCAGCGTCGGCAGGGGGTATTTGAGGTGTCCCGAATTTTGTGGAAGTGTCGAGGGAGGATGATTCGACATGAGCGATAGTGATGGGGTTGCCTAATTCGGTGGCAGCGACGAGAACTGTCATGAGAGTCGCTGTCACAAGGGGCACATTCACGAGGGGCACAATCGGTGGATGAGGATCGGGGAGAGGAGAGGTCACGATGGGCACCATCGGGGAAGGAGGTGGGCGCCACCGTGAAGGTCAAGGGTTTGGAGGGTCACACACATAGGGTATCCGAGAGGTGGGCGCTGCTATGATGGTTGTAGTGTATCGGGGAGGAGGGTGCCGCTGTGAAGTTCGGTGGTTCGGAGGGTCTCTTGTAGAGAGTATCAGGGAGGAGGGGTAGCTCGATGAGTTTTGGGAGAAAGAAATATATCACAAGCATAGCGTATCGCCGTATCCGGGAGGAGAAGCTCGACATGTTTTGGAAAAAATAGAGGGCACGTTTTATCCTTGCTTGTGTAATTCAATTGTGGATATAAACAAGCTATAGAAATAGACATATAAAACTGGGGCTAGAGGTATGTGGCTATATCTCAAATTTCTAGTAGTGGTTAGACCTATACCATTATGTTTTTTAGACCATTACACAGTTTTACCTCTAGATATGGGGATTGAGTTTTGAATTAAGCCCACTGATAGTGTGAAACTTGTATCTATTCCACCTTTCTACAAGAATCCTACCAATTTAAAAGACTATAAGGTGAAACATGAGGATATGAATGTGAAGGGATTTTTTAAACTGAAAATTTTATCCTAGGGTAATATCGAGTTCTTTAGAGAGTAAGTTTATGGTTGTCTTGGATAATGTGTAGAATAAAGGTAGTCTAATCGGGTTATTTTCAAGAAAAAACCTCATTAACAAGGATTGACTACTTGTTTGATCATATAAAGGTATATCGATGGTTCTCAATGATAAATTTAAAAAATTTATACCATTATCATCTAGTATGATATGGGGTCCTAAGAATGTCATCTTTTAAGATAAAGTATTGGTGTTATGAGTATCATTGTTTTAATTTTGGTAAAATAAATGATCATGTGGTGTTCATGGCTTACATGAAAATTATATGATAACATAACATGGTCTAATTTATATTTATGTTTTTGTTTAAATTATGATACATTCAATGAACTCGAAATCAAATTCTATACACCTTGATACTGTATTGATTACACATCGATCTCATCTGCATTAATATCATATTTGTATATGACAATTTTTGATCTCGGAGATGCATATCCATGGGAATGTAATTTCAAAGACATGAATTTATATTGATCTAGAGAAAGTGGAGTATTTTATGTCTTAGTCATGGAATAGGAACATGTTATAGTTTTATATTTTCCTTAAGGTAGTTGAGTACTACAATTAGTTCAGGACAATTTCTATTTGGATGTGATCATAAACACACTTACCAAGAATGGGGTAATGTTTTAACTGATTGATTACTATAAGGATCCATTCCAATATTTAAATATAAATTCCTTTCAATAAGGATTCCAATTTTTTATGAACCAAGAATCAGTTATGTAGTTTATTGTAAAACATAGTGGGTTTTCTAGGGTGTTGTATTGATTTGGGATGATTAGTTACTTCCTATGGATCTCACTAGCTATGACCCTAGGAGCAGAACTACCATACCCACGACCTGTAGATAGCTATTTTTCTTTATGAATTGTAGTCTTGGAATCATTTCCTACTTGGTAAAATATTAATTTCATATAAAAACTAAAAGATTTTATTGTAAATATTCTCATATAAATACATGAATCTATAACAGAGTTATTGGGTGTAGTGTTGGTATATGTTCAACTTTTAGATGGATTACGATCCTGGAAAATGTAATTTCATTAAAAATGATATGAGATGGAAATCATAAGAGCATAGAGAGATACTTTCAAATTATTAATAGTGGTTGATCATCTGCTTAACTGATTGGTTGGTGGTTTAATCTAAGGAATGTGGTGTGATAAAATCTTGTTCCTTGGATAGTACATTGAAATTAGTAAACCATGTAAAGACTGTTTGGGAATCAAATATAGGATTCATATTGATGTTGGATTGGATGGTAGTGAGTGACCCAATTCGAAGTTGGACCGTAAAAAATTAAGATAAATGTTACAACCTTGGGATATATATTGTTTATCTTCTATGAGGGAAGAGTTTATGAAGTAGTATCATTCATCTTAGTTGGTAGTTCAACCATGTTTGATGAATATTTACAAATATAATAAGATACACTTCAGGTCGATTAGAAAAATGAATGATATCACAGTCTCCTAGATTCATTGTATGACCTATCAAAGGATCAAGGTAAAACACCATCAACGAAGTGGATTTCATTAGCCACATCGCATGATTGAATGAAAAATTGATGAATTGATTGCGGAATTTATTATAGTGTTTCACATGATTTGAGAATTTAATATTTTTTTCTATTAGTCGATCGACTGATGAACGTATCAAACTTTATTATAATCTGAGACACTCACTATAAAGATATTTTGGAAAATATTAATGTTTGGGAGCTTTTATTATAGAATGGAGTTCCTTATAGTATTTTTTTGTAAAATGAAATATAATTTATATCAGGATTTCAAAAATGCTGAAAATGGCTTTGGGAACCTTGCTAAAATGAAGTATGATATATCATTCATAATTTGATGGATTTTTATAAAGTATGATACAAATATTTATAGGATATTCATTGGGTATGTGCTCTATAATTTGGTAGATGATGGGATTATCATCATTACTTGATGAAGTTCAATTTTTCATAATACATTCTAGTATTATATTTTTATGTAACCTTTTTATACTCTTTATGGATTTCCATTTATATCTCCACTGTGTTGGCAATAAGTGGGGGGCATCAATTATTGACAAGATTATCATATAGGAAACTACTATGATTGTACAATTTATTCCGAAGTGGTTGGTTACCACTCAAAGTAAAAAATTATTGAATGATGACCAGATAAGAATACATTTTTATTTCACTGTGGGAAATAATTTATTCTTATAGGTGTCTCCTCAGTAAGAAAATGAGTACCTTTAGAGATAGGAAAAATATGTACCACATTTTATTGTAATGTTTGAAATCATAGAACACGTAGGTACGGTTGGATATTCATTGATCCTTTCTCCAATATATCGTGAAATGATAAATATTTTTCTTGCATCTTAGAATGAAAAGAACTAACCGAAACATGTGCATGTGATCAATTTTGAGGATGCTAATTCATAAATAGATCCATCATAAGTCAAATAACCAATTCAAATTTTTTACTAAAGTAAAAAATGTGTTGTGTGAAAAGAAGGTTTCATTTATTTGGGTATCATGGTTGCACATGTGTATCCAAGAAAATTCATTGGACACTAAATCATAATTTTAGGATCACTCACCTGATTAGTTTGAGATATATTGTAAGAGAAACTTTTTGAGGGTGAGAATATGATAGAGTGGGAGATTTGTAACAACATTGATTTTTTGTGGTGTGTTAATTTATGTTTTAAAATATTTTAAATGTTTTTTTATTCTTGTGATTGTTTTATATGGATTTAGGATGAATTGGATGTTCTCATTTTTATAAATAGTGTTTCCATGAATTTTTGGATACCCCACGGGTAGGACCGCACTTTGGGGTTAGTCATTTTTTCATAGATAAATTATATGTGAGATGGGATATTGAAAATGCCTATTAGTGGGTGTAGTATACATTGTGGGGTATTGTGATCCACCAATGAACCATCGTTATAGTGGCCTCACCAAACCATAGTGGAATGCAGGGTGACTATAAAATGGAAATGGTTTTGACACCACACAGTAGTGGTTGTCATTATTGAATATCCTTGGTTGGTTATATTTGATGATATGATGGCCATGGTGTGTGCCACAATGAAATTATATTGGTTCTTTCAAAACATTAAATAGGTTAATCGATCACTAAGAATTATGGATTTTTTTGTGTTTTACAATTGTAATGAAATTGAACTTCATGGTAGGACGATTAATTCCATTTTGACTTAGGCTTTCAATCTATTAATTAATTCAACCACATAATCCTATTAGTTCCTCTAATATTAGTTAATATTGGTTTTTTATTCAAAAATAATCTAGGTTTACCTCATTCTTCTCAACCATATACTTTTTTATCCTTGTTAAAATATCATAACATGAGAGATAAAGTCTTTTTTTGTTGATATAGACTTGTGGGTATCTGAGAATATACATCTCTAAAAACCATTTGTAAGAGTAAAGACATTTTTCCTTTGATCAAACCTATAAATAAAATTTAAGGTTGTTATTTTCATGTAATTTTAGGTGGAACTAAACTATGGGAATGACTCCCTTCTGTAATCTCATTTGATAACCCTTTTAATATTGGATTGGAATCAGTTTTAAAGTCCCATGGCATACAGGTTTTATCCGGTCGGTGTACATGTATTATTTAGGAATAAATTGTTGGGAAATCTAGATTATGACCTGGAAGTTATTATGGCATGATTTTATCATAATATATTCCGTATAAAAATCAATGTTTACTATGATTTTGGTGTTTATGTGTGTGTGTGTGTGTATCCAATGAGATATATGCATGATATGATTCACATGTAGTGAGAATGTGTAGCTCGTGATACTTATGATTGATATGATTTTCCTATGATGTTCCTATATATCTATATGAGACCTATTATTGATAAAATTTATAAATCTATGTGTGTTGGATATATGACTCATTATTCACATAAAATGACAATGATCAACCATATTGATGAATTGATTATTACCTGTGTAGTTTCTCTGTCTATTTATTTGAGTGATGAGGTTGAGATATATGGGCTAGACACACACTTGTAAAGGGATTTTGGATGAAGTTGTGGATTTCCCATATCAATGAGATAGGGAAACATGTGATGTGATGTCTTACCCTTGATCAATTAGATTGGTTCTATGTGTTATGTGTGTCTTTCCCAATATCTTTGAATTGGTTCAACATGAGTATTTAAACTAAATATCAATCTTTTTATCCCTTCAATGGGTTGGGGATAGATAGTTGGTTAACTGAGTACATTAGGACAATGTGTGAGACATTATCTAGCATATATCCAAAGCAGGTAGTTACAATCCATGGGGACTACGAATTGGTGCATAAATTTATGATTTGTTGCTGTTTACATTTACACTGATTATTTTTATATCATGCACTTTTGTATGTTGTTTTTATATGTTACGAACTATTTTTTGTGTTCTATTGGGTTTATAATCACACCTTACATGGGAAGCTTGGTGCCCATATAGATTGTATGGGTAGGGATTTAGTAAATGGAATGATATATGTTGTGGATAATTGATTATAAACTTGATGATATCGTGAGGTGAGGTCAGGATGGACTGGAGTCTTGGTTATTTTTTTCTCATGTTAATAAGTTGTCTTTCCAAAATTTTAAGACATTTATCCTCCATGTCAAGAGATTGCACATTTTTGTTTTGACTGTGTTTCTGATATTTCATATTGTAATTACATTGGTTGATGTTTTGATCCTTTATACTCTTTCATGTTTTATTATTTATTTTCCATTATTACTATCATTATTTTAATTGATTCTTATTTACCTATTATTTTTTTTATTACATCTGGAATAGTTTCCTAGTGATTTCACTTAGGTCCTCATCATTAGTCAGAATCCTTTTTGAAATGGGGATGGAATTCATGATATTATGTGGCACTTTATCTCAGACCTAGTTATTTTGGATAGGGTGTGACCGAACATAAAAAATAAACTATGCATTCAAAAAAAGAAATGATTGATCTTCCCAACAAATTCCAAAATTCAAATATGTACATAAAATATTAATTAAATATAAGGGTAAAATTCTTAATTTTGTCTAAATATTTAAAAACATGTAGGAATAAAATATTTATATTCATGTTAAATTAGTTAAATGAATTATGGATAAATATTAAAACATAAACAATATAATGTAAATTTTAAATTTTATTCAAGAAAATACCTTCTATAGAGATAATGTTATATAATTTTGAGTAGTTATAGGAAATTAGTTGTAATTAATCTTCAACTTTTGGATGTTGTTAATTATGAATTAAAAATTTTATAATTCCACAATCTCTACAAAACTAATTTAAATGAATTTTAAAATAGTGAAGGGATATATCCATTAAACAGAAAGATTACTTGTATGTGAAGGAAAATTTTATTTAGAAAAAACAACTGGTCCCACGTTTTAATATCTTTATGTAAATGTGGTTCTCATGAAATATTTGGGTTTTCACATCATGAATGAGGTTATTTTTATAAGAATCAATACTTAAATCCTATATGTCTTAAAATTTTAGTTATATTTCTAGACCTACTGATTCAAACTAAAAATTAATTTATTTTACATCAAAATATGACCACTAATAAAGATTAATTGGAAAATTAAATGATTTAACATTGACTGGAATAAAAGGTATCATATATAGTGGTGTTTTAAAATTTTAACAATGTTCCTAAAGTGATTTACATAATTTTTCAGAACTACCATTCTTATATGGTTAAAAAATTATTTCATAATTCATTTTATATCTATATTAAAAAATACAAACAATACATTTTTTGAGGATGAAAAATACGTGATGTTTTATGGGTGACTCCAAGTTTTATTAACATTTCACAATGAATTTTAATACTAAAATGGGCTCTAAATCACTAATAAAAAATAGAAACTCTAAATATATGTAATATTTCATATGCTATATATCATTAATATATCATATTTCTAGTATCATGGGATTATACGCACTCATATACACAATCAACTGATAAAATAATTTTATAATAGCCATGATTGGGTGGAAACGAACATATAAATAAATTAAAAACATCATAAAACCCAAAAAATTTATTTTCATAAATAATTCCATTACTCTATAAAATATTAATATAATATATATATGATGAATAAGATTTAATGTATTTATAAGAATATATAAATTAAGATATCTCAATGAATCCAAACTCTGATTTTGTAGAAGTATTTTTAGGACTAAAGTGACTTTATATTGGTAAATAAAGACAAATGTTCAAATTAAACATTTCTATTCTTTTGAAAACCATTTTCTCATTATTAAATCCCAAAAATATTTGAAAATAATTTTATCATCCATAAAATAATAATTATCTTCACGATTTAATATTAATTATTGATATTTATTGATATTATAATGAAACATTTCTTGAGTTAAATATTATATAATATGTGTATCCTAATGTACATTAGATTCCAAATAAATACAAATTTTAGTAAGGAAAATTGGTATAGATAGTTAAGTATCTTCATTATTATTTCCTCTACATTAATTATCAATTAAATACTCAGTTTCCAAATTTTTTATTTAATATCTATGTAAAATTATTGAAATAGAAATCCATATCATTTCTTTGGGTTTAAATTCAGATTTATTAAATATGTTTGTAAATTATAAATGGTATGAATAAAAAATTGAACTTTATCACCTAATAAGAAACATTTCAACTAATATAATGTAAATATAAATTCGAAAATATAGTTCTTACTAATTTAATAGTTTATTTGATTTTTATTATGAGTTTTATAGGAATAATAGATTATAGTAATGATTTTTATTCTTTTATGGATTAAACTATCTATAACTAACTTATGGAAATGCTTCACATATTTTCTCAATTAGAAGATACAAGTCTACTAAGTAAAAAATATGGTAAAAAATAAAGTATTATTCTAACTTAGAAAAAGAATCTCGAAGTTAATTATTAAAAACCAAAGGTGAAACATTTTTTATTAACTTTATTAATTGTAGCAAAATGGAACTAATTTTTTTCATAATTATTTTATGAAAATGAACTTGTCTTGAAAATGATCTAATGAAATTAATTTTTTATTGTTTTGGAAAATACTCAGTAAATTTAACATTATTTCGATGAGCTTTATTTCTTTAAGAATAATGTATGTCTCCAAGGAATATGCCACTACTAATCGTGAAATAAAATATCTTATAATTTAATATTATGTCAGTTTCAATACGTTAATTGAATATCTCAAATTAATAGTTCAAATAATAATAAAATTAATTTCAATAAATATGCAAATCAATTATAACTAATCTATAAAACAATTAATAAATATAAAAAATCACCAATGATACACCATTAAAATGTTGTAGAGGAATTATAATTACCCAATGGATTGAACCTATAGGAGAAATTTCCATGGGGACAGGTTATTAAAGTCTTATCTTTGTAGTAAAGTGCAATAAATATTCAAAAGTAATTTGTTACAACATAATGAATGCATAAATATGATTCTATAAATAAATATTCAGTAATTTTATATAATAATTAAAAAATGATTCATTCTAGTGGCCCATTCAAAAACATACAATTTATACACATTGTCCACTGATTTTTAACTCTATTTGGTATCAACTGTCATTATTCACTCATCACAATAGTAATTTCACTCTTTTAATGTAATTTTTTAAATATTGTCAACCAAATACCCCTTGAAATTGGATAATTTTCAACAATAATTAATAATCCAGTTTCTTCCATATTTTCAACCTCTAATATCATAGTATATAACCACCTATAATGTTGTTTTATATTTTTAAAGGTATCTTCAAAATAGATTCTTTAAATAAAAACGAATGGATTCAATCGAAGAATATTATTTGTTATATATCATATTATTTTTCTATTTTATTCCAATACAATAATTGATTTATTATTCTATTTGATTGTTTATTTATATTAAATAATCATTTGTGAATTTTTTTCTCTTAAAAAATTAAATATTTAACCTCCCTAGGGAAGGAATTTGTTTATGGTAATGAATATTTAGTCTCATATAAACCATGGTTATCATTTAAATTAGAGTTATATTTATTTAAATTATAAGTAATATTGTTTTATATAGAATTTTAATGGTTTTTATAGTATATTTTCAATTTCTAGAATAAAAAAAATTCTAGTTGGGGTAAATACTATTTTTTCATTATTTTCAAGAAATTCATTTTTCATTACAAATTTATCAAGCCTCTAATAAAATTTAACTCTTAAAATTTTATATTTCCGAGTTTAATTCTTGTTGATGGAATAATAGTATTCAACATAGTAAAGATTATGTTATTTTATGTAGAGGATAAAGTTACCGTATAATTTAAAGGTTCATATTCTTCTAAAAAAAATTATAACTTATTAACTAAAATTCATCCATATTGTTAAACATAACTTTATGATTATTCATACAAAGTGATTTTAGTGTGTTATTTTCAAATAATAAATATTCCTACTCCATGAAATACTCATTATTCAACTAAAAATCCACATTATAATTATAATTTTCAAATCAGTATTAAAAAAGATCCCATTTTTTAAATTATATTCAAAATATTTATTTTAAAATGATTAGATTTTCGGAAAAACATGGTTTTCAAAAAATTACATCATATACTTAATATTTTTTATTTTCAAAAATTTATTAAAATAATTATATGGTCAAATTTATAAAATAGACACAAATATTTGTCTAATCATTCATCAAAATGTGTCTTCATTAAATGATATATATATAAGTATCCTTTAGATTATTCATCATGCTTATCAAATCTATAGAATAATACTAGAAATAGTGATTCATACACATATATTTTCATCTGAATTAAAACTAGATTGGTGTTTGTGATTTAATTTGTATGTTGGATGATTACATTTATATTTTTCATGGAATGTGAAACTAGACTCATCTAAATCTAGTTAATAATATATTTTGGGATAAAATAAAATGAATCACCCAAATAAACCAAAAAACGCTTTATTTTAAAATCAGATATCTAAAAATATATGTTAAAAGTATTTTAAAATTTTAATTTTATATGGATTGGGAAAGAAGATACAGTTTAGTCCATTTTTATCTTTCTCAGACTGGAAGCAAATTCTTTAAAAATATATCAAATTTAGTTGTTTTTTAATATCTTCAAGTAGAATAATACTTATCTCATTATTCATAAAATTTAATGTAGTACACATTCTTGTAAAATTTGATTTATATCCTTTTTAAATGTTTATAGTTATGGAATTTTTAGGGTCGAGGGTTAGAGAATCAATGTTTTTCTAATGTTCATTAGGATTTTCAAATAAATCAAAAGGTATTTCATTATATAAATAAAATTATTAAATAAAATTGAAGTACATCTTCCTCATAGTTAATATCCAAATTTTTATTTCAAATGATTTCTGCAATATCATTCAATGCAGGATTTTTATGTTCCTTTAAGTGATTTTTTGAGCTATGTTCAATGTAATTGACATTTCCCATAGGTTTTTATAGTAGCTATGAACGAAAATGGTAAGTATTATTCTGAGGAAATTATATCATATGTGAATTAATTTATTCTGTTTGATTTTGATAAATTTTATTTGGTGCATCTTGAGAGTGTTGAAAATTATTATATTGGATATCAGTGATTTCTTAAGGTTCCCTAGATAATGATGCTCCATTAGAGTTGGGAAAGTTTCATTGGATTTCATTTTTTGGTTTTTTTGTAAAGGATTTTAATGGGAGGGATCTTATAAAATTGGTTTGGATCATGAAGGTTTTAGTTACAGAATGGTTTGTTTCTATGAAAATGATTTCTTATGGGTTTCTTAAATTGTTTTTAGTTTTGATTATATCTATTACTTCAGTTTCGATTATTGTATTGAAATTATTGGTTTTTAAAAACATTAGTTATTTTTTTATCCAATATATATTATTGATTATATTGTTTAGTAGTACTTAATTATTAATTCATAAATATAGAATTTGATTAATAGTTATTTTAAATTTCATTATTTTTGGGTTGGTTAAGTTCCTAAATGGGTTGTATGTTGGTTGAAAATAATTTTGATTGTAAAAATTGTATTCCCCTCATTATAAAAAACATTAATTTATTTTTTTCAAAAAACATGGAAGTGCTATTTTCTATATAATTACATGAATCATCTATGTGGTAATTTTATGACAAAAGAACCCACAAATATTGAAGAAATACTGTCTAGAATAGAAGATAAACATGTACGAGTAGAGGATCCGATTGATGGAAAAGTGGTTATAAATTATTTAATGGTTGTTTTTATTGAGATTTTAATTCAATATAGGATGGATGGATATATGAAAATTGAGGTAGTGGAATTAATTAGACTAATTATGTTAAAAACATTGGCAATAGATTCAAAAAAGAATAATAATGAGGTATAGATTTCATGTAATGTTTTGGCATCTTAGTCTCCAATTCACTCACATAATAATTATAATTTTCTTATCATACATTTAATTTTATACTCATAGTATTATAATTATATAATCTTTCCCTAGTTATACACTATTTTTATTTTTAACCCAATGTTTTGAGGAGGCATCTTTGAAATATATAATTTGTACTAACAAGTGAAGAACCACTAGTATCATTATTCATCTTTCCTGGAATTATTTTTGAAGATCAACTTAATCCGTGAATGCAACATGGGGTGTGTAATATGACCATGTTTTTAGGATTTTTTTTATAAAAAAGTAAATAATCAAATATCAACTTCATCAACATATACTATATGGTGTTTTATTCTTTATTAAATAATATTTAATTTAATTTGGTGTTTTTGTTGATACACCCCTATTAAATCATTAAATTTAGGAATAGTTCTAATAATTATAGACTTTAACATGAAATTTTCAATCAAATATAGAAATTGAATTACAATGTATTGGATGGGGAACCTAGAGCATCAAAATTTTAGAAGTTTTTATCACTCATATTATCTTTATTAATTTTATCAAAAAAAATATTTGGGATGTTTCTTTCTCATTTTTACATTTTTCAATGTTTAGTGTATTGTATATCAATTATAAGTTTAAAATAATTAAATAAAGAGATAAATAACTATTATGAATAAATTTATTAAATATTAGTAGTTACATTTTTCAAAAAATAAATTTAAGTTGTACAGTTGGTAAAAAAAATATGTAAACAAAGGATTCTATAATAAAATAGAAACAAAACAAGTAGATATTGTTCATGATGAAATAAAGTTCAGGAAACAATGTAAAATAATTTAATATTCTGTAACTAAATAGTAATAAGGACTCCCACATTCAATCATTTATCTGCTTCTAGAATATAGCTTCAGTGACATTTAAAAATAGTTTTCATGAATTTTTTGATATGAAGAAATTTCAAGATTAAAATATCACTCTTTTTTATACAATTTTATTTAATTGTATTTATAATTTTCTTTAAAAATATAAGGGAATATTCTTGTTTTTTATTTTTTATTTTTTTTTATCAATAAATAATATAAATATATATATACTTTTTTATAAAAACTTATTGTGTTGTTTCGTGCCTTACCCAAATTGTTTTTCATAATTTAGTGACAAATGTTTTTTTTTAAATCAAAAACACATAAATTAATATCCCTAACTGTAAAAATATTCACTCGAAGATTCCATTGATGAAATATCTCTTGAAAATAGTAGTCTGGAAAATAATTTTTTCAAATGAATTTATAATTATTATAGAGAATTAAATAGGAATATTTTATACAAAATAATATTAAAACAATGAAGAATATAAATAGAGAGTCACTAAATTTTGAAACTAAAATTCCAAATTCATAAATATTAATGTTTATCTTTAAATAATAATTTACAAACTAGAAATATATTTATAATTAATCCTCAATTGTCATAAAAATATATTAGGATGATCAGTAGATTGATTAATTATTAAAGGATTTTTTTGATGGACTCAAAAATTGATCTGAATGAAATTGTTTAATTCTAAAAATACTCATGGAATAAATATACATACATTAATACCTTCACTGATTTAAAATGAAAAACCTAGTAATCTTGAAGATATACTTTATAAATGAACCTGTCTTAAAATAAGTTCACTATACATTACATTTACTGATGAAATAATTTTTAAACTAATTAAATAAATCATTAACTAATATAAAATGAATAATGAAGAAAATAAGAGATATCGATTACTATTTAAATGAAATAAAAACTAAATGTCCAGAATTATGTAATTATGAATTAAAAAAATCTAAAGAAACAAAAGTGAAGATATATATCATAAAAACAAATAAAAAACTATCATTTTAAATAATGGATAATAAATTATTTGTAATGTAATGTTCATCTAGAGACCTAATCAAATTACAGATCTAAAATTATTTTACAAAAAAAATTAATTTTTTTACCATTCCCCTTTTCTATATCTATATCCAAATTTATATAATCTATGAATCTCAATTTTTCATGTATTTATATACTCAAAAACTCTAATAATATTTCACTTCCCACTACTACTATCTGTTTTTCACAAAAAACATCCAATATTCAATCTCAATTAGTTTTTAAACATTTAATCTTCATCATTAAACTCTCGAGATCAGAAAATATCCATCTCTCTATTTAGAATAACCCATTAAATAGAATAAGATTTCTATTATGGTTTATGAATTTTTTTCAAATCTAGAATCAATTATATATCTTAATCTCATTTTGATGAATATAAGTTTTTTTGGTTTTTTGTTTGGTTCTCACTGTATTCCTGGATTTCTTTATTTGACACCATGTACATATATTTTTTCATGGAAAGTACCTAAATTATTATTGAAAATGTTTTAACCTTCTTCGATCCATGACTTATATCAATACGAAATCGTCTTTATTGATCATTTTACTCTTATTCTAGGAATATATTTGTTAAATTTAATCTTCCATTGGTAAATTAGTCCAAGTGTATAATCTTACATAACAGTAACCTAATCTTATTTGAATGGAAATTATTTATTAGAAAATTTCTTTCACTAATTTTAAACTTGTGTGGATCTGATCAAAGATGAATTTCATCTTTCATGGGGATTTTTGTACTCATATAGCATTGATATTTACTATAATTTATTCTTCCAAAGCGTGGATATAATATTTTGTTAAATTTTATTCTCTAATTTAATCTTCCACTGATTAGAAGATTCAATGGATTTAATCACACATGAATCACTAAATTAATTGATATATCAGCTCATCTAAAATTCAATGAATAATAAAATAAATTTATTGTTTAATATTAAAATTAATCACATTATTTATATAATATTTTAAAAAAAATTACAAATATATTGATATCAAATAACATTTAAAATGATGCATTACATAAATTAAAATTAAAACTACTGTAATGGTATATTTTATAAGATTAAAAAAACCATAAACTATCTATATAGTACTAGAGTGCCCAAAAAAATATACAAAATATAATAAGATTAAAAACATTATGTTTATAATCAATCAAATATTAATTAAGTAATATTAAATTAAAATAAAACTAACTTCATGATATAAAATTTTAATTAAATAGAACATAAGAATAAGAAAAGTATATTTAATCAAAATGAATAAAATTGTAAGTAGCTTGGGAATAATAATAACTTAATATGATTAAAATATTTTAAAATACTTAATGAAAAAAATTCTAGTTATAATAAATTCGTCCAATAAAAATTAATAAATTAATTATTAAAATTTGAATTATTTATTTTAAAATTATAAATACATAAATATAATCCATAAATTTACTTTTAAATTAATAATTATACTCAAGGCATAAAATTAATTTAATTTATTAATAATTAAATAAAAAATAAAAAATAAATTATAATTATCATCCAAACACACAGAATATATATATATATATATATCTCAATTTTAAAATATTAATCATATTAAAAAATTCAATATATATATATATACTATAATTATAATTATGCAAACTATCTGGAGTCATTTTATATCAATAAATGAACTATTTATTCACATTGTCTAATGACCATTCTTAATCACAATTTACTCATATAAGATATATGGAAATCATACCAATAGTTTGGGAATGATTTTACCTTATTTTAAAAAAATTAATGGCATCCCACCATTAATATATCATGACACATCCATTTTTAAAAAAAATCATACTTGTAATATTGATGTTTATAAAAGTGTAAGTAACTGAATGAATATAATATCTTACTCATTTATAAAATATTTTATAAATCATAAAATATTGAAGGAAAGCATCTCAATATTAATGAATATATACATAAACAAATATATATATGTAATATTTATGTTATCCATGTGGAAGAAACAATATTATGAAAAATGAGGAAACAAAACTAATGGATGAGTGATACTTTTTCATAAAACACTCCAAAATGTGTGACAAAAACTAAAAGAAATGTAAAAATATATTTATATATGTGGAAGAAACAATATTGTACCTTTCCCTTTACATCATTTAGGTAAAACAAAGTATACACACACCCCAAAGGGTCTGTGTTGGGAGTGAATATAAAATATATTTGAATGATTCCAATGATTGTATCCAATATAGATTAAATAAAAAACTATCATACGATTTTTTAAATTAGTGGAAGGAAAACAAATTTCATATTATATATTCTTAATGATTTAAAAATAAAAATCTGAGCTACTCTAGAAATTTTTTTTATGATTTTAATAATAAAAACCTATTTAAAATCAAACCAAAAGAAACATATATTATACACACACAACATTTAGAATAAATAATAATATAATTTTCATTAAAAAAATAAAAACAAATCATAAAGAAATGTACCCCATGATATAATAAACCCCTATGTTTTAGTAGAGAATTAGTTTAACATCCTCATATATATCAATCATTTTCTTGCAACAAACCAACTAGATAAAAACCCTACACCAATGATGTGATAAAATTGGATACATCTATTGTGATTCATTTAAATAGATCTTTATTGTTTGTGGAAAATACATTTATATATTGGGTGATTCTATTTTTAGTGAAATCATGATCGATTAACGCACTTTTCACTAAATTCCCATCAGTCTTATGTCATTTCATAATGCTTTACAAACCATGTTAATGGATATTATAATAAAATATAACTACCTTTAGATAAAACATCCCTAGAAAATTATCACTTCATAGAATTACCTCATTTTTATTTTTAATATCTCTTCATAGATAAATAATTTTAAATATCCTTAATTGAAATTTAAATGAATGAAATGGGTAATAATTGGATATCAAATTCAAATAAAACAGATATATAAAAATTCAAAAACATATTTAAAATATGTAAGAATCCAAAATTAGTGATGAAAATTAATTCAAAATATCTCTAAAATAAAATGATGTTATTTCGAAAACCAAACATGGTAGAATCACCATTTACATAATTTCATTTCATACAATAGAAATCGAGAAACCCATGAGAAATCCAGCATTTTTATTTATTTTTAAAATAAAAAAATATAAATCAAATCAGTTAAGAAATATTCATAGAAAATAAACATAAATAACAAAAAATAAATTAAATTATCCAATATAATTTGAAACTATACATAATAATTTTGGTAAATGTCATAAAATCCACCAAAAAAGATGGTTTTTAGGGCATTGCTGTTTTTCAAAATATATTTAACATAAAACCTAGAATATATTTATACTTAATAGGTATAGCAAGGAATAAATGAAAATATTATTTCAATAATAATGAAGATGATGCTGTATAAGATAAACATGAAGATATTTGTGGCTCTGGCCTGAAATAATCACAATGTAATAATTGATACGAATTGATGAAAAATGTTAACATTGAATTATCTACCTGTAACACCCCTAGAAATACCCAGTGTCATTGTGTAAAATAATCGAGAAAAATAAAATATATGCAGTGTTTTGAAACAAAAAACATTTATTTTAATGAAAATATAATGCTTTGTTGAGAAAGTGTTTTTTTCCAAAATACATAATTTTAATATTAATAAAGTGGAGGTTCTTAAAAAACAATACTCTATCTCTTTATGATGATTTTGATGCTCACAAATACCCTTATTTGTTATTCTATTGATTTTATTCTAAGTGTATTTTAGGAATTAAATATTGGATATATTTTTATCACTAGAAGAAATATTTAATTATTTGAACAATGAGAATTAATTGCTAATGTATTCGCATTAGCGTGTTCTGGAAACACTATTCATGCTCTATATATTCAGAAATTACATAAGTATGTTTTTGAAACACTTTTCATACCCTACGTTGGGAAGTGTATCGTAAAGATGGAATGTGATGTATACTCTATAATATATCAGAAAAGCATGGATAAACAACCCTATGTTTGGAAGGAACCCTGCGTTTGTAAAGAACCTTATGTTTGGGATATCAGAAAAGTATGGACGAATATCATTACGTAAGTATTAAATGAAAAGTTTGATTGTTAAAAGTATGGTTCATCAAAATTACTTTTATGAAAAACTATGTGTTTGATTCAAAATTATAGATTATACCGTATGTTTTAGATTTTATGAGAAACATTTGAGATCAACCTTATATTTGAGATCAACCTTACATTTGAGATCAACCTTACGTTGAGATCCTTATGTTCATAGAATGTATGCTATGTAGTTTAACCCTACGTTTGACGTCAAATGTTTAAATTACAACTTGATTAAAGAAACAATATTTATATGGATTATCAGGCTAATTTCAAGCCAGATTAACTGCCCAAATTTAAAGAGAGTCTTTTACTGATTCAAAGATATTTATTTGTGATTTAATGGGTCAATTTAAGATGAACATTTTATGCTGAATTTTCAGGGGAGTTACAACTAATCTACTATTCAATATTTTGAATAACATGATTCTAAAGGAAACTTTTGTAGATATAAATATAAAACGAGAACAGTAATATTTATTCTATATGTATAATTTTTATGAAAAATAGATATCAATTTTTTTACAGACAATCGAGACTTTCATATCTGTAATTTCAAAGAGCATACAAGCTTTATTTTCTGAGATGATGAAACACGACTGAAGATTTTATGATCTACATGAAATATATTTTTCTGAATAAACTATTGTTGAAGTTGTGAATGACCATTAAAGATCTAGTGAAACCGAATTGGCTCAGAACTACTTTTATTTGAAGATTGACATTTCTGAATATGATGATCTATCAACTGTCAATTGCATTCTGTTGCAATTATGAAGAACAATTGAGATAGTATTTTCAATGATCAAATTCTCTTTTATCTACAGTGATGAGATTCTCATACTAAGAAGTGTATTTGGTTTTGTGTTTGAACTAGAAGGATTTTTTTTATCCTTAAGATTGTAATGGTGTCAACTTCCAGTACTCAGTTGTGGAACAATCTGTTGATAAGAGAACTAGATAGTGAAAATCAACAACCTCATGGAGAAGTGCGTTGGAGGAGTGGACAAGGGGCCTTCTGTTCCACGAACCAGTATACATCATGTGCCATGTACTATTTATTTTTTAATGCTAAATCATTAATATAATGATAAAAGGACAGATCACGACTATGTGATGAAATTATAAAACATACAATTCACCCCCCCCCCCCAACTTGTGTATTTAGTATTACTCGATCCAACAATTGGTATCAATGGTGGAGTTTTTTTCAATGCTATAACAAGATAAATGTATTTTTTTTATATAGAGTACAATTGCTGAAACAAGAGAATGAATGTCTATGATCAGAGCTCCATACTTAAAGGGAGAGAATTATAGATTTTGGAAATTAGGAATGATCATTTATTTAAAAAACCTTGGATACCGAGTCTACTCAATGATACTGAATCCTTATGAAATACCAGAGAAACCTAAAACATGGAGTGAAGCTATTGAAGTTGAGTATGACATGAATTTGAAGGCTATGAATGAAATAATATGTGGTTGAGGACCTTATGAGTTCAATAGAGTATCTCATTGACCGACAGCTTAAAAAACGTGGAAAACAATAGTCGTTGCGTATGAAGGAACTGAGAATATCAGACATATGAGGTATTCTACTACCAAACTGAAATTCGATACATTCAGGATGTTTGGAAGGGAAAGAATCACCCAAATGAATGGAATATGGATTTATATTATCAACAACATAACTACTTTTTTAGATCCAATCAAACAAGGTGATCATGCCTTGAAAGTACTAAGAGTACTGCCAACTCGATGGAATCGAATTTCTGCTGCTATCATACAATCAATGTGTGCCAAGGATTTAACAATGAGGGAGTTAATTGGAACTCTCATGATGTATGAAGCTGAAATTTAGGATGAATAAAATGAGCATAATATTCTAATAAAAAGAGAAGACATTGACATGAAAGTTTCATCACAAAGAAAAAGCAAAAATATGAAAAAAAAAAGAAATAAAGGTGAAATCAAAAAGTTCTGATTCATCTAATTCAGATGTGAAACTGGCTCAGTTGGCCAGAACATTTAGTATGTTTTATCGAAATAAGAAAAGGTTAAAAAATTATTTTAAAAATGATGAAAGGGAAGTTAGATTCTATGAGTGTTAGAATATGGACCATATCAGACCTGACCATCCTCATTTAAAGGAAGACACAAAAAAGAAGTTCTTTAAGTGAAATGATTATTAGTAGAAATAGAAGAAGGAAATTAATGCTAAATGGAGTGTATCTAGAGAATCTAATAGATCATAAAAGTCTGATTTAGAAAGGTAGATATCTAATTTTAAAGCTAATATGTGCTTTATGGAATAAACTGATGAGGCACAAACCTATTATTCTTCTGACTATAATTCTGAATCAAGCTATACAAATGATAAACATGTAGCCTACTTCAACATGATTAATGAAAAATATGATTTGTTATTTAAGAAACACAAGTCATTAATGAATATTCATAATGCTGTTTTAGGAGAAAGAGATACTCTGCTAAAACAACATCAGGAATTACAAGAAACATATAATTTGATAAATACAAACAATACAGATCATGAAGCTAAAATTAAAATACTGAAAAGTGAAGAAGAAACATATAAAAGTGAAGCTCATATTTTTACAAAAGGAGAAAATACACTAAATGAAATTCATGAAAATAATGTGATTAAAAAGGGAAGATATGGAATATGAAGTAATGGTGAAAATCCTAAAATGTACAAGAATTACTTTGTGCCAAGTACTAGAAAAGTAATTTCTAACTATTATGGTGTAAAAGGACATCTGTCTAAGAATTTTAACTTAAGGAAACCCCTGATAAGTGGAGTAAAGAAAGCCTTTTTCTTAACAAATTTATATGATTCTAATGATTTTAGAAAAAAAATAATGTCTGGATTTCTAGATCTTTGCTGGATAACACAACTGGACCCAATAGAATATGGTTACCAAAACAATCTGTTTAAATGCCTTTGCAGGAAGCAGGTCAGAGGACTAAAAATACCATATAGTATATAGATAGTGGTTGCACTAGGCGTATGAGTGGAAACTCATCAAATTTCAGAACTCTAACTGAAAAATGATGGTGGTCTTGTCAAATTTGGTGACAATGCCAAAGGCAAGATAATTGGCATTGGAACAGTTGGATAACCAGAAACTATCTCAATCAATAAAGTACTCTATGCACGAGGATTGAAACACAATCGAATAAGTATCTCTCAACTCTGTGATGATGGTTATGTTGTCGATTTGTCTAACAAATGTTGTCCTTTTTTCATAGATAAATTGTTAGAATTTAGAGCACCTAGAACTGATAATGTGTATACCATGTATTTAAATTCCTTAGGTAAACAAAATGTAAACTGCTTAACTGTTAAGTTAAATGAATCCATGATCTGGAATAGGAGACTTGGACATTGCAATGTATATGTTTTAAAAAATTTATCTAATAAACAATTTGTTTTTGATTTTCCTAGTCTCAATTTTGAAAGTGATAGATTTTGTGATGCAAGTCATCTTGGAATGCAGCACAAATCATCTTTCAAATCTGTTAACAAAATTGATACACCTAAACCACCAGAACTTATCCATATGGATTTTTTTGGACCCTCCAGGGTAGAAATCTTTGATGGTAAATAATATGTATAAATTTTAGTTGATAAATATTCTATATTTACTTGTATTTTCTTTCTAAAATACAAAAATGAAACTTTTACATTATTTTAATGTTTTTGAATAGTTGATCAAATTGAAAATGGTTTTAAAATAACATCATTAAGAAGTGATCATAGTGGAGAATTTGAGAATCTAGAATTCAATTACTTTTTCTCAAATATGGGTATTAAAAACATCTTCTCTACCCCAAGAACACCTCAACAAAATGGAATTATTGAAAGAAGAAATAGGACTATTCAAGAATTGTCTAGGACTATACCAAATGAATATAGTCTTCCTACCAATTTTTCGTCAGTAGTTGTAAGTTCAGCATGTTATATAATGAATAGATTTTTAATGAGACCAATTTTGAAAAATACACCCTATTAACTCTAGAATAATAGAAAACATAAAGTAAATTACTTTAATGTTTTTGGGTGCAAGGTTTACACCATGAACACCAAGGAAAATCTTGGTAAGTTTTATACAAAATCTGATGAAGGCATTTTCTTATGATAATATGCTACTAACAAATCTTGTAGAGTTTTAAATAAAATTTTAAGTACTATTGAAGAATTATTTCATGTGAAATTTGATGAATCTGATCGCTTGGATAAAAAGACAGATAAAATAGTCAATCTTGATTCTAATGATAACATGAGACTTAAGAACCTGAAAGATGATTTCGAAAAATATATAAAAGAAATTCAGTCCAGTTAATAAGAACATGATACTGAAGAACATATAAGTGTACTACATAGATAGTCAAGAACCCTAAATAATCACCCTTTAGAAATTGTAATAGGATACTTAGACACAAGAATAAAAACTAGAAGGAACATAGGAAATATTGTTGAGTTTTCTTCCTTTCTATCCCAACATTATCCCAAGACTACAGAATAACCTTTAATTGATGAAGGTTGGATGATAGAAATGAAAGAATAACTAAGCCAGTTCAAAAGAAATGAAGTTTGTAATTTAGTTGAATGACCTCAGAACTACCCAGTTATGGGAATTAAATGGATCATTAGAAATAAAAAAGATGATCAAGGAATAATAACTATAAATAAAGATAGAGTAGTATCCAAATGATAAAATCTAGAAGATGGTATAGATTATGATGAGACCTTTGCACATGTAGTTAGATTAGAAGCCATTACAGTCCTTTTAGCTAATTCATATCATATGAACATTATATTATTTCAGATGGATGTTATGTTTTCCTTTTTAAATGGTTATTTACTGAAGGATGTTTATATTGAGCAACCTCCTAGTTTTGAAAATTAACAAAAACTGGATTATTTTTTTAAACATACTAAATATCTTTATGGTCTTAAACAAGCACATAGATCATGGTATGAAAGATTAATCTCTTTTATTTTGTAAAATAATTTTACTATTGGAATGGAATATCCAAAACTTTTTAAGAATATTGTAAAAAATAATATTTATTAATTCAAATTTATATTGATGATGTTCTTTTTGGGTCAACAAATAAAACTCTTTGTCATGAGTATTCAAATTAAATGAAAAAATAATTTGAAATTATATGATGGGAGAATTAAATTTCTTTCTAGGACTTCAAATTTATCAAAAATATTTTGGAAATGTTTTAAATCAAACCAAATACATTATTGATTTACTATAGAAATTCGGGCTTCAAAACAACAAGACATATACAACTCTTATTTATACTAATATAAAACATAATTTGGATGAAAATGGGAAATCATTTGACAACAATTTATATAGAGGTATTATTGGTAGTTTATTATATCTCACTGCTAGAAATCCCAATATAATGTATTCTATATGTCTTTGTGCATGATTTCGATCAAATCCTAAAGAATCCCAATTAACTGTTGTTAAAATAATTTTTAGATATTTAAAATGAACTATTTTTTCAATCTCTTCTCCATCCAAAAATGTCTGATTTTATTTTAATTTCATATTCAAATATAGGATTTGGGTTCTTTAGATTAGATAAAAAATCACCTCGAGAACTTTTCACATTTTAGGAAAATCCTTAGTATCATGGTCTAGTAAGAAACAAAACTCAGTTGCCCTGTCAAAATCTGAGGAAGAATATATATCTCCTGGCAGTTTTAGTGCAAAATATTTGTGGATGAAAAACACTCTTATGGATTTTTGACTAAATTTTAATAATAAACCTATTTTATGTGACAATATAAGTGCTTTAAATATTTCAAAAAATCCTATTAATCATTCTAGGACTAAGAATATTGATATTAGACGTCATTTTTTTAATGATCATTTTCCTAAAAAGGATATATTCTTAGAATTTTTATTTACTAAAATTCAATTAGTGATAATTTCTACTAAACCACTTCCCACTATAAGGTTTGATCTTATAAACAGGGAGCTAGGATTATTTAATTTTATGTAATGTTTTTTCACATTTGAGTATTTTTTTTCTTTCCTCAAAATGGTTTAGTTATTTCTTTTTCAAATCATACAATTTTTTATCTTTCTTATTTGCTGCGTGATATTATAATTCATTTTAAAAATTATTCTATAATTAGTATTTAATTATTGACACAGGAATCAAGGATGTCAGAAACCATTTCAAATTCCAAACCTGTTCATATTCTCAAAACCCTTCGAAACCACGAAAACGTTTACCACTCTTCCCTCCCATACCTAAACTTTTGAAACCCTAGTCTTTTTTGAACCTTCATAGATTTACAATAGTAATGTCCCAGACCAGGAGAACTGATGAGCTAGAGACTAGCACTGTGAAGAGAAAGCACTCTGCTGAGAGAAATGTTCTTCAATGAAAAGTCATAGATCTAGAATGGCTCTATCAGAAAAACATGATGCTAAGGCTAGAACTAGATATTCAGGACATAGAACAACCGTTTAATAGAGATTATATGGATTTTCTATATGATGTAGAACTTCTTCATTTCATTATGTCGGTACAATATAGTCTGGGAAATAATGATGATTTGATAATCTCTAAGATTTAGGGTCATGATTTTTCAATCTCATCTCTGAAAATATAATAAATTCTAAACTGAACTCATAATGTATGTTATCATTTCAATTTGAAAAATATTGGATATAGTGTACATAAATATAAATATATTATTTTACTTCTATTTGGATCAACTAATTTCAAGAAGATGTTTGTAAAGGACATGGAAACGGACCAAAAGATATCAGTAAATTTTTTATAAACTGGTATTTCACATAGGATGTCTGAAATGGAAATGATTCATTATCCAGATATGTATTTAATTTTTTTTAATAAGTGATACCAAATTTCACTTTCTGAGATACATAGTTAGGTATCTAAATTACTATGGCCAACCATAAGCAAGGATGAATACTTATCATTTTGGTAGGTTCATCTCAATGATCCTATTTAAGAAAGATATGATAAGACTGGTGGATACTCGGGTGAGATGCCACTATAGTAATATCTTCAATGCCTGTAAATGAAGAAATACTGGATATTTCTAGGGCCAAATAAATGGCATGATGCTGCCTGTAAGAGCTGAAGAGGATTATGAAATTTCTTAGGTACAACCAGCAATATCATAATAAAGACAAGATGAATCAAGAGTAAGTGTTTTATCATAAAGAATCAGGTTTGAGATTGTGGAATCATTTGAAAAAAGTAGTTAGGAAGGTGTTCAATTCCAGAAAAATAGGGATCCTAATCATGTTGAAGAGACTGCTATCACATCAAATTTTTTGACATCTGCTGATCTCTTAACTTATAAGTTTGTAAGAGAAACTGCAATTGAACCAGAACCAGTAATAGAAAAAGATGCTTAGATAGTGCCTGGTGAAGTAGAAGCAGTAGCCAGAACTCAAATTGATCAAGTAAAAGTTGATACAAAACAAATTATTTTTCAGAATCCAGTAATGGAGGAGGAATATACAGATGAAGCTTATGTGGAGCAACCTCCAGTAGTTTCAAACCAGAAAAGTAGTTCTTTTAAAATTCATACTGAGGTTTTGAATCAAGATTTCTCTGTGGATGAGTCTTAAAAAGGCTCGGAGGAAAATTCTTTTGAGAAACCAGTGCAGGGAGGGGATGATGACAATTCAGATGCGGACTCCTTTCCAATAGTTTTGTTGCATCAATCTCCACCTGAGAATCAAGCACATGGTGCCTCTGATTCAGTAAATTCAGATATGGAGGAATAGTACAGGAAGTTGAACATAGTAGAATCTTAAGGAGATCTTTAGAAAAGGAACATATGAAATTTCACATAATGTAAACTAGTAATTTTTCCAAATAATAAGTTGAAATTTTTTAAGAAAGAGATTCTCAATGAAGTTGCAAAGTTGAAATAAGAAATTGTTATGATGTCTAATTTTATGGAGTTTAAATCTTTCATGGAGACACATTTTGCATCTGTCAGAACCAGTTATGCTAGTACATTAGGTACTTCACCTAATTTAGTCAAAAAATTTCAAGCTATTATAGTGGCCATAGAGAATATGAATAACAGACTTTAGGGCTTACAGTAAAATAGTTCTCCTTTATCGATGTTTTTAGATAATTAGATGTTCCTATTTGATCAGTTGACATCAAATGAACCAGAAATTTGAACTGTGTTGAATCAGTTCTATGATAAGATAACACTTTTTATGGAAAAGAGAGAACGAATACAAGATTTTTTCATAGTGATTCTGATTAAAGATATACATTTGACTCAGAAAAGCTAAGATCAAATTATCCAATTAGGAGATGGATTGATGAGAAGATTGAGGGAACAATTGAGAGAGATTAAGACATTAGTTCATAGGAGATGAAACCTATCTCACACCCTTACACACGATTGATTCCTATTGTTTTTTATTACTATACTTGTAATTCTATTTTCAATGAAATGAATTTACATCTCATTTTCATGTTTTTAATCTGTTTTACTATAATTTCTATGATAGAAATGCCAGCAATCCAGATTCACATATTGATAAATAGATTATAATAGAATTTACATAAGTTCAATGATACATTAAAATGTTTTATATTCATTCTTCAATCATTCTTTTTTGATATAAAAAAATGGGTGAAATTATGATAAACACAACATTTTATTTTAAACATTTTATTTTAATACAAATATTTTTTCATTTCTTTGAAATTTTACTTGACGGTTTTCAATCTAAAAGGAGGAGAAATGTTAAGTACTATCTTTATCCTTTAAGGGGAGAAATTAAGTTAAACCTAATGTTTTTAGTTTTTTTAAACAAATATGGAAAAATATAATATTTTATAAGGGGATAAAAATTTTATTTTTATTAGGATACTTTTTTTCAAATTAAATATTTCTTTTATCATTGTAAAATTATAAATTAAATGAAATTGATTTTTTATGTTAATTTCATTGGTTATATCAAGGGTATTGTGATAATAAAAAAGGGGTAGATTTGTTGAGCAAGTGTTATTTTCAAAAATACATAATTTTCATAATAATAAAGGGGAGGTTGTTGAAGTTCAATACTCTATCTCTTTATGATAAATTTTATGCTCAAAAATACCCTTATTTGTTATTATAATGATTTAATTTTGTGTATATTTCAGCAATTTAATAGTAGTTATATTTTTATTACTATGAGAAATATTTAATTATTTGAACAATGAGAATTAATTGTGAACTTATTTGCAATAGAATGTTCTGGAAGCACTTTTCATGGTCTATATATTAGAGAATTACATAAGCATGTTCTTGAAACAATATTTATACCCAACGTTGAGAAGCATAGAATAAGGATGAAATGAGATGTATACTCTATGAGATAACAGAAAAGTATGAACAAACAATACTACATTTAGAAGGAACCCTATGTTTGTAAGGAACCTTATGTTTGGTAAATCAACAAAGTATGGAAGAAGATCATTACGTAAGTGTGAAATAACAAGTCTATTTTGTTAAAAGTATGGTTCATCAACCTTACTTTTATGAATAGTTGTGCTTTTGATTGAAAAGTATGGATTATACCATATTTTTTAGAGTTGAAGAGAAATGTTTGAGATCAAACATACATAAGAGATTAAACATACGTTTGATATTAACCTTACATTTTGAACCTTATATTTAGAGAATGTATACTATGAAGTTCAACCCTACGTTTGACATCAGATGTTTAAATTAAAACATTATTAAAGCAACAATATTTATGGGGATTATCATGATGATTTCAAGCTAGATTAAAATCCTGAATTTAAAGAGAGTCTTTGACTAATTCAAAGTCGTTATTTCTGATTCAAAGGATCAATTTAAGAGGAGCTTTTTATGCCAAAATTTTCTAAGGAGTTATCATTCCTCTGCAATTCAATCTTTTGAATAATGTGATTCTAAAGGAAAATTTTGAGGATATAAATTTAAAAGTAGAATTCTCATATTCATTTTATATATATACTTTTTTGAAGAAAAATGGAGATCAATTTTATACAGACAGTTTAGACTTTAGATCTGTTGTTACAAAGAGCATAAAAGCTCTATTTTCTGAAGAAGAAGAAACACGATTGAAGATTTATAGATCTACATTGAATATATTTTTGTAAATAAACTATTGTTGAAGTTGCAAATGGCATTTCAAGATTTAATTCATCTAGATTGGATCAAAACTACTTTTATCTAAAGATCATCATTTCTGAAGATGACGATCTATCTACTGTCAATTGTATTCTACTGCAATTGTGAAGAACAACTTAGAAAGTGTTTTCAATGATAAATTATTTTGAGTGACCAGCTTCTCATACTAAGCCGTGTATTATGTTCTATGTTTGAACCAGAAGGCTTAGTTTTGCCTTAAGATTGTAAAGGTGTCAACTATCTGTACTAAGTTTTGGAATAGTCTGTTGATAAGTGGACCTGATAGTGAAAATTACCAACCTCGTGGAGTAGAGCATTGGTGGAGTGGACTAGGGTCCTTCTGTTCTCTGAACCACTATGCATCGTGCGTCTTGTACTATTTATTTTCTGCTACTAAATCATTGATATAAAGATAAAAGTATAGATCTTGACTATGCGAAGAAATTGTAAAAGACACAATTCACCCCCTCTTGTGTATATCTAGTATAACCTGATGTAACATACTTGAATTCATGGATACCAAAAACATGCATCAAACTATGAAAACCATACTATCAAGAATTATTCACTATATATGATCTCCTTATATGTTCTCGTTAACACTTCATAACAACCATTAATTCTAAAAAACATTAAAAATTCAATAATATTAAATCCAAAGTCCCATAACATGAGTAAATTAAATAATAACTAAAATAAAAACATCCATGATTCATCATCATTTCCATATTTATCCACATAATAAAAATTTATACCACTAAAAATTTATCAATCTCCATGATCAAAAAATATATGAGTCTATTTATCCCTCAAAAACTACTCTCACTTCTTTGTTCATTGTGGATAACTACTATGGAGGAATAGATTTTCCTCATAAAAATTTAATCTAATGAACATGAATTTGTATCAGTCTATTTATAAAATAGGATTCTTTATCCTAATATAAGTCTCCCCTATCATGAATGAAAGATGAATGAATTCTATTTTTAATCAATTGAGAAATATGAAAAGAATTATTAATTAAATTCAATTGAGGATGTTATGGAATATAATATCATAACATCAAAGTGATTCCATGATCTATAAAATATCAATATATATTTTCATTATATTAATTTTCATCCTAAATATTATATATATTTATCAACAAAAAACATTCAAAAATACATAATCAGGAATTGAAAATTCAACAGCAATATATAATGACTGGTATCCTACTTTTTATGACCTTGATACAACACCAATCATTTCCCAATAATTTTAATATTATCAGTCATCTATTTCAAAATTTATTATCCCAATAATATGGATACATCAAATTTTACTACACAAAGTGTTCTGATATGGATAACCATACAAATAATTAATATGATATTTATTTTTAAAAATTTTATAATTTTTCTTCTTAAAAAATTCAAACAATGATACATGTTTCTCCCAACACCATCCAATTTCAAAAATGAAATAAAAAATATTATTAAATATTTGACTTTCCCTTTTAGTTTTGTGATTAGTTTAAGGATAATTTTTCTTATTATGTGTCTAATGAGTTCATATAGAATATTAAAACCCCTTCTAAAACTTATATTGAAAAAAGGTTCTTTCAAAAAAAAATTGATAACTCTAAGACCATTTTGTAGATGAAAATCACTAGCATATATATCTTCCCAAATCCTCAACATTGAGTCTCTTTAATTTGAGTTAGATAAACTAATTTTATATACATATAAATTATTACCAATATCATATTCCCATTAGGGTGGCGTATGATTTTTTGGTCTTACAGTTTATGGTATAGAGTTTTCAGAGTTGTGGGGAGTGATTTTTGTGGAAGAGGATTGAATATGATACGTATTTTAGTTAAAAATTAATCTGGGGATAACATCATATTATAATAGGTTAAATTAAGCTATGATAAATTTCCCAATAGAGAAGGAGAAGAAGATTTAGCACTGGATATTATAGACTTTCTATTTCCCATTTACTTATGGTTTTGTTGAGTGATGATTTATATTACAATATAAAACCCAGGCCATGATTTGTATTTGTTTCTTCTAGTTGTGTGTTTTACCATGATTCTTGATGTTGAGCTATGGATTTTTCTATATGTTATTCAGTTTGGGGAAGGATATAGAGGTTTGAACTATGAAATTTTGGGGACCATCCATTATTGTTAAATTAAACCTTTTAGACTATAATGTTCCTTGTCCATATCAAATTTGAATCATTATTTTTTCAAGATTAAAGGAATGATAGATCTTTGGATTTTAGGGATCCATCTAACTTGAAATCATTGCAATATAATGAGGTCAATCATGCCAGGATTTTCATGGAAAATATTTAATTTATAAATATTGGATTCTATTGAATTATTTATTACTATTTTATCTTCCTCTTAGCCTTTAGAGACTCTATATATTTCCTTAACTCCTTATACTTATTCTCATTTTCTTTTTAGTTTATTATCTTGTATATGGTTGTATTCTCATTGAATAATATATTTTTACCTCTTTTTTTTATTCATTATTTTTTTATATCATCCTTAATAGTTTTAACTGATGTTTTCTTCTCATATTTTCTATATATTTTTTCTAGGTTTTGATTCACGATTCATGTGAATGGGTTTTGTTGTATATTATTTTGATATTGGTGTTGTATGATCATTGGTTTGTTATCGTCATTATGTTTTTATTAGTAAAGAATATGATAAAATAAATATATTTTATAATCCATAGGTATTTTAAAATTATTGATTTTATTTAATGTTCTTGGGTTTAATGAGGTTAATATATCCCAGATCATGTGTCTATACCTTCTGTGATAGTCACTAACCTAAATCTTATTGTAGTCTAGATTCAAAAATCATACTCTAAATCTCTAGTAGCCAATGTGGTGGTACTAGTGAGGATAGTTCATGTCACTATTTATGCTTTCATAAAGGTAATCTTGTAGTAATGTACATGGAAACACCTTCTCACTTTCCTATAGAAATTGTTAAATACCGAATAATTTTTATCATCTTTCGATGTTTTTTCATTAACTTACTAAAATGTGAGGCAATTAGAAGCATTATAAAGAATCATTATTTTTTATGCCACCGATATAATTTTCTAATTTTATTATAAAAAATTGTAGTAGATGTATGGAAAAAACAATAAGAATAATGGATATCTTTCATCACCACCTACCTAAATAATTTGGTAGACATTAGATTCCTCATAAAGTAATTAAATCTATAAAATGAAAGACATCATTTACCATTAGACTCCATAATATTTATAAATTTTCTTATACACCAGGATCAAACTAAAGATATTAATAAATCAAATAAATGAGTCAAGGGATAACCTATGAAACAGGGAAAAGCATAAAATCCTTCTCATATTTCACCTAAAATTTTCACCTTATAGAAATCTATCACAACCCTCCAATAGTGTATATCCCAATAAATGAACCATTATATATTAGATAAATTCATTTAAGTATACCAATACACAATATATTTAATACTTCAAGATCAATTGATACGCCCTATTCAAAATCCACATGTTCTAAAAATTCACCAATTGAATCCGGTAATGATACTTTGATAATTTATTATAAAAATAGCACTCTATAGAAACTCCTTACAAAATATCAATATGATATACATGCTTCTCCATCGACATTTAGTAAGAATTAATTATGCCCAAAATAACATGCAACACATTGTTAAGGTATTTGTGGAATATGTGGTTCATCAATTCCATGAATATTACTATATATTTTCTGAATCCTAATTGTTTCACAACATATTCACCATAGTTATAACTTCTTTGAAAAGTAGTCTATGGGATGACATTATCCATAACTCTCTATTGAAGGTAATGCGATCTCAGGATCTTCATTAAGAATAGACTCACCTCATTTAATTATGTAATAAAAAATGTGGGTTTGGTTATAATTATTCATCATTATATATTAGTTTAATTTTTGATAATAAATATATATATGAATAATACAGTCAATTTTCTTTATGGATTTCTAGTAATATACCCATGCTGGAACACTCATATGAATAAATATTATAAACTTAATTTAATGTAATTAAATTATCTATTATTCCAATTTAATAGAGCCTATATGATAAGAAGTTAATGATATAGGACATATCCCTAGAATAATATTAATTTAGTATTTTACCTCGACATTTGAGGGAAATCTACAAAAATCATCATGGAACACTTCTGAATTATTCCACACCATACCTGTATGTTCCATCGTTAAATATAACTCCACTACATCCACAAGAAGACATTAAATCTAAAAAGATAACTCACTATCCATATGTATAATAATTAAAAACCAAAATTACCTAGGATCCAAGTCAGTATGGAATTGGTTTGAAAATAATTTATAGAAAAAGATCACCCAATGATAATAAAAATCAATATTAACCTTAAATATGGACATAAAATCAACTACCAAAATAACTTCATAATCTATAATTTCAAGGATAATAAAATATCAGTATATTTTGATATGGAAGATCAATATTAAACATGAGAAAATTTTGATTCTTGCCTCCTTTTTCCTTCCCAAAGTACACACTCTATGAAATTGAAACACTAGTTATTCTAATTATTCCATCCAATTATGTATACACTATAACAACCTTATGGATGACTTTTGTATAATATTTTAGTAAAAATAAAAACACATTTTATTTGATATTATGGTGAATAAACCATTAATTATTCAATCATTCAAAGGGAAATTCATAATAATATCAATCATAATATATAATATTATATATAAATGTATAAGATACACTAACATTGTATGATTTTCCTACATGAAATATTGATACCCCTACACATTGACTAGATTTTTGGTTTCATAATATCTTTACTGAGTTATATAATCCTTAATGTATTTTAATTGAAAGAACATTAATATCATATCCTATGATAAAAATTCCAAAAATCTATGAATCAGACCCCTTACAATATTGGATGCTCACCTAAATTTAAATGTCTAATAATTTTAGATTAAAATCTAAGATCTTATCACTCTTCTATTGATTTTCATCTTCCTCCTATGGATTGTCATCATCGTGGAACGTTAGAGTATTATGCTTATGGATTTACTATTATTGGTATTTAATTCAATATTTACATGGTTAAACTCCATTTTAATTTTCTTGAGATGTTTGGATAAAAATATATAGTTAGTTCATACCAAAAAGTAGTAATTTTGTGGAAAATTATATATAGCTTCCTTATACAGGTTGATAGGGACCGTAATAATAGTCATGACTATAAATTTTATAAAGAATTAGCTCAATTAAAAACTATTTTGGAAAAAAAATTAATCCACACTAAACCATGTATATAAAATCATTCTAAATGAAATAACCCCACAACATTATAAAAACAAATGAAATCACTTCAATTAGTGTGATAATTTTCCAACCAAATCATGTAAATTCCTGGAATTTCAAATTTAAAAAAATTAAAAAAAAAATTCTATAATTTAGAATCTCTAGACTATAGGTGTGATCATGAAAATTATTCTAGAATCCCAATACTGAATACCACAATCAAAATGAACACTCATATATTTCAGCATCATGGTAACATAACCTGACATTTTGTCCATTTTCTAATTAAAATATTTTTTTAAACAAATTATCCATATAAATTAATTTCAAAATTCAATGAAATTGATTAAAATTAGATAAAAAAACAAAAACAACAAAATATTACAAAAAAATATACATAAAACACTTCTTATTACAACTCAAGGATCACTTCTAAAAGTGATGGATAGATACTTATTTTATAACCCACATATTGGTTTATGACTATCAAATCTGTTGTCTACATTATTTCCTAAATAATATATTCAAATAGGGCACTTGGATGACACTATGTAATAGATTGGATATAGTAATCCTATCTTAATATTCATTTTTATCTATCACAAATCTTAAAGAAGATTCCCAGTATCTATAGGTTGTTACAAGTTCCAATATTATAAAACTTGAAGTTTGGAAATAATTTCAACCTATTTAAAAAATGAAATTGATTCCAACTAGGAATTGATTTTGACAAGTTCATATATTTAACTAATCACACCAATAATAATTAATTGATAAAGAAACAAAAAACATATCATCTGACTCAATTATTAAAAAATATTAAATCATATATAACAATCATTTGAGTCATGAAAAATATAAATAGAAACCAACATAAAAATATATATATAAATTTTTAATTAATACATAAAAATAACTATAATGAAATAAAATGAGGCCCCAAAAGGAAAAATTTTATGGGAATCTAGAGTACATAATATTAAAAATGTATAACCAAATGTGAATCAAAATCACTTGTTTCCATATAAAATTTGACCATCCATTAATTTTTACCTCTTCTATAACTCAATCACTAATGTGATCCATTATTATATCAGAGTAGATCCTTCCATTTACCAATTTTATTTCAAATAAAAATTTTATCAATAAAATATTTTCAATTTATGGAGTGAGTATGAATCACAATATTATTCCTTTGAATATTCTATGTTTTCCTAGTGAAAAAACAAAAGCCATTTTTTAATTTTTTAATTATATGAGAGGAAGGGTATTAGTTTTTATAAATTCAAACCATTTAAAAAAGATAAGAATATATAGTTATATTACACCAACCAATTATACTTTTTATAATAATTTTTTAAATCAACCCATAAGAAACAAAATATGTATGCACACAGTATTATAGAATAAATTGAAATAAAGAATCCTATTATGAAATTAAAACCCATTATTATATAATTTACCCCCATCTAATGAAACCCTACTTTATAATTATAGTTTATAATATTATCCTTTTACCCATCCACCATACACATGAATGTCAATAGCATTAGAAAAATTATAAATACTTGTGGTCCCATAATTGAGGTATTTACATTAAAACACAAGAATAATCCACACTATATAGAGTGTAATATGTAGTTATATTGGTGTCAAGGATTTCTCAGGAGGAGGAGGTGTATATTAGAACACACAATAGTCTTGAGTAGGATTGAGGGTAGACCATTTGCAATAAAACACAGATATGCATAGGGTGTCATTGACAGTGGTTCATAGGACCAGTGGCGGTGATGGTGAGATCCCCTATATGATCCTTAGATGTTGGAAGGAAACATTAGGTGTTATAAATACCACATAATCCATATAAGATATAAGTGGTATGCTCACATAGAGTGGACTAGGCAAGAACAAGTGGGTTATGTTGGTTGTACTATGGGCTTGGAACTTTGAGGCATATTTTTATGATTTAATTCCACTATGGTATCCAGGTTCATGTAATTAATTTTTTCCCTCTATCCATGTAAAATATATATTTTTATAATAATTAAATGAGGGGCTTAAATAAAATAAATAAAAGATAATAAAATATTTACATTAAGTAGGCATGCATTAAATCCTTCAAAATAAATTTAAAATAACATTAAGAATTGTTTTCTTCTATATGAAACCAAAAAACCTAAAATAAAAAATTTCTATATAACATTCTATATTTCAAAAAAATTTACCATTAATATAAATGTTTTACCTTAAAACATATATAATGGAAAAATATTATTAAATTGTACTTTAATATTTACAAAAATTACCCAACAAAGTCTTTTAAAAATGCCAAAATTGGAATAAAAAGAGAGTATTTCGTAAAATATTAGAGAGAGAATAGAACCACCGACAAAAAAACCAAAAAATAAATGGAAATACTCTATGAAAGTGGATATTGTTCATTTGGTACTATTTTACATGATCTGGAATAGTAAAATCCAAATATATTTGAACAAATGTATCTTTGGTGATAAGAAAACACATATAGCACCATTTCCACATTGTCGTAACACCTTAGGCATACCATCAAGATAGTGGAGGCTGGAATAACCCCTGTGTGTCATGTTAAATTTTTTTAGGAGGTAATTTTATCCCTTTTAATACTATTATAATCTTACCAAGGTTCGTATTAGGTGGTTCTGTTAACTATATACATGTACCGGTTACAATCGGAAGTAGGTAAGATTTATTATACTTGAAATGGTATAACGTGACATATATAAATATATATTCATTATTCTACATAATGGGTAATTATAAATCTAAAATATATGAAATACATATGAATACCTAAAAAAACCATAGACACAAAAAGTGAGATAAAATAATGAGGCTTATGACTCCAAGGTAGTGCTCCCAGGTGAGAAGTCACTCTGAAACATGATCAGGGACTGTCATGAACTCACCTAGTTCACATAGAAAAACTCTAAAAATGATTATCATTTTCATATACCCAATGTGTTTGTTTATATAGCATAGTCATATGACTATCCATTGTTTGGATTGCACATATAAATGTCCTCATGCGTCCCAAGAGGGTAATCCATAGTGTGTACATAAGAAAAATGATTATTATTTTTCCATCCACCCCTAGTGAACTATCATGAGATAGAGTGTATTAACCAAATTATTCAAAACTTTTGTGAAAACAATTAATAAATAATGAATAATGACAGTGATTTTACACATGATCATTTAATTTAAAAAATATCTCTCTTTAATCAAAGGGTCTATACCTGTATACCTACATTGAGCCATATCTTATGATCAAAGTAGATAGATAGATCTATGATTTTTTTTGCTGATGTGGGTTCTTATAAATTTCTCATACATGTACTCTTATTCACCCAAATATATGTTTATATGTTTTAAATCAATTTAATGTCTGATAAAGTCATCCTAGAGGGAATTATGCCATGCCAGTTAAGAAATTATTGTAAACCATCCCAATGAATGGTGAAATGGGTATAAATGTCACGACCCGACCCAACGGGGCTCGAGCCGCGACTCCCCAATCCCACCTCCAATAGGCCAGGGGCTGGCGACCAGCGCCGAGTAGGCTATCACACACATGGGAGGCATTAGCCTAAGGTACCTGTACACACGCACCCACAAACACCTCCATGAAACAGTGCAGAGATATAGAAACTGAAAAGTAAATGCATGCATACAATCTATCCCAAACCAGAGTGCAACAGCAAAAGTAAAATGGGAAAAAAAGGGCCCACCAAAGAAAACATAAAAGCATGTCCAACCTGCTCTGAAGAAGGGGAACACTACCACAAACACCCACCGGAAAGATCCCTCGGCACAGCTCCGTTAGACACTCTGGTCAACTCGCTCACTAAGCTCTGCCTACTCCGGGTCCTCCTGGAACTCCGTCAAAAGGCATGTGGTCTTCACAAGACATAAACATGTGCGGGCAAAGCCCGTGCAGGGGTGAGTATAAACATACTCAGTAGGCACCCCAAAAACCCAAAACCCAAGGGAGCAACTGAAAGGAAACAGTCCACTCAATCCAGCCAGAGGAAACCCAGATGAGAGAGAAAATCTATCTCGTGACCATCCTCGGTTAAACACAACTAGTCAGCTCAGCACATCTCAGGTGTATGACCATACATACACCTTGAACAATCCAGATATACACAGCTCACGCCACAAACCCACAAGAGGTACCGACCTCATCACCAGCAACTGCCCCCAACCAGGAGAGTACACCACACGAACACTGTCATACCAGATGCCACTCATCTGAGAGATACACTCCATCGGGTCCCAAACAAACATCTCAGACGCTCACCCGAGAGACCATGCTCGTCGAATAACATCATTGAGGAAACATCGCTGAAACAACATAACCACCAAACTCCTCGGATAGGGGATCGCCACTAAGGTCCGCTAAGGGATACCAAGACCCACTCCGGTATACGTAGCTCATAGATAGGGGATCACTCCCAGGGTCCGCTGGGGGATACCATGACCCGATCTGGCATACGTAGTTCTCACAGATAGGGGATCACACCCAGGATCCACTGGGGGATACCACAACCCGATCTCGTGCTCGACAGAAGCTCCAAACTCAGATAGAGGATCATCGTCCATATAACGATGGTCACGACGATACCGGAACCCTATCTGGTACAACTCGCGATGTAGGGTATCGAAGCGACGATGCCGCAACCCTACCGAAACCACACGCTGAGTAGGGGATTGCATAACCAACGATACCACAACCCTACCGACACCAAGCGCTGAGTAGGGGATCGTATAACCAACGATACCGCAACCCTACTATAAACTTCATGTTGAGTAGGGGATCATATACCCGACGATGCCACAACCCTACTAAGCACGACCCACCGCGTAGGGGATCATATTCCAGATGATTCCACAAACCCTACGGGGTTAACCTGCTAGATAGGGGATCACCACCCATGAATAAGCGGTCACAACGATACCAAGAACCCGATCTAGGGTAAAGATTCTAGAGGATTCGCTCCATGCCCACCAGAGGGATGCCACAACTCTAACAGTTAAAACATCCCCCCGAGAGGATCACAAACCCATATGAAGGTTGTGATGCCACACGAACCCTCATGGGAATGAACCAAGGGAGAACCCTCAACCACTGTTGGTCCAAACATCGCTAACCCGAGCGACCCGCCACAATGCCACACTACGCACCTCCTAGTCCAAACCCGAGGCCATCATCGCGTTCCACACGGAAAAACACACAGGATAGGCTGTTTACTCGCCCAAAACGGAGCACCGGTGAAAAAGGCACTATTCACCATAGCTAGCCCATGCGGGGCCCACACAACGATCCCGAAACTCATCGAGCGGACATTACCACGACGATCCCCTCGGAAAAACAAGCGGAATCGACTACTCGCTCGTCCAAAACGGACACCTGGTGAAAAAGGTACTATTCACCAAAGGCCATCTCGGGTGGGGCCCACGCCTGGATTCCGAAACTCATCGAACGGATCGCACCATTGCGATCCCCTAGGAAAAACACACAGGATCGACTATTCATCTGCCAAAATCGGACTCCTGGTGCAAAAGTTGTGTTTCTCGGCAAACGCCGAAACCCGGCCTCATGGGGCCCGCACCCCGTTCACAGTCCCAACACCGGGAAACCATCTCAAAAAGTCCGTCATACCATCAGGGTATCAACGCCACTGACGACACGTCAATCGGCCGCTCCAGGTAGAAGTTACAACAGCCCGAAGTCGTAAAATGATAAAGTAATATTATTTTATACTATGTTTCTAACTCCCGAGCCACGATCCTGAACCCTTAAACCCTCAAAGTGATTTCAAACGGTCCGTCTCGACACAAGGCGTGTGTCGCCGCAAACGGCTCGCAAATCAGAGTTACGGTTTGCGAGTTATGGGGGTTTAAAGAACCCCCGAAAAA
Organism: Viscum album; assembly: GCA_963277665.1. NCBI lineage: Eukaryota > Viridiplantae > Streptophyta > Magnoliopsida > Santalales > Viscaceae > Viscum > Viscum album. The sequence goes on along the minus strand of OY728140.1, from coordinate 491,509,047 downwards.
TCCCAGTCGGACCACCGCCAGCCTCGCCGGAAACCACTACGCCGCCGCCGGACTCTGCCGCGCCGCCTCCGCCGCCCCCGGAATCCGTCGCCGCGCCGTCACCAGATTCCGCCATGGCCGCCGCCCATCGTCACCGGAAAAGTGGGTTTTCGCCGGAAAACTTCCGTGAGCCACCGGGAGCACCCCGGTGCTCCAAATTCAGATCTGAAACATGTTTTTTGAAAGCTCGGGACCCGAACTATACAACCCTTATAAAACTTTGAAGGAAAACAACACAAAAATGGGATCCGGGATTGTAAAACTCAAACCGCCTAACTCGCGGGCGAAACGCCGACGTTCTGCCTTAGATCAGTGCTCCAGAGCTTCCGTTGCGCGCTCCTGGAACGTCCGCCGTCGAATTCCGAGCTCGTTGGCACTTCATTTGCTCGATTAGGCGGAGCAGCGGTGAAGAACGGTGAAGAACGACGAAGAATGTCGAGAGGAACGATAAGGGGGGGCGCTGATATTTATATCAGCCGCCCGCCGGTGCCAAACCCGCCTAGGACCCGACGCCCGATGCGAACAAAAGTAAGGTCACCCCTAAGGTAAACGCGCCGTGCTGAACGCAACAGCAGACTCAGATTTTCCATCCGAGACTCCGTTCAGAAGTTATTCGAGCCGACGCTCACACACTAACTTTACTACTTATTTACGAAAACGCCCCTGGTGGCGTTTCTCACCGCAGGCCCGTGCCCGCAATGTTTACACCTCGCCTAGGGTAAACGACACGTTCCGGACGCAACTGTGCCCTCAGATTCCCGTTCTGAGATACCGTTTAGAAGATACCACACCCCTGCCACGTGCATAGTATAAAAATACTTAATATTCTTATAAAATTAATTCCGGGCACACCGGGCCTCGGAATCGCACGCCGTCTTCACGCCTAGCTCTGCAATTATTCGCAGAAATATTCCAAAGTCTGACAGGACCAAAAACCCGAGTCACTACAATAAAAATTAAATGTATTTAAATATAAACCTTCTCTCTAAATATATTTATATATATTCAAGTCATGCACCACATTTATGTTTTTAACCTTTTATTCCATAAAGTGGTTAAATCTATGAGGTCATAGATCAAAATAAATATATGTCTATTAAATTCGATAAGCCCATCATGATAAATAATTTAAATGGAAACGAGAAGCTACAACACATTTAATCCTTACAATGAATAAATATTATGATTTATAAGTAATTATTTTACGGATTCATATTTAGCATAGGTATATAAATAATCCTGATTAATTTTCTAAAGAAAAATAGTTATTATTTTTTCAACAAAAATCCATGTGTAAAGTTGTTTTATTTTATATTTAAATTTCTAATTTTTTTAATTTTATTTTATAAAAAGTAATTTGTTTTTTATTCATAATATCAAATTTCATATAAAGTGACATTTTTGGATATTTCAGAGGTAGTTGATCGTTTAGTGACCACCTAAAACCCCATTTTAAAGAAACATTGATTCATTAATGATATCATTAACATATAAGATTGATTAAAAAATTTATAAAACCATTTCTTACAAGTTGTTTTTTAACTAGTAAAATTAAATATTTCAAAAAATTAATATGAATTTTGGAACTTATATTGTATTTCTTCAAATTAATAACTCTATTTTTATTATTAAATTTAACAGTTTGGTTTGAAAGTTGAATTTTGATCTCTAATGATCCAAATGTAATATAAAATTACTTCATTTAAATATAATATAATATAATCCATTAGAATTGATAATATGATTAATTTTACTTTAATATAATTTTTACACATTAAACATGTTTTGTGTAAAATGTACTTTTCATGGGTTCTGAATACTTATATTAAAATACATTTCATCCATTATTAGAAAATTACTCTAATAAAATAGATTATATATATGGAAATATCCAAAAAATTATACTTTCCACTTTTTTCAAACTAATAAATTGCCTATGTAAAATGTTAATTTGTCTAGGTATTAGAAAAATGGGTTAAAAGGGTTAGACGAAGAGATAAATTTTTAAATATTTATAAAACATGTTTGAATTTGATTATTTGTGTTCAATTTTACCCTAAAACATCTTATGTTCTAAATTAGGTTTCAAGGGTTCCACTTTCCCCTGAAATTAATATTATATAATTTTAAAACAATGAATAATTATAAGAGTGTCACTCCCCTCACATATAATAGAGAACCACATGTCCTCAATAATTCACATCCATTGGGGAGTATATATTGACTAAGATCTCCTAAAATATCATCCAAAATCAAATCATCATTCCCTTGATGTATTTTTATTATGAATATACCTATCCAAGAATGTATAATGTAGAATCTGAATAAAGTTACCAAGGAAGATATTTAAGCCTTATTTGAAATCTTTAATGATTTTTTCTTCTTATACTCTAGTATAATATGGTATAACTATTATAACCTTAGTGAATCTATATCTTATCAATATTTAAATGTTATTATTATGATTTAAAATATTTTTTCCCTCATTTTACAATCTATGGGAAAATACATTGATTATGCATGTATTAAGACTACCACATAAATGAATTGACATGTCTTCTTCAACATTACATAACATAGATAGTTTTAATGATGGAATATATAAATATATATGATATTTATGATAATACTATAATCATAAATGGATAATATATTTTCTACTTTCATTCCATTCCATTCGCTGTAAATTGATAACGCTACTCATCCATATTGTGAACTACCATCTCTACGAAGTGATGTGTTTCATTTATCATTTCTACATTATTAAGTTGGTCATAGAGAAATGTTTATTTAGTAAAAATTATATTTACAATATAATTTTTATTTTTATTTAAATTAAATTCATATATATTAGAATTATTTATATTTAATCTTTAGAAAAATGAAATTTTCATTCAAGTGTACATATGGACTGCTGTCTCCATGAAAAGACGCTATTCAGTTTTCAGTATCACCATGCATGGTTGTTTTAATAAGTATTAATACCATATAAATATTCTAATTATTTCTTGGTGAATATTATGAACGGATGAACCTTTGACCCTGATCAATTCACAAAATCTATTTAAAAAATTAAAGACTGCAAGACCTCAAAAAATCTGATAATAACGTACCTGATTTTTTTACTAAATAAAAAAAAGAAATAAATGAAATTAGATGAATAATTATTTTTAAATGAGCGTGAAAAAAAATTTACTCTAGAAAATAACTACAATTAATTTATTATTTTGAAGATATAAATGTTATGATGAAGTATGGAACAGAAAGTAATCTTTTTTTCTTTAAAACCACGTTCTTATAAATTTCACTTAAATATTTTTCATCCATATACATGTTATTTTAAATGTATCAAGAATGTTCTCATATATAGTAAAAATATTATAAAAGTAGTTTTTCACATATTTTTTATTTTGTTTTATAATTTTTAATATAAAATATTTTAATCATTTTCAATTTGGGTTATTTTTAACTTTATCAATAGTCTAATAATAATATTTTTAATCATATACCACTTGACCTTCTTTTCTTACCATCATATAAATTTTTTATTATCTATCATCTTCTTTATGATTAAAGAATTATCAAATAATATCGTATTCCTACTCTTCTATGAATTTCCTTTTAACAAATCTTTTGAATGAAATTGTCCTTTCGTCGTAATTATATGAAAAAATGGAATGTGTATTTGAATTCCAAAATAATTATTTAGTCATTGAGGGCACAAAATGAGGTTGACAACCCAGTCGAATACTCCAATATTATTAACTTATCATTATTTATTCCATCATTGTTATAACAGGGGTGAATATGGGTTATGAATATGATTCTACAAGAAACCAATTTCAGGCATTCTATAGTTTTTTGGAAATATTTTTTACTTCATGAGGAAAGAAAAGTTCATCAACTTTTAATGGTGAATGGTTTTGTTTTCAAGGAATGTTTAAAAAAGTTATAATTTTATAATAGATTCCATAATGGTTTCTATATTCATAATAATTGTTTTTAAAATTAATTATTTTATAAAATGTTAATTTTAATACGAGGAAATTTTTTATTTCACTGCTCAATGTTTTATTGTGGAAATGTTCAACATTTTCATGGGGTTTCATTTTTCACTAGACTAATGGTTTTAATTTATTTGTATAGACCATGTAGATATTTATGTTCTCAAAAAAAATTCAAAAGTTATTTTATTGGATCTATAGATTAGTATGAATTATAGAAATATCTAAATTTAATATATGGATATATAATTAAAGATGAAAAAGAAACTTGACTGAAGTTGGGGTGTATAATTAAAGGCCTATATTTGTAAAAAAATATACTCTACCTATAATTTTATACTTGTTTTTGTTATATAATTCCTCAATCTCTAAAAACATAAAGCTAATATATCATAGGAATGTAAAAATGAGAAATTTTATCTATTAAAATCATATTTATGGACTATTAAAGTAATGAATTCTTATAGTCAGTATCAGTGAAAGGTTTAGATAACATTAATTGGAACACCTTGATTTCATAAAACCAGAGCCAATGTTTACATTATTACGTTGTTAAGAGATACTAGGGATATCACTATTTAATATTGATTAGTTTTGTTGTCTTGGAAAATTTAAAATAATTATTCCCATATTAAATTATAAATATAAAACAAAAACAGTCATAAGAAGTACTATTGAAACCATAAAATCCTTCATGCTATTTTAGGGAGAATAAAAAATAAAAGGTCTTCTTAGATGATCTTTAAGGTTTATTTTATAGGGGAATCTATCATGAGTAATTAAGTAATAATCAATATTTTATATTGAATATTAAAAATTGAAGTCATTCAATCATATACTTTATTTTAATGAAATTACAAGAATAATATCAACAAGGATAAAACATTTATAATGAAAAATTATTTATTAATAAAGTAAATATATAATTATATATATTCATGATCAAGGACTCTCATCCACAAAATTATTCATCTTACATCCAAGGACTCTCTACCAATGTGTTATTATTAATAAATGCTAGGTTTAATCCAAATACACTTCTAATATTGAATGAATATGATTTGATCTCATGAGACTTATTGATGCATCAAGGGTTATCTAAACTAGTCCCAACCCATCACTTGAACATCCTATTCATTCCCCATATTTTAAATGATCAATACAATTTAATATCCTAATATCCTATAAATCAACAATTATATATACTAAATAATGAATATGAAACATCAATATTTACCCAGTAAATGAAATAACTTACTTTATCAGATTTATTTAACTAGTACCATACATAAAAATTATTTTTTATAGATACATCATAAAATTAATAGAAATTATTCTATATTTAACCACTATATCAAAAAATGGGCACAAAATAGAAACATAATGTCTAATGAATAATGCAGAGTGTAGAGATCATGACCCTAATAAATTGAATGACTATATATGAAGTACAATACAATAAGGAAGACCATTTAATCCCTATAAATAAAGGTTTTGTAGAAAAACAAATACCTTATAAAATAAAATTTCATCCTTATAACTTCTATTAAGAATGATGTTATAAATATCATTTGAAGATTCTTTTCATACCTTTAAGGAAATAATTACCACCATATGTTATGTCATTTCAATTAAAAACATTAGAAAATATATATAAAAACTATTTTATTTTAAGATAACTATACAGACTTGTAAAAAAAAGTTCAAAGATAATTGTATCCAAGATGATAGAAAAACTCATTTTTTTGGTTTATGTTAAAATAAATATTTCATTCACACCTTTTTCAAAAGTACCAAATTCCAAAAACAACTAGTAGATTTATCTTAATAAATTTTATTTAAATTAAAACAAGGGAAAAATGAATTCAATAAAAAAAATTTCGAATAAAAAAAATTATTGAATACTATTTAAAGAAAATATGTATATAGAAGAGAAGTGTCAGAAGGGAAACTAGAAAATAATAATTCTAAAATAAATTCATTTACATGTAACTTACATACTGATTATTGATAAAAAAGAGACGAAATTGAAAATAAACGTTTAAAACAAGAAAATAGAGGATAATATATGGTGTTAAAGATGTTATGATCATACAAGTTTTCTAATGGGAATATGAACATAAATAATCCTAAAATAAAATAAGATTGTAAAATAAATCCCTTGATGTAGGCCACTTCATGGTCCCACATGCTTGGTCCTCCTCAAGAGTGAATATCAATTTATGAAATGGTAAATTAAGAACATTTTTAATACATATTATAATTTATAATTCTCATTCAAAATAATTTCATGTTTATTATTTGAATAGTTCTTTTCTATGTGAATAACATTAAGGTTGTTCAGTTTGTATCTCCAAAATTTTGTCATAATATTGACTTTGTTTAAATGAGTTATATAATGATTTAATCATATGAAAAAATTTAATTATGATATGAATATGACATATATTCCATATTTAAATATTTATAATAATTTTTAAGGATTTACTTTAAAAATTAATCATATCACTTCGTGGAGGTGGTTGTCCACAAGTTTGCATGAATGACAATATAATTATTTAACGGGTGGAAAGGAAATATGTAAGAGAAATATTATATTTAAATATTAATAATTATTTCATAAAAATATGATATAACAATTTTATCTATCATAATAATAATCTTTTATTGGTGTTGTTGAAAGACAAAATACTTCGCTTCGTGAGGTGGTTTTCAACAACTACACATAATATATGATTTCATTTCCCATTTAATGGAGAAGAAGATAAATAAAGATTTTCCATATATATAATAAAATATTAGTGTATAGGATATACTTATTTTACTATATTCACGTGTTTATCAAAAAAATATAAGGATGTATCGAATGAAATAAAATAGAAACACTCATTTAAGATTAATACCACTTCTTTTGGACAACCTTACTTGGTTTACAACTCAAACATTTTAAGGATGGTATTTAGATCAATGAAAAACCTGTAAAGAACTTGTAGGTATCTTATTGATGGATTTGGTTAGGTCTTATATGAGCTAATATGCAATTTATTTATGGAGAAGAGAGTGTATGTGGTGTACTTTCATAAGTAAGCAGAGGAAACATTCAAAAGATTAAAATATATTTATTCCTTCAAATGAAAAACGAGTAAAAAATGACTAATAATTAAATATTTTAAGGTAAAATTCAATAAAAAACAATTCTTTTTAATAATTTTCTTGTGTAATATTGATGCATTATCCCTTTATTTTTAACCCTTTTAACTCATTTTACTGTTAGTCAAGGTGATAAATATTTATAATGCTTACTATTCATTATGAACAACATTTATGTTAAAAATATTACATAATTTTAATTAATCTAACTGAAAATAATAAAAACATGTTATAATATTCAATTCCTATAATTATCAAAAAAATTATTTAACAAAATTTCCGAAAGTGTAGTGAGAATCGATTTTATAAAAAATAAGTTTTTTTGAAGAATAAAATTATTTTACATAAAAATAAATTTAAATATTAATTTAAATGGAATTAATTGGAAAAAATTAATTAAAATTAGAATTAATTGTCATTAAAACTAACCAATACTGAATAAAACTTTATAACTACCTGATTAAAAGAGAATAACTACAACAATTTTTATTTAAAAACATTACTTACATTTATAAAATGATAATCATTTTTATAAGTAATAAATTATATTTTAATATGAATTATATTAATTATTAAATATTAATATATATATATTATTTTTTTGAATAAAATAAATCTTATAAATTCATGTTTTTCATCAATAATTATAATGTCTTAATAGTGACATTTTTGTAAAATTTGTATTCTTCAGTGTTCACCAAAAATTCAACTACTTCTTAAAAAATATCAATAATTTATAATAATAAAATTTTGACATGATGAATTCAAAAATTCAATAAATTTATTCAAATTATATATATATACAATGTTATATAATTTTTTAATTGCCTTCTTGGGTAAATCGATGTGCATTATTTTAGAGATTCGTTCGAAATAACCCCTATCTTTTTATGATTGAATATCAACTGTCACAAAATTCCCTCCTTTAAAAAATGATTTATAAAGAGTTTATATAATTTCACATTATGAACATATGTGGGTATTTATTCATCATAACTTCACTAGGTTCCCAGATTTACCCTTCTATTTTATTATTTATCCTTGTACCTTCACCAATCAAGTCATCTGATTCCTCAACACATGCTCTGTAGTGTTTGGAGTCCAAATAAGATTTTCATAGTAAGATAAATCAGGTTACAATTATATTTCCTAATTTGTAATCACATGTTATGGAATAGGAATTTACTTCCTCAATAAATAGATACAGAACACTTCATGAACATTATAGGGGCTAGGTGGTGTTTCCAAATGGTATTCCATAACTCAAACTCTTTAAAGAATTTAAAAGGCCCACATTACCTTGGAATTAGATTTCCTTTCCTTACAAACCATATAACTAAATTCCATAGAGTTAACTTTAAGAATAAATACTCTCACCCTTGATCTTCTAAATCCTTTCTTTGGTTGTACACATAACTCTTTTGTTTCTTTGAGATTTTATGATATGGCTATGAATAGTTATCACTTTCATCATTGTCTACTCAACAAGTTATAGTCCAAAAATAATCCTTTCACCATGAAAATCCCAAAATATTGGTGTACATCATCCTTTCCCAAAATATGATTCACATAATTCAATTTTAATGATTGATTGGAAGTAATTATTATATGAAAATTCCATAAAATTTAAATACTGATCCCATATAGAATGAAAGTCAAATGATAATATCCACAACATGTATTTTAATATTCTAATAGACCATTAATAGTGTCCATCTATCTAAGGATTGTAATCAATGATAAAATGTAGCTCAATTTGTTTATCTTTCTTAAAGATTGTCCATAATTTTAATGTAAACCATGGGTCACTATCATATACAATTGAATGAGGTGAACTATGATATATAAAATCATAATTAATATAGAGCCATGTGAGTTAAAAAAAAATAGGTATTTATTCTATTATATAAATTAAATGTGTATAATTTTTAAGGTAATAAATAATTACCCATATATAAACATTTTTTGGTGGAGTCTATTGATTTCTTTGGAAAATATACATAGTAATATCGTCTTTTTTCAATATAAGAATACATATAGCATTCACGAGTCCATTTGGATGTTATCTCCCTTTCATTACATATTTATTAAATATGAATCTTTATATATAGTATACAATTAATCATTTCAAATTATCCCACAAAAAAATGTTCCTTCAAATCCCAATGATTTTGGGTGCAACAAGGTGTATAATTTTTTATGAACTTCATATAATAATTATATAATTTAATCATGCATGAATGGAACATATTGACTCTTTATAAATTAAATAATACCATATTAATTAATAAATTATATCAAATTCCCATCATTAAAACATTTAATTTTATTTTCAATATTATTATCATCAATCTTGGAAACGTTTTTTCTAGAATAAGGATGGTTTGGAAATAATTTGAAATAACTGTGTTGTTTCTCTATTAATAATTATTATTATATTTAAAATTATTAAATACATTAACATGGGATAGTTTTCAACCCAAAATGGATTACAAAATCCATGATATTTTACACCAAATACATCAAATACCTTATTTTCTTTCATAGGGTGGTAGTGTTGAGAAATATTATTAATTGAGTAGTTTTAGAAATAACCACTACCTCGTGTGTAACTATTTCAATGATATTATATAAATTAAACTTTTTTGATCCACATATATTTCAAAAAATTTACCATAAAGATAATTCCTCGATATATTCAATGAAAAAATTGTGGTTTCCAACTGAAGATCATGGGATACATAATTCTTTTCATGAATCCTAAATGTCCATGATTTAAATGAAATGGATCTTTCTTTATATATAATAACACATCCATGTCACTTCATTTATGAATCATAGAATATCACAAATACATCCATTTTGTATGGTAATTTTATTACTATTTTGTTTAATAATATCATATTTAATTGATCAAAACGTTATTTTCATTCTGCTGGCCATATGAACATAACAGCTTTACGTGTCATATTCATTAACGGGTGAGCCAATCGACAAAATTTTGAACTAATTCATATATAATGACTTGTTAATCCAATGAATCTATGTTTCCTAGTTATATTTTTTGGAATTGGTCATTCCATCACTACCTATTTATTTTTAGGATCAACTATTAATATATCCTTATAGACAATATGGCCACCAAAAAATCATTAATATTAAATTCAAAATTTCAAAATTTCATATATTACTTTTTTTCTCCAAGAGTTTTAGTAATGTATTGCAAATGAAAATTATTATCAACAAATATTTTAAGGTATACAAATGTTTAATAAATAAATAACATAATGAAATTTTCATAATAATACTTGGATAAACTATTCACATGATCTATAAAAACATATCGTGAATTACTCAATCCAAAGAGAATTAATGTGAATTTGTTAAATTCATACCTCATTTGAAATTTCATCTTAAGAATATCCTCATCCTATACACATATTTTATTTTTCCTAGAACAATGTTCCATATTTAAAAATATTTAACTCATTATATTTGATTAAATAGATCATCATTATAGTGAATAGAATACATGTTCATTATAGTAATTACATTTATTTACGTACAATCGATGCACAAAATCATAGGCCCGTATTTCTTTTTAACAAAATGATTAGAGTCACCCCAAGATTAAATACTAGGATGTATAAATCATTATCATGTAACTCTTATATTTGTTTCTCTAGATCCACTAATTCCTCTATGGTCATCAGGCACAGATTTATAGATTTTGGTTTTTAATCTAGGACACGATCAATAGAAAAATGTTTGTTTTATGCACAAAAATGATTTTATGGTAGAATAGAGTATGTTTTTGATTTAAATGCAATTAATTTAGTAATTATAAAAAAAGGATACTAATTTTTCCTTGGAAAAATACAAAAGTAAAAGTAACCTTCAAAATACATGATTAAATGAGAACTAAAAAGAGTTTTTATTTAAAAAAGTAACAAAAATTTCTAAAATGTTTAGATTTATTTACGAGTTCCAAATTTTATTATTTTATTAATTATATTGATTATTAAATATATATTTTCTATAGAAAAAAGATTCATAAACTATAATTTAATTTTTATATCATTATAATGTCATAAAATTCATAGTTTTGTAAAATCAATATTTTTCAATATTCAACTAAAAATTAAATATTCCTGAAAAATAAAAAATTAATACTAAAAAAATTAAATATTGAAATATAAAATGAAATTAATTTTTTAAAAATAAATTTTTAAAATTTAGTAAAAAATTTCAATCACATTCTTAGAAAAATATATAATCATTATTTTATGGTTTCTTTAGAAAGAAATGATTCCTTTCAATAATTGAATCCTAGGTGTTACATTGGCAGTTAAAATGATGTTAAAATATTTTATTAATATATTTAGAATTAAAAATATACTATGATGAGATATATTTTGATCATTCCATGTTTCTTAATATAATCCATACCTCTTCAGAATAATTCTCCATAGAGGAAGTAGGGAAGGTAAAGTATGATGGCCTCAAGGGTGTAATAACATTCCAAATTAGAAACTAGTAATGATTTAAAAAAGAATAGTTTGTTTTCATATTAACTTAGTAGGTTTGGGTTAAAAATATTGTCACCATGAAATAGAATTACAAAATAACCGTTGAGGAACATGTCCAAAGTTAAATATTTTATGAAATAACACCCTACGGATTTCAGTGGATCTTAAAACCCAATAAAAGATGAATAATGAATAAATTCATTGGAAGAGATATTTAATATTTTTGGATATGTAGTCAATGAAGGGAAATATTTTATATGGACCACATTGATGGTCAAACAAGTCTATATTTGTCCCTAATTATGGATTCCATGTAATAGTATGACATTGATTACGTAGAATGGATTAAAGTTTTTCCATATTTTTCCTATGAAGTATTTATATAATTATCATAATAATAGAATATAAAGATAATTTTGGGGTTAAATAAAAAATAATAATTCTCAGTGGCCACTTATAAAGAAAATTTAATTGATTATCTATATATACAACAAATTTAATTATTGATAATGAAAGTAAAGTTGATAGAATTTAAACATGTTTAAAACTGAGTTTATAATGTTTTTTACTCTACCCTAAATTTATAATTTATGTGTAAGTTGTTCAGTGAATTTATAAATTTGAGATATATTTTTTCAACACTTGCATGCCTTATGAAAATAAGAGTAATAATCAGTCTTGGTGGAATGAAATGGGGAAGCAGAAAACTAAGAAATCTGTAGGTATGCCCCCCAAATGTTCTAAATGGGATAAAATAAATTTTAATGAATATTTTACATAAGTATAAAAGTTATCATTATGTGGTATGATTAGTTATTTGGATCATGATAGTAAATAATATAGGTTATATTCGACATGTAATGGGAAATAATATAGTCAACCAGTATTCATATGTTACAATTCTGATGAGTTTGGTCAATATTATAATACATGTTAAAAGGTAATCAATAAAGTTGTGATTCAACAATATTGGATGAATAAATATTTCTACAAGTCCTTTTCTACTACTACAATATATATGAGACCATAAATTGATGTGGTGAAAGTTATATTGCATGTTTATTAAGATTATGTAATTTTTTTACTTTATTTGAGATCTATTAATTATTTTATTTTTGGTAATTAAAGAGGAATCACTATCTCATTAAATTAATTCTAAACATTTTGTAAAAACTCTTAGTGGGGATATTAATGTAACCTCAATTTATAGGAATCTTAAGATTATTATCTATGGAAGGGTTTTTCCTAAAGCCCATTTTCTCTCTCCTATTTTAGAGTATGATGTTATTATGGGTATAGATTAGTTTTTAGTTTATCATGCTTATATAGATTCAAGAGGAAATGAATTTAATTTTCAAAATGTGTTTTCATTTCTATATAATAATAAATTAAAACGATTGATGAAATGTTAAAAATCTGAGAAAATTATTAAATATGAGATTAAATTTATGTATAACATATTTTTCACCAAGAACGTTACTTGGAAAATTTAAGATGTTCCATTACTAAATGAATATCTGGTTGTATTTCTTGATTATTTTTTGGCATCATCCTTATCATGAGATTTATTTTACTGTTGACTTAATAACTAATGCCAAGGAGATTTCAAATTCCCAATACCAAATAGATCTTGTAAAAGTTTATGAATTAAAAATTAGTTAAAATATTTTATTGATAATGATTTCATTCATCCTGTAACTTCATCGTTGGGTACTAATGTTCTATATGTAAAATGGAAGGATAATTCCTCGAGACATTGAATTTTTATGTAGTACTCAATAACGTCACTATTTAAAAAGTATCTATTTCCTCATATTACTAACTTGTTTTATCAACTCCAGGGTGCTCAAAAGTTTTCAAAAATTAATCTTAGGTCCGGTTATGACAAGCTAAAGGATAATAAAGAATAAATTTCAAGGATAGGTTTTTTTACTTGTTTTAGACATGATGGTTTTTTTCTTGAATTTTGGGTTGAATAATTCTCTGGTTGTATTTACATATCTTATGAATAGTGTTTTCCACTGGTACATGGATAATTTTTTGTGGTTTTCATGAATGAAATTCAATAAAATTTAAATGTTTTTGGAATATGAAAAAAATATTAGGATTTTTCTTCAAATGTTAAAATATGTATGGAATATATATGAAAATTTATTTTTGGCTATAATATATTTCAATCGAAAGGCGTATTATTTTAAAATAAGGTATAACAATTTATCAAACTAAAACTAATGTGGTGGAAGAGTGGTAAAAATGTACAAATGTCACTATTATTCAATGTTTTCATTTATTAAATAGTTATTATCAATAGTTTATTATGAAAAATTATTGGTATTCAAGAACACTGACCTAGTTGACATGAAAAGGAGAAAAATATAATGGATAAAGAAATGTGATGAATGCTTACTAGAATTAAAATGAAGATTAGATACTTCTCTCATGTTATACTTAAAAAAAATAAACAATTAATTTTTCATTTATAGAGATTCTTCATTAAAGGGACTTAGTTTTGTTTTGAGGAATAATGGTCATTTTATTTTCCATTCATAAAATTAATTAAAACCCTAGTAGATGGATTATCCAACACATGATCTTGAACTGGAAATAGAATTTATTTCTTCAAAAATCTCTAGATATCTTTTATAATTGGATAAATTTAAAATAAACAATAAAAATAGAATTTTGAAGAATATATTCACATAAAAATAACAAAACATGAAGTATAAATGATGGTTGGAACTGATAAAGTATTATGAATACATGATTCACTATTATCCAAGTAAATTAAACCATGAAACCAATTCCTTGAGATGAAAAGTCAATTCCATGAAATATGTTACTTTTGGAACACAATCCTTCGGTAATGGATTTAATAGACATTTTCCTTGTAATGTTTCATGAAAGAAATTTTTCTATTTTGATTCATATTTCTGAGAATTCACCTTGTTTAGAAAAATTAAACATGCTTAGAAGGTTTATCATGGTTTATAGGAAATATTTGACTTTCATTAGAAGATTAAGCTTCCTAAATTTAACATTTAAAAAGAATGGGTTATAAGATCTAGAAAGAGGATCTTTGTGAAAAGTGATTCATAGTAGAAGATAAAATTATAGAGTAAATCTTATAGATCTATGTTTTTTGGTCATCATGGTTATAATCAGGTATATATAGACTTTCAGAAATATTATTAGTGCGATGGAATGAAAGAAGTTATTGTTTAATTTAGTGTGAACGTTTTGACTTTTTAACATGTTTAACATGAGAAGAAACTACCTAATGGGATGTGTTAATATTTTTATATGATTGGATGGAAATAAGATAATATTCCCATAAATTTAGTTTTAATATTACTAAATACTTCTAAAGGTAATAATTTGATATTTTTTATTTTTTATTAATCGACAAAATTTATTGATTTTCATCATAGTAGATATATTAAGTATTTGGATTGACTTTCTAGAGTTTTCCATTATGAGATGGTAAGATTAAATGGAATCCATATCTCTATTGTTTATGATTATTGGGGAAAGTGAGAACCACAAAGTAAAGCATAAAACCACCATGTCAAAATTGAAAATGTCCGAAAAAAGATAGAATCTTCCTCCCCCAGCATTAACCTCGTGAAAAAAAACCCCAATAATGCATGACTATATGGATAGTTTTACCACACAAAGATTGGCATGGAACCGATGGTTTAGCCATACCCCCTCAACTTCCATGTCCAAATAGAATGCAGAGTTGAATGAATTCATGGTATGAACCCCATCTGAACTAGATCCGAGAAATTATGGACATGACACCTAAAAGAATCAAAAGCACCTGAAAAACAGATCTTGAAGATGACGACAAGAAAACATTTCAACCGAAACCACCACTTTCACCACTCTAACTCTATTAATTGAAGAGAAATTTGATATTACCTGAATCATTTTCCTTATTCAATTTCAATGCAATAGAGGTTACCTGGGTTTCCAGAGCCTCCATCAACATATTTTGAAATGTTGAGGCAAGATGGTCCCATGACTATAAATACTCCTCAATGCTAATATTCCCTTTGTTGAAACCCCCAACAAGAATGTGGTCATGTTTTTCCTCCCAATCATATTGCTCCTCATTAAGGGTATCCCTTAAATACCTCCCAAAAATTTTAGCTACTTCCTCCTTAGAAGCATTAAGAAGCATGACCTTCTCAATCACTTCTTCCTTCGAGATTAACAGTATGTCTGATGTTTTCTCTCCCTAGGTCGCATGTCCCAATTAGTTGGTATCATCATTTTGAACCTTTTCAAGGTTTTACTTCCTTGGTGAATGAGTCTCAAGCAGAGGTGGAGAGGAGGAGTAATCCTTGTGGCCTTTCCTCCTATTACTACTCTGGTTCATCTTCTCACATGATGCTTCACCTGCAGAATGGGTTTGATCACCCATGCACTCATGCACGCATCCCTTGTATATCTTTAAAGAATTATCCAGGCCAGAGCTCAAGCCTATGATACCATGAACTTCAAATTTGTTGCTCAGCTGGGTTGGGGAATGGAACTTTGGTTCTGAACCCCTTGCCTTCCCACCACTAGTTCTATCAGCCACCTATATAGCATGTCCCTCAATCCCCTTCCGCCACACACCACCATCCGACTTAGTAAACTCACCAAGACCATTATCCTCTCTTTCATCCACCTACACCACCATAGTCTTACTCCCAACCTCATGACTTCCAATTCGAGCAACCTTCTTCTAAACCACATAATCCATAATTACCCAATCCATGAGAGGATCGTAACAGGAATGTTTTTCCTTATCCAGCAATACCCTTCCACAAGTGTTGTATCAATATCCACTGATCCGAAATGATCAGTATCCTCCACTCGCCTACTACAGATGAAATTTTCCTACCACTTGGTTGTATGCATGACATTGTGGTTTTCAATTTCCCCTTAATGTGATTGGATAACAATGAATTTAATTTTCAGTTAGCTTTTGTTTAGGATTAAAATTTCTTATTTACATCTTATATTTGGAACACTTCAAATATTTATTGGGTACTAAATTAAATTTAATTACATCTTTGTATCCTTAATATGAAGACATTTCAAAGTTAATGACTAAAAATTAAAGAGGTGCGATTCAAGAATACTACTTATATTATCCTAGAATTTGTGATCAACATTTTTTATTATTTGAGTATTCCTATAATAAAAATTTTCATTCTAGTATACAGATAGAACAATTTGAAGAATTATATGGAAAGTAATTTCATACCCTAGTATATTGTAATGGATTTGGTTGGAGGTTTTTTTGTGGCCATTATTAGAAGAATAAATGTTTTTGAATGTAATGATGATTCCTTAGTAGATGAGGGTATCTTAGATTATGAATAATATTTCTATATAAGACATGTGTAAATAACATTAATTTGAGGTAGCTGATTATGTAATTCATAAAAAACCCATGTATATGTGTTATGTATTTTGGTAAAAAGGGAAAGTAAATTTAATGGTTTATTAGACCATATGAAATTAATGAAAAAGTGGGATTATTTTCTTACTGAATATCTTTACCTATGATTATATCTCAATTAGATAATGTGTTTCATGTTTTATTGTTTAGGGAATATGTTCCTAATGAATCTCATGTTTTAATCCCTAAGGTGGAATAGTTTTAAGAGAATATTTCCAATAAAGAAAATCTAATTTATATTTTAGTTCATAAAGATCATATATTATGGAATATGTTGATTCAACAGGTTTTTTTGAATAATAACATCATTGGGAAACCAATATGATAATCTGAAAAATATATGAGTGAAAAATATACCAACTTATTTAAGGGATGTATAAAACTATAACGATACAATTTTACAAAGGGGGGAGAATATGACAACCAAGATAACAATATTAATGAATAAATATTCTGATTTATAGGTGATAATTTTATGTATTCATATTAATGGTAGTCTAAAAGTAATTATATTTAATTTTTTAATCAAAAAATAAATAGTTATTATTTTAGAAAAAATTTATTTCCATGTATTACATTGTTATATTTAAATTTAAAATTTCATAATTATAGAATTTTAATTTCAAAAAGGAATTAGTCTTTTTTTCATCATATCAAATTTTTTAGAGAGTGATTTTTAAATTTTTGGATGTTGTTGTTATTTATGGTAATAGTGAATATGTCATTTTTAGAAAATACTATAATTTTGATGAAACCATAATGATGTAAGAATTAACTAATGATTTATATAAGATTTATTATGAAAAAATATTTATTTAATGAGTAAAATAAATCATTTGAAAACATTCCTTTGAATTAAGATACCCATGTTTGAATTTGTGAAACATAAGTTATATTTTTTTTCAATTTAAAAACAATTTTCTTCATCATTTCAATTAATATCGTTACAGGAATTCTCCGTTTATATTTCGAATGTTAATAGTTTCATATAAAATTACACTATTTAACTGTTAAAAAATTAAATTAATGTGAATTGATATATTTAAACATCTACAGTAAAATCATTTTATTCTAAAAAAAGGTATTATCATAAACCTATTTTCAAGTGTTTTGAAAATGATAATTATAGTAATTTTTTCGCCTTTATAAATATAATCTAATAAAATAGATTGCACTTTGGGAACCAGCATATCCAAAAAAAATTAATAAATTACTTTTAATTTTGTATCATATAAATAAATTACCATGTTAAAGAAACTTGCTATCTCTCTTAAGGATAAAATGGGTTTAAAAGGTGTAAACTGTGATATAAAACATAAATTATCTCTAAAAGTTGTTTAAATGTAACAAATTGAGTGAATGTATACCCTCACTGATCTTGTCATCTAAATTATGTTTCCTTGGTTCTAATTTCCTATGAAATAGACTTTATATAATTTTAAAACATTTTTATGATTACAAGAGTGACACTCCCCTCACCTATAAAATGATACTGCATATCCTCAATTATACAAATATTTGTATCACTTTATATTGAACAACATCTTCCTAAATATATAAAAAAATATTCTCCGAATATCCAAGAGGTCTTGATATTTTGAAAACACTTATCCTAAAAGGATTAAGGTGTATGTCAAATGAGGTAATCCCACGAGAAGGTATAAGCCCTAACCGAACACTTTCAATAATATTTATTATTATACCTTATTATTATGTATTCTAAACATTATAATATAATTAAATTATAATATTATATAAAATAAAATTTCATTATCTTTTTGGATAATCTATACACATTCTTCATCCAATGGTAAATGAAATCATTGTTTCGGTGTATCTGTGGACAACCACCTCCATGATGTGATGTGTTTCATTTTAAATCACCACCTCACAATGAAGGTTATACATATAAAATACATAAATATATATGATATTTTTGACAATATTTTAATTCCAAAAATATGAGATATTATCTACCTCATTGCCCATTTTTCTATTTGAAATTGATAATGTTGCTCGTGCATACGTGTAGACTACAACCTTAATGAATTGAAGTGAATATTTATTTATACCTTATGTGGATGTTAATAGGGATGATTTAATTTAAGAAATATGAAATTTAAAATATTTTTATGATTGCATACGGTTAATATTTTATCTTCTATATTTCCTTTTCATCGAAAAGAAAAATGAAAACTGCCCTCATGTGTATGTATAGACTACCATGTCAATGAAAATATGTCATATATTTTTCATGACCCAAATAACTGGATAATTTTATAATTGTATTTAAGGTTTAAATTTATTAATTATTACATTTATATTACTCTAAAACGAATAATAATTAATCAAGGTTAACCTATAAATTCTCTTTAAAAATTAAATACCAAATGACCTCAAAATGTCTCACGTAAACATATATAATAAAGTAACTTAATAAAACATGTTAAAAAATGACTTGAATGAAATTAACATTAAAAATAATACTATAAAATTAAATAACTTATATAATGTTATTAATAATTAATTAGACAATGTATGAGGATATATGCCAGCTAAGGTAACATATTTTTCTTTGAAACCTTGTTTTAAATTACATCATTAAATATTTTTCCTATATATCGGTATTCTAATAAATATCTAAAGCAATATATTATTTATTCATTAAATAATTTCAATGGTAATTTTAACCTAATTTTAAATTGAAATATAATGGTTTAAAAATGATTATTTTCATAATTTTCTCTATGAATTTTTTTTACTTTTTGAAAAATTACAAAAAAGAGTAATAGCTTGACCAACATTTCTTTCTATTGTGGATAATTTTTTTATCACGATTAAATGACAATTTTTTTGTTTCTAAAACAATATCATATTTCCATGATTCTTTGAATATTTGGTTTCTAATAGACTTCATGTGAAAAGGATAATTCACCTTATTTGTATTTAGAAATGGAAAGTGAATTCTCTTATGTGTTAAAATTAGTTTTTAAGGGTTTTATGATGGAAAATTAAAAATATAAAATTATGTTTTTTCATAATATGATACATTATCATTATAAATGATTTCGAGTGTTCCAGAGATAACTAAATAATATCTGTGATCCCGGTATATCTCTCAAGTGCATTGGGTAATTATTAATTCATTAAAGTGAAAATGAGGGAGATAATTCGATTAGTTACTCGTTTTAATTAATTTGGATCCATTTATTCTAACAAAAGATAAACTGGAGTGACTAGGGGTTTTGAATTTGATATTCAAAGATAATTATGTCATTTTTCTATGAAAATTTATGGAAATATTGTTATTTCATGAGTAAAGAATTTCTATGATGTTATAAAGTTGAAAAGTTATCTTTTTAAGGAATTTTTTCATGAGTTATCATGTTCCCAATGATACCTTCACGATTTTAATATTCTTAATAATGGTTTTTCACATGATTTATTTGATAAAATTCTTATTTTCATATGTGGGAATATTTTATTTTTGTGTTTAAATTTTTATTGAGAAAGGGTACATATTTTCATGGAATTTAATGGTTTCCAGTAGACTAATGGGGTTTATTTATTTATATATTCTTTAATACAATTTTTGTTCTCCTCATATGTTTTCAAATGTTTCCCAAAATATAAAAGGATGAGTATGAGTTAATAAAAGATCAAGTCTTTTTTATTTAGACTCATCTTAAAATAATAAAATGTTTCATTAATGAAAAATGGGTGTAGACAAAAATCAATATTTTTATTGAAAAAATATACATTTAATGGAAGGGGAAAATTTTTAAAGTAATTTTTTCCCAATTATGTAGAACCCTAATCCTAAAAGATCATGGTAATGTAAAATTAGGAAATCCTTTCTTTTAAAATCATATTTATGGGTTATTAATAAAACATTTTATTTTTTTTATCCTTGATGTTCATGGAAAATAATGCACAAAATATCAAAAACAATACAATTTTTTTAATAAATAAAAATATCCAATGAAGTAATTTACAACAAAAATTATTCTATAATTTTATCTTAAATATTAAATATACAAATAAATCAAAAAAATGCTAAATGGGTACACAATTCACAATATAGAATTACAACATTATAAATACACCCAAGTATCGAAGAATGAACCTTTGCTTCCATTTTATGATTTGAGTAAATTCTTTATTTATTAAAAATATTGATTTATTCTAGTAATAAATTCCCTTTAAAATTTACATATGAAATATTTATCAATTGAAATTGTTGAAATAGTTTTATTGTAAAATCAAATATACATAGCCTCTATGGGGTTCCTAAAAGAAGTAGGGTTCCATTTAATTTATTTACCTAATGACCTAAAAATATTCATATTTTGTTCATCTCCATTATGATTTATGGTATATGATTCTGAAAAGTAAAACATCATATATCCCAGAAAAGTATTATATTATAATATCTATAGTTTTTTTCTTATAAGGAATCAATATGGTAGATATATTTAATCATTGATTTAGGGTGAAGAGAAATACATTTTTTTTAAAATAAATGTAATAAAACAGATATTAAAGATGGTACATAGCCTTACCTCACTAAAATAGATCTCAAATGTCTAGTGAGAGAATTCTAGATTAAGGGAGTGAAATTATTCACCGTACTAGAATTGATATTGTATTTGTACATAGTAGTAGTAGTAGTAGTAGTTGATTTTTTATTCAAAAAGAAATTATGGAAGGAAACAAGACCCCTCAAGGGGGACGGAAATGGTGAAGACCGGTCGCATCCCCCAACAAAAAAGAGGCACATTCTGAAGGGAGAGATAGGGGAGAGTTATAGAGAATGATAGGGTCGTCTTGTCTACCCAAGCGGGCAAGGGAATCCGCTGCGAAATTAGCCTCCCTCTAACTGTGAGACAAACGATCCCCAGGTGAGGCTTCCATTCTGCACCTTCTGATAATGTACGTGAGTTCCCATGGAATTCCACACCACCCTTTCATGATCATCACGAGGATATCCGAGTCCGTTTCTATTTCAGAAACGACCAGCTTCTGTCTTCTGCACACCAACAGGCCCGAAACCAAAGCTTGAACTTCCGCACACAGGGAATTGTCAGGCCCATAAAATGCACTGAAGGTGATGAGAACTGATCTAGAGGAATCATGTAGCACGCCTCTCCCCCTCATGATCCCTCCCATGCAAGACCCATAAACGTTAAGCTTGAGTCCCTCAATCGGTGGATGCCATTTAACCCACTGACCAGTCCCCTTTTTGCGAAAACAGGGGCGATTAATGAGGTTGTTAATCGTAGCAGACGTCACTCCACCTCTTATCTGAGAAGCAATCTCAAATATGAGGGACTTGAGGCTAACCTGGAGGAACAGTAACGTATGACTCTCACCTCTCTGAACCTGATTGCATGCCTCCCAAAGCACCCAACACAGAGCCACAAGGATGATTGTTCTAACCAGCCGCTCCTGATCAGAAGACCCCGCACCAGAAAACCAGCACTCCACATAATCTTGTAACGATTACTCTCCAACGCCTCTGCATGGATTATATGTGAATAGGGACCAAAGATGAAGTTCCCATTGGCTTTGAAAAAACAGATGTTTCGCTGTTTCACACGTGTGATTGGTGCAATAGAAGCACCTCGAGGCCAAAGCAATACCCCGGAGTTGAACGCTATCCTCCGTAGGTAACGCTCTCTTTCTGAGCCTCCAGAGTAAGAAATTCATTCTAATGGGAATATCTTTGCACCAGAGTGCTGGAGCCCAAGCATTGATGATGCTACCTGCCTGGACGATACTCCTGAAACCTTGTGAGGAAAACCTCCCTGAGGTAGAGGCCGAGAAGCAACATTTGTCGGGTTCATCACTCATGACAAAATTCCCGAACAAATACATCTGATTAGCGTTCAAATAGGTACTTATCAAGTCGAAATAATTGCATGCATTACTGAAGGTAATATCCGGAGAAGGACAGCCGGGGTAACGCAAGGGCTCCCCAGACCAACTAGTATCCCAAAAATTGATATTTCCAACACCGATGATCCACCTCGCACGACCTGAAAAAGTGTCAATGAGGGAAAACATACATCTTTCAAGCCTCGTGGAACTGTATAGACCCCTTGCATCAAGCCCCGGGTAACGTTCTTTGAAGAAATTCTCCCACAACGAATCCCCGATGATAATATCCCATGCGAGACGTGCCTACAGACTTTGGAGTGTACCATGTATATCACGTAAGCCAACACCTCCTGCCTCCAGTGATCTGGATAGACGCCTCCAAGAGGCCCAGTGAAACCTTCCCTCCTCCTTAGCGTCCCATAGGAAGGGGTTGAGGATGATTTCCATCCTCTCTATCGTACCCTTAGGAGGGTGGATCACCGAAAACACGTGCATGGGAATGGACGTGAGTACACTATTAATCAATATAATCCGTCCGAAAAAGGAGAGAAGCTTATTTTTCCAATTGTAGATTCTTCCTAGTATATGATCAAGGATCGTAGAGAAATGCATCTTCTTAACGTGGCCACAGGTTATCAGAACCCCAAGATAGAAAATGGGGAATGGTCGTCTACAACAACCCAGAGTTTTTTGAAACTCCATTAATCTTGAAGTTGGGCATTTATCAGAGGTGAAGAAATGACTTTTAACAGGGTTGACGCACTGCCCGCTCCATCGCCCGTAAGAAGATAAGGAGTCCATGAGAAACTTCAATTATCTCTTCCTACCATTGATAAATATCAGAATATCATCTGCAAACATAAGATGAGAAATGAAAAGACTATTCCTCCCTCGGAAGGGAATCATGAGACCTGTGTCCATCACATGCTTCAAGTTTCTTGAGAGTGAATCCTGGGCGATAAAAAAAGAAGCGGGGAAAAGGGATCCCCTTGACGAACACCGCATACAGTCTTGAAGAATCCAAAGGTCTTGCCCATCAAAGCAATGGAAAGCCACGAGGGAGAGTAACATCTAAAGCAAATATCACAAAAAACCTCACTAAACCCAATGTTCTACATGACCCGTATGATGAAGCTCCACTCCAGCGTGTCATATGACTTGTTCATATCAACTTGGAAGATGAAATTATGACCAACCTATTTCCTGTTGATGTCCTGAACCAATTCATTAGCAATGCCCACCGCACCCTGAATGTTCCTGCCCTTGATGAAGCCATGCTACTCCATTGAGACTAGACGCGGGAGAATCTTATCCAGCCTACTAACAATAACAGAGACAAGAATTTTATAAGAAACGTTTCAAAGACAAATAGGCATGTATTGGCTAATGAGAGTAGGGTCCCTGATTTTTGGAATAAGAACCAGTCTGGATGCGAAGATGCCCCTAATGAGCGGACCACCCTTGAAAAAGTCCTGGATCGACTCCACAACAAGTTGGCCAACAATATCCCAGGCGAAGCTGAAGAAGCTGGCCGGGAAACCATCAGGACCAGGTGCAATGTCCTGGGGCATTTTCCTGACAGCCATCCGGATCTCCTCAGCCGAAGGAATGGAGGAGAGAGTAGAATTGTCCTCCTAGATAACCGTTGAGGGAATAAGGCTGAAAAAGTCCTCTGAAGCATGAAACCCCCTCACGAAGGAAGAAGCAGGCTCCCCTGCCAAGATCTTCTAAAAGTAATCCAGAGAAATCATCCCCGCAGTGTTCACATCTAAAGTGTAGTCCCCGTTTTCCATTCTCAGGTTAATCTTTGAACTTCTCCTCTCTTTAATGCAATCATGAATGAAAGCACTATTTCGATCCCCTTCCTTAAGCCATCGGATCTGAGACCTTTGTTTGGAGTCCCTCTCCAAAGAAATAAGCCTCTCGCCCAAGAGATTCTTTTTATCACATAGAACAATGAACACATTCTCATCCCAACAGTTTTGAAGAGAATCTTCCAATCTGTCGACTTCTATCATGAGATTATCAATACCTTTGGCAACATCAGGTCTCGAGCTCACCCAACTTTGCAAGTCCAATCTAAGACATCTGAGGCAGTTCACCAGGCCACCCCATGATCTAGTATCATCACCTTTATCCCATGACGTCCTGATAATATCTAAAAAAGCATCATCCCCATGCCATGCAGACGAGTAGGCGAAGAAAGCCCTCGCAGCCTCCTCCATCTTTATGTTGATTAAAATTGGACTGTGATCAGAGAGCACCCGCTGAAGATGAGAAACTGACGTCTCTGGAAATAAGTCCAACCCATGAAGGTTGGATAAACAACCGTCCATCCGACACCAAATGCGCTCTGCTCCCTTACGGTGATTGCACCAGGTGAACTTATGCCCAGAGAAACCCAAGTCCAAGAGCCCTGCGCTCCTCATGAAGTCATTGAATTCCATTATGCCACTAAAGTTAAAACCAACTCCCCCATTTTTCTCAAAGATGTCCTCAATGACATTGAAGTCACCACCAACGAACCAGGGGAGAGAGCCCGTATGTAGGTTTCCCAGGAGATGCCAAAGTTCCCTCCTCTTGGAAACCTCAGTGGCCGCACAGACAAAGGAAAACATCAAAACATGATTTGAAGTGGTGATCTTGGTGTTGATGCATTGAGACGAGAAACTCAAGATGTCAATAGAAACATGACTTTTCCAGCCAATCCAAATATGTGGGTTCTCAGCACTGCCCTGGAAGAAGTTGGAGAATCCCATTTTCCTGAAAAGAGAAAGGGCTTTGCTGGATACCTGCTTGGGTTCCAAAATAACAACAACTTGAACAAGATAAGACCTCGCCTCAGAAGCCAGCAAGGCACACTTTGCTGGAGCCCCCAAGCCCCGAGCATTCCAGATAAGAACAGGGATCATCACGACAGGCCCTTTCGGGCACAACCAGGTGAGGACAAGGAAAAGGGGGCCGGCTCAAAATGCCGGTAGAATTTGGATCTGGAACGGGTGACAGGGCTAGAAACCACTCCACCAAGGGATGCCAGTTTGGGAGTAAGGACCACCTTCTTGAAAGAGAAGGCCTCCTCTTCCATCGGATATTTCCCTTTAACATTATCATCACCAACAGAGAAGAATCCCACCTCTCTCTGAATAGAGGGGGAGAGAAGACAACGTTGAGGAGAGAGTCGTGGGAGCACCAGCTCTTTCTCCATCCCAGGAGAGGGGAGATCCTCCTTGGCCAACCCCTCCACATACAGAATGAGACTACTCGCAAGAGTCATCCGGATGATCTCTAGAGAAAGAAGGGAGGATACCAGGAAAGATGAGGGAGGAGGAGCGAGAAGCCTGGGCATGCTCCCCATAAGATCCAGAACAAAGCCACGCTCAAACCCTGCCCTTCGATCCTGTCGGGGAGGGATCTCAGCCCCAGGACAGGGTGACCAGACGATCAGATCAAGAGGCACCGAGTGAGCCGACAACCGGTCTGATACCGGAGACCGCACCCCCATGCAAACCTCTTCTGGCACACCTTCACACAAGGGAGAATTCAAATTTGAAAAATAAGTGGGCCGAACTGGGGACCCCTCAGGTCTACAGACGGGCGAACCCTGACCCGGTCCCGCTGGAGGCGCTTGCCGGGACGAGCTCGCACCACCCTTCAACCTTCTACAGTCCAAAACCCAGTGCCCATGTAGTCCGCAATGCACACAGAACTTCAAAGAGTGATGAAACCTGACCCTTTTTCTCCAAGAGAAACCGTCACTGGCCTGCAAGATAACTGATGAGGGCGGACACTTAGCCAGGTCGAGTTCCACACATATGTGGGGGGAGCCCGTGGACAGGAGGGACAGAGTTGACACATCCATACATAGAAAGGATCCCAAAGAGTTTCCCAGAGACTGTAGAATGGAAGGATTCGGGAAAGGCAGCGGGAGGCCCGGGAAGGAAACCCAAACCGCATCCGAGGAGGACTCTCGGCCAAAATGGTAATCCCCGGACCAACGAGAAAGGGAGAAACGCCAGGCACCACACTTTTTACTAGCACTGGACCATGCCCTTACAAAGTCAGGTCTGGAACCAAAGTGAATGCTGAAGGCTGCACTGGAAAGCTCGGAGACCGCCGGAGGGCACGAGAGACCCCAAGAGTTCACCACACCCCGAAACAACTTCAGAGAGGGTTTTCTGCGACCGAAGTGAGCCACTAAAGAGAGGTCAAGGAGGGAGGCCGCTTCCTGAAGTTCCTGAGCAGAAAGATCCACCACCGGGCAACCCTCCACCTGTCTGAGGGGCCAGGACTCCACCTGGACAGGAGCCAAGCGAGGATGGACCTCTGGAGCCGAAGAGGAAGGGCCAGAAGCAACCACCGACGGGGGAGAGTCGCACAAAACCGACTTGTAGGAAGCCTTCTCATAAGGATGAACGGGAGTGGAAGCCAGGGCCGGCGCAGGGAAGGATGTCGGCGAAGGGACGGGAGCGGAAGCGGGAGAAGGAGCAGAAGCCATCTATGATTAACTCTAGTATAAATGTTGTATTTGTACATAAGATATGGTATCATTATAGATAAGGAAGAGTAAATCACATGTCATAATTGGATTAGTGTATCATAATCTTTCGATGAATTTGTGCTAACATCCCGTGGCCTATAGTATCCACAATGTCTTATCTCTCACAGTTTTATCTACATGATGATATGACTCGGTGTTACAAGTGGAAGTTTTCCCCAGCTTAGGAGTCTAAGGGATAAAATCTATAGTCCCAAAGTTGGGGGACTATATAAATATTGACTCAGTATATCAAAGATAGATATAAACATATAAATGGAAATATAGAAGTGTGTTCTCACTGTAGTATCATAGAAAATGTAATAGTTATTCAAACATAGTATACATACAATGTGTTTTTTGAAAACATTTCACCACCTTTATTATGAGGTCATTTTATGTGGTGGATTCATACATTAAGATTGTACCCTTTAATGTTTCTCCTAAATTAGTGTAGTGATTCTCCATCTCTACTGAAAAAGGTATTTTTCCTAGACCACATAAATTGATGTGTCATGTTTTCATATACTTATTATTATTCTATTCATTATTTTCTATATCTATAAACAATTTTATCAGGGTGAATCCAAGTATTTTTCAAACATTACGAGAGATTAAATGGATATTTTATTTATAAATATTAAAAATTCATTTTTGAAAATGTTTTTTTAGTAAAATGGGTTTCCATTAGATAACCAGTTTAATCCACTAGATCTCTTATAGATACCCAATGGACTTATAGTGGTAGTTTTTCTAATAGTAATAACCCCCATTCCCCTATATAGTCATCCGGAAATAATATCTCTTCTGTCGCAGAATCCTCCAAGCATAAAACCCATGTCTAAGAACATAAATAAAGGATTCAAAAATCTACTACCGAAGGGAATTGTAACCTATTTCGGTCATGTTTATTAGAACCTTCTAACCATCCATCTTCTTATCCCCAAGAGTCATCAACTAACATCATACGGAAATAACTCAAGACATGAAATTTTCATCTCACCCTCTTAGTCCCATGTTTAATCCTAGAGATTACTATGTTGAAATTTTACTTGAACTAGTGGAAATATCTTACTTCGAAACACATTATGAAATTTGTTTACAACACATATTGGATTCTATATACATGGAAAATATGCTTCAGCCTCGATTTCGTCATATTAAGTTATATAAAAGGATTGGAAACATAATTTTTT
Organism: Viscum album; assembly: GCA_963277665.1. Taxonomy (NCBI): domain Eukaryota; kingdom Viridiplantae; phylum Streptophyta; class Magnoliopsida; order Santalales; family Viscaceae; genus Viscum; species Viscum album. The sequence goes on along the minus strand of OY728140.1, from coordinate 491,480,260 downwards.
AGCAAACACAAATTGAACATTTAATTCATAGAAAACATATAAGAGGTATATATAGCTAGTAAGATATATCTCCAACTCAAGATAATATTTCAAAATGGCTAGCATGATTAGGATTCATTTTCAATTTCTTTCCCACAATTAGGTGGCCCATTCTCAAATATGCCTGAAGAAAAACATAATCTACATTGTTGAATTCCAAAAGTTATCGTTTTAAGTATTTTTATTCCTTTTAGCTATATTTAGTAGGAATTAGTAGTTTTAAAATAAATTTAACCTATTTAGTGATCTTCTATTTGGTTCTAGTTATTGTCACTAAGGATTTTTCTATTTCTATCTAGATACAATAGAATATCATGGTCACTCATATAGAGATTATAAAGGTGTTTTATGAATTGATGATTGGTAGTAATTATTATTGTAAAATTCAACAAATGATAGGTGATCATAATTTGATCCACTAAAATTAACTATTCATTCCAAGAGCATAACCCTGGTATATGAATAGTCTACCCAGACTAACCATCTGCATGTTCATGAAAATAAGTACACTATTTATCTAGTGAATGAAGTTCCTATTGTAACCCTTATAAAATACATAAATTTGGGGTCCATTACAATGATAACCCTAGGATATTCAATAATAGTAAATCTTTATATATTAAAAAGGAATGACTGCATTTGATATCTAATAATATATGCCACATAATGCTTGAATGATCAAATACATTTTACTATTTTAATTTTACAGTTATAATCTATGAATTAATATGGAAGGAATGTATTGAAATAACTCACTTTTTTTAAATAAATATAATGGTATAAACTAGTATGAATTTTTTGGTAACTTCATATAAAATAGTCACACAATGTTTTGTAAATTCATTATAATCATAAAAAGATATATTTTCTTCATAATTTATTTTTAGTTGTATTTTATGTAAAAATAATATAATTAATTTCTGAAGCCTTTATAATCATATTTTATAAAATAAATTTCATTTTCTAAATTTTAATATCAAAATTAGTATATGGTGAAAATTTTATAATTTTCTGAAAAATTTAGTTTTTGGTGAATAGTAAAATATATAGTTTTTTATAAAATATGGTACCATTCATGATATCATGATCACATAATTATTATATAAAATATATTAAACCAATGAAATTAATAAATTATAATATTATAATATAAATATGGTAAAATATAATTAAAAAAACGTAAATTATAATTTCTGTCATGATAAATATAAAAATCATTCTAAGTGCCTCCACATCATTAGAAAAGTAAAATTTGGTTATATATTTTAATTGAGTGATAAAAATTCAAATCATTAAATTTTTTATATTTATTAGGTATAAATATTGATTTTTAGTGATATTTTTCAATTTTGGAGTTATATAACATGAATCTTATCCAAATTTTTGTTTAATGCTTACGTAAAGCACGAAATGTGAAATTAAATTATTAAATAATTTTTCAGGACATAGATATGATTAATTGTACATAATTAAGGAATACAAAAGAGTATATTGATCCCAAATAATTTATTTTTATGGTAGTAATTTATTTTATATTTTTATATATGAAATAATTAACGTTAATTCCTATGAAATAATGATACATCATTGATGCAAGTAGAAGAAATATAAAAAAATAATTTATTTAAAATCATAAGAACACATAAATTACATAATAATTTAGATAAGTCAATTTAGATGAATATTTTCATCCATAATAATCCATGGGTTTAATTTATTCCTTTTTTAGTCACATGGTTGACATAAAATCCCTTATAATACTTTTTTCGAAAGAAAGTCAAACTGTTAACACTAAAGTTTTGAATTATTATAATATTTTTAATATATGTTTCTATGAAGATATGTATGATCATAAATAGTATATGGAAATATAAAAAAATTATATTAATCATGTAAAATTATTTTTAATTTTTTGGGATGAAATAACAACCTCAATCGGTATCACAACGATAATGTAGTAATTAATAAATTATTGGTGAAATCAAATAAATTATTTTAAAATATTAATATATATATTTTTAGCTAATTAATATGATCCATGAAATATATTGAGAAATATCAAATTTATAGGATATAATAAAATAGTTTGTTCAAATTTGAATCTATTTTTAATGTTATTAAAATCATAGAAATCAATAAATTTAATTTTGAAAATAATGTTATTTAATGATTATAATATTTTATCAAATTACATGAAAATCATAAAAATATTGAATAATACCAAATAGAAAAATATTTTGTCTATAATTTAATCCAATGTGATTTATAATACTTTTGGATGTTTTTTCCCATAGAATATACATAATTATATTTTAATGTTTTATGGAATTCCTAGAGTTCCCCTCACCTCAATTATAAAATCAATTAATTCTTTAACTTCATTTCACCACCATGAGCCTTATATATCAACCATACTATAAAAACTCTCTTATTAACTTCCTTATACATATTATATGTGTTTTAGTATCACCAAATATCAATTCCATGGTCCTTAAGGGGTCATTCAAGTTGATGATATTTAAGAGGTAATTTTCTCAAACCACATCTCTTAATTTCCTTTTCTCCCCATATACTTAATCAATAAATGAAATAGTAATTCAAGTATCATGTATATATTCAAATTCAGTTTTTTATTTCATATCATATATAATTATATTTTATCCATTTATATTATTAATTGAATCAAAACCATTTTTCAAATTACGTCGATTAACCGTTTTTGTGGATAAAGGGTTTTCATTTTTCATTATCTCCTTCAATGATGGTCATAAAACAATTTTTTTACTTAAATAATATTTTTATAATTATAATATAACTAATTTCATGTTATGGAACTAAAATAATTGTATGTGATATTAAAGAAAATAAAATTAATTTGGTATCGTTGGAAAAATATTATAATATACAAAACAATTGTCATTATCATTTTATAAAATGAATCATCCTCATGTTGGAAAGAGAAAACTGATATAAAAGAACAATGTAAGATTATGTAAGTGAATTAATACCATTTCATTCTAATTTTGTAATATTATGTCAACTTGATAATGAATTCCATAATGAAATGACCATGAACCCATAAAACAAATACACCTAAAACAATGGAAATAAAAATATATTATTAATAAAATTGGTGGAAAGATGTTATAAAGAGACCATATAAGTTGTTATAAATATTAATATATATATATATAATAAATTAAGAAAGTTATTTTAACCTTTATAAATTTGGTTTGAATATGTATGAAGGAATTAAAACATGGGGTGAGGGACTCTTTAACTAAAAAAATATTGTTTTAAATGTTTTAATGGTTTATTTCATAAATATTTATCATTCATGTAATTTATTTAAAAAATATTTTTATGAAATTATTTATTATGAAAAAATATATTTTAAAATGAACGTTTTTTAATTTCTTTCAAATGTTATCATAAGTTATTTTTTAATGTTTTATGTAAGGGACTTTTCTTTAAAAATCCTCTTTAACGTCTATTTTTACTAAATTCAAAATGAATGTATTTTCAACATAAACAGAATAAGATGATTTTTACTATTTCGGGAACTCATAATGTTTTGAATACTAATTTAAAATATATTAAGGTAAATTTCAATGAAAATTCATTCCTTTGTATGCATACAGTGTTATTTTAAAATAATTGATTTTCTTTGATGATTGTTTTTATGAAGCAGGTTTTATGATTATGTTATAGTTCATGGGAATTTTTTATGATGATTATGGGTTATAACATAAAAAAAATATTGGTGTGTCCTAGATATCCCTGAAATTCCTCGGATACGTTGGATTTTGACCATATTGGTTACTCCAAGTGTAACTATGATGGTTACATCCAAGTCTATCTGTAAGGGTTATTTATTAGTAGTCACGAGGGTTACAAATAATTTTCTATCCATGAGACTTAAAAAATAAGTAATTATTATAAGAAAAATAATCCCCAAGTTACATATATGATTTATTGTATTCTTTATATGTATTTTCATAAATCCCATGCTTTTACAAGGTAAGTTATTGGACATTTGTACAATGGAAAATATATCTTATTTTTTCAAGGGTGAAAGGTATGAAATTGTGAAAATGAAATCATGTGTCTATATTTTATTCAAATAATAATATATGGATTTTATTTTTCCCTTATGACATCCATTTAAATGTCTTATGTAATTATTTTGCAGAGAAAAGGTGATTTTATGTGTAAGAAAATGTTTATTTTAAACCCATGTTTATCTTGAAAATAGAAAATTTCTATATGTATTTATGGATTAATTTTTTCCTCCTGTTTTTTTTCCCTTATTAATATTTTTTCTCATAAAGTGTTATAAATTTCTTAAGAGGATTTATGGAAGACTAGGGACATGTATGGGATCACAGGAAAATTTGTGTTGATTTATTGGGAAAAGAAATCATGTTTTATTTTAAATAATTTTGGTTTATAGAAAAAATGGATACTATTTAGAAATTTAAACATGAAATATATGGGTTTTATTTTTAATATATTATGCTAATTATCCAATAGTATAATCCTAAAGGATATTGTGGAATTAAATCATGTGAATTCTCGTCTGAAATCACTAGAATATTTAATGTTTATTGTCGAAGCCTTTCAATTAATATCATATAATTGTTTAGATAACATTGGTGAAAAGGATGTTTTCTTACGATATATTATTAATATGTATAGATATTATCATGTTTTTATAATTATAACGTTAATCATAAGGCAACTTTCTTAGGAACCCCATTTTAGGATATATTTTCTGTAATTTTAAGGTGGCTAATGATATTTTTAGTGACATTTTTTTGAGGTAACTATGGGATACATAATGAAAGGTATGGGATTAACATTATGGATATAAGATTTCTTTAATGTTAAATACCTTATGAGGGTACTTCTTAATTTTCAATTAATGTTGTAAAAATTATTTTTTTAGGAAAAAAAGGGGAACCCACTGGTTAGACGACAACCCATCACATCTTGTAAGGCCTCGGGGATTGATCCCACAACCGAGGGGAGAAATGGATGCATTGCCTACCATAAGCCTACATAAAGTCCTAGTTACATTTAAATTTTCTTTTTATTCATATGATCTTATGGATGTTGTTTATTTTTAATTTAGAAATACATGTTTTATCGAATAGATAACCATTAGTTCGGAAAAATATTTGGTGGTTAAGTGATTATTGTTATTTTGGATCATGTTTACTTTCATGTTAACACCTTTTGATTATGCTAAAAAAATACTATAGGATTTTATGTGACAAATAATGGTTGAATTATTTTTTGGACGTATGTATGAATTTATTGTTGATTTATAGTGATTTAGTTTATTCATGGAAATCATTATTATGTCATGGAGATTATGTTATTTATGGAATTATATTTTGGTATGAGACATTAAGAGTTATTAATATATATTAAATTTATCATAGAAATATATGTTACTAAGTAATTATAATTTTTAGGTTTTGATATTATTATATAATATTTTTGGGGAATTTAGAGGATAGTTATTTGTTTAATGCTCTATGTTGAACATTGGGTATTATTTTTTGAATTTTTGAAACTATTTTTTTCCAAATTATCTTGTATTTTCTTAACCATTATTTGTCATTTAATGTCTATATACATGATTAATATATTTTTTATCATTTGTGTATTATGTGAGGATTTAGAAGTTCATTCTAGTTCTCTAAACATAAAAAATCCATACTATTCATTTTGAGAAAAATACATAGTTTTAGTGGAGATGTAATAATTCATGAAACAACAATTATGATTTTACTATAGATATTAAATTGATTCATCATCTCTAGGAAAACAATATTTAAATAAAAATTTAATTTTTTTAAATTTCTTATTGAGAGATCCATGTCTTCAAAACCTATAAATATTTTCCACTTTTTGGTAGTTAACTTTCCTATGATCATGTTGTCAATCACTCACAATTAGTCCTTTAGAGTTTGTTTTATCTTTAATTCCAATGTTATTTAACCTGGAATCCTAGTATGTGTTATTTTAGGTTTCCATTATACTTACCTTTCTTTCTTTTCATGTAAATGTTTTATTAATCCATCGTCTGATATGGGATTTCAATAATGGTATTTTATAATTTCAAATAGTAGTTGATGATCCTTAGTTCAAAATTGAATGAATGTAATTTTCTCTAGGGTTGGAGGATGTAAAATCCTGGTATTTTAAACATGATGGATTAATTTTGATAGTATAAAAGATACGTCACATCACGTTTAAATGAACAACTACTATTAATTATTTAAATCTGGTTATTATACATTTTGTGTTAAATTATAATAAATGAAATAACGTAATTGGTTTTTAAAATAAATATACATTTAAAACTCATTATGAATTTATTGATAGGTTCATTTAAAGTAATCAATCCATTTTCAGTAAATTCAATATGTTCTTTAAAAAATATTGTTTCTTAAAAAATTAATTTAATTTTTTTTATATAAAAATAATATAATTAATTTAGACTGACTGAAAATTAAATTTTTATTTTCCAAAAACTTTTAAGGAAAAAGTGAGAAACCGTGGGTTCAACCAAAGAAAGGGATTACAGAATCATTAAAGTATAATTTAAGACTACCAGAGTAAATCTCTCTTACCTGAGTGTTGGGTTCCTCCATAAGAAGATCTTCGACATGAAAAGTCAGCTTGTCCCAAGACTGGATGTACTCTTCAAGGTTGATCTTCCCATTGAAGAAACCCACAACTAATATTAGGTCATGCTTGTCAATCCATGTATATTTATCCTCGTTGAGAGTCACCCTTAAGGATCTCCCCATCATTTTAGTAGCTTATTCTTTAGTGGCATTGAGAGACAAAACGTGTTCAACCGCTTCTTCACCAGAGCTCATGAGTAACTCCAAGGATTTATCAATCGCATCTTCTGACTTACACCGATTGTCCTTCTGCTTGCCTTTCAATTTCTTTGTTGACTGTGCCTCCATCGGAGGAGGCAAATGAGAATAATATTTCATCTCTTCTCAGATGCCCTTCCCCCCATCTGTTTCTGACTCCTGAATCGGATCGTCTATCAGTGTACCAAGTTGTACATCTTGGTTTAAGCCACTATCTTGTAGATCAGGTTCACAATAAACATATTCTTTATGAATCTCATTCGTTACAAAAATAGTTTCCTGAGACCTGTCCCCCTCCTCTCTCGGGTCATCAACTTCAAGACACTAAAAACGATTCTAGACTGATACCTTTGAACTGATTCTTTACTGACTCACCCAACTTGTTGCCTTTACCAAGCCAGTACTATCATCATTGTGTGGAAGTTCCACTACACCTACATCCTTCCTCTCTATACCACCCTCTGCAACCACAACATTCTGATTTGTATTATTTTTAGATTTAACTATAGCTTCAGAAAATCAATGCCCATCTTCGGAGAGACTACCTAAGATCACATAACTCTCATGAGGTACCATCGCCACCATAGTAGTTTCTCCACTCAAATTGCATTTCACTCTACTAAAAATCTCTTGGAATTTCAGATCAGGAGGCAGAGACAGAGGTTTCTTCGGTTGCACTAGATTAGTTTAAATATCCTGGACCAGCTGTTTAGATTTTGGGAATACCTTATCCAAAGAGGAGTAGCAAGCTACACTCAAGGCAGAGCTACCCTGCATCCTAGTGGAGGCCTATTCAACTGAAATCGGATTTACATGAGCCTTCACAGCCGGTATCCCGCATCTGAAAACTGCACTCTTATGTCCCAGCCGATTGCACTTGGTTAAAATATCAGCCAAACTCTCAAAAACAACTTGTTGTTTGTATCAAAACTCTTCGCCTACAGCATCCCCGAAAGACTCAACCGGTGACATTGAAACAACAACCTCGACACAGATTCTATGTGAAATGGGATGGATTCCATATTTCGTTTGGCTATCCACACAATGATATCTACCTACTAGGTTCCCTAACATGCGTAAGATAGACGGGTTTTTAAAAGGAAGTGGGGGATTAGGAAGCCTTACCCAGATCATAAAAGAGGGATAATCACACCGCATATGAAATTAAAAGGACCACGTGAAGAGATAAAAACCAAATACACCACAAACGCGAGGCGTAATCGACCAAGCCTGGATCATATCGTCCTCTAAGGTGAATCTGATCATTGTATGCTTCGAATCAACAAGACTGATGGTTACCCGCTCTTGCAAACCCCAGGCGCTAAAGACAAATCTGTTTATGGAGTCCACTGGAGAACTACAATGCTTGAATCATGCAATCAAAGTCACACATAAGAGGGAGGAGGCTTCAGTGAATTCCGAAGTAGAAATTGGAAGCTGCGGGAGTCCATCGAACCTGTTTGGCACCTTCGGACTGAGAGAAATCGGAGGAATGGGAGGGATGAAATCTGGGTTTTAGATGGGTGAGAAAGATGATGGTCGACAATAAGGTAAAGGCGACAAAGGTCCCTCCCCCACCAAGGGGGAGGGCCCAACATGGAGGCCATCAGCGCTAGGTCATCGTTTCGACCACGCGGGAGCTCCCCCTCAACGTTTCTCAATCCCTCCAATAGATTAATGATATATTTGTATTATTTAGGGAACCTTTAAAATATGTACTTAATGAAATTATTTTCATTTTTTAAATCAGAATAAAAAATTAGTTTATGATGAAATTTTGATAATTTTCTGAAAATGTTTAATGTTTGGTGAACAATAAAAATTACATTTTTTTAAAAAATATGGTATCTTTTGTGATATAGTCAATATATAATTATGATATAAAATTTATTAAAATTAAGGAATGAATAAATTTTTATATTATAATATATATATTGTACAAAAATATTTCATAATATGTAAATTATAATTTATTTCATGGTAAATATAAAATTCAGTCTCAATGTTGGCTTAATGTCTATGCACCATTTGTAATGTCAAATGTGTTTCCATATATATAATAATTGTTTGATAAAAAGTATTTTAATGACTTTTTTATTATTAATTGTTTTTAAATGCTTATTTTTACTGATATTTGATTAATGTTATTTTTATACTACATGAATCTTATCCAAATTTGGGTGCAAAGCTTGGGTTAGGCAAGAAAAGTCAAATTAAAAATTAAATGATATTTATTGACATGGATAGATGTAAATATATATAATGAAAGAATATAAAGTATTATATTAAGGTAAAATATATTATTTTTATGATATTAATTTATTTTTAATTTTTATATATGAAATATTTAATTTTAATGCTTGTGAAGCGCTAATAGAGTTCGTGTACAAAACAACAAACACTAGAAAAATAATTTTTATAAAATTATAAGAACTCTTAAATTACCTATAAATTTGGATACATAATTTTTATGAACAACATTCTCATATAATCATAATTGGGATAAATTTATGTCCTTTTGGATTCACGTAGTATACATCAAGTCCCCTGTAATGTTTTATCTATAATAAATTCTAACTATTCACATTTTGATTAATTGGTATACCATTTTTAATATATGGTTTCTAATAGATATGTTAGATAATAAATAGTATTTGGAAGGATAAAATAATTATCATAATAATGAAAATTTTGTTTAAAATTTTAGGGAAGAAATGATTTCCTTAAAGGCTTGCACAAGGATGAAGCAGTAATTATTACATTAATGAAAAACAACAAAATGTTTTTAAAGAATATTTAAATAAATATAATTTCCCATAATTATTTTGATCCATGAATTATATAGATAAAAAATATTCAAGATTTAATAAAATATTTTTTATGAATTTGAACCTTTTTTGATGTTTTTAATGTCATGGTATTGAATTGTGTTAATTTAGTCAATAATGATATTTAACGCCTATAATATTTATTTAAATTACAAAGAAATAATAAAAATCATCAATATGTCCAAATGGGACAATATTTGTCCCAAAATATGATCCCCATTGCATTATATTCTTTTTTAAGTCTTTTCCCAAAGAATTAACATAATTATAATTTATTATTTTAAGTAATCCATAAAGTTCCTCTCACATCAATTATAAAACTTCACTCATTCCTTCACATAATTTCACCACCTCGATACATTTATATTGGCCATAATATTCCAATATTCTCATCTTCACTTCCCTATCAACATTATAGAGGTCGTGGTCTCACCAAAAGATAAATTCCAATGTCCTTAAGGGGTCCCTCAAGGAGGTGATATTCTTTTTCTCCTCACTTCCTTCATCCACAAGGTCATAATATCCTTATCATCATGTATATACTAAAATGTTATTTTTCTAATGGAATATTTAATATATTTCTATTTTTCACTTTCTATTATTAAATGAAACAAAATGATTTTCCAATTTATGGAAATTAATCATCTCTGTGGATAATGAGGTTTTGTTTTTCATTATCACCTTCAAGGTTGGTCATAAAACTGTTATTTTTGTCATATATAATTGTAATAAGTATATAATAACTTATTTAATGTTATAAAACGGATATATAAATATTATATTAAATAAAATTAAATTAATTAGTGATGATTGTAGAAACCTCCAAAATAAACCAAACAATTATCATTAACAATTTATCAAATGAATTATACTTATATCAAAAATAAAAAGGGATATATGGGATGATTTAAAATCATGGAATTGTTATAAATACATTTCATTCCACTTATGTATTATTATTTCATTTTTACAAGGAAGTCCATAATGAACCAAACATGAAACTATAAAACAAATGAACCTAAAAAAATAAAGAAATAATATTAATATATGGGTCGAAACATATTATAAAAAGACCATGTAATGTGTTATAAATATTAATATGGTTTTATAATAAATTAATAACAATATTTAAACCTTTATATAGGTGTTTTTAATATGTTTTATAGAACTTGATCCAAAGGTAAGTGAATCTTTAAATAAAAAACATCATTATAAATTTATTAATGATTTATTTCCTAAATAATTCTATTTCATGTATATGTTTTTCAAATAATTTTTATGAATTTATTTATAATGGAAAAGAAGATTTAAAAATTTATAATTTATAATTTCCCTTCAATTTTGTGAAAATGGATTTTTTAAGGATTTATGTATGGAAATTTTCTTTGAAAAACTTCTTTAATGTCTCATTTTAAAAAAATAAAAAAAATATTTTTTAACATAAATATAAAGGGAATGATTTCCCTCTTTCATGATGCATTAATATTTTGAAACCTCCAATACCTGATTATATGGTTATTTTCAATGATTTTTTTTACATTGTATGTGAAAAATATTCTTTTAAAATTAGTTATTTTCCTCAATGAATGTATTTATAGTGCATGTATTCGTGAATTATTAATATGTTTTGGTTCTTGGGAATTTTTTATGATGATAGGTGGTTCCACCATAAACCAAATATGATTGTTTTCTTGATATCCCTGCAATGAATTAGATATATTAGAAGTCTGTTATAATGGTTATTCCAAATGGAACAACAATGGTTACATCCAAGAATAAATGTGATAGTTATTTTAAGGTAGTCATGAGGGTTAAAAATCATATGTTATCCATGAGTGTAACAATAATAAGTAAGTATGATAGTAAAATTATTCCCTAAGTCACATATATGATTTAATTTATTCGTTATATTTTTTTAGAAATATAGTAATTTTATAAGATAAGTTATTGGGAATATGTTCATAGGAAATTATATATTACTTTTTAAGGGTGAAAATTATAACTTCTTTTAAACATTTTCATGAATTAGTATAGTTTTAAAATAAACCTATATGGATTTTATTTTTCCCTTAGGATTTATATTGAAATGTTTTATGGAGTTTTTTGGGAAATAAAGGTGATTTCATGGGTAATAAAATATTTATTCTGTGCTCAATGTTTAATTTTAAAAATGAGAATTTATATATGTATTTAAGAATTAAAATTTTCAATATTCTTTTTCATGTCTAGTACTATGGTTGTTTTTCCCTTACAATCTATTAAAATGTTTTTATAGGGTTTAAGGAAGTGTAGGGACAATAATACAATAAAGATAAATTTTGTGAAGATTTATCATCAAAATAAATCATATATTATTTTGAAAGAGTTTTTTAATTAAAAATGGATACCTTTTATATGTTTCAACATGTAATTTAGGGTTTTTTATTATAATAAATATTCCAAATTTACTAAAACTCTAATCCTAAAAGATCATTTGTATTGAAAGAAAGTGAATTCTGTGAAAAATTAAATAGAATCTATAATTATACGGTTTGTTTCCATACACCAAGAATCATTAAAATATTCATGAAATATAGATTCCAATTCTAATAAACTAATAAACTATCATTTATTGCAAAAACGTAATCCATTATGGTCATATGGTCAACATTAAACCAAAAGGAATATCAATCTCTCGTTGTTCTCATGAGACTTGTCACAAAATCAATAATGATATAATCTGAGTTCTATAATGGAAATAAAAGTTTCTATAGGTTACATAAAGGAATATGGTGATCCAAATTCACTAATTGATAGGTAATAATTATTCCCTTCACACTTTTTATCTCCTTATTCATACTAGGTCACCATAACTACCATAAAATGTCATAATAAATCATCATAATTCTAAGATGCATAGCCCATATTGAATCATGGTTATCCTTCATCAAAATATATCTTATACTAGTAGGGAAAATAATATTGCTATAAACATATAAGGTGGATGATGATTTCTTAAACCAACCATAAAGGATCTCCTCATTATGAAACTTGTCCAGAATAATTTCACAATCTAGGTCTAATATTTTAGAGTCCTTGACCTATTATATGAGGGGTATATGAGTTAAATATGTCATAACATCATTCTTTATTGATTATCTACAAAATTAAGGTAATGTTCATCCAAAAAAGATATCAATCAATAATCATTCTTGGATTCCACCACCTTTTTCAAATGAACATTTCAGTATAAGGAGTCATCAAAATTGATTCCATTACGTAGAACATATTGAATAAGAAATACAATTTTTTTAGTTTTTCCACCGAATTTAATTGCTTGAGATTGATATACCATTAGTATAAGATATATTACTTATTTGTTTTCTCTATAAACCACACAATGTTACGTCTATATATATTTTTTCTCTATAACCTAAAATCATGAAAAATAGTGGAAAGTTTCAAATCATGGGTAGTGTAGTTCCATTCATGATGATATAACTATATGGAACCATACAACACTACCAACTGGTCTTGTATAAGGATACCTCAAAGACACACTATAGATGAATGAAAATATACCTCAAATCCCCCACTTGGTTGTGGAAGGACAAGAAGGCGAGTTGTGGTAAATTGATTTATCATATCCTCAAAATATCACTGAAATTAGCGTATACACAAAAAATACCTTTTTATTAATTAGGGAAGTCATATGATCATTAATCATATTTAAATATCTAATGAAAGGGATGTAATACCCCACTATGAATGTGTCTATAAATGACTGAAAATTATTTTTCCAAAAATTCATAAACAAAAAAGAGAATTAATTTTTCTAAATGGTATAACCATATATTTAAAATGGTTATAGGAACTTTGAAAATAATTTTTAAGTATATCCTATATTCTAGATTGATGTTAGTGTAGACTTGATCATATATAACTTTTATAAAACCATCTCATTCCCATTAAGAGATAAAATATACCATCAATTATTGGAAAAACGTAGTAATATTTTATCTTGAAAACATTAAAATTCTAGAACTCCACACCTAATCATGATTTTCCTTAGACTTTCATAGCAATATGGAATGAATAACCACATGTAAATTTTATTGGTAGAATGAATCCCTAATACTAAAGTTCCTCAATTTGAATATTTAATTTCCTCTGTTACTTAGATCTATATGTCTTAAAGCAATTTAAAATGTTTTGGTTCTAGGAAGAAAATTAAATATAAAATCTACTTATATTTATGTGTAAGAACAATAATGTATTTAGAAAATAACATCATGATATATTCTTCCAAATATGGAAGTACTTTTCAATGTTTTCTATCAACCACTAATGAAATAAAAAAATAAATCTCTATCATAATAACTTATACTGATCTAAGATCATGACATTCTTCACTAGACAGTATTTCCCACTATCTATAAAGAGTATATTAGTACACTCTCTATGATGTGCTTGTGAAAAAAAGAATGGCTGACGGCGGTGCTCCTTCGTCTTTACCTTCTGCTTGGTCTTTGCCGTCTTCTTCGTCTATTCCGGTGGCTGACGGCGGCTTCTCTGGTAATGGAGGCGGAGTGGTGTCGACTCTTTCTGATAATGGTTCTTATGGCTTGGCTGGAGGCGGGGGTGAGACTCTGACGAAGGCCTCCTTTAAAGAGGCCTTGTGTGGCGACGTTCCTAAGGTTGAAGCTGGTCCATCCTCTTCCTTGGTAGGCTCTTTCTCGGTCATCCCTCCTGTGGTGGTGGAAAGTCGTCCTATTAGGAATGTCACCGGAGTGCCGGTTGTGTCTCTCTCGGCTCAGGAGCTTAAAGAGGCGGCGACCTTCCATGATCTGACTCTGGTGGCGCGTTTTGGCCGCAATAAACCCTCCGGGGCGGTTTTCTGAAGTTTTGTGGAATCTTGGGGTCTTTCACACCCGGCAGTGGTTTCAGAGTTTTCCCGGGTGGCGTTCTGTATCCATTTCGCTTCCAGGGAGGACTTCGTAAGGGCTTGGTCCAGCCATGATAGACGATGCGGCTCCTGGCGTTTTTCTCTCTCGAGGTGGTCTTGGGACTGCCACTTCGGCCATGAATCATCTATGGACGCTGTTTGGATCTCTCTTCCTGGGTTACCCCTGCCTTTTCATAACCCGGCGATTCTCAGGGAGGTCGGCAATGCGCTCGGGTCCTTTTTATGTGCTGATGAGAAAACCTCCTCGTTTCAGGCTGCTGTGAATCCACGCATTTGCGTGGAGTTAGACCTTGCTGCGCCTCGTCCGCCCTTCGTGGTTTTGGAATCCGATGATGGTTTTTTCTGGAAACAAAGGTTGTTTTACTTACAGGGCCCTCGGTTTTGCATCTCCTGTGGATTACATGGGCACCTTGAGGCTTCTTGCCGGCGACGGACTGATCAACCGCGTCGTCGGTCGGAGTTGAATTCGGGTTCCGACCCGCCTTCCTTGGGCGGAGCGAGAAACGTTGAAGTTACCGTTTCCCCCGCCCCAGTTTCAAATTCAAAAAGTTCTGGGGAACATAGTATGCCGCTCTTGGTGTGTGCGGACTCCCCGGCTGACACGGTTCCCGTGCGGTCGGCCCCTTATCCGGTATGTAAAGACCTGCTTTCCTGGTCTCCTCTGTTGGATGCTCAAATGGAGGTCGGCTCATGGGAAGAGAGGTGCACTCCGCAGAAGCCTTCAGAGGATAGTTTGTTGGTTTCCTTGGGAAGTGCACTACGGGTCCTGTCATCCCCATCGTCTCCATTGTTGGTCTCTTCCCAACTGTCGCCGGCTTTTCTCCAGAAGTCTTTGGTGAGTAAGCTGTCGTTCTATTCTGTTGAGGAAAAGGCTCCGAACGGAATGGCCCTCGGTGTGACTAAAGAGTTGGAGAGGTCTCGTCTCTCTCTAAAAAGGAGGTTGTTACTGTCGTTAGTTCACGAAAACGTGGACTCAGAGGCTTTGGGCTTCCGGGCTACTGGGAAACCGTCGCTCCTGGAGGATGACGATGCGGCTTTCAAGAAAGTGATTATTTCTCCTATCAGGAACGTTACAGCTTTGGATGAGTCGGGGCCTCTTACCCGCTCCAAGTCCAAGGGGAAGGGTATACTGACCCTTCCTTCCTCTCAGACCTCCTTTTCGTCCGCTGCAAAGGCCCGCAAGGGCAGGTTTTAATGCTATCAGTAATTATTTGGAACGCGCGCGGTTTTGGGGCTCAGGCCAAACGTGCGTTTTTGGTTTCGGAATGCAGGAAATCCAATGTCTCCTTGGTGGTTGTGATGGAACCAAAGCTCTCTGCAAATAAGTTATCTGGAGTTGCTCGGAAGTTGGGGTTTCCTAACTCAGTTCACGGGGGTGATGATAATTCTCAAATCTGGATTGGATGGTAGGATAACATTTCTATTGAAGTGGTGAACATCTGAAATCAATGTATCGATACGAAGATTACTATTGGTGATGCTCAAATCCTCTTCTCTTTTGTGTATGCGAGTACTTTGGCTATTGAGAGAAGAGAATTATGGTCTCACTTAAAAGGCACACACACTGGCTCCCTTCCATGGTTTGTGGGAGGGGACTTCAACACCATTGCTGATCCTTTGGAAAAGAAAGGAGGATCGAGGGTTACGCAGGATAATATTTTGGAGTTCCAAGAGTGCACGACACATGCAGGACTCATGGACCTGGGGTTCTCGGGTGCTAAGTTTACGTGGTGTAATAACCGCAGAGGGTCGGACCGCATTTGGAGTAGATTGGATCGCTGCCTTATCAACTTGCAGGGTTTGGATTCATTTTCAAAATCTGCGGTCACACATCTCTCTCGTATTCTTTCAGATCATGCCCCTATTCTTGTGGAAATAAGACGTGAAGTGGTGGTGGGCAAAACCTTCAGCTACTCTGGGGAGTGGCACCGTGACCCGGGATTTTAATCAGTTCTGGAAATGTCATGGCACAGGGACGAGAGAGAGTGCTCATGTGCTGGGTTGGTGAACCGCCTCAAGCGGTTGAAACTGGACATCAGGAACTGGCTGAACATCCAGGAAGTCGATTCTAACCGGGTTATCAGTATGCAGACGGATATCGAGAGGTTGGAAGCAGCTCTACAGGTGGCATGGGATGATAACATCTTTATTGATCTTTGCGACAAGAAAGTTGCGATTGCGGAAAAGCTTCTCGAGTTAGAAAGAATTGTCAAGGAAAGGTCTCGGGTGCGATGTCTCAGAGAAGGAGATCGAAATACGGCCTTCTTTCAATCTTGTATTAAGGAAAGGAGAAGCACGAAGATCAATATTAAAATGGAAAGCGGTTCTTTCACGTCGGATGTGAATGTGGCTGGCGAGTTAGCGTTGAAACATTTCGAGAACCTCCTGGCGGGAGACCCTTCATCCGGTTATGTGAGAGATGATGCGGAAGCCTCTGGGTTCTTAGGTGGACTTCCGGCTTTGTTGGATGCGAATGATAATGAATGTCTAGCCTCTCTCCCACTGGAAAAGGAGATTAGAGAGGCCCTGATGAGCATTCCCATAGGAAGCGCTCCTGGTCCAGACGGGTTTCCGACATCATTTTACATTTTTGCATGGAATATTATTGGTATTACTATTGTGCATGCAATACCGGACTTTTTCAGGGGGGGGGGGGGCTTAAACAGGGGTGTAACGGCATCAAGGGTGGTGCTTGTTCCCAAGGCGAAAGATCCACATCTTATCAGCCAATTCCGCCCCATTTGCCTCTGTAATGTGTCTTATAAGATATTAGCCACGGTGATTGGGAGGAGGCTCGCAAAACTCTTACCCAAAGTGGTCTCGACTGAGCAACACAGGTTTATCCAGGGACGCAATATTCAGGGGGCGGTGGGTATTGCAAGTGAGCTGGTTCAGGACGTCAACAGGCGGACGGTTGGTTCTAATATCATCATTCAAGTCGACATGAACAAAGCTTATGATCAATTGGAATGGAGCTTCATTATCAGGGTAATGAGGGGCTTCGGGTTCCAGGAACGTTTCTGTGATTTATGTTTCAGGTGCTACTCCTCACCATGGCTCTTGGTGGCAATGATGGGGAGGAGCTTTGGTTTCTTCAAAACTGTCCGGGGCGTGAGACAAGGTGACCCTTTATCCCCATCCTTGTTTGTCATTGCACAGGATGCCCTCTCAAGGAACCTGACGAAGAGTCTATTAGAAGGAAAGCTTAAACCATACGTGGGCAAGGGGAACTCAGGGAATATCACTCATTTGATGTTTGCTGACGATATTCTGTTTTTCATGAATGGTCGGAGCAGGTCCTTAAATCATTTTAAAGGCTTAATGACTAGTTATAATCATCTCAGTGGTCAAGCTATCAATTATGCGAAGAGTAGTGTGTTTATCTCTTCGAAGTGCTCGAGACCACGCTGCAGAGATATTCAAAGGATTACTGGGTGCAATCAGAAGCATTTTCCTATTCTCTACCTTGGGGTTCCACTGTCATTCGGACGGGTCAGGAAGCAGCTTTTTTCTGGAATTCTGGACCGTTTATTGGGAAGGATCATGAACTGGAAGAACCAACTCCTGTCGTTTGGAGGTCGGATAATGCTGATCAATAGTGTGCTCCTCTCTATACCCATGCATGTGTTCTCTGTTGTGAAACCACCGAAGGGCACTATTCAGAAAATGGAAAACATACTGACTGCGTTTCTCTGGGATGCCAAGACGGAAGGGCGTTGCCATTGGGCCTCATGGAGAAGGATGGCACGCCCAGTTGACGAAGGAGGTGTTGGACTTCATGATATCCGAGACACTATTCTTGGGCTACAAGCATGGCTCGCATGGGAGGTTATTGTGGGAGAGTCACTGTGGGCAACCTTTTTCAAGGGGAGATACGGCTGGGGCGAGGAAGGCAGCTTGCAAGGGGAAACGAGGCTGGCCAAATGTATGTTCGAGCATATGGGAGTACTTCGGGGTTGTTCAAGGTGGATTACAGGCAACGGGGATATCAGTTTCTGGCATGATAATTGGGTGGGTGAAATTCTGGCCTTTGAAGGCTGTCCGTTTCCGGAAATGTCCTTCAGGGAAGCTTGTATTCAGGCTGATGTTATACAGATGGCGTTGAGTCCCACTCAGCGAGACCTGTTCACGGATATCGTATTGAGCAACGAACCAGATACATGCTGTTTTACGGAGGCTGATTCGGGCAGATACAACTCCTGCGACTACAGGAAGATTCTGCAGAGAGAGAGACCAGTGGAAGGAGGACAATTCTTCTGGTGTAAGCAGATTCCGACGAGGATGAATTTCTTGGTGTGGAGAGTTATCAACACTGCATTACCAACAGAGGAGAATATACAGAGGAAAGGAATATGTTTGGCATCGCGGTGTTTCTGCTGTGAATTTCCAAGGACTGAATCGACGGTTCACCTTTTCTTCCAGGGACAATGGGCCTCTACTCTTTAGTCCTCTTTCTCCAACTCACCAGTTAACGCCGGGATGCTTGGGACCTGTTCGGAGTTTGTGGTTGCATGGTTCTTGGGAACCCAAGACAGGATTATGGAAAGGTCCATCAGGGCCGTTGTTTTGGTGGCTATTTGTTGGGTCCTATGGGAGGCCCGCAATCAGGTTAGATTGGGATCCAAAAAGTCTACCATAGTCCTTATGATTAGGTTAAGAACCCTCGTTGCAGAGCTGGCGTCCTTGATCAAAGGGGGAAGGGAGTCTGTGGAGGTTTGTAGCTTCCTTGGGAAACCATGCAGAATCCAAAAGAAGCTTGGCTGTTGGATAAAATGGCAGCCACCTAAACTTGGGTTGAAACTCAATGTTGATGGCTCTTACATAGAGGGAGTTATGAGGGGTGGAGGCTTACTGAGAGACTGTTGGGGATCAGTTTACGTTGCCTTTAGTGCTTTCTATGGACCTGGAAATTCCTTGAGAGCAGAGGCTCGCGCCCTTCTCTCAGGCCTTCTGATCTGCAAGGAGAAGGGATTGGAAGTTTCAGAAATTGAATCTGATTCAGAGGTCCTGGTTAAAGCGGTACAAGGAAGGTTTGGGATTCCGTGGGACTTGACTTACATTATACGTAGGTGCAAGGCGGAATCCAACCATGGAAGGTTTGTCCATCATAGCTGGAGAGAATCTAACTTCGCAGCCGATCTGCTGGCCCGCCAGGGTAGTCAGGAAGATCCTCTTGTGGTTTTTGATAGTCCCCTCTCTCTTCCCCTCTAATGTCAGCGTGTGGTTAGAGAGGATGCCCTGGGTCTGCACCATTTCCATCCCCCTTGAAGGGTTTTATTTTGTGGTTACTAGTTCTTGTTTATTATGAATAAAAAATAACTTTCAGTCAGTCTATAAAGAGTATATTAGTACCATTATGAGATAAAAAATACACTCTCCAATTGTAACAACAAATTAATGCTCAAAATTTTGTTAACTAGTACATCTATAGGATTACATATAAGGACCCAATACCATGCTCCTTTAGATAAAAGATATTTCCAAATTATTCCACTAAAAAATAATTTTCCTTGTTCACATTATTCTCATTCTGGAATGATTATCAAGGTTTATATATAAAGATAAAAGTTTAAAATAAATATCTAGAAACATATCCAATTACAATAAAAATAATGAATCTAAATCAAATATCTTAGTAATAGACCACAAAATTATAATATATGATAATGGTTCTCCTAACTGTTGAAGGATCGAGTTTATATTTATACAAATAAATTATTCCATATACACAATGTAGTTTTTCCAACACTAACCCTGAGTTACTTATCTATACCTAAAATACTATACATTAAATATTCATCCTTGGATACCACATTTTTCATCTTGGTCATAACATATAGATGGATGTTGAATTCTATATGTATAATGTACAGCTAATTGCGCACTCGATTCCTATGTCTATAGATTTTTTTTCCAACACTCTTAAAAGAACCCGTCTGATAGAACATTTGGAAATAAAGATAATGGATATATGAATGGAAACAATTCACCTAGAAATTATAGTTAGGATTTATGTGTCCATATCATCTTCTCTGGTGTCATAGAATAGAGGTTATTCTCATGTTATGAGCTAATAGTACACCGCAACTCTCATTCCATTGGTAGTAGCCACCCGTAATCACCTCCTCTTATTATCACTTCTTACCATTGAAAAATAAATATCATTGTATTCAAGAACATTTGGGATACCCACTATTTAACCTTTTCCCTCTTGAAAATTATTTAGAATAGTTTTATATGATAACATTTTTTATCCACTTTGGAGAGACCTAGATGGTGGAATAATTTAACCTCTATTTTCATAGACTCTCTATGCTTTCCCTTCCTAAACATACTTTCTTTTGATTTATCATCCCTATAAAAATTTGAATAAATGTGAATATGAACCATAAAGGTATATAAATACTTTAATACTGACATTGATCCTCGATGATGGTTTATATACTCATTTTCCATCACTCGATGTAATTTTTTGAGACAAACTTATGCAACTAAGATTTCTTGAAAACCTACCCCAATTAGATCCTTGTATTTCATAGACTCAATAAACACATTCCCCATTTATATATTGACCCACATAGCATGAAGGTGGCTAGAAAAACATAATTTTCCTCGATAATCTTGATGAATAAAAGTAATTAGTATAGATAGTTAACCCACTAATTGGATACATTATGAGATGAATCACCCAAATGAATCAGATGATGGTGAAACAGAAAAATAACAAATTATATCTATGGTCATATGATCCATTGATGGAGCTACAAAAATTGTGAATCGAAGAATTTTGATGATACCGTTAATGTCCTTAGGTACAATAGTGGGTCGTGTTGGTTAAACATGTTTATCCATGTAATATGAATCCTCTTCTATTCCATTATACTCAGTAAGAGGTGGTTATCTAAGAGGAAACCTATATAATGAATTAGATAATGAATCCAATACATTAATCCTAAAATAGAAAACAACTAGGATGAAATAGATTATATAGGTAACGTAAAACTCTATTCCTAACCCTCACATTTATTTATTTATTTATTTATTAAAAATCATGTGATCACTAATGCTTTGATGGAGCACATAAAAACTATGGTAGTAGTACTGTTTTTCTTTGGATATATCCACCAAACATTTGGTGGTATCCACTGAATCGCAGGTAGATCTTACTACCACCCCTTATGGGTTTTTCAACTTATAAATTAAACATTTTGAGAAAATATTACTTTAAACATATTTTTTATGTTCAATAAATTACATTGAAATAGATTCATATGATTGAAGTATCAATAATAATCATGTAAAAACATTCTCATAATATAAAATTTTGAAATATATATATGGGAATAGTAATAATGTTATCAATAAAATAATTCATTATTATTGTATATTATCCTTCATGTAAAAATAACTATATGGGAAAATAGTACATGATTATTCTTAAATATTTTAGTTATTATGAGAATAAATATGTTCCAAAAAATGATATATTTAATAATGATGGGTGAGAAAACAATATGGTATAATACCTACTCATACCTACCGATCAATGCCTAATATGATTCATGAGACTCAAAACTAGGCAATGATTCTAGAAAAAGGAAACGAGATACAATAACTTTCCTAGAAACTCAATATTAAAAAATAATTATGTTGTCTAAGTTAATTTATAGGTGACATATTGAGTCTTGATGATCCTACATCCTAAATACTATCATGTACCTTACCCATGAAAACTACTTAGGGGATTATTTTCCACCTTGTGACTTATATAACCCAAACACCTTTACGGCACTTGTGACATGCATCACAGCACCACAAAAACACATCCCAACATCTATATATAGGTGTAAATGTCATAAGTCACATGAAATTCATGTGGCAGACTATTTTCCCCCTTTTTATACAATGATAAGACAGCCAAGGTTCGTAATAAGTGGTATAATGAACTATAGACCTACACTTATTCAAATAGGTGAAAATTAATCATAATATTACCTCAAAATTTATAACATGATATGTACATGAATACCCAGAAAAAATGTGTCATGAAACATCTAAAGGATATTTAAGTTATTTGAATCTAGAAACAAACCATACATATATATTGTGAGAAGGTCCAAAGTGTACTAGTTCACCAAGGAATTTATCCCATGTGAAAATAGTTTCCAAAAATAAATTAGTGACATCCCATGTATACTAATGTAGTATGGGCATAAAAAAAAAAAAATTAAAACACCAATTCTACATTCACTATCAGTCTTTATTGCTCCTAAGTCAAGGAACCTTATCTTAGATGTTTCACATGTATAATTTTCCCTGAAAAATCATTCGATGGTCACCAAAAAACTCTTAACAGTCATCCATTAAATAGAGTGTATGTCAAAATGATTAATAAACTAGAGGAATTATAAGGTATCTATAAATAAATACGATAATAAGTTTATACAAGATCATTTATTGCAAAAAAATAACTCACTATAATGGTAGGGACCATAGGTGTATACTTTCATTGAGACTCAGATAAAGATTCAAGTTGATATATTCCCCTATGAGAGGAAATGAGTATACCAATAAATATCTCACACAAATAATCATATAACCCCATTAATTATGGTAAATATTTGTAAACATATTGGGTTCCTAATGACCCTTCTTGAAGGACTTAGGCCCAGACTATCAAGGAAATCATATATCCCCTATTTGGGAATGGGGAAATTGCTAAATATAGTTAGGTAATTATGAGGCCATACGACTACATAGGTTTATATATATATATTTTGGACCTAGAATATATCCAATGTGTGAAACTATTATTCAATAATGGGGGTACCTATGTTGGATCAAATATAATATGTATATATATATGCAATTCAACAATACCAATATGGATAATAATGTAATATTTTACCATGTTTGATGTTTATAAAAAATTATGAAAATGATTTCACAAGAAATTATCATTAATTGATAAATTATAATGAAATTATTTACCAGTAATACGATTATGGTACAGAAATATAAACAATAAATACACCAGAAATGAACAAAATAGAAAATTGGTGCACATGTTATATCATAGCTTGAAACGAAAGTAAACACACACAAATATTGTCGAATGTTTCTTTGATTTCATTTTTAAATTTATGGAAAACAATTATTAATTAAAAACCATAGTTATGATCTAGTTTACTCTAACTCAAATTATTTATAAACAAAATTAGAAAATGTTGATGGGATAATACTAACAAAATAAAGGCTGATAGACTACATGAGGTTCCTATAAGAAGGTGTACCATCTAATATCATATCTCTACCTCTAAGAAAAAGATTTTAATTTTGGAAAACACTATTGTTATTTATGAAAACTAACTATGAAAAAACAAAATCACATGTTTTACCATATAATCCTCACGTCTAATCCCATACTTATGCTAGTTAGAAAGGAAATCAAAGGATTCAGAAGTTCACATAACCCCTAGATCAATGAAGGATTTATTTACACTTCCTAGTGTAAATAATATTAAAAAAGTATATTTAGTGTAGTGCATAGCCTTACCTCACAGAAAGAGACCTTCCACATCCAATCAAATATTACCAAATCAAATAAAGAAGATGATTTAACCAATGAGAATTGTGGGAGGATGATATCACTATAAGTGTGATTACCATGGATTAAGAGGATTAAGCCACATTTTAAGGGATGAAATATGATTTTTCAATTTCAAAATATTATATATGACCTTTTCATTAAATATATTCCAGTTTTCCACTGAAACATTTATCTAATACAATAAAAGTTTATATATAGGTGGTGGTACACTCTTTTTGCCCAATCATAATTATGGTCTATATCCACCGAACCTGTAGTGGGTTTTATGATTATTGTAGAATCTATCGTACCCCCTTCACATCCACTTAAAATAGACTATTATCTTTTTCAAACTCTTACAAGAATAAAAACCAATCATAATAGACAATGAAATTATATCAAAATAAAAATTGAAATATAATACTGTAATTTTTTTTTTATTAAATTATACCCATGATATCTATCTAGGTTTTCATTATTTGATTACTACATGAATAAAGTATAATATTATATAAAAGAGAGGAAAACATATTATAATGGTAATTACATTGAATAATAACCCAAGAATTTTGGAAATATCCCATATAGAAATGTTTAGGAACTAAATTTAGGCTAAAGAATTCTATGTAACAAATCTTCTGTTTGAAATTAAAATAATGGAGGAATATTTGAGATTAATAGTCACTCAAAAAATTATTTTTTAGTAAAATTCAAAGCTCAACTATTTGTTAACATAGACTTTGCATCCATCCCTATGAAACATATTGACCATAGTTATTCACATGACATGGTAACCTTGCATGATCCTATTTCCTTTCATATTAATTAGTCCTTCTAGAAAGAAAATATTAATTTAAAATTTTCAAATAAAACTCCATGAAATTGAATGAAAAAATATTAAGTCAAATAAATAATTTTAATGAAATTGTGAGTTTCATGTATAACATAAAATATTCACATATAATAAATTAGTAATTTAACAATATAATTGAACATATTTTAATTCCACAAACTTAAATAACATTTATATTTTCATTTAATGATCAACATAAAAGTTTTATAATTATTGATAAAATAACCCACAATTGATAGTGAAAACCCTAATAAATATTTCATTCTACTAAAACATTAATTTTATATTTATAAAATTTAATTTTCTATAAATATTCACCTAAACAATCATTAAATGAAATTTATTTTCATTTAAATTCATTCATTATTTTTTGATTCATTTCCAAATTAATCAAAAAAAATAATGGAAAATATATATTTAATGGGTTTGATTTAAATAGAATTTATAAATTATAATATTAAACCAATATTTAAGAATCAAACATAATTTAGAATAGTATAATATAAAAACAATTTATATCAATCAAAAATATGTATTCAATTGTTTTTGATAAAATTATCCATTTTCATAAAAATTCACCATATTATAAATTAAGAATAATGTATTACATATATCAAAATATATATATTAATTATTTATCCCTATTAAATATAAGAGGTATTAACTAGTTAATGAATTATTCTTAAAACATGTTCCAAATTTTTTCCTTTTATACAAATTAAGATTAACTTTTTAAAAAGAAATGTTGTAATTTACTGAGTATTAACAATTTATTGAAATAAAAATTTCGGATTACTACATTACATATATCATAAAAAATTCTATTCCCAAAAAATATTAATTATAATACTCTCATAAAAATAATACCAACACATTTTTTAGGACATTATATGATATATTTTAAAAATCCTAATACAAGACATAAATATTTTCATACATTTTGACTATTATATATTTACTATTATAAAAAATTCGTTCATATTTTATTATTGACAACAACTATATATTTAAAGAAGAAAGACATGTGAAATTTAATTTAGTATCATTTAATTTCAATACTAATTTTCTTATTCTAAATAATAAAAAAGTATTAATTTTGAAATTTAAGAAAAAATATTAATATAAATTCATCAATTCTAATAATGTTTTTTTTAAAAAAATGTAAATAATTTGTTACCAATAAACAATTTCATTGATTATATATTTACAACTAAAATTTCAACAGAGTGTTGGATCCTCTATTGTCATGGAGTCGATAAAATTATCTCTCTTTGAAAAATGTATTATGCTTTATGAATAAAAAAAATCATAATAGCAGGTGTAAAATATAGAAATGTTTGAAAATAAAGAGAAGTAACATTTGGAATTATATCATATTATGCATTATGGGGATATATTTGGTTTTGTTACATAATTAGAAAGTGTGGTTTGGTAGTCAAAACACATGATAAGCAATAGAGAATGATCGTATACAATTCTCCAGGTGTTATGCTACTTATAAAATTGACTTTGGCATAATTCAACCCATGAATGTATTACAAGGTGTTTTTTCTATAATATTTTCCATATTTGAGGTGTGTCATGTAACATAATGTGATATAATATTAATACATATAATGTATAATAAAAATATATTGCATGTCTACAACCTTTGGAATTTTGGGATAATGAATGAGGATTCCCATGGATAACGTTATGGGGTGAAGTTTATTAGAAATAGTTTTTATAATTTTTTTATGAGATGAGGCCATGTTCTTTATAGAGAGTTGATAAAGGGATATCTTATAAAGTGATATAAGCTTATAATTATTAGTATGTGTATCCTAAATGGGTTAAATGTGCTAGAATGGTGTTGAATCTTAGTGAAAAAAGTAAAAGCAGCTATTAATGATGTCACTTAATACATTTTGCTGGTTGTAGTTCTAATTAAAATGACAATCTTGGTTGGATCCATTTCTCCCTCTCCTCCACTTTTCGAAGCTCTCATTACATTTGATGTATCTACTATCTTTTCTTTCATCTGAATCTTGAATATATTTGATGTTCAATACCAAATTAATAGTTCTTATTTCTTGTGATAAGATGAGAACTTAGTTGTTCCCTTAATTTTTTGTAATGCATTGTGGTAGGAGCGATTCTGCAAGTTTATGTTCTTCATTATTTGGTTTAGATTCCTGGTGATTTAGATGTTTTCCTATAATTTATGGATTGTTCAATGGTGTGTTAGTGTTTTTTGGTTGTTTTCCCTTGTCGGTGTTCTTTTTTGCAGGGATCAAAAATGGGGTTTTCATTATTATATAATATTTTGGCTCAATCCTAGTGGATTTGGTGGATCATTTTTATTTTTTTTAGTTTTTTCTTTATTTTATTGATGGTGGGAGGTGGTTTGGTCCCAGATTATTGTTGGTTACATTGGATTTGTTTTGGTCTTTCAAACAATGATTTTGAATATCAAGGCTATTCAGGAGGCTTTCAAAGGAGATAATTACACTAGCATAGGTTGTGTCTTAATAGTGATGATGAGTCCATGTTGATATCTTCACTTACATCAGGTTTCTTCAGTCCTCTGTCAGTCAGTTTGGTGTAACGATTTCCAAAAAGGTGTTGGGATGTACTAATCAAGATGATTCTAGAGTTATAGGTGGTGTGTATTTTCTGTATATGTTTTCTCCCTATGGGATTCTGTTGTGTTTCATTTCGTTGTTCACTGTAAATGGTGTTAGATTGATGAAAACTTTCTTCACATGGTTAGATCAAGGAATCAACATGCTTGTAAGGTCAATTCGCTGGGCTCCATGATCAATTATATGCTCTTGATGTTCCCTGGTAATATTTAAAATTGATTTTTATTTTTTAAAATTTTTAATTGTGGTTGTGATTTTCCAGTTATGTTTATCACTATTGGTTTCTGTGTTCCCACTTCACCTTATAAAAGGGGTTTTAAAATAACCAAAAATGGAATATTTGAGTGAAGGAAGTGACCCAAACCTAGTGATGGTGGTGTGAAAACATTTTATCTTAATATATACATGGATTATTTATAAACATGAACAATAATAAATGTGATTATAATAGAACCCCAACAACTGTAGTGATGTCTTTTACACCTTCAAAATAACTAATATTTTTGAAACCATGTAAATATCATTGTTCCAAAAATTTGATTTTTTATTTCCACAAATACATTTCAATTAACATAGGTTGTTGTATTTTAATATATAATACATGATACATGGAGGAATGAAATATTTAGTGAAAAAAAGTGGTATTACATTTAAAGACAAGATTCACACCCACCCCTTTTCAGGTTATTCATTGTCTTGTTCATTTTTTATTACAAAAACTGAGTATTTTTTATAAAATTCACAACATAAATAGTAATATAAAATTTATTTTACATGTAATCATTTGAGTTAATTTTTCATTTAATGTTTTCTTATTTCAAAAAGATAATATTTTTTGTTTTCAAAAATTATTTATGAATGTTATGTTGATATAATTTTCATTAAATTAATGAATTAAAATATATGTTCAAAAATTAAATTTCAAAAATATTTTTTATTTGTTTTTCATTATTTTGAGTAAATATAGACTCCACTTAGGGTGATCCATAACTAAAGGTTATCCACTATAATTACTAAGTTATTAAAAGATACCATATTAGGGTATTGTTAAAGTTTTCCTCAACTCCATAAAATTATATCAATACTTTTATGTTCTAATAACTCTAACAAATCTAAGAATAAAAATTTATTATTTATTTATATTAAAAAATAGAAAACTTGTGTGAAAATATTTAATCATGTAAATAAAATTATATATTTTTAAAATTTCAGGTTATTTTATGAATGATAAAAGGAATGGGTATGAGATTCATTAATATTACAATAATATTTGGATTTTATACACTTTTTTATAAACAAAAAAACTCTATTAAAATTTCATTGGTTAGTTTCATCAAAAGTAATTAATAACTTGAATTTAGTTATATTTTAGAAACTTTATGAGCTCATTTTATGATCTTGTGTAAATATTATAGAAGATATTTTCAAAATTCTTCATCATTCCGAATATAATTTGAATTTAAATAAAATATTATAAAATATGATGATATAAATAAAAAAGTAAGTAAAGGGTTCCAAAATCCATGATAAGAAGAAGTAGATTTAGGAATGTTAATGAGGATAATGAGTTTAAAATAACAATAAATCCTAGGAATTATATTATGAATGATTATTTTTCTGAGTTAATGACACATATTTATCCTTGTATTTAAAAATAATAATACACTAATGATTATGATTTATTTTATATAAGTTTCCATTTTATTATGTATTGTTAAGTAGTTTTAATTTTTGGAAATATAAAGTTAGAGGAACTCAACTAAGATGATCTATATACTATAATATTATAAATCTGGTGGTATGGTGTAGTATATAGTTATGCATATTAGATGGTAGAAATATGGCTACGTTTGTTGAACGATGGAGTATAATAACCAATTTTATTGGAAAAAAACTAGGACAAATGAGAATATAATTGTTAGTGTTTTTTACAGGTGATATTAATATACAAAGAATTACGATTAACGGAAAATACTATAATTATATGTTCTATAAAAATTATGATTTTTTCTCTGAAAAAATTCCATTTCCTACTAGTACTCACAATTGTATATATATTTTTGAATTGTTCTTAGAGATACCATAGTATAGTTTTTGTTATATGAATCTATGTTTTTCTACTATAATAGTTCATTTTTTAATATATCAAGATTTAGGATCTTATGTTTGTTAATACATATCTTCCAAAAAAATTATTGATGGAGTCTTGGTAAGGACATACTACCAATTATTGGAACAATGTGATTCTCAGGTTCAGTGTTTCTTTTGTCTGATCAATGTAATCGAGGGATTTCATTGATATAAAGATAAATATATTTTGATGGGTTTTATAGTCAAGAAAATTTTGATAATTAATCAAGGATAAATTGGATTAGTTCTAAAATTCCACATTCTACATTAGATAAAATTAGAGGAATCCTATGAATTAATTATTGATTGGAAATAATATCCTTTAAATGTTTTAAATATTTATTCTATACACCATGAGTTTTTTTATATTTACTTGTTTTTTATTTTTAATTTTTTTTATTGTCATTTTAATAGACTATGTTTATTGTCAGTTAAACTAATTTTCACTAAATTTATATTTTTTTGGACCTATATATTATTTATTGATTAAGAATTGTTTTTTCTAATCGGTGTAGGACTTGATTTGTGATAACATATTATATTTTATTTTCACTATAATTTACCTTCCACACCCCTCATAAATTAAATGTATATTTTAATATTACACTAGGAATAAAACATGGAATTAGATCCTGAATGTACCTAGATCTGGGACATGGAAACATTTAGACATTGGATTTTACTGTTTATTTCATTATTAGAACGCATATAATTTTTCCTACACTGAAAATATTTTAAAGGAAATATCTTTATGGATAAATATTTCAAAACATCACATAAATGATATGAAGGTGGCTTCAAAAATGATATCCACAAATTAAAAGAACAATTAAATGAAAAAAATTTGTAATAAAATTCAGATTATTTTATATTTCCTTAAAAAAATTAACATACATATTTTATGAAGTTATTAATTTTTTAGGTTTTTATTATGAATTTATATTTGATAATTATTTTCCTCATATATAATCTCTCTAACACACATTTTTTACTATAGAAGTAACTTTACATATGATTTCCTTATATAGAGGGAAATACACAAAAATATTTCATCTTATAATTTCATGAACATATAATAGTGGGAGTAATATCTAATAAAATTAGTTTTCATCAAAACATGAAGGAGGAGATTTAATTTTAGTTACCTTTATGAATATTATTTAGGAAGTTCAACATACTAATGTTTTATTTCCATAGTTTTTATATATGTAAATCACAAATGTGGGAGAAATATAAGAATATTATGTTTATTGAAACATGTTCTGTTTGTTTTGTTAATACAATCAATGGGTTTTTAGGCTATATTTTAAAGGGTGATAGTTTTCTCAAAAATGGAGAATTTTGTAGGATGTAAAAGTTTTCGATGATATATTATCATTTAAAATTAAAATAAGTCTATTTTAAAAATTATATTAAACTTAACAATTTCATTTGTAATTGTAATTATAAAAATAGATATATTTTATTGTTAATAAATATTATTTCACCATGGTTTTAAAAATCAAAGTACTATCATTGTTAAATTTTATTTAACATAAGTTGTCATTATTTTGAGTTTTTTTGAGTAGTTTTAATTTCTAGTAATGTAATGTCCTCTCTCAGTCCATGGCTACTGAGTAGTGGAAAGACCGATGGAGTCACCACTGTACGTTAATCACACCTCACTATATTCCACTGGTTTCAAAGTAGAATTGGTTTCCAATATATTAACATAAAGATATTATAACCCCATATCTGATCCCAACATACCATGAAAATAAAACTTGAATATTTAATAACATAAATAAAATAATGTGACAGAAATAGACCTATCAATCAATAATAAATGAATACATCAGATAATCAGTCATATAGTCTCATGAACTTCTCACAGGGATAACTACATATCTAATAAGAATGAAATATAAAAATAAATATACGATAGTTTCTATAATATTCTTGTGCCTAACCTCATCCAAATATTAAACCCATCCAAGCTATATTGAATGATCATGCTATATTGGTCGTCTTCCCAACCTAAAAAAATTATAAATGATGCATTTTCAGGGTACTCAAGGGTAATGGATTCTTGAGTATAGTGTGAGTAAAATTGAGTTGGTATCTACCAATGTAGACCTAGAAATAAATAGAAAATTATGTTTATAGATTAGATTTTTTTCATATATATAAATAATTAAATTAATCAAATAAAAAATTATTTTCAGTCCTTTGGTTCTACCATTAATCCTACAACTAACCGAAACATGATTTGAATAGTTCTATGATTATTCTAATAATATCACACAACTATTCTAACCAATATAAAATGAAAACACTATGTCCCATGAGGTAATACTTGGGGGCCACAAGACATTATAAGTCGATCTAACCCCAAAAAAGTAATCATATGTGGTCCATGATCATCAAGGTCAATGGTCGAACCTCAATAGGTAATCTTGGGTAGAAAATAATCATCAGGCTCCTTTGATGACTCATTTGGGTTGACCCTATGGAGCCATAATATTCATCATTCCTCATCATTAACTCATAGATATATGAACCTACGAAATCCAATTAATCAGGAAATGTTGTATACAGTTAGGGTGATGATACTAGACTATACAAGTACTCAAGAAACATTATTGATACCTAAAAGAATGATCTTTGGTGGTCTAAGTAACAATAAAACATATTTAACCACTTTAAGTATAATCCTAGGTTTTCCATGTAATTATGAAAAACAACCAATCCCTAGGATGATTACTCTTGGTAGTAAAAGTAATTGGGATACAAGATGATCCCTGTAATGTAATCCTTATTGATTTAGTAATAATATTATACAACTATTGATTCCTAACGGGATGACCTAATGAAGTCAATATCATCACCCATATATTTATTTTTAGTGTGTTACACTAGGAAATCCATTACTATCACTCCCATGTATTAAAACATGGAATATGTTCACAGAATTATGATAAATATTAATCCCATCATGGACTCAGGTTCAATGGTTATACATATCATCATCACTACCCATTTACACCTGCACCCATTTAGGGGTAAATATATCATTTGGGAACCCACCAGGTCACCCTAGATTATATAAAACCAAGAAACCCTCTCATGGATCCTCTATTTTATCTCCCTCACTTGGGACCAACTCCATCACTTAGAAGGAATAGAACCCATCTATGTCATAATAATCATGTCATGAACTCATTTTTATTCATAAGTTAGTCACAAATGGGAGATGACCTCAGGCCAATTCTCTTTCCAGAGTTTGTGTAACACCCTACACCAAATCACCAGGTCTTATCCTGAGTTCTATAAGACCTCAAGCCCACATCCTCATAAGCAAGAGGCTACTAACTAGAGGTTTGAGGCTAAACAATTTCATGGGGAGGATATTTACTTTGTTTCAATATCCATACATCATAGTTACATCAAAATATGGATAAACACCCCAACAATATAATAATTTGATATA
Source organism: Viscum album (assembly GCA_963277665.1). Classification (NCBI taxonomy): domain Eukaryota; kingdom Viridiplantae; phylum Streptophyta; class Magnoliopsida; order Santalales; family Viscaceae; genus Viscum; species Viscum album. The sequence goes on along the minus strand of OY728140.1, from coordinate 491,446,884 downwards.
AATCACCTCCATGCAATAAAAAATGGCATGCAAGGCATACATGTTAACCCAAAGGAACCCCATTATTTTAGGTAAACCAATGATTAACGATAGAATAAAATAAATCAAACAAACATTAGCAATAGTTTGAATCCATCCCATCATCACACATACCTTATAATACGTAACAAGAAATCTTCCCAAAAAAAAATGTTCCAATTATTAGATCCCATACAATTAAATATGCACGTGCATTGAGATAGTTACATTGGTTTTGAATATAAATCAAGCAGGACACGACAAATGCATTATTAATATAAGTGAAACAATATATAAAAGATTATTCAATGACAACAAAGTAAAATCGTATGTAGTTAAACATGTGTTGAGTTATTGAGTGATTAACAAGACTCAATGTTCTTTATATCTACCTAGTTCAGCAGAAATACAGAAGTGAAGTTATAAAATGACATTGCATGAATTAGATCATGGAAATTTGTCCATACAGCAACTTGATATATTCTAAAAACTATCCTATATATGTTTTCCACTTGTAAGGAAAAATTCCACACCTGACCAAGATGAAAATTCATGATCCACCATAAGGGAGAGGTTATCATGTTTATCCAACTAAATTATTCCTCCTGGTTATCACCTCTTCTATGATGATACATGTTGGGAAGACTTTTGTTGTTCCAACATATCTTAGTTCTTAATGTTTTTTTATGGTTCCAAAAATCTATATTTTTGAATGAGTATATATAAAGTGGTTCATATTTTGTATTTTCATAATACCTCATTTATTTATTTCGTTGTAATTTATTATAAATAATTATAAAGTCATTTATTTTGAAGGATTTTAGCTGACTTATTTATCTTATACTGAGTGATTTCCTTAATTAGTAAAATTGGTATCTGATTTGAACATTTTAGTTTGTAACAAATTATTTTATCATATAGATGAAGAAATATATAATCTATTTGTTCTAAATTAGGGATCACATTTATACTGAAATTATGAGAATTATTTTATCATATAAAAATGAGTTTTTTAAAATTATTATATTAAAAAAATTAAATTAAATTGTGGAAATTAATTATCTTACACTAGTTTAAGTATGAATTTTGATGAATAATTATTTTCTGAACATCAAATGACTTTTCATAGAAAAAATTTATCATACATATAAAATAAAATGATATAATTATATATAATGTAAAATATGATTTTATTTATCTTATTAAGAAGCTCACAAATTTATCATATGATAACAGTGCAATCAGATGTTTATCTTATAGAGTGTACTCTATTTTGTAGATCATTGTGATTACTTTTATAACATTTAAATAATATCTTCATAATTCATTTAATTTTTTAATAATATCATAAAAGTGGTTATATAAATAAGGAAATATTATTATAGAAAAATTTCCACTTTTATAATAATAGAACAATCATAATAAGAAGAGGTAGATTTATAACATATCTTCAATTAAATATTATTCTATATATAGAAATGATGGAAACATGACATTATGAACTAATTTTATCAACTTTTCAAAGGATTATTCATTCAAATATTGTGACTAATTAGTATACTTATCTTCAAAAAAAGAAGATGTAAAAATTAAAATGTTATTTTCTTTATGATAGAGACAGATATGAACATTCAAATGAACACTCAGATAATAAATAAAACGAATTCATGTATATAGAATAAATTTCATACAATGATTACATGTTGTATTTAAAATTTTATCTATTTAAATAAACGAAACTTCATATTTGTGCATTGAAGATAGTTATATTTTCTAGAAATTTATTTATTAATTATGAATTTATTCTAGAAACTGAGTGTTAAAATGTTCCCCCAAATTTCATTTATCTCTACTTCATACTCACTCATTATACATAAGTTTATAATGGTCATGGTAAGATCTTCTAAAGTGAAATCCTGATTAAAAGATTTTGTAACTCAATAACAACTAACATCTGCTTTCACTCATCTACGAGCCCCTGGAAATGGACTATCGAAGAAAAAATAACTAAAATCATAGAATAGAGTGTTGGTGGAGTGTACTAGGGGATTTATGTTTCCTGAAACACTATGAATCTCCCGTATTTGATCATTTTTCCTCTGAGATTTTGTTTTCCACTAAATATTTTTATTAATAAAAATATTGGATCCAATAATCCTTGATGAGTATGGATTAAATGAAAATAAATTTTTAGGAACTCAATTCACCCTGTCATTTTCTAAGTTAGACATTCACATACACAAGAATTGGTATTAAAGATCATGAATCTTGAGTTCACAGATATCAATGCATTAAATCCGCATATATTATTTCAATTGGTTTTTATGGATGATAATATTGATGGTATTTAAATTGTTAGAGATCCCTCATTATATGGTGAAAATTATGGTTTCTCAAATGCACGAATGACCATGTATTTGATGAACCTTGGATTAAGGGTTTATATTAATGATGTAAAGCCTTATGAAATTCAAAGAACACAACTAAAAAAATGGGATGTAGATACATATTCATGTTTTAAAATAAATTATAATGAATTAAATGTTATAAAATGTTTACTGGGTCGTTATTATTTTAACATTGTTTCTCAATATAAAATGTCCCTTGAAATATGGATCAATATAGTGGTTTCCTATGAAGGAATAGATAACGTAAAGGAACTAATATATGATTTTACCAAGCTTATGTTTGAAACCATAAAAATTGTTCAAGGGGAATGTGTTACTTAATAGAATGGAAAAATGTCTCAGATTTTGAATAATTGTATTGATATAAGAACACTAATTATGGATCATTATAAAGCATTGAATGATTTATGAGTTATATAACCTAAGTGGAGTGGAATATCAGCTACTATCATAAACTATATTAAGGTCAATACTATCATAATTAAATACATAATTGGAACTCATATGAGATATGAGGACGAAATAGATTTTGAACTAGATAATATAAAATGGTTAAGAATTAAAATGATTCAACGAGGTATTCTACTTATAAATATTAGAAACATAAAAAGTGTATAAAAATATATGAGAATTTCTAATAATAATATTTCTCAATAAATTTTGGATCAAATCATTAAATTACGCATTTTTTCTAAATGATCAATAAAATTAAAATATGTAAAGAGGTTTCAATAGACTTTTTAACCAGAAAAAAAAATATTCGGTAGAAATTCTAAATATGTAAGATTCTATGTGTTGAAAAATCATTCACACATCAAGTTTAAATATCCTTAATTATTAAAAAATTAATAGACTGAGAATTTTTTAAAATAATAAAAAACATAAAAATATAATAAGGATATAAAAGATACTTGGAGTGATTCTGAGGAGAATATTAATTATTTATCTTCATAAAAAGAAGATAAAATATATAATAAAAAATAAATCATCAATTTAATGGATCATTTAGATGATGTACACTCTTAGTATTCTTCTAACCATAATGTTGAGTCTGAAAATGAAAATTGATCATATGGAGAACTAAATTAGCACATTACCATGTTGGAAACAAAGTACAAAATCATGAAAATAATATTTTTGAAACTCTCATATGAAATTTTTAATGAATATTGCGATATATAGAAAAGAATTTTAGACTTGAAAAAATAGTTAGAAATGTATATTGCATCATTTACTAATCATACTAGTACAATTGGGTACCTGTATAAAGATGTTCAAAAAATTAAAGACTTTGAAAGGGTATTTAGTAAGGGGGATGATTACCAAAAAAAATCATGGTCAAAACCAAATTAGTTTAATGAAAAAATTTGTGACATGAAGTAAAGGTGAATTTTCTAAATTTTGAAAAAGATATTGTTTCCCTTGTTCTAATAATATAAATCTCTCTAAACATACATTCGTTCATTATAGAGAAGTATGCTATTATTATAGTATACGTAATATAAAAGATCCTTAGTTCTAAGGAATTAAAAATTATTTTCTTACAATTTTTTTTTCAAATTTGACTACTATATTTTCATAAAAACATAAATAATTTAGGTTCCTAGGTCTTTTTTAGGTAACAATTTTCAACCGCATAGTATTTTTGTTCCAAATTATCTTGTTCATTGAATTTCTATTATAGAAAACTATCCACATGGATGGAAATTCGAAATGGATCATGGAAAATGGATGCTCAAGACCCATGAGTTGATATTTGTTTAACTTTCTCTCACTATATAAGATTGATAAAGGCTATATATCATTCCATGAAATTGAGTAATGAAATATTTATGGAATTGGATATTTTGGAAATCCATAAATTATCCTCAATAAAAAAGTTCATTTATTTTGAGGAATTTAATAAAAAACTCATAAGTATTTTTCCACATTCTGGTGATGGTTATTTATGTGATTTCATAAAAAAATACCAGGTTTACTTTTAACGAAAATCCTCTAATATTTAGATCCCCAATAATATAAACTTTTTATACCTTATAAATTAATTCTTTATGTATAAAAAATTAAATTTTTTATGATGAAGTAAAGGAATCATAGACATTCCATAGAAGGCTTGTACATTGTAATACTTATTATTTGAAAACGTTATCCAACAAAAATTTGATTTTTTATCTTCCAAATATTTAATTGGATAAAAAATATTTTATGCATATCAAATAGGAAAGAAAAAATACTAATATTTTAATCAAATTAAATTGTTTTTAACATGTATACCTCTTGATATTATCTAAATTTATTTTTTCAGACCTACTAGAACAACAAAGCTTTCTTGAAAATCCTTAGTCTATGTGTTGGTTATTGATTTTTTAGATTTATCTAGGTTACTTTCAATAAATTTAAAAGTGAAATAATTTTTATTATTGTTATTTTTTTGGAAATCTTTTGAAAAATGGAATGGTCATCAAGATTAAGTCTTTAAGAAGCAATCATGTAAGATGTTGTGAGAATAATGAATTTAATTCTTTATTCTCAAAACATAGTATTAAATAAAACTTTTCTACATCTCGGACAACTCAATAAAAAAAATCTAAATGTGGAAATAGGAACCTAAATGAAATTTCCCTAACAATGTCATGTGAATATAAAAAGCCTATGTACATTTAGGTTAGAGCTATTAACACATCATTTTATATCATTAAAAAAGTTCTAATACATCTAATATTAATGAAATCATGCTATGAGGTATGGACTAATAGAAATCCAAATGTAGGTTACCTCAATGTGTTCGGATTTAAGGTTTATATTCTATACACCAAGGATAATGTGGAAAAATTAGATCATCAATCCTCTACATATATGATCCTTTAATGAGAATTGAATCCACATTTATAATAAATATAATGTATTCATCACTAATGGACTTAAAATAGAATCATTGATCCATGGCACATTGTTTATATAAATTTTTACTCACTAACACCTTAATGTTATTATTCAACTACTTGGACTCCTACATTGGTCCATTTAAACATTTTTGGAGATTGAACATCGAATACTCCTTTCAGACAAAAAAATTATTATGTTTTCCCTAAATTGATTTCCTCATCTAAATCTATATAAAATTATATACTCGTCACATCATTATTTTGATGATTTAAATCCTCTAATGAAACAATACTAAGAACCATCAGGATAGTTCTAACATTCAGTACATAAAAGACAAAATCTATGAAATCCATACTATCCAACTATTGAAAACCATTTACCACTATCTGTGGTTTAAATCTATTTTTATTATCATTTTTGATCATTGACCTAATATACCCAATTAGTCATCAATTATTTCTGTCCTTATAGAAAAGGAGTTGGACTGCAAAGATATATTATCATATAATGAATAAATATCCCCTTTCAAATCCAACTCATACATAGTGGAATCTTTTAATTACACTGGCTCTTCAATTTATATGGGTACTATAACATGAGTTAATATTAAATAATATAGTTATGATAAATACCTCTTCATTGGTCCTCTCATAATTGTTTATTTCCCTAGTTCCACTAGATGAGTTGGCTACACTAGTCTTTGTTTCACATACATAAGTACTCCTTAAATCTACACTTTATCTTGGAACTCTGATACATTATTCCCAAATTAAAATTCAACTAAATGGTGTTGTTATATTATATAAATATTAATAAATATCAATTTTTTATTTAGATGATATTCCTCTTCATTTAAACTCTAAAATTTATACCAAAACTCATCAGAACCATATCCAATAAAAAACATTATTTATACATTGAATGAAGATTTTACATTGTATAAATATCCATATATAAATATGCCAATGAAAATATGGACTTATAATTGAGAGATTATTTCCAATTTTTTTAATCTATAGATCCTAAAATAGACATTCTCCCATCAGTACAGATAGACTCATATAAATGAGATATGCCACCATGTTCACTAAATATTCTTATAATATCATTGGTAACCAGATGATCATCCTCATACTCCTATAATCTTCATTAAATGTTTTATTAATCCCTTCATCCACACAATTCAATTATGGTATACTATATAAATTCTTCTCCTAACATATTCCATTTTCCTCATAAAATTAGTTGAACTCTTTACTACCATACTCTCCTCAATTTTCATACCATAATCATTTCATATTTTATCCTGAATCCTTCTCACCTAATGTTTTCATCTTATAAAAATGTTAAATACAACATATTTTCATTTCATAAGGTAAAATCATACCTTATTGAATTATTGACAAATTACAATATGTACAGTGACCCTCGAAGGATATGTACTTTTGCAAGCCACTAAATAGTGGTGTTCACCAGGTTCAACTTCCCATCCTTTGGTTTTCTACTTACTTTTACAAAAGATACTTTATTTTAATTTCAAATTGTTCAATATTCATATACGCTAATTTCCAATGAATTCAGAGATCGTTGTAATAATTTTATTTTCAACACCATCATCCCATTATCACACATCTGTCCCAAATTATAATTCCTAATATTTGAATCCCTAATAGAATATGTCATTAAAATCATAACCATGTAAATTTCTACCATATTTTAAAGTTATATTATTCACTCCATGAGATATGACCATATATACTTTGATAGTTTCCCATCCACCATGGGAGAATATTGGTCTAAAAATAATATCATCAAGATACGTAAAAGTAATAAAAATTCTTCTTAGTATATATATATAATGCATTCTCTAGAATAAGAAATCTTTTTGAATTGGTCTCGATCTATGCATAACAATTTTCCATAGTTTTCAAGAGTTTATCACCACTAATATGTAACAATGAAAACATTTCTAAAAACATAATTATATAGTAATACTATCTATAATGAGAAATAGAATGATTCCCTAGGGTATAAAATCCAAGACTCCATAGCTTTATCAAAAATCAGTATGAAAACAACTTAGGATTAAGTACCTTTTTAATTTATCAACTCTTTATTATTTAATCTTATCATCATCTATTATTATCCCATCACATGAATCTTACCCTTCATTCAATGTGTAGAGAAAAAAACCAAGAATCTACTTGATTATCATCCTTAAATATTATCATTGAGGATTAGAAATTTCACATCATTAATGATTTACTTCTTATTACCTAAAGAAATTCTCATAGTTATTATAATTGTTACACTGCTGATATTTTTTGAAATATTTATCATTAAATAAATTATGTTTTATTGTCATTTTTCTTTAAACGCAACACCGAGTTCAAATGAATCATGATAACTATTGAAATTTTTTCATATAAAAGTTATCACATAGTCTTTGGATTGGTCGGTAGGAAAGGGGAAAAAATAATGAAATTTTTGTTTTCAAAAAATTATAAAATTAATTCATTGTTTATCAATTAGTTTTAAATGAAAATAAAATCTTTTGACGTTAATGGAGGCGTATTTCTGAAAAAAAAATTATAAATGTAATATTTTTTATATTAACTATATCAACCTATATTGATGAATTGGTTTAATATAATTTATAGATTATATATTAGATAGAAAAATATCATTCATATAACGGTTTTTATAATTCATTAAAATATAATATATCCAATTTTAGGATTTAAGTGTATTTTTTTTAAAAAAAGGTTTTCATTTTGGTTTTGGTGCTTATTTTAATATGAATATCTTATATATATATATATATTGATATTTTAAAATGAATTTTATATTTTCATTCATCATAATTGATATAATTTAATACGTAAAACTTAAATATTCATAATTTTGAATTATAAACATGGTAATATTTATCACATTATTTTGGAAAAAATGGGTAAAACTAAGTTAATAAAATGGGGTGGAACTTCAATATATCCCTAATATTTTCTTGTATCCGATTATATGAGTTTTTTTTGAAAAATATTATTTTTATATAATTAAATAATTTATTTGAAAATATTATTTTTTATTTTGGAATCCAAACATGACTTTTGTGAAGATAAGTTAAATTTTATAAAAAATTCAAACTATTTCTGTTTATTTATATTTAATGGTGTGGTTTATCTTTATCTAACAGTCCAGAAAAGTTATTTTTTTATTAAATAAAATAAAAATTGAGGGATATAAATTCTTTACCTAATTTCAATGTAAAAAAATTACACTTAAAATGCGTTTAAAAAAAAATATTTTTTGTTTGTTTTGTGATATTATATTAAATGATATTTTATAAACCTATATAAAATGAATCTAATTACATGGATTCAAAATTTTGAATCATAATTTCCCTGAAAAATTATATTTATCCATTTAATTCATTTCATATAAATAATTATTCACAGTGAAAATGTTATGTTATCATGGTTAAAGTTAAAGTGGGTTAAAGTGGATTAACTAGAAAATAAGGATTAAAATGTATCCAAAAATATTATAAATATTATTTTTTAGTTCATTTAGTTCATATAAAATATTAAATTTTAATTTTGTGTCCTTTTCCAACATTAAATTATTATTATATTTGTATTATTTAATCTTTTATGTAATTGAAAGTGCATCATTTTCCACAATTATAAATGGGAACCTCCTCTTCTATGAAATTAATAGTTTTTAATACTTAAGTATCAGTAAATAAATTCCCTAATATCATCATATTTTCCTTACCCACATTCTAGAACATTTTTTATTTCCCAAATTCCCTCCATTCAGGTCATAAGTTGTAAGTCAAAGGAGGTTTCTCAATGAATTGTTTTAACTCCTAATCAGGTACTTTCAATTTTATTTCTTCTTATACCTACTATAAATCAATGATTTATATTATAAATTAATAAATATAGTACATTAAGTATATTAATGTTTTATTTTAATAATTTAATAACTATTAACCACATCATTTCCATCCTATGGAAAAATAAAAAATTTCATGTTTGTATGGGTGGACTACCACCTCCTCATAGGGATAAATGTTGTTTTTCCTCACCACTTCACATTGATGGTTACAATGATAAATTTAATAAATATATATTATATTAATGATATTACTATAGTTAGGTAATTTTTAAGTATATTTTACATTTCTTTATTTCCATCCATTTATTAGTGGATACATCAAATGTTCATACGTACAAACTACAATCTCCATGATGTGTTGTGATTTGTTTTTAATCGCAACAATATATGAATAATTATATAGGAATATATAATTATTACTTATGATGCAAATTAATTGATTAAAATTATGTATACTATAGAACCACGGTCAATGAATAAGTTTTGGTATTGTGGAACTAAAACATGAAGGAAAAACAATGTTGTTATCAGGCTGAAGTGTAATTTTAATAAATAATTGATAATAAATTGGTGATAATATATTATGAATAAATATTATATTGTATGATATATATTATTATAGTTTTTTTAATATATATATAATAAATTTATATTTATTATAATTTATAATCAATGAAGTATGAAACCATATGATACATGATGAAAAGGTTTTACAATACCATATTAGTTTTATAGAGATTGTTTATTCCTAAATTTCCTATGATGATATTATTTAATATATCTCTATGAAATATTATCTATTTTATTATCCTATAATATTATTTATATATTGAGTTTTTTTCTTCTCATTTTCTCTATTTTTGTACTCAATAAACTGTTTGAATATTTTTATGAAAAACTAACTATATTCCCTCTTTGGTCAATGCAATTTTTATTCCATGTATGTATTATATTAAATGTGTATTCTATAATTTTTTATATTTTATAGAATGATTTATTAAAAATATTTTCACACATGATTAAATTTATATAATTATTTTTAAATTAATTTTATTTTCTCTTTCAGAATGAGGTACTTTTTACCCAGGGTATGAAGATAATATTTGTTTTAACAAACCCAGAATGGTTGTATTTTTACATAATCATGAGTAGTATTTAAATTAAATATTCCTTTATATGTTTCCATAGTTATTTTCATATAAAGAGTATAGCCTACTATTAAATAAATCTATACATTTTAAATAAGTGATTTTAAAATGAAAGAGGGTATTTTCTCCGAGAAATGTTATACTGAACTTCTAAAGGAATTTTTATCTAGGATATGATCATTTCATGCCAATTATGTTTCACTGGGGATGTGATTCTATGATACAAACCATGTTCATTATCTTGAATTTTTTTTATGAAGAAAATATATTTATTGAAACTATTTTTTAATCATTTAAATTATTAAGAAATATAATTTCTTTCATGATATTGCGGAATATATATAAATTGTTAAAGATTATGTGATGAGTGGGTATGAAATATACCTCTAATGAAATGGGAAAATATTAATTTATAATGAGCTAAAAGGTTATATGGGAGGTTATTCCAAGCCCAAAATAGGGTACACTAGAGGTTTTCCCAATCCCGAAGCAATTATATGGATGGTTATCCCATGATTAATGTGTGATGAATGTCTTGGTGGGATTACATAACATTATAATTCAGTGATTATAATTATGAAACACTTTCTTTCACTATTTTATGAAATTATCTTATGCTAATGTTATTCTTTCATGGCTCGTGTTTCTTTATTACTTTAATATTTCTGTCTTATGAACTACCAATCATAATTATATGGATCTTCATTATGATTTATGAATTATTGGGAATTAATTTTAAATGTTAAGAACATGTTCTCATAAAATTATGCTCATGATATTCTTATTTTTTATCATTAATTGATTTCTCACATTTTTACACTATCTATGAATAAAATCTCACAATTTATTACTTTTTTTCCATGATATAAGGAAATGTTTTAAGTATGATGTATCTAAGAATGGTGCTAGTTATGAAGAGCATAGTGGGAGATAAGGTATATGTAACAGCCCAAGTGAGTAATGAATAATAGATATTTTTCTCTATTTCTATTAATGAAATAGATAGTGTTTAGAGGTTTAAAATGAGAATAAATCCAATCTTAAGCATTGAATACACTAATATTTTTAAAAGATTATTTTACTGGCTTTTGATGGAAGACCATTTTTAAATCAAACTTTTGACAACTTTATAAGCTCTATTTTCAAAATGAAATTATTCTTTACGATTGGGACATTGAAATTTACATTGGGTAAATTTTGGGTATTTTTCCGATAAAGTTCATTTTTTAATGAATAGTGAAAAATGTTGTATTTTAATTCAAAACCTCTTTTTAATCTAATTTATTTATAATATTAGATTATATTTTTAATTGGTTTTAAAGTTCAATTAGAATATATTTTTACCATTTAATCCAACAGTGGTCGTTGGAATTAATTTCACTTTGAAATTGGACTTAAACTAGTGTCAATCTTTTAATACTTATTGTTTCATAAAAACACGCTATTTGCTCTGATAGCGGGAATTAATTATTAAATTAATTAATGTAACTTATATGTTTTGAATTTTTTAAAATATACATCATTTTTGAATTTGGAATATCAAATATAGCTTAGGGTGAATTTTTGTTATGTTTATGAAAAACTTCAATTTTTGATGAATAGTGAAACCACTAAGTGGTACTTAAAAAACTAATTTTTCGTTTAAATGAAATTTTACCACCTTTGTGTTTTAAATTTAAAAAATCCGACATACATGGTTGTAATTAAGAAGTAAAATGTGGTTCAATGGGATTAAAATAATTTTTTGGTGAATAGTAACTTTTAAGTTTTTATCGCGATTAGAGGTAATTAGTGTAATTTAAGGTAAAAATAATGTTTCAATAATATGAAGTGACCTATACACATGTACTAAAATTATTGGATGTGTCATGGCCGAGCAAGAAAACCCATGGGTCGATTTTTGGGACCCCATGGAGCCACTTGGGTAAGATAATGACATTAATGCCTTTTATTTAAAGTAAAAGTAAAAATGACACAAACATGAGTTGTTTTACAAAAACAATTTTTAATTGGGGTTATAGAAGTCATATGTTTTACTATAAATAGCCATTGGAAGGAGACAATGATTTCCTACATCATGATATTTTTTTTATAATTTTTAGACATTAAATAAATTAAATTATTAATGATACCATGATGATGCAGCGATTACCTCATTATTTAACGATTTTAAAAAATGATAAGATAATGTAATATTTAAGACCTACACATGTCAAAAACTTATTTTATGGGTGGATTTCGAACCCTTATCACCTTATCCTCGAAATACATCAATGTGGGACCGTTAAAATCTGAAACTCATTTGAAAATTAAGTAACCTTTTATAACTTTCCAAGAGTGCCCCTCCTCTCCTCTTATAAAACGCCCCCACCTCTACCTCCTTAACCACACCTCTCAAGCCTTTGTTCCGGCCAACCCCTGCCCATTATATCTCTCCACATCCCTCTATAACTCTTAGAAGCCTCACTTTGGGCAGAAGTCTTCCCAAGTAAGCCTTTGAGCTCAAATCAAAAAAAGTTACCCGATTTAAAGGTAGTGTCTTCTCTTGTGTTCTTATGTTTTATTTTGCTTCTCTAACCCCCTAAACATTTTTATTAATTTATTTTGCACCAACACCAGTATCTTCCATATTCTAGGATGTTTTTATAAGAAGGATTATAGCTACACTTACACACACCTACATCTAATAGTTAAATAACATATTGTTTTTGTGGATGGCGAATTTCTGCCTCACGAAACAATGATTGTTCAATATTATTTTAACACCTTCAAAGGTGGCCATTAAGATGTCACTATATTTATATATGATATATAATATGTTTATGTTTTCATTAAGCTTCTGTATTTTTCATTTATGACATACCTTTAAGGTTTCCATTATGGGTATATGCGATATCTTCATTTTAGGAAGTGCGGACTACCGCCCCCTCAAAGTGATTTGATTCGTTAATGCCATATGTGGTATGTATAAAGGATTTAATTAATGATATTATATATGATATTATACTGGAATTATAATATACCTTTATATCATTATGATTCCATTCCATAAAATACGAAATAGAAATGAAAGTAACGAACATGCGTACGCACGGCTTACTGTCTTCATGAACGGTGTAGTTCATTTCTTACCTCTAAACGTTATGTAATATTATAAATGCATGTATATACTGGATATATATTATATATATTATATCTACATCATGATTAGAACTCTGGATATAATGGATACATGAACAACTTGTAATTATAAAGATTTTATTTTTGACTCAAGTACCAATGATCGTTAAAACGACCGTTATTAACATAAATAATTACATAGTGTTCAAGACATGGTAATAAGTGATATAAAAGGAATAATGAACTTGAAAAACGTTCTTAAGCAAGTATAAATTAACTCATGTTTATTATTCAGGAGGTTAAAGAACGATCGAGTCAAGTCGGACCCGAGGTAAGGGACTTCGTCTCAATCTCCATTCATTGAGGCATTTTTTTTATACAAAACTTTCTTTTATACGGTGTATAATCCCCTTTGAATTTTACACTAATTCAAAAGGAATCTTTTTTTTTCGAATCTTTTTACTAAATGACAAAAGGAATGTTTTTTTGTCGTACGTATGCGGCGACAACGACTTCTCCGCCGCCATGACCATTATTTGTGTTTCGGCTTCCTCTATAAGCCATAACCTAACATTTTTTGGAAAAATGAAAAATAAATACCATGTATTACTTTTCTTTTATTTTGGTTTTTAAAATGGTTTTCATAATGTTTTTATTATATCAATGTGTTGTATTGATATCTTGTGATTGAAATGTGGAAATGTTATGTTTCCTTTATGCATGTTTTACGTGATACAATTATGTTATGGTTCTTGGGCATTATTATGAAGATTGGTGGTTCTGTGATAATCTAAGGGAGGGTGAACCTGATATAGCTCTCCAATGAATTGGGTAACGTGAAGGAGTTAAACGTTAAGGTTTCTCCAAAGAGATTTATGGAATATACTGTGATGGGTATTCCAAGCATAACCAAGAGGGTTACACCCTACGTAAGAATGTTATGAATGCCTCAAGTTACCTTTATGTCTTATGATTTCTATGATTTATTCATGATTTGATGAGGTATGTTATAGTGCTTATGTTTTATGAGTAGAGTATAATTTCATTGATTCTTATGTATACATGTACTCATGTTTCCTTTCTATATTTTTATATCCCTTACTAAGATTTTTATGCTCATCCCAAATTTTTGAAATGTTTTTCACAGGTCAAGGGAAGGGTACATGATATGATGATAGTGTCAAGGAAGTGTAAAGAAAGAATCCATGTATTATTTTAAATATATTTCCGTTGATGGGAAAAAATGAATACTATCTTTTATTGTAACCACTTTGTGTAAATGTGGGATGTAATGCATGTTTTATGATATAATTCTCTAAAACTCTAAACCTGAAAATATACTCAAGCTGTATTCTTGATGTAACTCAAGATTAAGTAATGTTTAAGGACGGGGCCTTATAGTTGGTATCAGATGTCGGTTTAGATAACTTTAAGAGTTAGAATTTTATTAAATGATTATCCAAAAATATTTTTTTATGGTCAAATTAAAATGATATAGAATTTTAAGATTACCATGTTGCTTCATCTAAGACATGTCTGTTCAGAATGGTTTTCCACAGAGGAAATAGGGAAGCAATGCTAGGAAGGCATACAGAAGGAAATAACCTTCCGAATTAGCATCCTGAGGTGGTCGGAATTGGAACTGAATAGTTTGTTGTAGTAAATGGCATAGTTGACTCAAGCGATAAATGGTGGTGGAATCCATGCACGAGATCAGCCAGATCAACCGCAGAGGAACATGTCAGTAGTGGAACATTTCATGAGGCAACATCCCCCTTCATTCAGAGTATCATCTAACCTTGTGCTAGCTGAAGGGTGGATTAAAGCACTGTAGAATATTTTCGATGCCATGGGGTGTTCAGACAGTCAAAAGGTTAGTCTTTCTATTTACCATTTGAAGGGTGAAGCAGATCAGTGGTGGTCAATGGTTAAAAATATCACGGACGCTGATGATATTGATGCTCTCGACTGGGATGAATTCAAAGGTATGTTTCTTGAGAAGTATTTTCCTAAGGCTGTTCGACTTAGGATGGAAAAACAATTCTTGGAATTGAGGCAATAAGAGGACTCAGTGACTGCCTATGAAGAAAGGTTCACTCTTTTGCCAAGGTATGCTTCAAATTTTATCCGAGACCTTGATAGTAAAATCAATCATTTTTACTCAGTATTAAAGCGAAAATATCGAAGGGCTTTAGCTTCTCGTGAGTTCAAAAGTTATGAAAAGCTTGTTTGATATGCTAAGAAGGTGGTAATGGAGTTTTCCGATGATCAAGTGTTCTATAACAACCAATAGAAGAAGAGAACGAGGTGGCATGAGAAAGGGAAGAATTATTCAAAATGGTCTGACGGAAAGAAAACTAAGTTTCCAGTTTGTGATAAATGTGGGAAAAGGCATGCTAGGGAATATCTTTGGAATTCTGGAATGTGCTACCGATGTGGTAAGATGGGACATAAGGCTTGTGATTACACTGAACAAGATCAAGGTGATGGTAAGTCCAAATTTGATTTGCAGTTAGTGAAATGTTTTAAGTGCAATGAGATGGGTCACTATGCAAACGAGTGTTTGACAAATAGCTCGAGTGATGGGAAGCAGTTAGACTACAAGAAGAAAGGGGTGGTGAAATCATTTGAAACTACTTCAGTAGATGTCGGGCCATCAAATGAAGTTGTATCTGGTACTTTGTTTTTTCAGATTATTCCAGTGTGTTGTTTGATTCGGGGTCTACACATTCATTCATCTCTGAAAACTTTTCTACTAAAATGGGAATACCATCTCATGAAATGAATCCTGAACATGTGGTAAAAACACCTGGGGGAAATGTTGAGGAAAAAAGAATTCATAAGAATCTTCCTATCCTTATCCGTGGAAAGAACCTACTTGCAAACCTTATTGTTTTACCTATAGTAGAGTTTAATGTTATCCTGGGTATGGATTGGCTCTCTTTTTACCATGCTAAGATTGACTGTAGAGCTAAAGAAGTTTCTTTTCAGAAAGACTTTCAGTTTGTGTACAATAATGAACCCTTACTGTTGATAAATTATCAAGAGGCCGAGAAACTTGTAAAAGATGGAAATGAATGTTACCTTGAACACATTGTTGAAAACAAGGGAACTGTTCAGATTAATGATGTGCCAGTGGTAAATGAGTATCCTAATGTTTTTCTTGATGAGTTGAATCGAATAATACCAGATCGGGAAGTAGAATTTACTGTTGACTTAGTTCCTGATGCTAAGCCAATTTCAAAACCCCCTTATCGAATGGCTCAAGTTGGACTTTTAGAGTTGAAGGAGAATTTGCAAGATTTATTAGAGAAAGGTTTCATTAGACATAGCACATCACCATGGGGTGATCATGTTTTATTTGTTAAAAAGAAAGATGGTTCTATGAGACTTTGCATTGATTATAGATCATTGAATAATATCATTGTTATGAACAAATATCCTATGCCTCATATCGATGATTTGTTTGATCAACTCCAGGGAGATCAGTTTTTTTCAAAGATTAACCTGAGATCGGGGTACCATCAGCTGAAGGTAAAGGAAGAAGATGTTTCGAAGACTGCGTTTAGTACAAGATATGGCCATTATGAATTTGTAGTAATGCCTTTTGGGATAACCAATGCACCTGATGTATTCATGGACTTAATGAATAGAGTTTTCCATGAGTTCTTGGATATGTTTGTGGTGGTTTTCATTGATGATATTTTGGTGTTTTCTAAAAGTAAATAAGAGCATGAAAGACATTTAAGGGTTATTTTGCAAACCTTAAAAGTAAATAAATTGTATGGTAAATTTAGCAAGTGTGAGTTTTGGTTGAATCAAATTTTTTTCCTTGGACACATTGTTTCTAAAGATGGGATGACTGTTGATCCTACAAAAACAAAGGTTGTTGAAGAATGGCCAAGACCCACAAATGTAACTGAGATTCGTAGTTTCCTTGGATTGGAAGGCTATTACTGAAGGTTTGTTAGAAATTTTTCACGGTTATCTAGTCCAATGACTATGCTAACTCGGAAGGGTGTTAAGTTTATCTGGACAAAAAAATGTGATGGTTGTTTTCAGGAACTGAAAAGAAGATTGGTGAATGCTCCAGTTTTGGCACTACCTTCTAGGAATTGTGAGTTTGTTATCTATAGTGATGCTTCATTGAAAGGACTTGGTTGTGTCCTAATGTAGAATGATCAGTTAATTTTTTATGCTTCATGACAGTTGAAAAGTTATGAGATAAATTACCCTACACATGATTTGGAATTAGCTGCTGTAGTTTTCACTTTAAAAATTTGGAGGCATCATTTGTATGGAGTAAAGTGTGAAATATATACCGATCACAAAAGTTTAATATATATATTCACTCAGAAAGAATTGAACATGAAACAGAGGAGATGGATAGAATTAATCAAGGATTATGATTGTATAATTCATTACCATCCGGGAAAAGAAAATAATGTGGCTGATGCTTTGAGTCGAAAAAGTAATGCTTCATTAACAATGTTGCGTTTGGAATGTGATCCTTTGGTTAAGGATTTGATGAACTTTGGCATAGAAGTTTTTGGTGCAGGATGTTCTTTTTTTTTTTCAAGTATCAGTGAAATCTTCTCTATTAGACAGAATCAATCAAGCACAGAAGAAAAATAGTGAGTTGCAGGAAAAGTTAGAGCTCGTTCAGAAGTTTAAGTTGCATGAATTCATCATTGATAATGATTGTGTTTTGATATTTGGGAAGATATTGTGTGTTCCTTGTGATTCACAGTTGAAGAGAGAGTTGTTATGTGAAGCTCATTGTTCTCTATTTTCGGTTCATCCTGGCAGTACTAAGATGTACAGAGATCTGCGGGAGTATTACTTGTGGGATGGAATGAAAAGTGATATTTCTGATTTTATAGTGAAGTGTTTGACTTGTCAACAAGTTAAAGCAGAGTGACAGTTACCGAAAGGGATGCTTCAGCCTTTACCAGTACCAGAATGGAAATGGGTGAATATATCCATGGACTTCGTTGTGGGATTTCCGAAGACACCTCGAGGTAATAATGCAATCTGGGTTATTGTTGATCGCTTGACTAAATATTCTCATTTTCTTGCCATACGAGATACGTTTTCCCTAGATCAACTTTCCCATTTGTAACTTAAAGAGATAGTCAGGTTACATGGAGTTCCTCTCTCTATTGTATCTGATCGTGATCACATGTTTACTTCTAACTTTTGGAAAGGCCTTCAGAAGTCGTTGTGTACTGAATTAAATTTTAGTACAGCTTTTCACCCTCAATAAGATGGGAAGTCAGAACGAAAAATTAAGACTTTGGAAGATATGCTATGTGCTTGTTCGATGGATTATCAGGGAAGTTGGGACCATCATCTTTCTTTGGTTGAATTTTCATATAATAATAGTTTTCATTCCAGTATACAGATGGCACCATTTTAGGCATTATATGGGAAGCGGTGTCGAACTCCAGCTTTCTGTGATGAAGTGGGTGAAAGGAAGCTGATGGGACCAGAATTGGTAGAGGAGTTGGTAGAAAATGTTCAACTGATACAAAAACACATGAGAACAGCTCAGAGCAGGCAGAAGAGTTATGCAGACAGCAGGAGGAATGATATCTCTTTTGAGGTAGGTGATCATGTTTTTCTCAAAGTCTCACCATGGAAAAGTGTTATTTGATTTGGAAAAAAAGGAAATCCGAGTCCAAGGTTCATTGGACCATATGAAATTCTTGGAGAGAGTTGGATCAGTTGCTTACCGAGTGGCTTTACCTCTGAGTTTATCTCAGGTACACAATGTTTTTCATGTTTCGATGTTCAGAAAGTATATGCCAGATCCATCTCATGTTTTGAGCCAAGAGGTAGTTCAGTTGGAAGAGAATCTCTCTTGTGAAGAACAACCAGTCCAGATTCTTGAACTTAGAGAGTAAGTGTTGCGGAATATGGTAATTCACCAGGTAAAGGTTTTATGGAAAACCCATATGGTGGATGAGGGAACATGGGAATATGAAAATGCTATGAGGGATAAATACCCCCGCTTATTCGATAAGTAAATAAATTACGGGGACGAAATTTTCTAAAGGGGGGAAGGATGTAATAGCCCAAGTATGTAATGAATAATAGATATTTTTATCTATGTCTATTAATGAATTAGATAGTGTTTAGAGGCCTAAAATGAGAATAAATTCAATCTTAAGCATGGAATACACTAATATTTTTAAAAGACTGTTTTACTGGCATTTGATGGCAAACCATTTTTAAATCAAAATTTTGAAAATTTTATAAGCTCTATTTGTCAAAATAAACTTATTCTTTATTATTGGGACATTTAAATTTACTTTTGGAAAATTTTGGGTATTTTTCCGATAAAGTTTATTTTTTTAATGAATAATGAAAAATGTTGTATTTTAATTCAAAACCTCTTTTTATTATAATTTATTTATATGATTATATTATCTTTTAAATTGGTTTTGACGTTAAATTAGAATATATTTTTACAATTTAATACAATATTGGTCATTGGGATTAATTTCACTTTGAAATTGGACTTAAACTAGTGTTAATCTTTTGATACTTATTGTTTCATTAAATCACGCTATTTGCTATGACAGTGGGAATTAATTATTAAATTAATTAATGTAACTTATATGTTTTGAATTTTTTAAAATAGACATCATTTTTGAATTCGGAATATCAAATATAGCTTAGGGTGAAGTTTTGGTATGTCTCTGAAAAACTTCAATTTTTGATGAATAGTAAAACTACTAAGTGGTACTTAAAAAACTAATTTTTCGTTTAAATGAAATTTTACCACCTCTGTGTTTTGAATTTCAAAAATCCGACATACATGGTTGTCATTAAGAAGTAAAATGTGGTTCAATGAGATTAAAATAATTTTTTGGTGAATAGTAACTTTTAAGTTTTTAATCGTGATTAGAGATAATTAGTGTAATTTAAGGTAAGAATAATGTTTTAATAATATGAAATGACCTATAAACATGTCCTACCCTTATTGGATGTGTCATGGACGACCAAGAAAATCCATTGGTTGATTTTTGGGACACCATAGAGCCACTTGGGTAAGATAATGACATTAATGCCTTTTATTTAAAGTAAAAGTAAAAATGACACAAACATGAGTTGTTTTACTAAAACAATTTTTAAATGGGGTTATACAAGTCATATTTTTGACTATAAATAGTCATTGGAAGACGAAAAAGATTTCCTACATCATTATATTTTTCTTTATAATTTTTAGACATTAAATAAATTAAATTATTTATGATACCATGATGATGTAGTGATTACCTCATTATTTAACGATTTAAAAAAAATGAAAAGATAATGTACAATCTAAGACCTACACATTTAAAAACCTATTGGATGGGTGGATTTAGAACCCTTATCACCTTAGCCTCAAAATAAATCAATGTGGGACCTTTAAAATCCGAAACTCATTCGAAAATTAAGTAACCTTTAATAACTTTCCCAGAGTGCCCCTCCTCTCCTCTTATAAAAGGCCCCCACCTCTACCTCCTTACCCACACCTCTCAAGCCATTGGATCGGCCAACAACTGCCCATTTTGTCTCTACACATCCCTCTCTAACTCTTAGTAGCCTCACTTTGGGAAGAAGTCTTCCCAAGGAAGCCTTTGAGCTCAAATCAAAAAGAGTTACCCGATTTAAAGGTAGTGTCTTCTCTTGTGTTCTTATGTTTTATTTTGCTTCTCCAACCCCCTAAACTCTTTTTATTAATTTATTTTGTAACAACAATAGTATCTTCCATATAATAGGATATTTTTATAAGAAGTATTCTAGATACACTTACACACACCTACATCTAATGGTTAAAGTGCATACTGTTTCCATGGTTGGTGAATTTTTGCCTCACGAAATGATGATTGTTCAATATTCTTATAACACCTTAAAAGGTGTCCATTAAGATGTCACTATATTTATATATGATATATAATATCTTTATGTTTTCCGAGAGCTTCTGTATTTTTCATTTATGTCATACATTTATGGTTTCCATTATGGGTAAACGCGATATCTTCATTTTAGGAAGTGCGGACTACCGCCCCCTCAAAGTGATTTGATTCGATAATGCCATATGTGGGGTGTATAAAAGATGTAATTAAGGACTTATATATGATATTATACTGGAATTATAATATAACTTTATATCATTATGATTCCATTCATAAAATGCGAAATATAAATGAAAGTAACATTCAT
This sequence comes from Viscum album, assembly GCA_963277665.1. Lineage (NCBI taxonomy): Eukaryota > Viridiplantae > Streptophyta > Magnoliopsida > Santalales > Viscaceae > Viscum > Viscum album. Next base: position 491,425,187 of record OY728140.1, on the reverse strand, counting down.
GCGTATGTACGGATTACCGTCTCCATGAACGGTGCATTTCATTTCTTACCTCTAAACGTTATGTAATATTATAAATTCATGTATATACTGGATATATATGATATATATGATATCTACATCATGAGTATAACTCTGGAAATAATGGATACATAAAAAACTTGTAATTATAAAGAGTTTATTTTTGACTCAAGTACCAATGATCGTTAAAATGACCGTTATTAACTAAAATAATTACATAGTGTTCATGACATGGTAATAAGTGATATAAAAGGAATAATGAACTTGAAAAAGGTTCTTAAGAAAGTAGAAATTAACTCAAGTTTATTATTCAGGAGGTTAAAGAATGATCGAGTCAAGTCGGACCCGAGGTAAGGGACTTCGTCTCAATCTCCATTCATTGAGGCATATTTTGTTTTATAGACAACTTTGTTTTATACGGTGTATAAAACCCTTTGAATTTTACGCTTATTAAAAAGGAATATTTTTTTATACGAAGCATTTTACTAAGTGACAAAAGGAATGTTTATTTGTCGTACATATGCGGTTACAATGACTTCTCCGCCGCCGTGACCATTATTTGAGTTTCGGCTTCCTCTACAAGCCATAACCTATCTTTTTCTAAAAAAATGAAAAATAAATACCATGTTTTACTTTTCTTTTATTTTGGTATTGAAAATGGTTTTCATAATGTTTTTATTATATCAATGTGTTGTATTGATATCTTTTGATTGAAATGTGGAAATGTTATGTTTCTTTTATGCATGTTTTACGTGATACGATTATGTTATCGTTCTTGGGAATTGTTATGAAGATGGGTGGTTCCATGATAAACTAAGGGAGGGTGAACCTGATATAGCTCTCCAATTCATTGGGTAACGTGAAAGAGTTAAACGTTAAGGTTCCCCAAAGATATTTAGGGAATATACTGTGATTGGTATTCCAAACGTAACCAAGAGGGTTACACCCTACGTAAGAATGTTATGAATGCCTCAAGTTACCTTTATGGATTATGATTTTTATGATTTATTCATGATTTGATGTGGTATGTTAAAGTGATTATTTTTTATGAGTATATTATGATTTCATTGATTATTATGTATACATGTACTCATGTTTCCTTTCCATATTTTTATATCCCTTACTGAACTTTTTATGCTCATCCCAAGTTTTTTAAATGTTTCTCACAGGTCAAGGGAAGGGTACATGATATGATGATAGTGTCAAGGAAGTGTCGAGAAAGAATCCATGTTTTATTTTAAATATATTTCCGTTGATGGTAAAAAATGAATACTATCTTTTATTGTAACCACTTTGTTTAAATGTGGGATGTAATGCATGTTTTATGATCTAATTCTCTAAAACTCTAAACCTAAAAAGATCCTCAAGGTGTATTCTTGATGTAACTCAAGATTAAGTGATGTTTAAGGCTGTGTCCTTATATTATATATTTATGTACTATTTTTTTCGAAATTTTTTAAGACGCTAAACCATTAATCTTCTAGAATTCTTATTAAGGATATATAATAAATATTCACATAATAGGTTGTAATATTAATTTGTAAAATGATTCGGACACCAAATTTTGTATAAAATAAAGGATTAGTTGTTTTTAGATATTGGTATGATGAAATTTTATTGAGATCCCTCATGATAATCCTAAATATTTGAGAACAACCTAAGTTTTATTAAATAAAGAACTGTGTTTTTTTGAGAAAAATCATTCATGGTTTGATACTGTAATGTCGGTGTAGTTTTAGAGCATTAAAACATAGAGGTAATGGTTGTGAATATGGAATATATAATGGTAACTCAATCATCACTAGAACTCAAGTAGCGGGTCGAAGAATACACACTTAGAAAGAAACTCCAAGTGGATTTGAATAGGTTATTGGAAATTTTATTTATAAATAATTGTTATGTATATTAATAGATGATGTACATGGATGACCTAGGTTAAACATATGGTTTCATTTATCGAAAATATGGTGTCATGAGTTTTCATCATATAAATGATTTTTCATTATTATATGGTTTCTCACTATGATTATTGTTGCTCTCACTATGCTTCTTGGTCTTATTGAGTGGATTGAACACAAAATAACCAAGTAAACATTGAAGGTGATTGGAAAGAAAATTAGTTTTCTCTTATGTAACCAAATGTTATGGGAGATGTAATAAAAAATATCATTTATATTAATATGAAATTTTATCAAGACAAAAATCATATTGAGCTTTTAACTAATCAAACAATGGAAATCTTTTTTTAAGTACATCATGAGGAAACCTAATCCCTCATTGAGTGGGTCCACTAATCCACTAATTTCTATGATATTTGTTAGTACCACTTATCTTTTTCCACAATTATTTGATTATTTAAATTTCATTTTATATATTTATCATCTGAAAGAAGACGCATATAAATGGTGTAGTTTTATTAATAACACGGTAAAATAAGAAGAAATAGACTATATAGGGTGGTATGAGATTAGAGGTTTATTTTTTAAAAAGTTATTTAATTTATTATTTATTTAATAATTGAGAATGTATTCCTTGTGGTTAATTATTTGTATTATGAATCCATTATTTTATAAAAGTTAAATTTTACTTAACATGTGAGGCATGTTTCTAATATTATCATTGAACAATAAATTAAGATTGATCAATTCGTCAGTGGATGAAAACAAAGTATCTAAAGGAGGTAAGCCACAAGAGACTTAAATAACAATGATGAAATAATAAAATGTTCTATCAAGGTATAAATTGATATAGGATTCACCCATTAATATCATTATGTTAATAATAAATATAAGATGGAATCCAAAGGAATGTATAATAAAAAACCATGGTGGGAATAAGATGAATCTTATAGTAATCTAGGAGTTTAGAAACAAACATAGATGAAATTTTCTTAATTTTACTAATAAATGATTTAGTTGTGTGAAGTAAATTCATCATGAAATCGAGTTTCGAACTGATGTGATGAAGTTAACTAATGGAGTGAAATATCTAAAAAACAAACCACCCACACTTTAGTGTTTCAAATATAATGAGTATTGTAATTATTATAACTAGTGATCAAATCTAATGGTTAATGATGATGATCGATGTCAGTAACCTCTTATGACTGGAAATAATGGTAAATATCGTACGATCACAATTGTCGGTGTGGGGTACGACAATGAATTGGTTAATGGTACATTTACCATACACTATAGTATTAATAATGTCTAATTTGATTCTATTTTTACACAATATATTATATATAAATCATTTACTAAGGGTATCATATTGCCACGTCAATGATTAGATGTTTAATTAGTTGTGAATACTCTTAATTTTATAATGATTACTTCACAAGTCTATTACTCTTCCATGATTGATGTTTATGGAAATGTATTTTTTAAAAATATATTCATTCTCTATATGGTTGAATTTCATGTGATTTTGGGAATAGATTGGATCTATTTATATATATCCCATACCAATTTACATGTGGGGGAAGCCCCATTTGACATTCTGAAACATCTTATGATCTTTTATCATTGTGAAGATATATATGAACTTTAAATGGAAATTAAATAAATTTTATGATCCTTGATTCTTTTTAAAAGGAGGTTTTCATCTCATATGGTTAGAGAGAGAGAAATGATGAAATATATTCATATTATATAGGATTTTACTGATTTCAATCCAAATGTGTTATGCAGTCTTCCATATAATATTAGAGTTGTGTTTTTATTAAAACTCTTAACAAATATTACACCTATTTCAATGAATACAAATAGAATAGTCTCAATTGAGTTGTTTTAATTAAAGAGGAAACTATTAGATAATATTGATAAGGGATTCATTCGGCCAAATTTTTCAATAGGGGGTTCACATGATCTATTTATTAAGAATAATCATGGGTCAATGTGACTCTATATTGATTATTGTGAACTTAGTAAGATCACAATAAAAAATATGAATTTTGTAGCATATATTGATGATTTTTTCAATCAATTATGAGGAGAATAATATTTTTACAAGATTTATCTTGGATCTCGATACTATAAATTGAGTTTAAAAAATGAAGAGATACCAGAGAAAAAAACATTTACAAGTTATGGACACTATTAATATCTTAGGTTGTCCTTTGGTCTTGCTATTTCCCCCACTATCTGCATATATTTAATTAATATAATGTTTAGAGATTTACTCAATCAGTCTATGTTAGTATTTATAGATTATATTCATGTATATTCTAATAGCAAGAAAGAGTTCAAAGATCACTAGATAATTATACTAATGACCCTAAAGAAGGAGAAGTTGTATAAAAAATATACCAAGAGTGAATTTTTTCTATATAATAGATTAATTTTTATTTCAAATAATATCAAGTAAGGTTATATTGGTAGATCCTTCTAATATGGAAGTTATTTAGAAATATCCCAAATCAACCATAGTGACATAGATAGATTTTTTTATTATATTGTAAGGATATTATTAACTCTTTTATGAATAATTTATCATGGATATACAATACACTCACCTTGTTAACTAAAAAGGGATTCAAGATACTTTTAACTGATAAATGTGATGCAAATTTAAAATAACTGAAGAGAATTTTACCATTGGACCTTCTCTCAAACTACATTGTAGTGGAGAAGGATTTTTGATTTAAAATAATATTTCAATCAAGGGTATGGGTTGTGTTATAATAAATAATTATGTTCTGATATATAATGCATCTTCAAATTAGAAATTCATGAGAAAAATTTCCTGACTCTTGGTTTGGTGTTGGCAGCGATAATTTTCTTCATTGAAAATATAGAGGCACTAAATTTTTGGTGAAATATGTGAAAAATGTACTGATCATAAAATCATTATGCATATATTCATATAAAAAATATTTTAATATGCACAAAAGTAGATTTTTAGGGTTTATTAAAGATTATGATAACTCAACACACTACCACTTTAGGAAGGTGGATAAGGTGTTTGATGATCTGAGTCCAAAATACCATGATATTTTGTCTATAAGAATGAATGAAATAGATCTAATATTTATGTATTTCTATAATATGGTCCTTGAAATCCTGATGAAAGGGTGTATTTCACTTCATTTTCATATGAATGTTCAGTCATCCATCCATGTGATTATTAAAGAATTTTTTAACAAGGATTTGGAATTGAAAAATTTGGTGAGAAATGTTCTTAAGTTAAATTATTATTTTTATGTGATGGTATATTTTAGGAATATATTATGCGTCCCTTCAATACTATACTATAATAATTAGTGGTTTTATGAAGTTCATAGTTCATCATTCTTTATTAATCCTATAAATATGTAGATGAATAAGGATCTGATGAGTATTTCTTATGGTATAATTAGAAAAGTGATATTACAGAGGATTTATCTCAATGCCTTATATGTAAAATTTATGATATATAGCATTATAAGGTTATTTTATAAAAGTTACCCATACCGGAATGGAAATTGGATAAAATTACCATGGATTTTGTCATCAAACTCACCAAAACATACAAAGGGATCAATACTATTTGGGTTTTTGATCACTCTATAAAGTCTTAATGATTCATTAAAATAAGATAATATTTATCTCTTGATCATATTTTCATTAAATACATTAACGATGTTGTAAAATTTCATTTCGTACCAAATTTTATTATATCTTATTGGTATATGTGGTTTACCATGATGTTCTACATGTGTCTTCAGTAGGATTTGGATAAAAAGATGAGTTTTGGAAGTTAATATTATCCTTAGACATATTATCAATATAATTGGACAATTCAAACCCACTATGATATTTTGATATATTGTTATGTGGATTTTAAGTGTCTGGAATCAATGCCTTTCTCAACTCAAAATTTAATACTACTATATATTTCACTCAATAATCTATATGGATCCTTATGAATACCTTTATAGAAGGGAGAAAAAAAATATAATTTTTTAGTATAAAGATATATAATGAAATCCACTTGTACCTGGGATAGATAAGGAAATTTAAGAGAATGTTAGATCCATTCAATGTTATATCAGGCTATCTAAGAGTTGATAGGAAAGTCATAATGACAACCATCAGTGAGATTTAGAGTTCGATGGTGGAGAAAATGTATTCCTTTAAATATATGCATGGAATAAGCCTAATATGTTTTCAAATAAATTAAATTTTCTCTCCATATATATTGGTATCTTTTAAATTATTAATCATTTTATGAATGTTTAATGTTTCATGGTTCTTCCAACAAATTTCTCTCTAGTTCATGATGTATTCAATGTACATCTCTTGAATAAGTATATATGTGATCCTTCATATATACTAAACTCATAGGTCAAACTAATAAATCATGATATCTACTATGATGAGAAACTGGTTTATATTTTGTATTTAATAAAGAATGTTTTTCTGAATAATAATACTTACTATTTCAATTATTTTTTAAGAAACCATAAATTTAAATAAGCTACTTGATAGCCTAAGGATGTGGTTAGGTATAAGTATCCTCAATTTTTTGTATGAGGGTAATGGAATTTAATGTGATAAATTATTTGATGTGTTTACATTGTGACGCCCTATGATTTTGTTATATGTTTTTCTTTGAGAAAATAAGATTTCTTTGATACCTGTTATTCCATGCACCACTGATGTTAAATAAAACGTGATATACTATTAAAATATTATTATATGATAGTTATCAAAAAGAAAATAATTTCTTTTATATAAATAGGACTAAAAAAATATGAAAAACTATTCTTAAAACAAATATAAAATTATTTAATTCATTATCAATTGGTTATAAATGAAAATAATATCATTTGGTGGTCAAGGTGTTGTTTTTTTGAAAAAAGTTTTTATTACAAAGAATAAGTTTTTATTTTAATTAATGTATCCACTTTTTATGAATTATTTTAAATAAATTTATGGGTTTTATATTCAATCAAAAAATTAATATTTTTCTTATGGTTTTTATTGTCCATTTAATAATAATAAATCCTGTTTTGATCATTGATAATAATTTTTTTAAATATTGTTTTTGTTTCATTTTACATGATTATTTTTAAATTAATTTCTATCAAATAAATATATTTAATACTTAAAAATATATTCCATATTTGGTATAATAATATTTAATATAATTTCATTGTTTTATCATATTTTTTTTGTCATTATGAATAGTAGTCTTGGTAATGATTTTTCCCCTCGGTAAGGGTAAAATAGATAAAACACGGTTAAAATTATGGGGTAATGGATTAAAATATATTTTTCACTGTAATTTATCCTATTATATGTTTTAAATATATCTATATATATTTAGTATTTAAATAATTCCTTTTCTAATATTATTTTGAATTTGGTTACCCAAACAAGATTTTTGTGAAGATAAGTCATATTTTATTCAAATTAGAAACTATTTTTGGGTATTTACATTTAATGTTATTGTTGGATGGTAAAATTTTTGTTTTATGTTGACCGAAAAGTTTAAATAGTTGAATTTTTTATTTAATATCAAAAATTATTCCTCCATATCAACTTTTTAGAATATTTCCATTTGTAATGTTTTTTATGAATAAATTTATTATTTTCCTAAAAAAATTATTTTCCATGGATTTTTATATTCTTCTTTTAAAAGTAAGAAATGAAAAATATAAAAATATTTATATGATAAAACTGATTCCAAATTTAAAATACCAATTTCTAAATTTAGATGTACTTCCCTATTTATTTTTGTGTCATATAATTAAATTATCATGGTAAAAATTTATGTTTTCACATTTAAGTTTTAAATTGGTTTAAAGTGGTTAAATTTGGTAATTATTATTAAAAAGGTATATATAACATACATAAATTTTAAATTTTGGTTTTATTAAGACCATATCACATATTATCAACTAATTTTAGGTTCCTTTTTCATGTTTACATTATCATGATATATATTATATACTTATTTAGGTAATTATAAGAGTGACGTTTCCCTTATAAAAGGGATCCTCCTCATCTCCTTTACTTAAAACGTATGATCCTTATATATTAGACAATAATTAACCTAAAATCATCATATCTTTCTTATCATCATATGATATCTTATATTGTTTCAAAAATACCATCCTTTCATAGATTAAGCTGTAATCCAAATGAGGTTTCTCAATAAAGAGATATATCTCTTATTTGAGTACCTTTAAATTTATTTCATATTTTAACTCCTCTAAATAAATGGTTTCCATTGTAAAATAATTAATTTAGTATATTAAATATATTTAAATTTTATTATGATGATGTAACAAACATTATCCACCACCTTTCTATCCTATGGAAAAGAAAACATTGGTCATGTATACGTGTGGACTACGACCTCCACAAAGTGATGTCTTTCTTTTCTCATCACGACTTCACATTGATGGTTATAATTATTGATTTAATGAATATATATAATGTTAAAGATATTAATATAGTTTTTTAATGTTTCATTATTAATTATTTTTCTATCATTCCGTTCATAAAATCTTGGAAACATCACTCGTGCATAAGTACGAACTACCACCGCCACAAATTTATGTAATTATTCTTACATCACCTCTTTATATGAATACTTATAAAAGTGTATATAATGACTAAATATGATAATAATGAAATTATTCACATTATAGAGATGAGAATTCTATGATAAAATTACAATGAATGGGAATTCCTAACCGAAACATGCATGAAAAACAATGAAAATTTCACATGGAATTTTAGTTTTCATAAAGAATAATTAATAAATGGGTGGAAAGATGTTATAATAAAATCATATATGTTATGATATATTTGAGTATAGTTAAAAAATATATTTATAATAAATATATATTTATTATATAGGAGGATTAAAAATGTTGAAAAACAAGATGAGACTTGATGTAACTATTCTGTGATATAATCTCATTTATAACATGACTTTTTGGGCCTAAATTTATTATGATGAAATTTTAGGATATGTAATGAAACTAATAAATATAAATATACTTTACCTTGTAATTTAATTAAATGTATTATTATGTAATATGGTTATATAAAATACATCCACACCATTGCTTTTATTATATCTGATCATATTAAAATTACTATTATTCTTCATTACAATTGATAAAAAAGTCATTGAATAGTGATCACATTATTAGTATAAATGTAGGATTTCAAAAAATCCAGTTGCAGTAGACAAATTATGTGACAACCTCAGCTAGTATTAGTATACCATATAAATCTCATTTATCAAGGTTTCCAAGGGATATAACATCAGTTGGATTTTCCCTTGACCAATCCCATGATGAGATTGAACAACTTAAGCATGAGTGAAACTATTTATAGTATAATTTCAAGCTCATTGAGATCATGACCCAAACCATGTAAGATGAATCGCCCAATGAATGTCTCACCATCTCACATCTTTCTCTATGGCTGTTTGTTCATGTATTTAAGAGATATGTTAAAAGACCCTAGAAATATGAGTATTCACATTATTTTAAATATATTTACATCCAATTATTATTACAATATAAATGATTTTTTCTTTGATACACCAAAACAAAACAAGTATTTTTCGGTATTTTTCAAATTCAAGTAAGAAATTTATTTTTATGAATTAATGTATTTTTGAAATAAATACAATTTTAAGAAATAAGTATTATTAAATAATTTTTATTAAAGATAAATGATTATATAACTTTTATTATGTAAAATGTAATTTTTAAAAGGTTTTGAACATTATTATTATCGAAAAGGAAAACATTATTTAATAAATTCTGATATTATTTTAAAATATAAAATTAAAATATTTAGAACATTATTTATATAAAATTAATATTATTTTTGTAATTAGAATGTTGAAATTATCCAATGCTGATTGTTTAATTTTTTTTTGAGATAGTCAAATTTTCAGCTACAAATTAAATACCATAGAAATATGCATTCTATATTATGACAACATAATGATCCAAAAGTTATGTACTAAATGATATAAATTATATCCAATACCAAGTTGTTGTTTCTATTTAAAATAATGATATTTTATTTTTATTTCATTAATTTTATAATTTCATTATCAATCCTCCAAAACCAATAATATATTTTAAGGTATTAAAATGATTTTTTATGATTATGACTCACCTCCATATTAGAAATGTCATTATTTTATTATGTTATTCCATTTTCCTTATAAAATAATGAAAAAATCCCATTTGGAAAAAACCATGGGCCAAAACCACGGTAACGTTTATGGTTTTGATTATTTTATTATATAGATTCCAAAATCAATGTTTTAGAAATAATAAAGAAATCCAAACCCATTTCCTATATAAACTAGCTGAATATCCAATTTATATTAACTAAATCTCCTTAAATCATGTAATTATTCTTCCATACTCTCTATAGTATTCTCCAATGATTCCCCCAATCTCTCAATAATCCCCTCCCAATTATTGGGAGACACACACTCATGTAAGGGATATTTTTCTTTCTCCACATTACAAAAATATCTCCTTTACCTTATTTCAATTATTTTAATTTACTTATCATAGAATATATTATTCCATATAACATAATATCCAATTTATTTCTAAATTATTAGATACCCATTTCTCTCTCATCAAACCATTTTATGAATTATTATCAGAGGTGGTTATGCTGCCAAACATTCAGTACAGTTTTCCATGCCAAAAAAATTGTTTAGTGAATTCCATACCCATTTTCTGTCAAGGGTAATCAACTTTATTCTCTTATACATATTTTACATTGGAATTAAGATTTTTATTCCAAAAACCATGATCTTGGAATAAAATATGATGATGAATAAATCCATTTTCATGATTTTTGTGGCACACTCAACAATAAGAATGAAATGAAGGTGAAATCTATGATTGAAATTATATAGGTCTCGAATGCCTTGGGTAATGATTAGTCTCATGATAAATAATGTTGGGGTAGGGAGTGAACCTGATTATTTTATGGGACATTTTCCATCATGATTTCATGGTATTTATCCTTGACATTTTTCATCATGTAGTTTTTTAAGATGTTTCTAAATTTCCCTCGTTATTATTATGAAGCTATATCATACATTATTTTTTATTTTACTTGTATATCCCATTTAAAAGACTATTGTATAAAATGTACTATTTTATTCATGTTATATCATGTTTATTCCATTACATAGCCTAATATCTCACCCCTTTCTTATATATGTCCCGAGGTTATCACATGCAATTTTATGATTGATGGAATATTATGATCATGTTAAAGAAGTTTTAAATAGTGATAATGTATTACCCTTTTTAAATTGTTATTTAATGTAACTAACTCCTAAAGACATTGGACTTATCAATATTACAGTATTTATAATGTATACTTGTATGTAATAAATCATAAATTAATGTGAAATAAAGAGGAAGGTTGATATAATATAGATCTCCCCAAAATATTATTTCATTTTTTCATATATTTATTTATTTATATTATATTGTTTCCTATCATTTTGACCTCTTTATGTACTCAATAGACCAATTGAATTTTTATTTAAAACCCAATAATATTTTCTAATTTGGTTGATAAGTATTTAATTATGAATGTATATTTTCATTAAAAAAATTAATAAACTTTTTAATATACTTGATTATATTAATAAATAAATTTTTACACATGTTTGACTTTATATATAAGTTATTAAAAGATGATTCCATTTTTTTTTAAAATGTTCTATATTACTTATTTTTTTTATTGAAATCATTATTTTAACATACAATGCATGAATATATTTTCCCATCATTTTGACTACTCATTTATTTGATACCCCCTTTAAAATTTCCATGGTTATATTGATAGAAATTGATTCCCTAATATTCTAAATAAATTTATCTTTAAAATAATTGATTTCAAAATAGAAATTTCATTTTCAAAAAAATTATTATAGTAATATTATAAACAAATTGTTCATCTATTCAAAAATTCATCGATGTTACTTTTATTTCAATGAAGATATGATTCTATGATACTATCCTTACTATTCTTATAGAAGGTTTTTGTTTTGGAGATGAAGTATTATTTAAACACATTATCTTTTCCATGTGTTATGTTATAATGAAATGTTAATTGATTTCATGGTTTTTTTTGAATACATATGATTTTTTTATGATTATGTGATGCGTGATTCCATTATATAAATATAATTAATTTGGTAAGGATTACTATTTTTGAAATCAAAGGGTATATGGGATTTTATCTCAACCCAAAAGAGGGTACATTAGTAGTTATACCAAGGCCAAAATAGGGTCAACTTGAGTTTATCCCAATCCTAGTGTAGGTACGTGGGTGGTTTTCCAAAACATAACATGTGATTAATACCTTGATCAGTATCCTTGACATAACATATCAATGATTATTATTATTCCACATGTTATGTCATTTTTTATAAGATCTTATACTAATGTTGTGATATCATGGTTCATGTACATTGATTTCATTAGGATTCATGTCTTCTGAACTACCAAGAGTTGTGACATGACTCATGATTATGATCAATAAATTGTTAGGTATAAATTTCACATATTAATAAAAAAATTATACTATTAAACTCATGATATTCTTTCATATGATCATAGATTGATATCTCCCTTAATTAACCTAACTGATAATCTGAGGTCACACAATATTATGTTTCCTTTTCGCTAATATATAAGTATGGGTTTCAGTATTATATGTATAATAAGGTTTATAGTTGTGATATATAAGTGTGTGATGATGTATATATCTTATGTACAATCTTTTAGCCAAATTTCTAAAGACATTGAACCATTGTGGTTCTGGCATGGATTTTAAGGATATGTAATGAATTTTAATCTAATAAAATTTAATAATTATGTATGAAATTATTGGGTTAACTCAATGATTTATTCCTAACTATTAATTAATTAAGATAGTAAAACCATTCCTTATACATTTTCATATATAATAATTTTATCTAATGTCAACTATCATTTTATGGAGTTGAATTTGTTTACATGATCAGAAAATGTCGTCCCATTAATAATCTTTAGATTGAATAATAGTAAAATAAATTACAGATTTTTTTTTGGAGAAAATGGATTCTCATATATATTAATGATTGTAATCATCAACCCATACATTGTATTTTCCTCTCGAATATATATCTCTATATTTTTTCAATATAAGGTGAAAAAGTCCTTATACATTTTGATCCAGTATCTCCCACTATGTCTTATCTATCTCTGTTACTTTAACATCAAGTTGTGTAAAGTAAATATTTTTAAATTAAAGTAATAATTTAACTAAACCCACCTATAACTAACATCAAATACATAAAAATTATTGATCTTTACCTCTCAACTATCCATATCCATATTTTATTTGAGAAACATAACAACAATATTCATAAATCAGGCTATGATTCTTGTTTTATAGAAAATCCAAGAGTAATTAGGACCTTAAATTCGAGAGGAATAGTAAATGGGAAAAGAACCAAAAAAAATAATAATATCATTATATAGGGGATTTATGTGGTTTTGAATAATCCCTACATCCCTAGAAGGGTAAAAAACATCATTATATTAGGATCAACATTATAGGGAAAAATATCAGAGTGTGTGTATCCTAACTCAAAATGGGCTCATAAAGCATCCTGGTTTTGTAGTAACATGTGTTTCTATATTTCTAAAATTTTACACTTGGTAAATTATACTATAGCAATGATCATATAAATCATTGGTGTTATAGTACACTATCGGTGTATCCGGTCAGTTTTGATAAAGTAACCATGTCTAATTCTACATTGTTTGTGTATATTATGGGCCATTGGAAGTTTTCCCATATTTATGTAATGGATTATGCTCCACCATTTCACGAACCATTTCTTATATGACCATTCATTCTAGGTATAATTCCATGAAGGTTTAGGCTAATGTTTTAGGAGAAGAACAAGAGTAAACAAAGGGTCAAAAATATAAAATAAAATGAGGTCAGGGAAGTGTAGATAAATTAAATTTTTAGGCATATATTTCATTATTATACTTGGTAATTTATAAACATCTCTTTTTCCGATTTATTTTCCATATTTATAATTATCTATGAACATGTGTAATGGGGTCACAATGGTTTCTCTTGAGATATTAACCACATGATAATAAGGGTTGATGTACCCTATATTTCATTGTATGTTGTATGGATTTTTTTTATTTCTCTTGGCATAAAATAATCACTATAGATATCATCAGTCTCACATAGACCTATCAATTTTTATTAGAGTAAAATATTTACTAGTATTTTTCATATTTCTTATCTAATACCTCTCTCATAATAATATATAAATTAGAAAACTATGGGTTCAGATATTTCTCTATGTATTTGAGTTTTGATTTTCGGTCCTTATATATTTAATTGATGATATATATAGATATAATGGAAGCATTAATGAAAAATCATTTTTAAATTTTGATGACATATGATTCCATATATATTGATGGTGTATGGTTCCATATCTTTTATCTCATGACATAGAATTTCTATACACCACCATAAATAGTGTAAATTAAAATAATGTTATAAAAACCTACAATATTCATGATAATAATAATTTATTTCAATGGGATAGCTTGAAATACATTATTTTCATCCCTCATAGATAATTAATTTACAAGAACCATGGGGTTAAAAAAATTCTAAATATAATAGAAATTTTATGATAATTATGGGTTAGATCATAAATTGAAGGATCCATAGATAAAAACATGTTGGGATCAGTATGATGATATTTTTATTGTATAATATGAAACATTGTATTAGTTCTTCACTCAAATGAACAAAATTTTTAGATATATTTTTATATTATATAAAAATTCTGGAAGATTATATTGTGGTGAATACATTTATTAGAATCATCCCTAATATGTTTAATGTCAATATTTTTTACCTACATAATAAATACATAGATGATTATTGCATCAAAAAAATAAATAACATTTTTTATATGATATACAAAGAAGTTTTACGTTATGATGAATTGAACATTTGGGAAAGAGGTTTCTTTTAAAGCTATAAATGATTCAAAAGAAACGTCAGCCAAAGAATATTATAAGGATGAATAAATATATAAAGATTATTTCATAGATTTTGAGGAATATATATCCTTATTATTTAATTTAATTTAATGATACAAATTTAAAGGAAAAGGTACACATCATTCAATAATGTCAATTATATAATTATTTAAATAAGTTTTACTAGTTTTATTAGGAAGAAAAAAGATGATGATAATGAGGATGATCAATCAAAAATATCATCATGGAGAAGAAACAAGGTGGAAAGTGGTATCAATGGAGAAGATTTTTTCAAGGGAAATTAAGGTCCTAAAAATGAAGTAGAATAAATTTAACAAAAATATTATAATATATCTTTTCATGAGGAATGTGAATTAAAAAAGAATAATTATTGAGTGAAGGGAAAATGACCGTTATGAATAAGTCAAATAATCACAAAGATCCCTTATATAAAAAAGATAATGGAGTAATGAAGAGTGAGAAGAAATTTTGGATCAGGGAACTCCAAATGAGTTCTAATTAAGAATATATATTTTGGTGTGATTGACAAAAAATAAGAACAATTCAAGAGAAATAATATCATTGAAATATGATAATGATTCATTAATTAAATATCTTAATAAATAAAAAACTAAAGTCATTATCAAGATAAAATATAAGTTAACATGAAATATGAGTGATCTAAATGAAATTCTTGAATATTGGGATAATATGGTTCATATTTACACAATAAGTCTCATTTATAATAATTATAAAGTAAAAAATCTTCAGGTGAATTTGGAAGTAGCATAAAATTCAATGTCCAGTATTCACCCCTTGTTTCAAAATTTTGTTAATGATGATATGAAAATATAATTTTTTTAATGAGTTTTAAATATTAATAAGAAACATTGTGATAATATAACTCCACCTTGAATCATTTTTTAGACAAGTGAACATGAAAAATAATTGGTGGTAGTAGTGAAAAAGGGATGAAGAAGGTTGTCACATAACCCAAAATAGTGAACAAAGCTATTGTAAAATTCATAGGTGGGCACCCTAATTCTCAGAAAAATGAGGAATTCAAGAAGAAGAATATTGAGGATATTCATAAGGTAATGGTCAAGGTAAAGGTTAAAGTTACTAATATATGATTTAGTAGAAGATAAAGAAGTGGGGCCCATGTGAACAAAGAATATGTGTTCTTGTAAAATTTATCACTTATTTAATCAAATATAATCTATGAATTTAGTGATATTTGACCTAATTTTATTAGAGAAATTTCATTAAAACAACCAAAATATCATTTAAATTGAATAATTCCTTAAATTCAATTGAGTAAACTTGTTGGAGGTGTAATCAACTCGACAAAACTACCAATAAGTGTCTTAGATTGAAACCATAGAAATTGAGGCAAAAGGGAATTTTAAATATATCAAGATGGGGTATTATAAAGAGTAATAAATGGTGGTTTTGGTCACTTACAAATGCATAACATTTGTGAAGATGAGGAAACTCAATAGTGGATCTACATCACACGTTACCAAAAAATATCCATAAAAATTCATCCAAATGAATCATATAGGATATAATACACTCAATAATGATGGATCCCATAACTAAAAGGACACTGATTTATATAAATTATAAATAATAAACCTAGTAATGTATTTTTATCGATGGGATCAAGCACAAACTCATAATTACTTCTCAAAATTGTGAAAATAGAACAAATGTAATATTTCACAAGGATGGATGTGTCATAAGAAAGCAAAAATATGGTAATATATTTATGAAGGAATATAAAAAATTGATCTATTTAAAATCACTATTTATCATGATACATGTTGCATGAGTATGAAAAAGTAAATTCAATTATGGTATATGATCCATTTCAGTTTTGTAAAAATAATATGACTAATCACACCAAGAATGAATATATTGAAAATATACTAAACATACTTTTTTAAAGACTCAAAAAACTTTTTATATGTATCAATGGTATAATATTTACCAATACCCATAATCCAATGGATATCAAGATGAATAGACCCCTTGAGATGGTTTTTGTGGATGTTGGTGGAAAAATTAGCTTAATGTCACCCAATAGAGACATGAAATTTATTAATTTAATTATTGATTTCACCCATATGCTTTATTTCTATTTTATATAGAGTAAATGAAAAGATCATGAGAGATTAAAACACAATCAGATAATTTTTAAGAATCGATTAGGATGTATGATCAAAATATTTTGTTCAAAAAATCGATCTAAATAAAAAATGAATACTTTGAGTAATATCTTGAGAAGCATGTATTAAGGGAATAATATAGTGCTCCATACACACCCTAGAAAATGGATTATCTTTATGGATGAACCAGATATTGGTGGATATGTGGAGAAACATGTTATTGAAACATGGAAAATTGAAATTATTTTAGAAACAATCCTCAATAGTGACATTCTATATTCTTGACTAGTGGCAACTTCAACAAGATTTTATCTTATGTATTAAAGGTTATGTTTTATAAAAAAAGAATATTATGATTCATTAAGGATTTTATAAAATCATATTAAATCAATATTAAAAGTAAAAAATTTAGAAATTTTATTATAGAGTTTATAGTGGTATATTTTTTTGATATGCTCCTCTTGGGGGAAATTTTTGATTTACAATAAGAATCAAGGAAAACATAGTGATATATTTGATGAAATTATGGTAGAAAATAAAAATCTTTCACAAAAAAACATTCCTCATATTAATTAATTTTATGAATTAATTAATGAAAACATTGGACATCATTCAAGTATTTCAATTTTAATATAATATTTAAAAAACATTCATCGTGATTCTAAAGTACTCAGCTATAAAGAAAGACACAAATAGTTATAGTTAAGTTCTCAAATCATAGAAAGAAAGTGTAAGTTATGAAATTTCTTATAAGTATTAGAGAAATGATAAAACCTAGATGATATTGGATAATTGAAATTATAAAACCTTTATTTGAAAATTTGAAACGTGATTTTTAAAGAAACATTACAACATGATGATTAGATAGCATCAATGGTTGAAGATAACAACAAAATTAAGAAGAATAACAAATTGGAATTAGTGTAACAACCCAAATATATGAATCTGATAGTAATAAACTGATTTGTCAATAATAAAATCAATGAGAATATAAAATTAGAAAGTAAAAAATTTGTTATAGTTTTTAAGGGATGCATAAAAATTGAGGGTATTGACTTTGATTAAACATTTCCTCTGGTTGAAATAATTGAATGGGTTTGAATATTTATTTAATTATTTCATTAATTAAATTATAATGTTTTATAAATAATCATGAAGTATTTGATCAAATTTATAAAGGCTAATGTATTATACCCATTGATTATTGGGTGTTATAGACAAAGTGAAATTAACTTTTCAAATAATTTGGTGCAACATTCAAGGTCGAAGACTACTGAAATTAATTAAAATATTAACAAGGTGAAGGTCAATTTTAGTGAGATTTCACAATATTATTTATAAAATAATGTTCAATTTGTGGATATATAGACCAATAAACTAATGTAATTTACTTCAAACACTTAATAGTGAAATTTGGAATGCTTCTGCTCCCAAAATCTATGCATATTTTCATTTTTTTCTGCTTTATTTCCATTTAATTTACTGAAAAAGCATAAGAATACAAAATTAGATCTTCAATTAAGGGGATAGACACGAATTACTTTTTATATTTGTTAATAATTGGTGAGAAATGAGTCATCAAAATCTAATGCTAAATATGGGAGAGCACATTAATTGATTCTTATGTTAAAAACAAACCTAATTGTAGAGATTAATGTTTCATTTTTATAATAAAGATTATCATTTTATTATGGATAGTTGATCAGTGTTGGAGTTTGGATAATCCCATAATAAAGCTAACTAAAAAAGTTGAGTTATGAGTTAATCTTAATTGAGGTATGGACAATATATAATTGTTCTTATAATGAGATTTATAGTTTTGATACAAATACCATTTTATCTTTTGGTGTGGTGTGTGGATAACCTTAACATTAGAGAAATTCTATGACAATTTTTTTTGGTAATTTTTTCATAGGATTTAGAATTTACGTTTTGATGTATTTATTGAAAAAAATTTCATGGATGATTTGTTAAATTATTGTTATACTGAAGAATTTCACTTAGATGGAGTAATACACAATATTTCAATGTTGGTCGCACCATAAAAGAGTTTAGGTCCACAAGATTCATGCATCAAGACAAAGAAAATTGTTTCATGATGAATTTACATAACAAGTATCAGGAATTAGTTGTGACATTACAAAAGGAATATGATTTTTTACGGACACAATATTTTGAATCTAAATTTACTTGTTCTATAATATTTCTCCTTACACTATAATGTTTTAGGTCACAATGTAGTGAAATGGTAATAATAATTTAGTGCTTCATGTAATCTGTGGGAATAAAGGCATTAATCCATAATTTACTATATTAGACATTAAAATTACTCCATATATATTGATCCATATGATTAGATATGGTGATTAATACATAATATATTTCTCCACACCTTAATAATGATTAAAGGTATTCAGGATTCAATTTACATATCTTTAAGATGAGGGAATAATATAAAGGGGGAATGATTTGCACTAAAACACTTATCTAGTCTATAAAAATAAGGGTATATTTCAAAAACTAAAAAGTTATATATTATGAAAAAACATTGAGTTATATAATAATTGATTCTATAGAATATTATAAGGTTCTTTTGTATAAGATTTTAGGATATGAATAAGGGTGGAAAAATATATCGAAATTCGGCCTGATGATGGGGATGTAGAGATCAATTAACTTTATGATGCATTTTATTCATTATTATACTTAGTAATTCAGGTTTTTATCCCTATTCCTTCACTTGTAATTGTTGAAAATAAAAATAGATTGTGGGTAATCAGATTTCAATCATTTCACACTAGGGATTTATTACTTGATAAAAGAGCTAGTAGACTTTGTATTCACCATTTTTCCTTGTGTTCTGTCTCACCCTCTATATAATTATCACATAATCACTATAGAGATCCATCTTTCACTAACTATTATGAGAAATAGTTATTATATTTTTTAATTTTTAACCAATTTCCCCCCACCCCTTTCAATGGTTTCATACTCTCTCTTGGGAATCTCATGGACCTTATTCAGTAAAGGAGTGACGGTAACCAGCCTTGGAAGAATGTTTCATTTGGAACATATCTATGATGTTTTTAATATATGTTTTGAGGTTATTTACTATATGATATTTTATATAGACTATTTTTTATATAATATTCAATGTTATATTGATAAATAATTTTTTTATATAATGGATTGTGGGATTCCAGTACTGGATCCCGAATTTTCTCTATATGCACCTCTCTATTGATATTTATGTTCTGTGTTTTGGTATTTCTATCATATGAATAGATTATGGTTATTTTTTGGGAGAGTAGATTATTGAAAAAAATTTCATCCAAATGGTGGAAAATTATTTCCATTTTATTATCCTTGATCATTAATATTAATCACCAACCATTGAAAATTGGGGAACATGCCCATGGTATATAGAAGTCTTGTCCGAGTAAGAGAAATATCTATGTAAGGTCATTAAAAGTTTTAGGGAAGAAATGTTTGGGTTTTATAATATTTTATAGATAAAATATATCATAGTTTTAAACATTATTAGAAACTCATAGATATACTACTCAATCTATCTATGGTTACATCCTAAGCTATACGGGTTGTTGAGGTACTCATTATAGGCACTCTAGTTATGAGTGAATTTTTGGTATATGTTTGTTGAGTATAAAATGTTCGGTCTTGAGAATAGTCATATGGGGTTATTAAAAATTGATATTTTAATTTTATCATGTTTCAAATTGATGGTGACAATTATGACATGTGTGTTTTAGATATTATGATATTATATGTCAATGACTTATAATTGTTAACATTTACTCATAAGCTAAACATTGTTTTCCTAAATACATTATTAGGATATTCTAAATTAATGAAACCCACTTATATATATATGTGTTAAATATATTAAAGGTTTCAATTTTGTCGATAATGTTTAACTGGAGGTGTTTTCAAACTATGATCCTTTATAGATGTTGAAATATTTTGGTATTTTGGATGTAATGAAAATAATTATTCAACAATTATTTTAAATATAAATGATTTTGTGAAATTTTATTTTATTATTTGAATTGGATATTTAAATTTAAATAAAATGTAAATTTTTATTCTTTTATGGAATACTGGGAGCATTATTTTGTTAAAATATGGCTTACATTGGTTATCAATTTTATGAAATTTATGATTTAAAATGTGAAACAAATTTTACTAATTTACATTTACATGTTTATATTGATATAATGGAATTAGTTTTATTTATATTTATAAATATAATTAGTTTATAACTCCATAAGTTTGAAAAATAATAGTAAATATTAGATGATTCTTATTTTATATAGCACCATAAGGTTGTGATAATATTTATTGTAATTATTTTAATATTATTTGGAATGTTATAATCTCTTTTCATCATTATAATTTTCTGTATTTTGTAGTTTTTTATGGTTCATATTGTTCCGTAGTAAATTTTTTGTGATAATAATGGGATATGAATTATAATTTGGATGGTAAATTGGTGACTATGGTAGGTTCAACAATTTAGATTGGGGAACACTATGATATTTTTGGATTAAAATTCTTTTAGTGTTACGATTGTAATAAACTATGTCGTGGATGTGGGATTTATTTTTTGTTTAATATTTTATGATACTAAATTTAATGTTACATTTTAAATAAAACTCTAATGGTAGTATTTTTATTAGGATAAAGTTAGTTTTTTAATGTTTTAGGATGTTCTATGTTATTATTTAGAGAGTGAAATATTATTAGAAAAAATTTATCGAGATTTTTTCATGATCCTATAGACTATATTTTAAGAAAGATTTATAAATGAAACCATAGAGTGACCATTAAAATTTTATCAGGTACCCATTGATTGTATGAGTGGGAAAATAGACATTCGAAGACCATATTTTTTTTTGATTCTATGGGATCCCTTATGGTTTTAAATGTTAATAAAGGATGACTATAATATTCCAAGTGGATACAAGTCAAATTTTTAAATATGAGAAATTTCAAATTTTTATTTCTTAATTTTGAAACACCTTTAAGTTCATGTATCCAATAAGGTTCGCCTTCCTAGGGAAATCCCTCCCCTATCCTCATTCATTACCCTTTTCCTCTCATGATTCTATTTCTAAGGTGAGTTTGATTAAACATATCCAGGTAAATATTGCCTCTTATGTCTTTATTCATCTTCATGTTACCTCTTCTCTAATGTTGGATAGATATATTATGGATTTTACTTTTCCATTCAGTTGTATCATGGTATAACCACTCTTATTGATAGAATTTTCATCTTTTATAGATAAATAAATCATGTAATGTTTGATCGCACATTTTTAATAGATATTTTAATGGTGGTTAGTAGCTGAATGAATTATTTTAGACCTTTTATCAGTCTTGGTATAAAATTAGTTATATTTAGGACTATATAACTTCATTATTTTTTTATAAGTCTGTTGGGAGTCCATTGAATGTTTTTTACAAAATTTCTTTATTTTTTATTTGGATAAAAATATTTTAATGCCTAATTATATATATTTATATTAAATTATTTAATTAACTTAATGAACTTGTTTTATGGTAACATAATTATAAATACCTCTCCATTGTGTTGTTCAATTAATTATTCTCATATATATTTATTTTTAATTATATTTTATTTTTGAAATTCATGTCACATTATTTTTAATATATTAATAAAAGTTTAATAATTCTTTTAGAAATGCAATAAATGTAATTTATAAATAAATTTATATATTAATTATTATTTTTCTGGAAACTATGTTTCATAAGAATATTTATTTTTCTAGTTTTTTTAATAAATTCCACACTCTTCTATTATTACGATATTAATTGTTAATGAAATGATAAAGGATTGGTTATTATTATTCCCTTCTATGGTGTTAAAAAAATTTAGTTTGCGGAATAAATTTATCATTTTTAGATTATGTTGTCATCAATTTACTTATAATACCTCTAGTAGTTTATTTTATTCCTAAAATGATCTGGAATAAATTCATAAAATATGTTTTATTGATATTTTTAATAATTAATCATGTTTCCTTGATCCTGTTTTCCTATATTTGGAAGGGATAATTCAATACATTCAATTGTTAACATAAATGAACTATATGGAAATGGATAACACAAAATCATTATGTAAGAGGATGTATCGATATTAATGTAATAGATGGGTTTAGTGGATTATAAAGATATTATATAATCTAAAAATATTGAAAACAAATATTAAATGAAAAATTGTTAAAATGAAGATTATTTTAAATTTGAGTCATCAAATATTGATTTTTTCATAGTTGTGTAACATTTCACGTATAGGGAATTATTTTAAAAACTAATCCCACTAAATATATTAGTATAACTCTTTTGGATAGTTTTTATACTGAGGTGAGTTAATTTTTTTATGTTTATGTCTTTCATGCTCTACTTTATCATATTTAACATTATAAAGCTTATTATTCCCTTGTAATTTCAAAATGATTATTCTAGGTAATTATTTGATTGGAAGCTTGATTCATTTGGGATTATACTTTATTCTTTTCTTTTAGATTTAATATAAAATTATATGTGTATCTTTATGGTTCTGTTATCTACATTTAACATGACATGTATATATATATATAGATTTTCTATATTGATGGGTGATTTTTTTGAGAAATTTGAGGAGTATAAAGAATATATAATGTTGCATGATAGTGAGGATAACATAAAGTCCTATATGATGAAACTGATAGATTTTATTTTGTTTATTATTGGAAAATTGAATATTGTTAGTAATTTATGTAACTGGATAGGTGTACTATTTTTATTGATTGTGTAATATTAATCAAGACTAAAATTTAGTGGATGTTATTTTTATAATGAAAATAGTTTATATATATTTTTAGTTGAATTTGTTAAAGAGTAACATGTACTTTGTATTGTTTCTTGTGATAAATTTATTTAATGTTTAATGAAAAATCATGTGGATTATAATATATTATTTTATAACAAAATTGGTGGCTTATTGGAATTAAATTTATTTAATTACATCATTTTTTAATTTTTTTTCATTAAACTATAAATTTTACTCTATTATAAATTATACATTTTTATATAATTCTTTCAGTTATCATATGTTCTAAATTATATTCATTATATATGTGTGTTATAATTATGTATATTACTATATGATTAGGATTTTATTGAAAACAATTTAATGATAGTTGGATTGGTGTACCTATATGATTTTAGTATATTTGAGGATATCATTATAAGTGGCTTATTAATTTCCAAGATCCCTAGAAAATATGAAATACTACTATATATATTATTATTTTCCTTTTTATGAAAATGTGTTTATCTATTTGGATTTATCATGGTATATAAGATGGTTTTCCTTCATATGATAAGATTTTTATATATAGATGTACATATGGTATATTATTTATTTTCCCCTTTATTGAGAAGAATCTAATATACATATATACCTATTGTACATGAGTTATTGATTCCTACCAATTGAAGATTTGCGTGTGGGTGTTTGTTGTTATTTTACAACTTATAGAGGATATCTAGATTGTTTTAAATTGATTAAAAACATTTTCAGGAAGCATGTATTGGTCCTCCTTGTGGTGTATCATTTTTTATCTATGTTTGGTATCACTCTTATTGGTATTGTGGGAGGAGTTTATTTTAATTCATTTATTTACACTCTGTATGAATTTTGGAATTATACGACATGGGGATATTTTTCTATTATTAATATGTTATATATTTAAATGAAAGAGACGTGTACATATACATAAAACTAATTATTTACACTTGTGGGAGAAAAGGTATCCTAGTGGTTGATAAGGGGTAAATATATGCAGACCCTTAATGTGAACTTTTCTACAAATGAAATATGAAATGGGAAATTTTTTTCATGACCAATACATAGTGATATATATTTTCATAAACTATTTAACGATAGCTTAAAGTGGGAACACCATACACTATTTTATCATAGTGTGAGGGTGGGTAGAATTGGGAGAAGGTGTCTTATGGTATATAACTAAAATATTTTCCTTACTATAAAATAATTTGAAAAAATATTATTTTATATAGAAAAAACAACTTTTGTCTATTTTTCATCTTTCATATAGTTTCTTTACTTTAATATTCATGATTTTGGTATATAACTTCTGGATCCTAGTTTGGATTCCAAAAGTTTATCTCCTATGACATATTTGTTTTGGGTATTAGTAAGTCTTCCATATGATAAAGTTATTCAAATTTCCAATTTAATCTTGTCTTAAAACATTTTATCTCAAAAAGATGGTAATTTGAACCCCAATGATTAACCTATATCCTTGACACTATTTTTTATTCCCTGGTGATCGAGGAACTCACTTGGAATATATGGAGGTCTATTCAAGATCTAGTTGTTAAAACATTATTAACTCACAAAAAAGAATATTTCTTTGAACCATGAACCCAAATTATAAAATTGAACATATATATGAAATTCAATATGGTTTTATTAATAAATTCAATACAACCCATTTTTCATACTTATATCTTCAAAGTAAATTATGTAGCTCAATATGATCCCCTAATCATGTTAATCATAATATATTTTCCAACACATTTTTTTTTCTATGATAACTATTGATTATAGATAACTATATGTTTTATATATACAATTATAATTATCATTCTACTCACTTGTTAAAAATGAAACATTCATGAATGAATACTATTGTGGAAATTTATCTAAATTTAATATCATGAAATATTTGTTTATTCAAATACCATCATTATATTAAATTAATCAAAATTTATAGGGAATGTAATATATATACATATATAATAATTAGTTTTACCATATCCTAATACAATAAATCACGAAATACAGTATTATTAAATAATTTATGTGGTTTACTTAAAACATAATAAATGAAAATTAAATACTTACATGAATATATAAATATTTCTACATCATGATGCAACTATATGAAAAATAAATACATTAACCTTACCACTAAACACATTGTTTCTGAGGTATTTTTTTAATAATGTGGTTAAAGAATTGTTAAATTGGTATTCTTAATCATTAATTTAATATTTTGATATTTCTATCTAAATAATTCTTCTCATAACATCCAATATTATATTTGTAATTAATATTTTTTGGTATTAATAACTCCTTATAATTTTTATGAGATTCATGTATTGAACTTTAAAATAAAAATATATTTTATATTAAATATTGAGGTAATAAGAGTCAATATAATTTTTATTAAGAGATTAAATTTTGAAATATTACTTATATTTTCAAAATTAATTAGTATCAATTTTGATATTATATAGTGAATTTCTTATGGATTAAAATGATACCTTATAATTCAACATTTCATTTAATATTAATTTTTATAAATAAACTCCACTATGAAATGTATTACTCCAATTATTCTCTTATAAAAAATATTACTCAAAAATATTATGACACTACACAAAAATTATTAATAAAAGTGAAAATAACTTATTTATTTTCATTTGTATGTAAAAAAACAAACAGATGACCATATATTACTTAATAAAATTTATTTTATTTTTATTTTATAAAATTATTTAATCATGAATATATAATACTATTTATTAAATATGAAACCTTATAATATTTCTTCTAATTCCTTGATAGAATATTACTATTTTAATCTTATAAACATTTTAATTATTTTATACTCATATTACTTTTCATATTATGTTATTGATTTGAATATTTGATCATGAACCGTGTGCTTTGAAAAAAAATGATATTCATGAAAAAATGATTTTATATCCACATTTGATGTTTTTATCTTATTAAAATAGATATTATGAAACAAAACATCATAGAACAATGGCTTAAAAAGATCAAAATCAACCAAGTTGAAGTGGGTTATATGTCCCTTTCTCTAAAGATAAAACACTTTCTTTTTATCAGTCATATTTTATCCTCAAACTTAATAAATCATTACCAATTCCTATTTTTAAGTTCTAAAATATATTCAAAAAACAATAATGTATAAACGATACACATAAATTATAAATATATTAATTTATTTCAATAACATAAATAACTAAAAAAGTCACGTCGTGATGTTTTCTAAACTCCTTTAAGGTATTTGGTGAATTAATGTATCTAATGTCCTACCATTACATAATGGACAAAATATCCATATGTTGTGGACCGTATTTTGGTTTCAAATAAGAATGTATATTTTTTTCTCAAAACATTGAGATTTTAATAATCATAAACTCTCTTAAATGTGAATAAATTTTTCATTTATGTGATTGGAATATTATCTTCCTGACATCGATTCTTAATCCATTAATGTTCCTTGAAGAAGTCATAATGGATGTTTTAAAGCCTTGCATGGAGGGTAGAAGAATATTACAACACTTTTAAACAAAGTGGAGGATCCAAATGGATAATCTAAAGGATTTAGACAAAATTGGTTAGTCAGTGTTGTGCCTTCATTTAACACCCTCATATTTTATTATATATTTCTTTTCAAATAAATTTAATTTCTTTAAGAGCTTTTCATATACGCAAACTCAATTCCAAATGAGTTGTAATATAGAATACTATTAAATATTGACCATTCAAATGATCAAGTGAATATTAATGACCATATTTTAATAATAATTTACAATTTTTTTTTGAAAAAAATATAAATAAATAAGTACTCATTTTTAGTAAATTATTTATATACTTTAAAAATAAATTTCTCATAAAAATGGATTTTATCTATTTTTTTGAGAAAAGAATATAATTAATTTCTAAAACATTTAGAATATTTATTTGAAAACATTAAATTCTTTTTTAAAATCATCATATAAAAATTATCTGAGATTGGAATTTTGAGAATTTTCTGTAAAGATTAATTTTATAACGAATAATGAACATTTTAATTTTTAATGAAAACGGTGTTTATGTTTCACGAATATAAAACATTCAATATGGTTTAAAATTATTTCAATGCAATATTATTTATATTTTATATTTAATAATATAAATTAGGACATTGTAATCAATTTTCTATTGTATATTAATTTAAAATCTATTTATACATAAGAAACCGCATTCTTGAAAATTGTTTTTCATCGCATTTTGCATTAATATTTTTAAATTAAAATCTACCAATTATATGAATTAAATTTTGATAAATTGGATTAAAAATTTTGGATCAAAATTTAAATTTTAGTTAATGATTAAAATTTCGTTTTTTAATAATTAATACTAAAAATATTAAAAAATCATTGTAGTTACGGTTAAAACGGCTTTACCAAGGGGTTAAACCAAGAGATAATGGTGATTTTTAACAATTAAACTTTTCTATATTAAATTTATTGCAATGTTTTAGACTAAATTATATCAAAAAATTAAACTCATTCCATTTGGAATCATTTTGACTGATAACGAATTTATTTTATTTTAAACGTTTAGTAAACCGTAAGTGTGTCCTCTCCCCACTTATAAAAAGAAACCCTCCTTTCTCTTATTTACAATTTTTTTTGAGAAACATAGAATGAAAAAAAACTTTTATAAACATCCCTAAAAATTAATTATATATTATTTTATTCTTAAAATAACATTCCAAGGGTCCTTAAAAATGATCAAAAAGAGGCTCATAGAAGAATATGTGATCACCCAGTCCAAACTCTTTTAATTTATTTCTTATTTTACATAATATGATTTTGTGTTATTCATAATTAAAAAATTATTAATATCCTCAATAAAATATATTTTTATTATGATTTTTAAATATCATTATTCACCCACTTTTCCATAAAATGTGAAGATAAAGTATCGCTCATGCATACAAATGGACAACCACCTCCACATAGAGATACAATTCATTATATATATATATATATATTTAATATATGGTCATTATTATTGTTTTAATGTTTTTATGTGGTATTTATTATATAATTATTCTTATTAAATTATAATATCATATCTACCTTCATGGCTTCCAATAATTTGTAAAATGATAACATCGCTCGTGCATAGGTGTGAACTACCACCTCCACGATGAGATGTGATTTGTTTTTTGATTCCTATTTAAATTGATGATAATAAAGATAGACTAAATAATAATCTATATATATTGAAATAATTATTCTATAAAGTGTAATTATTTTTTAAGTTTATTTTATTCCATCCAAAAAATTTGGAAAACCAAGTTATTGTGTACGTACATCCTACTCTCTCCATGAATAATGTAATTCATTTTTAATCTATAATGTTTATTTATGATTATACATATGTATATAATGTATATATATATATGGTATTTATATCATTATTAACATTATATATATAATTTAACCATGATAAAATTGCATAAAACAGAACTACAGAATCAAAATTCTCATGAAATACGAATCATTTAAAACTAAGAAATAGATATTTTAATAATGATTTTTTCATAAATGTGTGTTTAAATGTTTAAATTGTTAAAATATTATATTAAAGTATTTAAATTATTATTTATATAATTATAATAAATTTGAATTTATTATACATGAATTTATTGTAGGTTTTTAATCATGTCAATCTTTGGGTAAGGGATTTATGTTACAATAACGATCTTTATCAGAATTTTTTATGATTAAGTTACCAGTGGTGATATTTTATTAAAAATAAATCAATAATAACATTAATTTTATTCTCCTATGGTTATTTGTAGTGTCTATATTTTTTCATGATTTTTTCTCAATTTTGGAACTCAATATATAAATTTTTTTTTTAAGGAAAACCAAAATTATTTCTATTTCATTTGAATATCATTTTTATTCCCTATCTATATTTTATAAAAAAATAAACAATGTTTTTCATATTATAATATGATTTTATAATTCATTTTTATCCATATTTTAAATTTTACAAAATGATATAGAATGAATGTTATTATATTTTCTTGAAATAGGTACCTTTTATAATTTCCCAAAAAAGTGTAAGGAATCATTGTTTTAAGATAAAATATATTAATGGTATTTCCAATCATCAAGACCACAGAATTTTTTGATGCTTACTTTATTAGACTCCACATTTCTTTTCAAAATCTTTTTGTCCTTTTTATTTTTGAACCTTTTATATTTTAAGGAATATATTTCAAAATGAAGATGTTATTTTCCTCGAAATAATTCAAAGTTATATTTTAAAATATAATTCATTTATGATAACAATATTTGATTTTACTTATGCAATATTTTTTATATGATCCAATGATGTTATTCTTAATATTTATTTTTATGGTTAATGATGATGATTATTTAAGGATGATTCTATGAAACATGTTTCCTTCCCATTGACTAATTATGTTATTATAAAACCTTTATGAAACCCAATTATTTTCCTTGGGTTTGCCTATAATGAAAATTCGAAATATTTATGAAACTCATTCATTTTATATGGGTTACGATGGTAGTTTCTAGGCCTGGCGAAATCATAGGATGGGTGTGTACCAAAATTTTCAAACTATTATGATCGATGATTAATCCGAGATCAATATTATGATAAAAACAAGTATCCATAAAATTGAATCAAAGATAAAAGAAAAAGGAGAGAACCTGAAATCGAGAAATGAGGATCAAAATATTTTGTTTGTAATTAATTAAATTAAATTATATAATTACCTCAAAGGTTATTTTTTCTTCGATGATGTGTTCTACCATCGGTCTGAGGATCGACATTATTTCGATGTTGAATCAAAGGGTGGGATTACTCTTACAGTGATCCACACGTGCTCCATGTATCGTTGAATATTTCTGATGGAGTCTTTAGGTTCTTGCACGGAAGATCCTTTATCTTATGATGTTTACCATTGATCTCATTGAGAATTTATTCTAATGAATTCTCCAAGATCCAATGGAGGGTGATCCCTCTCATTAATGAGGGCATTCTTGGAGAGGGAAAACTTCATAGGGATTGAGAGCTCTTCTCCAAGGATGTTGTGCACAAAACCATGGGTTAGCCAGTTGGATGACCCCTTGTCTAATTTTAGAATTTTGACATAACAAGGAATTTAATTCATGATGTAATAATAAATAATTTTCACTGCTGCCCTTACATATTTTATTATTCCATTTGAAACCCCATGTCAAATAATCATGCAAATTATTTTATTTCCATGACATCTAATTAACATTTATGTTATATTTAAATATTATATACCCAAATAATATTTAATAATATTTCACACTGGGCTCATAGCTTAGTCTAACAATCTGCCTCAATATATACTGGGCCTTGAATAATATCTATTTATTTTTTAAATTAATATAACAAAATTATTTTCCAATAAATTAATATTTCATATGAAATATATTCTCTCTAATAAATACTGATGAAATAAATGTAATTAGGCATACTAGAATAATTATTAAACCAAAAAATGGAATAAAATTTATTTAACATGTTAAATAATAAATTTTTTATCTATGATACTGGATACACTTAGTGAGTGACCCTCTATGAGACATTCTCGTTTGTATTAGGCAGGTTTTCATAAAGTCCAAGACTACTATCTAGAAATGGTTTAGGGAACCCAAGAGAAAGAAGTTGTTGCCAAAATTACATGTCACCTCTTATGAATACTTGTCATGTAATATAATACCTTTACCCTTATATATCTAATCATGTGGGTTGCATGCAAGTTCCATCAACACTTGTTCTTGATTTCTCATTCTTTGACTTCCTAGAATTGAACTTGCATAGAGAACACTATAGAAATGTATTTGGTTTGGCTATATCATTTCCTTCACAGGGACTAATATATCTACTTCTTTAAAAGTCACAAATCATTTCTCACATTATTCCTTGATGATGTATTACTCGTGACACACCCAATAAATCTTGCCTAACAACAAACATCTTTCATCAATACATTTAATTATGTGAGTCATTATACCCATTAATAAAAAGATTAATGTCTAAGGATCAATGCACGTGTCCGTAGATAGGAACATCGAATGACACTTATGAATTTGGATTTCCAAATGGGAGTATTTTTCTTATAATATTATCCAGGATATTACCAAGGGCGCACACCATGAGAACATGTATCAATGTTTCATGAGTCCCAACCCCTGATAGACTATACCATTTTTGTCCCTTAAAATGATATCATCTATCTATAGAACATATATTCATGAAAAGTGTCATGCCACTTCTGGGTTGTCATCATAGAAGGGATCCACTATGACCTCTTACTGTAAAATATATTCTTAGGAAATTATCACATACTATGTCCCGCAGAATAATAATCAACATGTGATAAAAACATTATTAATATTAATCTAATGAATATAGGCTTATCATAAAGTACAATGAATTTTGTTTATAGAGAACCAAATACAATATACTCCCACTTTCACCAGATCCAACTCCTAACAACCTTCAGTCTGCTAGCTCTCACATGATTTTCATTCTTCTACTGAGATATGCCTTTAGTCAAGGGGCCTACCATGTTCTCTTATATGGACACTATATTCACTACATATTTAACCCATTCATATAAATACCTTAATAGTTGATACTTTTGGACTATGTGATTTTTCTATAAATTTGACCATGTCTCATTTTAAAGATAAAAAAATGTAGTATTATCACAATACAATATAATGGGATCCTTAATACTTGGTACCACATAAATCTCAAGGAAGATTTTATAAATCCAGTAGGCTTCTTTGGATGCATCAGAAGTCGCAATATATTTGGACCCTCCTATTGAATCAGCAAAAACTGGCTACTTTGAACTCTTCCAGCTCACAAATATTCTGTTAATATAGAAAAAATATCCTGATTGTGGCTTTAATTCATTGAGAACTATATAAAATCCATCATCAGTATACCCTCTGATGATAATATCCTCTTATCCTCCACACACTATGAAAATATCATTAGTTCAAATAACATATTTAAGGATAGTCTTGACAAAATTCCAATTCTATTATCCTAGATCTTCATGATATCTACCTACCATGATCATTGTATAGGTAACATCATGTTTTCTGCATAACATAACATACATGATTGATCATATCAATGAAGAACATTGAATCTTACTTATTCTATCTTTATCATGTTGTGATTGGGGAGAAATTTTCAGGGAAAGATGTATACCATGTGACACTGAAACGAATCCCCCATGGATTGTTCCATTATAAATTTTTTTAGTATCTGGTTAGTGTGTGTAATTTAAAATAGTCCAAGCATACATAGGGATCTATCACAAATGATCTCGATCCCTAGGTAGTAGGATTCCTTACCTAAATTTTTCATGCAGGAGAACTTTTTCAACCAGTCCTTGACTGATTGTAATACTGGTATGTTGTTTCCTATAAGTAATATTTCATCAACATTCACAACTAAGATAACAACCACATTCCCATTAAACCACTTTTAGACACATGGATCACATTAGTTCTTCATAAAACAAAATTCTCTAATAGATTCATCGAATCAAATGTTCCAGGATTTATATTATTTCTTTAATCCATAAATGGATCTCTATAACTTGCATAACCTTTTAGCATCACATGGTGTCACAAACACTTGCGGTTCTATCATATAGACATCTTCTTGAAGGTTTTCATAAAGTAATGTTGTTTTGACATCCATCTGCCAAATCTCATAGTCCTAGAAAGGATCTATAGAAAGTATTATTCTTATGGATTTAAATATGGTGAATGGTAAAAAGGTTTCATCATAGTCAATTACTTGACACTTTTTAAAACCATTATACACTAGCATTGCTTTATATGTACTAAATTTACCTTTCATTCGAATTTTCTTCTTGAATACCCATTTAAACCCAAAAGTGATTACATCAAGTAGTGCATCGACTAGAACCCATACTTTGTTATTATGCATGGAATCCATCCCATAATTCATGGCATCTAGCAATCCTACAGCTTTTTATCTCTCCACTAATTCCTTGTTGGATAGAGTTTCATCATTGTCCAACAATAATGAGTCACCATTCTCAATGAAAACGAAACTATATCTCCCTGGTTCCCTTTCCTCTCTTGTACTCCTATGTGGTACTTATGTTTCAGGAACTACCTCTTCCATGGGGACATGTGGAACTTGTTCATGTTCCAACTCCTCTGTATCTTGATCATCAACTACATCGAAGCCAATTTTTATCCCACTATACATTTTGGGGATTTTATCCCTTTCATGATAGATGGATTTTCTAGTAGTAGTCACTTTGTTTTCAGATTTTATATATATGTAGTATCCCATTGTTTCCTTGGGATACCCTATAAAGATATACTTCATGCACTAGGGTGCCCTTTTATTTCCCGATAAAGCCTTCAAAAATGTCTCGCTTCCCAATACATGTGTATGCGACAATGTGGGTTTCTTTCCACTCCATAGATCAAATGTAATCTCATTTTATACCTTAGTTGGTACTTGGATTAATCTGTATGTCTTAGTTTTTAATGCATATCTTGAAAGAGAGAATGGATTATCTATATGAC
The DNA here is from genome assembly GCA_963277665.1 of Viscum album. Lineage (NCBI taxonomy): Eukaryota > Viridiplantae > Streptophyta > Magnoliopsida > Santalales > Viscaceae > Viscum > Viscum album. The sequence goes on along the minus strand of OY728140.1, from coordinate 491,390,405 downwards.
TCATCATCTACCTTACATTTTCCAATAAGGTACGGATCCTCTTAGATAACACCATTCCTCTATGGTGTATAAGTTGTAGTTAGTTGAGATAGAATCCTATACTCTCATTAAAGTTGATGAAATATTGGTTATGATATTCTCCACCTCAATCTATTCAAATTTTCTTTATCTTCTTATAACGATGATTCACTATTTCGTTCTTGAACTCTGTGAATTTCTTAAAGGAATCAAACTTATAACTCATTAAGTTGACATATCCATATCTACTCAATTCGTCAGTAAAAGTAATGATGTAAGAAAATACTCCTCTAGATTCTATAGTAAATTGTCTGCCAACATCATTGTGTACCAATACAAGATACTCTATGGACCTTTCTCCATGTCCAACAAATAGTGGTTTGATAATTTTCCCTTTTAAATAAGCCAGACATCTATAAAGTGGTTTTAACTCGAAAGAGTCTAAATAACCATCTTGTAAGATATTTTTCATGCACTTTTTAGTAAAATTTTCATGGAGGTGATTCCACAACTAGGTGTTGTATGAGTCATGTAAACTTGTTTCTTTATTAACTTCCCACGCTTGGTTCTCTTAATTTAACACAAACAGGACAGGTTTAAAATTTTCCATACCAGAACATATGTTCTCCATAAAAAAGTAACAAAATTCATTTCCACACATGAAAATACAACCATATTCATCTAAATTGAATATAGAAATTATGTTCTTGGTAATACTAGGAACATAAAAAGAGCCACATAACACCAAAATCATTATCCTCTTCAATATTAGGTGGTAGTCACTAATGGAATGAGAATCCAACCTCACAGCATGGCAGCTCCCAGATCCACCTCTACTCTATTAATTTTCCATAATCTAGCTGGTTCCTATATTAAAATATAGATTTGAGCCCCAATGGTTGTATATAATACCCAATGTGTAGTGATGGAAAGATTTCCCTTGATAACGGATGCACATTTTTCTTCACCTTTCCCCTAGGTGTAGTTCCTCTTCCAGTGGCATAACATTCCACATACAATGCATACTACCTTGCTTTCTTTTCCCTACTTCTGAATCTTCATATTCTTGGTCAGATGGTGCTCCGAGGATTTAAACTATTTATATATCTTAAGATCCTTTGGCATGTCCTTCCACTTTCTATTCACTATAAAGAATGTGGGATTTCCATTCCATGTGTCCTTATCCACAAATATAATCATGGTATGAATCTATGATAGACACTTTTCATTATTACTAATATTATAATTTGAAATAAATCTAGATAAGGTACTGGGTGGTGATGATAGTATGATATATCCACGTAAATCATCTAGAAATTTAATCCCTAAGATGTAAAAATTCTCAATATAGACCATAATCTTGACAACATGTGTTCCAGCAGGTGTAGAGTCTCTAATATTAGTAGTTAACGAAGTATTAAAGATCTCATTCATCTCTTATCTCAGCTTCTCTTGAAAGATATTCTGATGGTGATACATAATGCTATAAGCATCCACTTCCCCATGTTGCTTTAAAAGCTCATTGGTCATGGATGATATCATGAGGCACTAAACATTAATATTGTAATTCAAAAGTTTCTCATAAAAAGAGAGTTCATCATCACTCACCTTATTTCAAGGCGCAATCGGTAAAGTCTCTTCTATAACATAATGTATCCTCTCATGGTGAAGGATAACCCAAAGGTGCCTTGTCTACTCTTATAAATTAGTGCTAGTGAGAAGATTTTAATTCTCAATTATAGATCAAAATGATATATTTGCTTTCTTTTTTGATTTTGTTTCTACAAATAGTATAATTAGAGTTTTATTACTCTGTATTGATCAATATAGTGAAATAAATAAATTAATATCTATTAGTCTCCCACTATTTTTTCAAAACCAAATAACATTCACAATTGGAATCAGAATATCATATTTATTAGACATTCTATTAGTAAGGATCCATATTTCTCTTCACATTACCCCAACTAGGGTTGGTGAAGAAACTTGTAAGGTTTTAAGTATGAATTCCAAATTCCAAATGAATTAACACACAACTCCATGATTAGTTGATTGGAATCCCCAATCATGAAATAATTAATTAGGTATTTCCTCATCCTTTCCCTCTTAGTTACAACATGTTCTTATAGGGAATTCATCCCTTGATCTAAAGTAAGTTACATTAACCCAAATCAAACAATTAGAATTCCATGTTAATTGAAATAACCCCAACTAGGGTAGTTCAAGAACATTGAACTATGGTTCAATTCTAACATAAGTATTGGAAGGTTATACCAACTTAATATTTAATTGATGGATTCTATCCATTATACATAAATTGTCACTTATTATCTTTTCAAATTCATGTTAATATTAAGTGGGAAATACTTAAGTGGTTAACCATGTGCATATTATATTTATGCATAAGAAATCTTATTTTTAGTTCTATCTTGTTTGCTTGTTAGTTTATAAATTATGTGATCACATCAAACATACATAATGAAAAACCATAAACTGATAGAAATAAATAAAGGTTATGATCATGAGCTTTAATATTGGTTACTTTGTCTAGCTATTAATAAACTAACCCTAACCTAGGGGAGAAACAACTTGAACTATTTAAGGTTCATATTTACGTCTGTCTACCTTTCCACCTTTGTATCTCCTTGGATTGGTTTCGTCTCGGATCTTATCATGAACCACCTACAGTATCTTGGAAGCTCCATCCATTACATATGATTTTAACTCACATGTAGGTGAGTGGTAAAAGGGGGTTTACAAAAAATAAACCATGGGCGCGTATTCCCTACATATTAATGAGGATAATGAACACTTTCCAAATATTTTAAACATGTAAATAAATAAAAAGGGAACCAATAACATAAAATTGTATATTCTAGATCATTATCTTACACATACAAGCACATAATTACGCATTTAATTATTCTATCATTCAATTGTTTAATCATTATAATTACAATAATTTATGCTTGAATTGATTAATAATTATTTTTAATTAATCAACCCTTTTATCTTATTAATTTTCTGAATTTCCATGATATTCTCATCTATAAACTTGTACCGAACTTGTACCTTGGAGGAAACCCAAGGAATACCCATCCAAAACTACCCAGTTTTTATTTATACTTGTATAAACTTTATTGTTTGTGATTTGTAGCATGGATGTAGAATTATAGTTCTAATTAAAATCACACATTATGTGGAGATCTTTTAACATTACTCAAATGTTAATTATATATATATATTAAATAATTATCACATGTTGTGTACTAGATTTTCTCCCACAAAAAGGTACATGTCTCAAGGGTTACATAAAATAATAATAATATTTTAAATATGCATAATCTGGAAATAGTACATGGCATGTAGATTCGAATACATGACGTGTACCCTCATCACCGTCCATCTGATGTACCTGCCTGGGGAAATAGATTGTTAGGTGTACATCATAAATCTTCAGAGTACACGGCATGTCCAGTCGGCCACACACCTTGTAGACTTTGCGTTACACAGTCACCATCCAAGAAATCCATGTATGGGATACATGACATGACCCTCACTCAAAGGGACTACATGTCATGTCTAGTGGGCCACACGACATGTAGTGTATCTGACCATGTGGCAGTCTATCCTGGACAGAAAGTGTTGTAAGAATCAACTACACCACATGTCATTGATGCACACATATTGAATAATGGAAGAATTACTCAGGGCATGTTGAACACAACTACAAGATGTGTGATTTGGATTACATGGCATATGTGGAAGATTACATGGTGTGTAATTATGAATACATATCATTCAAAATCGTGTTACCTTGACTGAATCGCTAAATCCTCTTCATGAGATCGTTAATGCAGTTTTAATCCAAAATTATTTGTTTTTATTAGATCTATAAGAATCGAAAGAGGAATAATATATCTCAAAATTCAGATTACAAAAATGTATAAACATGAATTTGAAAACTAAATTATTAAAGAGAAAATCATCAACAAATTATTTAAATAATTATAAATGAAATTATGAAAACTCTGATACAAATTGTAGGTTTCGGGCGAAGTGGAAGTGTATGATGGGTATGTACCAAAATTTTAATATTTCCATGATTGATGATTGATCCAGGATAAATATTGTGATAAGCACCAGTATCCCTGGAATTGAATCAAAGGTGAAATAAAAAAGAGAGAACCCATAACAGAGAAGAGGGGATCGACATATTTTTTTAATAATGAATTTGATTAAATTAAATAATTTCCTCTAAGGAGATTATTTCTTTATTGATGTGTTCAAACATTTTTCTAAGGTGGGGCTTCATTGACATATAGAATCCAATGATAGGATTCATCTACCAGTGATACACACATTCTCCATGAATCTCTAGACATCTCTGAAGGAGTCACTAGGTGCTAGTGTGAAAGATCCTTTCGCAAGTGATGTCCACCTTCAATCACCTGGAGAATCAATTCAAAAGAATTATCATAGATTCAGTGGAGGTTTATCCCTATCATTTTTGAGAGAAATATTGGATTGGTAAGAGTTCTATATTCTCAATATCTTTTCTCCATGTATTGTTTTGCACACAACCATTGGTTATATAATAGGATAACACCTCCACTAATTAGTGAATAATAACATAATGGGCAATTTAATTCACCAGTTAATAATAAATAATTATCACGACTGTCATTACTTATTTTATTATTCTATGTGAATCCAAATGTCACATAATAATATAAATGCTTTTATTTCTATGAAATTTGATTAAATTTAATGTTATATTTAGATATTATTTAAGCAAATAATATTTAATATCATTTCTCAATAGTCCTATATCTTGGTCCACCAATACTCCTAAATATTTATTGAGCCTTGAATAATGACTATTTATTTATTAAATAAATATAACTACATTATTCCCCGATAAACAAATATTATGTCTGTAATATATTCTCTTGAATAACTAGCAATGAAATAAATGTGATCCGGCATACTGGAATAATTATTAAAACATTACCAGGAATAATATTTATTTAACTGAGATAATGGATGCACTTAGTACGTGAACCTCTAAGCCTCTTTATCATTGGTATTAGTTAGGCTAGTATAAATTCCAAGATTACTATATAGTAATTTTACAAGGAAACCAATAGAAATAATTTGATGCGGCAAGGACATGTCACCCTATACGAACTCTTACCGTATCATATAATCATTTTTTCTTGATATCTCTAATCATGTGGGTTGCATGCAAGTGTCATCGACCCATGGGCCAGATTTCTCATTATTTGACTTCTTTTAATTGAACATTCCTAGATAATACCATGGCCATGAATTTAGTTAGGATATATCGTTTCCATAAAATGGTGTGATATATCTACTTCTGTAGAAGTTACAAATAATTTCTCACTTTATTCATTAATTGAGTATTACTTGTGATGCACCCAAGATATCCTTCCTCATTATGAACATTTGTCTTCCTAGTTTTCATAAATATATCTAATTGTGTGAGTCATAATATACATTAATAATAATATTAAAGTATAATGACCAATAAAAATATCCACAAATAGAAACATCTGATGACACTTATGAATGTGGATTTCATACCGACGGGTCCTGTTCTCATAATATCCTCTTGGATATTACCTATGGTGAACACCATAAGAAAGTACCTCAATGTTTTATGCGTCCCCAAACCTAAAATCCTATATCATTTTTATCCCCTCAAATGATACCATTCGGTAATAGAATACATATTCAAGAATAGTTTCATGGAACTTCGGGGTTCCCATCATAGCAAGGATCTGGTATGAACTTTTAGTGTGACATCTATTCTTAGGACATTATCACATACTATATCATGTTTAAGAACAATAATGATGTGATACGGAGTTTATTAATATTAATCCAATGATTATAGGTTTATCATAAAGTAAAAATATGGTGGTTTCTAGGGTACCAACTACAACAATGATATATAGATATAATGAATTGGTAATGATCTTATGAAACACATAGGAATGGATTTAGATTATATTATTAGTGATATCATAATTACATATCCCTCTAATAAATTGGGTAAAGTTAGATATATCATAAGGAAATAAGGAATATAGAGTTTTCCTAGATATATTAGGGACTTTGTCCACTGTGATAGTCATAGGGGTGAACCTTGACTAAGGAATAGGGAGTGAACCCGGTCAACAATGTTAGTCTTGGGAGTGAACCTTGAATAATGATTTGATGGAATGTGGAGTGACCAAATACACTCTGATTTTCTAGGATGTTATCCTTTTCTATTATTGAAATAATCTTTAATTGTAATATATATGCCACAAATCGACACCATATGTCGATTTTAAACTCTAATGTCTTATTTTCGTTGATTCCATTATGATTCAAGTCTTATAAACCAAGAATATATATTCAATGATTTAATATTATGATCTATGATATGATAGATATGGATTTTAAAATGTTAAACTAATATTCTCATACCATTATTATTATGTTATGTTTTTTTGATCATTGATACATCATGTATTTACCCTTTCTGAGAATATGAGATCAACTATTGTTATGTTTCTATTACTAAGATTATTAATAAAAAATTTATGTCAGATATGATAAACAATATCAATATTTTGGAAGTTATTTATTGGATATTTTGAAGTTATTTCGTGGAATATGAGTATTATGACTTTAATATCTAAAGAGACAAAAACATTATAATCTATATATGTGTATTTTTAATTTATATTGAGTATTATTCTATTATATATATATATATATATGAATCTTTTGGGTCACAATAATTGGATTTAAAGGATAAGTTTAGTCATAATTATGAATATGTATTAAATAAATTTTTTGAAAAATGTGGAGATCAGACTATGAATAAGATAATAGCCTAATGTTTATATAATAATGATATAAATTGGTTTTCCTAGAAATAAATTACATCTTGGATATTATAGGCGGATGTGGTTTTTATAAAGATTCCTTAAGGTTAATAAACCAAAAAATAGTTGTTTGAGTACATCATGACCATAATTCTAGTGCATATATAGTTAGACCTTATTGTTTCCTTGTTTTAACACTTCTGATGGATATGTTAAGGTTAACTCACATTTTCATTATGGACAATTACCAAGCATTTTAATATGTTGTGATCATGTATTACCTAGGACAAACATATGGTGTCATATATTGAATGTAATTTTTCTTGATTTATATATCCTATAATTATTTTTTATGATAACATTTTTTCACACAACAATTATTGTTGCACACAATATTCTTTTTGGTTTTAGTCAATGGATTGAACTTGAAGGAACATTGTTATTTCTAAATGTGACAAAAAAATAAATTAGTTTCCTCTAATGTAACCTACTATTATGGGAGATGGAATTCAAATTATTTTTGTTATGCTTACACAAATTTCTCAATATATCAATCATTTTTTAGATTACAAAAAAGTAAAAGGGGGAACAACATTCTATTGATCCATTCATAAGGAAAACTACAACTTATTTTAGTGGGTCCACTAATACACTAGTATCTGAGAAATAGTTTTGTACCACTAATTTTTTTTTGATCAACACTACTCCGAATATGAAAATTTTACTTTTAATTTTTATCGTCTAGAAGGAGAAGAATATGAAGGGTGTAATATTATCAAGAACATGTGGAAATAGGAATAAATTTATTCTATGGAGTGGGATGAGTTTAAGAAGATATTTTTTATTTAGTAAATTCCTTAAATTCTTCATTCCAAAATCGATAATTAATTCCATGTGGTAAAGTAGAAGGGTTATGAAACCATTAGTAACAATACAGAAACTTTTATAATAATTTTCAAAATTTAATTAAACTATTTTCATCTAACATGTAGGTAGTATTATTCAATTATTAAATGGTTTAAAACAATGTCTCTAAAGAGAATAAGTCATCAAATACTTTTGTGAATATTATGATATCATTTTATGTGATATAAAGGTGGTGATGATGTGTATCGATACCCATCTCATGGTTTTGATAGGAAAATAAATATTGAATTAAAAGGAATTATAATAACAAAAACCTTCGAGAGAAGAATGTTATTTTTCCTTTATTCAAAAATTATGGATGAAAATATATATAAAATTGTATCAAGGGTATTGGTATATGTTTTAAGTGTGAAAAATGTAGGTTATCATAATATTGAATGTCGATGTGATGGGAAGAATCAGTTATCTAATGATGGAGAGAAAGAACTACAAAATGAAGTACTCACACACACTAGTGATGTAGTTGCAAGGATCATAGTCATTAAGATAACATGCTCTCAAATATGAAGGTTAATGCTAATGATCCATGTCATAAACCTCTTAATCCAAGAAACAAATAGAAATCTAACGTGATCATTATTACAAATATGGTAAAAAAGTGGTTGATGGTAAACTAACCATCCAATCTAGAACTACTAATGTATTATTTTATAATGGATATACTAAATATTTTATATCTAAATTATTTTATAAGGGTATCATCATACCACCATAAATATTAGATGTTGATTTAGCATTGAAACCCCCTAATGGTATGAGGATCTCATCTTAAGTATATGATTATTCTCTGGATGAAGGATGCAGTAATGTTCTTTCTATAAATTTAATTATTCACCCTCTTGATAAAGATAATTTTGTATTAGAAATGGACTATAATTGTTTATATAAATTTCACATCAATTAATGAGGAAGATAATTCACATTTGATATTTCAAACTAACTTATGTTCTCCAATCAGTGAAATAATAAATATGAACATCCAATGGAATTTAAATCCATTTTATATTACATGATCCTTATTAAATAGATTGTTTATCTCATTGGTTATAGGGAAACTAGAAAAAAATTTATTCGTACTGTTTGGGAGTTAATTGTTGTCTTTTTAGAGGAGTTTCCTAGTCTTCCCCCAAATCATGATGTTTTGTTTTGATTATAACTCATACCTGTCGCTTAACCTATTTCAATAACTCAATATAGAATGGAATTGAATGAGTTTATTTATATATATAAGAAAATATTATAGAATATTGATAAGGTATTTATTAATCTAGGTGTATCGCTATGGGGTAATCCAATTTTTTTAAGAATAAATATAGATCAATAGAGCTCTACATTTGATTATCGAGAACCTAAAAATATCACAATCATGAATAAATTTATGTTACCACTTATTTTGGATTATTTCAATCTAATATGAATTGATCAATATTTTCCAAGATTTATCATGGATCTAGAAAGTATCATTTGGGGGACAAAAGTATAGACATAACCATGATAACCATCCATATGAGGTATAGACACTACAAATTTATTATGATTCAATTTGTTCTTACTAATTTCCCTTCTATATTCATGGATATAATGAATTGAGTCTTTATATATCACCTTCGTAATTTTTTTAGTCTTTATAGAAGATATTCTTATATATTGAAAGAGATAATAAGAGCATGAAGATCATTTGGGGGTTATTTTGAAGACCCTAAGGAATGATAATTAGTATTCTATATTTAAAAATTGTTAATTTTGGATACATATTGTTTCATTATTTGGTTATATAATCTCAAGAGAGGCTATATCGCTGGATCCACCAAATATGGATGTTATTGAATAATGGCCCAGACCAACCATACTAAAGGATATCCATAGTTTTCATTGTTTTATTTTATAATATCAATTCATTGTGGATACTTTCCCATAATTTTCAAATCAACTCACTAAGTTAACTCACAATGAAGCCAGGATCCTTTAAAAGGGGAATATAATGACAATTTCAATAATTGTAAAGAATTTCATTCATTCCACATATTCGTAAACTACCATGTAGTTTCAAAGGGTTTTTGGTCTATATCAAAGCATAAATAAAGGACTAGGAAGAATCCTCATGCAGTATGATATGGTTATTTTTTATGCCTCATGGAAATTGAAGGTTCACGAAAAAAATTAACCAGCTTATGATTTGGAGTTAGCTACCATTTTTTAATTAATGATATAAAATCATTATCATTATAGTGAAAGGTGTTATATGTATTATAATCATAACATTTTAAAGTATATATTCACTCAGAAACAGTTAAATATTCACCAGAAAAGATGGTTGGAGTTGATTAATGATTATGACTTCTCAAGGCATTAGCACCATGGGAAAGAGAATAAGGTGGTAGATACTCTGAGATAAATGTATAATGCAATATTATCTATGATAAGTATCACAAATAATATAATATTGCTTTATTTTAAAATTTTGTATATTGAAATCTCAATGGAAGCTATGAAATCTTATTTTTCATAACTCTGTTTTTAGCCATCTATCCAAGTAATGATTGAAGTGGTTAAAAAGGATAAATTAGAACTTAAAAATAGTTCGTAAATGTTCTTAACATCATACATGATTTTGATGTAATGATAAGGACAGATAATGTGAGGAATTTTCTTATCCATACTATATTTTAATGAGTTATTGGGTGATTCTCAATGTTTATCATTATCTATTTATCTGTTTTGTATAAATTTTTATATAGATCTAAATGTGTATTTATATGAGAAAAAATTAAGAGATAAATTGTCGAGTATGAATTTTAATACATTTTATGTTAAACATTTAGGGATAATTAAAAAATTATAAGGGGATATATCAAATATTACCCATAATATAATGGAAATGGTAAAACATAAAAATGTATAGTTTTCATCGAACTCTATAAAACATATAAGGGATATAATTTTATTTGGGTAATAGTTGATCACCTTCTAGGTCAAAAAAATTAATACTATTTGAGAATATTTATCTATGGATTGAATTTATAGAATATACAATAATAAAGAGGAACAATTTAATGGAGTACCACATTATATTGTATCTGATCAGGATTTGAGGTTTACCTCAATTTACTGAAAAGTATTCAGCATGCTCTTGATTCAAAGTTCTGTTTTGGTAATTTTTATCATAATCAAATAGATGGTTTTATTAGTATAATACTTCAAAACATATAGGATTTTCGGATTACATGCTTCATGTATTTTAAAGGGGGTTGGAATTAACACTTTTTTTTATCCATTTTTACTTAGTAATTGGCATTCAATCGATCATTCATATGACTACTTATAAATCCCTATTTGGAAAGAAGTGTTGAACTCGAACATTCTAGGATTATGTTAGATAAATAAAAATAATGGGGAATTATTTAGATGTGCAAATTTTAGGGAAATTCAGTTTCATTCAACAACACATCAAGGAATTTTAGAGTTGATAGAGAAATTATTATAATAATAAACTGGGAAACATGAAATTTAAAGATAGTGACCAGATATTCCTAGGAATTTCTCAATGGAATCAGGTTGTGATATTCACAAATAATTTAATTTTATTATCTATTCATATTATCTGATTATATATTATTGATTGAGTATGGATGGAATCTTATCAATTAGAACTTCCACTGAAACTCTCACTAATTCATAATGTTCTCAATGTATATCTCTTGAGGGAGTGCATACCTAATACATAACATATACTGATATTAGTGGTTTTAGCATTTGAATTTAATAATTCTTATTAATTACAAATAGTTGAAATCTTAGATCCTAGAGATAATATATTGTAGAACATGACTACTCACCTAGTTTGTGTTATGTAGAGGAATCTTAAATTTGAATAAGCTACATGGAAACCAATGGATGTGATGAAAAAGATATATCATCCTTTATTTTTATTATAGTGACGTAATTTTTAGGTAAAATTTATTTTAAGGGGGTTAGAATATAATTCCTAATGATTTTATGACATATTACTCTTCATATAAATATACTTTCATAAATAATGTGTTATTCATGGAAACCTTGGTCTAAATGAACTACAATATAGAATACATCTATGATGTTGTTTTTAAATTAGTGTATTTACATGTAATAAAAAATTAAAATTATGTATAAATGTTTTAAATAAATCATTATTGATAAATAATTACTAAATGTTTAGTAAAGTCATTATATTCCCCAAAAAATACATTTTTCCTCAAAATGTTTTTTATTGATTTTTGGGAGAAAATAATATAATTAATTATTAATAATTTTATAAAATTTATTTTAAAAAATGAACTTCATTTTTTGAAATAATCATGTTAGAATAATCTTAGAGTGGAATTTTGATAATTTTATGAAAATATTGATTTTCCAATGATTAGTTTCCGGTTTTTATTAAAATTTTTTTACGTATCAATAATTTATCATGTTTATTTTTTAAAATAATATATTGAAATAAAATTAGATACATTATATTATTATTAATCTGACTATGTCCATTATAATCATTTTTATTTTGTATTTTGGTATAAAATAAATTTTATATTTAAGAAAACATTTTTTTTCAAGAAAACATTTTTGTCACTTTTTGAGTGCTTAATTTTAAATTAAATTATAAAAATGATATGAATTTAATTTTTTAAAATGGATTAAAAATTTAGTAAACATTTAAAAAAATTATGAGACATATTTCATTTTTTATCACAATTACTAGTACAAATAGTAATTATTTGTCACCACATTTATGGTTCAAATAGGTTAACTTGGGGGTTAAACTAATAAATAATGGAATTATTTCAAAATAAAATTCTCTAAATAGTATATTTTATCACTATATTTAAAGCACATAATTTCCCACCTTTAAACCTCTATCCGTTTTAAATCATTTTTATTGATAATTACTTTATTATATTTTTTTATGAAATCTCAAGTGCATCCTCTCCCCCACATATAAAATGAAACTCCTCTTTTATCTTCTTTACTCCATTATGAGACATATAAATCCATAATCCCATAGAAAATTCACATCGAGACTTACCTTTAACCTAATTATAGGTCTTTCCTTCATAAAATTTCTTTTCACGTTTCTTTAAGAAATGATGTAAAGGTGGACTGCTGAAGAAGAGGTAATCATCACACTCGAACTCTTTATATTTATTTTTTTATTTTGCCTCCTATAATTTATTTTTATTTATCATAAATTAATAACATCAGTTTACTAAATAATCATAAATTTTATTATTATTATGAAACCGCCATTATTCTCCGTACTTTTCATCAAATGGTTAGTGAAAGTATCTGTCATGCGTTCATGTGGACTACGACATCCACATAGAAATATAATTCATTTACCATCACTATATTTAATACAGTATTATTTGGTTTGGGTAATTATTTATATATAATATTTTTGATTTAATTATTCTTATATAATTATAATATCATATCCACCTTATTAACTTCTTATCAGTTGGAAAATGATAATGTCAACCGGGTATATCTGTGGACTACCACATCCACATAGCGATGTTATTTTTTTCATTTATAGTTTACATGGATGGTAATAAGAATTGATTAAAGGAATAATTATGATATATATTATATAATAGTGACTACTTAAAATTTTATTTTTATTAAAATTTATTTTTTTCTTCCATCGAAAACCATATACAATGTTAATGCATACATGTGACCAACCATCTCCATTAACAGTGTAATCCATTTTTCTCTATCGACATTTGACAGAAGAATATATGTATATATATATGTATATATGTATATATATATATATTGAATATATATGATATTTATATCATGATTAAGATTATTGATATGATGGACCTATGACTTAATCACAAATATCAGAACCACCAAACCAAAATTCTCTGAAAAACCCAAACTATTAACACAATGAAATGAATATTTTAATAGAGCATTATTAATAAATTCGTTTTGAAATATAATAATTTGAAATGAAATTATATTATAATTGTGAAAATAATTTTGGAATAGAATAATTATAAATTTAAAATTTTTATTCATGAGGTTATATCATTTTTAAATAACATCAAACACGTGTTAAGGGATTTATGTCATAATGTCATTTTTTATTGGAATAGTTTATGATTAAGTTTTCAATGATTAAATTTTATGAGATACCTCTATATAATCCAATTAATTTTATTATACTCATGTTATTTTTAGAGATTAAAATTTTTCATTTCATTTTCCTCACATTAGCTACTATAGAGAATGGAATGAAATATTTTTAAGGAAAACCATATTTATTTCTATTTTTAATAAAAAAACCCTTTCATTCAAAGTCTATGTTTTATTGAAATGTTTTCAAGAATGTATTACTATAATCAAGGTATTTTTAAAGTAATTTTTTCAATTAATTACTTTTAAAAAATCATTCAAAATAATATTCTTACCATTTTCATAATTATGTACGTTTTTTTATCAAAAATGTGTCCGGAGTCATTTTCTAACAAACATGGAATTAAAGATATCTGTTGATTTCATGACCTCATAATGAATTTAATATTCGATTGAATTTTTCCATTGTTCATTTAAAATGTAATTTTTTCCAAAATATTTAGTAAATTTTTAGATTTTATGGAAGTGGTCTCATAATGAAAAAGGTATTTTCTGGAATGAATATTCTAAGAGATATTTTAATGGATTTTTTGTTTATGACAAAATCCTTAGACGGTACATATGATCTATTAGGGATATGATCCAAGGATAAAATACTAATTAATTATCTATATGAATAATAATGATGATAATTTATGGATTAATCTATGAAAATAATATCTTTCTAGTGGATTAATTATGTTAGGATAAACCCCTTACGAAACACATCTCTTTTCCACGGGTTATGCTATGATGAAGTGTGAAATGTTTATGAAACTCGTTTTTTTTCACTAGTTATTAAATTTTTTTATGATGACTTATTTAAAATATTATTTAAAATAATTGAATGGATTATAATTATGTGATTGGTGGGCCCAAAATTATATATCTCTTCAATGAATTGGTAATGACACCTATTTCATGAAATAATAAGGACTAGAATGGGGAGTGAACCAATTTTGGTAAGGAACTATGTCCACTATGATAGTATTGGGAGTGAAACTATAATAAGGAATAACTAGTGAACCCAATCCATTTTGATTATATTAAGAGTAAAAATTTATTAAAGATATCGTAGAATGGAAAGTGTACACAATCCACAATGATAGTCTCGTCATTGAGCATTGACTACTAAAGAAATGATTTTCTATGCATAAATGTATTACCCAAACTTATGTATTATTCCAAAATTAATCCATCATGTCTCATGTTATTTTATTTCTTTTTGAATCATGTCTTCTAAAATAACATAATATATTCCATGATTTTAGATTATGATCTATGATTTGTTGATAATGGATTTTTAAATATTAATCTCATGTTCTCATACCCTTATGCTCGTATATTTTTTATATGATCATTAAAATCTCTCTATTTTACACATAATAAAAAAATTTAACTCAGGACTTATTATGTTTCACTTCCTATGGTTAGGAATCAGGGTATGAAGTATGGTATTTCTAGTAATGGTACAATGTAGGAAGATATTTATGGGGGATATAGAATGTATTTCAAGAAATAAAAACATTGTGTATCTAGTCTCCAAATACAATAAACCATTATGATACATAGGTGTGTCTTTTTAATTAATATTGATTATTCATATAATAAGAAGTAATATATATGTATGAAAGGTTGGGGTTGTTCTACAATGTCCAACTAGTGGAATCCCTAGAGTATTCCTTGAGAAGTAGATCCTCATTGTCTAACCGGTAAGGGAGCACCGGAAAACCGGTGCAGTTTGGTCAAAATAGTTATATCTCCATATTTCTATTGGATAGATGGTGCCAAAATACTAGTTACTCGGTAGTAGAATACATAGAGTGTGTAGCAGGAAGTAGTGCATTGGCTAATAGTGGAAGGTACTGGGTAACCGGTGGTGTTGGGACAATGCCATTTTGGCCATCATTTATAAAGTTCAAAATTCACTGAATGTGGTCTTCAATGAATTAAATTACAATTGATATTTATAAAATATTACTGATGATATTTTATCATATAAATAGTTTCCTTGGGTTTTGGATCTTTATAATCAAATAGTGCTACAATGTTTTCATCGAATCGATCATCCAATCCCTTTAATGTACTTATTTTTTGAATCATCTATTATCCAATAGAGACTATTTGAAATTTGTAATAACTTATCAAACTCCCATTTATTATCATTCTCTACAATTTTTCTTCTTATTATTTTAGATAATTGAGTATGCACGAATATTTTATTTCTTCTTAGAATTACATTCTTATTCATCTTTCTTCTAATATTGGCTCTTGTTATCCTTAAAGTGAGGGAATATAATTTTTTTTAAATTTAATATAAAAGAAGAACCATTAATTTTTTATAGTTTAACATTATTTTTTAATAGATACTATCTATTATATTTATGTTTTCTTCATATAACTAAAATATCAAGGGAATTTTAGTATGTTTACTGCTTCTTAATCTAATAAACTCATACATTAATTGAACTTTTGGTTAAGGTGGTCGATATATGGGACATGTTTTAGCTATATACTAAATTTTATTCCAAATTTTCTACATTAATAAATTTAGTCATCACATTATTTAATTGATATAGTCACTAGATTAATCCAAAAAAACCTCTTAATCACTTGTTCATTTTAAAAATCAGTCTTTATATTATTTTTCCAATATTATAAATAAATTTCTTTTCTTCTATCATTGATTTATTTATTAATAGTTTTGAAATAATTTTAATCAATTAATACTTTTATAAGGTATTTTTTCATATTTTAATCATTCTGTTATTTCTTTAAATTATTAATGGAAAATTTACCCCCAGCTTATTTCTATTTTACCCTAATCCGACCAACATTTGTTGTCAAATAAGTCTTGAATTTATTTATTAATATTTTTCATATTATTTCAAAACACTTTTTTTAAAAATCATTAATTTTTTTTCATGAAACTATATTTTTATAAATTAATTTTGAAAAAACTCATGGTGCTCTAAAAGTATAATCTATAGGTCATGCTCCATTTTTTGTGGTAATAATTTTGGTAATTGAAAAAATAACATATCTAATTTTCCTAGATATACTGTATAGAAAATATAGAAAATATTTATTTATGATTATACACTGACTACTAAATAATAAGATATATTAACCCATGATGGTATTTCTCCATTTGAATTAGATAGTATAGAAATGAATATCATACATTATAGTTTAGATAAACATTTGTTTAAAAATATTTCTAAATATAAATGGATCGTGAAATTTGAAAACTCTAATAAGTAACTCTTGATGAAACTAAAAAGTTACATGATACAAGATTTGATATATTTATACAATACTTTGAAAGTTTCTTTATGTATCCATGATAATCAATTATAAATATATTCACTCAATTTACTAATAGGTTTTTGTAAAAATAGCCTTGTGATCTTATTTCTACAGAAACATTTTATAAGAAAATAAATTAGATTTTATAAAGTAATTGGGAACCTAGAGTCACCATAATACATGAAGCTAACGATTTAAATAATATGGAGGTTGAGAAACCCATATTTTCTCTCTAGATGTTTGATATAATAATGAAAATACATGTCAAAAAAGGCTAAGTGGGTCCAATTAACTAGAAAGAACATTTCATTAAAGTAAATAACCAAAAATCATCCAAAATTGAATTTGAGACTGATAAAATTTCTAAAAGGGTGAGAAATTACATGGACAAGAAAACTGTTACACAGTGCATTAAAAAGTAAAATCAATAAATTGATGTTATTTATTTTTATTTCAAAATAAGGTACACATCATGTCATGTTCTCCCATGAAAAAAAATTCTAAAAAATTGAGTAAGGTAAAAAAATCTCTATAATTCTCAACAAGGAGTGTGAGAGTGGATTAAATTTTATCATCTAAATCAAGTGATAAAATTATAAAGTTAGAAATTTTAAATATCGACGTATGTAGAGAAGAAAATTGTATATGTTCTGTTTATTACTCTTCTACTTCCAAAAAATGTTATTTATGAAATGAATATATTTTTTATTCTATAAATCAAATTCAAGATGATTTTTACCAAATTATATCAAAATATAAACATACTAAAATGAATTAAAATCAAGTTAATTTTTAAAAGGATTAAATTTTAAAAGAAAAAATTTATTTTTATTTAAAACTAAAAGATCAAACATATTTTGAATATTTGAAATTTAAAATTTAATACTACTAATATTAATATCTCAAAAAACCTAATCAAATACTCCCTCACTAATATTTTTGATTTATGGAATTGATTTTCTCAAGATCACATTCAAAAGGGTGATATCATTCTTTATTTTTTTTACAACAACCTTCAACATGTTGAAATATACATTAATCCCCAACTTATTAATATCTTATACTTCATTAAATAAAAGTTTTGTATGATTATGTTGTAATGATTATATTTTAATATATTAAATATATATAATTTTTTCATTTAATTCAAAAAGAAATTAAATTTAAAATTTATTTTCAAATTATTTTTCATTCCTTTTAAAAAATTAAAATATATCTTAATTTTTTTAATGGGTTGTATGTATGATACCCCAATAAAGGTATTTGTGTCTCGATAAAAAAATATGATGTGGTAATAGTGAAAATTCCCCAACGTACAATAATCTTAGAAAGATTTTTTTAGGTTTCTAATCCATTCTTCATCCTTGACACATGGAGTGGGCCTTTCTTAGACACCTTATTTGATACCCTTGATGAATTTTTAATTTTTTATTAATATAATATTTTCTAAAACAAAATGATGAACTTTTTTTTTTAAATATATCCGAATACTTTTTTCTTTATATATATTATTTATTGGATATGGTCAATATATCTGTCTTGGTGAAATATTTGAGGGGCGCTAATGTAGATAATACTGTAATAATCAAAGGGCAAGCATTTATTTTTAAAAATTGATTTCAAAAAAAAAAATTGATACTTTTTATATATATATTTTTTCAAAAATATTTTTAATTCTTTTTTTTATAAAAGTATTGAATGATATATTTTAATATTTATAATTATCTTTGCAAAATGGAAAAATGTTTCTTTTGTTTCATCTTGAGAATTATTGAAAAAATAACTTTTATGAATTTTAATGTTTTCTAAAAAAAATTAAAAAATTATTCCCCTCTCTCTAGAAAGACAATTAATGATTGTAAATGTTGTTTTAAATATTATTTCTCTGTATTCTATAATCTCATCCCTGACTACTTTTTGATAATCTCAATGGAGGTGATATTTTATATTTTAGAATTTATTGTTTTTTTATCTTAGAGGTGGGGATATCATAAGAATATGAGTATCAAATTTTTATGTGGGATAATTTTTATGTTATGGTGCTGAAAAATTTTGGTTAGATGTTTTTTTCTTAAAGGGGGTGAATTATTGGCATCTCTGTCTAAAAAATTAATCGTATCATGATTATCTCTATATAATTGTTATATTATTTTTAATTAAATTTTTATTCAATTTTTATTATCATCAAAAGGGGGATATTTTTTCCCCTCAACATATTTTTATTTTAATTTCCACAAACACGATTAAAAGTGATTAATATTTTGGTTTAATTTCTTAAAATATAATTTTGATGAAATATTTTTAGAATCCTTAATGGTTCATTGAAGATGTCTTAATATATTATTCTATACCATTTATAGTGGGTACAAGAATCATATAAGGATAATGAAAAAAATGGATGAGCCACTTTGTGTAGCCCATGGCTACATGCAGCACTAACCAACTAGTGGAATGCCCAGAGGCTTTCCTATGGAGAAGATGACCATTGAATAATCTATGGCGGAGCACCGGTTAACTAACATAGATTGGAAAAATCATTGTTATTTTTAGATACACACTATCCATGCATTGGATGAGCACCAGATATTTGGTTATAGAATATAAAGATCATGCATCAGAAGATAGGGCACCAACTACTCTATGGAGGCTAGTGTATAACTAATTTCATCGGGGTTATTCCTCTTAGGACAACATTTATGATAGTCAAAATGAATTGAATTTTGTATTTAATGGCTTAATTTTCTCAGATAATTCTATAATATTAATGAATATTCCTTTTCCTATAAATAGAGGTATTGGGAGAATATAACTCTATAATCAACTTGTGTTATAATTCTATCATCTAATTGATCACCAAATCTCTCTCAAAGTGATCCCTTTTCAAAATACTCTATTTTCTAATATAGTGTTTGTGAATATTATGAAGTATTCTCACTCTCAGATTTATTCTTATTAACCCCTATTTTATTAATATTATTTGGAAGTACTGAGATTGTACTAAAATTGGAATACTTCCTAGTAATCCTCTCCCCTTATTTTTTCTTCTAATATTGTTTAACACCAAGGCTAAAGTGAAGGAATTTGGTTTTATTTTCATTTAATTTCAATGATAAGGTACTATTCTATATTAAGGTTTCTATATTTCTAAAAAAATATATGGTATATTTTTTTTATAGGTTCTTACTATAATATACAATGAAAATTGTAACACCCCAAGCTTCCACGGTACGTTTCCCTTCGAATAATGCGATAGCGTGTGTTGTACGCAACCTCGAGTTCTAAAACACACCACAACTAATTAAACTAGCCGTTGTGAATAGTAATACCTACTTTTTGAAATCATATATATTTTATATTTAAAAATGGACTTCATTTTTGGATTCGGAATATCGAAATTAGCCTAGGGTGAAATTTTGGTACTTTTCAGATAACTTTTATATTTTGATGAATAGTGAAAATTACTAAATTTTAATTAAAAACAACTTTTTTAATCAAAATATTTAATAATGATAAATTATGAATTTTAGTAGTTTTAAAGTATATTTAGAATATATTTTTACCATTTAATATAATGTTGGTCATTGTACATAAGTTTACAATTAAACCGAACATAAACAAGTGTCAATCTTTTGATAGTTATTATCTCTTAAAAACACGCTTTTTGTTTTGACAGCGGGAATTAATTTTAAATTAATTTCTGCCACTTCTGTGTTTTGAATTTAGGAAAATGGATTCCATATTTGGAATCAGGTTGTCCAAATTATGTAAATAGGTAACTTTTATTTTTACACATTTTGAATAATTACAGCGGTAAATATTTTATTTACCATGGTTAAAGGGTAAATCCGGTAAATAAGGGTTAAAAAATAATATTATAATAATACAAAATTACCCTAAAACGTGTCCTAACCTTATTGGTGGACACATACCCGACCATGGGCATCCTTGGGTCGATTTGGGGACCCCTTGGAGCCACTTGTATGTGGTAGGGACACATTATATTAATAAAGTTAAAATAAAAATAAAAATGGCATAAGCTTACATCTTTTAGAAGAACAATTTTTACATAGGGTTATACATGTTGGATTTTCGATTATAAATATCCATTAAAAAGATAAAACGATTTCCTACATAATGATATTTTATTTATAATTTTTAGACATCAAATAATTTAAATTATTAATGACACAATAATGATGCAATGTTTACCTCATTAATAAATCATTTAAATAAATAAGATTATAATGATTAAAATATTATCTAAAACCTGTCCAATTATTATTGGTTGATGTTATTTAGAATATGAGTCATCTTATCTTCGACCTAAATGATTTTTTGACCATTATAAACCGAATATAATTATATTATAAAGTAATACTTTCACTCTTTCCTAAAGAGCCCCTCCTCTCCCTTATAAAAGGAGACCACTTCTACTCATTCCTTACACCTCTCAAGCCACTTGGCTCGTCCAAAACCTGCCCAAATAAGCTCCCCACATCCCTATCCTCCTCCTTGAAGCTCCCCCTTAGGCAGAAAGCATTTCAAGAAGTCCTTTGGTTCCAACCAAAGTGAGTTACCTAAATTAAAGGTAACAATTTCTCTTAAATTATTTTCATTTATTTTGCTTCTCCAACCCCCAAACGCATTTTATTTCCTTTCTTTTGTAACAACACCAGTATCAAAAATATACTAGGATGTTGTTATAAGAAGGATTCAAACTACACATACACACAACTCTATCTGATGGATGATAAACATAATGTTTCTGTGGATGGCAAACTAACGCCTCACGAAACGATGATTGTTCAAATACATCTTACCGCCTCTCATGGTGGCCATTATGATGGCACTGTAATTAAATATGATATTAATGATATATATTTTATATATAAGCTTCTGTAATTCCATTTTATTTCATACCATTATTCGTTTCATGTTGTATATACATACGATAATTTCATTTGAGGAAGTGCGGACTACCGCCCCCTTAAAATGATATGACTCGTTCATACCACACATGGAACGTATAAAGGATGGTGTTAATGAACTTAATTAACATATATAAAATATTATATTATACTGTAATAGTAATATACCTATGTATCATTTGGATTCAATTCTTTTAAAATAAAAATTAAATGGAAGTAGCGTTCGTGCGTACGTACGGACTACCGTCTCCACGAACGCGATGAGATTCATTCTCCATCGTATCCATTCAAGTCTTATTCTCATTTTAGGGTTAAAAATAATGTTAATATCATTCTGATTATGAATAAGATATAATCTATCCATTACAAACATGTCTTACGTAACCAAACATTTAAGAAGAACGAATCGATTATCACCCGAAACGACGATAATACTAAGATATTATTAATAAAGATATGTTAAAAGATCATATATGATATCATATTAATGTATATGATTCTTGTATAATTTAATAACAAATATTTCACCATTATACAGGAGGTTAACCTACCCCAACAACGGAAAAGTACAAGGTAAGGTTTATTTCACAATCTCTTCTTTATTCGAGGTTGTTTATACGTAATAATCTACTGGGATTCCTTTATCATCCACATCCATGTTTTCTTCAAAATGTATTTCAAAACATATTTATTATTTACAAGAATATGGGTTAAAGTCATTTATACCCTTGTTTGACTTTTTATAAGAGGTTTATAAAGGAATCTTTTCGTCGTTTTAAAAACAAGGTCCCTTTTAACCTTTTCGACAGAATTAAGATAAGAATGTTTTTTTTAACTTATACGGCGGGTGCGGTTATTTTCCGCCGTTATAAAATCGTCAAAGCTTCCCTTACAAGCTTATAAGAATATTTTCAAGAAAATTTTTTATTTTATATGGCTCTTAAATTATTTCAAAAACAGAAAGAGATATTTCTCTAAAAAGTGTTTTGATTTCATCTATGTCAACATCCTTTGACGGATTTTACGCTTATTTGAAGTTGATTTATTATGATACAAAACTTCTATATTGTATTGAAGGTTTTTTGATATGTTTGACTGTGGATGTGCTATTTTTATACCATTCATAGTTTATCGTGAAATTATTGACATTTCGTATGCTAGTTTTAATACGAATGTTTATGTTATGTTTAAACCTTTTCATATGGGAATGCATTGGACTTAGTAAGTGACGGGTGGAGCCCGCTATAGCTCCTCGATGCATCGGTAGGTCTCATGAGACAAACTAGTGTCTTGGCACAAGGCCTTGGCAAAATCTTATTTGTAGTCTTGGCACGAGGCCTTGGCTATGTGGTTATGATAGTCTGGCATTATGCATTCCAACATTATGAAAGTGGTTATTGATTTTTGCATGTGATTATTCGATTAGTAGAATATCCATGTGAATAAGTAAATGGCATTATTTCATTTTACTTTTGCCATACTATGTTGAAGTTCAAGTTTAAAAGGCTTTTGTTTTAGTAATTCATTGCCTTAAATGTTTATGCTTATTTTTGAATGTTCCGCTATATTGTTATCCTTACTGGGCATTTGAGCTCACCCCTTTTCTATGTTTTATTTTTCCCAGGATGTGAAGATGTAAGTTATGAATGACCTGCAGGGATATTATGAGGGGATTATAGTGTGGACTGTGGAAACATTATGTCGTTGTAGTAGTTTTTCATTTTATGATGTAATGTAAAAATTATGAATATATCTAGTGTTTCCAAGGCTACTAAACCAATCGGTCTTTCGAGATTTGATCTTTCTTGTGATCATGCCAATGTTATGAAGTAACGCACCGACTCTGGGTAACTGGGGTCGGGGCATTATAGTTGGTATCAGAGGAAGTTTAGTACAAACCTTGGAAGCTAGATTTAGATAAACTCTGATTAGAGCACGTAGACCTAAGATGAACTTTTAGGATTAGTATAGAAGAACTTCCTAGAATTTTGGTATTGTATAGATTTTGTGAGTTTTCCGAGCAATACATCCCTGTCTGGATACGAGCAGGTAGAGGCGGCTCTGGTACAGATGTAACTAGGGGTAAAACCCGAAAACACCACTTTGAGCTAGACTCGAACGGGAACTGGTGCACGACAACGGGCCTTGCTGCACTCTTGGTTACGACACTCCCGGGGGATATGCTTAGGATAACTCTCATTTTCTTTACAAATCATTATGAAGGGTTTATGAGTATATACATCCTCAAATGAGACATTTTTATGATTATGGATTATATCCATAAATAGTTCAATTTATGTTAAGTGTTTTATAAGTATGGGATTATGTATTTTGATTCATAAACTGATCTAGTTTATGCCATTGTTTAGAAATGGCGCCTAGTGGAAGAAATGGAAACCGTATCAATGCACGCACTCCATGTAGGTATTGCCCTCCTGCTCAAGATAATTATAGTGGGGCTGGTGATGCAACTGGTGCCGATCAGCTAATCACCATACTGGGACAACTTACTCAGGTTATGAATAATAACCTTACCCGTATGGAGCACCCTGATCTGCAGCGTGGAGGATCAATGTTAGATCGATTCATGAGGCAACAACCACCAACGTTCAATGGGAGTACAAATCCCTTAGTAGCTGAGCAATGGATAAATTCCCTAGAGAAAATATTTCAGGCTTTGGGGAGCAGTGAAAGGGAAAAAGTTATCATGGCAGTTTACCGCCTCACTGGAGATGCTGATCAATGGTGGTCATTGATTAAAAACATGAAGGAAGATGATGAAGTATCAAATATGGAATGGAGGGAGTTCAAAGATCTGTTTTTAGAAAAATACTTTCCTCATGACCATCGAGCGGATATGGAAAGGAAATTTCTGAGTCTGAGACAAAAGGAGGATGAGAATGTCACAAAGTATGAGGCTAACTTTACAAGGTTAGCGAGGTATGCTGGAGATTATATTCGCAACCCAAGAAGTAAGATTGATCATTTCTTTGATGGGTTAAAACCATTTCTTCGTCGAGCATTAGTCTCACAATCCTTTTCATCGTACGAAGACATTGTCTCATGTGCTATCAAGACCGAAAAGGAATTCTCTAAGTCTTATGACTTTAAAGCAAAACAAGAGAAGAAGAGACCTGATGATCAATCTGGGAATGGAAATAAGGGGAAGAAGGGAAAGGTTTAATATCCATCTTGTGGTAAATGCGGGAAGAAACATCCTGGTACTTGCTTGAATGGAATGGGAGTCTGTTACAAGTGTGGTGAAAAGGCCACCAAGCTCGTGATTGCAAGGGGAAGAAGGAAGCTACCAACGTTCAGTGCTACAATTGCAGGGAGATGGGACATTATGCAAATTCATGTCCTAAGCGTCAAGAGAACATACCTCAGGAAAGGCCAAGGGATCAAGGCCAGGCTTATGCTATCACTACTGCAGAGGTAGAAGCTCCGAAAGACGTGGTGGCAGGTAATTTAATGGTTTCCTCAAGTTTAGCAAATGCATTATTTGATTCTGGATCATCGCATTGTTTCATATCTTCCCAGTTTGCTAAGAAAATTAGATATTTCCAATTTGATTTATTAAGGGAGTTGTCAGTTAAAACTCCTAATGGAAGTATCATTGCAACAAAGTTTTGTGAATCAGTCCCCATTAGAGCACATAAATTTTCTTTATCTGCTAATCTCATCGTCATGCCTATGATTGAGTTGGATATAATCCTCGGTATGGACTGAATTTCGGACTATGATGCAAAGATTTATTGTAAGAAGAAAGAGGTTACGATTCTTGATGATAATGATAAGGAACACCTTATTTTTAGAGCAGAATCGTCACCACCTAATTCTTATTTAGATCCACCCCCAGTATCTCAACTTAATTCAATTATTGGGGAGGAAGAGAATGAAATAACTATCGGTGAGGAAAGGAATGTTCAAATAAAGGATGTACTTGTTGTGAAAGAATTTGTAGATTTATTTCCAGAAGATTTACCTGGACATCCTCCAGAACGAGAAGTTGAGTTTTCTATTGATTTGATTCCTGGATCAAGGCCTATATCGAAGACCCCTTATAGAATGACCACTGTAGAATTAGTCGAACTAAAGAAACAACTAGAGGAATTGAGTAATAAGGGATTTATTCGCCCTAGTGTTTCTCCATGGGGAGCCCCTGTTCTTTTTGTTAAAAAGAAAGATGGATCTATGATGTTATGTATCGACTACAGGGAGATCAATGCTATAACGATAAAGAACAAGTATCCCCTACCTCGTATTGATGATTTATTTGGCCAACTGCATGGATCTCAATACTTTTCAAAGATTGACCTTCGATCTGGATACCATCAGTTGTGTGTGAAGAAGAAGACATTCCGAAGACAGCATTTCGAACCAGGTACGGGCATTACGAGTTTACCGTAATGCCGTTTGGATTGACTAATGCACCATCTGTATTCATGGATCTGATGAATAGAGTTTTCAAGGAGTATCTCGATTAATTTGTGGTGGTATTTATTGATGATATCTTGGTATACTCCAAAACCTACGAGGATCATGAAAATCACTTGCGCATTATCTTGAAGACTCTGAGGAGGCATGAATTATATGGGAAGTTTAGCAAGTGTGAATTCTGGCTTCAGGAGATTTCTTTTCTTGGCCATATTGTCTCTAAAGATGGAATCTCTGTTGATCCTTCTAAGACCAAGGAAATCCAAGAATGGCCAGCACCTACGAGTATAACTGAGGTACGCAGTTTTATTGGTTTGGCAGGTTATTATCGACGTTTCGTCCAGAATTTTGCCCGATTGGCTAACCCATTAACGAAGCTCACACGTAAAGGGGTTAAATTTGTTTGGAAAAAAGAGTGTGAAGAATGTTTTGAAGAACTGAAGAAAAGATTAGTCAATGCTCCTATATTGAATCTACCATCGGGGAATGATGGGTTCATTATTTATAGTGATGCATCGAAGAAAGGACTTGGTTGTGTCCTTATGCAGAATGATAGAGTTATTGCCTATGCATCACGACAGTTGAAAATTCATGAACAAAACTATCCTACTCATGATCTCGAGTTAGCAGCTGTGATCTTTGCTTTGAAGATATGGAGGCACTACCTCTATGGTGAAAAATGTGAGATTTATACTGATCACAAGAGTTTGAAGTATATTTTCTCACAAAAATAACTCAACATGAGGCAAAGGAGATGGCTTGAATTACTCAAGGATTATGATTGCACGATACACTACCACCCGGGGAAAGCAAACAAGGTGGCAGATGCTTTGAGCAGAAAAGATCATGGTGTTTTGAACATGATGAGAATTGAAAGGGAACCAATTTTCATGGATCTAGTGAAGATGGACATGGGAATAACCAGGGAAGGTGAAACATCAATGCTTTTTCAAATGGTTTCCAAACCATCTTTACTAGAAAGGATTAAGAGTTCTCAGATCGATGATGAATAATTCCAAAAGAAGATTAAAGCTGTGAATGATGAGAGATTGAGAGACTTTGTGTATGAAGATGGAATTTTGAAATTCGGGAAGAGACTTTGTGTTCCCGATATACCTGATCTAAAAAGGGAATTGCTGGATGATGCTCATAGTTCCAATTTCTCTATACACCCTGGGAGCACCAAAATGTATAGAGATTTGAAGGAACATTTTTGGTGGGACAACATGAAGAGGGAGATTGCTGATTTTGTGTCAAGATGTATGGTTTGTCAACAAGTGAAAGCTAGAAGGCAACAACCTGGAGGAGTCATGCAACCTCTTACCATACCGGAGTGGAAATGGGACAATATCACGATGGACTTTGTCATGGGGCTACCAAAGACTCCTAGAAGGAATGATGCAATATGGGTTATTGTTGATCATCTTACCAAGTCGGCACATTTTATTGCTATAAGAGAAGATCTACCCCTGGAACGTCTAGTAAGACTATACATTAATGAAGTTGTGAGACTTCATGGAGTACCCCTATTGATTGTTTCTGATCGTGATCCCCGTTTTACTTCAAGATTTTGGAAAAGTCTTCAGAAATCCCTGGATACTGAACTTCATTTGAGCACTGCTTACCACCCTCAGACAGATGGACAATCAGAACGGACTATTCAGACCTTAGAAGACATGTTGAGATCTTGCTCACTTGATTTTCAGGGTATGTGGGATCAATATTTACCACTGGTAGAATTTTACTATAACAATAGCTTCCATTCGAGTATTCAGATGGCACCATATGAAGCGTTATACGGAAAGAGATGTCGTACACCAACCTGTTGGGATGAGGTTGGTGAAAGAAAACTTGTAGGCCCAGAACTGGTGGAGGAAACGGTGGAAAAGGTGAAGGTAATCCAAAATCACATCAAAGCAGCTCAAAGTAGGCAGAAAAGCTATGCCGATAATCGAAGGAAGGATTTGGAATTTCAGGTCGGTGATCATGTTTTCCTGAAGGTATCTCCATGGAAGGGAGTCATACGTTTTGGTAAGAAAGGTAAATTGAGTCCTAGGTACATCGGACCTTTCAAAATTCTAGAACGAATTGGGGTTGTAGCTTACCGATTGGCAATGCCGCCAAGTCTCTCCAAAGTTGACAATGTGTTCCACATATCTCTGTTGAGGAAATACATGCCTGACCCAACGCATGTACTCACCTATGAAGAATTAGAACTGGAACCCGATCTGTCTTATTGCGAAGAGCCCGTCAAGATTCTTGATACGAGAGAACAAGTGCTGAGAAATCGGACGACGCGTCTGGTAAAAGTTCTGTGGAGAAACCATAAGATGGAAGAGGCAACGTGGGAACCCGAGGAACTTATGATGAAGAACCACCCGAGTCTTTTTATGCAGTAATACCCTAGAAATTGCGAGGATGCAATTATTTGAAGGAGGGGAGAATGTAACACCCCAAGCTTCCACGGTACGTTTCCCTTCGAATAATGCGATAGCGTGTGTTGTACGCAACCTCGAGTTCTAACACACACCACAACTAATTAAACTAGCCATTGTGAATAGTAATACCTACTTTTTGAAATCATATATATTTTATATTTCAAAATGGACTTCATTTTTGGATTCGGAATATCGAAATTAGACTAGGGTGAAATTTTGGTACTTTTTGGATAACTTTTATATTTTGATGAATAGTGAAAATTACTAAATTTTAATTAAAAACAACTTTTTTAATCAAAATATTTAATAATGATAAATTATGAATTTTAGTAGTTTTAAAGTATATTTAGAATATATTTTACCATTTAATATAATGTTGGTCATTGGACATAATTTTACAATTAAACCGAACATAAACAAGTGTCAATCTTTTGATAGTTATTATCTCTTAAAAAAACGCTTTTTGTTTTGACAGCGGGAATTAATTTTAAATTAATTTCTGGCACTTCTGTGTTTTGAATTTAGGAAAATGGATTCCATATTTGGAATCAGGATGTCCAAATTATGTAAATAGGTAACTTTTATTTTTACACATTTTGAATAATTACAGCGGTAAATATTTTATTTACCATGGTTAAAGGGTAAATCCGGTAAATAAGGGTTAAAAAATAATATTATAATAATACAAAATTACCCTAAAACGTGTCCTAACCTTATTGGTGGACACATACCCGACCATGGGCATCCTTGGGTCGATTTGGGGACCCCTTGGAGCCACTTGTATGTGGTAGGGACACATTATATTAATAAAGTTAAAATAAAAATAAAAATGGCATAAGCTTACATCTTTTAGAAGAACAATTTTTACATAGGGTTATACATGTTCGATTTTCGATTATAAATATCCATTAAAAATATAAAAATATTTCCTACATAATGATATTTTATTTATAATTTTTAGACATCAAATAATTTAAATTATTAATGACACAATAATGATGCAATGTTTACCTCATTAATAAATCATTTAAATAAATAATATTATAATGATTAAAATATTATCTAAAACCTATCCAATTCTTATTGGTTGATGTTATTTAGAATATGAGTCATCTTATCTTTGACCTCAATGATTTTTGGACCATTATAAACCGAATATAATTATATTATAAAGTAATACTTTCACTCTTTCCTAAAGAGCCCCTCCTCTCCCTTATAAAAGGAGACCACTTCTACTCATTCCTCACACCTCTCAAGCCACTTGGCTCGTCCAAACCCTGCCCAAATAAGCTCCCCACATCCCTCTCCTACTCCTTGAAGCTTCCCCTTAGGCAGAAAGCATTTCAAGAAGTCCTTTGGTTCCAACCAAAGTGAGTTACCTAAATTAAAGGTAACGATTTCTCTTAAATTATTTTCATTTATTTTGCTTCTCCAACCCCCAAAATCTTTTTATTTCCTTTATTTTGTAACAACACCTGTATCCAAAATATACTAGGATGTTGTTATAAGAAGGATTCAAACTACACATACACACAACTCGATCTAATGGATGATGAACATAATGTTTCTGTGGATGGCAAACTAACGCCTCACGAAACGATGATTGTTCAAATACATCTTACCGCCTCTCATGGTGGCCATTATGATGGCACTGTAATTAAATATGATATTAATGATATATATTTTATATATAAGCTTCTGTAATTCCATTTTATTTCATACCATTATTCGTTTCATGTTGTATATACATACGATAATTTCATTTGAGGAAGTGCGGACTACCGCCCCCTTAAAATGATATGACTCGTTCATACCACACATGGAACGTATAAAGGATGGTGTTAATGAACTTAAGTAACATATATAAAATATTATATTATACTGGAATAGTAATATACCTATTTATCATTTGGATTCGATTCTTTTAAAATAAAAATTAAATGGAAGTAGCGTTCGTGCGTACGTACGGACTACCGTCTCCACGAACGCGATGAGATTCATTCTCCATCGTATCCATTCAAGTCTTATTCTCATTTTAGGGTTAAAAATAATGTTAATATCATTCTGATTATGAATAATATATAATCTATCCATTACAAACATGTCTTACGTAACCAAACATTTAAGAAGAACGAATCGATTATCACCCGAAACGACGATAATACTAAGATATTATTAATAAATCTATGTTAAAAGATCATATATGATATAATATTAATGTATATGATTCTTGTATAATTTAATAACAAATATTTCACCATTATACAGGAGGTTAACCTACCCCAACAAAGGAAAAGTACAACGTAAGGGTTATTTCACAATCTCTTCTTTATTCGAGGTTGTTTATACGTAATAATCTACTGGGATTCCTTTATCATCCACATCCATGTTTTCTTCAAAATGTATTTCAAAACATATTTATTATTTACAAGAATATGGGTTAAAGTCATTTATACCCTTGTTTGACTTTTTATAAGAGGTTTATAAAGGAATCGTTCCGTCGTTTTCAAAACAAGGTCCCTTTTAACCTTTTCGACAGAATTAAGATAAGAATGTTTTTTAACTTATACGACGGGTGCGGTTATTTTCCGCCGTTATAAAATCGTCAAAGCTTCCCTTACAAGCTTATAAGAATATTTTCAAGAAAATGTTTTATTTTATATGGCTCTTAAATGATTTCAAAAACAGAAAGAGATATTTCTCTAAAAAGTGTTTTGATTTCATCTATGTCAACATCCTTTGACAGATTTTACGCTTATTTGAAGTTGATTTATTATGATACAAAAATTCTATATTGTATTGAAGGTTTTGTGATATGTTTGACTGTGGATGTGCTATTTTTATACCATTCATAGTTTATGGTGAAATTATTGACATTTCATATGCTAGTTTTAATACGAATGTTTATGTTATGTTTAAACCTTTTCATATGGGAATGCATTGGACTTAGTAAGTGACGGGTGGAGCCCGCTATAGATCCTCGATGCATCGGTAGGTCTCATGAGACAAACTAGTGTCTTGGCACAAGGCCTTGGAAAAATCTTATTTGTAGTCTTGTCACGAGGCCTTGGCTATGTGGTTATGATAGTCTGGCATTATGCATTCCAACATTATGAAAGTGGTTATTGATTTTTACATGTGATTATTCGATTAGTAGAATATCCATGTGAATAAGTAAATGGAATTATTTCATTTTACTTTTTCCATACTATGTTTAAGTTCAAGTTTAAAAGGCTTTTGTTTTAGTAATTCATTGCCTTAAATGTTTATGCTTATTTTTGAATGTTCCGCTATATTGTTATCCTTACTGGGCATTTGAGCTCACCCCTTTTCTATGTTTTATTTTTCCCAGGATGTGAAGATGTAAGTTATGAATGACCTGCAGGGATATTATGAGGGGATTATAGTGTGGACTGTGGAAACATTATGTGGTTGTAGTAGTTTTTCATTTTATGATGTAATGTAAAACTTATGAATATATCTAGTGTTTCCAAGGCTACTAAACCAATCGGTCTTTCGAGATTTGATCTTTCTTGTGATCATGCCAATGTTATGAAGTAACACACCGACTCTGGGTAACTGGGGTCGGGGCGTTACAAAAATAAGTGTTGGTGTTTTTGATACAATTAATTCTAATGGACTACAAAATAAATCCTCAAGTGATTAAAGTGGTAGATTCAGGGGCTCTTCTTGAGCTATTTTTTAACTAACTTACCGAATTTGGTGCATTATTTACTTTCTACATTTTCATTTATTTAATTATATACTTCATCCATTTAATAAATTGTATAACCCATCAAATCAACTTAATATCTTATTCATTTTAAAATTGATCTTTATTTTATTATTTTATAGAATAATTATTTTCGTGTACATTCTTCATCCACATTTATTTTTATTTTCTAAATAAACCACTTTTTTGTTCAGTGGGAACCACACATACATTTAGACCATAAAATTAATCCACATCCACCCCTTTCCATTTTATGTTACTCTGATCAACATATATATGGACATTTCATTTTCTTACGTCATTTCATCTTATATAAAAAAATACCCATCTCATTTTTTATTTTTAAAATGATACTTGATCTAGAACCTATCATTTCCATTTGAAAACATATAATTTTTTTAAATTTACTCACATTGTAAAGAAAGTTAAATTGATATGACATCTCAAAAAACAATTAAAATATCTAACCTACTACAAGACCCAATCATTATGGTACACCTAGACTTACAAAATTATCAAATTGATAATAATATTTAGCATGTTTGTATAAAATGAAGGTCTTTATGTTATATATTGTCATGTTTACATCCATCCAACACCCCAGATTTTTTCAGATAAAAAATCTAATAATGATCTAAAAGTTTAACTCTAATAGGCCCTAGGTTTTTCACTATAACCAAGGTTATATATTCGTACTCATAAGAGGAATATCCCTTTAAACTAATCATAATTTATGTAAATAAATAACAAAATAAAATTTACTCCAACTAAAAAATTATAAACATTATTTACTATGTTTTTCACTTCTAGAAAATAGAAATTTATTAGTCCTAAAATTATCTATTGTTAGCGCAAAAAAACCCTGACTACTAGAGCATGATTAAAATCTCTAAGATTTAAGCAGTGCTAGAAAAAAATATAAAAAAGTAAAATTTTAATAACAAAAAAATAGGGCTAATAAAGGATCACATTAATATATTTAATTTAAGAATTGATAAAGGTTTCCTTTCTAGAACTCTTAATGTTTATCATTTATCGATGCTTTTAGTAGCATTGATATAGAGTCATACTGAAGTGTGCTGTTAATTTTACGGCACACTATAGCAGAATAAAAATCATATTTATCCAAATATATATTTTATATGAAATAAAATTTTCAACACCAATACAAGAAAAAAAACTATTATAAAAATTTAAAACATTAGTTTGTACAATTATATGAGTAAGTAAAAATTATCACAAACATTCAAAATCATCAATATTCCTTTATTTATTACCCCTGAACCCCAGTCATGCTATTTATAATTAAACCAAACCATATTCAGAAATATAATTCACCCATATAAAAAAATTCTTATTTTAGTAATACTATAATGAAATAAATTAAACACAAAGTGTGAATTTTAGACTAAACTTTTCGGAATACCAAGAACACCATGTATAAGATTCAGTTGTGGTTGATTATTGCATGTCAGGCCATTTCATATTCATCTTCATGAATTATCTATTTTAAAAGTAAGTAAATATATATAAGCTAAATATTAATGGGAAATTAATTATGTAATACTATATAAAGAGAAAAGAAGAAAATTTGAACTCGTTTGCTCAATTTGGTGATGTAAATCATTTTTAAAGCTAAAATGGGATTTATACTAAAAATAAGCACTTCGAGTCATACCGAACACATCATATATTGAAATTAAATTAAGACTATTTATATATTAATTAAATACCTTATGGATCATTTTTATAAATTATTAAAACAATATAATTGTGCTTTCTTAGTTTTGAGTTTGTTGCATTGGTTGTTTACTAAAATGTCATTCTATGCGTGAAACATACAAATTGAGTCATATCAGTTACATTATATGTCTATTTGGTGTGATACTCATTGATAAAAGTAAAAAATTACATATGAAACATTTTCCAAAATTATTAAGACAATCCATGTATGTTTTCTCATTTTTCAGTGACTGACATAATTTTTTAACTAAAATGTCAATTTTAAATTAATGACAGGAATAATAAGTAATACCAGGAACATCCAGAATTGGATTTTTATGTGGCTAATTCATAAAAATAACATTTTACTTGTGAATTGTATTTTTAAAGTATCAAAATGTTCCAAATCTATTTTTTGGGTTTTGAGTTTGTCGGTTGTATTTCTAAATAAAATAATTAAATTTTTAAAAAAAACACATGTGGAGTCATGTCGGTCACATCATGCATCAAATTGATTTTTAATGATTCATACATCTATAAAATTAATTATGTATCATTATACTAATGTATGAAAACAATATGAATGTGTTTTCTTGGTTTTCATAATGTTAATTATCTTTTTTACAAAAATTTATTTTTAAATTGGAAACAATAACTTTGAATCGTATTGGTCACATAATGTGTTGGTTTTATTTGAGAAAAATTTCTACACATCAAAAATGAAATATAAATTATTTTCCTAAATTATCAAGACAATGTGGGGTCATTTTCTCAGTTTTCAATAATTAAAACACTTCTCGATCTAAAGTGACAATTTTAAACTGATATTGAACACTTTGAATCATACCGGGAACACAATGAATCTTATTGAGTTTTGGATAATTTTTACATGTCCAAATGAATTATATATCATTTAAAAAATGTATCAAAATAATATGAATTAGTTTTCACTGTTTTGCGTACGACACTTTTCTATTTTACAAATATTAATGTTTGTTTTAAATAAAAAGACAAAAAATGAGTCATACTAGTAACACCATGAATCAGATTGAGGCAAAACAATTAACAACATATCAGAAATAACATATGGATATTTTTTCTAAAGTATCAGTGATGTTTGAATGAATTTTTGTACTTTATGAGTATGTCACTAGTATTTTTTACAAAAAATAATGTCATTTTAAAGGAAAAAGATACACACTGGGAGTCATTCCAGCAACCCCATGCATCAAATTTAGGTTTTTTTATTCCTAAACAACATAAAATACTTATGGATTATTTTAAAAAAGTATAAAAATTATTAAAATGTGTTTTCTAGGTTTTGAGTATAGAACTTTTCTTTTTTACTAAAATGTAATTTGAAACTGGAAGCATGAACTTTGAGTCATACTAGTCACATCATGTGCAAGATTGATGTGAGATTTATTCCTATAAATAAAAAATGACTTGATAGTCATTGTAATAAATTATCAAGAAAATATGATCATTTTATTATTTTTCAATTATTGACACAGTTTTTAAACTAAAATTTCAATGTTAAATTGATATCAGACAAATAAGGTCAAACCAGAAACACCAGGCATAGGAATGAGGTGTGGCTAATTCATACATGTCAAGAATGAAATACGTTTTGTTTTCCTAAATTATCAAAACTATATGACTGTATTTTCTCATCATTGAGTATGTAACTTTTTATTTTAACAAAGATTAATGTTAGTTTTAAATAGAAATAAACATTTGGAGTCATACACCCTGTATCATATTAAGATGAATATTGTTCATACATATTAAAAATTACATATGGACCATTTTACTGAAGTATCAATACAATATAAATGGATTTTCTCTATTTTTTACTATTTTACTTATCATTTTACAAAAATTAATGTCAATTTTAAATAAAAAGGAAAACATTAAGTCATATTGATAACATCATGCAATAGATTGAGGTGAATATAATTCTTAAAAGTAAAAATAATATATGGATATTTTTTGTAAAGTATGAAAAAAGATATACATGTTTTTTATTAGTTTTTAGTATAACACTTTAATTTTTTATTAAAATTAATGTCAATTTTATATAAAAAAGACACACTTTGAGTCATACATGTCACACTGTGTGTATGATTGAGGTGATGTTTTTTTCTAAACATAAAAAATGACTTATGGATCATTGTACTAAATTATAAAAACTGTATGAGTGCATTTTATTAGTATTGAGTATTTCACATTCCTATTTAATTAAAATGTCATTTTCACACTTGAAACATATAATTTGAGTCATACCAATATCATTATGTATCAGTTCAACAAGATACTAATTCCAATATATTATTAATGAATTATATCTTTTTCCTAAATTATCAAAACAATCTGACTGTGTTTTCTAAGATTTTAGTGAGTGACACACATTTTGAACTAAAATGTCAATTTTAAACTTATATAGAACACTTTGAGAAATACCAGGAACACCATTCATCTTATTGAGATTATACTGATTCCTAAACATCATAAATTAAATATGGATAACTTTTCTAATGTGTCAAAACAATATTAATATTTTCCCTTTTTTTGATTATGTAACTTATAATTTTTACTAAAATTATATTCAATTTTAAATTAAAAGACACAATTAGAGTCATAATGGGCACACCATTCATTATATTGAGGTGTGGAAAATGCATACACATCATAAATGACTTATGGATCATTTTCTTAAAGTATAAAATAAAAAAAATTATTTTGGAGTATGTCACTTGTGTTTATTTATTTAAATAAATGTCATTTTAATATAAGAATACACACTTTGAGTCATAATAGCTACACCATGTATCTGTTTGAGGGTTTTCTTATTCCTATACACCAAAAGTTACTTATGTATTATTTACCTAAATTAAAATATTAATATAAATTTGTTTCCCAGTTTTGGGTATATGATGTGTGTTTTGAAATATAATGTAAATTATAAACTAAAAATATATATCTCGAGTCGTACCGATCATAATTTTTATCGGATTAAGGTTTGGATGATTTAGTATGTGATGTGTTTTTTAATTTAATTTTCTACACCATTCTATGAAAGAAATATGTGTTAAATTTGGTTAGAATAGAAAAACACAAATTTCCTAAAACCACTCATACAAAATAAACATGTTCTCTCTTTTTTGTCTTATTATAGACAGTTGTAGGAAAAATACAATGTATTAAAAGATATATGAAGAAAATAATTACTATAAAAAATTATTAGGATGTTAACTTAAAAATAGTAAGTAAAATTGTAGAAAAATTAACTAAGTAGTAGTAATTCACCTTTTTATGATATCTGTATAAATTCTTGACTGATTTCCTTGTTTCCATTGTATCAATTATAGAATCAAAGTCCAATATTTACAAATGGTGGGAATATTAAAAAAAAACCACCCTAACTAAAGAAAAATAATCCACCTATATAAAAACAATCTTATTTTATTATTATAAAAAAATAAACACAAGTATGGAACAATACATTAATAAAAGGTAAATTTTAAACTAAAACCACAAAATTAGAGTCATATCAAGTACACTTAATATCTTATTAAGGTATGGGTGACTCGTACATGTCGTAAATGATAGAGGTATCATTTTTCAAAAGTTTCAAAACAATATGAATTTGTTTTCTTAGATTCGAGTAGGTCTCTTGTCTTTTTACTATAATAAATGCCACTTTAAATGTCAAAACACGCAATTTGAGTAATACTTGTCACACCATGCTTGAGATCAATGTACAGTCAACTATTGCACATGAAAAATGATTTTTGGATCATTGTTCGAAAGCTACAAAATAATATGGTCTCATTTTCTCATTTTCTGGTTATTTTGACATGGTTTAAAAAATAAAATAAAACAATTTTATTGAAAATGCATAACTAAGGTCATATAGACAACATCGTGTCTCATATTTACATGTGGTTAACTCCTACACATGAAAAATTATTAATGGATCGTCGTCCTAAATATTGAAAAAAATCCAAACTCATTCACTTGGTTTTTACTATTTGATGTATGTTTTAAACTAAAATGAAACTTTTGTATGGAAGACACATACTTCAAGTCATAGTGACCACATCATGTATCTGATTAACGTGTGGTTGTAACATCCCCAAATGATAAAGGGTTAAATGACTAAATGATATGACTCATGTCAATAAGGTGCACCTTCCTTTTCGAGAGCCTACCTGATTAAAACTCCACAGTTAAGCATGCTTGTCCTGGAGTAGTGATCATAATGGGTGACCTTCTGGGATGTTTCCTAGGGTGTGTGTGAGTGAGGAAAAAGAACACTTAAAAGGACATGTGTTGGCCTGTGGGGACTGTCATTAGTCAGATGACCCGTTCAGGCATGTTGGTGGATCCTGGGGTGGGCCCGACATGTCTGCAGGGGAATTGGGGGTACCTGGTAGGCAAGGACCCGACGACCATGATAAGGCGGGGTGGTTGTGCTGTCACCGGGACCCGGTTGTCACATTTGGTATTATAGGTGGTACCCAGCCTTAAGTGTGGTGCACTACCTAGGTTGAGATGTAGGGCCCACAATGAGGGCGTTGTGCTCTAAAGGGGTCGTGATTGTAACATTCCCGAATGATAAAGGGTTAAATGACTAAATGATATGACTCATGTCAACAAGGTGCGCCTTCCTTTTCGGGAGCCTACCTGATTAAAACTCCACAGTTAAGCATGCTTGGCCTGGAGTAGTGATCAGAATGGGTGACCTTCTGGGATGTTTCCTAGGGTGTGTGTGAGTGAGGAAAAAGCACACTGGAAAGGACATGTGTTGGCCTGTGGGGACTGTCATTAGTCAGATGACCCGTTCAGGCATGTTGGTGGACCCTGGGGTGGGCCCCACATGTCTGCGGGGGAATTGGGGGTACCTGGTTGGCAAGGACCCGACAGCCATGATATGGCGGGGTGGTTGTGCTGTCACCGGGACCCGGTTGTCACATTTGGTATCATAGGTGGTACCCAGCCTTAAGTGTGGTGCACTGCTTAGGTTGAGATGTAGGGCCGACAATGAGGGCGTTGTGCTCTAAAGGGGTGGTGATTGTAACATTCCCAAATGATAAAGGGTTAAATGACTAAATGATATGACTCATTTCAACAAGGTGCACCTTCCTTTTCGGAAGCCTACCTGATTAAAACTCCATAGTTAAGCGTGCTTGGCATGGAGTAGTGATCAGGATGGGTGACCTTCGGGGATGTTTCCCAGGGTGTGTGTGAGTGAGGACAAAGCACACTGGAAAGGACATGTGTTGGCCTGTGGGGACTTTAATTAGTCAGATGACCCGTTCAGGCATGTGGGTGGACCTTGGGGTGGGCCCCACATGTCTACGGGGCAACTTGGGGTACCTGGTAGGCAAGGACCCGACGACCATGTTAAGGCGGGGTGGCTATGCTGTCACCGGGACCCGGTTGTCATAGTGGTCAACTCCAATACATCACAAATTACTTATGAATAATTTCATTATTTTTTTAAACAATTCGAGCTCATTTTTTGGGTTTTGATATTGTGATGTTTGTTTTGAAATAATATGTACATTTAAAAAAATAATTATCAGACAAAAATGATATAAAAATTTAGTAGAAAAGTAGATAAGATGATATAAATTTATCTAAATAAGAAGAAGGAAGACACCTCTTCGTAATTCCTTTATACATTCTAACACCATTTATTCATCCCATTCATTTCCAAACAAATTAATTTCCTCTATTATACATCTACTTGAGAAACAAATGAAAAATAATATATAAGCATTCCAATACTAATGCTTCATGCCCCAAATATATTCATTTGGTTATAGACTATACTAGATCACAAAAATATTATGTAATCAAGTAAATTTGATGTTGAAAAATTTCTAACAACATGTATGCTGACCACTCATCTCTAAATAAATTTTCATCACCTTTTGAGTATAAAGGTGGTAAAAATACATAGTATTAATGAAAAAATATAAAAAAACAATTAATAGATATTTTTCTTGAAATTATAATTACATTCAGAAATTATCTATTTGGGTAAGCTAGACATTTCATCATTTATGATTTCTCATATAAATTGAAAATATAATGTCAATAATTGTTGTTATTATCGTCTTTCAGACACTACAGAATCAAGGACCAAAATAATTAAATTCATTTTAAATATGTCTTGATTATAAAATATTTAGATATATACCTTAATCTATTTTCATTTGATGTAATCAACATGATTTTTATATTCATTCACTAACTTCTTTACATTATGTAGCCTATATTTAGAGACTTCCTTAATATAAAAGAATCATGTTAAAACATAAATAGAAATATATAATTCATATTTCACCTATACAATATTAACTATAGTGAATTAAAAATTACCAATACACATCATGTGTGTCCGGTATTTTGGGTATCCATGTATTGGATCTTGAAAAAAAAATATTTGGGGTATCCATATTGATTGTTATCAATATACAGTTCTTCTAGTAACAAACAAAATAATTAATTTAAAAAATAAAAATATATTTTTTGTGATTTTATAATAGAGTTTTACCCATGCATTGTAGGAATATAAAAGTATATATATTTTTTAATTTATTTCTCAAACTCATCAATTATCAAATTTTTATGCATATAAATTTCTTCTTTATCCAAATATGTTTATTGCGTATAAATGATACGAGGATTGATGAATCTATGTCATGCTCCACATGGTTTTACCTTAATGTAGTTGTAATATAAGAAACTATAGAAAATATGAATAGTTATTAACATTAATGAAGATATTATATTGATTTTTGGAATGTTTTGTTATGATAAAGAAACTTATGTATATATTCACAACTAAGAATCCCAACCATTAAAACCTTAGAATCTCAATTACACTCTTGAGAATAACTACATCTATAATGAAAGTTACAAATATTTATTCTTCATATTGAAATTAAGATATGTCTCCATCATTAAATTTGGTCTCTACAAGAAGTTGTAATGTTAATAAATTTTGTAGTTAAATAGGACTGGATAAGGTATTCTTCGAAGGGCCTTTTGATTTCTTGGTCGATTACCTATATTTTCTTGATCCGACCATCCATTTCCCCAAAGATTTATTTATCAATAATAAAAAAACTCACATAAGATATTTTTCATCATATTTTATAGGCTTTTCATATTAAATAATTTCATAAATACATACCTCATGTTTCTTTATAAGATAAAATGGGAAATTTAAAAATTTATAATAAAATTATTTACAGTTTAAATATCTGGATCCTATAGTGGAAGATGAGACTTCATAGTCAGGTCCTCATCTACCTCAATACCCAGTCTTATGTGATAATTTAGGAGTTATTTATTTTTTATCCTTCCTACCATGATATTATAAACCATACCCCTCACAACAAGTTGGTGTGTGGGTGTTGAAATATATAAATCACATTAAAATTAACCCTAACTAATTTTAGTTTTATAATGTTATTATAATTTTTTTGATTCACATTTAAGACAAATATTAATGAAAAAATTGATAACCTTGATTATGGTATTTGGTTTACATGAATGAGTAGCCTCAAATCAAGAAGGATCATTGGTTGTTCATGTGTAGATATTTTTTC
Source organism: Viscum album (assembly GCA_963277665.1). Classification (NCBI taxonomy): domain Eukaryota; kingdom Viridiplantae; phylum Streptophyta; class Magnoliopsida; order Santalales; family Viscaceae; genus Viscum; species Viscum album. The sequence goes on along the minus strand of OY728140.1, from coordinate 491,348,207 downwards.
CACATCGGGTTTACATTGATCCTTACTCATATATTGGTCTCTCAAACTAGACCACATGATAATATCTTTCCAAAAATCTATTTGTTGCTAAAATCCTTTCATCTTATTATATGTACCATATTGTTTTTTTATATTCTAGAAACATGATAAAGATTAAACTCCAAAACATAAACCTCAAGTACATTCATATTGTTCTTGTTGCTTCAAAACTACTAAAAGTAGTTTCTCATCCAATATAGTCAATGAAGATTATTTTGTCTAAAACATGTAAAAAACATATCAAAATTAATTGATATTTTTTATTAAATATTATTATAAATCATACCGAATTACTATTATGTCAAAAATAAATATGTTTCTCATACATATTTTGAATTTTCCTCAAATATTTTACCCTTTCTATTTATGAAATCCTCCATCTATATTAGATGATGTGAGATGGAAGTGGCTTCATTTTTTTATTCATCAATATGTATATAAATAACAAAATGTATTTTGTTTTGTATCACATAAAAATGTTATTGTTGATTTAAAATACATAAAAAATTTCTCTTATGAAGCATACCCCATCCTTACTTTCTGATAAGGGTATCTTGGTATTGATTCACATTTTTTTTTTATTTTTAGCACTCCATATTTTTTTCATAAATTATAAAATATGAATCGAATTTGATAAAATAATCAATTTCAAATAATATATTATTGACTACAATGTAGTAAAAATTACTTCTCAAAATGAAGAGTGGTTCAATCATTCCATGTTTCAAACTCTATAATGTGTGAATATATTACTAGTGGGTGGGGATTTGCTTTCCCATTAGTATCCCTAATATGAAAATTAGTAAGATGAGTTTGGAGGCCCTTATAGGCTTTCCAGCATCTATTAAGACATATTTTATATGAAAAAATTATAAAATAATTTAAAAGTATAAGGAATAAATAAATATATAATAACTATTTCATTATATAGTTTTTTGGTAACATAGAGAAAATATATCGAAATAATAGCTTTATATTTTCTCAAAGGGTTTCCTTAATTATAGGTTGTAAATTGTACCATTAATATATATATCTTTCAAAACATTCATCCTCATTGTATCCCCAACATAACTAATGAATATTGACTTGTTGGGTAAATAGGATGGCCATGTTGACTCCTTACAACTTCAAATTTTATACCCTTACTTATAACATTGAAAATTTTATCCAACATAATGATGTTTCATTGTTCATGTTTCCTTTCATGAACATATTTTTGATCTCTTAATAATTCTGTAGTTTTAGATTGGAAAACCTATTATTCCCAAGGAATGGTTACATTATCATGCTCAAAAAAAATTCATCCAGAGAAAACAAAAAAAATAATTTAGATTATGTTAATATAGTAGTGAATACATAATAATATGAGGAAAATAATAGTATGTTAAAAACAATTTAACCTTATCATTGAAATAAAATTATTCTTTTAATGTTTAAAGTTATTTTTATCCTATATATAGATTCCATATCCCCTTTTGTGGTCCCCTCTAAAATACAAGACATTGTCAATATTGGGTCTTCTATGAGTTGATTGTGATCTCCCAATTAAAAGGAAATCTTTGATTGAACATTAATCTAACCCTATAGTTGTATAATTTTCCATCAATAGAATCATCCATTTATTGTTTTCTATACTTTAGACAAAAATATATTACCTTCTTGTGATTCCATTATAAACAGCTTGTCCTTTTCCCCTTCCACATTGAAATCCACCATCCTGAAGCACATTTCATCAACTTTCAATATAGTCCAGTTGTAAAACCATATTCAATTAAAAATAAGAACTTTAAATTTTTTCGAATCCAAATCATATATCTATTTGATTATTCCTAAATATGAAATATTCAGGTAAATTGGATGTATACACATAGAACCAGATATATTCATCGCTTCCTTTATAAGTGAAACTCCAATTTTTTTTTAATCGTAAGACATCATTATGTTCATTTTTATATAATTTATAACCATTTATTAAAAAACTAGAGTAAGATATAATATTTACATTTGGTCCCATGGCTACCCATCAACGTCCTTAGGAAATTGATTTCATATTTTGACATAACCTTTATTAGTATGATCTTGGAACCACTATATAAACCATTTATTATGTTTATTTGATATCCATCTTTCATCTCATGATTGAATCAAATATCAAATAATTTCTTTGTGGGATTCAACTTATGGATCAATATCATCACAATTATGTAGAATGTAAATGTGTTCTTTCTCTCTCTCTGTCGTGGTAAGTGTAATAATATCTCATCAGGAAATCCCTTAACCCATAAGGTGTATGTTATGATGGGCTTCTAGGAGATCGATGCTATCAACACCTGATTAGTAATTGGTACATAATTCAACAACTTCTTCAACAAAATATCATTCTATAATAAAACCTTCTAGGTGAATTTTATTCTCGACATACCCTTTCAAAATATTCAAATATCATTCAATGGGGTACATCAATTTGTAATGGACATGAACCCAAGGTTGAAACTCTCTAACCATGTAAACTATCACATATACCATTATATAAAATAATGATGGTTGTAAGAACATCTCAAATTTATAGAATATGTCTGAAACCTCCTTATTAATGATTGGATTGTTCATCGGGTCTATAAAGTTACTACATATGGATTTGAAAATGAAACAATCTAGTTAATTAATATATTGAATTTTTAGGTAGAATGCAATGTACGCATCAAATATTTCTCCACAACAATATAGTCATGAGATTTTATTCCCTATTACTTCTAATTCATAATTGATATTAAATTCATGATATTTGATGAATAACCCTTTGTAACTTTTACATCATTAAAGAAAATGTAAAATTTCAATTTTTCTTATATGGATAGACTATAAGATGCTAGTGGAAGTAAATTCCACCAATTACCTTTCACTAGTGGAAACTCCTCCCTCGTCCCTATGCCAATAATATATACCTTATTCGTGATTTCCTATTTTTATGTGAACATTTAGTAAAGTGACAATAACACTATGAAATACATTTATTCTATAATCATGACATCAAGAAAATACATTATGTACAAAAATTTACAATATTATAATTCAATGAAAATTGAGTTATTTTTTTAAAATTATTTCAAAAGGATTTTTAAATTTGTTTGCAAGAAATTAATTCAATTTCATTTCCCTTATAGAACAATAGATCACCAATTAGTGGAGATACTTTTTTTCCTTGTTTGGTATTTCTATTGAATTTTGTCATCTTGGATCGGTATTTTTTGTCATCGAGGTATAAAATTTTGATGTCCTAAAAGGAGAATCATCATGTAATATTTCAACCAGGCTGATTTTGTAAATTCATCAAAAATGGGAGACCCCAACATTCCATTAATGTTATACCCTAAAAAATCTCCCCAAGTAAGAAATACATTTATCATTAAATACAACATGGAACTGAATTTGAATTATTAACTTCTATGAGCATCATACATTGTAATAGTTATATCAGAAATCTATTTTAGATCTTCAATAAATTAAGCTAAATATAAATCTGTATCATTAACGATTGTTTTTTCCAAATATATAGAAATATAAAATATTATACTTATACTCCCGGAATAACTATAGTGGTGAGTTATAATTTACCAACAGGGTGGACCGTATACTATTAGTATTTCTCTATAAACCCAAAAAATTTATTCCATCTATATATAACGTTATAAGGGAGTTTCTCAACGCATTTCCAAATTCAACAAACCTATAATAAATTTTCATCCAATGAGGACATTTTTTTGGATGATATAGGTTCCCATATGTAATTCTTGTATCAACATGTCATGTTAAGTGTCTTGTTGTTTCTTAAAGTCTATACAGTATTATAAACTTTGGAATGATTGTAATGTACCACACATAATTATACAGTTTTGATTTATCTTTATTGAATTAATCCACACCACACATAGTTAATTTTATGGGTGATTCATGGTCCTTGATAAATAATATGAAATCATGTGTACAATCATATATATTGTTTGGGTATCATGTCTATTGAACATAGCATTCATTTATCATCATATATTTGAAAACAAAGTTCATTTTTTCTAGTATCATATCATCTAGAAGACTATATAGTTTTATAAAGTGGTTGTCACTCCAATAACTAATAGAATTAAAATTATATAACTTTAATACAGTTGATAATGTCATGTATTTAGTACAACAAGTATATAGTTGTCCCTTATCATAGTTATTTAACTTATCATACCAATTTTTAAAATCACAATGGTCAAATTCAATTTATGTTTTCATTTCATTCATGTGATTTCCATCATCATTTACATTGATATTCATAAAAAATGATCAAAACTGTATTATCATCCCAATCTATGTGAACATTAATTTTTCCAAGTTTTAGTCTAATATTTCTAGCTCTGATTTATTCTGTTACAAATAAAATATTCTTACAACTCTTTCGAACTAATCTTTCTTGAATAAAAAAATGAAAACATGGACAAGGGATTTGATATGGGTTATATGCATGCTCTATTGAAAACATGATGAACTATTTAACTCCATCTTTATAATTTTTTATTAAACATTTAGTGTGACTCCATTTTTTATTCATATTCACATTATTAGATTAATAAAATATTCATTTGGTAAAAAATCATATAAGATATTAATAATTAAAGGTTATTGTTATTGATAATTCTAATAAGGGGAACACAAAATGATCACTAGCATCTAGTATTGGAGGAATACTACTCAGAGTAGTTCAAGAATCATTGGAAAATTTCTATAATATACTGTGTATAAATATCAATCAAAAAAATTTACTAAAAATTTATGATAGATGAAGTTGATGAGGATGGAACTTATCTCCATAAATCTAAATGATCCCTATATGAGATTTAGGGAAGCACCTGACAATATTTCCTAGTTTTTTTATAAAGATGGAAATATTATTAGGTACATAATGGTTTGACAAATGAGATGATCATAAAATACATACTCATATTTCCCTTACTATCCCCAATATTAATTCACCGTTTAATAATTATATATAAAAGTTTATTTTATGTTATTTCATTCAAGTGGTTTTCATTTGAAAATTACAAAATCCATAATGGTTTTTCAAATATTATCTCAAAACAACTACCAAAATTTAAAAGGATACTTTTTAAAAATTTTATAATATCTCCCAAAATCATTTTTGTTTAATTTCACTTAAAAATAAACCAATTTTTTCAAAATACTTAATGTGATATGAGAATCCATTTCTATAAAAACCATTAGAATCAAGTGAAATTTTTTATAATCATATTCAAAAATCAACAATGACAAATTAAAAGTTTAAAATCATTTAAAAGGAAATAATTGACATTTTTATTATTTAATAATTTATAAGTCAACATTGAAATTCCTTCATGAGTTTTAAAACACTGAATCCATTTAATTTAATTTTTATGGAAAAGCATTTTTTTTATTTCAAAACTCACGTTATCATTTATTACTATGTTTCCTATTTTAAAATTTAATTTAAAATATAAATGATCATAAAAATTCGTAGTAAGATACCACCCAATATAAAGTAAATAATTTTTATTTAACATTACATAAACATATTATAATTCCTGCATGAATATTTTTTTTAATACAAGATTGAATTAACAATTTAAATTCTAACAACATGGAAAATGATTATTTTGGTAAGCCAGGTCAAGGCCCAAGGATCCTCACACTCTCAGTGATCATGGACACTTGGTGAAAAAATTAACCAATGTATATGGGATTAGGGTATATGATTATATAACAACAAGTCTCTCCCTTAATTTTGATTTATTACTTAGTTTTTTCCTTATATATTTCATTGTTATGTAGAGCTAAAAATTCCTAATATAATTTTATCTATAATTCCTAGCTAAATACCAAGCTTCCCATTCGATTACTTAAAAATATAATAAAGCGACCTTTCATTAATCAATAATTAGTTTCATCGAATATCACACAAGAATACACAAATCTATTCTTTCACATTCCATACAATTTATTCAATAATAAAAATCAAGAATGCTTTAAAAATATTCATGAGATTGAATAATAATTTCCAAAATATCGTGAGGTGTTAGATGAATTTCGTGTGTGATATTGGGCTTAGGTGTGATTTGAATTTATCTCAGTTTGTGTTGAATTCAATGATCTTTTGTACATGGGGTAATAGAATCATTTTCGATTTGTTTTTTTTTCAACGAAAAAATGATGGATTTTCACCAAGATTTGATTTTGTATATTGTTGTGGGTGTTTATAAGATCATGGGATGATTTTTCTTTTTTTGGAATTATGAAAAAGTAGTGAGATAGTATATTGATGGGTGAAAATTAGCATTTTCAAGGAAAATTTTTCCAGTGGGGGACCAAATAATAATTTTCATGATATTGGGTGCTATGATATGGAAACCACATCTCACTTTTTTTTTAAAATTTATATATTTATTTTTCTTTTATTGTATAATGTCTTTTAAACGTGTTTACTATTTAAAAAAATTATTTATTCAATGAAATTAAATTTTTAACTTGTTTTCATTAATTATTTATATTATTCCATTTATACAAGTTTATGATTACACTTTCTATAAGATACTAATCATTTTTAGATCCATAAAATAATTTTGCTATTATATGTTTTGGTTTTTTTACATTAATGTATTTTGATAATATAACCTGGATATTGATATGTCATATACTTTTTCAATAAATGAAATTTCTATTTGGTATATATTTATGTTCTGATATATTTAGTACTTTTAGTTAACCTAAATTTATCTTTATGTCATTAATTTTAATGTTATAAATATAAAAATTTAAGTATTCCCTATTATAAATTTTTATTTATTATAAAGAAATTAATTTCCTTTCACTATAAACTAAATGAATTATAATTAAATAAATAACAGTTAAACTTTATTTAGTTATTTCATCAGTGATGAGATAATGGCTCAGTTTATTAAGTGGTAAGGAACAATTTATTATGGTAACTTAATAAGAATCATCAACCTTCTTTAAACTAAACTAAAATATTTTCAGTGCTAAATGGGTCTATTTTTTTAAGAATTATGTTTGGATTTGGTTTTATATAAATACCTCAAATAAATAGTTTCTTTTCATGAAACTTCAACCATAAGTATTTTTTGTATTTAAAACGTTTTACTATATCAAAATTTTATATTAATAACTGGACATGTTCTTTTTATATTTTAAAGATATAATTTTTAAAACATTATTTTCTTCAAATATTAGTTATACATGTGCAACTTGACTTTAAATTAACTCTTTTAGTTAACAATCATTTTTACTAAATATGTTTTCAAATTTTGGTGATTTTTTTAAATGATAATTTTTTATTTTTTCTGTTAGAAAATTTTGATTGTTTCTTGATTCACACCATTTTCCTTCTATGGGTTATTATAAATAATAATTGGTTATATATAATTGTATATTTAATAATTTACCTAGTTTAATACTATGATTATTAGTTATTTCATATTCCATGTTTAGTACATTTTTTTACATTCCCTTAGTGAAATTTAAACTAAACTTACTCCAAAACATATCCCTTGTGTGGATTAACATAAGGGTATTTGAAAAGTATTGATTATGACTCATTTGAATTGATATTTATATGCACAATTATTTTCTATATCTTTACCCACAAATTCGATCCAAATTAAATATTTTCATTATTACAAAAACAAAATTAAAGGTTTAGTGAGAACCCTCACAAAAATCACCACACACAAAATCACCAATATATAAAAAGTATATTCCCAAGTAATAGTTTAATAAAAACCAAAAAATCAAGTCATCCAAAAGAATGGATTCCTTCTATAATGAAGAACATGCATTAAGTGTATTAAAATGAAAAAAACTATAGTGAATGTGTGAGAATGTCTAACCAGATCCCACCAGTTAAAAATCCTAAAATTTTGGACATTATCAATGTAAAAATTTAATAAATTAATAAAAAGGTAAGAAAAAAATCAGGTTAAAGAAAATTGAAGACATATGATTATTAATACCAAATCTTACCCACATCAAAAGAATGCATTTTCCAATGAACTAAAATAAAATAGATACAGTGACATGATATCTGAATGGTGTGTCATTTTCTATACAATAATTTTTATATTAAAAAATTAAATAAAAATTTGAAACAAAATTAATATCAAATTAATTTAAAAAAATTCAAAAAACAGATGGCATTTAACTGTACCTCTACTTTAAAATAGTGCAATGAAGGATCCTGGTTGAAGAAAAATACCAATGTAATTTTAGAATTTTCATAATAATAAACTATGGGTTAGAGATGGTCTAAAGAAGGAACCCAAAATAATTAAAAGGGTCTCAATAACACAAAGGGTGAGGTTTTGATTATCCCAGATTATATAATCATTAAGAGATGAATGAGAAGGATTAAATACCCTAAACATGGAACCCATGATTGAAACAAGTCAAGAACACAACATAATAACACATATTGTAGAACCTGAATAAGAATTTAATGATATAGGAGGTAAAAAATAACATACCGTGGATTCATGGCATTATTTGTATGAGATAATGTCTTGGACGAGTTTCGGATGTGGTGGACTTCCATGAAATCTTGATAATCGTGACTGAAATCAGTGCGGCTGGGGTTCTATTAAATATATCAGGGATGGTTTTATCAGAGATTCAAAAGAGAAATGATAGAGAATAATTTTATCAAAACTAAATTTACAATCATAGATAAAATATATTTGTATCAATTCTTTTTATTTCCGATAAACTGAAACATTATCAGTAGTAAACTTTTGGCACTGAGAAATGATTTATGATTATAAAAAAATAATGTATTTTAAAATACATTTATAAATATTTGTAAATAATTATAAATTGATATATTTAATTACATATATTTTTATAATTATATATACTTATTAAAAATATTCTTTTTTTCAAATAGATTGTGGCTCAAAAGGCATATTTATTAAAAAACTATAAATTTAGCAAGTGAAGCAACATACAAAAACAACAATGTTCCGTAGAAATCACGTGAAAAGTTGTTATTCAACTCGAGAAAGAGTGATCATATTAGGATGAGCAAGGTGAAAACCCCTACTTTAAGGGTTTCTTACCCTTATCTATGTCTTGAACTGCATCCATGAGCTAGAATCGTTGTTATATAGTTCTGCAACAACATCAAACTACATGATCTCAACTACAGGCACACCATAACTTCTTTTTCCATCATAATCACTATTGTTTGTACAATGAATATCCAATGAAGTATATATGATAACCTTCCTATTAACCTTACCAATCAATTTTTGAGAGGGTGTGCTACGAATTGGAGTCTCAGCTTCCATTGGAATAACATCCTCTAATCTCACCACCACCAGATTAGTGGGAGGGTTTGAAACCATGATTTGAGCTTATAAATATACATCTGGATCAACATGGTGTTTATTACCATCATTTTCCACGATATAGTTTACAAGAATGATTATTCCATGAATTTAATCATATTTCATTCCCTTGGATGCATGTCCATCAAGAGATCCATAATGAGGTCACCTTCCACAAGTGGAGAGTCCAACTATCTTGGGTATATTCACTATACCAAAAAAAGTACTTCCTTAAAGGAAGTTAATTCCTTCTTTTTGTGATTTACAAGCTGTGCAGATACAGTTGCATCCTTTGCAATGTTACCTATGTGAGAATTTAAATTAGGAACTGAAATAACAAACTCCCTTGATGATGTATCATGTCCCAGCTGTATATTTTTTTCATTATAGATCTAGGTAGCTTTTGTGTCGAATAAAGGAATTGTCTCCACTGAATATCCATGTATACACATGAATATAAGGGTTGATGATCCTTTTTTAAAGATAAATTTTGATGAAATATGTTAACCTAAGAATTATTTTGACATGAAGGACCCAATACAATGACTAATTGAAGAAGAAGATTCCACTAATTAATTTTATTTTGATTTAAAATAAGAAACAATAATCTTCTCATTCCCTTTATCATGAGTACACTTCCCGTTCTCCATAATCATGGGGAGTGATATATTTTTTCCTTGAGTTTCATTGATGTAGGAGCCGCTAACTTTCTCTTCCCTTTACAAAATTTTCAAGAGACCACAAGCTGCTCTGGAAATATTTTTTTATCAGCATCAGCCTAATCTAAAATCTCTTTATCAAATAGACTATCATCAAAATATGATTCACCATGTTCCTCTCCAATAACTCCAATTAGGAAATCCTTGAAAAAGAAACCCACCTAAGATAAATTATATTCTTCTACCAAATCCTCCGAAGTGACATTTGGTTTCTCTTTTAGTTGAGAAGGAGGAGGGGATCATGCATAACTATTAGTGTATGAAATTTTCAGTCTAGGAATTTTAATGTAGCTTCTATTATGAAGTTAATCTTTATACATTGAAGTTATTTGAACTAGATTCTCACCCTCTACATTCATAGAAGTCAATTTTTTGGTGGGAGAACCACGAGTAACCTCATATACAACCTACTCTGTATATTGAATTGAATTATCCTGGGCAGTTATATTACCTTATTTCCTTTTACAATGAAACTCATCATGTCCCATTAGTTGAAATCTATCATAGACAAAAAAAAATCAACAGATAGATCTTGAGTGTCAAATGTTACAACAATAACCACAATGTATTGTTATTTTTTCATACAAAATTCTATGATTGATTTCATCATGGGGTAGAAAGGACAATCTTATCAATCAAGGGAGAGAATAAATCAAATTCAACAAATATTCTAATAATGTGAAACAAGATGACCCTTTCAGTTATCAAATCCATTCGAATTGGAATACATATTGCATAAGTGATATCATATAGGATTTAATAGTTCCATTGAACCCAATTTAAAACATAAATTGTAATCTAGACCTATGCGAAGGTGTCCCTAAAATCATTAGGATTTAAATTAAGGTCCTATTCCTATATCCTAGGTGTTCTTGGCCTTAAATTTACTTATCTAATGCTCTATGATTTACCCATCATATCGGCAGAAAGAAAAAATAAAATGGAATAAACCAAAGCATTAATGAAACTAATTTGAAATCATTGAGACCCCATAGAAAAGATAAATGAGATACCAGATCCATCAATTTCCAGGGTTTAATACCTTTAGATAAAGTGATTTAGGAAATAAATGTGTTCTTACAAAGCTGTATCCTTTCCAAAATCACTCCATATGAGGCTGATACATGAGCATAAGATACATTTCATAAAATGTGTTATGAAACATGGTTTTTAGGGAAGACAGAGGATCATCCTAATAATCCAAAAATTGAGGATATATCTTTCAGATCTTCTTGATTGCAGACCTTCACCTTCTTCGTGTCATTTGGGATCTTCCAAACATGATGGTGTGAAGCATACGAATATCGGTTCAAGCCTCTCAAATGAATTAGGTCAACACCCAATCCCTGGGAAGATTTGGGTCCTCCCTCTCCCTCTCTTATTCCTCCATTAACATAAATACACTCTTTATTTAAATCTACTTACTACAATTTTATAATTATTTAAATATAAAATTATTTATTTATTGTTATTTATTTATATTTATATTTATATTTATATCATTAAATATATTTATATAATTATATATATATATATTAAATATAAAAATATAAAAATAGAGTAAATATATTCATAATTGAAATATGCTTATTATAATTTTATAATTATTTAAATATATAATTATTTATTTTTAAATATACAAATACTTTTTTAAAACAAAATATTTATATATTTATATCATTATATATATTTATATAACTATATATATAAATAATATAATTAAATATAAAGTTAAATATAAATACATATATAAATATATAAATATATATATATTAAATATATTCATTATTTAAATAAATTTACAATTATTTTATAATTATATATATATATATAAGTATTTATTTATAATTATTTGTATAATTGTCTTAAATTATTTTTATTTATTTAAAATTATTTATATATAAATTTAAAAATATAGTAAATATTCCTTTATAAATATATTTATTTGTAAATATTCATTTGCAAATATAATTTTTAAAATATTAATAGTATCTCATATTAAATACATGCATCTTAAAAAATGAGTGAAATTAAATAATTAATAAAGGGTACAAATTAAAAATATTGAAAAATGGGTATGTTTTAGTAATTAAATATTAATTATTAATATCATATATGTATGTTTGAAATTAATGTATCTTCTGTTTGATATATGTTAAATTGTAAATCAAATGACATTAAATTAATGTTCATTACTTGATACAACTAGTAAATATTTTTAGTTAATGTTAATTTTAAATTATAAATTATTCTTCACGAAATATATCACTTATTTAATGTAAGAATAAATAATTTTTTTATATCAATCAAATTTTATGAAATATTATATATATTGATATATATATATATATTAAATACATTAATGAATTATTATGTCAAAGTAGAAAAATGAATAAGTCATTTATATGTTTTTAATTACTACATTTTATTCATTTTCTATTTATATTTAATATATATTATTCATTTCTATTTATAAGATATATATATAATAAACTTGTTCATTTTTATTAATAACTTTTTCATTAATATATTTTTCCAAAAAAAGTTAAATTTTATTCATTATAATTTTTTGTTTTATTATTAGAATTTATTCATTTTAAAATTATTTTTATAACAATTTATTCATTTTACATATCAATAATTAGTATATAATATTTATTATTATATATAATATATATATATATATTAAATTTATTCATTATTATCAATAATTATTTATCTATTAAATTTTTTAATGTTTTTTTAATTTCCCCATTTTTATTTTTATATGTTGAATTATTTCATTTTATTAATTTTATATTTCTATATTTAATATATACTATTTATAAATATTTATAATATATATACATATTAAATTTATTCATTTTTATGAATAATTATTTAATTAATAAAAATTTTAATATTTTCTTATAATTTACTCATTTTTCATTTTTTATTTTTTTTATTTTGTTCATTGAATATATCAATATTTGTTATATACTCTTTATTAATATTTTTAATTTATAAATAAATTTATAAATTAATATTATTAATAATTATTTAATTAGAAAATTATATTTTAAAAAATTTATGTATTTTTATTTTTTATTTTGTTAATTATTTCAATCTTTTTTATTTTAATACATGTAAGTTTTCATTTACTTGTATAAAAAAATATGGAAATGGACCAGGCTTGGTCCGACAAGACCTGAAAATGAAGGTGAGGAAACTGGGGGGTTATGTATAAGGCGGGCCATGGCCGACGCTAGCCTTTGGCGAGCTCATATAAGTGTATGAAGTGTATATGGGATTACATACCCAAACTAGGCTTCTGAGCGATTGATGTGATGAAATGATATATAGAGGGGTGCTCTCTCATGTTCTATTTCAATGTTGGACTCGGGTGACGATTGGGCCCTTTGTGAAAGCTAATAAAGCATTGATAAAGTATACCATCTATTTGCGCTAACAATAAAGCACTAATAAAGGGTACCCTTTATCAGTGCTAAAAATAATGCACTCATAAACGGTAACCTCTATTAGTTGTTTTTAGCATTGATAAAGGGAACCTTTTTCAGTATTTATTTCTAGAGATGATAAAGGTCAATATAGTATATAACATGTTATGTAATAATGTTATTATAAGATTAATCTTCTATAGAAAAACGTTTTACCGATAATTAAAATTAAAATTTATCTATCAAACATTTAAATGTTTTCACATAATAAAAAAATACTCATGCTTGTTAAATATAAAAAATAACACACCAAATCAAAATAATAATATCATATTCCAAAAATATATTCTCGTGTTAATTTATAAAATATAATTTTTATTCATAATTCACACTTTAATATCATATTATTTTTTCAACCCATATTTACATGGAAAATAATAACATATTTCTATTAAATAAAAAAAATTATTCTACATAGGTATCTATATCAAAATTGAATTATTCAATGGGTTTTAGTGCATCATATTTAAAATTTTCTGAATTTATATTTAAACTATTAAAATTTGTTTTGTCGACCCATATAAAACCTTAAATTTCAATTAATTAAATTTAAATAAAAAAACATGATATTCATGTTTTCCATTTTAAAAACTATCTAAAAAATAGTTTTCCAATGTTTAAATTTAATAAAATAACTTTAAAATGACCATAATAATTTAAAATTGGGTTCACGAATTTCTCCCAAAATAGAAAACATTGGAATCAATGTTTAATAAAAAAATTAACAATATATATGACAACATTAATTTTTTACTTAATCAATTAATCTCATGTGATATTGTTTAGAATAAAGATATTTTATAACAAAACCTATTCACAAATTTAAAACAATAACTCATATGTTTTCAAAATTATGAATTTTCTTACTACTTAAATATTTTTTCCAATCAAATAATACTTCTAATTCATTTTAAAACCACATACCATTAAAAATTTAATTGATAATACAAAATATAATATTTTCATCCTTCATTAAAAATATTTTTCCAATTAATAATTTAGAAATTTATTTCAAAATTTATTCACAACCAAACACATTAATTCCAATAAGACTATCATAATTATTTCTCAAACTCATCTTTTGTTCAAGTATCTCATCTACAAAAATTATATATAAAATACTCGGAAGAACAGGCGTCATAAAAAATTACATAACAAATTGCATAAAATTTCATAAACCATTATTTTTTTTGATCTTTTCACATTCTTATGTTCACACTTGATGTATAATCCAATTATTCCACCACGTGTCAAAATTTTAATTCAATAATAAATCTCATGAGTCGTTAAAAATTTATTTTAGACACCCTAACATAAAAATACACTAATTAATTAATATGTATCTCGTTGTTTATTTAATTTACTGTTAAACATTATTGAAATAAGGATAATACCTTATTAATTTAGATATTTTATTAATTATGTTTTACTAGTTGACGATAAAAAAATACAGAGATTATTTTATATAATTAATAAGTTTGATAATTTGGAATTATTTATAAATGGATGATCTAGAATTTTCAGTTTATATAATTATTACAAGATTAATTAAAAGAGAAAATACAAATTATATTATGGAAATATGGGTTGATTTTTATTAATTTTTAATGTTTTTTGTGTTATTTTTTATAAGGAAGTAATGTGTAAAAACATTTTGTGTATATTGATTATATGAGAAGTTAGATTTTAAATGTAATAATGTTGGGAATGATTTATTAAAAAAATTCATTTTTAATTTATCTTTGTTTTCTAAAATCGTGAATATGTGAATTTTTATTTTAAAATATCGATAATGAAAATTTATTAATGATATACTAGTTATATACTTGAAGTGACAACATAATATAAAATAGTTTTTGAATGTATATATAAATATATATGACAAATTTTTATATTATATTTAATAATGTGATATATAATATACATGATATAGTTTTTATTATGAAATGGAATAATTATTTTATGATATTAATTCTCTATATTAAAAGATGTTTGAAAAATGAAATGGTAATATTTAGTGATGATGTGGTGTGGTGATGACATGGTATTATTATATTCTGACATACATATAATCATTTTTCATTTTTGGATATGTGTTTGATATTTTTCCTCTATTTTATTTTATAATATTTGAAATTATAGGGTTTCATTGAAAATGTAACAAAAACATGAAAATGGTTTTCTCATGTATGAACTAATATTCTTTTATTTATAAGGCTAACCATATAGAGAGTTTATCATTTTTACCTTGATACACAAATTTGTATGGATTAGATATAATGAAGAATTGTTTTTCTATTTGTATGAAATGATTATAGTATAAATTTTATTTATTGAAATACATTAAATTTTTAAGATGTGTGTATTAACTAATGGGAGCCTCTATGTGGGTACTCAATAGATGTCTGTTTGTGTGTTAATTTAGTGGTTTTATTTATATCATATATATCATATGTTTAACATAAAAATTGTTTTCCCCAAACAATCATTTGTTTTATTAACTCTTAAGAACACAAAAGTGGTATATATTCTTCAAATAAAAATGTAAAATGTCCCGCAACATGACAATAGAGGACTAAAACTGAGTTTAGTCTTTAGAATAAATAACTCAAATCAAATATTTCCTAAAAAACCTCACACTGGTAGTATACAGAGGAAAGAATCATGAAGCAATGAAAGTGTACTCCCTTATATGTGATACTACATAATGACTCATTACAATCAAAGCTTATGTTCTAAGTCCAATAGTGAAAAATGTTAAAAATATATGGAAATAAAAATTCAACAATAGAAATTTTTTACTTTTAGTTTTCACATGGGTTCTAAAAATAATTATTTTTTTTGTGAAACACATCATTAGTACAACCTAAAATACTCTCATATAAACCAATTTTCCCCTTATTAATTTATTTTTCATCACTCCTTTCAACTAGATGATCTCTTTTTAAACCCTAGACACTTTATATTTATTTTTACAAAGCCTTGTATCATGTGCTAAGAACTTTTAAAATTCACTTAATCAAAGTTTAAAGAGATTTTATAGTTAACATAAACACACACACAATATAGGGTCTTAGAGATTCACTGTGGAATCCCAAATGTCCAAATTACTCCAGTTTTAGTATATTTATATAAAAACCATTAACACTGCCCTAATAAGGTGATTACTATTTATAAATTAAAGTAAGAAATAAGTCCCTAGGAAAGAAATCAAACTTCCAGTTCATATAGCTATGATTTCATTTCCACTCACATATTTATTAAATCACTCAAAAAAGTATTTCCTAAACCCAGTTTTCATAAAATCGATATGAATGATCACTCAGTAATAATTCAAACTAAAAAATTTCATATTCAAAAAAGTTTAACTATTTTTAAGATATCATATTAAGGAAAGAGTCAATTGAAGTTGAATGTGAAGCCTAGATAATAAAACTTTATGAAAGAATTTTGAAAAAAAATTAATCACTTTTTAGAAAAAAATTAAAGATAAGTTGGAATTGAAGTACTTCCAATTAAGCACAATTCAGCTTAGCATATATTTACCCCCTCACTATAGTTCAAAGTAGACTTTTTCCCCAATGTTGAATTCCAAATGTGGAGAAGAAAATTTAATCATTTATGGCTCAAAATAGATTTTCAATTAAGTAGAGAGATGAGATGTTTAGGGTCTCATTGGGGTTTAAGGGATGTGTTTTCCTCAAATATTAATTTACCATAGGTTCACATTCAAATATATGCACTAAAATTTTATTAATTGATAAATAATTTAATAAAAGTTAAACTATTACATGTGACGTATGGGTGTACACTGAATCCGGGTGAAAGCAAGTTGACAGAATTGATTTAATTGGATGTTCAACAAAGGAGAAAATGTTTTTCTAAACACCCCAACCTAAATAAGATTAAATAAATTTCAAGCATACATGTAACCTTACCCCCCCCACTTAAGTTCAAATAGTGAAGACATTAAACCATTGAAACACCATTTTCAACTAGGATGAACATGCATAAGTTTTTAATTAGCATAGTTTCATGAACCAAAAACATCTAGTACAACAAAACAGGAAGCCAAAATTTCTAGTAAAATTAAAAGCCGCATTATTTTTGTAACCATCTCAAGTCATGGAGAATTTTTTTTTATTACAATCATAAATTTTTTACAACAAAGGTGAATTTTTCAAAAAAATAGTCATTGATTCACTACTATCAGTTGATTAGTGAGTCACCATTGAATGACTCACCGTTAGCAATGGAATAATGGATCAAGAACAACATTAGGTCAATGACTCGCTATTGATCTGAGTAAAGGTGACTTATTAGTGATTTTTTGTTAAAGTTAAAGGAGAAAAAATATGAAATAAGTCCAAAGAGTTGAGTACTTCCCTGAATCAAAGTTTATTATTAATCCCCCAACATGAAAATTCTAGTCCTTAGATGACACCAACAGTAGAAGCTTAACACAAAAAACAAGAATGAGGACAATAACAAATAAATAGAAGGAATTTTACAGAAACATATCATTAAATCAGAACTTTTATTCAAATTCAATAAATTAAACAACATAAAGGAAAAAACAAGAACTATGGGTTGCCTTCCATTTAGTTATATGTTTAATGACTTCAGCTAGATTTAATTTTAAGAACAATTTTCAAGAACAATGAAGGCAGTAAAGACCTTTGGCTATCCTTCAAAATACAGTTTGATTCTCTCCCCATTAACTAGTGTGGGTTTGTTCATTTCACCTATAATTTTTTAAGTGTTATTACTAAGCACTCTCAAAATATTAAATGTTCCAGACCACTTGGACTTATGTTTTCTAGGAAAGAGTTTGAGTCTCCAGTTAAAGAGAAGGAATTTATGTCCTGGATTGAATTAATTATTTTGAATGACAAAATCATGAAAGATCTTAGTGACATATCTATAAATCCTTGGTTTATAATAACTCTTTCTCCTTATCTCATCCATCTCACTCAACTCAAGAAATATTCTCTCACAAGTACTCTTCAAATCAATGTTCAGAGCCTTAACTACCCAATATGACTTATATTGCAACTCCAAAGTCAATTGAAAAAACTTCCCAAATAATAGCCTATATGGAGACATACCTATTGGGCTCTTGAATGCAGTTATATATGGCCATAAAGCATTATCTAGTTTAAGATACCAGTATTTTCTAAAGTATGACATAATTTTTTCATGAATTTGATCCAGCTATCTTTTTGAAATTTCCACTTGTCCACTAGACTATGGATGATAAGGAGTTCCAGTCTTATAAACACAACCATACTTTTCCATTAAATCCTTAAAATTTAAATTATAAAATTTAGTTCCATTATCATTTAAGGATATTGGGACTCTAAATCTTGAGAAGAAGTTATTTTTAACAAACATTATGATATTATTTTTCTTGATTGATGGGGTGTTCCACTGCCTCAACCCACTTAGACACATAATCTACAACAACATGGATGTACTAATTCACATGAGATGATAGAAATGGACCAATGAAATGTAAACCCTAGACAACAAAAATTTATACTTCTATAATACCCTATTGGGGTAATGCCTTCCTTCTATCAACATTTCATAACCTTTGAAACTTGTCACAACCAACCACAAAACTCCTTGAATCCTTAAAATGGGTGGTCCAAAAGTAATCAGATTGAAGGACCTTTTCATTTTTCTTTTCACCACCATGGTGACCTCTTTAATGACGAATGAAAACTTTCTAAAATGGGAAGCATCTCAATTTCAGTCACAAACCTCCTAAGAATCCCATCAGTACAGCTTTGAACTGGAAAAGGGTCATGCCAAAGGTAATACTTAAGATCCGAAATAAATTTTTTTTCATTTGGTTATTGGACAGATCAATGGGAAAGACTCATGCTACTAGAATGTTGGAAAAATCTGCATACCATGCACACTACTTGATTGACATAGTGAGTAGTTTTTCATCAGGAAGGGATGAATTGATCTCCCACAGATCTTTATAATGAATGTGAGTAAACCTAGATTTTTTATTAGAAACTACGATTTCAGCTCCCTACATTTCCCTTATTTCAAAGTCAAACTCTTACAACAACAGAATCCATCTAATCAGCCTGAGTTTAGTTTCCTTTTTCAATATAAAGTACTTAAAAGAATAGTGATCACTGAAAATGGTGACCTTATAGAATAAAAGGTACTATATAAACTTTTCTATAGAAAAAAAAACAACTATCAACTTTTTTTAGTAGTGGTATACTTTCATTGAGCCTCATCTAGAAATATATTATCATAATAAACCACATGACATTTTCTATCTCCCATCTATCCAAGGAGAACACAGACAGAAATGTCACTATCATCACACATATGTTCAGAAGGTAATATTTTGTCATTTTTAGTGATTATTGGTGATGGATTGAGTTTTTCCTAAAGCAGATTGAAAGGTTTCAAATAGATTTCATCATAATTGAATGTTGCATCCTTGACCATAAATGTACACAATGGTTTAGTTATTTTGGAAAAATATTTGATAAACCACCAGCATAAAAAGAAATTCCCTAAAAAACATCTAACACCTTCTACATTTTAAAGAGGATGGATTTTTTGAATTAATTCTATCTTCACACTATCAACCTACAACATTTTTTAGATACATTGTTACCTAACACAATACCTTCAGTGACCATAAATTGACACTTTTCACAATTAAGCACAAGGTTAGTTTCATGTAATCTCTACATAATTAATTCCATGTTTCCTAAACAAGTATCAAAAGTACTTCCCACAATAAAGAATCATCCATGAATACCTCAATGATACTCTAAATCATATCCGAAAATATATCCATCATACACATTTGAATATTAGATGGAGCTCCACACAATCCAAAGCGAATCTTCCTATATGAAAATTTCTCAAAGTTGCATGTGAAATTAGTCTTTTTCTTGATCCTCTATAGCAATAGGAATCCAGTTGTAACCAGAATACCCATCCATGAAATTGAAAAATTCATTTCTATAAATCCTCTCAAGAATTTTATCAATAAAAAGCACTAGAAAATTATTCTTCCAAGTTCCTTAATTAATTTTCCTATAATTTTTACAAAATCTACAATGTTTGGAATTCCTAACTTTTATTTCTTAATTTTTTCATTTTTGACAATAGAGAAACCTCCCTTTTTTTGGGACAACCTAGACAGGGCAGACCCAAGTGTTATCAGATATAAGATAGCTAATATCTGTGTCCAACTTCTTAATCACTTACTATCTCAAACCTCTTTCATGTTTGGATTTAATCTTCTTTTGGACTATACCCTAGTTTTATGATCAGGATCTAGAGGAATTATATACATCTAGAATGAGGGACTAATACCTTTTATATCAGTTGTGATCCATCTTATGGATGATTTATACTTTTTAAGACCATTCAGAAATCTCTCCACTTGAATTTCATTAAGTTCAGTAGAGATTATAATAGCCAAATTAGAATTGTAACCTAGGAATTAATATTTCAAATGTGCAGAAAGTGGATTCAGTTCTGGAATGGGTGGGTTTTCACTAGAAGGAAGACTATTGGGCCTAAGAGGTCCGAGATCATCATCCTATTTTTTTAAGGATTATTGAATGATGAATTATTTTCAATATCATGTTTAGTTTCAAATATAATTTTGTTGTTGTCCAAAGTGGACAACTCACTGTCTATATGTTCTAGAGTAGAATTTAATAGTTTTATTAAATTAGAATCATAAAGTTGTCTCAAAATATCTCCCTCAAAATTAAAAAAGGACAAAGTAGTGTTGGTGACGATAGTTTCACCCTCAATTTCACTCAAAAAATTTTAATGTTAAGAAATAAAGGACTCCTCTACAGTAGAAACTATATAGATTTATAGAGCTAGTAAAGTTTCTATATTCTATATTTGAGCAGAATTTTCAACTTGTGAAACAAGAAAATCAATATTTTCATCTTTCAAATGAATTTTAACAACAATGGATTGTTTTTTTGATTCTTCGAGATTTTAATATAATCGTTAAACTTAAATGGACTATACCATTGAATAGTTTACAGGGAATATTGTTCCATTAACATGTTTTAACACATTAAACTCTTCTTGTGGTCCTCCAACATTAAAAAAAAGTTAAACTTCAGAAACATAAATTACAACACCACCTATGGATTGGAAGGGCCTACCCAAAATGATGGTCACCTCTTGATCACACTATATATCAAATACTAAGAAGTATACAGGTAAAAAAACTTCCCTACCCCAACTATCAAGTCCTCTACCCTATCCACATGATGAGTGAAAGATTTATTATCTAACTAAAGTATGAATGTAGTGGGTTCAATATCACCCCACCTCAACTATTGAAAAAGTTATTATGGGAGAATATTAATCATAAAACTTAATCCACAATAATATTTGAGCTAATTAGAATTTCCTAGGGTGTATGGGAAGACAAATCTACTTGGGTCTTTTAGTTTGGGTCGAATTTTCTTTTTAAGTACAGCACTAAACTCTTTAGTGATGCTATAAGTGGCAAATAATTCAAGGTCCTTTTTATTTGAGATAATTTTCATAACAGATTTCTTCTAAGATGGAATTTGAATTATAGATTAGATTAATTTAATGTTCACTTTGATTTTAGTAAGAAGACCATGTAACTGAAGAAGTTTAGCCTTAGTATTAGTTTGATGTTTAAGATTCTTTGGGAATGGGATGGGTGGGGAAATTTTTCTCAGAATATTAGGCATATCCTTGATTTCATTATCTCCTTTGTCATTGAATTTATTATTATTATTCTTACATGAATATCTAGCATGAGTTTATAATGAAAAATTCACATTCTTTTCATTTTAATCATACTTTTCATTGTTTCAATATTTATAAAAAAGAAGATTTTTATTTACATATTCAAACAGTTTCTCATACTGATCATTTTAAAAGTCCTACTCAGTAACAGTTTGAGTATTTATCCAACTTATAGTTACTACCACAATATAAGTTTCTATAGGGTTGAGTTCAGTTGTTATTGAAAGTTTACATTTTCCCCTAAAACTAGCATCCCAAGATAACTGCCCCATTTGAATTTTAGGATACTTCATTCTTGCATCCATTTGAATTTTATCATAATGATTTTTTCATTTAAAAAAAAACGTTCCTATTAAATTTTGAAACATATCTTTCACCTTATCCATAGAATTTGAATATTCAGCCTTAGGTTAAGATTGGGGATTGAATTTCTTCTTAGGTGGTTGATGGAATATAGTAGAGGTAGTAGGTCGAAGAACTCCCTACTCCCTCCAAGAAAGGTTCGGGTGATTCCAATACCCCTGATTAAAATTATTGAAAAATGGGTCATCCCTAAGCTACATTCTTTGACCATATGTTGTAAATCTTTCTGTCTCAACATGTTGGGCATGCATGTCAATGTTTGGAAAAAAAATTCTTAGTGTGCCCAAACATACCACACAGGACACACTTCTCCTTAAAAGATTTATTCTGGTTTTGATAGCTTACGTGGGTAACAGATTATTTGGAATTATGGTTCATTTATTATTGAATATGGTTGGTGATTTCATCTTTTTGAGTATGAGTTACATTCGTTGAACCAGATCTAGTATTGACATTATGATTTTTGTTGACTCGTTTTCTTCTTGAATTCTTATGTTGAGAGTTCAATGCATGATTGTTAAAAAAATTCTAAACTCTTCCTCATTTTTATCTATGTAATTACACCCAACAGCTTGATCTACTATTTTCTCTCTAGAGGAGGATAACCCTTTATAAAAGGTATCCATGAGAAGGTGGGGTGTGATTTGATGATGGGGACACTACCTAAGTTGGCCTTTTAATCAATCCCAAGCCTCATGAATGGATTATCCATTCTTGATAAAAACTAGTTATCTTATTTCTATGTTCACCTTTATATTTTTTGGGATAAAATTTCATTATTAATGATTTGTACACTTGATCCCAATTTACAAAAATGTTTTCATCTATACTCAGAAATCAGTTCCTAAAATTCCCTTTAGGGTGAAGTGGAAATACTCTCATTCTCATCTCACCATTAGTAAGTCCTAGAAGATGAATTTTTTTTCACAGTATTGTAGAAATCTATAATGAAGGTAAGAGAGTCCCCATTAGATAGTCTATTAAATATATGACGTTTTGAAATATGGAACTGTTTCATCTCATTGTCTCAGGATCTATGTTTATTTATAATGGAATAAGGGATGCTTGAAACTTGACGAAGTTAGAACTCTTTTATCCTGGGCCTCTAATTTCCCACTATGAATTTGGGATGGTTTTGAAAGTTTATTACATGAACTCTTTCATCTATGTTCTCTATTTATATGTTGTTCTTCATTCTTAGAGCAGTTACATATTTTTATATTCCTACATTTAAGGGATATAAACTAATAGAAGAGGTTATTGTGCTCATTAAATGGATATAAATAATTAAATTTCAACACATAACAGTTTAAATAGATTGTTGTAACACTATAGTAAAAACAGTTCGGAGAAATAGTAGTAAAAAGATAAAAGTTTTTTTTAAAGCATTTTTCTAATTATTTTTACTTTTTTAATTTTTTCTTATGTGATTTTTTATTAAAACTTTTTTTAATGAAATAGTGGTCACCTGCGGCCTCCATGGAAATGGAGCCAAAAAACATGACACGACTGTCGTTGAAGCCGGGAAATGTTTAAAATATATGTTTTCTTATGAACTAATTTCTAATGTAAATTAGGGTCGAACCATAGGGAAGGAATTGTGACCACTATGCTTCTAAAACATTTCAAAAAAAGACCCCAATGTTTTCAGCAGTGGGGTAAATTTTTTATTATTATTTTTTTATTTTTGAGTTATCAAAAATAGTAAAGTAACACCACCATTGTTTTATTTTTATTCTAAACTATAATGAAACAGGAAGTAACTTGAAAATAGTAAGAAACAAATATATTTAATATTTATATATGAACAAATAGGATAAAACTATTGGGAAAAAATTCTATACTACTGGTTTTAAACGGATTCCTAATCACATAAATGCTGTTTCAATGTACCATTGTAAAAGGAATTACATACATAAATCACCAAGAGATAAGCCATATATATTGATCAAATATTTGAGTTCGCTAATCCAAGAAAGTTCAACTACCATTTTAAAATTTGTAAAGTACAACAGACCATACTCACCACGAGTTCTGAGATTTTATGAATTAAAACATTTAGAAAATGTATCCACAGTCATTCTCACTAAACGATTGAAGAAATTGAATATTTAAATCAATTGGCACAAATAAAATATAAGAATTTAGAACGGATCTCACCGATCAATTCTAGGTTAATTAATATAAAAAGTGATAATGATGAAATGAAATTATGAGTAGATATATAAATGTTTCCCAAACTCAAATTATATAGTTAACAATCATGTTCATTTTCATATCCCCAATTGAAAACATTCTTGAATAGATAACAAAAATTAGAAACATGTGGGAGGAAGAACTCCTCAACTGATGCTCTTCTCTAGAACACCTTTGACTCTAGGGATTCCCGCCGGGACTCTTGAATCTCCTTGAAAGATCTCCTCTACTCTGATGTGTGAGATGTTTTCAAATAATCATCTCATTCCCTCCCTTTTCATTACTCTGTTTCCTCTTTATGAATATTTTTGTCATGATCTTCTTTTCACCTCCACCAACATAGTCATCTCTTCTTTCAACACACCAGACATGTGACTTTTTTCACGAATGACATGTTGAACTAGATTTCCCCTTGTAACTAACTCTCAGTGATTTAGTTGAATGCACAGAGAAGTGTTACCAGCTCCTGCATAAACATACACAGAAAAGATCAAAATAGAATAGTTTAAAACATGAAGAAATTTAATTAATATATTATTGATATTTTTTAAATTACAATTATATTACTAATTAATTTTTTTAATTAATGTTAATTAGTAAATATTTTTAGTTGATTAATATTATCTACTAATATATTATTAATTAAAATAACATTTAGTATATAGATTTTTATTCATTTAATACTATTAAGGTAAAAAATAATTATACAAAAAAGTTATTAATTTAATTATATAAATTTTAATTATTATTAATTTATTAAGTTTATAATTTTTCAACTAGATTATTAAAATTATAATTTAACATCATAAGTAATTAAGTAATTAAATATATTAAAATTAATTTATTTTCTTTTATTTTTATAATTATAATTATTTTATTATGGAAAAAAATAAATTACTAAATTTATTAAATTACTAAATTTATTAAATAGATAAATTTATTTATGAGTTTATTTTAATTTAATAGTTAAAATTTATATTTTAGTTTCAAACACGTTTTAATTAATTGTTGTATATTATGGTTTAGTATGTTAGTATTGTTAATTATTTATTTATATTATTTTTTATTATATTTTTTGTTTTAACATATTTATTATTTATTTTATCCCCCCACCCCATGCATGTTCCTCACAATGCAACATAGGGGGGATTGGGGGTTCAGTTTCGCACCCGTGAGGTCGGATCCCCCTCTTTTGCGACCAGTGGCAACTGATAATCCAGAATCTCCTCCTCGGCTCGCAAATTAGTCTGGTGGGGGCTTTCTACTCGCAAGCAGGTATGGTGGGTGACTTCAACTCGATAAATAAACCCTCCATCTTCGTTTGTGGCTTCAATGGACCCTCATAACAGTGGTGGTTATCTCCAGCTAACATGTATATATGACGATCAGGTGAATCGATTCTAATGTCATGCACCTCGAGTGGTGGTCGGGTGGATCTGCTTCAAATATGGTTTAAATCTGGGAATATGTGGGGTTTTTAGATTTTTTGTTTTAGTTTGATTTTATTGAGGATTTAATGTAGATTGGGTTGTCCTTGTTCAAATCTACTTATAGTTTTTTGGTTTGTGGATACTTGGTTGATAGAATGGTGTAATCAAGGTAGGGGAACTTTCTCTATATAATTATGTTCTACGATGTTATTCATAGAGGAAATAGTAGTGGTAGTGGATCATGAATGAGAGGGTTTTGATGATAGTGAATTGGTTCCATTGGTGTCACTAGTAGCAGTCAGGTGTAGTGATACTTGTGGTAAAAGATTGGAAATTGAGAGACGTTAAAGGAGGGGAGTGTTAGTAGTAGGGTGTAGAGACTGACATAGGTTGGAAAATAGTGTGCAACGATGGCATCGTCAATGTGTGAGAAAAGGAGTAAAACTAACATCATAAGAAAAGATAGGTTTTGGTATTAGGGGATGGAACTGACATCGATATAAGGGAAAAAAGTTTATTGTCATTAAATCAAAAGAAAATTAAATTCGACATAAAAATCATAATTAATAAAACTAAAACATATATTAATTTATAATAACATTAAACAATACCAAAATAAACATAAACTATAATTTAAAAATTAAAATAAAGTTATCTAAATAGAATCAAAATATATTAAATAATAAATTTAATAATTATTTGTTAAAATAAATTAAAAACAAAATGTTAAAAATAAAAATTAAGCTAACACTAAAATAAAACTGAATTATTATTTAAATTAACAAAATTTAATTATTCTAAAACAAAAATAATTAAAGAAATGGATTTATGTTAAACTAAAATAAAAACACGAGACTAAATAAAAGATGTTAACACTTTTAAAAATAGTTAATGAAGGAAACTAAGTCTATGGATCGTGCTACAAACAGTACATACACGCCAGCCGGTCTGAACAATAGAAGTAAGGGATAAGAATGAGAGACAAACACTGACGATGCTAAAAAAGAGAATTATTGGTGTGTGAAAGAGGATTATGAGACCAATGGTGTCGATGGGTGTGGAAACTGGTGGTATCAGTAGTAAGGGAGAAGAACTATGGTACTGATGACATAAAATTTAATCTTCAACATAAACATACATCATTAAAAAAATATTTAAAATACTAAACTAGTTAATTATTTAACAAGATAAAGACTAAAAATGAAAAACACATTATTTAATTAAGTTAGAACTTAATTTCTTAACATATTTTAAAACTAATTGAATTGTTTAAAAGAAGAATTTTAAAAGTTAATTTATTTAAATTAGCCAAAATTAAAAAATATAATATAAAATTAAAAACTAAGTTACATAATTTTCAAATAAAATGTTTAATTGATTATTAAATAAGAAATTTATACTAATAAAAATCCTTGAAGATTAATATTTATAAACTAATTGATAAATTATTAAACTAGAAAATTAACATAAGATTAAATTAATCATTTCAAAAACTAAAATTAAAAAATTGGTTATAAAATTTGATAAATTAATATACTTAATTTCAGAAATACAAAAGTGTAATTATTTAATAAAAACTGTAAAAAAAAGATAATTAAATTACAAAAAACTAATAAAAAATATAGAAAACTGTGTAAAATTACAGCCACATCAGGTGGTTATGGATAATTGAGAGAGAAAGATAGAGTGAAAACGTAATTTATAAATGCATTTAGTTGATACATAATTGAAGGAGTGTTAAAATGGATATTTGGGGTAAATATAGTGATTTTTATTATTTGTGATGTTTATTATGATTTAACATTATTATTCTCATCATAACTAGTATGGATTCCTCAAATGATAAATTCAGCATTAGGGGAGGATCCTTTTGAGAATATGTATATGATCACCTCTATTTTATATATATTATATTTATATTTTAGGGGATTATATTGATACGGGTGTAGGGTGAAGTTTCATCATGAACATGGATATATAGTTAGATTTAGAGTTGCTAATAAAAATTATGTTTTATATTTTGTATGGTAGATGTTTTTTATTTCTCTTTTATTTGTTTATTACATCATTTTTTGAGATTCCTTGAATAAGTTTCATTTAGTATTTTAATACTAGTTGTGTTATAATATTTCAATATGTTATTATTTTTTATAGGTAATTTTTTTTATTCCTCTAGGAATGTTTTCATATATCCTCAAGGTATGAAACTAGCCCATACCTTACGATAAGTGGCCTTTAAGACTCATTCATGATTTTTTATCCTACTCAATTTGGGTTTTTAGAGGTATTATCTTCTATCATTTCACACCTAGACAACATCTTTGATCCTTCATATCTCGCATGCCTTCTATATTCTAAATAGATAATTTTTAATTTATCTATCATCCTATATATTAAGATTTCCTATTTTTTATTTATAACAAAGGTTTCATTGAAATAAACATAAATGTTGAGATACCAATAGATTCATTGTTATAATTAATATAATTTTCTTTATCAAATTTTCTGACTTCATTAATGGATGGTATTTCATGAAGTAGTTCTACTATGTAAAAATTATCTTCTTACTTCAAAAATTTCCCATGTTTTTATACGAGTGAAAAAATAAAAACAAATTAAATATTAATTCTATAGTCTTAGATATATTTTTTTATGCTGTGTATATTTCCATTTTAATCTATAACAAAATAATTTTTAAATGTTTATCGTGTTTTTAATTATTCAATGAGAAATTTTATTTAATACAACCCCACTATAATAATTAATTTCAATTTATGCTATATTTATATGGGTTAAAATATCTATATTTTATTGAAATTTGATTTAAATTTAGGTGTTCCCTCATCACTCAGCTATATAGGTAGATAATCATGTGAGTTATGTAAATTGAAACAGATAAAATCTTGCACAAATTTATCTAATTATTTACCCCAAATCTATTTATATGGTTACCGAACTGTTAGGTTTTCCCATAAAAGTTTATTTAAAAACTCAAAATATTATATTTCATTTTACATGAACTCTTTATTAAAATTTAAGTCATAAAATATCTAATTTACCAATAATCATTATAGAATATAATCCATGGGCACTTATCTTTGAAAAAACCACCCATTTTCAATAATTTTGTTATTGAATAATGATAACTTTGAATCAAATTTATCAATTGGTATTTTAAAAGATATAATTTGTATTTAATCTCATTTTCCCCTATATTTATTCTTATTAAAATATATTTAACTTATATTCCTTATTTTTATCGACCAAATCAATATATTACAATCATGTTAATTTATAACTATTCATATAATCAATTATTTATGTCATTCAACCATAGTAAAATTTAATTATATTTTTGAAAATATATCCCTATGAATCAAATGAAAATGGTACATTAAATTATTTTATATAATGTATTAAAATAATATAATATAAAATTTCCTTCAAGAGAATGTAGGGACTAACAAGTTGTAGACCCCCACTTTTATAGAATTTGGGTCAAACACTTTATAAGTGAAAAGAATAACTCAAAGTACCACTATATATATATATATATGATTAATAAGGATAGATTTAATGTTCCAAAATGTTTTTAATTCCAAATATTTAAGAGCTATTATAATAATACACTCTATTATAATTATAATAAAAATAGGCCATTAAATATTGTGGAATTAAATTAAATCTTATTTTATACCTAAATAAAACAACTTAAACGCAATATATGAGATATATAAAAGTAATGTAAATAATTTAAATTGGATAAATAATTATATTCATATTATAAAAATCAAAAAATAATAATACATAAAAATAAGAAATAAAATAATTATAGTTTATTAATTTTAAATAAGAAATTTAATGAAAAATTCATAATTTAAAAATATATAAATATAAATATTTTATTGAATTATAACCACTTTATAATATATAAATATATATACTTTATAATAATTATAAAACTGGAAATTTCAAAATCATATCTTAGATTTTAGTAATTTATAATTACAAATCATACGATATAAATAAATTGTTTCATATTTATTAAAATATATAAATCATTAATAAATATTAACTCATCATATTTCATTCCATTTAAAAAATCCTTATAATATAATTTAAATAATTTACATTATTGAAATAACATATATATTAACTTATATTCCATTTAAAAATATTTTAAAATACAATGTCGTAAAAAAATATATACTTTATTTCATTATCAATGATATTGATGAGTGAAGGTGATATTGAAAATATTTATTTGAAATCATTGTGAAAAAATGACTTATAATAAAACCATTGATATGAAAAATAATTTTCAACATGTCATAATCATCATAGTTTTCAAACCATTTTTCTATCAAACGAAACCATATTTCTCCCATAATGATATCAAAACATAGAATTTTCATTATATCACACATTCTGATTCATCATAATTATATTATGGTTTGATGAACAGTTTTAGAATAAATGGAAAATCATTTCTCAAATATAAATATCTAATATCATTATCTTTGATATCACGATCAATGAATAATATTGGGCCATTTCATATCACAACTGATAATTTATATACATCATTGTCTATGATATTATGTGTTCATCATATTTTATTATTTCTTTCTAAAATTTAAATTTCTTTCTGATAATTGAAAAATGTTATCTATTTTAAAGAGAATAATATTTATTAATATAGAGTAAAATACAAATCCCAAATTCTAGGATCTGTGTAATTTATTTTTATAAAAAACTATGTTAAATTAATTACATACATATTTTCCATTTGTTAGACATTATATTTAAATGTATTTAATCAATATATATTAGAAAAAAATAATTTACTATTGTATCCACAAGTGAGATTCTAGATATATGAATGATAAATAAAATATATAGGTTTTAAAATTTCTTTAGTGTATGCATGTACTTTTTTTAAATAATAATGAGAGAGAAAAAATTGTTTTGAAAATTTAATTTCTATTTTTGATTATTTTTAATGAGGCATTCAAGTCCTTTTTAAATATAAAGAACAAATCCATTGAATAATAATAAATCAAATTTTAAAACATTTTTATTTTCACATTACAAGTCTCATTGATTAATAAAAAATTCAAATAATCAATAAAAATTTTATAACTCTTCTTACACATCATCACATCATATTTTAACATAACATTCTATGATTTGTTATGAAAAAATGAAAAACAGTTGTCAAATATCTAATATATAATGATATGAAATCTGATATTTCAAGTGTCTCCACAAAATATCTAATTGAGTGATATGAACAATTCAATTTCATAAGATATGGGAATTATCTCATATATAACATTTTGAAATTCAATAGGAGTTATTTAAACAAGTATTAATATATTCATTCAAGAAGTCCCTTAAATCCAAACAATTGTTCTAATTTCTTATATACATTTAGGAAATAAATTTTCTAAAGTCCATTATTAATAATACATAGTATTATGCTATAACATAGTACTTTAGATTAATCAAAAAAATATGAATCATCTATTTGACCTTAAAATATAATTTACAAGTGAACCCTCTATTGTATGGAATCCAAGACACCCTCTAAAATAAGTCCCTTGATCTGCTCTAAAATTGAAATCGACATTTACCCCCAAATGTAAGACCTATGGTTTTCTCTATAATGTAATATGTTCATGAATCTATTTAATATAAAGCCTTTATGTCACTCATGTGATATTAAATTCCATCTAGTCCCATATTAATGCATTCTAACATTAAAAAAAATTAATTAACACTTTAAAGTATAATATTATATTTGTTTTAATTAAAAAATGTTATATTTTCATTTTTATTCACCTCTTATATCATTAATTATCTTTTAATTTCATGAGAGACATAAGAATAATGTAATAAAATGGATTTTTTAAGGATTACAGGGTTACCACTTTGTTCTTATTAGTTCCTAAGTTTATAAAAAATATGGTTTTGTAAAGTATGATGCAATAAATTATACACATAAGATTATAGACACAGATGGAGTGTTGATTTTTATTAAAATCACTGGTTAATTGTTACTTCTTTATCTTATATGAATTCATGTGAGTGAAAGATAAAAAAATAAATATCATATCATTTAACATAACTATTAGAATGGTTTAAATTAATGGAATTTTATATAAAGGTAAAAAATAAGGACAATTTAGGATTTAATACTTCATCTATCATTATCATACTGAATCATTGTTGTCTTGACTTATCAATTAAATTATTTTTCTAATTATTTTGTTTATTTTATTTATCTAATAACACTAATTTCTATAATAGAATCAATTTTTCTATTTAATATAAAAATTAAAAAAATTTAATTTATTACTAAAACTAATTCATTCTATGGAGGTTTATTTTTCTTTTAATAATATAACCCTCCTCAAATTTTTGAGGAAATAAATTTAATAAAAATTATTTTATAAGAATAAAAATTTCTAATGATTATTAAAAAATGATAATTAAGTACCATGTTCGTTGATATTTATCCATGAATTAATTTTAATAAATTTATATACATGATTTGGAATATGATATGTTAAATAAGACATCCATCATTAATATTTAAAAATGGATATACCAAAATAATGGGAAAAAAATTAGTTTTCTCAGTGCCCGAAAAATATAAAATTCATAGAAAATTATCTAAATTTATTTGATAATGATGAAAGGAATAAAAATATTTAATTTAAAAATTAAATATAATGAATATGTAAATGAAATGATTTGATGAAAAAATGATGGGTGAATAAATAATCTTTAATCATCAGGGAAGAAATATAAGTGTATTAGTTACGTAATATATTATAAATACATCAGATTTTTGGAAATCAACTTAATTGTTAACAATTCAAGATACTAATATAACTAGAAAAACTATTTTTCCAAAAAATTAA
Source organism: Viscum album (assembly GCA_963277665.1). Classification (NCBI taxonomy): domain Eukaryota; kingdom Viridiplantae; phylum Streptophyta; class Magnoliopsida; order Santalales; family Viscaceae; genus Viscum; species Viscum album. The sequence goes on along the minus strand of OY728140.1, from coordinate 491,314,819 downwards.
TTTACAACCTTATAAGATAAAGTGACTAAAACAACATGTGATGTTATCATAAAAGTACATAATAGAAAAATCTATGATAAGTATTTTTAATAGAGTCATATTTTGATTGAAATATTGATTTTAATACTTATGTTAAAAATTTTCAATGAATTGTTGTCTTAAAATAATTAAATGTTTATAGAACCAAGGGATTTTGAGATAGATAATTTATTCTGTTACAATGTATAGATAAAATATTGAATTATATTTTTTTAAAACAAGTAAATTGATCTAAAGAAATATTCCTTATCTTATATTCATATTGAAAAACTAAATATGATTTTATTTATTAGGAATAAATTATATTTGTTGTACTAGAAGGAAAAAAAATAAATAGGGTTCAACTGATCAACTTCATGAAAATGAAATCTTAGGAAAATAGAAGAAGGTTTTAAAAAAGTTTATATTCTTAATATTATGAAATGCGACCAGTGAAAGATTAAAATTATAATAATGGTAGAAGAAAATTATTTGAAAATAATCTTGATAAAATAGACATATTTAGTAAAATAAGATAAATATAATGTTCCCAAAATGAAAAAACATAAATTAAATGTGGAAAGTAAATATCATGGTAATTGATAAAGGAGTATAGGTTATGAATTTATCTATGTATCATATTTTTACTAGTAAGGGGTATAATTTCACTTAGAAAAAAATTATTCTTTTTATACCCAATGTGGATGGGGACTGTTATACTAAAATCTAGTATATTTACATTTTGTATATGGAGTTCCCACATTTAAAAATGTCTTTAATAAATACGTCTTCATTCAAAAGAAATAAAGTATTGATATGGTGGAAGACTTTAGCCCTTTTTAAATTCTGTAAACCAACGATGAATACGGATTCAATAAATATGATAAAAATAAAAAATTCACAAATAGAGTGATTTTGAACTTCGGTAGCTAAGATATAATAAAATTATAGAAACATTATATTAAAAATATTTGTTTTAGAGAATAAATTTTTCAATAGGAGTTTATGTATGAGAGAACTCTTGATTGATAAAATTTCTTATTTTAAATAAAATTCATAGTATTTTATATATCCTTCATAATATAAAAATTATATATAGTTTATAATAGTGAATTGATGTTGAAAAGATCATTAATTTTTAAACAATTATATAAAAGGAATTAAAAATATTTGATATTTGATATTGACTTAATTTCACAACTTCTTGAATTGTTATACATTTTTCTTTTTTTGAGATTTCTATCCATTGGAAAATAAAAACATTAACTGTGACTTCAAGGATTATTTTATTTATATTATAATATATGTGGTTATCATATTGGTAGAATATAACTACAAAATTTATTTGATTTATGATTATTTTAGTGTATCCATCAAAACCACTAATATACACTAAATTCTGGTAGGTTATGTAGTATATCAATGTATCAGTATAATTATTTTCCAATTCTATTATTTTCCAAATGATAAGGTATTAATTTTTGGGTAATAATATTTTTAGATAAATAGTATTCCTTTAAGACAAATGTTTAAAATTATTCAAAGTTATATACTAATAAAAAATTAATTTTTATTGTGATTAATAATATAAAGGAAACAATTCTAGGTATACAAGGAATTCTCCAGCAATGACCACCTTATTGCTGATCATAGGGCATGGAATGTTTCATAGATGAATTTTATATGTAAAAAATTCATTAGTATTATTTATGTACTACACTTTATTCTTAAAATTTAATTTATCCACCTTTGTAATTGTAAGAAATGTATAAAGGAAAAGAAAATAAAAAACAAGATATATCATAAATGTAACATCAAGAAAATGAGTATATTCCAAAAATGAAAAATCAAACACAACCACATTTAAATCTAAGGGAGGCTACATAAAGAGTCTAAAATTATTATTTATAGTTTCAAGTATTAGTTTAAGGTATAATTGAGTCTAGTATTTATATTCGTAACACTTACAGGGATTCAGTAGATAAAATTTATCATTTAATCACTCGTTTTGCATTTTTTATATGGCCTATAATATTTTTATCATTCTAATAGAGTATAAAACAATTATTCAAAGGAAATATTATAGGAACTAGGGAATGTGGAGGAGCAATATGATAGGAGGAATGGTTATTTTGATAAGTGATTACTAGAGAAAAATGGTGTCAATTTTTTAGGTTTTGGTCGTAGCGGAAGCGCGTTGGTGGGAGTTCCCAACTTTGATTTTAGCATTAAACAATATTCAGACAGAGATCCATCACGATATAAAATGCTAGATCTTCAGAATAGAAAAATAAATGAAAAAAAAGCGGGAGTCCCAGAACCATAGAGATAGAATCATCATATGGTGGTTATAATTAATTTAATTAATTCACAAAAATTACCTTGGTGGAATTCTTACTTCATTGATGTCTCCGATCAAGATTTGATGTGATCCGTCTTTGCATCTTTGAATCCAAGTGTAGGATTCCTCTAGCGGTGATCCACACATGTGCCACGTATCTTTGGACATCGCTAAAGGGATCTCCGGGTGCTAGAGTTGAAGAACCATTACTTGCGATGTCTGCCATCAATTGCCTTCATCCGATGGAGAAGGATCTCTCTAAGTCTTGAGAGAGTTCATGGAGGAAGTAGTTCTTTCTTCCTTCAAATAATTCTCTATAATTGTTGTGCACAATTATTGGGGAAATGTTTTGGGCAGTGAGGATATTTATAATCGGTTTTGAGGTTATAGAGTTATGACAATAAATAAATGTGTTACATGTTTTATTTATTTCATTAAATCATATTGAAAAACCCCAAATCAAATTATTAATTCCTTGACATGTTCCCATGCTGATTATAATAAATATCATTTACTAAAACAATATTATATCTTCAAAATCCCAACTGGAAAAACTACACGGAATGTAATCATTAATACACATCGTGTACTTGTTTTCCATAAAACTACACGGTGTGTATGTTTAATATACATGGAGTGTACTTTTATTTTACACTTTCCTTTATATGATCTTCCAAATTTATTAGTCCTTGAGTAATGGCTATTCATTTGTTAAATAAATGTAATTTCATTACTCGCTAATAAATATATATTATTTCACCCACAATATATTCACTCGAATAACTAGGGTCAAAATAAATGCAATCAGGAATTCTTAAATAAATATTAAACCATAGTCAGGAAAAATATTTATTTAACTTGTTAAATTAATATTTAACTAAGATACTTGGAAAAATATAGTGTGTGACCATCTAGGGCTCTTTCTCAGTGGCATTAGGCGGAACCTGCCTAATGTCCATGTTCAGCGTCTAGCAACATGCCAAGGCACCCATAGAGAAACAAGTTAATACTGCAGTGACGTGTTATCTCCTATGAACATTTATCATGTAATATAATCTCATTTTATTGATATCTCTAATCAAGCGGGTTTCATGCTAGTGTCATCAACCCATGTGCTCAATTATTCTTTCTTTGACTTTTTGAAATTGAACTCGCCCATTCCCTTCCATGGCCATGGATTTATTTAGGCTATATCAATTCCATCAAACGGCCTGAGATATCTACTTCCATTATGGAATAGAAGGGAAAAATTATTTCTTGTATTATCTATTAATGTAGTATTACTCATGACACACCCAACGTATCCTACCTCCCTACGAACAGTGTGTCATTATAGTTTTTGTCAATACATCTAAGTGTGTGAGTTTTAATACCCATTAATAATAATCATTAATTCTAAGGGCCAATACACGCATCCGTAGATAGGAACTTCCCATGACCCAATGAAATGTTGATTTCCTACTGGCGGGTCTCGTTCTCATAATATCCTCCTTGATATTACTAAGGGCACACACTATGCGAAGGTACCTCACTTTTTAATGAGTCCTCACCCCTAATGGAATGTATTATTTCTATCCCTCAAATAACATCAACCAGCCATAGAAAATATATTATAGAATAATGTTATGGCACTTCCAGGTTCTTATCATTGTAGGGATCTACTTTGACCCTTTAATTCCACAAGTGTCCTTAAGACATTATCACATGCATTGCCACGCAGAAGAACAATCAAGATGTGATAAGGTGTTTATTAATGAATAGAGTAAAAAGTTTTTGGTTCTAGGTCACCAACTCCTACAGACTCCCACTTAGACTAGAGCCAAATTCTAACAACCTTTAACCCTCTAGCCCTCACTTGATATTCATGCTTCTTCTAAGATAGGCCTTTAGTCATAGGGTCCACCACATTCTCTTCCATGGACACTCTACTCACTGCAACTTCTCCCCTCTGATATAAATCCCTTAAGAGGTGATACGTCCGATGTATGTGATTTCTCCATTGATGTGACATAGGTTTTTTTCAGAGCCACCACTGTAGTATTATCACAATACAATGTGGCAGGGTCTTTACTGCTAGGCACCACATCAGGATTTTGGACAAAGTCCCGAATCCAGATGGATTCCTTGGCTGCATCAAGAGGCCTCTATATATTCAAAATCCTTTGTAGAATCGGTGAAAATTGGCTGCTTTGAACTCTTCCAGCTCACATATCCTCCATTGAGACAGAAAACATATCCAGATTACGACTTCAGATCATTCTGATCTGTCTGAAAACCAGCATTAGCATACCCTCTGATGACAAGCTCCTCGTCTGCTCCATATACCAGGAATAAATTGTCTATTATTATCAGTTACTTAAGGATATTCTTAACATAAATTCAATGTTTTTATCCTGGATCTTCTTGATATCTTCCTACCATGCTCAGTCCATAGGCAACATCAAGCCTGGTACACAACATGGCATACATGATGGATCCTATAGTCGAAGCGTATGGGATCTTACTCATTCTATCTTTCTCCTATTTTGTCTGTGGACAAATTTTCTTAGAAAGATGTAGGCCATGTGACACTAGACCTAATCCCCTCCTGGATTGTTCCATACTAAATCTATTTAGTATCTGGTCAGTGTATGTACCCTGACTTAGTCCAAGAAACCTTTTGGATCTATCACGAATGATCTTGATCCCTAGAATGTATGCTACTTCACCCAAGTCCTTCATGGAGAAGCACTTGTTCAACCAGTCCTTAACTGACTATAATACTGGTACATTTTTTTAATTAGAAATATGTTGTCAACATATACTACTAGGATACCGATTGCATTCCCATTAAACCTCTTATAAACCCATGGCTCACATTCATTCTTAATGAACCCATAATTCCTTTATGGCTTCATCAAATCAAATTTCCCATGACCTGGATGCTTGAATTAATCCATAATTGGATTTCTACAAATTGAAAACCCGTTTGGCTTCACCTGGTGTCATAAACCCTCTTGGTTGTGTCATATAGGAATCTTACTGATGGTTCCCATTAAGAAATGTTGTTTTGACATCCATTTTCCAAATCTCATAGTCATGGTAAGATGCTTTGACAACTATGATTCTTATGGATTTAAACGTGGAAATTGGTGAGAATGTTTCATCATAGTCATTTCCTTGACGTTGTCTAAATCCTTTAGCCACTAGGCTTGCTTTATCGGTGCTAACATGACCTTCCATGTCCAGTTGTCTCTTGAATACCCATTTTCATCTGATAGGTTTTACACCAACTAGCTCATCGACCAGAACCCAGACTTGGTTCTGATACATGGAATCCATCTCAGAATTCATAGCTTCTAGCCATCTTGCAGCTTCTAATCTTTTTTACTTCTTCCTTGTAGGAGATAGGTTCATCATTGTCCGACAAAAATGATTTACCATCCATGGTGACTAGGAAACCAAATCTCTCTGGTTCCCTAACCTCTCTTGAGATTTTACATAGTACTTGTGCTTCTAGAACCTCTTCCAGAGGGACCTATGGAACTTGTTCCTATACCAACTCCATTGTATCTTGAGCATCAACTTTGTCGATGTCAATCTTGCCCCCACTATCCTTTTTTAGTATGTTCTCCCTTTAGATAAAGACGGCTTGACTAGAGAAAATCACTTTCTTGTCTGAAGGGACATATAGGTAATATCCTTCTGTTTCCTTATGATATCCTATAAAAATACATATCATGCCCCGAGGTGCTAGTTTGTTTCAGAGAAGGCCTTAACAAATGCCTCACGTCCCCATACACATGTATGTGACAAAATGGGTTTCTTTCCAGTCCATAGCTCGAAGGGAATTCCATTTTCCACCTTAGTTGGTAGTCAGTTTAATGTGTATACTGCATTTTGTAATGTATATCCCCAAAAGGATAATGGAAGATATGCATGACTCATCATCGAGCTCACCATGTCCAACAAGGTTCGGTTCCTCCTTTCACAGACAACATTCCACTATGGTGTATAATGAGGAGTGAGCTGAGATAGAATTCCAGACTCCCATAGAAGATCGATGAACTCTTGGTTTAGATATTCTCCACCTCGATCTGATCGATGTTTGTTTATCTTCTTACCAAGATGATTCTCAACTTCATTCATGAATTCCTTAAATTTCCCTAATCACTCTAACTTATACCTCATTAAGTATACATAGCCATATCTACTTAAATATTCAATAAAAGTAATGAAGTAAGAGTATCCACCTCTAGCTGCTATGGGAAATGGTCCACATACATCTGTGTGCACCAATCCTAGAAGCGGTGTGGCCCATTCACCCTGTCCACCAAAAGGCGGACTGGTCATTTTACCTTGTAAACAACCGTGTCATCTATCAAGTGGTTTTAGCTTAGTAGAGTCTAAATAGCCATCTTGGTAGAGCTTCATCAAGCACTTCTTGTTTACATTACCGAGATGGTGATGCCTCAACTGGGTGATGTATGAGTCAGGTGAGTTTGTTTTGTTATCGATTGCGAGCACTTGGTTTTCATAATTTAATACATAGAATCCATTATTTAAATGTTCCATACCTTAACATACATTCATCTTATAAAAGAGACAACCCTTATATCCAAACATGAAAATAAATCCATCCATATCCAAAAAAGATACCGAAATTATGTTCTTGGTAACACTAGGAACACAATAATAGTAATGAAAAACCAAAATCATCGCAGTCGGAAATGTGAGCTGGTAACTTCTAATATCCAATACAGCTAGATTTGCGCCATTGGCAGCACGAAGATCCACCCCTCCTCTGGAAATCATTCTAAATCTACTTGGTTCCTGCATTTGAATACATATGTGAGCCCCACAAGCTGTATCTAATAACAAATGTGTAGAAATAGAAAGATTACACTTGATAACAAATGAACCTTTATCATCCCCATGCTTCTGGGTGTTGTTACTCTTCCCGTGGCCTTGATTTCCACATGAAAAACACACCGCCTCATGTTCCTTTCCCAGCCTCAGGATCTTCCCCTTCTTGGAGGGATGGCGCTCAGGGGCTTCAGACCGTTTATTAGTCTTTGGTCCCTTTTCCTGTAACTTCGTTTTCTTATTCACCATAAGGAATATGGGTTTGTCATTCCCCATGTCCTTATCAACCTAGCGAATTAAGGTCATAAGTTCCGATAGACTCTTCTCATTATTTCTCATGTTGTAGTTGACAATAAATCTTGAGAAGGCCTTGGGCAGTGATGATAGGATGATATCTATACGAAACTCATCCGGGAACTTAATCCCTATGATGTTCAGGGGTTCAATTTAGCCAATGAGCTTGACTACATGAGGCCCATCTGGAACAGACTCTCCATGCTTAGTTATTAAAAAATCATTGGATATCTCATATCTCTCCTATCACGCCTTCACTTGGTAGAAATCATTAAGGTGAGACATCATTCTATATGCATCTATGTTTTCATATTTCTTCAAGAGCTCATTAGACATAGATGATAGCATTAAACACTAGACATCTGTGGAATCATCCATGTGTTTCATGTAGAGAGATAATTCCTCATCACTGGCCTCCTTTCTAGGCACAACTTTAATAGGCTCTTCTAACACATACAATTTCCTTTCATGGCGAAGGATGAAACGTAAACATCTCTGCCACTCTTGGAAATTGATGCCTGTGAGAAGGTTTTCCATCTCGATTATGGTTCACAATGATATGTTTGAAGTCATTTTTCTTGCCATTTCAAAAAATTAAAATTATCAAAGGTTTAGCGATTCATTGAAAAAAATGAGACAAATAAATAAATCAATACTTACTAGTCTCCCACTATTTTATTGAAATCCAATAGCCCTCACCATTGACTTCATAATATTTTGTTGCCTGAGTGTTCTACTGGAAAGGATCCATATTACCCTTCGAATTATCCCAACTAGGGTTGTTCAAGAAACTTGATGGGCTTTAGATAGTCATTCCAAATGCCAACAGCATTAACTCGCATCTCCTTGATCCGCTGAGTGGACTCCCCAGTCCTGAAATCCTTTTATTTTGGATTTCCTCAACCTTTTATACTTGGTCACACCATTTCATGCTATGGAAGTCATCCCTTGATGTGAACCTAATCAATTCAACCCAAAACCTTGAATTAGAATTCCCTATTAATTGAAATCACCCCAACTAGGGTTGGTTAAGCACTTTGAAATATGGTTGGATTCTAACAAAGAATATAGAAGGCTATAGCAACATAATATTTCTTTGAGGTATTTCATCCTTATACGTAAATTTCCAATTTATTATCTTTTATTAAAGGCTTGTTAATATTAAGTGGGATATACTTAAGTGATTAACCATGTATAAGATAATATTTTCATATAATCTAGTTTTATTTTAGTTCTATATTACATGATCATTTAATTCATTAATTGTTTGATCGTGGAAGCACACCCATAATAAATAAACCATGAAAGTGAAATAAATAAAATAAATGGTTTGATCATGAGATTTTTATATTGGTTCGTTTATCTAGTGGTTGATAAACTAACCCAAGACCTAGGGGAGGAACACCTTGAACCTTTCAGGTTAATGATTACATCTTTCCACCTATCCACCTTTGTATCTCCTTTGATTGGTTTCGCCTTGGCTCCTGACTTGAGCTGCCTCCACTAGCTTGGGATCTCCATCCATTACATATAATTTTATCTCACACGCAGGTGAGGGGTAAAATGGGGATTTTACATAAAATAATCCTCATGCACACAGGACCTACATATTAATGAGGAGAAAACTCGCATGACAACAAATTTCATTTAAATAAATAAAGTAACGAAACCATTCACATACAAAGGTCTTGGTCTAGCTCATAATCATCCATACATGCAACGATATTTACGCTTAAATAAAAATAGCATTCAAATATTTAATCATTCTTTTTTAAGATAAATCGTGCTCGAATGATTTAATTTATCATTAATTAATCAATCCTTTTATCTTAAACACATTTATTAATTTCCATGATATTCCCTTACATCATAATTTTAAACATATAAATTCATTTAAAATTATCTTTGTACATAACTTGTACCTTGGAGGCAACCCGGTGAATTCTCGTTCATTACGCAGATGTTAAATTAATCACATATATATAAATCATCTATCACATGTTGTGCCTCTACTTCAAGCCTACTCCATGGTACTCATCTCAAGGGTTTGTATAATATAATAATAAATTTCAATAAAACTATGTAATTTGGGTGAGTACACGCCATGTAGTTTTGACTACACGGTGTGTACTTTTCTTCACCATCCATCTGAAGTACCCTCCCAGGGACATGGCCTATTATTGTACTTCATAAATTTTTAGAGTACACGACATGTTCTGTGGGACACACACAGTGTAGTTTCCGTGTTACATGGTTTCTAGCCGGGCAAGCTGTGTACGGGGTACACGGTCCAACCCTAACCCGAAGGGACTACACGCCATGTTCGGTTGTATGACATGGCATGTAATTTTGAAAACCGTGTGCCACTTGTTCCTGGTTAACACACTGTGTTATAAATGACTTAGATAGAATTAATACACGGCCTGATTTGGTAGACCAGTCCGATGCATGAACCTAGAATACATGGCATGTACTTCTGAATAAACGTTGTGTGTTCTCGTGTGGTACGACCAGGAAAGTTTGGCTCCTCCAGATGAGATTCTCTATTTTATTTTAATCAAAAAATTAAATGAAAAGGTCATTTCTTTATGGGTAATGAGAACCGATAGAGGAGGAACAGATCTTGAGATTCAGATTTTATAAACGATTTACTTGAATTGAAACAAGTAAATTATTAAATGCGTAAATCACCAATAAAAAACTAAATAATTATAATCAATGATATGACCGCTATGATACCACTTATAGGCTCTGGGTGTAGTTGAAGCACATTGGTTGGAGTTCCCAACATTGATTTTAGCGTTAAACAACGTTCATACCGAGATCTGTCACTATATAAATTGCCGGATCATCAGAATAGAACGAAGAACCAAAAACAAAAGATGGAGTCCCGGAACCAAAGAGATATGATCATCATATGTTGGTTATAATTAATTTAATTAATTCACAAGAATTACCTTGGTTGAATTCTTACATCATTGATGTCTCCTATCATGATTCGATGTGATTTGTCGTTGTGTCGTATAATCCAGGTGTAGGATTCCTCTAGCGGCGATCCACACATTTTCTACATATCTTTGGATGTCGTCTAAGGGATCTCTAGGTGCTAGCACAGAAGAACCTTCACTTTCGATGTCTACCTTCAATCACTTTAATCTGATGGAGGATGATCTCTCTCAGTCTTGAGAGCATTCTGGGAGGAAGTAGTTCTTTCTGTATTGAAAGAATTCTCCATAATTTTTGTGCACAACGATTGGGGAAAAGTGTTGTGGTTGTAAGGATATTTATAATCGGGTTTGAGGTTATAAAGTTATGACAATAAATAAATGCATTACATGTTTTATTTATTTCAATAACTCTTTTTGAAAACCCCCATGTCGAATTATTAATTCCATAACATGTTCCCATGCTGATTATAATAAATATCATTTAATAAAACAATATTACATCCTCAAAATCCCGACTAGAAAAACTACACAACGTGTAATCATTAATAAACGGGGTGTACTTGTTTTCCATAAAACTACATGGAGTGTATATTTAATATACACGGCGTGTAATTTTATTTTCCATTTTCCTTTATTTCCTCCACCACATATATTAGTCCTTGAGTAATGGATATGCATTTGTTGGATAAATGTAACTACATTACTTGCTAATAAATATATACTATTTCACCCACAATATATTTTATCGAATAACTAGTGTCAAAATAAATTAAATTAGGAATTCCTAAGTAATTATTAAACCACAGTTGGGAATAATATTTATTTAAGTTGTTAAATTAAAATTTAACTGAGATACCTGGAAACACTTAGTGTGTGACCCTCTGGGCATCTTTCTTAGTGGCATCAGGCGGAGCCTGCCTAAATTCCAAGCTTAGCATCTATCAACACGCCAAGGCACCCATAGAGAAAGAAGTCAATGCCATAATGACATGTCACCTCCTACGACTGTTTACCGTGTAATATAATCCCTTTGTCTCGATATCTCTAATCAAGCGGGTTGCATGCTATTGCCAACAACCCACGTACTCGATTATTCATTCTTTGAACATTCAAAATTTAACTTGCACATACCTTACTGTGGCCATGGATTTATTTAGGGTATATCAATTCCTTAAAAGGTCCTGAGTTAACTACATTTCATTATGGAACATATGGGAGAAATCCTTTCTCGCATTATCTATTAATGAAGTATTACTCGTGATGCACCCAACGTATCTTACCTCGCTACGAACAGCGTGTCGTCACAGTTTTCGTCAATACATCTAAGTGAAAGAGTTGTAATACCCATTAATAATAATATTAAAGTCTAAGGACCAATACACACATCTGCAGATATGAACAACCAATGACACTCTGAAATGTGGATTTCAAACTGGCGGGTCTCATTCTCATAATATCCTCCTGGATATTTCTGATGGAGTCCGCCAAGAGAAGGTGCCTCAAAGTTTTATCATCCTCACCACTAATGGCATGTATTATTTGTGTCCCTCAAATAACACCATTAGGCCATAAAACATATATTTAAGAACAGTGTTATGGCACTTCCGGGTTCTTATCATAGCAGGGATTAGTTATGACCCTTTAAAGCAACAGGTTTCCTTAAGAAATTATCACATGCATTGTCAAGTAGAAGAATAATCAAGATGTGATAAGGTATTTATTAATTAATAGAGTAAAAGTATATGGTTCTAGGCCACCAACTTCAATGATTTTAGGATTATGTGTATTACATATTACAATGTTCAAACTATCTAACTATTTCAGATATTTTAGTGGTTAAAGATAGAGATGGTTAAGAAGATAGTGATATATATATGACCTAAATACTTATAAAAGTGATATATGATTTGATGTATCGTATGGTATTATATGGGTGTATCATAAGTCTTGATATATGATATCATGTTACTTCATTAGCCTGTCGTAGTATTTGATATGGCATATCAGAAGTTATTATTTTTATAGTAAATACTATTATATGATTTAGATATACTATATTATTAATTTTGGTATTTAATTATTAAATGTTACCATTTAATAATCATACATTGATATCAATTATCATTATCAATTAATGTGATAAAATATTTTTGAGAATCACTGGTTGAATTTCAATGTTATGTGAATCAAATTTACACTTGCATAACTCATATATGTCATAATCTATGAGTTAATACATGTACCCTAGGTAATTTCCCAAGGGCCTATAAAATAATTAAATTCCATTGAGCTAGCATTCGTATGAGAATTTTTCATTCTTATAATTTGATATCCCTTCATGAAGATCTACTCTTCCTCCTCACTTTACTGTGATAGATACTAGAATACCAAGGGTGAATGAGGGTCCCACGCATATGTTGGGGGATTCAGTTCAACTTATAGATACTCCGTATGGGAGTAATTTAATTGATTTCTTCTTAGTAATCATCATCCTACCACTATGATGATTATTGTAGATGGATCACTTTTGTGTAAGGTATACATAGTTACTTTATCCTATTCACATACTTTGTTTTAGACATCACACATGAATGATCATTAAAATGGAGATTTTAATTGATTCTAAAACCATAAATGTGTTTCTTTCAATACTCGTAAACCCATAAATGATATCATAGATTCACCATGATACTTGATTCAAGAATCATGTTAAAAAAATGAAGACATTTAATATCATATAAATGATATTTTTATATTATAAAATATGAATTAAATTATATATTTTTTTTAATTTATGGTATAGAATATCATAGAAATGATTAAATATTTTTAATATGTCTTGGTTTACCACATGAGAAGTAATAATATGTGATTTGATCATTTGATGTGATATGTGATGTAAGGGATGATTTTTTAGGTGTAATACTTAATTATATTTATAGGAATATTTCCATAGATATGTGCTAAGACAACTTCATATTCTGAGGCTCAGTGTTCCCTAAATGAAATTTTGAAATATATTAAATATATTAAATATCATGAATGTGTAGTTTTTCCAAAAAAGTAGAATATTTTTAGAATGAGGGCCCAGATCATAAATCTGAGAACACTGTTGAGTTCATAATATATGATTTTCCCTAAGAACGACATAAACAATACCAGCGTCGATCATTTGGTTAAAGCGCAATAATTGGAGAATAAATAGAATAACAAAACTAAATTTAAATATTTTATTTATGTTTATTTAATAACCTAATTAGAATATTTATAAAATTAGTTATAACCAAATTTCAAGGTTTTCTCTATAACTTGGAATTTGAGAGAGAAGCCTGTGGGGGATCATTTCTGGATGAACACTGATAAATTGATCCTTGGGGATTGATGACCCAACCAAAATCAAGTATCCCACCATTGGAAACAACATGTTCTCATTATTCATCTGAAATTGATCCAAAACAATATAGGATTATTTATTTGTTGATTTATCACCATTTTCATAGCCCACAATGAATGTGAATCAATCGACTAATGGAATGATTCATGTATCAATCATTTGTGTGTGTGTGGTTTAAATTGTGGGATTTAGGTATTATTATTATTTTTTTATTCATTGAATGTTATACCTCTTCATTCATCATTCTTGAAAAAATAGAATTGAGGCCAAATAAAACAAAATTAGAGGTTCATTCCTCATATTTATGATTTATTTTTCTCTCTCTCCATTCTATGTGTGTTAATAATTAGTGTCTAGTTTGTCCTATGATTTGATAAATTCATTGAAAATGATCATTGTGTGTTTAATATTTGGAACAATGGACCATTACTAGAGACCAGGGATGGAAATTTGATGATTCAATTGCAGTATAAGGCAATTGTAGTTGATCCATATATAGGTTAAAATTATTCTTCTAGATTTTGGTGTATGATACTGGTGATGCGTGATGATAGATGTTTCTTGAGCAGTGGGTATAGTCAGAACAACCATAATCTAGACATAAATTGTGAGGTGGTTCAATCAACAACAAATATTAAGCATATGGTGTAATTATAAAAATAATTTGTGGCTATGGGGGATCGATCGAAGACATGTGAAGTTCTTATATGGTTTTTTTGAAAACATTGGCCACGTTATTTTTAGTCTCATGATCACACATTATGTCGTCCTTTTTTATTTGGCACTGGGGTTTTAGCATGGATAAAATTATCACATTTCATGTGACATGTTTCACACACCATGCATCATTTAGCCGACTAGATTAGCATGTACATTGAGTACATTCCCAAGAATTTTGGTGGACTTACACTCTGTGTTCACTAGGACACATTCCATGAAAAAATATATATGTGGATATATTTATAGGGGGATTACATTCCTAGGAGATTAAGTATCCCCAAATTCCATTTGTGGTGGGAGAAATATTTTGTACATAAGAAATTTCATGAGAACCGGAAGGATACATGTCATGTTCCAGCCTAGACACTTACAAATCATGTAACTCATAGACACAAGGTTTATTGTAGTGAAGTACATGTGGTGTGATCATGATACACAATTTGTTCCAGGATTAGTGAGACTTGATGTGTACCTTTAGGGACACTCCATGTACTCATTTTAGGAGATTTTGGATTCCCTATTCATTTTAACTGGACTTATTTTTAAGATTGTGTGAGATTCTATGGACAAGTATCAGTTGAATATTTTCCCTTTGTCCATTACTATGAGGGTTTTTTATAGCACCATGTTCCCATTACATAGGGTGATCTCATTGCATATTTTTTAGGATCAGTGCAACAAGGGTGCGATCTCTTATTATAGATTGATTTTTATTATCCCACATTGAAAGATATCTAGTTGGATTATATAATTTAACCCTTTTAGAGTCCCATATAAATCCTCATTTCCCTTATGGTTTCCTTATATTGGGCTATTGGAATTTGTGTGACCAATATTTACTTTGGCACTAATCCCCTAGAAAAGACGATTTTTCTAGAAGGGTCTGGTGTGCCCCTAGTGAGCCCTAGGTGTTGACCTCTATCTATGTATTTAAATTATTATCTTTCTAATGGCGTATTAGTTTGATGGAGTGTGTATCTCATAAAAATCCCCTTAGTATCCAATGTCTATTTCCTTGTGTTGAGAGTTGATGAGTGTTACTTTTGGGATGTTAGGGATGTGTCATCAACTTAGAAATACCCAATAAGTGATATATCTTTGATTAACATTATTAGGGATGGTATTAATTAGGTAGTTATATATCCGGGATAATTGTTTTCTTAACACCTCATAGTGGAACTATAGTTGACATTACAGTTGAGAATTCTCTCTAAGACTGTGTGTTTTTTTATTATATATAGATATTTTTGTTGTATGTGTTGTATGAATATTCTTGTTTAGATTTTACTCATATTATTTTCATTATATGCGTATTGTTTTTGGGGTGTTCTACTAGGTATTTTTTTTCTCACCCTTACTTTGGATCTGTCTACATGTGTCATGTCTTATGCAGATGGCTTACCCTTTTGCAGAGTCGATGGAAAACTAGGATAACGTGGATCTAGATTTAGTTAGAGACGATGAGGTTTTATCGCTATTTCCTTTTACCAATGTCCCTTCCTTAAATTCTTGTCAGACATTACTTTCTAGTTTTGGTTCGGCTTGTATTAGGCCACCTTCTGATTACAATTTCTAGTAATTTTTCCATACTATGGTTTTTGGATTATATATGTACTCATTCATTTTTTAGTTATTTTAAGTATAACTATTGAATGGGATTAGATGTTTTTTTATGTTTTTATATGCACTTAAGGATAATTCACCCCATCTATGTGATTTTCCATCTTGGTGCTAATCACCAGGCCCTAGTGTAATGACCCAAACTATTAAAAATAAAATTCCACTTGTAATGTAATTGATTGCCTTGTGTATTATGGTTATATAAAACAATTTCAATTATTTGGTTTTATATTCTAAAAAATTTAAAATACAGTTAATAATTATTAACATTCATAATATATCCATTGAAAAGCGATCATAGGATTTGTACAAATATGGGGTTTCAACAAGTCCAACTAACATAGACAAGGGAATTGATAACCTCAACCAGTATGAGCCTACCATATGAATCCCATTTATTGGAGCATAAGAAGGTGATATAATCACTAGGATATTACCTTTACCAATCTCAAGATGATATCCAAAAAACATATGAATGATGTAAACCATTTATGGGTGAATTTTAAGCTTATCGAGATCATTGCCCAAACCATGTATGTCGAACCACCCCATTAAAGACTCAAAGTCATGCACCTTACTCTTAGGATATCTTATAGTGTATTATTGGGATATATATCATGATACTTATAATATTATTATGTAAATTAGATTTTACAGATTAATTAATATATTTTCATCCTATTATTATTTCTTTTTAAAATATATTTTTTTTGATTCAATAAAACACAAATAGTATTTTTGAGTAATATCCAAATTCAATTATGAAATTTATTTAGATGATTTAAGGTATTTTTGAAATATATAATATTTTAATGAAATATTATTACTACATAATATTTATTAAATATAAATTATCATATAATTTAGTGAAGTCAAATGTAATTTTTATAAGGGTCAGAGAACTGTTATTGTAAAAAAACAGTTTTTCTGAATAAATGTCTATTATTATTTTTAAAAGTGAATATAAACATATTTGGAAAATTATTTTCATAAAATGAAAATAATTTTTGGTATCATAATGTAAAAATCATCAAACTGTGATTTTTTATGAATATTTTGAGAGATATGAACTTTTGGGTAAAAATTAAATATCGTATAAATATATTATGTGCATTACGATATCATAATGACCTACTATTGAAGTAATATGTACGATAAATTGTATCCACAACAAAATATATGTGTTCCATTAATTATTAAATTATTATATATTTATTTTATTAATTTTATAAATCCTTTATTAATCCTCCAAACCCATTAATATATTTTATATTTTTAAAATCATTTATTTATGATTATGACTCACATCCACATAAAAAATGGTATTATTTTATTAATAGTTTACTTTGGAATTATAAAATAATGAAAACCAATACCATTTTTCTGAAACCATGGCCAAAACCATGAGATGGTATGTGGTTTTGGTTATTTTATTATTTAGAGTCCAAACCATATGTTTGATAAATAATAATGAAATATCCACTCATTTCCTATATAAATCCACCCAATATCTAATTTATCTAAACTAAAAACTCTTTTATGATGTCCTTACTCTGATTTACCCTCTCTTTATACCTCGAAATGTACCCCCAATCTCACAATAAACTCCTCCCATGCATTTTGAGTCACACACTCAATTATGATATTTCTCTCTTCTCATTTCCATTCAAGCACCTCTTTTATGTTATGATTCTTAGATTCAATTTTTTGTTGTTTGGGTATGTTTTCCTAAAACCTGATAATATCCATTTTATTTATAAATGATGGTATACACATTTCACTCTCATTCATCCCTCCTATGGACCATTTTGTAAACCTTCTACCATGATGAAATTTAGTAAGGGACATTCCTCTCCTCATTTAAATTCATGAACCACTTTTATGTTATGACTCTTAATTCTTATTTGTTCTAGTTTAGGATATGTTATTATACATAATTATAAATGTCACTTTATTTCAATTATATTTGATACCTTTCTCATTTTCATTAATCCCTCCCATGAACCTTTATGTAAACCCATTATTGTGCTGAAATTTAGTAAGTGGTATCCACCTTCTCTTATTTATTCTAGTTTCTTTATTATCTTATTCATTATATTTCCAATTCCTAATGTTGTTAGATTTATTTATATGTCCATATTACTACCAATTTTATTTCCAAATTAGTATAGTTCCATTTCTCTCTCATCAACCAATTTTATGAATTTTCATGTGACTTTGTTATGCTACAAAAAATTCACCACGACTTTCCATGCCGAAAGAATTATAAAGTAGATATCATACCCATTTACTATCAAGGGTGTTCACCATTATAAACTTATAATTTTTTGACATAGGACTTAATTTTGTGTTTTACACTCTCCTTTTTCATGGAATGAAACATTATTATGTTGAATCTAAGCTGTATGATTTATGTGGAACAATTAAGCATGAGATTGAAATGAAATTGATTGGTGTGCCCTTAATTATATAGCTCTCAAATTTATTGGGTAATATTTAGCCTCATAAGACACTGTATTGTTAAATGATGTGAACCTGATTTCTTTAGGACACTTTTCCATCATTATTCCAAGTAAGTTATACTTTAACTATGTTTATGATGCGATGTTTTATGTTGTTTCCACATTTCTCATGTTTCTATTATTTTATCACGATATACCACGACTCACTATTCATATATATGATTATTACTCTTTTTATGTTCCATTGATATACCCATTTTCTAAAATGTGTTGTTCTCTTTGTGTTATTCCATGTTTATTTCATTAATAGGCTTTATATCTAACCCCTTTCTTATATATTTACCTAGGTTATCCCATGCAGTTTTAAGTTAGACCATGTTAAGAATGTTTTTAATAAAGATGATGTTTTTATTACTTTAAATTGTTTTCAATGTAACTAATTCCAAAATACACTATAATTATAAATATTTTAGTATATATTAGGTGTAATGATATGTAACAAATCTTATTTTAGTACATAATAAAGAAATGGTTTTTTATAGTTGGTATCAAAGGAAAGGTTTATCTATTTTTGAGTTTAGGATTAGAAAACTCTAGAAAATGCATAGGGATAAGACTATGTATAAGAAAACATCACTAAATTTTGGAATGTATTTATCGATTGGATTATCAATCAAGCACATACTTGTCTGGATACTACACGTGGATGTGGAACTGGCATATATGTACCTAGGGGTAAACCCAAAAACTCTCTATTGATTTAGATGCAATTGGGATTAGGTGCACGACAATGGGCCTTGATGCACACTTGGTTTGAAACTCACAAGGGATATTCTTTATTAAATTAATAATATCATTAAAAACCATTATTAAGGTAATAAAAAATACCCATAGGGATATATAATAAGAAATAAATAATTAATAACACAGATATAACTCTATAAATTCACAAGTTAAGGAAATAAATGTAATTTATAGTTAATCACTTTAATTTCATTTGATCACATTCTATGTATTTAATCGTATAAAATTAATCATCTATATTGTCCTTAATTATTGAAAATAGATTGAAATAGGTGGAATCTGGTAAATAATCAATGTCACGGGAAATGTGTTGGCTGCAAAAATGAGCTGCCCAACTCAATAGGAGAGTAAATCACAAACATTGTGATGATACTCTCTCATCTAAAACAGCTTCTAAATAGAAACTCGGATTATTAAAAATTCCCAAATAAACCTATGAAAGAACAATTTTCTAGTAATACCTTTATGATACAATGTACTCTGGTATTAAATGTACCATCCAATACATTAATTATGGAACAATAGATATAATCCATTGAGATGATCATCTCCATCCATAAATTTTCTGAATAAGGGAACATTATAATGGATTTTTATTATATAGAGGGAGTAGTTGATCAGTGGTAAACAATGATCCCAGATATGAAGCTTGAAGAAGTGATCAACATGACTGGTTGGAAGGAATTTTGGAAAATATTTTTCAATAAATATTTTACTCGCACCCTCCAACATAAAATGGAAAGGGATTTCCTTAACCTTAAGAAAAAAGATGACGAATCAATTAGGGTGTATGAGGAAAACACCACAAAACATGGATGATATGCCTCTAACATTTTAATTAACCCTGAATTCAAGGTTTACCATGTCTTTTGTGGGATAAATCATAGTACATGAAAAAACCTAATGATATATGACTTTGATACCTTTGAGAAAATTATCTGATGTTCCACCAAAAGTGAAATGGATATCAGTGAATCCCAATGTTTTCACAAAGATAATAAGAGGAAGTTATAGTGTAATTTTGGTGGTTTGATGGAGAAATATAATGTTTCTATGAAATTTCAATATCCTGCAGATCAATGGTGTAGAAAGATGTATCCTGAAATTTTCCTAAGGGGGGAGAGGAAATGATTTAGGTGTGGGTAGGAATGACACCTAGCTAACTGTTCTGATTAGAGAAACCTGATAATGCGATGGGAGAAAAGAATGACCCACTGAAATATTAGAACATTTTTTCATTACATTCACTATTAAAAACCAAGGAACTTTTCAAACCAATGCACTAATAAAATGGGTTTTGAAGACAACCAATAACCTCCAAGGAAGAAAGGGTGAGATTTTACCATAACAACTACTAAGGTGGATCATGAAAACAATGTTGTGATAGGTATGGTAGTTATTCATTCAAAAATAGTGAAAAATAAATTTCATTCTAGTCCTATATTTTCTTTTATATCAAGAATTTTTAGTGGAATTATATAAACACCAAAATAAATAATAGAAGTGGAGTTAGTGAAAATGGAAAATGGTGAAGTTATTGTATCCCAAATATATAACTCCTCCACTGTCAAAATTTATGGGATGAGAATCCCATCGAAGCTTGTCATACTCCCTTTAAGGGAATTTAATGAAATTATAGGTATATATTTAATTTAGAGATATATATCCAAAATAAATTGATGTGAGAATAAAATCACTCTCTGTATCACAAATCCAACCATGATTCACTATAAGTTAAAGGACGATGATTAATCTTCTTTACAACCAATATCTCGAGAATAAATATTATTCCTCAATGAGAAAATGTATCTTCCTCAAATTATTGAGTATAAGGAAAATATTATCCTTGAAGACATTACCATTGAGAGGGAATACACAGCTATGTTTCTTAAGGAATTTCCAGGTCTTCCTCCCAGTTGAGAGGTTGAATTTTATATTGATTCTAGACATGGGGAATTTCCATTATCCAAGTCTCCATATAGAATGGTTATTGTGGATATTGAAGAGGTGAGGAGGAAAATATATGAGAATCTAGATAAATGGTTCATATGCCTAATGCATCACAATTGGGGGAATTAGTCCTATTTCAAAAAGAATGATGGGTCGATTCCACTTTAATTGATTATCATGAGCTCAAAAATATCACGATAAAGAACAATTATCCTCTTCCATGGATTATCGACTTTTTCAATCTACTATGTGGAGGAAAATACTTCTTCAATGTAGATATGTGGTCTGAATAATACCAATTTTGGGAGAAAAATGAGGATATCACCAAGACTATATTTCATTCATGGTATGTGCACTATGAGTTCATAGTAATGCCATTTGGACTCACTAATTATCCATCAATCATCATGGACTTGTGGAATGGAGTCTATATATATTACCTCCACAAAATTTTGGTATTCATTATAGATGATATACTAGTATTCCCCAAAACCAAGGAGGATCATCAGTAGAATATAATGATTGTGAAAAAGAACATACAAAAAGAGAAAATTTATTCCATTTACATAAAATGTGAGTTCTGGTTGAAGAAAGTCCCATTATTGGGAAACACCATTACAAGAAATGGGATATCTATTTATCCTTCAAAGATATAAGCTATCGAGGGATTATGGAGGCTAAAATTTGTTGTATATCTCTATAGATTACATGAATTATATGGGGAGTATCATTGATATGTGATAAATTTCTCAAAATCCTCAAACCCTCTTAGCAAGATTACCCATAAGTGATTCATGTGTTTTTGTAATGATGACTATGGAGAGAGCTTCAAGGATTTGAAAATGGGGATTATCACTTCCCTCATGCTCACACAACCCACAAGTAAAGACCTTTTAAAATTATTCATTGATGCTTCGAAGAATATACTGGGTTGTGTGTTAGTAGAGAATGAAAAGGTCATAGCCTAAGCTTCAGTTTAGTCGAATGTTTACCAAAAAAAACTACCCATGATAGGATATAGAGTTGGCTGTAGATATATTCACTTTGAAAATATGGAAGAATTATCTCTTTGGGGATAAGTGTAAACTATAAACGGATCATAAAAATCAAAAAATTTTATTCACAAAGAAATATCTTAATATGTTTTAATGAATATGGTTAGAGTGGATCAAAGACTATGAATTGTCAATTCACTACCATCCTAGGAATGTAATTAATGCGGTGGACTCTCTATGTAGAATGTATCCAGTAATTTTATCATTGATGAGAATTGAGAGGGATCTGATCTTCTTATATTTTTAAAGGATATACATGAGAATTAAAAATGAGGCTAGGCATGGTGAATAACTAAAAACAGATGTCTTTAAAAATTATTCTTGGGAATAATATGGAAGTAATGAAAGCTAGTTAAATAAGGCCATCGAATTGAAAATGAGATAATTAGAAGTAACCATTTATATTATACTTGATGAATAATCACAGGGTTTATCAATTTATAATACCATAATGAGGGAATGCATAATGCCAGACATCTAAAACATATTCTCAAGGTCATGGCAATTACATCTAAAAATACTAGGGTAAGCCCTCGGCCAAAACCCCATTCTATTTTGTCTCGTGAGACCTCCTGATGCATAGTGGGGCTATATAGGGCCCCACCCTCCACTTTTTATGTCTAATTAATTCCTTGTATGAAAGGTTCTAAACATAAACAACATTTTCATATGAAATTACTTTCTCCATTCTATACAAATAAACACTAACCATTCTGAGTAGTTTGGTGAATGGTATCAAGATAGAACATCCATAGTCAAAATAATCAAAAACCATTTAATAGAATATATTTTATGATAGAAATAACATATTAACCTTAATAAAAAATAAATTTCAATATAAGTTTTTAATTAAACAAATATACTCTAAAAAATCATTGAGGAATATTTGAGAGAAATACACTTTTACTTTGAAAGGAAATGTTATTTTGTTAAGATATTTTCATAAAACAATAAATGAACTAATTTAACTTTTTCATGATGAATTATGTGGTTTTGGAAAAATAATCATTACCTAAATCTGATGATAGAGTTCACATGATAATAGGTAAGAATTTTAGAAACTCTCTTGAATCAGGCTTGTTTATCGAAAAGAATTCAGTAAGATATTTATAAAACATTTAAATCCCCATGAAATAAAAATTGATTTTTGATAGTTACTTATATATTGTACATTTACACATAACCTAAGTTGATTACATAAGAATAATTAATAATTTTATTGGGATTAATTGAGACAAAGAGTATCCTGAAATTAAATGGAGGTTCGGGTTGAAAACCCTTACCTTATGTCTGAATGTATTATTCACTTATCCTTAATATCATGGATAATCAGATAATATCCATTAATTAATTTATAACAATATTTACATATATTTTATTCATTATAGTTTTATTATGTTCATTTATGTTCTTATTGATATGTTATAATATTGAATTCCATCATTCTTGAATGTTCGTTTCTATGATTTCATGATCAGTTCGCTTGATTATAAGAGTATGTAAGTTCATATAAAATAGGAATTGAAGTCCATAATTATTTTATATGTCATTAATTATCATACAAAATTTTAAATGAACAATTAATTCATTAGTATATTTTTCGATGAGCATTAATCATTAGATAAAACATTAATGATAATCGCTTCGATTATTTTGAGTGGTTTCTCTCACAATGGGATTGTTTTTATTTTTTATTTAACATAATTTCTGTATGATGATTCCAAAAAATTAAATATAATAAAATACATATATTATGATCTGACTCAACCATGAAATAGTTTTCATGACCAGCCATGGAGATGGTAATACAATTTGAAAATCTCATCGTCCTTGAATGCGATAAATTAACACATCTTGGATGGTGTTTTCATTTTTTCTATAAAAGTAGGGGAAAACATAGATGATGCTGAATTATTCAATTATAATAAAAAATAAAATATATTAATGTTACTGTATTTATCATACCTTTATTATTAGAGGTGAGGAGAGAAAAAAATAATGTAGCTTGAAAGAAAATAGAAGTTGAGAAATCCTTTATGAAAATTCGGCAGCCTAACGATGTCTCTTAAAAATTCATAAAAAATTCTGATGATAGAAAATAGGTATCTAATCATTTTTAAATAATATGGACAGTGAGGTTAATATGTAATGGTATATCCCATCATAATCCAATGGAAATTAAAAAGGAATAACATTAAAGGAGTGTTTGAAAAATAGGAGGGTGGTCGATTCCCTTACCTTATTAAGTAACTCCTAAAACATGAATGATGGGTCCTTGGGGATTTGTGGACATATCTAGAGGACTAATAGGGAAGAAAAACTACCAAATATTAGAGAATGATGAATTTTTAATTAAATTAACGGAATAAATGGGTCGGTATTTATAGATAATGTGAGTGATATTTTTAATAATTTTTTAGGACACCTCAAGAGTGGTTTATGAAATTCCCTAGGATTTCACATAGTATTTTCCCACGGTATTTTCCACATGGGACACATCATATCATATTTTAATGTATAAAAGTATGTCCTCATTTTAAATTTCTTATTATATTGTTATGATGTCATTAAACATATCAAAAACTCAAATATTTATTTTTATTATTCATGAAAAACTAAAGTATTTTATAAAATTATCACAAATTCCGAATAAACTAAAATCGATGTTATGAATTCATAAATGAAATTTATTTTATCATAATAATTCTATTAATATAAAATTTTTTAACTTTTAACATTAAAAATACATATTTATTAAAATTAATAGCAGACATAAAATACATACTAAAATGCATAGTCAATTTTTAGATACATAAAAAAATAAATTTATTTTATCATTTATTATTAAAGATAAGTGTTTTAAAAATACTATTTCATTATTATAAACATTAATAAAAATTTATTTTGATATAATAATTTAAATCTCTCTAAAATGTATAATTTTTAGCTAAAAATTAATTTATTAAATGTGTCATATTTTTAAGAAAAACAAAACTCAAAACAGAAATGATGGTACACAAATTTGAAATATAATTTAATAGGTGTGGTTCCTATTATATTTTTCATGTTACTATTAATAAGGGTATTTTACTTTTAAAAAAATGTGTTTTAATCCTCTTAGACTCTAATTATCTTAATAAATGCAACTGCATATTTCATTTTTTCAAAATTTAAAACACAGAGGTGGAAAAATTTTGTTTAATGGATAGGTTATAAAAAAGTGGTGTTTTGTAGAGACTCAGGGTTTCATCCATTAAATATTAAATATATTTATTAATCCTTGGTTTGTTACACGCGCCCCCCCCAAACAAAAAAAATAATCCTTGAAATTACCAAAATGTTACCTCAAAAAAATATTCGGGTGGTTCTTCATTAAAACATCCTTAGGCTCTCATGTCTCCACTTAATTTTTTTGATTTTACCAAAGTACCTTTATGAATTGAGTCTACTAATTCCTCAACACATGTTCTTTAGTGTCCAGAATCGGAATAGTCTCTTCAATTTATGATAACTCACTTTCCAATTGTATATCTTCATATGTGAGTACATGTGTTGGGTCTTTCAAGCACTTTCCCAATAATGAGACATGAAACACATTGTGTACTATAAAAAGGTTAGGCAACATTACCAAATGATAATCAATAGCTCCAATTCACACCAAAATTTTAAAAGGACCAATGTACATAGGGATATTTTTACCATTCTTCCTAAATATTATAACACCCTTTGATGGAGATTCTTTTACAAAAATAGGATCTCCCACTTGAAATTCAAAATCCTTCATTTGATTATCAGAATAGCTACTTTTCTTCATTTGAGTTGCTTTGGTATGGGTTTTAATAGTATTTAACTTAATTTTTGTTTCCTCCACAATCTATGGGCCCACAATATTCCTTTCACCAACTTCATCCCAAGACGTTGGTGTATAACAACTCTTTCCATTCAATACTTTATATGGAGCCATTTGAATACCTGAATTGAAACTATTATGGTAGGAAAACTCCATAAAAGGTAAATAATGATCCCTAATACCTTTAAAATCAATATACCATGATCTTAACATGTATTCTAAAGCATAGATCATCATTTCTGATTTGACCATTTTTTAGGGTGATAAGCAGTACTCAATAGAAGCTCAGTATCGAAAACCTTTTGGAGACGTTTACAAAATTTCAATGTGAGTCAAGGATCATGACTAGAAAAAATTGAGATATGTTCTCCATGAATTCTCACATCTTCATCATTATAGAGTCGTACAGGGCCCTCTAGTGTAAAGTACTCACTTATAGCATGGAAATGTGTAGATTTTATAAGATGCTCTATAAATACCCATATTATATCATTCATTCATGGAGTTTAGGGTAATCATGCGACAAAATCCATGGTTATGTCATATAATTTCCATGTATGAATTGGTAGAGGTTATATCAATCCTCTAGTATGTTGTCGTTCAGCCTTCACTTGTTGAAAGACACATCATCTTGATAGATTATCAGCAATCTTTATCTTCATTTTATTCCATAAGAAATGTTCCTTCATATCCTAATATCTTTATATTCTGTACGTATTTTGATTTGTTTATATATAAAAATTCATTGTTTATTAATTTATTTAAAATAATACCTATTCATGATATTAATGTTTTTCAAATTCCGATATAGGATTTTCATTTCTAGAAATATAAAGGAAGACATGGAAATTGGCGATGCGGCGCGACACCAGATGTTTAAGAGAGAAGGTGAGTGAATATACAAGAAAAATGACTCCACTTCATGTATTGCAAGTACACATTGTGACCATATCATGTGAAACATATATGTGTTGTACATGTCTTGATGATTAATCACCCAATGAACTACAAGTACATGTCGTGTTATTCCACTACGGGACATGATCAGAGTTAAACCTGTGTATCAAGATTCTAAGGATTCAACGTGGTGGAGTAAAACTCAGATCTGAATTACATAGAATGTAGCCCAAGTACACATTATGATGAAGTGGAATGCTGTAAATTAAATAAGACACAAGCCATATGTTTTCTCGAAAATCCTATAAAAGGAACCCTCAACCACCCCTCCAAGGAATTTAAAAATACTCAGGACCTGAGGGAGAAAGCGTGACCACCAGAAGATTCCATACAATTCCTCCTTAGATAGGTTTTTTTATTTTCTTCTTTGCTTTATTTTATGTAATCATTGACAACTATATATTTTAATTACAATAATTGTATTTTCCTTATTATTTTCTCTTTATTTCATTCTCAATATCTCTCCTACGGATTTGGGTTTAATCCTGATTGGAGATCACCTTAGGATGGTTGAATACACACATAGGGGATACAATAATTGGTCAATGGGGTGTGTTCCATTATATTTTGATTTATATTTTAAGTTAATGATAATATTATGCAATAGTATCATGTTGTGCCTATACACATATTTTATTCATCATTAATTCCTTGAATAAATGATTTCAATAATGATAGAACCCCAACATGATTGAGATAATTTATTCATGACTATTGAATTAAATTACTCTACAACATTTATCAATCTGAACTAAATTCTCTTTAGTTATTTTGATTCATCTAGCCATAATGAATTGGTATTATAGGGTAGTTTGATAGGGAAATAACATTTCTTATATCAATGAAACTATCTTGTTGTGCAGCTATTTAGAATGTAAGGATTTATTAATTTTTCAAAACTGCCCCTAGTAACTGATTCACATATCTTCAATTTCTCTTTTGAAATTCTTTTATTTTAATTTCATAATTGTTTTTATAAAATCAAACAGAAATTGAACCAAACCAACCTTTGGTTAAGAGTTGTCATCAATGCATTCCTCGCCCTCTGTAGGTACGACCCCATACTCATACTATACTATACCTTAGTAGTTAGTATGGTTAAATTTAATATAATATTATAATTTGACCATGACCAGACGAACTAATGATGCCTTTCTAGGGAATCAAATTTTGACACTGTTTCTAAGGAGCAGCAAAGCATTTCAGATGACTTGAGACTGATTGATTAGGTTAAAGACTATTCATATTCCATTTATTTTAAACTCATTTTAGTTTAGTTGATTGATTTTGTTTCCAATGTTTTTATCATATATTACATTTATTATAGGGATTCATGGTGTTTATGATGATTTTTCAAATGAACCAGTATTATGTTGCACCACCATCAGAAGACATTGAATATCTAAAGTATCCAATGGTATGGGATGGAATAAATTCATAAGGGTAGACAAAGCATGGAAACAGTCGGGATGAGTCGTGTTCTCATGAGTATAATGAATTCTAACCACAATAGTGGAATTAATCCCACTATCAGCCAACTGATGGAGCTACTGACTATCAATGCTACCATGGAATTGTTGGGATGATAAGTACACTCATTACAACTCATACGTTTCACATACTCAAGAGATTCATATTAATTAAAGACTATCTGGATTCCTCACCCAAGGTATTGAAGTGATGGAAAAGAATATGGAAAATAATGATCTTGGACTCAACGAGTAGGGGGGATTGATTACGCACCTTTGCAAAATGATTTCAAATTTTAATTGTCAGTAACCAATAGTTTCCAATAAAGAAAAATGTTATTTTACAGATGAAGTATGTCAAGGTGATGAGGATGTCTAATATGTTGACATAATGAAAACTCAAGATAAGTACTTTCAAGAACATCATTCCTACAACCAACCTCAAGAAAATGATTCAAATGACAGAGTAGACACATTGCTCAGGAATTGTATTCCAGTGTTGGTTAAGCGGATAGATTATAATGAATCCAAACTCAGTGAATATGAAGAATTTATTACTCACATATCTCAATTTATTTCAAAATTAAATTCCATTTTCTAAAATCAACCATTAAATTCTCAAATAGGGATTGAGTATTATGAATATGATGATAAGGGGAATCAAATTGGGGAAGTTCAAACTGTTGAAGAAAAAAATTGAGAAAAGAAGAAGGAGGCTATCATGGAGGTATTCTTGGAGGATGATAAGATCTTTCAATGGGATGATACTTTGGATTTAAAAGAATTTTCAGACCCTTAGGAATCACTTGTATACATAAAACAAGATAAAAAAGAACAATGGTAGGTCATTTTTCAACTACGAGAAGAGGGGGAGGAGGTTTAAGGAATACTATCTATTGAATAAGATGATAAATAAGAGTAAATGGAATAGGAGTTGGATGTCAAGGAGGTGTAATCCAATAAATTTATGATGGATAAAGAAAAAGTGAATGCAGGGAATAATGATAAAACATCCATCAACATCATGGGTGTTCTTGAAACTAAATATAAATGGGACTCCTTTATACAATTTCAGTATGACGAGGATAACAAAGTGGATCTGACTAAAGATATAATTATTTAATGTGAACCAATGGAAGAGAAAGAATCAGTCATAGAGAAAGGAAATTACAAAATCATATCAGATTTTGATTTCATATTATTTTCATTATGTCTTTCCTGAAATTGTATCCCACCATTAGTCCATATGAAATAATGGAGGAGGGAAAAAAAGAAAATCCCAGATACAAAACATATTTAGAAGTGGTTAAATCCAAGAAGGTTAGCTTTGTACCATATCCCAATTAGCTAAAAAAGGTAAAATGTCGAGCTAAACCTCCATAAAAAGAGCAGCTTCTGGGAGGAAACCCTGATTTAAAAAATTATTTCTAGGACTTTGATTTATATTTTTTAATAGTTTAAAAAAATCTCCATGTGGTTGGAATCATTCTTTGTTTAATCAAAATAATTAATGTTCTCAATGGCCTATAGGATAAACTTTTTTTACGTTTTAGGTACCTATATGGAAGGATCAAGAAGAAACAAAAGATATAGAAATTGGAACATTTCACATCATGTAATCAAAATAAAAATAATGTACCTATACATACATAACTGGAAAGAATCATTTATAAACATTATTGAAAGGGGTGTACTATTTCTACATGTAAATATCATTTCAAACATAGTTTTTTCTACCACGTGATTTGAAAAAAAATTAATGAATTGAATTGTTGTAGGAATTGAATTAAATGCGCCCACAAAAATTCTTGAATTTTTTGACTTTTACTCACTGATCATGGAGACAAAAAAAGGAAAAGTATTTTGATGTGTTGGAAAATTTAAAATATGATGACCACAAATGAAAAGATATAAATGGAATTTTTGGAAACCAATTTCTTACTTTAGTTTGAGATTTTTTTAAAGTGATTGCTAATATGATGGCTTTTCATGCTGTTCATTACTATAAGTATGAATTGAGTAAATTGATTATTGATTTTCATGCCATGTCCTGATTGATTCATATTATATTCCCATTCCTGAGTGGATTCTGAACCAGATTTTCCTTATTTGTCTGAGAATTTTTCTTGAGTGAAACTTGGGGCTTGTAAACTGACTCAAACTAGAATTTTTATATTGTCAAAGCTATCATTGTATAAGTTAATTTTTGAAATGATTGAGAAATTTTAATAATGATCCATTGTATCCTGAGACCCACCTACACATTGACCCCCCTTTAGCCTATAAAAATCATGGATGAACATTTTAGGATCAACCCAGGTTAAAATCCATTATTTTCACTCCAACCACGATCATTGTTTTTTTCATGGCATTCAATTGAATGAGTGTGGGGGGGGGGGGGTATTTATGGTGGATATGGGATGTGATATCTTGAGGGGAGACTTATGTTTGATTTCATGGGATTGTGGGGAAGTTTCATATTTACTTTCATTATATTCCATTGTATATCCCTCTCGTAGTTAAAAAATTAACAAAAAATGATGAAAGAAATGGGTTGTGAATTGGGAGAAAAAACAATGACCATTTTCCAGATCGACGATTTTTATCTTATGTGGTTAGGTAGTGGATGTGAGTTTTATTTCAATCATGACTTTTGATAAAATAAACAAAAGGAAAAAAAAGATAGAAACAAGATTGGGTTTTCTTTCATTATGATTACATTGTATGTGAGGCTACACTCTATGATTTGGGTGGTGTGTGGGATATCATTACATTTTTTTGGAGGAGAATTTATTTGAGCATGTTTTTTGAGTATCATGAATTGTAGGTTAGATTTTAGCCTCCTCCTTGAGACTTACTTGATTTTATACATTTTACATGCATACCCTTAGCCATAGAGTCATTTGAACCTTATTTATAAGACCTCATCATTAAATGTAATATTTGTCTTTACAGGGTGGATAAAGTAGATTCAATGCAAGACTATGATTAGGAACATTTACATGAGGTATGAGTATAACACCATTAAATTGATAACTAATGTGATTAGTGGTAAAATTATATGGTGGGGTAAATAAAAAATGACATGGGTGTTGATGAATGGTTTAAAACTATGTGTGAAAAGATAGAAATTTCCAAAATTTTCCATTTTAAATGAAGCATGATTTTTGGGATTATATATTATCTAGGATTTTCACTGCAAATTCTATAGTTGTAACATGTTTTAAGGAGCATAATAATTTGAAAATTCCATTTTTGATGTATGGATCCTGGGTGATTTAATGTCACGGTTTTTTTTGAGGATGAATAATGATTTGAGTGTGGGGGTATTTTATCTCTATTTTTTATACATATGTTTTATGTGGTTTTACATAAAAATAAATCATGTATTAATGGTTTTAATATAATATTTTTTCCTAATATTATGTTTTAAATATTCTTATATATAATTTTCAATTGGAGAAATATTATGGAAAACCTAGAAATTGGTGAAGTGGTGCGACACCGGATGTTTGAGAGTGAAGCAAAGCTGGAAAGTGAAGAAAAATGACTACATGTTGTGTACTGAGAGTACACATCATGACCATATCATTTGGAACTAATTTGTTATGGATATTTCATGATGAAAAACATGATATGAACTATAAGTACACGTCATGTAAATCCAGTATATGACTTGACCATAATCAAACAAGCATCAGAAGATTCCACATATTCAAAGTGGTAGAGGAAAACTCAAATCTGATGTACACGACATGTAGATCGAGTACACGTCATGATGATGATGATACACTAAAAATTAAATGTTATGTGCCCCAAAAGTTTTGGCAGAAAATCATATACAAGGCACCATCGATAACCCTTCCTAGGCATTTCTAAATACTCTGGATCATAGGGAGAATGTGTGACAACCAGGAGTTTCCATATGGTTCCACATTAAAGAGGCCTTGTTTTTGTTTTTCTTTTATTATTTTGATTTAATAATTTAATGCATTATATTTTAATTCCAATCATTATATTTTATTTATTCTTGTCTCTTTATTTTAATCTCATCCTCTCTCTTATGGATTTGGGTTTAATCGTTGTTGGTAATCACCTGATGATGGTTGGTGAAACCCATATGGGAGAGTGGAATCGGTTAAACGGGGTGTGTACCATAATAGTTCGATTTATTTTTACTATTAATTATATAATAATGTGATAGTATCATGTTGTGACTACATGCCTATTTTATTCTTCGTTTATTCATTAACCAAATGTTTTCAATAATTAAATAACCACAACATGATTGAGATAATTTATTTATGATGATTGAATTGAATTTCTCTTCTGCATATAGCAATCTGAACTAAATGAACTATAGTTATATTGATTCATCTAACCATGATGAATTGGGATTTTAGGGTAGTTTGATAGGGAATTAACATTTCTTCTATCAATGAAACTGTATGGTTATATAGCTATTTTGAAAATAATGATAAATTAATATAGAAAAACCCTCCTTAGAAATAGATTCCCTTATCAATTGTTTCTCTTTTAAATTCATTTATTTTAATAGGAAAAGTAGTTTAATAAAATAAAACTATAATTGGATCGAACCAACATTTGGTTAAGAGTTTTCATCACTGTGTCCCCCGCTATCTGTGGGTATGACTTTGTACTTCTGATATAATATGCCTTAGTAATAAGTATGGTTTGATTTAATATAATTTTTTAATTTGACCTAGACCTAGTGGAACTAGAAAAGCCATTTGGGAATGTCATATCCCTATACATTTTATTTATACTTGGTTGTATAGTGAAATTTAAACAATAAAAATCAACCAATAAATCCATTTTTAGCTCGGTTATAGAAGGAACACATAGCCTCTTCCCAAATTCCAAAATTTTATATTCATACATGATGTTATCCAACATCCCATAATTCACACCTTTAATCTTCTTTTGATGATTCTCATCATCAGACTAAGAAGTTTAAATTATTTCCAATAAATGTGGCTTGGAAACCAATTGAAAAAGAGATGATGTTTTTCCTTCTTTGATAATTCTCATATCCAAATTTACTATATCCATGAATACATGATCCCTTTAAATCCTCATTTTGTTTAAAAATCAATGATCCTTACTGTTGAATGTATCAACTACCTTATTTTCCATTTTTGGGTTGTAGATTATGGTATAATTGTAATCATTGAGTAGATTTAGCCATCCCCTTTGCCTCATGTTTAGTTATTTCTTTAGGAAGATATATTTCAAGATATTGTGATCAGTATATATCTAATGCCCTTAAACATAAATATAATCTCTCCATATCATTAGAGGAAATATTACAACTTCTAACTCAATATAATGAGTTAGATAGTTATATTCATGAGTTTTTATGTTCCATGATTCCTAGGGAATGACTCTATCATTCTCCATTAGGACACAACCATGTCTTTTCATTGATGAATCACTATAAATAAAAAATCCACCATTTTTGGATGGTAGATTCAATATTAGACCATTAACTAACCTCTTATTCAATTCTTAAAAACATTCTTCACATTCCATTGACCATAGGAACTTAACTCCTTTATGAGTTAGCTTGGTCAATGGGTTGGATAAATGGGGGAATTTCTTAATGAAATGTCGATAATGACATGATAAACCAAAAAAACTATGTACCTTGTTTATGTTAAATGGAGTAGGTCATTCCTGGACCGCCTATTACCTCATATGATCAACTAATATTCCATCATTATAGATAATATGGATAAGAAAAGAAACTAACAGATGCCAAAATTCACACTTTCTAAACATCCCATGTAATCAATTTTCGTTAAGAGTATTTTGAATAATGTGCAAGTGATTCTCATGATCTTCATATAATTTAGAGTATACTTGTATATAATCAACAAATACCACAAAAAAGTAATCAAGATATTCCTTGAAAATTCTATTCATTATATCCATGAAAATAAACGGTGCATCAGTTCGTCCAAAAGGCATTGCAAAAAACTCATAATGCCCATACCTGGTTTGAAAGGTTTTATTTGGAATATATTCCTTCCTCACATGCAACTGATGATAGCCAGATCGAAGGTGAATCTTAAAAAATATAGTGCTCCATGAAGATGATTAAATGAATCATCAATCTATGGTAGGGGATACATGTTCTTTATTATAATAGCATTGATTTTTCTATTGTAAATGCACAGCCTCATGGATCCATCTTTCTTCTTGAAAAAGAGAACAAGGGCTCCCCATAGGGAAACACTTGGGCGGATATATCCTTTCTCACTCAATTCCACTTATTTTTTCTTTAGTTTTATTAATTATACCATTTCCATTCTATAAGGAGTATTTAATATAGGCATGGGATCAAGAATTAAATCAATATGAAACTCAAGTTCCCGCTATAGAGAATGTTCAAGAAAATCCTCTGGAAATACATCAATGAATTCATTCACAATAAGTACATAATCAATTTGAATATTTATTTCCTCACTCATCGATATTGATTTCTCATCGTCCCCAACAGTCGCACTCAGTAGACCCACTTAGGGTGGATATAGATAAGAATCAGATGGCGATGTTTCCACTCTAAGGATATTGGATTCCACTACTTCCTCAGAAATCATAATTTCATTCTTCTTTTAATATATTTTAGATTCATAATTTGAATGCCAATCCATGCCTTGGTATATGTAAAATTTGAACATAGGTATGATGATAAAATCAGAAGTTAAATCATATTTATATTCAATAATGGGTACTTCCTAACACAAATTTGTTGCAATTATATTTCCCTTAATTGTTTTTGCTGACAAATCCCTTGTTAAGGAGAATTGGAAGTATGTAATTTTTAATGAAAACTGGGAAGATATAAAGGAATGTAATGATCCAGAATTAGATAAATCATTGGGCATGTTTGAGGAAGTGATTATAGTACCGACCACCACATCTTAGAAACATCAACTTTAGTAGTTGTAATTCCACAAGTTTAGCCTTGCTCCATTGGCCTTCTCTGGGGAATGTTTCCTTGACACTTATGAAAATCATTGGCATAATTTCCCATCTATTTACAATTGAAGAATTGAACATTGGTAGCTTCTTTATTTTCCATTCAATCTCGAGATTGGTGGCCTCTTTATCCACTTTGTGACAGACTCCCCCTTCTAAGTAAGCTCGGGTGTGTTTCTTTCCCCATGTATCACATGTTAGAAAAATCTGCTTTTTATTCATCTGTTTATCCATTATTTTCTCATCCACCCACTTCTTCTCTTTCATTTCTTTAAATTCATAAGAATTATATAATTATTTCTCTTTCTTGAATACACATGAGACTATATTGTCATGTGATGAGAATGTTTGGGAAACCACTTCCCTTGGGAGGAATGGTTTTAAACCATCAAAGAATTGATCATTCGTGCTCCATGGATTATGTATGTAGTCTATGTCATGCCTTTCTAGACTTGTAAAATTAGTTTTATACTTTGAGATTTTGTCATCACCTTTTTTTTTCAAACACATGAATTGCCTCTCCATATCTGTTCGTTGTTCACAAGGAAATTATTTTTCTAATAATATTTCCTTAAAGTCCCTCAATTCTATTTCTTCTATCACTATTGGAAAACGTTTTTTGTGACGGGTTATTTGCGATGGGAAAATCAACTTGTCGCAAATAACTTATTATTTGCGACAGGTCTAGGCATTCCGTCGCAAAAAATTCCACGCATTTTGGCGCGGTTTATGCGCAAAACCAATCAAAAGGGTATTTGCAATGGGTAGGCACCACCCGTCGCAAATACTTGGCAGCGATAAACAATAGTTTTGATGGTAAATCCCCTGTCACAACTAGTTCAACTCCTGGAGGTTATTTGCAATGGGTCCTGTCGCAAGTAACCATCAGCGGTAAAAACCAATTTGCAACGGGCGCCGTCGAAAAAAAATACTATTTGCAATGGGAATCCCGTCGCAAATAGTCATGTCGCAACTAAACTAACATATATATACCCCATCCGTTTTTTCTTCCATTCTATTGAATTCCTTATTCCTCTGCTTCTCTAAACTCTAATTTTAGAGCGATAATTTTTGAGAGTCGGTTTTTTTACGAAGAAATTTTGAAGCCGCCTACAATTATAAGAGATCATGTTTAAAGGTATTTATGTTTTATTTAATATAGTATTTATTTCATTTTTTATATTAATTTTAATTATTGTTGATTTGTTGAAATTAAGTAAGATTTAAATTGTTTTTTCATCAGCATTTATTTGTAATAATAAAATTAAATTATCAGTACAAATTCTTAAAATTTGAAATAATTATTAATTATTAACGATAATGAGTAATGTATGTAAATAATTAGTGGTAACTAGTAATTACCAGTTGTATATTGCAATAATTAATAGTAACTAACACTAATTAGTAATAATTAGAAAACAATATTAATAAATATTTACAATTAGTAGCAAATAGTATTAATTAGTAATAACTAGTAATAAATACCAATAAATACTAATGAATAGTAATGAGAAGTAATGAATAGTAATAAATTGTAATAATTATTAATAATTAGTAATAATTAGTAATAATTAGAAATAAATGGAAATAAATAGTAATATATAGAAATGTATAGTAATAACTAGTAATAATTAGTAATAATTAGTAAAACTTAGTAATAATTAGTAATAAATACTTTAAATAGTAATAAATACTAATATATAGTAATAAGTATTAATAAATGGTAATAAATAGCACTAAATACAAATAAATACTAATAAATACTAATAAATGGTAATAAATACTAATAAATGGTAATAAATACTAATAAATGAAAATAAATAGTAATAAATAGTAATAAATTGAAATTAATTTTAATAAGTAGTAATAAATAGTAATAAATATTAACAAATAGTAATAAATAGTATGAATTAGTAATAATTATTAATAATAAGTAATAATTAGTAATAATTAGTAATATTTAGTAATAATTAGTAATATTTAGTAGTAATTATTAATAATTAGTAATAATTAGTAATAATTAGTAATAATTAGTAATAAATACTAATAATTATTAATAAATAGTAAAAAATAGTAAAAAATAGAAAAAAATAGTAAAAATTAGAAATAATTAATAATAATTAGTAATAATTTGTAATACTTAGTAATATATAGTAATAATTAGTAATAATTAGTAATAAATTTTAATAAATAGTAATAAATAGTAATAAATAGCAATAAATAGTCATAAATAGTAATAAATAGTAATAATTCATAATAATTAGTAATTATTAGTAATAAATATTAATAATTTGTAATAATTAGTAATAATTAGTAATAATTATTAATAATTAGTAATAATTAGTAATAATTTGTAATATTTAGTAGTAATTATTAAATATTAGTAATGCATAATATTAAAACGTAATATTTAGTAATAATTAGTAATATTTTGTAATAATTCGTAATAATTAGAAACAAATAGTAATAATTAGTAATAATTAGTAATAATTAGTAATAATTCATAATAATTAGTAATAATTATTAATAACTTGTAATAATTTGTAAGAATTTGTAATAATAAGTAATAATTAGCAATAATTAGTAATAATTTGTAATAATTTGTAATAATTTGTAATAATTAATAAATATTAGTAACAATTAGTAATAATTAGTACTAGGTATTAATAATTAGTAATTAATTGTAATAAATATCAATAAAAAGTAGTAAATAGTAATAATAAGTAATAATTAGTAATACTCATTAATAATTAGTAAAAGTTAGTAGTAATTAGCAATAATTAGTAATAATTTTTAATAATTTGCAATAAATACTAATAAATACTAATAAATATGAATAAATAGGAATAAATAGGAATAAATACTAATAAATACTAATAAATATGAATAAATATGAATAAATAGGAATAAATAGGAATAAATAATAATAAATAGGAATAAATAGAAATAAATTGGAATAAATAGGAATAAATAGGAATAAATAAGAAATAAATTGGAATAAAGTGGAATAGATATGAATAAATATGAATAAATAGGAATAATTAGGAATAGTTAGGAATAATTAGAAATAATTTAGAGTAATTAGGAATAATTAAGAATAATTAGGAATAATTAGGAATAATTAGGAATAATTAAGAATAATTAGGAATAATTAGAAATAATTAATAATAATTAAGAATAATTAGGAATAATCAATTGTAATAAATTGCAATAACTTGGCACAATTTCTAGTGGATTGACAACACTCTTTTTGCTCGATGATGCTTCTCCTTTCAACTCTCACCGACTCAAAA
Organism: Viscum album; assembly: GCA_963277665.1. Classification (NCBI taxonomy): domain Eukaryota; kingdom Viridiplantae; phylum Streptophyta; class Magnoliopsida; order Santalales; family Viscaceae; genus Viscum; species Viscum album. The sequence goes on along the minus strand of OY728140.1, from coordinate 491,275,794 downwards.
CATTATGGAAAGTATGGTTCTATGTATTTGTATCCAATATCGTATGCACGAGTTTGAATATGAATTCATATGACCAAATTTTTCATAGTGTTTTTAGGCAGTGACAGTTGAAATAAGAAGATTCAGCGATGAAAAAGGGGGCTCTATTGTCGGATGGATCATTTACTTGCATCTTTATCACACTAAAATCACAATGATGAATCAACTCAGAGGTATGATTATATATTCTCGTATGCGCCAGATTGAATTTGAAAACCACTGAGAAGATTCTTCATTGTGATTTCAGTGTGAGAAATTTGTAAGTAAATGAGTTGTCGGAAAAAATAGTAGCCCTCAATCCACTGAATATTTTCTAACCAGTAATAAATGTTTATTATTAAGATTTAGTGGTAATTATTTATCTTCTTTTTTGGATAGTGTTTTTATAATTTCAAATAATTCAAAAACAGTACTGATTTTATATTTTGTAGAAAAATATTGAACAATGATGTTAACAACAGTCATTATTAGATCATTGTGCTTTGATAAATCAGTGCATAAATCCAAATGGTTCTAGTTTAAATCCTGTATATATTGAGTATATTGAATCATTCTTATCATTTGCATCATCAAAACCAAAATTTGTTTCAGATGGCACAATTAACTGTCCTTGTAAAAATTTTTCTCTATGAATGTTTTACAAATTTGAAAAGGTTGTGGGACAACTCTTGCGGTTTTTTTCAACCAGATTATGTTTTTTGGTATCAAAACGGTGAATGCAGTTCCAGAGAAGATATTAATAACTTTAGTCTTGATCCATCATTGTTTAAAAATTTAGTACATGATGTTGCAGGATCATTAGATCAACAAAATGAAACTCATGATGATATTGATTTAACTCTTGAGTTGGAACCACCTATATTGTATGAGTTATTGATGTATACTAAGAATGTATTATATCCTGGTTGTAAGATAAAAAAATTGTAAGCGGTTGAAAAATTTATTACTATTATATTAGATAAAGCAATTTCAAACAATAATTTTGATTAGATATTTTCTATAATTAAAACATTATTACCTGAACGAAATGTGTTTCCTGAAAATAACTATGGGAGAAACAGGTTGGTTCGTAATCTAGGCCATATTTATCGTAAGATTCACGCATTTAAAAATGATTTCATCTTTTATTCTGGTGAAAATGATTCATTCGATATTTTTACCACATGTGGACAATCGATGTATAAAAAAGCTCAACCGGGGAATTCTGGATCAAATCCTGTAAAACAATTGAGATATTTCTCCCTTACACCTAGGTTTCATCATTTATTTTTGTCTTGGAACACATAGTTTATGATGGCATGGCACAAAAATGATATTTCAATAGATAAAATCTTGAATCATCCATCTGATGATTATTCATGGAAATATTTTGACCGGCCGCATCCGTCTATTTCTTTAGAATCACAAAACATGTGATTGGGTCTTCCTACTAATTCTTTATTTTCCTTTGGTTCTTATGTTAGTCTTTATTCGTATAGGCATGTCTTTATAACTTCGTACAATTTACCTCCATGGATTTTGATAAAGGAGCCCTATATTGTTTTGACCTTATTAATCCAGGACATCCGAAAAGGAATGTTGATGTTTTTTTGAAGCCATTGATTGATGAGTTAAATTCATTGTAGATTAATGGTGTTAGTACATACGATATTGCAACGAAAAAAATTCATATTAAAAGCTTCATTAATGTGGACGATTAGTGACTTCCTGACATATGGAATGTTATCTGGATGGAGTACACATGGTCCAAAATCATGTCCTTCATGTATGAAACACAAAAAAAGCCTTTATGCTCCTCAAAAGAAAAAACCTTTTTATTTTACCTTTCATCGTAGATTTCTTCCAACCGATCATCCTTTTCATAGGAACAAATCTCATTTCAGAAAAGGAACAATTTAAAGGGATGAACCTCCAAATTTGATCTCATGTATATAGTTAAAATCTGTTGTATTTTCATTAGATTCCATCACATTTGGGCCAAAAGTAAACCAACAGAAAATTTATGGCTTTGCGAAAGAACATAATTGGATATAACAGATCATTTTTTGGGATCATCCATATTGGTATGATTTTTTAGTCAACCACATGTTGTATTTCATGCATATTGAAAGGAACTATTTTGATAATTTATTTCACACCATTTTGGATACACATGGTAAGACCAATGATAATGTCAAGGTGTGATTAGATCTTGCACAAATTTGAAGATGACCGGAACTTTAATTGTTTTAAAATGTCACATCGAAGAGGTTAATGAAGCCAAAATTAGCTTATACATAGTCCAAAGAGAGTAACTTATTATTTTGTTAGTGGATTTCATATTTTAGACTTTCATATATCTATGCTTCCATTTTGGGAAAATGTGTTAAGAATGACCATATTACCGGATTAAAATGTCATGATTTTCATGTTATAATGGAAAGACTTGTGCCGATTTGATTCCGAGGTATGTTGAATTATATTATTTGGGATTCGATAACAGACATAAAATATTTTTTGAGACATTTGTACGGCAACAATAGACTATGATGCACTAAGTAAACTGGAATAATATATTATTGTCATTAGATATTGACTAGATAAAATATTTTTGTCGGATTTCATTTACTCTATGGGACATCTGATATTAAATTTTCTACATGAAGCTAAATTTGGAGGTCTAGTATAATTTAGATGGATGTACCCATTCGAGAGATGCATTCAAAAATTGATGAAAAAAGTATGTAACAAATCATCAGTTGAAGGATCCATTGCTGGAGATTATTTGCAAGAGGAAATTTCTTTTTTCTGCTCTCATTATTTTGAATCTGAATATCCCTCAAGACACAAGCTCATGGGACAAATTGAGGAGAATGTTGAGGATGAAATGGACAATCAATTATCACTTTCTAATCAGCCAGATCTTGGCTTTGGTGGAGTTCATGAACGGTGGCATTCAAATGATGAACATCCCAGAGCTCATATATATGTTATTCTCAACTATGAAGAAATGAAATCATTTGTACTGTGAGTTCTTCTATCAATTATTCTATAATTTATGTTACAGTAAGTAAACTTATTTTATATGTAGGATACATGATAATCATATCAAGAAATAGCTTCCCCAAATTACAGCAGCTTCTCTTGAAGAACGCCGAAAAAAAAATTCTCAATAGTTTCAAAAATGGTTAACATAAATTGTTGATGGTTAAATATATCAACTCGTTTTATTATTTATCTTATTTATAATTTTTTTTAAAAAAATAAAATATCTCAACATGCTGATAAAATTGATAAGTGACTGTGTATATTGAGTAACCCACCATCCAAAATGGTTAAATCGTATAATGAATATGTGGAGAATGGTTTTAGATTTCATATATGTGCATATGGGGAATAAAAAAACAATGATCTGTGGAGTTTTCTTGAGAGGATATCATCATAAATAAACTAAATTTGACTTTTATAGCATGATGGATGAAATTATTGAGCTGTGTTATCTAGGGAAAATTTACATAACATTAGTTAAATGTCAGTGGTTGGATACTGAGAGAGAATTGTGTGTTTATCCAATTTAAGGAATCATCAATATTAAAAATAATAGTGTACTGGTAGTAAATGAACTATTTTTACTGGCTTAATAGGAAAATAAAATGTATTATAAAAAGTATTGTTCTACTTTAAGAGACTTGAGTGATTTTTGGAGTATAATAAAAATGAAATCTAGGGAAAATCAGTTTACTCAAATGTAATGTGGTTCTGATGAAGTACAATGAATTGAAAATTTTCAATAGACTACTCAAAATCCATATTTTTCACAAAGAGACATGAATATAGATGATGACACCCCATAATTAAGGGTTGATGGTGACGATGATGTTATTAATGTTAAAAATGAATTTTAAATGGAAAGAGATGATGAAACTAAAACTCATATAGTTATTGATGACATGGATGATGAATATGAAGACATTGACATCATCAAATATGAATATGGCGATGAGGGTGATCATTGACACAGTTAAATGTTCATTATAATCACAACTAATATATATCTATATACAACAGTTATTTTCAACTATCTTCTAAGAACAATCATTTTGTGTTTCAGATGGGCCTTTTTCTATTTCGTGAGTTGAAGGAGGCTGAGCTATCTTTGGATAAAGAGAATTGGGGATTATCTAACCCGCAGTCTACTAGTAGTTTTAGGGGTACGTAGAGGGGGAATGGTCTTACACGACTGATGATTCCTGACCCTATCCCTGAGCTACGTTAATGTATTGGTTTCCACCACGCACACAGATGTATGGTAACCTATGTATTTTTTTAACATTCATTAATTTACTTATACATGTATTATTTTTATAATTATTTTTTTCTTTTCTCACAGTTTTGCGCATGTAGTTTTTGTACAAGGGAGTACTATCTGGCACAATTATTTTTCTTTGCCATGGATCACATGGAAACAGATTCCCAAAAATGTGGGGCTTGGAATGGTCAATCATTGGATGGTACATAAATAAATAATATTTATTTAGAAACATATTTTAATAATAAATTGATGTTATAAATTATTTGTAGGTTTTATGGTATCCCATCGATGATAGCATGTGTGGCACTGTCCACAAAGCATGGGAGGTGTCTATGCGTGAGCATTTCTGTAAGTTTTTTCACAATTTGAGAAGGACAGTCATTAAGAAAGTATGAGTGATAGTATTTGATGAGTCATGTAGAGCCCACCGACCAATGCACATTTCATCTCATGTTTGGGATGGATTATGTTCACACTGGTTGATTGGTGAATTTTAGAGGAGATCATCATTGGGCCGGCAGAACCGAGTGAGAAAGGAGGTGACACATCGAGCTGGTAGACATACATTCAGTACACATAGAGAGCACAAGGTAAGTATATTTTTTAAATATTTTAAATAACATTAAATATAAACAGTTTATTTTTTATTCATATAGGCATTCGAGTATCCTGATATTACGGAGTACGATGTTTATCGGAGGATGTACCGTGATCCAGCCACTGGAGAGATTAGAGGTGATCGCCAACAACAGATTGTGGTCATTACTATTTCTTTTTTAGTTTGAAAATTAACTGCATATAATATTTTCACTATTATAATTTCAAATTGGAACGGAAGGATTCATATGAGGTCGAAACCTCTCAGCCACAGGATGAGAGTCAGGCCGAGAGGGCTGATCAGAATAGTGACCACCATTTTGATGAGGTGATATGGATTTAGGAGACCCAATATGCCTTCAAGAAGTGCTGAGTAGTTGGTATAAGCTTCCATTTGACTCATGGACCATATTATGGTACTGTTACGATGACGGAATCAAGCTCGAGAGGAGCTCATGGATAGGCATCATATTCAGGCTCACAGTATCAGGAGTAGTTGCAAGCTCAAACTGATATTAAAGTGAGTTTGCAGAAGTAGCAGGAAGAGATGTATCAATAGAAAGAGGAGGACATGTGTCGATGGCAGCTATAGCTGCACGAGTGGATGGAGTACATGTGATGTCTGACAAGTAGTTTAGAGATGGAGTTTCTTCCACCATCTCCTCAAGCTCCTCCAGCTCCTCCAGAAGACTGTCCACCCAGTGATTATTTTGTTCTGTTAAAAATATTTGCATTGATAAATTGTTTTAATATGAACTATTTACCTTTTTTGTCTTTTATATTGGTGTGAATATTGAATTTTTTATTTTTTTAAATTTTTTTATTAGAATTATATATTTTAATGTATGTTTATAATACTTATAATAATAATAATAATAACTATATTTTATGATTTATTTATATTTTTTGAATATATTGAAAAAATTTATACTTTTTATTTTTTTAATTATTTTAATAATACTAATATTATTTTTTACATTAATCATATTTTTATTTTTATTTTTTATTTTATTAACTATTTATTTTATTTTATCTTATATTAATAATATTAACATTACTTTTTCATTATTTATAATTATATTATTAATTTTTTTATTTTATTAAGTATTTGTGATGGGGCTTTTTGCAATGGGACCCCGTCACAAATAGATTGTATCAATTTTTAAAACATATTTATAGTGGGTTACTTTATTGTCACAAAAACATTTTTTTGATGGGCCAATCGCAACAGGTTTATAACATAAAGCTATTTGTGATAGGACAAAAGCTCGTCACAAAAGGTTCTTTTATGTATAATGTATTTAATTAGAGATCTATTTGCGATATGACCGCTTCTTGTAGAAAGTAGTATTTTTTTTAACGAGCATGTCATAAAAAATACTAATTGCGATGTTGTTTTCTACAACATGTTATTTTCGACCGGACCCTGTCGCAAATAGCCAAAATTCTAGTATTCTTTCTCTTACTCCTCCTTTCTATTTTGAATCAACGATCACCATTGATCTGAATCTCCTTATAGATGCTAATATTTCATGACATACTTCTCCCTTTCATTACATCCAAAAGTTAGAAATATATTTTCTATGGAACTCATCCACTGCTCAGATAAAAATTAGTGTTTAGTCCCATTTAACGATGAAGGATGTTGTCTTATAATGTGGTATAACATTTCACCTCTATGTTGTTGTTCATGATGCTCCATAGAGGATTGGTTATTGTTCATAACTTGAGTCTGCTGCCCCAGTATATTTATTATCTTCTCATCACTAGTTGCAGCTCCAATAGTAGCATCATTATCTTGCATTAGAGTTAAATCCTTACATGGAATATGTGCGTTAATGTGGATTATGGCCCTTCCACTAGGCTCCATTACTGTATAATGGAATATACTATATTAGGTTCTAAATCATAATGTATAATACAAACAATGAAAAATACTAAGCATAAATTGAAATCTTATTCTTAACTAATCTCATAATCATAAATAGGGTTTCATTAAAGAAAAATTTACATTTAATTATTTAATAATGGTTTTTAAATAAAATGTTAATTATCTTGATCATATCCTCTGGCATTTCCAAACCAAGGGAATAATAAGGCATGTTGTCGTGTACCAGGATACCTCAGGTCAAGCCCCAAAATCCTTGTCAGAGTGATTACTCCTAGGTACATCTGTGCCAGAACAACATCCAATATTAGTATCTAAAAAAGGATTTTTTTCCTAGAAAGAACCACATAATCAATTCCTTAGAAAAAATACAGGATGTTCTTGAATGTTTATCCTCAAATACTATCTTATGGTTTTGTTCCCAAATCTATGTTTTTTAAATCTAGTTTTTAAATTTTCCTCTAAACATCCTCTGAAAATAACTATGAAGACCTGACCCTTATTTCCCAAAGTTAGTGCTTTATTTTATTAAGTTATCATATATTCAATAAATTCGTATCCCAAAGGAATGAATAGTTTGGGTTTTTTTGGAAAACAAGATACATACGTGTGTTCAACATTTCAACTTGAGAGGAAATAAAATAAATCAACTTTTTTTGAATCATACATAAACTCCAAGATTATCCTTCCAAGTCATTCATAATATTCATGTACACCACCTCGGTAAAAATAAATCATAATAAAGAGGTGATCTATGTTTCTCATTAAGGGTATGTAAAAGGGAGGAAGTTATCATAAATATAAACACTAGGCTTGGTGAATAACTAAAAACCCATGCCGTTAAAAATTATAGTTGTGCATAATAAGGAAGGAACCAAATTTGATTTAATAATCCCATGAATATGATCTCGAGATAATGAAAAATAACCCTTGATATTACAGTAGTCATATAATCACATGGTTTATTAATTTATAATACCATAATGATGGAATTTACAATTTCATACATCTGAAACATGTTGTCAAGGCCTCGGCTAAGACGTCTGAAATAATAGGGTAAGACCTTGTCCAAAATCCATTTCTATTTTTTCTAATGAGGCCTACCAATGCATAGAGGGGCTATAGAGGGCCACACCCATGACTCAATAATTCCAATGCATTCCTCATATGAAAGTGGCTAAACATAAACAACATGATTATATGAATCAAATTTCACCAACCTATACACTTAAACACTGACCATTCTGAGTAATTCGGTGAATGGTTTCCAGAAAACTCATCCAGAGTGAAAATTATCATAAAAAATTCAATATAATATATTAGACTGTATAAATAATATATTAACCTCTATAAGATATAGAATTCAACATGGGTGTTGATTTAAACAAAAATACTCTAATAAATTCATTAAGTATTTTTTTGAGAGAAATACACTTTTATATTGAAAAGTAGAGTTCTTTTGGAAAAATAATTACATAAAATTAGAAATGAAATAATGTGGTTTTTTCATGATTAATTTATTTTTTTATAAAAAAATAGTGGCTTAAATTAGATTATATAATGCACATGAAAATAGGTAAAAATTTGATAAGTTAGTGTGAATCATGTTTGTTTATCTAAAAGAATTGAGAAATATTATTATAAAATATTTAACTCCCATTAAAATATGGAAGAATTATGATTGGTACACATATAAAGGGAATTAACATAGAACATATAATTATTACATAATAATAATTAATAATTATATTATAATTATCTGAGACAAAGGGTGTCCCGAAAGTAAATGGAGGTTTAGGTAGAAAACTCTTACCGTATGTGAGAATGTATTCTGTACTTGTCCTTAATATGAGGGATAATCATATTAAATACATCATTTAATTACTTCTGGACCTTATTTACATATATTTGATTCATTATATATTTATTATATTCATTTATGTGTCTTATTTATAAGTTATTAGATTGAATTACATTGTTCTGGAGTGTTCATTTCCTTGATTTCATGATTGGTTCTCTTGATTGTAAGAGTATATATGTTCATGTAAAATAGGAATTGAAGTCCATAATTGAATTTATATGTAATTAATGATCATACAGATGTTTAAATGAACATGTAATTCATTTTGATATTTTAGGTGAGGATGAATCATTAGATAAAACCTTAATGATAATTGCTTGGATTATTTTGAGTGGTTTCGCTCACAATGAGCTTGTTTTGATTTTTTTTCCACATAATGTTTTTATGATGATTCAAAAACATTACGAAATATATAAAATAAAAATATTATGATCGGGTTCAACCATTAATTTTTTTTCATGAACATCCACTAATATGGAAATATAAATTGAGAAGTCGTAGTTCTTGAATGGGATAAATTTACACATCTCAGATGGTGTTTTAATTTTTTATATAAAAAGAGGGGATATGATAGATAATGAAGAATTATTCCTTTAGAATAACTAAATTACAGTATATTTATGGTACCAGATTTATTATAAATTTTGGATTAGGGGGTGAGGAGAGAAAGAAATAAAGGATCATGAAATAAAAGAGATGTTGAGAAATCCCATCTGAAAATTTGGCAGCCTAACATCATCAGTTAAATATTAATAAAATATGTTCATGAGAGAAAATGTGTATCTATTCTTTTTTAAATAATATTAATAGTAAGGGGGATATGGAAATACATATCCCAACATAATCCAATGGAAATTAAAATGAAATAACATAAAAGGGTGTTTGAAAATGAGAAGGGTGGTAGATTCTCATTCCCTATGAAGTAACTCCATAAACATGAAGGTTTAGACCTTAAGGGATTAAGGGAACCTTTAGATGACTCTTAGGGTGGAACAAATAACATATCTTAGAGGATGATAAATTTATAATGAAAGGAATGGAATAAATGGGTGGGTATTTATTGATAAATTGAGTGAATTTTTTATTAATTTTTTTTGGAAACCTCAGCAATGTTTTATGCCAAACCATGGGATTTACCAGGGTTTTTTCCACATGGGAAACCTAACATTATATTTTAATTTACTAATGTGGACAATCATTTTATGTTATTTTTTACATCATTATGATTTCATTAAACATACAAAAACGTAAAACTGTATTTTTATTATTCACGAAAAACAAAATTAATTTATAAAATTCTCATAAATTTGGAGTAATGCAATATTGATGTTATAAATTCAAAAATGAAATTTATTTTATCATAATAATTCTCTAAATATGAAATCTTTTATTTTTTTCATTAAAAATAAATATTTGTTAAAAATAATATCGGACATAAAATGCTTAGTCAATTTTTACACCCTTAAAAAAATAAAATAATTTTAACATTTGTAATTAAAGAAGAGTGTTTTGATAATAATATTTCATTATTATAACCATTTATAAAACCTTATTTTGATATAATAATTTAAATCTCTATGAAATGTACAATTTTTAGCTGAAAAATAAATTTCTCAAATTTGAAATATTTTTAAGAAAAAATAAAATCAAAATTGAAATGATGGAACAATAATTTTATTTATACTTTATTAGGTGAGGATCCTATTCCATTGGTCATATTACTTTTCATAAGTGTATGTTACTATTAAAAAAAATTATATGTTTCTCCTATCAAACGCTAAATATCGTACTAAACATAACCGTATATTTCAGGTTTTCAAAATTCAGAACACAAAGGTGGATAAATTATGTATACATGCTAGGTTATACAAAATTGGTGTTTTGTAGAGACTAAGTGTTTCATGAATTATTTATTAAATTTATTTATATGTCCTTATGGTGTTACATCCCCCCCCCCCAAATCATCATCAAAATTAGTAATGTGTAGCCTCAGACAATGATTTGGGTGGTTCTTCATCATAATATCCTTAGGCTCCCATGTCACCTTTTAAATTTTATGATTTTTCTAAAGTACATTTTCCAGGTGTGTCTTATTATTCCACTACATATGTACTTTAGTGTATAGAATCTGAATAGGCTATTCATAATAATATAACTCAAGTTCCAATTTTATACCTTCAGAAGTGAGTATATGTGTTTGGTCTAACATGTACTTTCTCAACAATGAGACGTGGAACACATTGAGTACCTTAAAAAGGGTAGGAAGCATTACTAAATGTTAATACATAGCTTCAAATGTCTCCAGAATTTCAAATGGACCAATGTACCTATGGATTAGTTTACCATTAATCATAAATCTTATAACACCCTTCCATGGAGATACTTTTTTGAAAACATGATCGACCACTTGAAATTCAAAATCCATTCTTCGATTATCAGCATAGATATTTTTCATTATTTCAGTTGCTTTCATATGTGTTTGAATAGTATTTACCTTTATTTTTGTTTCCTCTAACATCTCGAGTCCCACAATCTTCCTTTCACCAACTTCATCGCAACATGTTGGTGTATGAAAACTTATCCAAACAATGCTTCATATGGTTCCATTTGAGTACTACAATGGTAACTATTATGTTATGAAAACTCCACCGAAGTTAAATATTGATCCCACATACCTTGAAAATAAATAAAATATGATATTAATATGTCTTCTAATGTCTATATCATCCTTTCTGATTTCTTGTCTATTTGACGGTGATTAGAAGTGCCCAATGGAAGCTTAGTGTCCAATACCATTTGAAGAATTATCCATAATTTCAATGTGAATCGAGGATCTAGATCAGACACAATTGAGGGAGGTTATCCATGAAGTCTCAAAACATTATTGATATAGAATATTCTAAGTCCCTTAAATGGAAAATAATATTTTATGTAGAATAAATGTGTAAATTTCGTAAGATGATCTACAATTACTCTTATTGCATCATTCTTTCGTGAAGTTTTGTGTAATCCAGTGACAAAATCCATGGTGATTTCATCCCATAACCATGTAAGAATTGGAAGAGGTTGAATTATTCCTCTAGGATATTATCATTTGGCCTTCACTTGATGACATAATAAACATATTGTTGCATAATCATGAATTTCTCTCTATATGTTTTCCCATTAGAAATGCTCCTTCAAATCCTGATATGTATATTTTTTATACATATTTAGATGTGTTTTTACATAAAAATCCATCACGTATTAATTTTTTTAAAATAATATCTATTCCTGATATTATTGTTTTGAAAATTCTTATATTGGATTGTAATTTGGGGATATATAATGGAAAACGTGCAAATTGGTGAAGTAGTGCGACACCGGATGTTTGAGAGAGAAGAAGATCTAGAATGTAAAGAAAAATGACTACATGTCATGTACTGATAGTACAAGTTCTAACAATATCATGTGAAATAGATCTCCTCCATACAATTTGTGATGACAAAACATGTTGTGAACTACAATTATGCATCGTATAACCCCAATACACGACATGATCAAAGTCAAACTAGCGTATGAAGATTCCATAGATTCAACATGGCGGAGGAATACATGGATCTAAAGTAAACAACATGTTTCTTGAGTACACATCATGATGAAGATGATATTATGGAAGTTAAATATGACGTGGGCCATTGTTTTTGGTAGAAAATCCTAAAATGGCACCCTTGATCGCCCTTTATAGGCATTTAGAAATACTCTGGACTCGAGGGTACAAGTAAGACCACTGGGAGGTTCTGTAGGATTCCACCATAGATTGGTTTTGTTTATGTTTTTCCTTACTTTATTTGATGTAATAATTGAATTATTTATATTTTAATTGTAATCATTGTGTTTTATATATTCTCGACTCTTTCTTTCATTCTCAATCTCTCTCATAAGGATTTGGGTTTAATCGCCATTGGCGATCATATGAGGATGGTTGGCTAAACACATAGGGGATAGCTGAATTGGTCAAAGTGGGTGTGTCCCATCATATTTTGGTTTATACTTTCTTATAATGATAAGATTATGCAATAGAATCATGTTGTGCCTAAATTCCTATTTTATTTTTCATTTATTCATTGACCAAATGATTTCAATAATGAACGAGCCCCATTAAGATTGAGATAATTTATTCATGATGATTGAACTGAATTACTCTTCTATATATATTAATCTAAACTAAATACAATTTAGTTATTTTTATTCATATGACCATGATGAATTTGGATTTTAGGGTAGTGTGATAAGGAATGCATATTTCTTCAATCAATAAAATAGTTTGGCTGTGTAGCTATTTTGCAATTAATGATAAAGTAATTTTGAAAAACCACCCCAGGAAACAGATTCCCATCTCTTCTATTTCACTTTTGAAATTCATTTATTTTAATTTCATAATTAGTTCAATAAAATAAAATTGTATCTGGACCGAACAAACCATTTGTTAAGAGATATCATCAATGAGTCTGCCGCTCTATGTGGGTACGACCCCGAACTTATTCTATATTATGCCTTAGTAGTTAGTACAATTTGAGTTATTATAAAGTTATAATTTGACACTTTCCTAGAGGAACTAACCATTCCTTTTGGGCTTGTCAAATTTTGTCACTACTGTCAGAGAGAATCCGAGCATTGCAGGTGACTTGAGACTAATTTATTAGGTTAAATACTATTTATATCACATTTCTTCCAGTTTTTTATCATATATTATGCATCTGGTAGTGTTTCATGGTGTGCAGGATGAGTTCTCAAATGAACTAGTATTATTCTGCACCACCATCAAATGACATTGAATATCTAGAGTATCGAATGGAATGAGAACCACTGAATTCATAAGGGTGGATAAAGAATGAAAACGGTTGGGATGAGTCATGTTCTCATGAGTACAATGAAATCCAACCACAATAGTGAAATGACACCTACTATCAGCCCGATGGGGGATCTCTCAGCTATCAATGCTACCAAGGTAATTGTTGGGCTGATAAGTACACTCACTACAACTATTTATTTCAACAAACTCAATAGCTTAAATTGATTAAGGACTATCTAGATTGCTTTCCCAGGTTATTTATGTGGTGGAAATGAGGATGGACACTAAGGAGAATGAACTAAATGAGTAGGGAGAATTGACTACTCACCTTGACCAAAATATTTTAAATTTTAGTTATCGCCTACCAATAGTTTCTAATACAGATACATTTTGTTTTACACATGAATTATTTCAAGGCGAGAAGGATGTCTAAGCTGTTGAAATAAAGGAACCTCAAGAGAAGTAATTTTAAGAAGACCATTCCTACCACCAACCTCAGGAAAATGAATTAGATGATAGAAAATCCACATTACTCGTGAATTCTTTCCAGTGTTGGATAAGAGGTTGGATGATCATGAAGCCCAACTCAGTGGAGAGGGAGAATTACATACTCACCTATCTAAATTTATTTCAAATTTAAATTCCATTATGAATAATCTACCATTAAATTCTTATATAGGAATTGAGTATTATAAGGATGATGATGAGGGGAATAAAATTGAATATGTTCAAACTATTGAATAAACAAATTGAAAAAAGAAGGAGGAGTCTATCAAGGAGGTATTTTTGGAGGATGATGTGATCTTTCAAAGTGACGATCCTTTGAATTTAGAAGAATTTTCAGAACCTGAGGAATCACTTCTATACATACAAAATGGTTAAAAGGAACAAAGGGAAGTCCTTTTGCAAATACGAGAAGAAGAGGAGGAAGTTGAAGGAATACAATCTATAGAATTAGAGGAGGAATAATATTTAAATGAATAGTAGAAGAATGTCACGGAGGTTCGATCCATTGAATTTATGATGGATGATGAAAAAGTAAAGGAAAAATATAATGAGAAAACATCCTTTGACCTCAAATGTGTTGTTTAGAGAGAATACGAATGGGACTCCCTCCTATAATTTCAAGATAATCAGGATACCAAAGTAGGTCCAACTGAAGAAATACTTATTGAATTTGAACCAATAGATGGGAAAGAAGTAGTGGTGGATAATGAAAAATACAAAATCTAGTCATATTTTGATTTCATATTATTTTCATTAAAACATTATTCAAAATGAATCCCACCATTAGTCAAGATGAACTAATAGATTAGGAAGAAAAAGAAAATCAGAGATACACAATAGTTTCAAGAATTGGTTAAATCCAAGATGATTATCTTTTTATGATGTCCCAATTACCAAACAAAGTTAAAAGGTTGAGCTGAATGGCCATAAAAAAGAGAAGCTTACAGGAGACAACACGGATTTCAAAAAAATGATTTTTGGGACTTAGATTTATATTATATTAACAGTTTAAATAAATATCCCTATAGTTGGTCTCTTTCCCTATTTAATCAAATTATTTTAAATTCTAAATGGCATGTACTTTCACTTTTTATTTTTACATTTTAGGCCCCTATAAAGAAGGATCAAGATGAAACTAAAGAGCTGGAAATTAGAACATTTCACATCATGTAATCACAATACACATCATCTACCTATCTAGAGAGAGCATAACTGAATCAATCAAAAACATAAATTAAATGGGAGTAATATTTATATTTTTTATTATCATTACACCCCTACTTCATTCTGTCACAAGATTTTTAAAAAATGAATGTATTGAATTGCTGTTGGAATTAGATTACATTCACCCACCAAAATGCTTGAATTTGTTGTCTAGTACTCACTGATCTATAAGGCAACAACACCAAGGAAACAAATTTTGACATGTTAGAAAATGTTAAATATGATGAAAATAAATGAAAAGAAATAAATGGAAATTTTGGAATCCAATTTCTTATGTTAATTCGGGATTTCATTTAAATGATAGCTAATATGATTACTCTTCATGTTGTTCATTCCAATAAGTATGAATTGAGTAAAATGATTATTTATTTCCATTCCATGACACAATTAACTCATATTATATTCCCATTCCAGAGAATATTCTGAACCAAAATTTTCATATTTCTCTAACAATATTTCTTGAGTGAACCATGGGGCATGCAAACCGATGAGAACTTCCATTGTTATCTTTTTCAAATCTATGAATATACAAATTAATTTTTGAAATGATTGATGCATTTTATTAATTATCCATTATATCTTAATACCCAACTACACATTAATCCTCCTTTATCTTGTATAAACCATGGATTTCCTTATTAGGATTAAGCTATAAGTCCCCATCCTTAAACATTACATAATCTTGAATTTTGTTAACAATTCACATTGAGGATCTTTTCTGGTTTAGCATTATAGAGAATTAGGTCATACCTATTACATTACATCTCAAAAATAACAAAGTATAAACTACTACCCTATCAAAAAAATTCACAATAATAAAACTCCTTAAATAAAACAAGAGTTATTTTCTTGATATAAATCTTCCTGAATTTTTCTATTCTCCCACCATTCTTTATACCCTATGAAATACATTTCAAAAACATGGGATGAGCATACAAATCTTAGTAAGGGTTATAAAACTAAGAAATAAAAAATTAGTCCATAAATACATAAAAATAAATGAAATCATAATTTTCAATCATTAACATACCAAAAAATATCATAAAATTTATGAATAACACATGGAAATCATAAATCATAAAGGTTATTTTTGGCATCCATAACACACTTACGTTGTAACTTTCACAGCTACATAGAGAGTTATGGTAGGAATACCAATCATAGTATATTCCCTAAATATATTAGGAGAAACATTAATGTTTACCAAGGTCACATTACCCAATGCATTGAAGAGCTATATCAGGCTCACTGACAGTAGGTTTATCATGGAACCACCCGTATATGTAAACAATGCCCAAGAAACCTAACTTAATCATATCACATAACAAAATCAGAAAAGAAAGATAAAATTTCCAAAATGCTATCACAATTTATCCTTTCAATATATTGGAAAAATTAATCCACTATAAAATCCATTTTCAATACCAAAAAATATAAAAATAGTATATGATATTTATTTTCTTTTTAAAAACATTACTACATATTAAGGAAGCCAAATACGAAATAATTTTTGCAGTTTCAGAAAGGATTTTTTCACCACGTACATTAAAAAGAAACATTATTTTTTTCATTTAATAAAACACTACATATAAAAATTATTACATTGAATTATGTTATAATTCAATGGGGTTTATACACCGTAGAAAAGTAAGTTGTATATAAATTACAACATGCCTCAATGAAAGGAGAATGAGACGAAGTCCTTAAAAAGGATTGTACCATTAGATTAAATATAAATCAATGACATAATTATGTTTGAAAAATATAAATACACCAAATATAAGTGGGTATTATGTGTTAAATAATAAAAGTCCATCCACACATATTCATAGCATGACATAATCAAGAAGTAGAAGTTTAACCCAAATAATTGAAATTGGGTTAAGAAGTTCCCTTACAAACATTCGGCAACCTAACAACATCACATGAAAATTCAGTAAATGAGTTGATGAAAGAGAAAAGGGTCTCTAATCACATATACATACAATGTACACCAATATAAGAATATATCCTAAAATTTTAAAATTGAAATTTAAAAACATGTCAGAAAAGATGTCTTGGACTTGAGGAGGATGGTGAAAAGTTCCCCTAAAAAGATCATTTTGTAAAAAAAATATATTGATTGTGTGTATTAACATTAAGTACACATAAATCAAGTATAAATACAATAGAGTATATCAAAATTTATATCTCACATAATCATATAATGTCATAATCAATAAGTATAAGTTTAACCCAAAGAATTGAAATTGGGTTTAGAAGTTACCTTACCTCATTTTCGACATGACTCATTCACTATTTAATCTCTTGAATAATATAATAATGTTAATTTATACTTGATTTAAAACCTTTTTCAGGGCCATTTTTTCTTTTATATCACTTATTACCACGTTATAAACATTACATTATCATTTACGTTTATAACAGTTGTTTTTTATATTTGGTAGTCGAGTGAAAAATGAACTTTTAATTACAAGTTGTTTATGTTGTCAAAAGTCCATTATCACCATAATTATATTAATTATTTAGATATCATATATATTATATATAAATTTAGTATATATATGTATTTATAACATTAAATAATACTTGGAGATATGAAACGAAATGCACCGTTCATGGAGACAGTAATACATATGTACGCATGAACGCTAATTTCATTTATATTTCATATTTAATGGAATTAAAAATTAATGACACAAAAGTATATTATAACTCCAGTATAATATCATATAAAATTTTGTTAACTCCATCATTTATATGTTCCACGTATTTCATGAACTAATCATATCACTTTGAGGGGGGCGGTAGTCCACACATCCTCAAATGAAATTATTGTATTTACCCATTATGGAAATAATAAATGAATGATATAAATGAAAAATATAGAAACATATAATCAATATAAATATAATATATATCACATATTATTATAGTGCCATCATAAAGACCACCATGAGAGGCGGTAGGAGGTAATTGAACAATCATAATGACCTCCATTAGATGGAGGTGTGTGGATGTTTAGTTCTAATAACAATCATAAAAACATCCTATTATATTGAATATACTCATTTTGTTATAAAATAATGAAATAACAGAGTTTAGGGGGTTGGAGAAGGAAAATAAAAGAAAAGAAGTTGACAAAAGATGTTACATTTAAATCGGGTACTTCCCTTTGGTTTGAACCAAAGGCTTTATTTAATTGATTATTTCATAGGGTAAGGCTTCTATTAGGAATAGAGGAATGTTAGGAGCTTCTTGGAACATTTTTTTTGTATGATCCATGGGGAATTAGAGTTGTGTGTAATGGGATAGAGGTGGTGGCCTTTTTTAAGTGGGAGGAGGGGATCTTTAGGAAAGTTTGAAATTATCACTTTATTATAAAATTATGTTTGGTGTAAAAAGGTCCAAAACATATTTTACTATATGATAAGGTGAATATATTTCGAAATAAAATCATCCAATAATAATTGGACATGTTTTGGATATTTTTTAATCCTTAACTTTTAAATTTAACCTTTTTTTACTATTACTATTATATCATGTATTTAACACTTTGAGAATAACAATAGTTACAAAAACAAGACAAATATCCATTGAAATCTTCAATAATACAATTTTATACTTTTGATAACTATTTTTCAGAATATTATATTTTATTAAAATTTTATAATATTTAATAAAATATTTTATATTTTAAAATATGAATTATGTGAATTTTGACACTATTCATATCATAACTTTTTAGAAAATCCAAACCAAATTTATTCATTAGAAAATATTCATTAATTAAAAGATTCCAAGTAATAATAATCTAATGAATTAGTTTATGGTATAAAATTTTAAATATAAAATTATTTTATTATTTATATTATCAATTATTTGAGTCCTTTATTATTGAAGCAATTACTACATCAGCATTGAGTCATAATGAAATTTATTTATCATATGTCTTAAATTTATAAATAAAATACCACAATTTAGGAAATATTTATATATTTCTAATGAGTATTTATAGTTGAAAATAGAATTTACATAACCCCATATAAAAAATGTTTTACTAAAAGATATATGTTTATGTTGTATTTTATTAAACATTAAATTAAAAGTAATTAAATGTCATTTTCACTTATAAGTGGCTCCATGGGGTCTCAAAATTAACCCAAGGATTCCCATGGTTGTAAATGTATAATAAAATAGGTTTAGGACATGTGTTAGGTTAATTTAATGTTATTATAATATTATTTGTACCCATATTTACAAGATTTACCCTTTAACCATGGTAAATAAACTATTTACCAATGTTACTATTCATAATGTCTAAAAATAAAAGTTACCTAATTTCATAACTTGGGTATCTTGATTCTAAATATAGAATCCATTTTTCCAAATTCAAAACACATAAGTTTCAGAAATTAATTTAAAATTAATTCTCGTTGTCAAAAAAACAAGCGTCTTTTTAAGAAATAATAACAATTAAACGATTGCCACATTTTTATATACGAATTCTAAGTGAAATTACTTAAAATTACCAAAATTGGATTAAATTGTAAAAATACAATCTAATTAAACATTAAAAACAATTAAAAATATAATCTAACCATATAAAAAAATTAGATTATATGAGAGTTTTGAATTAAAATGTAGTATTTTCACTATTCATTTACAAATTAACTTTATCAAAAAAAGACTAAAATTTTACCCAATGTATATTTCTATGTCCCTTTTATAAATAAGAAATTTATTTTTTCAAATTGAACAAATAAAAGTAACAAAAACTACATTTAAAAATGGTTTTCTATCAAAAGGCGGTAAATCAACCGTTTAAAGAATATTGGTGTATTTCATACTTAAAATCAGATTCATTATTATTTTACACCTCTAAAATTAATTAGATAAAAGTAAAAACATTTAAAAAAAATGTGTAATAATATTTTAGCTAATTATTTTCATTCCTACCAATACATTGACTATACGTTAATTTCCATTTAAAATAATAATTACATTTTTTTCGGTATAACTCAAAGTTGTGTGCAATGTTAGATTTCGATTAAAAATGTTGTTTAGTATTGAGTATAATATTTAATTTAAAAATATTAATAAATATGAAAAATTCATGGTTATTATTTACCTAGGATGTTACATCCTTCCCCCTTTTGGGAATTGTTTCCTCGTAGTTTTAATATTTGGCTCAGAAACATCATTAAAAGTCTCACATCCGTAAAAGAGTCAATAAAACTATCAATTTAAAAGAAAATAAGTGAAGTATAATGGTCACCTGAGATAACCCAAACCAGGATTCCATGTTAGAAAACATGGATATGGAAGAAAATCTTAGTGTCATTTTCTCATGGAGAGTGATAGAAAAAATTATTTGGATAATGTATACAACAATAAAACCACAAACTTGTGATGGGTTAAATGATCTTTGATTCCCCAATAGGAAAAGTAAACGGACAAAAAAATTTATGTACCTTTTCATAATGTTGGAGTATTTATTTATGAGATTGAATAAGATCATAAGGAAATATACTTACTTTTCAAGTAGAGTTTTATCCTTTAATAAACTTCTACCATGATATCGTCTATTCTACAAAACGATGAGTATTCAAGATGACTTTGTCATGCCAGAAGCTCTAGAATCAATATCTAGAGAATGTAATAATCCAAAAAATATGAACTATATATGTCCCTTTTCTTTAGACATTATCCAAAACAAAAATGGTTTGTACAAGGTCAGGTGATCCCCAAAAACGATAATCCTTTATAAAAAATAAATACTACTGTTAATATCCAAAATTAAACAAAAAATACCCAATGTTCAACAAATACCATTCAATAAACAACTTTCCTTAATAATTATCAAATTAATACAAACTAATATTGAAACCCAAAACACAGTTGGATTTAATCACATAGTCTTCCATAGTAAATCATAACATTTATCTCCAAATAACATCTAATACTCTTAAAGACTTATACTAAAAAGTAATTAACTGAAACACATATTCTCTATAAAATGGTAATCATTTCCATAAATAACCCAAATTGATATAGGTATACAATAAAAACATAGAATCTTCCAAAATAAAATTTCAACCATTACTCCACCAATGAAATCCCATAGTATTTTATTTTTTGTAGCAATATAGTTTCCCAAAAGAGAAAATGCCTTTCATAATAACATTTATCTGTTAATTACCAAATCATTTTCCTATTCAAAGAAGACCTATTTGATAAAACATAAGTTCAAAAAATAAACATATTATTGATCTGTAAAATCATTTGATGAAAGATAATAAGTCATACTAACTAGGGACTTCACATCGTCTAGTGGCAGGTGATAAATCTCAATCACACTTTGGATGTGGGTTCTATTCCTGAGGCCTTTCTGGATGTGAGAGGTTTTCACCCATCTTGCATGTTATCCCTTTTTATAAAACTAAAAAATAACCCTAACATGATTTAACCTCAATGGTTTTCATGTACCTATCATTTTCATTTCAAATAATAATGACCAAAATATCTTAATTCATGAAGTCTTATATATATTGACATTTTCTTACCACCATAAAATAACACTACTCCAAATGAAAGAACATTATACCATGATCATGGTGTCCACCTGGCTTCATCATCATCTTGTTCATGTAGATAGATGGTCCATGAATTGAAATAATGATTTAGAGATCCTTGAGAAGCATCTGCTTCCATTATCCAAATACACCTCATAAAACTAGGGTCATATGGGTGTTCACTGAAAAATAGCTTCGGAAAATAATCATGTATGACATGTAATTTAAAAACATCTGATAAAATGTTTTTTTATAAATAGTGTTTGAGTTTGAGTTTGAAACATTCCATCAGTGGTCCTTATAAAATACCATAAATTTGTGTTGAAAAACTATAATTTAAAATAAAATATAAATTGCTTGTGAATGGATATCCTTCTTCAACACATTTTTTAAAGACATAATATACTTAAAAATCTTGTGATAAAGTAAAATATTTGAAAATTAATGGATAATATTTACCTTTCATGAAAATATGAGAATATTGAGAAAATAGTATTCGATTAAATAGAACTTATGATCCATAATGGTATCGAGGTATAGTGGAGGTGTTTGATATCTCAAAAAATTTCTTGAAAGTGAGTTATATGTTATAAAATGTTTCAAAAATAATAAGGACATTAATTTTTAGTAATTATAGTAATCATGTCATCAGGAAGAGATAAGAATATATTTTGACATCCTCCTCCTTCCATTTGTAATAGACTTTCCTTAATCTGAAAAAGTTACAAAATAAGGATTTAACTTAGAGAGTAGACATAAAGACTAACCATGTGTCTAAAAAAACTCATAATCCATAAAGTTGTCTAAACCTATCTATGATACCAACTATAAGGCCTCATTATTAAACATTACATAATCTTGAATTATGTTAATAATTCACATTGAGGATCTTTTCAGGTTTAGAGTTTTGGAGAATTATGCTATAACTATTACATTACATCTTAAGGATAACAAATTATACACTTATACTCTATCTAAATTTTTAATAATAATAAAACTCCCTAATAACTAGAGATAATTTGTTGATATAAATCATCTTAATTATTCCTTTCCCCTACCCTTCTTTATACGCAGTAAAAAAATTTCAAAAACATGGGACGAGCATAATTATCTCATAAAGGGTTATAAAACAAGGAAAGAAAACATTAATCCATCAATACATACAAATAAATGAAATCATACTTTTCAATATTTAAAACAAAACACTAGATCATATGAATTATGGATATCACATGGAAATAAAAAATCATAAAGTTAAATTGTGGCATCAATAACATACCTATGTTGTAACTTTCACAACTACGTAGTGCGTTATGTTGAGAATACCCATCATAGTATATTCCCTAAATATCTTAGGAGAAACATTAACATTTACCTCTATCACATTACCCAGTGCATTGGAGAGATATCATGGGCTCACCCACCCTTTTTTTATTACGAAACCACCCGTATACGTAAATAATTCCCAAGAACCATAACATAATCATAACTCATAACACAATTAGAACCAAAAGATACAATTTCCACATTGTAATCACAATATATCATTTCAATATATTGACATAATCAATCCACTCACAAAAACATCTTTAATACCATTATAAATAAAAAGAGTATATGGAATTTATTTTCTTTTTAAAATCATTACAACTTGTTAAGGAATCCAAATATTATATAATTCTTGCGGTGACAGAAAGGTCATTGTCACAACATATGTTAAAAATAAACAATTTTTTTCATTTAGTAAAACAATATGTTGAAAAAATATCCCATTTGAATGAAATTAAAAATCAAAGGGCATTATACACCGTATAAAATAAATTCATGTATAAATCAAAATATGTGTCAATGAAAGGAGGTTGAGATAAAGTCCCTTACAAATATTTTACCATTAGATTAAGGATAAATCAATGAAATTATTATGTCTAAAAAATATAAATAAACAAAATATAAGTGTATATTATGTTTAGAATAATCAGAATGCATTTTCACATATTTATAGCACAACATAATCAAATTTATAAGTTCAACCCAAATAATTGAAATTGGGTTCAGATGTTACCTTACAAAAAACTCGATAGCCTAATAGTGTCACATAAAAATTCAAAAAATGAGTTGAGGAGATAGAAAAGGGTCTCTCATCACATGGACATATAATTTATAGAAATAGAGGAACATATCCTATAATTTGAAAATTGAAATTTAAATACATATCATAAAAGAAGTCTTTGACTAGAGGAGGAGGGGAAAAGGTTCCCTTACAATGATAATTTTGTAAATAAAATAGATTGATTATTGTATTAACATTAATTAACCATAAAGAATTTATAAATACAATATAGGATATCAAAACTCATATCTCACATTATCATAGCATGAAATAATCCAAAAGTTTAAATTTAACATAAAGAATGGAAATTGGGTTAAGATGTTCTCTTACCACATGTCCGACTTACTCGTTCATTCTTCAATAACTTGAATAATAAACTAAAGTTATTTTTTAATTTCATCAAAAAAACATTTCAATTTTATTGTTCCTTTTATATAACTTATTACCATGTTTTAAACATTACATAATCATTTATGTTAATAAAGGACTTTTTGTTGATATTTCGTACTCGAGTCAAAAATGAACGTATAATTAAAGTTTTCCATGTGTTAAAAAGTGAATTATCTACATAATTATATTAATGATTTAGATATCATATATTTCATATATATCTAGTATATATATATATATATATTGCATAATATTTGGAGATAAGAAATGTAATGCACCGTTTATGGAGATAGTAAGTCGTATGTACGCTTGAACGCTACTTTCATTTCTATTTCGTATTTAATGGATTGAAAACATAATGATAAATAGGTATATTATAATTCCAGTATAATATCATATATAATTTTATTAACCCCATCCTTTATACATTCCACGTATGGCATGAATGAGTCATATCACTTTGAGGGGGTCATAGTCCGCACTTTCTCAAATAAAATTATCGTATTTACCCATTATGGAAAAAATAGAGGAATGATATAAATGAAAAATACAGAAAAATAAAGGCAATATAAATATAATATATATCACATATAAATATAGTGCCATCATACTGGCCACCATGAGAGGCGGTATGAGATAATTGAATAATCATTGTTTCGTGAGGCAGTAGTTCGCCATCTACAGAAATAGTATGTCTATATCCATTAGATGGAGGTGTTTGGTTGTGTGTATTTCTCATAAAAATACTATTATAATTCATATATTGAATTTGATATAAAATAACTGAATAATGTGAGTTTATGTGTTTGTATATGTAATATAAAGTAAAAGAACACGAGAGAAGACGTTGCCTTTAAATCAGGTAACTCCCTTTGGTTTGAACCAAAAGGCTTTCTCGAGTTGCCTTATGACTAGGTGAAGTATTCTAAGAGGAATATAGTTATTTTGGGATCTTATTGGAGATGATATTTTATGATCCAAGTTGCTTGAGAGGTGTGTGTAAGGGGTTAGAGGTGGTGGCCTTTTATAAGAGAGAGGAGGGGCTCTTTAGGAATGTTTGAATGTATTATTTTATTATCAACTTATATTTGGTTTAAAAAGGTAAAAAACATATTTAATTCTAATATAAGGTTAATATTAGTCTAAATGAAATCATCTAATAATAATTGGATAGGTTTTCGATATTTTTTAATTCTTATCTTTTTTTTAACCCTTTTTTACTCTTACCATTTTATCATGTATTTTACAATTTGAGAATAAAAATAGTTACCAAAACAAGACAAATATCAATTTAAAGAGTAAATAATAAATTTTTTGACATATGATATCTATTTTATAGAATACAATATATTTTATGTTTTATAATATTTAATAAAATATTTTATATATTAAAATATGAATTATGTCATGTTTGACACTATTCACATCATGAATTTTTAGAAAATCCAAAGCAACATCATTATTTTAAAAACCTTCACTAATTTAAAGATCACAAGTCATAATAATATATAAAATTCCTGTATGGCATAAAAAGTTTCAAAATAACTTTATTTTAACATTCATAATATCATTTATTTGAATCCTTTATTAATGATGCAATTACTGCATCACCATTATGTCATAATTAAATTTATTTATTTAGTGTATAAAATTGAAAAATAAACTACCATGATTTAAAAAATTTATTTTTATAAGAATTATTTATTTTTGAAAATATAGCTTATATAAACCCATATAAAAACAGTTTTATAAAAAGATATATGTTTATGTTATATTTTCATTAACATTAAATTAAAAGTAATTAAATGTCATTTTCATTTACAAGTGGCTCCACGAGGTCCCAAAATAGTCCCAAGGATTTCCATGTTCGGATATGTATAAACCAATGGGGTTAGGACATGTGTTAGGTTAATTTAATATTTTTATAATATTAGTTTTTTACCGTTATTTACCAAATTTACCCTTTAACCATGGTATATAAAATATTTACCGAGGTTACTATTCATAATGTCTAAAAATAATAATTACCTATTTAAAAAATTTGGACCTCCTGATTCCAAATGTGGAATCCAGTTTTCTAAATTCAAAACACAGATGTTGCAGGAATTAATTTAATATTAATTTCGGTTGTCAAAACAAAAAAAAATGTGTTTTTATGAAAAAATAACTATCAAATGATGGACACTTTTTATGTATAATTTTAATGTGAAATATCTTGAAATTAAAAAAATTGGATTAAATGGTAAAAATAAAATCTATTTACAATTTGAAAACAATTAAATATATAATATAACCATATAAATAAATTATATTTAAAGGCCATTTTGAATTAAAATGAAGTATTATTCACTATTAATTAAAAAAATAACTTTATCAGAAAATAATTTTTTTTACCCAAAGTAAATTTTTATGTGCCTTTTTTAAAGAAGAAGTTTATTTTTCCAATTGGAACATTTAAATGTGAAAAAAAAATATATTTAAATAGGGTTCTCTATCAAAAGGCTGTAGATCGACCGTTAAAGAATATTAGAGTATTTCATGCTTAAAATTAGATTCATTCTTAATTTAAATCTGTAAAATTTATTGGA
This sequence comes from Viscum album, assembly GCA_963277665.1. NCBI lineage: Eukaryota > Viridiplantae > Streptophyta > Magnoliopsida > Santalales > Viscaceae > Viscum > Viscum album. Next base: position 491,248,890 of record OY728140.1, on the reverse strand, counting down.
TAAAAGAAAAAACATTTAATAAACATGTGTACTAATATCTTATTTAGTTCTTTTCATTCCAACCAATACAATGATCATGTGTTAACAACTATTTAAAATAATAATTATATTATTTTTTGGTAGAACACAATGTTGTGTGCAACGTAATATTTCAAAGAAACTCATTGTTGTGTGTTAAGTATACTATCGGAAATAGCATCCCCTATAAATTAAAATTAATATTTAATTCCTATATATTAATAAATAAGAAAAATTCAAAATCTTTATTTACCTAGAATGTTACATAAGCCATGTTACAGTACATTATTTCCTTTCATACACAACTCTTTTTAATTTTCATGATATTCAATTGAATGAGTGCGGGGGAGAGGGTTTTATGGTGGATGTTGGATGTGATATATTTAGGGTATATTTCATGGTGCTTTCATGGGATTGTGGGGATGGTTCATATTTAAATTCATTATATTCCATTGTATATCCATCTTGTTGTTAAAAAATATACAAAAATAAATGATGAAAAAATTGTTTGTGAGTTGGGAGAATAAAAAATCCCCATTTTATACATTGATTATTTTTATCATATATAGTTAGGTGGTGTAGGTGAGTTTTATTCCAGTCATGAAATTCGAAAAAAAACATAAAAACTGAAGGAAAAAAAGATAGCAACAAGAGAGGATTATCATTCATTATTATTACATTGTCTCCAAGCCTTCACTCTATGATTTGGGGGGTGTTTGAGATTGAATTATATTTTTTTTGATGGATCATTTCAAAGATATTTTTTTAATATCATTAAGTTTACATTAGAGTTTATATTACTCCTTGATCCTTATTTAATTTTTACCATTTTACCTACCTACCCACAGTCATAAAGTCATTTGATCCTTATTTCAAAGCCCTCATGATTAAATGTGATATTTGTCTTTACAGGATGTAGAAAGTAGATTTAAAAAGAGCCTATGGTTAAGAATATATACATGAGGTATGAGTATATCTCTATTAAATTATTACCTTGAGTGATGTGTGTATAAATTAAATGGTGAGGAATATCATAAATGGAATGGGTTTTGGTGAAAGGTTTAAAACTATGTTTGAAATGGTAGAAATGTCTAGAATTGCACATTTTAAATGAAGCATGATTTTGGGGATTATTTGTTTGGTAGGATTTTTACTCCAAAAATATATAGTTATAACATGTTTTAATGATCATCATAACATGAAAATTATCTTATTGATATATGGATCCTTTGTGATTTAATGTTGGGTTTTTTCTCATGGACGAGCAATGATTTGAGTGTGGGGGTATTTGATATCTATATTTTTTTTATACATATTTTGAATTTTTTTACATACGAATTCATCACATATTAATTTATTTAATATAACATCCATTCCTACTATTAATTCTTTGAAAATTCTTATATAGGAATTTCATTTGGAGAAATATAAAGGAAAACATGGAAATTGGTGAAGCTACGTGACATCGGATGTTTGAGATAGAAGCAAAGATAGAAACTGGAGAAAAATGACTACATGTCGTGTACTGAGAGTACACACAGTGACCATATCATATGAAGCTGATCTAAAGTTGAAAATTCATGGCAATGAAACATGTTGTGAACTTAAAGTACATGTTATGTAACTCCAGTACACGACGTGACTAGAGTCAAACCAGCATACAAAGAATCCAAGGATTCAACGCGGAAAAAGAAAACTTGGATCTGAAGTACATGGAGTGTAGCTCTAGTACACATCATAGCGGTGGTGATATGATGGAAATTAAATATTATGTGGTTTATAGGTTTTGTCATAAAATCATATACAAGGAACCCTCACCTTCCCTTCTTATCCATTCATAAAAACTATAGAGATGAGGGGGTAAGCGTGACCACAGGGAGCTTCCGTAGGATTCCACAATAGATAGGTTTTGTTTGTGTATTCATTTCCATTATTTTATGTAATCATTGAATTATTTATATTTTAATTCCATTCATTGGGATTTAATTATTCTTGTCACTTTCTTTAAATCTCAATCTATCTCCTATTGATATGGGTTTAATAATCAAAGGAAATCACCTGAGGATGGTTGGATAAACCCATAGGGGAGAGATGAATTAGTAAAAGGGTGTATGTGCCATCATAGTTTGATTTATCAAGACTCGTAATGATAATATTATGTGATAGAATCATTTTGTTGCTATATTACTATTTTATTCCTCATTGATTCATTTACCTAATTGTTTTAATAATGAATGAACCCCAACATCATTTAGAAAATTTATTCATGACGATTGAATTGAATTACTCTTCTGTATATAAAAAATTGAACTAAATGCAGTTTAGTTATTTTTATTTCTCTAACCACAATTAGTTGGATTCTACGATATTTTTATAGGCAATGAACATTTCTTATTTAAAATAAAATGTTTGGTTGAAAAAATATTTTTCATGAAAGGAAAATTTAAATTATCAAATCCATAACTTGAAACAAATTCCCCACTCTTTTGTGTCCCTTTTGAAATAAATTTATTTTAATTTCAAAATTAGTATAATAAAATCGAACTGAAATTAGACTAAACAAACCTTTGGAATAGATTTTTCATCACTACATTTCCTAATCTCTATGGGTATGACCCTGCACTTCTGTTATACTACTCCTTAGTAGTTAGTGTAGTTCGAGTTAATATAAATTTCTAATTTGACCCATTCCTGGGGGAACTAACAATGCATTTCGGAACATCAAATCCCTATACATTTTAGTGATACCATGGTGTATAGTTAAATTTCACCTATGGTAATCATCCAATAAATAAATTTTTAGCTCGGGTATAGAGGGAACACTTATCCTCTTCCCAAATTTGAAAATTCCAAATTCACATGTGAAGTTAGTCAAATTTCCTTTATTCACACATTTAATTTTATATAGAATATTCTCATCATCATACTGAGAAGTTTTAATTATTTCCAATTAATATGGATGGGTATCCAATTGAAAAAGAACTGATATTTCACCTTCTTTGATAAATCTCATATCCAACTTTACTAGATCTACGAATAAAAATCATTTTCAATCCTTGTTTTTTTTAAAAGTCCATGATCCTTAATAATCAATGAATCAACTATCTTATTTTTATTTCCTGGGTGGTAGAGTATGGTATAATTGTAATATTTGAGTAGCTTTATCCATCGCATTTTCCTCATGTTGGGTTTTTACTATTGGAAGATATATTTCAAGCTCTTGTGATTAATATATGTCATGACACACCTTATCCAATATGAGGGAAGGGACATCAGATTGCCAGAACTTTCCTTCCTCATGTTGAAGGAGAGATAATGACCATAAAAACCCACTTTTAATATGTCCTAGAGTGTATACTAGCACAAAGGGTATAGAATCACACAGAAAATGGAAGGCATTACAATTTTTATTTAGTAGGATCGGGAGATAAGATTATAAATCCCAAACAGTACCAAAACTGGGGGTATAGGTAAAGCCAAAACAAACCATTCCTATATGCATGTTCCTAAAATAAGTGCTACAAAAGTACAAGAAAACACCAAAGGAAAGTACCAAAGAAAAGAAAAATAGCAACAAAAATTACCCCAAAGTCTGAACTAGTAGGGTCTTACATGGTCCTCAAAGTCATCCTAGAAGCCTGAAAGTAGTTTTATATAGGTAGGGTGAGTATACAGGTATAATCAGTAGGGAAAACCAAAAGCTCTCATGAACAAGTGGGGAGACATACTAATTCCCAATGAAAAAGGATATAACCAAAGAACCTAGCAAGGAAACTATCCTCCAAATCCTCACCAAGTCACACTCCCCAAATAACGCATGTCATGTAATGTAATAATAAAACACATTGATGTTTGAGTACCCCGCGCCACTTTTCCACTATTTATTAAAGATTACCTATACATCAGACCTCCCCCACCATTCTCACCGAAGTCTTACTACCATACCCCACCCACACACACCTGGGCTACCACAACCACACATCCCGCCCGCAGACACCTTGACCAAAACAACCATATGTAACCACTCCTACAGAAACCTAGGCTAGAACAAATATCCCAATTCCTGAAGACACCTAGGCCTCATCCAGAAGACACTTCGGAAACAACCTACCCGTACACATTAGGGCTAAATACCACAACATACCCTGCCTGAAGAATCATGGGATATAATGGACCTCGGGCCATCACATCCTCCCCAAAGAGACTTGGGAAACTCAAAAAAGAGATCAAAAAATGAGGTAATAACCACCCACTCATTGGAGTGTTGGAAAAAACACCCTCCCCCAAGAAATTGAGGTTTTCAGAACGAAGTGTTCATCATGGGTGGGGCATGAATAAGAAACAAAAAAAATTATACATATTGGTAATAAGAACTCATCTCAGCCTAGGGGTTCCAAAATCAGCCCAAACATAAACACCATCATTATTATTCATTCATAAAAATCACCACAGCCACAACCATGTCACAACTCCTTTGTGGAAAACAATTCCCCATAGAACCCATTCTTCTTTTCATAATCAAGTGATTACATTTACGTAATTTTTCACTATTGGGAAACTAACATGCATAGCCACAAGCCAATGAAGTTGAAACAACCAAGAATCAATTTAAGCATTCACACCCGGTTCTATTTTAAAGTCACAACAACAAAATGGATCTGTGAGATCCCTCAATGTACTAGAACCACACCAAGCCCTAGCATACAACCTTACATGGCCTTAGGTCCACAAAGAAATTATTTCTCAATAGCGGATCCCATCCCCATCCATGTTACCTCACAAGAATCATCCGTAAGCATCACTAGAACATATAAATGGAGTTTTCAAATTTGAATATGCCATTCGTTTTATTCTATTTTTTCCATTTGGTTAACCAAGGTGATCACACAATGATTCTTATTCATTGGGATTCCATTTAATCAACTTAGTTTACATGATTTACTAGTTTCCATATTATATTCATTCAATCACATAAATATCCAGAAAACAGAGGTTTATTAGTGCTCAATAAAGGAACTCTATTTACCATGATTTTCAGTGGACACAAACCCATTCAATTCACATAACATAGTAAAAGATAAAAGAGTTCAACATAATTATAAAACAAACCCCTTCATTATTTGAATCCATTTATTATCTTCATTAAGGTTTGGTTTCATCCATACCAATAGAAAGCATTATCATACCCACCCTTCATGATACACAGTTAAGATAGACAAAAGAAAACCCTCTCCGGATGATCAATGATCAAAGTTTTTCTCCTCACACCCATAACCAGGATGGGTGACTTGCAGGAGAGGAACTCAGAGGACTCCAAGAATGAGATTGAAAGGCTCCGGCATAGGAACACCATTAGCCTCGGGAATGGCGATTCCAAACACACCATTGATAGAAAGAAACCCACGAAGAAAAAGAAGGAAAGAATTCTAATGAGATAAAAATGAGATATACTGAAGTTATGTCATATGAAAAACATGAATGACTTTTAAGGTTGATAGTGGTTTCACCACAGGGTTGGACGATTACACATGATGGAATTTATTGTTCTTTAATAATTCACATCAGCGGGGTGGCCATAACAGCTATGTGTCAAAGTATTTCATTTATAGAGGGGAAAACGGGTAAGTTGAGGGTCTCCCCACTCCGAAGGGATTTAAAATGTTGTTTACGTGTCTAAGACAGATTTAAACCACTTTAAAAAGTTTAAAGGCATTAAGTGACATTAAGAGAAAGACTAGGGGAAGATACCCTGAAAATCCCTTATGGCACTGATCATTGACACACCGATCAGTGACTCACCGATCGGTGACTCACCAATGGGTAACACTAGGATGAAATCCAGCCACTGATAAGCCGTCCTTCATATCCGTACTTATTAATGGGTCGAGGGAGTCCCAAACCCTAGAAATTAGAAAATTAATGGACTAGGAGTGTCCATGATATTACATCAGGTACCTATCAAACTATTCTCGCCCTCGAGAATTAAAAATAGACTGATGTAAAGAGAGGTTTCTGAACGACAACCTTGAAATATACCTCTTTGGAGAAAACCTACTCAACACCGAAGAACATCACTCCCTCAAGTATCCAAACAACATATAATGGTGTCACTCTCTAGACATATAGAATAGAGAGTCCTTTTCCCCCATGTCAAGATATTATCCTCTTTGGTCGGCACTGTCTCGCCTGCATGAGTTTAATCATATCCACTCTAATTCATCTTGATTAGGGATCGATTTCTCCCTTCCCCATAGTTAGGAACCCTCACACACATTCAGATAACAAGGAAAATGAAAAACTTCATAGTTAATATTGTTAAGTACTACATCACAAAAAAGGGTATGAAACAAAACAAAAAAAACTCAAAACAGCTCTGCGTACTGGGTGGGAATCAATGCCTCCTGTTCTGAGGTACACTCATCGAAGCCACCATGCCTCCATGACACATGAACAAAGGGAATGGTTCATCCATGAAGCACCTTCTCCTCATGAAATTTGATCATTACCAGTGTTTCTACAAATGTTGCATTATCTTTGATATTCAGCTATCCCCAGTCGAGGACATGTGAATCATCATGTAAATACTAATGGATCTGAGACACATGGAAGACATCATGCACTCTCAGTAGCGATGGTGGTAGTGCTAGCTTATAATTCACTTTGCCGACCCTCTGCAACAACTCGAAGGGTCCGAAGAACCTGGGAGAAAGCTTACTCCCCCTGTCGATCCTTCATTTCCCGCACCGAGTGGAGACCATTAAGAACATGTGGTCCCTGACCTAGAACTACAAGGGTCTCCTTTTACAATCGACATATAACTTATTCTATTTTTGGACGCTTTTATTCTTTCTTGTATAAGTTGAACCTTCTCCTTCATGCTCTGCACCACCTCTAGACCAAGAACGCCTGCTTCATTGACCTCTATCCGGCACACGGGTGAATGTCATGGACTCTACTATAATGCTTCAAACGATGCCATGCCAATAGTAGAGTGATAGTTATTATTAGAGGGATACTCTACTAAGGAAAAATTCCATTCAAATGATCCCCTAAATTCCAAAACACATTCCCTTAGAATATCCTCTAATGTTTGGATAGTTCTCTCTGTCTTCCCATCTGTCTGGAGGTGGAATGCAGTGCTAAGGCATATCTAGGTTCTAAAAGCATGCTGTAATCCCCTCCAGACTCGTAAGGTAATCCATACTTCCCTATCTGAAACTATGGACCTCGTAACTCCATGAAACTTCTCCACCTCATTCACGTATCTCCATGCTAATGCATCCACCGTACTTGACTCCATGATCACTAGGAAGTGAGATTATTTCACCAGTTGGTCTACCACTACCCAGATATAATCATAGCCTCCTTGAACCCTGAGTAGTCCTGTGACGAAATCCAAAGAGATGTCCCCCCAACTCCACTCAGGGGCATCTAAAGGATGGAACAAACCACCTGGGACGCGGTGTTCAACCTTCACCTACTAACACACCAGGCACCTTCCCACGAACTCTGCCACTTCCCACATCACCCTGGGCCACCAAAACTGTCCCCTCAAGCCCTAGTATGTCTTTAAAACTCATGGGTGTACCACTATGAGTGAGTTATGTAAATCACGTAGAACTCCCTTGCGCATCATATTTAAGAGAAACAACACCATTAGGAAAATCATCTGATTCTGACCATCCTCTGACCACCCTTCCGGAGCATTTCCTTGGATAACCCGATCACACATCACTTAGATATCTATTTCTCCCCACTAAGATGCCTCCACCTTATACAATATAGAGGACTGCACTATCATCTAAAATAGGAAACCTCTACAACCATCCACCCTCGCATCCATTTGTATGGAAGCCAAATCCTATATTGCCTTCCATGCATCCACAAATTCCTAAACAAATTTCCTCCATGACTTCCTTCTCAAGGCATCATCCAAAATGTTCCCCTTACCTTAATTGTAATAATTTTCGATGGTTTATTCCAAAATAAACTCCCTCCACTTCTATTTCCACATGTTAAGGACCCACTAGGAGAAAATATACCTCAAGCTCTTGTGATCTGTGATGACCACGAACCACTCCATGATGAGGGTCTACCACCAAAAATTTGGTGGGAACACTACTTCTACAAGCTCTAATTCGTGGGTGGAAAAGTTGTGCTCATGGGGATGTAACTGCCTAGACCCATAAGAGCTCACCCCCTACTACTGCATCAACACACACCCCAAGCATTGGATTGAAGCATCACATAGCACCTCAAATGTCACCCCGTCTTCTAGAAACCTCAGTAATGAGGAACTAACCATCTTCCCCTTCAGATAATTGATGGCTGCCTGACACTGCTCACTCCATACAAAAATATGGCATTTCTTTGTCAAAGCTATAAAAGGTGCTGCAAATCGAGAGATTTTGTGTACGACTCTCTAGTAGTAACATGCTAGCCCTCAAAAACTACGAACATGTTCCAAATTCTTAGGTTCTTCCAAAGAAACAACCACTTATACCTTTTATGGATCAACTATTATCCCTTGTTGAGACACACCATGTCCAAGGAAATGAAATTCCCATGTCAAGAACTTTCACTTGGACAATTTCTCAAAGAGCTGGTGATGTCGAGGGATTTCCAATACTATCCTGAGTTTCTTAGTATGTTCTAATTCTGATCATGAGTAAATCAAAATGTCATCGATGAACACAATGATGAATCGATCTAGAAACTCATGGAAAAAAATGTTCATGAGCCCCATGAACATAGAAGGTGTGTTTGTAACAACGAACAACATGACTACGAACACATAGTGCCCATGCCTGTACCTGAAAGCAGTATTTAGGATATCACTACAACTCACCATTAACTAGTGATACCCAGACAACAAATCGATCTTAGAGAATCAATATTCCCCCTTTAGATAGTCAAAGAGATCATTTACCCTTGTTAGAGGGTAACCGTTCTTTACTGTTACCCGATTCATTTTCTAGTATTCTATGCATAGCCTGAGACCACCATATTCCTTCTTCACGAACAAGACTGGAGCACCCAACGGTGACACGTTGGGTTAGACAAAACCCTTCTTCATCAGATCGTTAATATGAATATGTAACTCCCATAACTCAGAAGGTGTCATCCGATAAGGAGCCATCTATATCGTTTGGGTACCAGGAATTAATTCTATCCCAAACTAAACGTCACGTCGAGAGGGTAGATTCACAACCTCCTCAGAAAAAACATCTAGAAAATCTCTAACAAATTCTGGAACATCCATCTTCTCAGCATCCATGGATTTTTCTAAATGCTCAGCCAACATAAAAAAAAGAGGCTCCACATGCCATCTCCCCACCTGAAAAATCTGTTCGCCATCAAAATCAAAACATTGTCCATCCTCATCAGAGAACATGAATCTTCTCCGGATGCAGTCGATAACAACATGAACTGAAATCAACCATTCTATGACTAGGATGACATTGTATGGCTGCATTTTCAATTGAAGAAGATCCCCACTAGACTGATGCGGCCCCAACATCAGTCTGCATCCTCTACAAACATCAAGCAGGCTGGTATGAACCCCATCTAGTGTACTCAACACCAGGGGCCTACAGGGTCTCTCTATGTCTAGGCCTAAGGAATGGGCTAGAATGGGTGTATCAAAAGAGTGTGAAGCTCCTAAATCAAACAAGGCATATACAAGAGTACTAAACAAGATGATCGTGCCTCAACGACTTCCAGCCCTACTAGAACGGCTGCCACTATGGCATGAAACTACCCATAAATAGCTCCTCTGCATTTTGGTTGTCGGCCACCTCCCTGACCACACCCTTGTCGAGGTCCTTGAGGAGCATCATGGGGTCTGCCGCCTCCTTCCATTTCTTCTCTTTGAGGAGTGGGAGCTCGTTGTCCCTATTGTTCCTGCTGAAAGGGCCTAGCTAGAAACTATTTCTACTGAGGTGGGCGTTGAACCTTCCCACCCCCACTATACTGCACTCGGTCTAGGCACGGATTTCTAAGGTTCCCACAGTTGACACAGATGAAGTACCTCAGTCCTTGTCCATTAAACAAAGGGTAGGGACCAAGAGAATGAAACATGAACTATTGGGGCCTACTCCCCACTAGCCGAAACCTAGAAAGCCCTGATGTTGGAGGCCTACTACAAATGTTGTTCCCTTTTGAGAAGCCCAACTAGATACCCTCTCGTGGCACACCTCCCAGTGTGTGCATACTCTCCACCAATTCAACCTTATTTTGGACCTCCAAGTACATCAGTAGGTAGAAGGGAGTAACAACATAATAAAGAGAAGGTCAGAGTGCCTCCACTAAACATCTCGCCTGAGACTCCTCATCCGGGAAAAGGTCTAGTGAAAAGCTAAGGAGATCCTTGAACTTGATCCCTAACTCTCTCACTCACATACTACCATACTGAAGGGAGAGTAACTCTGACCACTTCTCATCCTTCATTGTGGAAGAGAGGAATTCCACCAAGAAAACCCTCTCAAAGTCAGTCGATGAGACCTCATCCTCCATCTTATCCACATGATAAAGAATCCACCACTGATGTTCCACTCCCCACATCTGGTATACGACCAAAAAAACCCAGTACTCCATCGAAGCCCGGATAAAGCTAAAATCTATCACCAGACCATCAAGCTAGATCTCCGTATCCATATCTGAGACATAGCTCTCGTACTTCCCAAGGGTCTTTCGATGAAAGGTATGAAGCATCCTCTGCCACCGGTCATTGTCAAACTCTCGATCAGCCCTCTTTCGATCAGCTGAATCAACCTCCTGGGCCTCAATCAGCCACATTATTCTTCGTCGTCATCTAGGTTCCATAGCTGCAAGTTAAACATGGAATTCCTAAGGCTTCGTAGTGTAGAAGATTACTTTTAAAATTTTAAACTTTATATTTATTTAAAATCCTTATAAAACCCATAACAAACAATAACACAGGTCATTATAATGTATGTACCATTCCTAGGGTATCTACCTTGCAATCAGTGTAGCCTCACTTGGTCGTTTGGTAGGTCCTGGGTCCTTGCATTGAATCACAAGGGCCTTAAAATCCCATGTCATAGCCTATCTTCCCTGGCCTATTTCACACACCATGATTTCCTAACACTATTTCCCTACCATCCCATGGAATCTATATTGTTCCTATCCCCGAGCTCCATCCTATCACTCAACCTTGACTCTAATACTATTCTATCATGACCCACCTATTCCATGATGAGGGAAGGGACAACGGATTTTTAGACCCTTCCTACCACAAGTTTAAGGAGATATAATGACCACTGAAACCCGCCTTCAATAGGTCCCTAAGTGGTGACTAACACCAAGCTATAGAATCACACAAAAAATGGAAGGAATTATCCTTTTTATTTTGTATTATCGGGAGAATAGATAGTAAATCCCAAACAAAACCAAAACATGGGGTAGAGGTAATGCCAAAACAAACCATTCCAATATGCATATTTCAAAAGTAAGTGCTAAAAAGTAAATGAAAAATCCAAAGGAATGTACCATTGAAAAGAAAAAGAACAACAAAAACTACCCCAAAGTCTGAACTTGTAGGATCCGGCACAATCCTAAATGTCCTACTGGAAACCTAAAAGCAGTTTTATATATGTTGGGTGAGTATTCATGTATACTCGGTAGGTAAAACCAAAATCTCTCATGCACAAGTGTGGAGGCATACTAATGCCCTATGAAAAAGAAGATAACCATAGCACCTAGCTAGGAAACAATCCACCCAAACCTCAATAAGTCACACTCCCCAAATAAAACAAGTCAAGTTACATAATAACAAAACACATAGATGTTTGGGAACCTTGTGCCACTTTCCTTATGGTTATTGAAGACATCCTACATGTCAGACCTCCCCTGCCATTCTCACCGCAGTCCCACTGCCATACCCGGCTTGTAGACACCTAGGATACTACAACCACACATCCATCTTGGAGAAACCTAGCCCAAAACAACGAAATGTAACCTCGCCTACAAGGACCTGTGCCAGAACAGCTACCACTACCCCCGAAGACACCTATGCATCATCCCAAAGAAACTTGGGAAACAACCTTATTGCACACACCAGTAAAAACTACAAGAACATACCCTTCATGAATAATCTAGGGCTATAATGGAGCTCAGTCCATCACAACCTTCCTGAAGAGTCTTGTTCCACTCAGGAAAGGGATCAGAAAAGGAGCTAATAACCAACCACTGATAAGAGTATTGGAAAAAACACCCTCCCCTATGAAATGGGGGTGTTCAGCCCGAAGTGTTCATCTTGGGTGGCGCACAAATAAGAAACATAAAAATGATATTATACCTATAGGTAATAAGCACTCATCCCATCCTAGGGGTTCCAAAACCAGCCCATATACAAACACCCTTATTACAATTCATTCATAAGAATCACCATAGCCACAACCATGTCACAACTCATTCCTGTAAAAAAATTCCCCATTTAACCCATTCTTTATTTCATAATCAAGTGATTCCATTTAGATAATTCTTCACTACTGTCCAAATAACAGAAATAGCCAGAAGCCAAGGAAGGAAGAAAACAAGAAGCAATTTAAGAATTCCCACCCGGTTGTCTTGTAATGTCACAACAAAAAAAGGGTTATGTGAGATCCCTCAAAGTACTAGAATCAATCCAAGCCCCAACATACGTCCCCACATGGCCTTAGGTACACAAACCAATGACTTTTCAATAGGGGATCCCATCCCCATCAACATCACCTCACATGCAGTAACCATAAACATCATTAGAACTGAGTGAGGGATTTTTCAAATTTTGAATATGCCATTCATTTAGTTTCATTTTTCCATTAGGTTAACTAGGGTGATAACACGAGGATTAGTATTGTTTCAGAATCAATTTAATCAACTAAGTTTATGTGATTTACCATATTCCATGTTATATCCATTCAATAACATAAATATCTAGAAAACAGAGGTTCATTAGTGAACAAGAAAGGACCACTAATCTCAACGATTTTTAGTGGACATATGCCCATTCAATTCAAAACATATAGGGAAAGATAAAAGAGTACACCAGTATTATCAAACGCAGCCCTTCATTATTTAAGTCCATTTATTATATTCGTTAAGGTTTGGTTTCATCCATCCCCATAGGAAACATTATCATACCTACCCCCATGAAACACAGTTAAGATAAACAAAGGGAGACCCTACCTGGATGATCAACAATCGACGTTTTTCTCCTCACGCCAATAACCAGGATGCACGACTTATAGGAGAGGAACTCAGAGGACACCAAGAATGAGAAGGAAAGGCTCCATCATAGGTGCACCACTAGTTTCAAGATAGGGGACTCCAAACGCACCATAGAAAGAAAAAAACTAGTAAAAAATAAGAAGGAACGAATTCTAGTGCGATAAAAAGGAGAGATCCTGGAGTTACATCATATGAAAAACATGAATTGATTTTATGGCATTTCATGGTTTCACCACAGGTTTGGATGGTAACACATGATGGGATTAATTGTTCTTTGAAAATTCACATCAGCGGGGGTGGCCATAATAGCTGTGCATTAAAGGATTTCCTTTAAAGAGAGGAAAATGGGTCAGTTGAGGGCCTCCCCACTCCTAATGGTTTTAAAACGTTGTTTATGGGGATAAAAATGGATTTAAACCACTTTAAAAAGTTTAAAAGGTGTAAAGTGGCATTACGGAAAAAACTGTGGAAAGAAACCCCGAAAAGCCCCTGAGGCACCGATTGGCGACTCACTGATGGGTGACACCTGGATGACATCCTTCCACTGATACGCCACCCTTCTGATCCGAACTTTCTAATGGGTCCAGTGTGTCCCAAATTCCATTAATTGGAAAAGTAATTGAGTAACTGGGTCTGGGCCATTTCAATATACATCTCACATCCTTCACCATAGAGATAATGTCTCCATATCATGATAAGAAATATTACAGCTAATAACTTAAGATCATGAGTTGGATAGTTCTATTTATGAGTTTTTAAGTTCCCCATTACATTGGAAATGACTATATCATTCTGTATAAGGACAAAACCAAGTACTTTCATTGATTCATCACTATAAATAAGAAATCCACCATTTCCTGATAGTATATTCAAGATTAGAAAATTAATTATCCTCTTCTTCAATTCTTAATAACATTCTTCACATTCATTTTTCCATAGGAAAATAACCCCTTTCCAAGTTATATTGGTCAATAGGTTTGATAAATGGGAGACTTTTTGAACTAAATAATGATAATAACCAACTAAACAAATAAAACTATGTACCTTGGTTATGTTCGATGGAGTAGGCCATTCCTGGACAGCCTTTGTCTTCACAAGATCAACTAAGATTCCATCCTTAGAGATAATATTGCTGTGAAAAGAAATTGATTGATGCCAAAATTTACAGTTTTTAAACATCCCATGTATAAAATTTCTTATTAGAGTCTTTAGAATAATACCCAAGTGATTATCATGATCTTAATATCATTAATATTATACAAGGATATCATCAACAAACACCACGAGAATGTCATCAGGATATTTGTTGAAAACACTATTCATTATATCCTGGAAAATAAAGTGCTCATTAGTCAGTCCAAAAGGCATTACATTAAATTCATAATTCGCATTCCTAGTTTGAAATATTTTCTTTGTAATATATTCCTTCATCACACACAACTGATGAAATCCATATCGAAGTTCAATGATGATAAATATGAGGCTCTATGAATCTGATCAGATAAATCAATAATATAATTCAAGGGATACTTGTTCTTTATTATAATAGCATTGATTTCTCAATAGTCATTGCACAACCTCATGGATCTATCTTTCTTATTGAAAATGAGAAAAGGGGATCCCCATGGAGAAACATTGGGGTGGAAAAATCATTTATCACTCAATTCCTCTAGTTGTTTCTTCAGTTCTATTAATTCCACTATTTTCATCCTATAAGGAATCTTTGATATAGGCCTTGGATTAGGAATTAAATAAATAGGAAACTCTCATTCCCACTATGTATAATGTCTAAGTAAATCCTCTAGAAATAAATCAATGTATGCTTTCACAATAGGTACATTCTTAATTTGAATATTTATTTCCTCACTCATAGATATTGAGTTCTCATCCTCCCCAATAAACACATTCAGTAGATCCACTTGGGGTGGATTTAGATATGAATCAGATGGTGATGTTTCTTCTCTAAAGATAATGGATTCCACACATTCCGCACGAATGATAATTTCCTTCATCTTTCAATAGGTTTTTGAATCATAATTTGAAATCCAATCAATTTTATTGATTATTTCAAATTCAACCATAGTTATGATGGTAAAATCAGCACATAAATCATATTTATATTGCATATTGGGGACTGCCTGACACATCTTTGTTACAATGAGACTTACCTTAGGGGTTTTTATTGACAACTCCCTTGCTAAGGAGAATTGGAAGTATCATTTTTTAAAAAAAACTGGGAAGATATAAAGGAATGTGATAATCCAAAAGAACATAATGCATTTGTCAAGTTTGAGGAAATTATTATAGTACCTACCACCACATCGTTAGGAACATCAACTTTAGAAATTCTGATTCAATAATCTTAGCCTCTATCCCTTGGACTAATCTGGGGAATGTATCCTTGATTCTTCAGAAAATAATTTGCATAATGTACCATCTAATTACAATTGTAGCACTAAACATTGGTATATTTTTTCGTTCCCTTGAAATCTCTAGATTTGTAGAAAATTTCTCTACATTTTTCACTAACTCCATTTCTATTTAGTTAGCCTCTAGGGTGTTTAATTCCCCATGAATCAGTTGTTGAAAAAATCCCCTTTTTATTGTGCCCTTTATCCATTCTTTCCCTAACCACCCTATTCTTCTCATTCTTTTCATTAAAGTTATAAGACATAGATATTTTTTCTCTACCTTGATTGCACATGAGATTATATCTTAATATGACGAGAATGTTTGGAAAATAACTTCCCTTCAATGGAATGGTTTTAATCCATCAATTAATATATCAATCTTGTTCCATGGATTATTTATTAATTCTCTGTCAAGCCTTCTAGACATGTAGAATTTGTTTCATACTTCAAAACATTTTCATAATATTTTTGTTTTAAACTCATGAATTTCCTCTCCATATATGTTCGATGTTCTAGGGAAAATATTTTTCTATGAATATTTATTTAAAAAGTACATATATTACATTTCTTTTGTATCTTCCTCCTCTTTTGTGTTTTAAATCAATGACCACCAATGATCTGTATCTCATGATATATGATAAACCGCCATGAAAACCATCTCCATTTCATTACATCCCAATGTGAGAAATATCTTTTATATGGAACTTATCCACTACTCATATACAAATTGGTTTGTAGTCCCTTGAAATTATGAAGGCTATTTTTGCATAAAGAGTTATAACATTGCACCTCCACATTGTGGTTTAGGATGCTCCCTATAGGTAGGGTTATTGTTCATACCCTGAGTCAGTTGTCCCAGTATTGTTATAATCTTATCATTAACAAGCATAGCTGCAATACTAGCATCATTATCTTGCATCAGAGGGAAATCCCTACATGAGATACACACATTCATGCAGTTTTCATTCATTCCACTAGGCTTCATTTCTTTGTAATGGAATAAACTAGATTATGGTATGCATCATAATTTATAATATCAAAATAGAAAAATACATAGCATAAATTGAAATCCTATTCATAGCTAATCTCAAAATAATAAACATGGGTTCTTTGAGAAAAATTACATATAATTCCTTCATAATGATTTGTAAATAAAATGTGAATTATCATGAGCATATCCCCTAGAAGTACCAAACAAAGTGATTAGTAAGGCTCATTTTCATGTACCAGGATACCCATTGGTCAAGCCTGAAACTCCTTATATTAGTTGTTACTCTTAGAAACATCTTTTCTAGAATAACATCAAATTTTAGTATCCAGAAAAGGATTTTTCTTTCTATATAGATCTTCGTAATGAATTCCTTACCAAAATTCCAGTATGTTCTTGTATGTTTATACTTAAATAGTAACTTAGTTTTTTGTTCCCAAATATATTTTTTCTAAATCTAGTTTCCATATTTTCACTAAACTTCCTCTGATACTTATTCTAAAGACCCGACCCCAGTTTCCCAGAGCTAGTACCTTATATTATTACACAGGAATATAAAAAATAAATTCATACCTAAAGGAATGAATAGTTTAGTATTTTTGGAAAACAAGAAATAAACTTAAGTTCAACATTATAACTTTAACGAAAATACAACACATCAACTTATCTCGATTCACACATAAACTCATAGGTTATCCTTGAAAGTCATTCATAATATTTAACTACACCACCTAGGAAAAAATAAAACATTATAAAGTGGAGTGCTATGATTATCATTAAGGGTATGTAATACATCAGATGTTTTCATAAACATAAACACTGGCAATGGTGAATAACTAAAAAAACATTCCATTGAAAATTATACTTGTGCATAAAATGGAAGGAATTAAAGCTGATTAAGTAAGTCTTTAAAAATGATCCTATGAAAATGAAAAATAACCGTTGATATTATACTGGCCAAATAATCACCTAGATTATCAATTTATAATACCGTGATATGGGAATTCATAATGTCGGACCTCTGAAACATATTTTCAAGGTCTTGTCCAAGAGGTCTGAAAATACTTGGGTAAGGCCTCAGCCAAAACCCAATTCTATTTTGCCTCATGAGGCCTTCTGATGCACCGAGGGGATATAGAGAGAACCACCCGTCAATTACTAATTATAATTCATTCTTCATATGAAAGGTTCTAAACATAAACAACATGATCATATGAAATAACTTTCCCCGATCTATACATATAAACACTAACCATTCTGTGTAGTTTGGTGAATGGTTTCAAGACAACACATCCACATTCAAACTAATCATAAAGAGTTTAATATAATATGGTAGATGGTATAAATAAGATATTATCCTAAATATGACATAAAATTTCACATAGGTGTTGAATTTAATAAAAATACTTTAATAAATTCACTGAGGAATTTTTTAGAGAAATACACTTTTACTATGAAAAGAAGAGTTCTTTTAGAAAAATTATTATATAAAACCATAAATAAACTTATGTAGTTTTTCCATTATTAATTGAGTTGTTTTATAAATATAATTTTGTTTAAATAAGAATATATAGTGCACATGAAAATAGTTAATAATTTGAGAAGATCACATGGATCAGGCATGTTTATCGAAATGAATAGAAAATGATATTTATAAAATATTTAGATCCCCATAAAATAAAGATTGATTCTGATTGGTACACATATAGAGGTAATTCACATATAACCTATGAGTATTACATAAGAATAATTAATAATTTACTTCAAATTATGTGAGACGACGAGTATCCCGAAAGTAAATGGATGTTCGGGTAGAAAAAACTTACCTTATGTTTGAATGTATTATTCACTTGTCCTTAATGTTATAGATGATCAAGTTAAATATATTAATTATTTATTTGATAAAATTATTTACATATATTTGAGTCATTATAGTTTTATTATTTTAATTTATGTTCTTATTTATAAGTTATAATATTTGATTCAATCATTCTGGATTGTCTGTTTCATTGATTTCCTAGTCGGTTTTCTTGATTATAAGAGTATGGAAGTTCATGTAAATTGGAAATTTAAGTCCATAATTTAAGTTATATGTTCTTAATGATTATAAAGAAGGGAAAATGATCTTATAATTAACTTTGATATTTTTTTGTGAGGATGAATCATTATATAAATATTTAATGGTAATCTCTTGGATTATCATTCTGGATTGTCTGTTTCGTTGATTGTGTGGTCGGTTTGCTTGATTATAAGAGTTTGGTAGTTCATGTAAATAGGAAATTTAAGTCCATAATTTATGTTATATGTTCTTAATGATTATAAAGAAGGGAAACTGATCTTATAATTAACTTTGATATTTTTTGTGAGGATGAATCATTATATAAATCTTTAATGGTAATCTCTTCGATTATTTTGAGTAGTTTCTCTCACAACGAGCATGTTATTTATTATTTCACATCATGTGGGAATGATGATTTAAGGACATTAAATAAGATAAAATTCATATATTATGATATTTTTCAACCATAAAAATTGTTTCATGACCATCCATGAAGACGATAATATAAATTGAATAAAACTGTTAGCCTTGAATGTGATAGATTAACACAACACGGACGGTGTTTTCATTTTTTATATAAATGAAGGAGAAAGGAGAGAAGATGATGAATTATTACATTATCAGAATAAAATAATTGTCTATTTAATTTAATAGAGTTAAAATAACTTTTGTATTAGGGGGTGAGGAGAGAAAAATAAAATAAAGGAACTTGACAGAAAAGAGAAGTGGAGAAATCCCTTACAAAAATTCTACAATATAATGGTGTCACTTAAAAATTCATAAAATATGTTGATGAGAGAAAAGTTGTATCTCATAAATTTTACATAATATTGAAATTTAGGGGGATATATAATTCCATATATGAATATAATACAATTAAATTATATAAGGAATATCATAATAAAATTTCTTGAAAATGAGGAGGCTGGTAGATTCCCTTACGTTGTGGAGTAACTCCTAAAATATGAAGGTTGGGACCTTGGTGGCATGAGGGTACCTTGGGAGGACTCACAGGGAAGTAAAACAACCATAGAATTTAGGATGATGAATTTTGAAGGAATGTAATGGAATAAATGGGTGTGAATTTATATCTAAGGTTAGTGAATGTTTTTATTAATTCCCAAGGAAACCTTATCTGTGGTTTTTAGAAAACCATGGGCTTTCCCACAGTATTTTCCGATGGTATGTTTCACTGGGGAAACCTCATAAAATATTTTAATGAACACAACTGGACAAGAATTTTATAATATTGTTTACATCATTATGATTTCATTAAACATATCAAAAACTCAAAATTGTATTTACACTATTCACAAAAAACTAATGTTTTTAATAAAATTCTCTTAAATTCAGCTTAACATAATATCGAAATTCTAAATGAAAAAATGAAATTTATTTTTCAATAAGAATTATATAAATATGAAATTTTTTACTTTTATCTATAAATATATTTTTTATTAATAATAATAGCGGACATAAATTTCATTGTAAAACACATAGTATAATTTTCGATAGTTGAAAAAAATAAAATTATTTAATCATTTGTAATTAAAAAACGTTTTTTGATAAGACTATTTCATTATGATAGGCAAGAATAAAATCTTAGTTTTATATAATAATTTTAATCTCTATGAAATGTACAATTTTTAACTAAAAATCAATTTCTCAAATTTGTTATATTTTTATGAAAAACAAATCTACAAATAGTAATTATTGAAAAATATTTTTATTTATACATTCCAAGGAGAGGTCACTATTCCATTGGCCATATTACTATTCATAAGGGTAATTTACTATTCACTAAAAAAAATTAGTTGACCCTTTTAAACTATAAATATCTTACTGAACGCAACCGTGTCTGTAAGTTTTTTGAAATTCAAAATTTAGAGTGGAAAAACTTATTTTTACTGGCTAGTTTATAACAAATTGGTATTTTATAGAGACTCAGTGTTTCATGCATTCAATATTAAATTAATTTATAAATCATTGGGGTCTTATAAACAAAGATTCAATAGAATAGATATGTTGGAAATCATCATTTTGTGATATAGTATGATGTTGAGAGACATGGAATTCTTTGGAATCACTCTATGGAAGAAAGTAATGAGATTTGGGATGAAGGGAAAGCTTAGTTTAACATAGATCGGTGTATTTGAGATCATTGATCACATTGAAGTGGTGTCCTATCAACTATCACACCCACCAAACCTATCTCATGTACATTATATATTCAATGAATCCATCTTAAATAAGTTAATACCATACCCATCACATGTACACAATCTTGAGGTGGTATCATTGGAGAATGATCATTTTTTTGATGATCAGTCTGTGAAAATATTAGATCATACTGACAATGTTCTAAGAAATAAGAAAATTCAAATTTTCAAAGTGATATGTAGAAACAACATGTTTGGAGAAGTGATGTGGGAACCATAGGATATGATGAAACATAGTAACCCTCATCTATTTTAGTGTGGAGAATGAAAATCTCAAGGATGACATTTCTTATGGGGGGAAACTGTAATGACCTAAACTGTTATAATTAAAATTCCCCTTGGGACTTAATAAAATGTATTATGTATTATTGTAATTGAAAAGAGATGAATTTATTTTGATTTATATCCTATTATGTATAAAAGAAAATTAATAATAATTACAGATGATAATATAGTTGTTGAATGGGGATCATATGATTTGCATAAATATAGGGTTTTAACAAATCCAATTGCACATTAAAAGGATGTGATTGCATCCACTAGTATAATCATACCCTATAAACCCCATTTATCGGAGCTTCTTAGGGTGATATAATCACTTGGATTTTTCCTTGACTAAGCCCAAGATGATATCCAATAACTTAAGTGTGAGAGAAATAATTTACCGACGATTTTCAAGCTCATTGAGATCGCAACCAAAACTATGTACATCAAACAACCCCATGAATGTTTCACAGTCTTTCACCTTACTCATCAGGAGTATGATGTTGTATTAAATATATTGGTATCAAGACCAAATCTATATGGGTATTTCATTATTTTTAATACAATAATTAATATATATTCATCATATTATTGAGACTTTTTCAATGTTTTTTATTTTAATACAAAAAAATACTATTGTTTGGTAATGTTCAAATTTAATTAAGGAATTTATTTTTATGATTTAATATATTTTTTTAAATAGAATATATTTTGATAAAATATAATTATTAAATATTTTATATTAAATATAAATTATTAGATAATTTTTATGAATTCCAAAGTAATTTTTATATGGGTTCGAAAGTAGTTATTGTAAATAAACCCATCAATTATCAATAAATGTCAATTATTTTTTTTTTAAAAAAATAAACATATTAAAAAATTTTATTTTGATAAAACGAATAATATTTTGTATCTAAAAATAAAAATTATCTAATGGTTAATTTTTAATAATTTTATGAGATAGTAAAATTTTCAGGTTAAAATTAAATATTATATAAATATATGATGTGAATTATGACATCATAATAACCCAACATTGATGTAACAAAAATTATAATGGGTATAAAAAATCAAATAGATGTTTTCCCATTAAAATAACTCAGTTTTATGATTATTTTATTAATTTTATAAATCCTTTATGAATACTCCAGAACCTTTAACTTATTTAATGGTTTTAAAATTAATTATTTAAGGGGATGACCCACTTCTACATAAGAAAGGGTGTTATTTTATTAATTTAGTCCCTTGGACATATATAATAATGAAAAAAATTATAATTTAAAATAAATAATGGGTTAAAACCATGGGTTGGTTTGTGTTTTTGGATATTCATTTATATAGATTCCAAAACCTTTGTTTGAGAAATAATAAAGAATTTTTCTATCATTTACTATATAAACCCACCAAATCTCACATTTACCTTCAATAGAAATACTTTGAGAACATATTTACTCTACCATACCCTATCTATAGTCCTCCCAATGCATTACAATCTCTCTATAATCTCCCCCAACCATTTTTAGTCACAAAATCAAGTAAGGTATTTATCTCTTCTCATTTCCTTTCAAATACCTCTATCATGTTATGATTCTTAGTTTAAATGTATGGGTGTTTGGTTATGTGTTCATAAAACCCCCTTAATCTCCATTTTATGTATAAATTATGTGATACCCATTTCAATCTAATTAATCCCTCATATTAACCTTTATGTACACTCGTTACCATGATGAAATTTAGTAATGGACCTTCCTCTCCTCCATTCAATTCAAGAATATCTTTTATGTTAGGCCTCTTAAATCATATTTGTTCTTTTTTGGTGTATTATATTATAAATCCCTATTAATTCATTATCTATTTACATGATATTTTTGACCCCATTCACTCTCATTAATACCTCCCATGAACCATTATTTACGCATGCTACAATGCAGATATTTATTAAGGGATCATTACCTTCTCTTCTTTATTCAAGTTTATTTTTTGTCTTATTCCTAATATACCCTATATATAATGCTGGGAAATATATTTTCACGTCTATGTTAAAACCCATTTTATTTAAAAATCATTAGATATCACTTTCTCTCTTATAAATTGATTTTATGAATCATTTAGTGACGATGTTATGCTGCTGAAATTTCATCATAATGTTTCATGAAAAAAACTATGTAGTGGGTATCGTACCCATTTCTTATCAAGGCGTTCAACTTTATAAACTTATAAGTATTTTACAATGGATTTAAATATATGTATTCCAATATAATTCATTGTGGAATAAAATATTATGATGACTGAATCCATTTTTTCTGATCTATGTGGAACACATTAGCCTTAGAATGAAATGAATGTGACGGTTTCACCCATAATTATACAACACTCCAATGGATTTGGTAATGTTTTTTCTCATGAGACATCATATTTGGAAATTGAGTGAACATTATTTCTTTAATGTCTTTTTTACATCATGATTCCTAGTATGTTATCCTTTTAATATGTTTAGGATAAATTATTTTAATTTGTTTCCACATTTCCCTTATTGCTTTTATGTTATCATGCATTATCATGCCTCATTGTTCATGTTTAGTATTATTACACCTTTTGTTTCCTATTTAAATTCGGATTTTATAACATCCCTTACTGGGATTTATATCTCAATCTTTTCTTGTGTATGTACCTAGGTTATGCCATGCAATTTTAAGTGCGGCCATATTGAGGAAGTTTTCAATAAAGATGATTTTTTTCCTATTTTAAATTTTTGTGTAATGTACATAATTACCAAAGACACTATATTTCTCAAAATTCTATATTGTATTATGTGTATAATTATGTAATAAATATTTTATTAATATGTAATAAAGATAATTATTATTATACCTGGCCTATTGGAAGCAGGTTGGCGTAGTTGAGTCACAACCCTCATTAGGTCAGGTCATGATTGAATGGTATCTGAGTGATAACCCACCTAAATAGTTATGAAAATACCTAGTTTAGGATTGTATTTTGGATTATATTTTTTCTATATCTAATAAATGGTTTGTGAAATAGGGTAGTAGTGTTAAAATTTTCTAAGTTTGGTTCTCCGCCTGGGGTGTGTAGTGTCGTTGTAGTGGCTGACATATCTATTCATTAGGATGCCAAAAACCTACTTGTATAATCGGTATATATTCAACAGTTTTATGGGATAGTTATGGTAAATTCATCATATAGGACTGGGTTGCAATTTAAATATCCTTTATATTCAACTCTCCAGATATACTCATTGATCGCAGTATGTTTTTTTTTCTTTTAATGTGTATTCACGACCACATCTTGTGAGGTTTCCACAATAGTGTTGAGAGTTGGACCACATGAGTAATGAGGATTCCATTTATGGGCATGGTCATTAGGAAGGTTTTATTCTGATTGTAAATATAGTAGAGTTTCCAGCCATTGAGCAGTGTGCATACCCACCTCTATGGGTTCATATGGATGCGTCTTTTAGACTAATCTATGTATGGCTTGGTTGGTGGTGGATAAATGTGAATAGGGTTCGATCAAGTATCCTGAGCATCCAAGGTAGGTATTTCTTGGGTATTAGGGTCTTCAGGATATACCGATTGTATTTTTGAAATGAAATTTATGAAATGGGTGGTTTTATTAGATATCATAGTGGTAGATCAATTTTCTATGGTAGAGAAATTACTCTACTGATGACCAGAAGGGATATCTCATGTGAGACTGTCCTACTGATCGTACTATAGTAAGAGATATAGTCAATTAATTTCCTAGGATGACATAGAAACTACTGTAGGGAGGTTTATAGGTAATCTAATGTGATGGAGGAGCTAGTGGTTAGAATCTTGGATAGCTACAGGCATAGTAGGTTATTTACCCAGGGGCCCCAAGAGTGTCTCAATGTACAATCTATGTTTCCTCTACTCATATTGTAGTACTGTTTGTAATAGGTAAAAGTTAATATTATGTCTCTTTTTCATCAGTTATTCTTCAATGAGACATAGGTCATTAGAAGAACCCTATGTTAGTGACATTTAGCATGACATAGTACATGAAGGGAAGTGGTACAATTTGTCCAATAATATGCATTATTAAGACACGATCCATAATTGAGTATGAGATTCAGTGCCACCCAAAGTGTATTTTTTCAAGGTGTGGTGGATTAATTTATCTAAATTTATTTTTTGGGGTTTTTTGTAGTGCTAAGTAACCAGAGAAATCCCTATTTGTGGTAAATATATGGGGTAGGGAAAGGGTGAGTTTTAAAGAGTAAGGGCTCACTGAGGCATCATGTGTAGTGTGAGCTATTACATGTTTCTTCAAATCCATATTTTCAGTTTTCAGACTGATTTATGAGGAACTTTTCCCTATGTTCATCCCCTATTATAGACCTGTTAATACCAATATATCCCTTTTTTCTCACCCTTTATGTTGTAGGCACATTCATAGAGGATCATTTATTGCACAGTTCTATGATAGTGTGACCTATCTATGGAAGGCGACAGAGCACCTCACATGTAATTTCTTCATAGTGGCGGTGATACCCTTTGATATTTTCCTCTATATGGATTGGTTCACTACCATCTTTTCCTAGATATTTCTATCAGTGAGATAAGTAGTACTTATAGGTTTTTGGGTTGTAGTTCTCCTGCCTTGATGAGGAGTGATATTAGGTATAAATGGATGAGATCATTTGATGGAGGTTACACCCACTTCCTTATCAACCTTCTAGTTTATCATCAGAGTATCAGATTCTATGAGATTTTAGTTCCTATGATTGTTGAGGTGTATTAGGGAATCCATCTTGAGGACATTTCAGGTTTACCTCACTATCGAGATATTTTTTACTATAGGGACTTCCACTAGGGAAAACATGATGTTTAAACTTTTAATTTGATGGCCCTAGGTAGTTGTAAAAGATAAAGGTGTAGTCATAAATTTTTATAGAGAAAGGGGATTTGTAAGACCTTGTGCATTTTCTTCTATTGGGAAAAATCCATCAAGGAGTCCTCTCAATGTTTTGGGGAGATTATGTTTTTTTTAACAAATCTACATGAACATGAATATGTATGGTTGGTGTTGCTAAAGTAGAGTTTTAAGCTGGCATAGATTCCTAGTGTTTTTTAAATTTTTATGCCACAAAATTGGTTGTTATTTATTTAGGAAAACAAAATTTTTTCACCGAAAGGAGTCGGCAGAATGATGTTTTCAGACCATGATTCATAGTTACTGGACAACAAAGGATGTATTTGGAATGAAAAAAATATCAACAAAGGTAGAATTTCTAAATGAAAACTCTAGGAAGATAGAAAGGAAAATTGTACAGACCGTGTATGAAAAATAGTTCATAGAAGTATTAGAGTATATTGATGGAGGAGCCAGTAGTCAGAATCTTGGATAGCTACAGGCATAGTAGGTTATTTACCCAGGGGCCCCAAGTGTGTCTCAATGTACAATCTGTGTTTCTTCTACTCATATTTTAGTACTGTTAGTAATAGGTACAAGTTACTATTATATCTCTTTTTCATCAGTTATTCTTCATTGAGACATAGGTCATTAGAAAAACCCTATGTTAGTGACGTTTAGCATGACTTATTACATGAAGGGAAGTGGTAAAATTCTTCCAATAATATGCATTATTAAGACATGATCCAAAATTTAGTAGGAGATTCAGTGCCACCCAAAGTGGATTTTTTCAAGGTGTGGTGGATTAATTTATCTAAAGTGATTGTTTGGAGTTTTTTGTAGTGCTAAGGTACCAGAGAAATCCCTATTTATGGTAAATATATGGGGTAGGGAAAGGGTGATTTTCAAAGAGTAAGGGCTCACTGAGGCATCGTGTGTAGTGTGAGCTATTACATGTTTCTTCAAATCCATATTTTCAGTTTTCAGACTGATTTATGGGGAACTTTTCCCTATGTTCATCCCCTATTATAGACCTGTTAATACCAATATATCCTTTTTTTATCAACCTTTATGTTGTAGGCACATTCATAGAGGATCATTTATTGAACACTTCTATGATAGTGTGACCTATCTATGGAAGGAGATAGAGCACCTCACATGTAATTTCTTCATAGTGGCGGTGATACCCTTTGATATTTTCCTCTATATGGATTGGTTCACTACCATATTTGCCTAGATATTTCTATCAGTGAGATAAGTTGTACTTATAGGTTTTTGGGATGTAGTTCTCCTGCCTTGATAAGGAGTGGTATTAGGTAGAAAGGGATGAGATCATTTGATGGAGGTTACACCCACTTGCTTATCAACATTCTAGTTTAGCATTAGAGTATCAGATTCTATGAGATTTTAGTTCCTATGATTGTTGAGGTGTATGAGGGAATCCATCTTGAGGATATTTCAGGTTTACCTCACGATTGAGATATTTTTTACTATAGGGACTTCCACTAGGGAAACCCTAATATTTACACTGTTAAATTTGATGGCCCTGGGTAGCTGTAAAAGATAAAGGTGTAGTCATAAATTTTTATAGAGAAAGGAGATTTGTAAGACCTTGTGTGTTTTCTTCTGTTGGGAAAAAATCCATCAAGGAGTCCTCACAATGTTTTGGGGAGATTATGTTTTTTTTAAAATATACATGACCGTGAATATGTATGGTTGGTGTTGCTAAAGTAGAGTTTTAAGCTGGCATAGTTTCCTAGTGTTTTTCAAATTTTTATGCCACAAAATTGGGAGTTATTTATTTAGGAAATAGAAATTTTTTCATTGAAAGGAGTCGACAGAATGATGTTTTCAGACCATGATTCATAGTTATTGGAAAACAAAGGATGTATTTGGAATGAAAAAAATATCAACAAAGGTAGAATTTCTAAATGACAACTCTAGGAAGATAGAAAGGAAAATTGTACAGACCGTGTATGAAAAATAGTTCATAGGAGTATTATAGTATATTGAATGACTTTAGTTCATACCCACCCCCATTGATACACAGTTAAGATATACAAAGGAAGACCATACCTGGATGATCAAAAATCGACATTTTTCTCATCACGCCAATAACCAGGATGCACGACTTATAGGAGAGGAAATCAGAGGACAATAAGAATGAAAAGGAAAGGCTCCGGCATAGGTGCACCACTATCCTCAAGATAGGGGACTCCAAACGCACCATGGAAGGAAAAAAACTAGCAAAAAAAAGAAGGAAAGAATTCTAGTGCGATAAAAAGGAGAGATCCTGGAGTTACATCATATGAAAAACTTGAATAGATTTTTTGGAATTTCATGGTTTCACCACAGGTTTGGATGGTAACACATGATGGGATTAATTGTTCTTTAAAAATTCACATCAGCGGGGGTGGCCATAACAGCTGTGCATTAAACGATTTTCTTTAAAGAGAGGAAAATGGGTCAGTTGAGGGTCTCCCCACTCCTAATGGTTTTAAAACATTGTTTATGGGGATAAAATGAATTTAAACCACTTTAAAAAGTTTAAAAGGTGTAAAGTGGCATTACGGGAAAAACTGTGGAAAGAAAACCCCAAAAGCCCATGAGGCACCGATTGGTGACTCACTGATGGGTGACACCAGGATGACATCCTTCCACCGATACGCCGCCCTTCTAATCCGAACTTTCTAATGGGTCCAATTTGTCCCAAATTCCATTAATTGGCAAAGTAATTGAGTAACTGGGTCTGGGCCATTTCAGTATACATCTCACATCCTTCCCCATAGAGATAATGTCTCCATATCATGATAAGAAATATTACAGCTAATAACTCAAGATCATGAGTTGGATAGTTCTGTTCATGAGTTTTTAAGTTCCCCATTACATAGGAAATGACTATATCATTCTTTATAAGGACACAACCAAGTACTTTCATTGATTCATCACTATAAATAAAAAAATCCACCATTTCCTGATAGTAGATTCAAGATTAGAAAATTAATTATCCTCTTCTTCAATTCTTAATAACATTATCCACATTCATTTTTCCATAGGAACATAACCCCTTTCTAAGTTATCTTGGTCAATAGGTTGGATAAATGGGAGAATTTTTGAACTAAATGATGATAATAACCATCTAAACAAATAAAACTATGTTCCTTGGTTATGTTCGATGGAGTAGGCCATTCCTGGACAGCCTTTGTCTTCACAAGATCAACTAAGATTCCATCCTTAGAGATAATATTGTTATGAAAAGAAATTGATTGATGTAAAAATTTACACTTTTTAAACATCCCATGTATATAATTTCTTATAAGAGTCTTTAGAATAATACCCAAGTGATTATCATGATCTTAATATCATTAATATTATATAAGGATATCATCAACAAACACCACGGTAAATTCATCAGGATATTTTTCGAAAACACTATTCATTATATCCTGGAAAATAAAGTGCTCATTAGTCAGTCCAAGAAGCATTATATTAAATTCGTAATGCCCATTCCTAGTTTGAAATATTTTCTTTGGAATATATTCCTTCATCACACACAACTGATGATATCCATATCAAAGTACAATGATGATGAATATGAGGCTCTATGAATTTGATCAAATAAATCATTAATATAATGCAAGGGATACTTGTTCTTTATTATAATAGCATTGATTTATCAATAGTTATTGCACAACCTCATGGATCTATCTTTCTTATTGAAAACGAGAAAAGGGGATCCCCATGGAGAAACACTAGGGTGGATAAATCATTTATCACTCAATTCCTCTAGTTGTTTCTTCAGTTCTATTAATTCCACTATTTTTATCCTATAAGGAATCTTTGATATCATCCTTGGAATAGGAATTAAATCAATAGGAAACTCTCGTTCCCACTATGTATAATGTCCAAGTAAATCCTCTAGAAATAAATAAATGTATGCTTTCACAATAGGTACATTCTTAATTTGAATATTTATTTCCTCACTCATAGATATTGAGTTCTCATCCTCCCCAATAATCACATTCATTAGATCCACTCAGGGTGGATCTAGATATGAATCAGATAGTGATGTTTCTTCTCTAAAGATAATGGATTCCACACATTCCGCTCGAATAATAATTTCCTTCTTCTTTCAATAGGTTTTTGAATCATAATTTGAAATCCAATCAATGTTGTTGATTATTTCAAATTCAACCATAGTTTTTATGGTAAAATCAGTAGATAAATCATATTTATATTCCATATTGGGGACTGCCTAACACATCTTTGTTACAATGAGACTTACCTTAGGGGTTTTTATTGACAACTCCCTTGCTAAGAAGAATTGGAAGTATCATTTTTTAAAAGAAAACTATGAAGATATAAAGGAATGTGATGATACAAAAGAACATAATGCATTAGTCAAGTTTGAGGAAATGATTATAGTACCTACCACCACATCGTTAGGAACTTCAACTTTAGAAATTTTGATTCAATAAGCTTAGCCTTTATCCCTTGGACTTATCTAGGGAATGTATCCTTGATTCTTCAGACAATAATTTGCATAATGTACCATCTAATTACAATTGTAGCATTGAACATTGGTATATTTTTTCTTTCCCTTGAAATCTCTAGATTTGTAGACAATTTCTCTTCATTTTTTACTTACTCCATTTCTATTTAAGTAGCCTCTTGGGTGTTTAATTCCCCATGAATCAGTTGTTGGAAAAATCCCCTTTTTATTGTTCCCTTTATTCATTCTTTCCCTAACCACCCTATTCTTCTCATTATTTTCATTAAAGTTATAAGACATATATATTTTTTCTCTACCTTGATTGCACATGAGATTATATCTTAATATGATGAGAATGTTTAGAAAATAACTTCCTTTCAATGGAATGGTTTTAATCTATCAATTCATATATCAATCTTGTTCTATGGATTATTTATGAATTCTCTGTCAAGCCTTCTAGACATGTAGAATTTGTTTCATACATCGAAACATTTTCATAATATTTTAGTTTTAAACTCATCAATTGCCTCTCCATATATGTTCGATGTTCTAGGGAAAATATTTTTCTATGAATATTTACTTAAAAGTATATATATTACATTTCTTTTATATCTTCCTCCTCCTTTGTGTTTTAAATCAATGACCACCAATGATCTGTATCTCATGATATATGATAAACCGCCATGAAAACCATCTCCCTTTCATTACATCCAAAAGTGAGAAATATCTTTTATATGGAACTTATCCACTACTCATCTACAAATTGGTTTGTAGTCCCATTAAATTCTGTAGGCTATTTTCGCATAAATAGTTATAACATTGCACCTCCACATTGTGGTTTAGGATGCTCTCTATAGGTAGGGTTATTGTTCATACCCTGAGTCAGTTGTCCCAGTATTATTATAATCTTATCAGCAATAATCATAGCTGCAATACTATCATCATTATCTTGCATCAGAGGGAAATCCCTACATGAGATACACACATTCATGCAGTTTTCATTCATTCCACTAGGCTTCATTTCTTTGTAATGGAATACACTAGATTATTGTATGCATCATAATGTATAATATCAACATAGAAAAATACTTAGCATAAATTGAAATCCTATTCATAACTAATCTCATAATAATAAACATGGTTTCTTTGAGGAAAATTACATATAATTCCTTCATAATTATTTGTAAATAAAATGTGAATTATCATGAGCATATCCCCTAGAAGTACCAAACCAAGTGATTAGTAAGGCCTGTTTTCATGTACCCGGATACCCATTGGTCAAGCCTGAAACACCTTATCTTAGTTGTTACTCTTAGAAACATCTTTTCTAGAATAACATCAAATTTTAGTATCCAGAAAAGGATTTTTTTTTATATATATCTTCATAATGAATTCCTTACCAAAATTCCAGTATGTTCTTGTATGTTTATACTCAAATAGTAACTTAGTTTTTTTCCCAAATATATTTTTTCTAAATCTAGTTTCCATATTTTCACTAAACTTCCTCTGATACTTATTCTAAAGACCCAACCCCAGTTTCCCAGAACTAGTACCTTATTTTATTACACATGAATATAAAAATAAATTCATACCTAAAGGAATGAATAGTTTAGTGGTTTTGGAAAACAAGAGATATACTTAAGTTCACCATTACAAAATTAATGAAAATACAACACATCAACTTATTTCGATTCACACATAAACTCATAGGCTATTCTTGAAAGTCATTCATAATATTTATCTACACCACCTAGGAAAAAATAAAACATTATAAAGTGGAGCACTATGATTATGATTAAGGGTAATTAATACATCGGATGTTTTCATAAACATAAACACTAGCAATGGTGAATAACTAAAAACACATTCCATTAAAAATTATACTTGTGCATAAAATGGAAGGAATTAAAGCTGATTAAGTAAGGCTTTAAAAATGATCCTATGAAAATGAAAAATAACCGTTGATATTATACTGGCCAAATAATCACCTAGTTTATCAGTTTATAATACCATGATATGGGAATTCATAATGTCGGACCTCTGAAATATATTTTCAAGGCCTTGTCCAAGAGGTCTGAAAATACTTGGGTAAGGCCTCAGCCAAAACCCAATTCTATTTTGCCTCCTGAGGCCTTCTGATGCACCGAGGGGATATAGAGAGACCCACCAGTAAATTACTAATTCTAATTCTTTCTTCATATTAAAGGTTCTAAACATAAACAACATGATCATATGAAATAACTTTCCCCAATCGATACATATAAACACTAACCATTCTGGGTAGTTTGGTGAATGGTTTCAAGACAACATATCCATATTCAAACTAATCATAAAGAGTTTAATATAATATGGTAGATAGTATACATAATATATTATCCTAAATATGACATAAAATTAAACATAGGTGTTGAATTTAATAAAAATACTCTAATAAATTCACTGAGGAATTTTTTAGAGAAATACACTTGTACTTTAAAAAGAAGAGTTCTTTTAGAAAAATTATTATATAAAACCATAAATAAACTTATGTAGTTTTTCCATTATTAATTGAGTTGTTTTATAAATATAATTGTGTCTTAAATAAGAATTTATAGTGCACATGAAAATAGTTAATAATTTGAGAAGATCACATGGATCAGGCATGTTTATCGAAATGAATAGAAAATTATATTTATAAAATATTTTGCTCCCCATAAAATAAAGATTGATTATAATTGGTACACATATATAGGGAATTCACATATAACCTATGATTATTACATAAGAATAATTAATAATTTACTGCAAATTATGTGAGACGACGAGTATCCCAAAAGTAAAGGGATGTTCGGGTAGAAAAAACATATCTTAAGTTTGAATGTATTATTAACTTGTCCTTAATGTTATGGATGATAAAGTTAAATATATTAATTATTTATTTAATAAAATTGTTTACATATATTTGAATCATTATAGTTTTATAATGTTCATTTATTTTCTTATTTTTATGTTATAATATTTGATTCAATCTTTCTGGATTGTCTATTTCATTGATTTCCTGGTTGGTTTTCTTGATTATAAAAGTATGGAAGTTCATGTAAATTGGAAATTTAAGTCCATAATTTAAGTTATATGTTCTTAATGACTATAAAGAAGGGAAACTGATCTTACAATTAACTTTGATATTTTTTGTGAGGATGAATCATTATATAAATCTTTAATGGTAATCTCTTGGATTATCATTCTGGATTGTCTGTTTCATTGATTTCCTGGTCATTTTTCTTGATTATAAGAGTATGGTAGTTCATGTAAATTGGAAATTTAAGTCCATAATTTAATTTATATGTTCTTAATGATTATAAAGAAGGGAAAATGATCTTATAATTAAATTTGATATTTTTTGTGAGGATGAATCATTATATAAATCTTTAATGGTAATCTCTTGGATTATTTTGAGTAGTTTCGCTCACAACGAGCATGTTATTTATTACTTCACATCATGTGTTCATGATTATTTAAGGACATTAAATAAGATAAAATTCATATATTATGATATTTTTCAACCATAAAAATGGTTTCATGTCCATCCATGAAGACGATAATATAAATTGAATAAAACTGTCAGCCTTGAATGTGATAGATTAACACAACACGGACGGTGTTTTCATTTTTTATATAAATGAAGGAGAAATGAGAGAAGATGATGAATTATTGCATTTTCAGAACAAAATAATTGTATATTTAAGTTAATAGAGTAAAAATAACTTTTTTATTAGGGGGTGGGGAGTGAAAAATAAAATAAAGGAACTTGACAGAAAAGAGAAGTGGAGAAATCCCTTACAAAAATTCTACAATCTAACGGTGTCACTTAAAAATTCAAAAAATATGTTGATGAGAGAAAAGTGGTATCTCATAAATTTTACATAATATTGAAATTTAGGGCGATATATAATTACATATATGAATATAATACAATTAAATTCTATAAGGAATAACATAATAGGAGTTCTTGAAAAGGAGGAGGCTGGTAGATTCCCTTACGTTGTAGAGTAACTCCTAAAATATGAAGGTTGGGACCTTGGTGGCATGAGGACACCTTGGGAGGACTCATAGGGAGGTAAAACAACCATAGAATTTAGGACGATGAATTTTGAAAGAATGTAATGGAATAAATGGGTGGGAATTTATATCTAAGGTGAGTGAATGTCTTTATTAATTCCCAAGGAAACCTCATCGGTGGTTTTTGCAAAACCATGGGCTTGCCCACGGTATTTTCCCATGGTATGTTTCACGGGGGAAACCTCATAAAATATTTTAATGAACACAACTGGACAAGAATTTTATAATATTTTTTATATCATTGTGATTTCATTAAACATATCAAAAACTCAAAATTGTATTTACACTATTCACAAAAAACTAATGTTTTTAATAAAATTCTCATAAATTCATCTTAACTTAATATCGAAATTCTAAATGCAAAAATGAAATTTATTTTTCAATAATCATTATATAAATATGAAATTTTTTACTTTTATCTATAAATATATTTTTATTAAAAATAATAGCGAACATAAATTGCATTGTAAAACACATAGTATAATTTTTGATAGTTGAAAAAAATAAAATTATTAAATCATTTGTAATTAAAAATCGTTTTTTGATAAGAATATTTCATTATGATAGGCATGAATAAAATCTTAGTTTGATATAATAATTTTAATCTCTATGAAATGTACAATTTTTAACTTAAAATCAATTTCTCAAATTTGTTATATTTTTATGAAAAACAAATCTAAAAATAGAAATTATTGAAAAATATGTTTATTTATACATTCCAAGGTGAGGTCACTATTCCATTGGCCATATTACTATTCATAAGGGTAATTTAATATTCACCAAAAAAAATAGTTGACCCTATTAAACTATAAATATCTTACTGAATGCAACCGTGTCTGTATGTTTTTTGAAATTCAAAATTTAGAGTGGAAAAACTTATTTTTACTGGCTAGTTTATAACAAAGTGGTATTTTATAGAGACTCAGTGTTTCATGCATTCAATATTAAATTACATTATAAATCATTGGGGTATTATAAACAAAGATTCAATAGAATAGATATGTTGACAATCATCATTTTGTGATATAGTTTGATGTTGGAGACATGTAATTCTTTGGCATCACTCTATGGAAGAATGTGATGAGATTTGGGATGAAGGGAAAGCTTAGTTTAACATAGATCGGTGTATTTGAGATCATTGATCACATTGGAGTGGTGTCCTATGAACTATCACACCCACTAAACCTATCTCAAGTACATTATATATTTAATGAATCCCTCTTGAATAAGTTAATACCATACCCCTCACATGTACACAATCTTGAGG
The DNA here is from genome assembly GCA_963277665.1 of Viscum album. Taxonomy (NCBI): domain Eukaryota; kingdom Viridiplantae; phylum Streptophyta; class Magnoliopsida; order Santalales; family Viscaceae; genus Viscum; species Viscum album. The sequence continues at coordinate 491,212,942 of OY728140.1, read as the reverse complement.
TGGTATCATTGGAGAATGATCATTTTTTTGATGATCAGTCTGTGAAAATATTAGATCATACTGACAATGTTCTAAGAAATAAGACAATTCACATTTTCAAAGTGCTATGTAGAAACAACATGTTTGGAGAACTGATGTGGGAACCATAGGATATGATGAAACATAGTAACCCTCATCTATTTTAGTGTGGAAAATGAAAATCTCAAGGATGACATTTCTTATGGGGGGAAACTGTAATGACCTAAACTGTTATAATTAAAATTCCCCTTGGGACTTAATAAAATGTATTATGTATTATTGTAATTGAAAAGAGATGAATTTATTTTTATTTATATCCTATTATGTATAAATGAAAATTAATAATAATTACAGATGATAATATAGTTGTTGAATGGGGATCATATGATTTGCATAAATATAGGGTTTTAACAAATCCAATTTCACATTAAAAGGATGTGATTGCATCCACTAGTATAATCATACCCTATATACCCCATTTATCATAGCTTCTTAGGGTGATATAATCACTTGGATTTTTCCTTTACTAAGCCCAAGATGATATCCAATAACTTAAGTGTGAGAGAAATAATTTACCGATGATTTTCAAGCTCATTGAGATCGCAACCAAAACTATGTACATCAAACAATCCAATGAATGTTTCACAGTCTTTCTCCTTACTCATCAGGAGTATGATGTTTTATTAAATATATTGGTATCAAGACCAAATCTATATGGGTATTTCATTATTTTTAATAAAATAATGAATATATATTCATCATATTATTGAGACTTTTTCAATGTTTTTTATTTTAATACAAAAAAAGTACTATTATTGGGTAATGTTAAAATTTAATTAAGGAATTTATTTTTAGGATTTAATATATTTTTTAAAATAGAATATATTTTGATAAAATATTATTATTAAATATTGTTTATTAAATATAAATTATTAGATAATTTTTATGAATTCCAAAGTAATTTTTATATGGGTTCGAAAGTAGTTATTGTAAAAAAACCCATCAATTATCAACAAATGTCAATTATTTTTAAAAAAATTAAAAATAAACATATTAAAAAAAATTATTTTGATAAAACGAATAATATATTGTATCTAAAAATAAAAATTATCTAACGGATAATTTTTAATAATTTTATGAGATAGTAAAATTTTCAGGTAAAAATTATATATTATATAAATATATGATGTGAATTATGACATCATAATAACCCAACATTGATGTAACAAAAATTATAATGGGTATAAAAAACCAAATAGATTTTTTCCCATTAAAATAACTCAGTTTTATGATTATTTTATTAATTTTATAAATCCGTTATGAATACTCCAAAACCATTAACTTATTTAATGGTTTTAAAATTATTTATTTAAGGGGATGACCCACTTCTACATAAGCAAGGGTGTTATTTTATTAATTTAGTCACTTGGAAATATATAATAATGAAAAAAATTATAATTTAAAATAAATAATGGGATAAAACCATGGGTTGGTTTTTGTTTTTGGATATTCTTTTATATAGATTCCAAAACCTTTGTTTGAGAAATAATAAAGAATTTTGCTGTCATTTCCTATATAAACCCACCAAATATCACATTTATCTTCAATAGAAATACTTTGAGAACATCTTTACTCTACCATACCCTATATATAGTCCTCCCAATGCATTCCAAGCTCTCTATAATCTCCCCCAACCATTTTTAGTCACAAACTCAAGTAAGGTATTTCTCTCTTCTCATTTCCTTTTAAATACCTCTATTATGTTATGATTCTTAGTTTAAATGTATGGGTGTTTGGTTATTTTTTCATAAAACCCCCTTAATCTCCATTTTATGTATAAATTATGTGATACCCATTTCAATATAATTAATCCCTCCTATTAACCTTTATGTACACTCATTACCATGCTGAAATTTAGTAATGGACCTTCCTCTCCTCCATTAAATTCAAGAATATCTTTTATGTTAGGCCTCTTAAATCATATTTGTTCTTTTTTGGTGTATTTTATTATAAATAACTATTAATTTATTATCTATTTACATGATATTTGTGACCCCATTCACTCTCATTAATCCCTCCCATGAACCATTATTTACGCATGCTACAATGCATGACTTTATTAAGGGATCCTCACCTTCTCTTCTTTATTCAAGTTTTTTTGTCTTATTCCTAATATTCCCTATATATAATGCTGGGAAATATATTTTCATGTATTTTTTAAAACCCATTTTATTTACAAATCATTAGATATCGCTTTCTCTATTATAAATTCATTTTATGAATCATTTAGTGACGATGTTATGCTGCTGAAATTTCATCATAATGTTTCATGAAAAAAACCTATGTAGTGGGTATCGTACCCATTTCTTATCAAGGTGTTCAACTTTATAAACTTATAAGTATTTTACAATGGATTTAAATATATGTATTCCAATATAATTCATTGTGGAATAAAATATTATGATGACTGAATCCATTTTTTCTGATCTATGTGGAACACATTAGCCTCAGAATGAAATGAATGTGACGGTTGCACCTATAATTATACAACACTCCAATGGATTTGGTAATGTTTTTTCTCATGAGAAATCATATTTGGACACTGAGTGAACATTATTTCTTTAATGTCTTTGTTTACATCATGATTCCTAGTATGTTATCCTTGTAATATGTTTAGGATAAATTGTTTTAATTTATTTCCACATTTCCCTTATTGCTTTTATGTTATCATGCAATGTCATGCCTCATTGTTCATGTTTAGTATTAGTACACCTTTTGTGCCCTGTTTAAATTCGTATTTTATAACATCCCTTACTGCGATTTATATCTCATTCTTTTCTTGTGTATGTCCATAGGTTATGCCATGCAATTTTAAGTGCGAGCATATTGAAGAAGTTTTCAATAAAGATGATTTTTTTCCTATTTTAAATTTTTGTGTAATGTACATAATTACCAAAGACACTATATTTCTCAAAATTCTATATTGTATTATGTGTATAATTATGTAATAAATATTTTATTAATATGTAATAAAGATAATTGTTATTATACCTGGCCTATTGGAAGCAGGTTGGCGTAGTTGAGTCACAACCCTCATTGGGTCAGGTCATGATTGAATGTTATCCGAGTGATAACCCACCTAAATAGTTATGAAACTACCTAGTTTGGGATTGTATTTTGGTTTTTATTTTTTCTATATCTAATAAATGGTTTTTGAAATAGGGTAGCAGTGTTAAAATGTTCTAAGTTTGGTTCTCCACCTGGGGTGTGTAGTGTCATTGTAGTGGCTGACATATCTATTCATTAGGATGCCAACAACCTACTTGTTGAATCGGTATATATTCACCAGTTTTATGGGATAGTTATGGTAAATTCATCATATACGACTAGGTTGTGAGTTAAATATACTTTATATTTAACTCTCCAGATATACTCATTGATCGCAATATGTTTTTTCTTCTTTTAATGTGTATTCACAACCACATCTTGTGAGGTTTCCACAATAGTGTTGAGAGTTTGACCACATGAGTGATGAGGATTCCATTTATGGGCATGGTCATTAGGAAGGTTTTATTCTGATTGTAAATCTGGTAGAGTTTACTCCCATTGAGCAGTGTGCATACCCACCTCTATGGGTTCATATGGATGTATCTTTTAGACTAATCTATGTATGGCTTGGTTGGTGGTGGATAAATGTGAATAGGGTTCGATCAAGTATCCTGAGCATCCAAGGTAGGTATTTCTTGGGTATTTGGGTCTGCAGGATATACCAATTATATTTTTGAAATTAAATTTATGAAATGGGTGGTTTTATTAGAGATCATAGTGATAGATCAATTTTCTATGGTAGAGAAATTAATCTACTAATGACCAGAAGGGATATCTCATTTGAGATTGTCCTACTGATCGTACTATAGTTAGAGATATAGTCAATTAATTTCCTAGGATGACATAGCAACTACTGTAGGGAGGTTTATGGGGAATCTAATGTGATGGAGGAGCTAGTGGTCAGAATCTTGGATAGCTACTGGCATAGTAGGTTATTTACCCAGGGGCCCCAAGAGTGTCTCAATGTACGATCTATGTTTCCTCTACTCATATTGTAGTACTATTAGTAATAGGTACAAGTTACTATTATGTCTCTTTTTCATCAGTTATTCTTCAATGAGACATGGGTCATTAGCAGAACCCTATGTTAGTGACGTTTAGCATGACTTAGTACATGAAGGGAAGTGGTACAATTCGTACAATAATATGCATTATTAAGACACGATCCAAAATTGAGTAGGAGATTCAGTGCCACCCAAAGTGGATTTTTTCAAGGTGTGGTGGATTAATTTATCTAAATTGATTGTTTGGGGTTTTTTGTAGTGCTAAGGTACCAGAGAAATCCCTATTTGTGGTAAATATATGGGGTAGGGAAAGGGTGAGTTTCAAAGAGTACGGGCTCGCTGAGGCATCGTGTGTAGTGTGAGCTATTACATGTTTCTTCAAATCCATATTTTCAGTTTTCAAACTGATTTATGAGGAACATTTCCCTATGTTAATCCCCTATTATAGACCTATTAATACCAATATATCCCTTTTTTCTCAACCTTTATGTTGTAGGAAAATTCATAGAGGATCATTTATTGCACACTTCTATGATAGTGTGACCTATCTATGGAAGGAGACAGAGCACCTCACATGTAATTTCTTCATAGTGGTGGTGATACCCTTTGATATTTTCCTCTATATGGATTGGTTCACTACCATCTTTGCCTAGATATTTCTATTAGTTAGATAAGTAGTACTTATAGGTTTTTGGGATGTAGTTCTCCTGCCTTGATAAGGAGTGATATTAGGTAGAAAGGGATGAGATCATTTGATGGAGGTTACACCCACTTCCTTATCAACCTTCTAGTTTAGCATCAGAGTATCAGATTCTATGAGATTTTAGTTCCTATGATTGTTGAGGTGTATGAGGGAATCCATCTTGAGGACATTTCAGGTTTACCTCACGATCGAGATATTTTTTACTATAGGGACTTCCACTAGGGAAACCCTGATATTTACACTGTTAAATTTGATGGCCCTGGGTAGCTGTAAAAGATAAAGGTGTAGTCATAAATTTTTATAGAGAAAGGGGATTTGTAAGACCTTGTGTGTTTTCTTCTGTTGGGAAAAAATCCATCAAGGAGTCCTCTCAATGTTTTGGGGAGATTATGTTTCTAAAAAAAATCTACATGACCATGAATATGTATGGTTGGTGTTGCTAATGTAGAGTTTTAAGCTGGCATAGTTTCCTAGTGTTTTTCAAATTTTTATGCCACAAAATTGGGAGTTATTTAGTTAGGAAAAAGAAATTTTTTGATCGAAAGGAGTCAGCAGAATGAAGTTTTGAGACCATGATTCATAGTTATTGGACAACAAAGGATGTATTTGGAATGAAAAAAATATCAACAAAGGTAGAATTTCTAAATGACAACTCTAGGAAGATAGAAAGGACAATTGTACAGACTGTGTATGAAAAATAGTTCATAGGAGTATTAGAGTATATTTAATGTCTTAAGTTCCTATGATTATTGACATGCAGCTGATTGTCGCCTATCGACCAGTCAAGGTTCTGGTGCTCTGCTAATGTGTATAGCAGCACTCGGGTTGAATCCTCGGCGATGGTACTTCGTAATAATCGATTGTTTTTAATTGATTGTATTTTGATTGGGGGGGGGGTTGTTGCAGATATTAATTGAAATGATTGATTGACTATAATTGATTTAACAAATTAATAAATATTGGGGTGAGTTCATTATTAGGGAGTTAAGCTTGTGATATCCTTGATCTTTGCTTTATATTGTATTTAAATTAACACCCACTTCACAAGTTGACATCGATTAGAATTCCTAAGTGTTAAATCTTTAATCCAAGACTTAACTTAACTAGGATTATAAAATCAATCATTACTTGTTTATGGTAGTGTATTTATGGTTCCAATAATTCATGGAAACCACATGCTAAACAAAAGATGTCATTAATCCTTGACATATTAATTCCAACATACACAATGTTAAATTAACGAATACTCATCGAGCAAATACTTTCAATCACTTAACATCCCTAAATTTTGACTCACCTCAATGAGATATTTACTCAGCCATTTGGGTGATTAATATTCTGGTTATAATAATTATGATGATAAATTAAGAATAGAAGAAAAACAAAGGGATTAGAAAAGAGTGGTACGTCGAACACACACACACGGACAATGATGATAATTAAAAAAAGATTTTTGATAGAATGAGGAAGCAAAATAAGGGATGGAGATTTAACTGAATTTAAACTATTTTAAGAAAATTAAAATTAAAATATAGAAGGTGGAGGAGAATAAGGGATACTGAAGAAGAAACTTTCATTAAAAAAGAATTACAAAAGAAAGGACTTACAAAATTACAAAAACAAATAACATAAAAGTAAGTGAAAACAAAGAGAGGAGGAAAGGTCTCTCAAGTGAAAACAGGAGTATGGCAGGTCCTCCCAAGCCTTTGATGTATTTATAGCCCAAGGTGGTGGACTATTTACATTCCAAAAATACCCCTCCACTTGTCTCACAGATATGGACATCAAGACAGCATAATCTCGAGCAATATCCTTATTCCAAGTTGTAGCCAATAAATGTTTCCGACAACTCCCAAAATTTGGAGTCATTTGGACTTAAGTATCAAAATTTATGGCCAGTTGATTAACAAAGTAGAACTATCCATTTCAATCCAGTCTTTTTGAAGTCCAGAATGTGAAAGGGTTTTTGAATATGAAGATGCCTTAAAATCCGAATGGGTTCTTCAACAAAGTCATCCTCCTATATCTCCTCTTTCACACAGAAAACTCTCAGCTCGATTTGATGCTTACATCATGAGATATGTCATATATACTATACTGATTTTAATTCTCGGCAAGAATAGTGGGATGGACTTGAAGGCTTCATTTGGGGCCCTTGTACTTAGATTTGGGCCTTGAAATTTTTATCCAAGATGAAATCTAGTGTCCCCCAAATTATGCTGGAGAGTTAATGTTTTTGGACATCTAGATTGAGCCTAGTAAATCAATCTTCAAGGCTGGTCTAGTTTGTTCACAGATTCTTTGGTCTTGTTTGTGAGGACCATATGACCCTTCAAATGGATTCTCATACATTCTTCTTGCGATCGATTATGTTTCAAGGTGGGTTGAGGCCAAACCCACTTGTAAGGATGATGCTCATACTGTTAGTAAGTTCCTAAATACCCACATATTCCAAAGATTTGGCACACCACGTTCCTTGATCAGCGACTTAGGAACCCATTTTTGTAATAGAACCATGGAAGCTCTTATGAAAAAGAATGGGGTTATACACAAAACATCAAATGCAAATCACCCTATAACAAATGGCATGGCTAAACTCTCTAATAGAGAAGTGAAAAGGGTACTTGAGAGAACTGTTAAGCCCACCAGAAAAGACTGGCCTGAGAGACTTGGTGAAGCCCTTTGGGCTTATCGAACTGCCTATAAAACACCCATTGGGATGTCTCATTTTAGGCTAGTTTTTGGTAAAGCATGTCACTTACTAGTTGAAATCCAACATAAGTCTTTTTGGGCTGTGAAAACCTGTAATTTTGATTGTGAAAAATCTGGTTAAGAAAGATTGTTGCAATTGGCTGAACTGGAGGGGATTCGACTTGAATCCTATGAGAATTCTAATCTGTACAAAGAGAAGGCTAAGGTACTCCATGACAAACACATCCTGAGAAATGTATTTCATGAATGGGAAAAGGTAATGCTCTTCAATTATCGATTTCTGCTACACCCGGGTAAGCTTAATTCTCGTTTGGAAGGTCCTTTTGTTATTACTAACGTTTACCAATTTGGTGTAGTGCAAGTCTAAGACCCCTCTTCCAAAAGTACATTCACAGTTAATGGACATTGGTTAAAGCATCACAATGAGAGGATGCACAATCCTGGATGAACATCAACTTCCACTGGCTCCCCAAATTCTCTAGCCGACTTACCACTAGATGGAGAAGGCGACCCGCCAAATCCAAACCAGGGGCACCACATTCCCTTTAACTCTCTCTATCTCTTCCTCTCTCTACCTCTTTCTTCTTCTTTCTCTATCTTTCATTTTTTTACCATTTTCTTTATCAAAACCTTTATTTTTCACTTTCTCTTTTGTGTGGCTGTATCTTTACAAAAAAAAACCCTAAAAAACAAAAAAAAACCAAAAAACAATCACATAAAAAATACAAAAAAATTATAAGTCATACTTACTCACCATCGAGTTTTCACATTTTATATAACCATTTTGGGGAGTTAATAGACATGTTTTCATCTAAAAAATTTTGTATTTTCATTATGACTTTGGATAAAGAATTTTGTGTCAAAACCAACACATTTTGAATGCTCAATTTTTTATTTGGAAAATGCTTTTCCCGAACCGTGTGGAAAAACATTTGCTTTCATGCCAAGTCCACCTATGGCTATGTTTTAAAAATGTGTGTTTTCACCCCCATTTGTGAGTCTTGAGTTTGTGGACCTTAGAGCTGAATTTACTACCTTAGTGTGTATTAGTATGATATAGGCATTTTCTGAACCACATGAGAATCACAATAGCCAAATAGCCTCCCATTTCCCTTACATTAATCCTTCTTTTGAAAGCCCCTTTGAGCCTATGAAAACCTTTTCTTTGATAGCCACATTACAAGACCAATACCTTTTCCCACCCAATATCAACATGGATTTTCATTGCATAATTTTTTTTTAAATTTAAGTGTAGGGGGGGAATGGATTTCATTATTTGGGTACCCTATTATTAATTTTCAACGAGTTATCATCTGCTTGAGGAAAACCGTCCATTTCAGTGTGGGGGAGTGGTTGTCATTAAGTGTGTTATAGGGAATATAATTAACTTCCATTTATGTAATTTTGTAAATGTTATTGACAAGTGTTCAAAAAAATGATGAAAAAAATCACAAAAAAAAATCACAAAAAAAATGAAAAAATGGTTTGTGTATTGGGTAGATCAAAAATCACTCTTCCTCAACCTTTGATCATGTTATAACTATTACAATTAGTGTCATGATGAGATCAATCATGGGTTGGGTTATGTGTGTGAGATATTTTCCAAGTTAAACTTTCGAAAAAAGAAAGAAAAAAAAGAGAAGAAAAAAAGAACACTTGAATTATGTTAACTAACCCAATTATTCAATGTGGGGGAAGATGTATTGTATTGTACTACCTTTTTTTGGGTATACTTTGGGTGAAAAAAATGTTGAAGAGATGTTATTTCTGCAAAAAAAAAATATTCATTCTACTAAAAGCTGTGCCTTTCCAGGAGCTTTCATGATGAGAGAAGCTATGCCTTTCTGGAGCTTATAATGTAAAAAGGAAGCTGTGCCTTTTCTGGAGCTTTCAAGAAATATTATATTTGAGAAGATTGAATGGTTTTCTACTGAAATGATGAACTATAAGAACATTCCTTGATATTACATGGAGAAGGTGTTTATTTTCTTCTAAGGGGAGTGAAGAGAAGACCATACTTTTGTGAAAATTAGAGTAATGCAATTTTGCTTCAAAAAGAGCCAAGCCCTCTTCATTCAGCCTCAGAATTTTCACATATAAATCCTACCAACATAAAGCCACAGAGCAACCTTAACAAGTCCTCATGATAAACATATGTATTTGACTCAAAACGGGTGGATATGTAGGAATTTATCAAGCCTATAGTGACCCTTATATGAGTTTGGATTAGAAAGACATTGCTAAAAAATTGAAATTTGTGTAAGGAGAGATAATGAAAGTTAGGTAAGTGTTTTGTTTGCATGGGAGGAGAAATGAAGATTAAATTTATTGAATGATACTAAATTAATAACATGATATAATAGAGTTTGAGGTGGCATTATATATTTTGTTTCATGTTTTCAAATTGGTGTATCTCATTGATATGTGTTTTGAATTTACTTTGAATTTATTTTGATTCTGACTTGTCCAAGATTCCAAGTGATAAGTGTGGGGGAATTGATAGAGTTAATATTTTCTTTATTATTTATATGTTTTTAAATGATTTAATCCCTCCCAATTATTCAATGTGAGTGTATTTGCATCATTTATGTGATTTTGGTGTATTTTGGGCTTAAATGTGAAATTGGGGTAATTCTGTAAAATTGTCAGTTTTATATAGCTTCTGTTTTTCGGGCACAACATTTATAATATGGGTCCAATTTAAGTAATTTTTTAGGATTCTTATACTCGTGGGATTAAAATGTTCCTTCTGGACCAAGACCCAATTCGAAACCCAATGGTAAAGAAAATTCAATCAAGTGGAGAAATCAGTTTGGAAGGCAGAATGAACCCCACTTCATTAAATATAGAATATCTCCTTTAGACGGACTTAGAATGAGGTGATTCCAGCTGTTGTCGACAGAGGACTTTCAAGGGACGGTTCATATTAAATGTCATAAAATATGAATCTCATTAAGGCATCTTTTGGGCGCGTCCAAGTGGAGTGGGTGAAATAGTGTTTGGAAGCCAGAAAAGTAATGGTCATTGATTCAGCCATATAATTATTTACACATTTCCAATGACTCTAAAATTTTGAGGGTCGATAGAAACCTTCATTTACAACATTCTATAAGAAGGCACCTCAGTGAGTTTCGGCCGGATGATGGGAAGAACAGAGGCAAACGTCTGGAGAACAGAATCTGGAGCATTAAATTTTATGTTCTTTGTTTTCTCTCTTTTGTTCTTCTTAGTTTTGTAATGAATTCTTCTTTCCCCTTAGCCACAATTACCCTTACCATGGTGGGGTAAACTCCTATGTGATTGGTGAAGGAGAGGTTTTCCATGTTTTATTTCCTAATTTCCTTCTCTTAATGTTTTAAAATCCTCTTCTCTTCTATGAATCACTTTCAATTTCCTATAACAGTTTTTATTATCATGAACGATTGTATCTTATTTTAGATTCTGTTGTTCATTTATAATTGGTCACTAATCAATATCTCCCTCCACTAGGATCTAGTTTATAAATGATGGAATAGACCAGGACTTAGTGGTGAAGTACCCGGTGATCACCGGTACGTGTGTGAGGAGTAGTGAATGTTCTTGATTACATGGAATAAACAAGACCCGATTGGGAATTGCCTAAGATAATTGGGGGTATTTTCTACAACTTTATTTCACATTGGATGGATAGTAGACCAACCAAAGATTTCAGTAAGGTTTATTCTCACATTTTTAATTGACCAGGGGAGTGAGAAGAAATGATCGTGGATTCTCACTCTTAACGGTTTAACAGAAGAGATTTGGATGAATTGGAACTATGATAGAATTACAAATGGAGAACCAACTCTAACCTAATCACCCTTATCATATAATAATTTCAATTACTTATTTTATCAATTTGTTCTCAATCATTTTCTTAAACCTTTTTCCTTTACTCTTGTCTTTTTAAAATCAATCAATTTCTAAAAACATCATCACTTCTTTCTCTTATTTTAAGGTGACAGCTTAATTGTTTTGCACTCCTCTCTGGAGAAAACCTAGGATAACCACTCTACTAAATTTTAACTTAGGTAATATTTGTTTTTTTCACTCCCCACGACAGGCACGTGTCAAAACATGGTGTCATTTCTGGGGATTCGACTCGAGTGCTGCTATACACATTAGCAAAGCACCAGAACCTTGACTGGTCGATAGGCAACAATCGGCCGCATGTTTCAATGACTTGCAACAAAAAATGCAACATAGTTCATAGAATTTTTAGGGAAGTTCACAGAGAGACTAAAATAGTCTGCAAAAGTAACTTCTGCAAACAAATTTTATGTGGAAAATATGCACATAAATATAGCATCTACCTATAATTGATGATTAGTTCATTAATGAAATATTTGGGACCTACATGCCCATAAACTATGAGTGGACCCTTTCCAATGTAGTGATAAAATGAAGAGGAATACGGCGATCAATTCCAATAGTAGTGAGCTATAGAATAAGAGTCAGGGAGTAACCCCAGTGAAAGCTGTGAGTTGACCCTAAATATTCTAATGGTAGTGATCTTTGGTATAAAATTGATCTTTCCTGAACATTTTATTTTGGAATTAAGGCTTAGTGGATTTGGTCAATCATCAAATTGTTTTTTCTAATCCTTTGACATAACCAAGTGAGGGTGAACCAAGTAAAATAATTTTATATCATCCATTATTTAATTTCTATTAATATTTTCATATAAGAGAAGGAGATAAGATTTTTTTGTTTAATGGTGGAACAAGATCTCAAGGGGTATTTGTTTAAATCTATTATACCCATATTCACCCCTAAGAGTATTTGACATAGTGGGACAAATAATTAGTATCCATGATGAAGGATTGAAGTCATAGAGTATATCTAAGTAGAAAAAATGGTGTTTGTCAACCATAAAAGTTTTATGGTCTTTGATGGAATCAATTTTCAATTATGTAATAATATGATGGATCACAACATTCGATCATTAGGAATGGATGTCTTTACATCACCTATTCATGGAATATCATCCAACAGCGACTGCGGTGCTTAATCTGAAGTATATAAAAGGTAATTTGATTATAATCTTAAAGGGATCTATTATTTAGGGAGAGCCCTATCAAATTCAATTTATATGAAGGTTATTTATTGTAATTCATCACATGATATGTGGGACAATTGACGAATATTTATCAGAATAACTCAAATGTCAGAGAAGAAAAGGTAAATGGTCTATGGAAAATGTTTCAGTATCTCATAATGAACCCCATTAAGTGTGTTGATACAATATTTGACAGGGTCAATGTTGTTGTGGATATCAAGTGTGGTCTTAGAGAAATTATTGAATATATAATTATTTTTATGTTTATATAATGAAAACTTACAAATCATCACAATATGAAAGATTCTATATTAGAAAATAAAGATATAGATGAGCTAACTTTGTAAAACATTCATAGTAATCTTGTAGCATATGAAATGAGAACTGATGCTTACAATTTTGTGGAGTAGGGGAAGTGAAAAAATTGTAATTAATGTTCATGAAGAAGCTATCCATTAAAGATGGATATGAAGATGAAGAGATAGATGAGGTGATTTCATTCCTTTCTTGAAAACATCAAATTGTAATAGGATAGTTCAAAGGTAAACTCCTACTTGCATGATTTCGATGTATAAAGGTTTTAAATTTGGTAGAATGGTTCCCAATAAGATTCTAGATGTTTAATAGGATGAAATTAAAATTCCTATGAATAATCTATTAGCATACATAAATATGGAGAAGAATTTATGATAAATTTCTCCAAAAAGATGAATCCTCTTTCATGAGAAGATAGTAATTCAGAAGAATCAGATTAGATGAATTAGAGGAATATAAGGATCATGAATCAGATTCTATGGAGGTATTTAACATAAATTGTATAATAAGATAAGAAAGGTAAAATGATAGAGGGTAAGTTGAAGGAATATTTGGCCTTAATTACGAATTACAATATAATATTTAAGAAATAGATGTTTTGATTACCACAATAGAGAAAACTAACAAGTGGTAAGTGATTCCATATGTTTATATTTAGTTGTAAGAAGAATAGGGTTCATATATAAATGAATAAAATGAAAATTCTATTCCTTCAATTATTGAGAACTTAGATAAGGTTGTTGAGCACAAGAAAAAAATTTAGGAACTAAAAAGAGAAATCGAGAGTTTGACTGAAACATGAAAATTAAAAATCAATGGTATCAAGGAACATCAATATAATTCATCAATATTTCAAGAAGTATTAAATATAATGATTAAATATTGACTCCCAGTCTGAAATTAGGATATTTGATAATGCAGGAAATAGAACAGTTGAAATTAGAGCATAATAGTCAAGTGGAATAGAAGCAACTGTCAAATCCATATGATTATACTAGTATGGGGATTGATTGAAAATAGAAAGTAGTAATAGTTGAATTTAGACCACAAGATCCAAATCCAATATTGAAGATTTGTTTGGGTACAAAGTAGAGTCCGGAGATTCAAAGATCCTAGGGGACAATCAATGGTGAATATGTGATATACAAGAATTCACCCCACATTAGAATCTATTGTTATGGAAATATGGGACACTCAAAAAACATATATTATAAAATAGAGGTATTGAAGGGTAAAAGACCCATAAATTCCACCATATAGAAATATTTTTTATAAAGTATCATTTTATGGACACTATTTTAGGTGTATTGGAATCCGACACATGGAATGATATTTTAGATCAATAATATAGACGATTGTGCCGAGGAAGAATTAATATGTTCATAAGAAGAAGATAAATGATTCATTAAATGATATGAAAATGAAAAATTTATTTATAGATGCACAAGATGAATCTGGACCTACTTACTCCGTGGAAGATCAATATATTAAATCCATTCTGGGTATGAATTAAAAAATCGATAAAAAAGAAAAGATATGAATAGGAAGTGTTTGAAGATATTTCTTTTAAAGTATCAGATCAAACTAGAATATGAATCATTAATTGTAGATTCACCTTGAGCATGATAATAAATATGGATCTGGTGATAGTAATCAGGTATGATAAAAAGGTATCATAAGATTTGGTAATGATGAAGGCTTGAAAATTATTATGTTTGTAAAAGAAATGTTTTGGGGAAAATACTTAAGATGTGCATATGACTTTGTTATTGAAGGTCACACACACAACATACATTTTGTTAGTCATTTGTGTGACTCACAACATGCCATAATAATTTCTTTGAAATTATGTGTCATCAAGGGAAATGAATGTGCAGTTGTTTTATAGGGAAAGCATACAAAATGTTATCTCTACTAGCTGTGTGGATAATAAGTTATTTTATTTTTTTTCCACGGAAGAAGAAAACTAGTTATTGAACAAAAATATTAGACACTTAATCCAAATTTCCTTAGAAGATCTGGTGAAATATGATGGTGCCTGAGACCTCCCTATATTATCAAATGATTGTAACCATATGATTTATTCTTGTGAACAATGAAAGATCATTATAAATACATGTAATGAAAAAGATAAAAGGAAAACAAAATTTCTTGAATTAGAGAATATTGATGTGTGAAGACCAATTTAACCCAGAGATATTGATGGGAGGGCATATTATGTTATCTTCATTTATGATTTCAGAAGAATGGATGGAATAATGGAATGAGTTTCATTCATCACTCAAAAATCTGAGGTGTTCAGTTTCTTAAAGACTTATCAAAGGGAAGTTGAGAGGATGTTGGTTAAAACAGTTTGGAATATCTACAAAAATAATATAATATAGTTCAAAATTTTCCGATTGGGTGATTATCTTTAGAAACATGATATAAGGAATATAGTTTAACTAGAAATAACTCTATAGGAAAATTCAGTAATTAAGAGACGAAATTGAATTATCAAAGACATGGAAAGAACAATACTCATTGAGAAAGACCTTCTTGAGAATTTTTGTAAATAAGCAGTGATGACATCGGTATTCACATCACATAGAGAGTTATTATGTACGAAAGAAGAGTATAATTCATATGAGATATGTTATGGAAAGAATCAATCATTAAAGTACATTAGAGTCTTAAAACATAATATTTTCAATAACAGTAAAATGAATCCTAGGATGTTTGAATCCCATTGATATGATGTGATATTTCATGGATACTATTAGAAAATAAAATCATATAAATTATTATTAAGCTAATGAGACAAGTTGTTAAAATCAATGATGTAATAATAGTATTTAATGATTAGAATCTTGAGGAAGTACATGATCAATCTTATGAGGATTGTGATGAATTCATAATTAGATCAGGGGACGTTCCAGTTCAATAGGATGATTTAGACGAAGACTTAAATAATGGAAAGGATTTTCATAATTTGGTATCTACACAATGATAGAAGAGAAGAGCCGAAATTGGTAAATGGAAGAAAATTGTTGATTAGATATAATTAGCATAGACAATGAGAATTAAGACTCTACATAATTCATCATACTTATCATAGGTAGAGCCTAAATGGATTGACGAAGTAGCTTGAGATGATAATTGAGTTCTGGCTAAAAATGAAGATCTTGAACAAATTGAAAACAATCATTCAAGGGAGATTTTATTGATACCAAAATACAAGAAAGACGTCAGGACAATATGAGTCTTTATAAAAATATGAATGAAGACGGTGTTGTGATTAAAAAAATGAATAACAAGTGTGAAAAGGATAATCCTAGATAGAGGGTATCAATGTTGATGAAAAGTTTTTCACATGTTGCAAAGATAGAGAAAATAAAATTATTATTTTATATATTAGTGAAAATAAATTAAATTTTTTTTCATATAGATGTTAATTCAAATTTTATGAATGGGGTTATTGAAGAAGGAGTTTAACATGAGTAGCTAGATGGATTTCTCATTCATGAGGATGATAATAAAGGTTTTTAGATGAGAAAGTCTCTTTATGGGTTGAAGAAATCACTGATAGTGTGGCATTGATGGCTTTATCAGCTTTTAGAGGATCTCGGTTTTCTGTGTGGTATAGTTGATTACAATCAATATGTGAAAAATGAATGTAATAAAATGATTATAGTGATGGTATATATTGATGAAAGAATATTTTTTGGATAAGATTATGTGGAGTGAAAACAGTTTTCTGAATTCATGAAATGTAAGTTCGAAATGTCAATGATTAGTGAACTGACATTTTAACATGGTTTAGAGGTAACACGATGAAAGAATAGAACATTAATTTCTCAATATATGTATGATAAGTATTTTTAGAGAATATGTTTAATGGATAATTACAAAGATAATATTACTCTAATAGCTACTTGGATGAAATTGTCATAGGATGATGAAGGTAATTCAGATAATGTCAGAGAATACAGACGGATTATTAGAAACATATTGTAATTAATAGTAAAATGACTTATTGTTGTTTTTTCTAGATTGAAAACATAATTATATCAATGAAGTCCCAAGTAGATCCAATTTATTAAAGTGGAAATATTAATTTGTTATATCAAGGGCATAATGGATTTTGGATTTATATATAGAATAAAAAATCTCAGTAAGAGTTATTGGGATATACAAATGCATATGGGCTCGGATCAACAGAAGATAAAGAATCAATGTTAGATGGTGAATTGAATCATAGAGTATTTTTTATTTATTTTCTATTAAAGAAAAAATATTACATTTATTTGGGAACTATAGATTCTGAGTATATTTTAGTTACACAAGTGTGCACACACTTATTGTCAATAAAGATTCGTCTTGATGAAAAGGGATTTGAAGTGAAGTCTCTGATTAGAATGAATTTTATATAATTCTAGTTCTATAAATATGAGAATAAATCTAGTCCATCACACAAGGAAAATGAAAATTGAAATAATGTCTCATTTTGTCAAGGAGAAGGTAGAGAAAAGGCCTATTATGTTAGAGTATGTTCATACAAAACTACATGTTGCATAAATTCTGATGAAGGCCATTACCAAATAAGTGTTTGAATAGAATCATATTTCTCTTAGAGTTTATTCAACTCCCCTCACATGAAAAAGTATTGATGTGGGACCCCCTCTCCTGGAGGTATGGTGTGTTTTCTGTAATGTGTTTATCTATGTTCATTACCATGTTGTATAACAAAATAAAGTGACCTTTGGGTTTCTTCACAAAGGGGGGCAAATTGGGGCACTTAAAAGGGATAAAATTTCTTAATCAAGATAGGGGAAAAGCCAATCGGGGATCATTAAAGTACGAGGAGTTTTAAATATGTCGATACAAAATGTGATCGATAAAAGGATACATATCATGATAGCTTTAGTTCATGTTGAAATGAAATGAGTGGTTTTTGAATGAAGTAATTCAAGGATGAAATCATCATGATACACTTATTTTTTATTGCAATCATTGATCATGTGGTCATAGAGTGTATTTTGATTAAATCCTTCATCTCTATATTAATCTAAATAAGTGAATGATGGTAGAATATGGAAGATGTTTTTATGATGTATCAAAATTTTAGAAGAATTGTCAACAAACCCAAAGGCAGTGATTGCTGGTAAAAAAATACCTCATGTCATCATTTTGGTGTTTTTGGGGTGATTGTGTTTATTGAAAATGTTAGATGACTATGAATGATTATTGTTTTTGTTGTCGAAGAATATTTTTAATGTGGCATAATTTTCCAGTGTTTTCTAAATTTTTGGGCCCCAAGATCAGGAGATTGTTATTTTAGAAAAGGGATGTTTTAAGAAAAAGGAGTATGGAAAATTCAGTTTTTGGACCATGAAACAATGATCGTGGATGGAAAAGAAGGAAACTATAATGTAAAATAAAATCCAGAATGGTAGTATTTATGTATGTCAGTTCTATGTGTACCACGAAGGAGGCTACACAGACTGCATATGTGAAAACATTCACAGGAGGCTTGAAGTCTATAATAGAATTTTTGTTTCACCATATGGCTCATTATTTGATGTTTTAGATACTGAATACGGATTCCATAATTTTTTTCATCTGTGGAAGACATAGGATGCTATAAAGGATCAAAGTGTTGTGCGTACCGTATAGCACAGTACGTAGTGAAGGTTGTACCACATCGAAGATATGGGTAATTTTTATTATTTGGATTTTCTGATCTATTTTCCTATATAATGGTAGCTAATCAGTTCATTAGGAAATTGATTTTAATTTGAAAAAATCATTTATCTAGGAATAATTTGGCGAATTATTAAATATTTCATGAAAAATGATTTTGTGAAAGAGACAGTCCTCGTGGAAGCAATTCCGTGAAGGGTTGTACATGAATTCAATTCACAAAATTGGTCTTGGGGGCCTCTATCTCTCACATAGAAAAATGGTTCTCATAATAAAAGGATCTTCACAGAAAATGGGTTGGTCTATCTAGTAGAGGAGGTCCGTGGAAGTAAAGGCAGTCCGTTGAAGGAAAAGGATTACATATGAGAGGTGGTCTATGAGGCATCATATGTCCATAGAGGAAAAGGATGTCCATAGAAGAAGAAGTGGTTTGTAGAAAAATAATTGGTCCAAGGAAGAAGAAACAGTCCATGAAATAGGAGGTGGACTGTGGAAGAAGAGGTGGTTCATAGATAAATTGCACCACACAGTGAAACACAGTTCGCGGAAGGTTCATGGAAGCTCACAGAGGGACTAAAATTGTCTATCGACACAATTTCTAAAAATTCATAGTATGTGGAATGTAAGTAATTTAATTGTTCAACAACCTAAAAATTAGGATATATTCATCCATGAAAATTAATTGACCAACATTTCCATACACTATGATTAGATCCTTTAATGAGTAGTGAGTAGATGAAAAGGAATATAGTGATCCTTTCAACCGAAAGTGAACCAAAGAAAGAGACTCAAGGAGTGAACCTTGGTAAAGAAGTGATCTGACACTAAAAATTATAATGGTTGTGAGCATGGTCATAGAAGTTATTTATCCCAAAGATGTTATTTCTAAAGTAAGCCTCAGTGGATTTGGTACTTTTTCCCATCATCATTGTATGCTCCTTGGATGTAGCCTAGTGAGGGTGATCCATGTAAAAAATTTTGTGTTCAATGAAAAATTTCATATTTTTCATACATTGATATGGTATAAGGATATAATATTTTTTAAATTATGGAACCAGAACTTAGAGGTATTAGTTTTACTTTTTCGTATCCTAGTTCACCCCCCCCACCTCAGGGTATTGACCAAGTAGGCATAACATCTTGGGTAGCCTTGTGTTGTTTTCCTAAGAGGCGGATGAGGTATTTAGTTTGATGTGGATTTGTTTCATATTCACATGGTGACATGAGGGAAAGTATCCCTTATAGGAATCAATTTATAATTTGATAAATGGATTGAGTAAAAGTGTATCTCATATTTTGACCTTCGGATGGTTTGTCACCAACTCTAGTTTGTAGATTTTGATGTCGCAATAATAACATCCAAGGGATGTTGTGGTTTCTTTGAGTCCATGGTGATACCAATTGGATTGTTTTATGCCACAAAAATATCATGACTCTCTAGTCGAAAGTTGTTCCCCATGGATTATTCTACAATCCAAGGATATATGACTCGGGGGTATTGATTGTGAGATACTGGTTGACCTGATATATATTAGATATAATCTTTATGGATTTATTAATGGAGTCACATCATCATGTTTCTAGGGATGAATGGTGAATCTGATCATGATTTCAGAAGAGGTACAAAGATGGTTTTTCCCATAGTGGTACATCAAGTGGAGTTGAGGATGTACCATGATCTCTTCAAATTGGTTGGGGCATAAAAGATAGTTTTAGCTAGTTTTTAGGATAAACTTTTTCGTCTCACATACCTAAGGGTGATTTCTAACATAGCTTTGTGGAGAGTTTAGGACACATGTGTGTGAAGGAGGTAGTCAGGATTGATTTCATTCCCTCGAAGATCATTACAGAATGTGATTCATACCTCAATACATGATTTGAAAAACGATGTGGAAAGCCTTCCTGGTATTCACTTATAGTTTTTAATAGTTTTTTACCCCATCTAGATTCATAGGTAGAATGAACTATTCGAGTTCTATTTAATATGACTTGAGTTTGCAGGTTAGTTTTGATCCATAGCTAGGAGGATCATCTACCATCGATGGGATTTGTGTGTCATGGTGATTTACACTCCACCACTAGAGTAGAACCTTTTGAGGCCATGTATGAGATATCATGCAATACATTGTGATACTAGTTGGAGCTAGTGGGTAATAGTGATTGGGCCCTAGTTTTTCTATTACTGATGGTTAAAAATGGGGAAAGTTCATACAAGGGGGGATTATCACATTATAGTAAAAATTATTTTCCTTCATATGACTGATGATGGAGGTATTTAGAGTTGGAGAGTTATGGGGTCTTAACTAGGGTGGTAGTATATCTCCGAGAATATCATTCCCTTTTCTATTCTAGATTTTGTGTCATGATGTCGAGGTGGTGTACCTTTTAACTTTTTGACCACAGTAGTTTGTGTCTTGGTTTTCTCCACATGTCATGGTTTAGGGGGTAAATTCATGAGTAATTGTATAATATTATCCTAGCTGTGTTAGTACATGGGAGAATAGATTCCTTTTTCAAGGATATATTGACATTGAGGGACTTTTGGATAAATACCATTCACAGGAAAGCGTTTTCCATGGGTGAGTGTTCGTTGACAACATAAGGAACCACTGAGAGAGCTAGTGAGAGAATGAGACCTAGTTAAGATATCACTATCCCCACATTTTCATTAGTTTGAGGTTTTTGGATTAAAAATACATGATGAAAGGAATAATGTATTGTCCCATGTTTTTCTATGTAATCCTTTTGAATATTTGTAGGAATATTTCTAGAGCCATGCACAGAGATATTATGAGATTCCAAGGCCCAGTGTGGATGGAATTAATTTTTGAAATATATTAAATATAATGTTGATTAATATTTACTAAAAAAGAGGAATAAATATTGAATATGTTCTTAGATAAGAAATTTTAAGGCACTATTGAGTTCAAAATGTGGGTTTTTTTCTCTATGTGCAACGTAAACTTTTCCATTGTCGAGCGCTATGTTAAACCACCTAGATAGGGGAATAAATAAATTAAATAAATTAAATTTATATATTTTATTTCTTTTAATGAAATTAAATATTGATATTTTTTATAAACCTAGTTATTATCAAAATTTAGGTTTTTCCTCCTTAAATTTAAATTTAAGAGAGAAGCTGATGGAGAATCTTTCAGGGATGAACACCGACAAATCGAGACATGGAGATCAGTGTTCCAATAGAAATTGAAGATCTTGCCAATGACAATGATGTGTGATCATTATGCATTATAAATTGATCCAAATAATGTTTGTATTTTCTTTATTTATTAATCCCTCTATTCTTTTCCAATTATGAATGAAAATAAATTATCTAATGGATTGATTCACGAATCGATCATTTTTTTTGGGTGTGGGTAAAATTTCCAGATTTTTGGATGCTTTTTTTGTTAGCTCAATGTTTTACCTCTTATTTTTTCCTTTCCTATAATAATAGATTTAGGTTTAAAGAAGAAAATTCCAAGATTCAATACTCAAATTTAGGTAATATGGTTTTATCTCCAAGTTCTACATGCGTTAATATTTGGCATTTATTTTTTCCTGTGATTCGACGAATGCCCATTAAACAATCAATTCACAGTCAATCATTGGTGATTCAAATAATTAACAAAGGTTAGGGATGGATATTATATGATGTGGTTGTGGTATATGTATATGGAAGTAGATCCATGCATGGATTATAGGGGTTCTTCTTGGTTTTAGAGTGTGGTACGGGCGAGGAAGAATGATGGATGTTTCTCGGGCAGTGGGTATAGCCAGTATAGCTAGAATCTAAACATTGATGGCAAGGAGGTTTAGTCAACCCCATATCTACAGCATGTGGAATGATTCCTAGTGGAATCAATGGAAGAGGTATATTTATTGAAAAATAATGAATTTATTCCATGGCTTATTTCAAAAATCTCAATACATATGTGTAGTCTCATCAACAGACTCTGTGTAGTCACTTTGTGTGTGGGGCTACAGTTTCATCATGGAGAAAAGTATTACTCACTCTATGACAAGCGTCCCACACTATGTGTCCCATAACTGACCACCGTGTCATGTAAAGGGAGTATATTCCCAAGAAACTAGGTCTCTTTACACACCATGTGGAACAATCCACACACCGTGTAGAACACAAAAGGAATCTCGACTTATACAGGGAGTACACACTCTAGAGATCTAGTTTCCCTTCATGAAATGTGTGCTGGGATACACATTATGTACATAGGAAAGTAAATGGGAATGGGAAGAATGCACACCATTTACCTCACTTACATTCAATGTATTGTGTAGAAGAACATGCAATGTGAGCACGATACATGGTAAATTGAAGACATAGAGAGACGTGTCATGTACCTCCAGGGACACGCCATGTAATAATTTGTGGAGAGGTTGGATTATTCATTATTATTATCTCAACATCTGTGTGAGATTGTGCGAGCCTTCTTGGACTACAATCAGTTGACTTATTTTTCTTAGTCCATTCTTATAAGGGTTCGTTGTAGCACAACATTCATGTTATATAAGGTGACCATGTTGCGTCTTTATGAGGATCAGTGTAGTGATGGTTAGATCCTTTATTCTGGAGTGATTTGTCTCATTCCACTTTGACATATATCTCATTTTCATGGAGAATGTATCCCTTCGAGGGGCCTATACAAATCCTCATTTCCCTTTGTGTTTCCTTAGATGGGGTTTTTGGAATCGGTGTGACCAATATTTACATGGATGTCAATCCTCTATCTAGTAGGATATTTCTAGTAGGGTCTGCTGTCCCCCAGTGAGCCCTAGGAATTGACCCCCAATCATTGTATTTATATTTTGATTATTATTATGAAGTATTAATCTGATGGACTATGTATCACTAAAAAATACCCTTAATATCCTATGTGACTTTCTTTATATCAATACCTGACAAGTTTGACCTTTGGGATGGTAGCTACATTCTGTAAGCATAGTGATACTGAATGAGTAATATCTCTTGGATGAATTTCTTTAGGGAAGGTTGGACTCATGGAGTGATATCTCTGAGATGAGAATTTTCCTGAAACATCATAGTGGAACTATGGCTGACATTATAGTTGTGAATTAACCATGAGATTGCGGGTCATTGTTTATTATATCTTGATTTTATTGTTATTTGTATTGTAGAAATGTACCTATGTGGAGATGAATGTTATTCTTGTTGTTATATGCTTTGTTTTTTTCAGGTTTTCCTGCTAGGTTTTATTTTACTCAACCCTTTATAGGCTCTTCACACACGTGTTGTGTCCAATGAAAAAGATAAAACATTTTTTGAAGTGTGTGGTAGACTGGGAGGAGGTGGATAAAGATAAGACTAGATAGACTAATGTGATTACTAGTGTTTCCTTTGACAAATGTCACATCCTTCTGAGCATGTCATACTTTACTTTACATTTTTTAGTCTTTTATTTGGTCCCTTTCTATTT
Organism: Viscum album; assembly: GCA_963277665.1. Lineage (NCBI taxonomy): Eukaryota > Viridiplantae > Streptophyta > Magnoliopsida > Santalales > Viscaceae > Viscum > Viscum album. The sequence continues at coordinate 491,188,867 of OY728140.1, read as the reverse complement.
ATACTTTATAGAACATTTTTCCTACTCTCTTCGTGGGATTATATATATATATATAAATATATATATATATGCATGCATGCATTGTTTTCTATTGTTTTAAATTTAAAAATTGAATGTGTAAGGAGATGTGTTTGTGCTTATAGGTATTTGAGGCTAATGCCTTCCATGTGTGTAATATTCCTTCATGGTTCTAGTCACCTATCCCTGACCTATTGGAGGTGGGAATGGGGTAGTTGTGTCTCAAGCCCCATTGGGTCAGGTTGTGACAAGTTATATAGTAACAAATGAAATGGTTGGACTCTATCATTTTCCATCGTTTCAAAATATATTATATTTATTTTGAAAAGGGTGATCACATCATGCCGTGTGTGAAAAATAGAAAATTTTATCACTTATGTGATTCCAAATTATTCCATAATATATGACATAATGGCTCCAATATGATACAATTTCTGAGGTCACTTTTTTCTCTCAGATACTCTTAGATGGGGACTTATCATAAACAATGATAACCAGTATATTTTGAGTTATTCCAATATAGACCAGATATTGTAAGCAGAAATATGCAATCACTATCATAGTCAGGATTATCTATCATAGAGTAAAATGGATAACTGAAGTGATTTGTGTCTTGTGATATGCATATATCATATAATATGATATAATTACAATTTTGAATTTTATAATCCTCAAATATGAGGTGATTTAAATAATTTAAAACCCATTTATAAAGAATGGAGAATGCTATTTTAATATATTTATGTATTTTATAAAATGTTGAAAAATTAATTCATATCAATTTTTTATAATTATTTATAGACTATTTTTTGAAACATTTAAAAAATAAATATTCCATAATAAAAAATGTTTATATTAAATACTCATTCCATGATATATGTAATGATATATATATTAGATATAAATTTTATATATATAAATTATAAAATTAATCTGTAAAATTATTATAAATTTAAAATTATGGAAAGAATATAAATGTGTTTATATTTTAATAATAGATCATTCACATTTATTTAATTTAAAATTTTCATATTAAAATTTATTATTTCTGAAAATTAATTAAACTATGCCAAATGAGTTTTGAAAAAATTAATATAATGATGGATTAAATAATAAACATATGATATTTTGGATGTTTTCATAACAAATATTAATAGTTCATATATTCAACGTTTATATTTGAAATATCATAAATTTAATGTAAAATTCATTGTAATGAATAATATCAAGGAGTTAATATTAAAATAAATATAAATTGTTTATATATTTTAATTATAGAGTGTCAATTATGAATGACTTCATTATACTATTTATAATTTTCATTATTTCTAAATTATTCATAAATTTTTTATCTCAGGTTTGAATATATGAATTTTTAATTTAGTTAGATTATTCCATGTTTTATACATTAATATAATTTTAATATTATTAATAAGAGTATGATTTTTTTTATATGTTAAACTACTTCTATAAGCTATCATGCATGTATTTTAAGTGTTAGTTTATAGGTATGATATTTTATTTAGCATTATTTAACCTTGACTTTGTCTTGTATGAGGTTATAAGAATAAATTATGTATTTAATAATGATTTACACATATTAAGTGTTACATTTAGATATAAATGAAGTTTATTTTGAGTAATTCATCCTTGGGTAGAGTTACTTTGATTCAAACTACTCACTAGCCCAAAAGCTTTTATCTTACCATGAAAATTGTGGGTTGTCTGTGTGTCACTCCGAGCTTACTATTATGGGGATTGTAGATTTAATATGATTATAATAATTTATATTAAAGTATTTAATGTTTCATTTTGATGATAGTTTTTTGTTATTATTAGTTTAGTAACAGAACCTATGAGTCGTGTAATGTTTTTCACATCAATATAGTGCGATCATATTGATTTTGTGGAAGGAATAAGATTCAAAATCTAAATCATTAGAATAATTTGTACAAGTAATGGTAATAAAATTAGAGAATATTTTGAGATTTAACCCCCTTTAAAAAATACTATGTTCCAGGTTCCTTCTAATGAAAATACTTCTTAAGAACTTAATAATTTTGTATGGGTGACCCTAACTATTAAGTTTCCATGGATTATCTTATATAAGGGATGCATTTAATGAGTTAATGTAAACTATTAGGTTCCTTAATATTAATATATTCTTTGGGTTTTACATAGATAGAATCATATAATGCTACTTTTCAAGAGGAATAGATTTTATTCAATCCATATAATGGAAAATATTAAATAGCTATCCACTTTAATATCTTATATTCATGTATGAAATTATTCACAGGATTGTCTACCAGATATACTCATTAATTATTTACATGCATAATAAGTGCATATGATGGTTAAATATAGATCATGTCCCACTAATAGATTTTATGTATTCAAAAGTGTTCATCATTTTAGTGGGAGAACATTTAGTTAAATTTCATATAGAAATATATGTTAAACATGATACCCATCTAATAAAATCTCTAATTATAGATAAAATAAAATTTTTATCAACAAAATTTACTTTTGAGATCTAACATAGAGGAAATAGGATCATTTTGTGAGTATCTTCTTTGAATGGATCCAAAACAGAAGAATTATTCATAAGTTAAGAGAAAAATCCAATGCGTTTCAGAAATCCATTAATGAGTAACCTAGTGTTGAATTAGTTTAATATATATATCAAATAGATTATTGTGAGATTAATATTATAATTTAGGATGGTTTATAAATAATGATCAAATGAACTTTATTCTCTACTCATATAGTCAGTACGATTAGATATTTTAATGAATTAGAGTTATTCGATATTTCCTCTAAGAATATTATTTGTAATAGAATTAATTATTTTGAATAGGTTCCAATAAGATGAATGAGTTCATAAAATGTAACAAATTTTTCTATAAGTATTGAGAATATATGTAATAGGTATGTGATTCTCTTATTCTAGTGTTTTATTGACATTATAAGGGTTAAATTTTCAAGCCCAAATACGAGAATATAGTTGTAATGTTTAAGAACATCTCTTCAAATAGGCTATCAAGGTCTTTGAAACATAAAGGTCATGTTATGATGGAAGGGAATTTTATTAAGGAAATATGAAGGGTTTGAGAAAATATATAAATAATATATGTAATGTATTGATGTAATAAAAATTTATTAATTAATTTTGAATCATATAAGATACCTAATGTGTTCTTTATAATTGTTCTATGTAAACATTAGTTCAAAATCAAGGAAATAATTGATAGAGGTTGTAGTCTCCATTAAACTTATAAAACCAAGGGTCATGGATTCATGGAATATATCAATATTAGATGGATCATTATAAAGGGTGTGTATTTTCATATTAAACTCTATTCTATAATAAAGTAAGTTGATTGTTAATAAGAGGTTATTATGAATAGTGTGATAATATAGAATAAATTTGCATGGTTTCTAATTATTTAGATCTTATAACATATTTGAATGAAATATGATGACAAAGTTAGTAGACTATTTTAAAGAGTACAATATAGGTTTCAGAATAATACTTTATACATATATAATACCATTTATGATATGGTTATGACGGTTTATTTGTTAAACAATTTTTGAAAAAGAAAATAGTTGTTGGTTCATAACATAAAGGTGTTAGATTATAGTGTCTAAGAGACTAGTGATAGTCTATTTGGACTTAGATAATTTCAGGTACAACATAAAAAAATTTATTCATGTAAAAACCAAAATGAATGTCACTTAAATATTTTAACAGGTATAGAATATTTTGGTAAATGATTAGAGTAATGAGTTACATTAGTTAACAAAAGATTTCAATGAAAATTTTGACATAAATGGTCCAAATAAAAACTATGATATTGAAATTAGAAGGAATATTATGTTGAAAACATAAGTTATTAATATCATAACATTGGGTGTTATAAAGTAGAGTATGAATACTATGTTAAAAGATTTAAAAATTAGTAATAACATTAATAGGACTCACAATTATTCAAAATCACTTTCATCATAGATATTGCTCACTAAAGAGTTTCGTAGGATGGTTTAATCAAATGGACTTATAGAGATGTGGTAGGAATTATATGAAATGTAATTATTTTAATAAAACCCTAAAATATTATCAAACATAAGGATGATCATGTAGTATAATATATTGGATAGAAGATATTACATAAATTACTCTAAAAAGAAACCATAGTTGACACCAATGATTTAAAACATTATGACTATTAGAAGGGATTCAAGCCCTTCGGGTGCCCCTGCAATAGTGGTGGCGTGTTATTTGGCTAAAGAGTCCCCTTTTTCGTTTTATCACCTTCCTTTTCCTAGGATGTGGTTCTAGGGAGGGAATCTAGAGTCCGGGTGGTTTATATTTCACAGGTATGGTCGATGGTGGTGAACATTCCGGATTCTATTTTTTAGGGGTGGAGGGTCCAACCTCGGTCTTGAACCCCAATTCTTTTAAAGAGACTCTAACTAAGGTGTTTCCCCCAACTCCATTGGTCGATCTCTCCTCCTTCCCTCAAATTCATCTTATCTTAAATGGATCGAATTTATTTGGGGGGAATTCAGTATTTCTTATGTTGATATATGATTTAGAGTCAGTTATAGAGTTTCATAAATGAACCCATGTTGGGAAAAAATTCCCAAATACATGAAATTTTAATAAAAAAACTGAAAATATGGTTTTTGGTAAACTTATTCAAATCTAACAAATGAAACTATGACAAAATTGAGTATAAAGGTGGAAATTGTTTCAAATACCACCCTCTTTCATTGTTTATGAATAAGATGGTGCCTTAGACAACACCTTCTTTATAAATGGTTTTAAGAGGGCGTTGTTTGAAATGCCTTCTATTATATTTTTTTATTTTTTTCTTTGTTTATATAAATATATATATAATAAAACACATTTTTAATAAATAATAATTATTATTATAATAAGAATGTTTTATATACATAAAATAATATAAATAAAATAATATTGTTAATATTATTTAATATAAGAAATCCAAAAAATAATAATAATATTATTGTTATTATTAAAAATAAAACAAAAATTATTTATTAAAATAATTTTTATTTTATATTCATTTTATAATAAATTACAGTCATATTACCCTTAAATATTAGTAACAATAAATAAGAATTATGTACATATAATCATTTTGGTAGAATGATTATTTATAATTAATAACCTTATTAATTATATTACCAATTAGTATTATTAAATACATAAATAATTAGAAAATATATGGTATTTAAGATTTTTATTTTATTATTTTAAAAATATTTAATATATAAATATTATTGTTTTTATAAATGATTAATATGTAAATTAGTTTTTTTAATAAAAACATTATTATGAACAATAATATTTTTAATATTAAAATTTATATTTATATTTATTTTAACTTATATTATAAAAAAAATTATTAGTCATATTTATAATTATATTATTTAAATCATCACCCATAATTATCATTGTAAATTTTGTAAATATTTAAAAATATAATTATTATCTATTAAAAAACTAATTCATAATATTTAAGAATAATATCGTAATTCATATTTACTATTTAGTATTTTTTTGATTTTCATTTATTTTCAATTAATAGTTTTTCACATTCATTATTTTCAATTTCTTATAGATTTTATATATACTATAATTTATGCGCATAAATTTTCTGATGTGTAAATTTGTTGTTTCTCATCAATAATGTTTTTGTGAGGTAAATAATTTTTGATTTTATATATTTAATATTTAATATTTTAAATTATTTCATATATGTTTAATTCATGTTTTATGTTTTACTTGTATTGGCATTACATATTATATTTTATATGATTCCAAAGTCACTTACTTGAAATGTAATAATGTTTCATGTAGGTGACTATCAAAGATTATAAAATATAAACTATAAGACCCATCAAAATAAAACATAAATAATATATTAAAAAAGAAGTAGTAGTTGAAAAAACAATTATACAAAATGTTGATGAAAAATAATTTCAATGGAACCAAATATTTTTTTTGAAAACATAACATTTGAACTTATAAGCTATTTTTACTGAAAACTATTTTTGTGTAAATTAATATTTTTGGTTTTTTATTTTTTAACTTTAATATTATTTTAAATTAGTTTTTATTTGTACTCTCAATGTTTTAAATTTCATATAGATTTTCATAATACAATATTTAATGCGCATAAATTTTTTGAAGTGTATATATATATTGTTTTTAATAAATGAAGGTTGTGTCATGTAAATTATTTTTGGGATGTTATATTTATTTTTTTATTTTAAACTATTTATTATATGTTTAATCTATGTTTTCAGTTTCATTTATATTTTTATTATAGATTATATTTTATAGTATTCCAAATCCACTTAATTGAAACATATTAATGTTTCAAGTAGGTGACTTTGATTGTCTATAAAATATAAACTATAATAATAATCTAAATGAAACCCAAAACATAGATTAACTATATAATAAATATTTTATAATAAAAAAATGTCATAAAAAATGTTTATGATAAATAATTTTAATTTCTCAAAATTTTTTTGGTATCAAAACATAACATTTTTACTCATAAATTATCTTTTGAGAAAACTTTTTTTATGTTCATTAAAAAAAGTTCTTTCTTTTTTTTGAAATTCTATTTATTTTAAATAAATTTTTATTTCCACATTCAATTTTTATGATTTATATATATTTTAATTATTCGATATTTTATCTGAATATATTTATAGAAGTGTAAATATTATTTTTTTAAATCAATAATGTTTTTCTCATGTAAATTGTTTTTTTGTTTTTTATGAATTTTATTTTTTTCAAATACTCATTATATGTTTACTATATTTTTTAAGATTCATTTAGATTGGACTAATAGTTTATATTTTACCGGCTTCTAAATTGACCTTCATGAAACCTAATAATGTTTCCAGTTTGTGGAATTCAAGGTCCATAAAATATAAATTATAGGACCAATCTAAATGAAACATAAAACATGGAATAAACATATAACAAATAGTTGAATAAGAATTGTATAAAATAGTGATGATAAATAATTTCAAGGGAAAAATAGTATTTTATAAAAACAAAACATTTTTAATTCTAAATTATTCATAAAACACTATTTTTTTAAATTAAATTATTTTGTATATTAATTTTTTAATATTCATTTTAATTTCATTTAGTGTTTATTTGTACAGTCAATAAATTAAATTTCAAATATATTTTTTATACTATATTTTTTTTGATAAAATTCTCATATAATGAAATTTTAAATTATTAGGTAATTATATAAGCTTATAAAATATAAATTAAAATTTAGTTTTAGATGGAATCCATGTCATACCCTCAAATGGAATGTCAATCTGACATGCGATATGCTCAAACTAACTAAATAAGTTGTTTTTAAAAAATGACCCTCTTTTGAAAACATGTTTTAGAGAGTTTGAATTGGTCAGATGAACTCATATTGTGGTAAAATCACAAGAAAACAACTGTAGATTGATTTTTGAGTTAGATGAACTGATGGTATGTCAATCCTATGATTCTTTTTCCCGAGATGACTGAAAATGAAATTTCAATAATTTAAAATGATAAAACATGATTTTTATGTTTAAAACCATAGAATGTTATATCCAATAGACATGAAAAATTATTAAATTTTTATTGGGGTTATTTTTTATGTGATGGAGAAGACTGAGTGTCAATATGACATGTGGCGTTCTCTAATGTACTAAATAAGGAGTTCATATAAATTAGAAGTATTTAAAAACTTATTCTATAAAGTGAAAACTAGAAAAAAAGAGCCCATATTTCTATGAAGTCATTGTAAAAAAATGTAGATTTATTTTTGAATTATAGGAATTAATGGTGTGTAAATATAAGGTGTAATTTTCCTGAGATTAAATAAACATATTTTTAGTAATTTATGATGATAAAACATTTCTTTGGAGGATAAAACCAAAGAAAATTATATCCAATTAATGTTAAATATTTTTAAATCTATCTTATAATAATATCGGATGTGTAGGAGTAGACATCACATCAATATAATAAGTAATGTTTTTGAAGTGACTAAATAAAGAGTTTATAGAAAAATATGGTCTTTAAATATATATAATAACGTAAATAATATAATATAATATTTTACAATTTATGAAAAATGTCAAAATAAGACAGTCTTTATTCAGTTTACTCAAAAAATTATTATATAATTATTATTTGTTAAAAATTTAATTCATAATATTAAAAAAATATGTTTTTCATAAATTATATTTTTTGGTTTTTTATTTTTCTAACATTCCTTTTATTATCAATTAATTTTTATTTTCTGATTATATGTATTAAATTTAATATATGTTTTTATAGTATATTTAATGGGAATAAATATTTTGAGATATAAATGTTATGTTTTTAATCAATAAATTTTTTGTCAAGAAGATTATTTATTGTCTCTTATATTTATTGTTTTATTATTTTCAATAATTTATTTCATGTATAATCCATGATTTAATTTCATTTATATTGGTCTTATAGTATATATTTTGTCGTCTTCCAATGTCTTTTACTTGAAACATAATAATGTTTCATGTAGGTGAATTTAAAATCCTATAAAATAAAAACTATAAGACAAATCTAAATGAAACATTTAACATGGATAAAATTTATAATAAATGGTTGAAAATAAAAAAGTAAAAAAAAATATATGATGGAAAATAATATCAATGTAAGAAAATATTTTTTTATAAAATAATAACATTTGTACTTATAATATATTTTTACAAAAAACCTGTAAATTATTTATTTTGTTTATTATTTTTTTGATATTAAATTTATCTTAAAATAATTTTTTTCTTAGTCAATATTTAAATTTCTTATAGATTTTAAATATACTATATTTTATGTGTATAAATTTTGTGAATTGTATATGATATTCTTTTAATCAATATTTTTTGTGTCGTGTAAATTTTTTATGGTTTGTTATATTTATTAAATTGTTTCTTTCTCACTATCTATTATATTTATAATCCATGTTTTATGTTTCATTTAGATTGTTCTTATAGTTTATATTTTATAGGCTTCCAAGGTCACATACTTTTAAACGTAACAATGTTTCAAGTAGGTGCCTTTGAAACACTATTACAAATAAACTCTATGAACAATCTAAATGAAACCTAAAACATGGATTATACATATAAGAAATAGTTTAAAATAAAAATAAAATAAAATTTTGTGATAAAAAATAATTTCATTGGAACAAAACATTTCTATTTTAAAAAATAAATTTTATACTTACAAAAATAAATCTAGGTTTTTTTCTTGTGAGTTCACAACAATCTGAGATCATTTATCCATTTTCAACTCTGTATCATGCACTTTTAAAGACCATGTTTTCCAAATAATTTATTTTTAGTCAATTTGAGCACATAAAAAGTAAAATTAATGCACAATCTACTATCACATGTCAAAAATAATACTAAGACAACTCTTATAATATTTCACATCAATTAGAGATTTTTTTGATGGATTTAATGGTCAAACACATGTTTTATTATTTTAAATTTCTGAAACTATATTTTTTATTATCTTAGGAAAATGACACCTTGGTTTGATGTCTCATCAGTTCCTATAATTCAAAAATTAATCTATGTTCATTGGCATGTGATTTCACAACAATAGCTAGTGAAAATATGCATTTGAATGTTCTTTGTTAATTTTTAACATTGGTAATTATGTACCATTATTATACGAGACATTGTCAATATTTTTTTATCATTTTCTAAGAAAAATAGACGTCTTAAATATTTTTTGGTGTTTTTAACATAATTTATTTAATAACCAACATGAAAAATATTTTTTCAGATCATTTTATTCAAAAAAATGATATAGAAGAGGGTTTATCCTAGTAGTTATTTCATAACCCACGTAAAATCCTACAGATTAATGATTTTTCAAGTTTGATATGAAATAACTAATATTAAAACCCCTCTTCTACATCTGTTATTTTGTTACCATCTTAAGAAACCCGATGGTATCGATGTATCACATTACCTATGAAATAAAAAATGTGAAAACAATTTTTTTAATAAATTTATTTTGTTTATTTCCTTCCCAAATTGAAAAAATAAAAAAATTAAAAAATTGTAGACTAATTAAAAAACAAAAAGACACTTACAATTTGTATTTTAATGTTTACAATATATATTAAAAATGAACTAAAATATAATAAAACATGTGAATTGATTTTCCCATTAAATTTGTAAGTATCTCATCTCCTAGGCACTATAAGGTTTTGGGTCATCAAAAAGTTTCAAATTAATAAGAAAACATTTTTTAACTTGTATTATTATTAAAAGAATGAAATATCAAGGAATTTCTTTTAAGGAAATAAAACCTTCAAGACATCATAACGGACGAAATTGAAATCATTTCATATATAAATATTAAAACATAGTATCCATATTCTATTACTCCAACTTATTAAGGAAAATAAGGTTTAAAATAAATTTTCAATTAAAAATAAAATTTTAATTAATATTAAAAAAAATTAGTAATTTTATATGGAAATCCTCTAAGGTTTTACATATTTGATATGGGAACTATTCATTATTATTGTCTCTCTAAAAAAATTTCATTCCACATTCAAAAATAATATGAAAAAAAATAAATTTAATTAATTTTAATATAAGAAATTATTAAATTATTAGACATTATGTGTTCAATATATTCTTAAAATTTTCTCACACTTCCCCATGTAAAGAGAATAGCTAGTAAAGTGCTTTCTCCCTTAGAAAAAACCCCAAACATCCCATGGAATCTAATATATTAGAAAATTTAATGTGGGTGGTTATTATGTTAAGAGATATATAAAACATTGTGATAAATATGTTTTATACTCTTAATGATAATGAAATACCAAAAACTGAATAATTGCATTCTTTTGAAAACATTTTTTAATATAAAATGTTCTTTCTGGATAAGTAATTATCCGAATTATAGATGAAATAAAATGTGGGTTTATAAATCCATTTCATTTTGGATTTTCATTCTATGAATAAACTGTATAATTATATCTAATAAAAAACAAAAATAAGTTAAAAATTTCAATAAATTAAAGGAATAAAAAATTATTGTTAATCGACTTACATGGAAAAAACATTCATTATGTTGATGCTGAGCAGATATCAAGCTACAAGCTCCATGATACTATTTTCCAAAATCCCAATAGTCATTTCATTCCCAAAATCACGAGCTTCAATTGGAATCTAATAAACATCCAATATCAAATTTGATTATGTTGACATTTTATCAATACTAGTATAAATTGTATATGAATTCCTAAAACACTATATTTTTTATTTTCTATACATTATTTCTTTACCCATAAATTATTCCTTTAAAAAATGGATAAATATATTAACATTAAAATGATTAAAAAACTTTACTATAAAAATTAAATAAAATATAAAATATATAAAAACATCTATAAGAATATTTAGAACACATCTATATAGTAAAAATAAAATTGGTCAATACTTTGTCTAATTGTGCACACCTCATCTATATGAAATAATATATTTTTTATCTATCAATAATATCATGTACTGCGACCTTATTATAATATATCAAGATATATTGATGATGAGTGGTATCACAAATATAAAATATCATCCCATATGAAACAATATGATCAGGATCATCAACATATAACCCACAATAATTGGGAAGATTTGGAGGAGGTTGTAGGAGTAGGAGAATAAGGATTATGGTCTACAGGAAGATATGTATTAGTAGGATATGTAGGAAGAGTGGGATCCAATGGCGGTGGTAGAGGAGTCGGATTAGCAGTCTAAAAATATCCTTCCATGTCTGCAAACATCGACTATATGAAAAATCAGATCTTATCCTCCATCTTCAAATTAATATCCTAAACATTTTCTTCCAAGGGTTTTATTTTTTATAACCATCCTCCATTTAATAATATTCTGAATTTGAAAACACTTTTTTACTGATACACCTACCAAGGATCCTCGTATATGAATTGGGTGCTTGAGATTTTCTAATGCTATTACTAAATTATCCTTCCTACCCTAAGCTTGAGAGACCCAATGTCAGCTCTTCTCCACAATAGAATCCTATATAGAATTTTTTAATAAAAATATAATGAATCAAAATATATAAGTTATTTATTGAAATTAAATAAATATATAATGTAAAGATCATATAATCCTCATTGCAACAACCATTGACTATTCTATAAGATAATATCCTTTTTCCTATCTGATCTTTCTTCCTTATTTCATGTCTAGTAGGGGGTAAACCTCTACAGAGCTTGAAGACTCGACTCTAATTTTTGGAAAATTTTATATTTTCATCTATTATTCTTATAACGTATTCCATCCTTGAGATAATATATGAGGGTATACATTTATATATTGGATATCCTAATGAGATCTCCTCATTTCAAGTAAATTAACAAATAAGAATAAATAAATCATTAATATGGATATTAATATAAAAATACTTCTATATGGTAATATTGTACTTTGTAAAAACACTTCTTGTCATCTACATTCAAAAAATTACTTCCATGTATCTTCATCTATAAATGGATATATATCACCTGGATTATGGTGTTTTGTATTCCCAAAAAGGAAATCTAAGGTGAGGGATGATTTAAAATCCCTTCATATCATAATATCTAATGATAAACATTTCCTTCCAATTCCTCCAAAACTAGATATATCATATGTCATTTGATAAGAAGGGTATAAAATAAATATTACAATAATTATTTAAGGATAAGTAAAATAATAATAAATGAGCTTACAAAAAGGTTTCCCATAAGTGATCTATTGTTAATTTTCCAACACATTCCAATCATGAAACAAAATATTAACTTATTTAGCCTATAATTTTATGAATGTCTTGAATTGTTTTGAATTTTTTCTTCTTTTAATATCATTATTATCAAAATATAATGGTATCCTATGGTCCTAGCTATGATAACTAATAATTTTTTAAAACGCACATTGCCACATTAACTAACCCTCAACCTCCCCCCCCATGGAAGTAGATGTCTCTTGTAATAAAGGATTATAAGGCTCATAAATAAGAGAATGTGCAAACTTCTCCATAAAGTAATAAGGACGATCATCTATTGAAGTATGTAACAGATTAGATGATTGATTTTTCATTTTCCAAAAAATAAAGGAAACAATCAATTATAAAATAAATATAAATATAAAAATATTATATACAAATGAAAATAAAAAATGAACAATTTTCAAAAAAAAGTAAAATAAAATAAACTAAAAATATTTTTTTTCATATTTTTTAAATTTAACTAAAATACTAAATAGATTTATGGGAGATTAAATTACATAAGATAAAGAAATAAAATGAAAAAATAGTCCGTGAATATTAAAATTACTTCAACATAATAAATCCTTTTTACACCAAATGAATATTTTTTAAATATACCGTTATACAATATATTTTTAATTTAACATATTAATTTTCAAATATTTTTTTGAAAAAAATCAATAACAGATAAGTTACATATGGGTATTCGTGTTAAACTAAACAAAACTAAAGTAATATAAACAAAAAAATTAAGATATTTTTTAATACATTTTTTAATATAGAAAATAAAATTAAAATATCTAAAATTTTATTAAATTTTAAAAATTAAACTAGAAATAAATATATATTACTTGTAATATTAGGAATGAACTAAAAGATCCTTTTCCAAAATCCCTTTATCACGATCATTTTATATGGCATAATCCATGTGTATGATATGCTCATAAATATTATCTATTAATCATTCCATGTATGTAGGGATCTGACATAAATTGACCTCTTTAACAATTTTTCATCATCAATATACTATTTGTTTTATTTTAAAATAATATACCAATGTATGTGGGATTTATCAAGAACATAGAAAAAATTCATTTTTTTCCATGATCAAAGGATCAATTTTGTATTCCACATTATTTTGATTAACTAGTGTCATTCCGAATTCATCATGCCAAACACTATTATTATCAATAAAGCATTTTAAGTTAAACACTAGAATAAGAAATTTATTTTAATCAGTTTCCCATATTTATTTAAAGAACCCATATGATTAATTTGAGGTGATGTTTTTTGTCTATGGCCTACAAAAAAATCATTACTTCTATGAACACCAATTCACTACTATAACGATATTCACTTCTATTGTCTTGATCATTCATATGAAATGTTCATCCATTAATGTCATAATCAAATGATGTTTTCAAATTTAAATGTGGAACTCCCATTAAATATATCGATTTTTCTGATACAGTCCATTAACCAATAATAGACTCTTTAAACCATAAAAAAAGTTCTATTAATCTCCTTCCAAATCCACATTTCTTTCTTATTTGGATGACATTATTTCAAGCTAGGGCAGAAAATTATTTTTCAAGTAATATTTTTATTTTTAACATTGGTTAGTTCTTAATTTTATTGAAGGTTGTGTTTTAAATAAGTTTTTAATTTATATTAATAAAAACTAACATTGTGAATAAAAAATTGTGTGGGGGGGGGGTATCATTGGTTATCAAATACCATATGTGAAAACCCCACCATAATTGATTTTTCTCTTTGGTTATCAAATAATGAAAGTGAAAAAAAATTGTATTTTTATTTTTATTCATCTTCTTCACATTATATAATAATATAATACATGTAGAAAAAATAGTAGAAACACACAAAAATCAGTAAAAAACACTTACAATTAGAACATTAATATTTACAATACATGGCACAAATAAACTAAAATCATATCAACCCTGTTAAATGACTCTCCCTTACAATATTTAAGTGTCTGAGCTCCTATGGACTATACGTTTGAGTATCATAAAAAATATACATATTAAAAGTAAATCATTTAACATATATTATGAATAAAATGAATGAAATATTAAGGGAACATTAATAAAGAAATCTAACCATATGGAACTTCTTAACTGTATCTGTTAGTATTATTTCATATATAAACCTAAAAAAAATTCCACATTCCATTATGCCTTATTATTCGTGTAAATACTATTTTAAAATATTTTTTAAATTTAAAATAAAATTTCTAATTATTATATACAAAATCTAGGAATTATAAGTGAAAATTAACCTTTTCTTTTACATATTTGATCTTGGTGCTCTTCTTTATTATGATCTATATTAAGAAATTCCATGCCCTATTTGAAAACTATGTGAATAAAATAAAATAAATTTTGTTAAATTATAAATAATTATTAAAAATTCAATCTTTCTTTTCCCATACATTCAAAAAAATTTATCACACTTAATTATGGATAGTGCGTGGCTCATAAAGTGCCTTCTCCAGTAGAAAAAAACAACCAAAATCTAATGTATACTAATATAAAAATATAATTTAATGTCAATTGTTGCTATGTTAAGTTAATTTTTACACATTGTGAGATATATTTTTCATCCTCTTGAAGATAAAAAAATATCTTGCACATAATAATATCATTTTTTTGAAATATTTCAACAATATAAAATGTTATCTCTACATTAGTTGTTGTCATCGCTACAGGTGAAATGAAATCTGGGTCCAAAAATACATATAAATTTGTCTTTTCATGATCATTATAAATTATATAATGATACCTAATACAAAACAAACATAAGTATAAATTTTCAATAAATTAACCTAATTAAAACAATAGGTTAATCAACTTACTTGGAAAAAAATACATCATGTTGATTCTTAACTGATATCATGTTACATGATCTATTATATCTTTTTTCAAAATAACCACAATCATTTCACACCAAAAAACACTATCTTTAATTGGAATCTTATAAACATCCAACAAAACACTTGAATATTTTTACAATATATCAAGAATAGTTAAATGTCTATCTCAAGTCATTACACAGTTAATTTTTTGTTGTATATAAATTTATTATTTTCCTTAATAGTATTCATATAATATATATATAATCATTAAAATTTAAATAAGAAATTAATAGAAAAATGATATAAAAGTTAAAATGTACACATACATCTATGGTAATATGTCAAACAATTGAAGATGGCCTAACATAAAAGTGGATGATACATTTCCCCACTATATTCACCTCACCTATAGGTAATGGTATTCTTACTGATCTATCTACAATATCCTGTATGGTGACAATGCGTTGGACTATCTCTATCTAATGATGGTGAATGGTATGACAAATATAAATTTTCATCCTATATGAAACCTTTGGATGATCGGGATCATCAACACTTAACTAATAATAACTAGGCAGTTGTAGAGGATATGTTTTAAGAGTAGAATTGAAGGGGTGGGGTATACAGTTAAAGGTGTATGATCATGATAATTAGGAGTGGGATCTATTAGTGGATGTGGAATGGGATCTGCTAGCAGAGGTGGAGAGGGATCAGTAGTCTGAAACTATCTTTGCATGTCTAAAAACATTAAATGTATTAAAGCTCTGATCATTCCATTCATAATCACATGAATATCTTGAACTTTAGCTTCCAAAGATTCTATTTTTTTATAAAAATACTTCATTGAAGAATATTTATAATGTGGAAACCCATTTTTTATTAATACCCCTATAGGGAATCCTCCCACACGACCCGGGTGTTCGAGATTTCACAATTTTTGAGGTAAAAGATCCTTCATACCCTCAGCTATATAGAACCATGTGTTCTCTTCTCCATTAAATTATCTTGTAGGAAATATTTGAAAAATCTATAATGTATCAAATTATATATATTTTTTATTTAACAAAATTAAATAAATAAAGTAAACATATTAAAATCCTCTCGGATACAACCTTTGACTCTTCTATTAGATATTTACATTTTTCTCATCTAAGACCTCTTTCATTTTTCAAGTATAATTATGGGAATGAGGGTTATCCTTTGCAGAGCCTAAATACTCAACTATCAATTTTTTAAAATTTTCAGCTATCATTTATTATTCCAATAATGTAAACCCTCCCGAACATAAATTATGATGGTATAAGTTTCTAGATTGGATCTCCTGATGAGTCTCTTTGATTGCTATAAATTAAGAGTAATGAAATCATTAATAAGTACATTAATATACAAAAAACTTATACAATGTATGTAACGACCCAAAGTATTTCAATAGAAAATTTCCTTCTTATATCTATGTCATCAAAAAACAAAATAATGAACTAATAAGTGATAAGTGACCTTTAAACATAATTTTGTCACCCCTATGGTTGAAATTTTAAAAATCTGACATACACGGTTGTGTTCAAGATAGTTTTTGGAGTCTAATGAAACAAAAATAATTTTTTTGGTGAATAGTAACCTACCCTTATGAATAGTAACCTACCCTTATGAATAGTAATATGACCCTTATGAATAGTAAATAAGAGCAACATTACCTATGAATAATAAAATAAAATTTAGACATCTTAGAAAGTGATAATTTGACCTTAGTAAACGTTTTTGGTATTTTATAAGTCATAAATAATTAATTATAATTAATTAATTAATTTGAAAGAATATTTATTTTTCCTATAATGTATTCATAAATTATTTAATAAATGTCTAATAGTTTTTAGATAATTTTATAAGACCCTACGTAATTTTTGAAAGAACTATAAATTCAGTTTTAATCTTAAAAACTGTTTTTTAAAGTAAATTATGATTTTTATTAATTATTATATTAATAATATTTAGCAAATTTTTTTTGAAAAATGGACTAAATTTTTGGATTCTACACATCGAAAAATGGTTGGGGTAAATTTTTGGGATTTTTCTGAGATACTTGAATTTTTTGTGAATAGTAGAATATATTAATTTACCATATAAATACATTTTAATTAAAACCCATTATTCCTGACATCACAAGTGATGTAAGCACCCAAATCCCGAACTCACATTCCTTTTTTACTATTATTGGTCATCCAAGACTCACTATTCCTTTTCTTTGGAGAAATTAAAAAACTAATCAATTTTATATTAAGGAAACCCCTCTCCCCTCCACTATAAAAGCCACCCTTCACTCCCTCTTTTCCTCACACCTCTCAAGCTCCAAGCCTTCTCTAAATTCTGCCCAAACAACTTCCCTAGCTCATCCCCCACGTCCAAAAGCTTATGGTCTCATCAAAAGACCAATCCTAGCTTCCTTAAAGAGGATCTCAAGAGGAGGATTCTAAAGGCAATTTCTCTCTCTCTTCTCCTTTAATTTCCTTTCAAGTTCAAGTTCCTTTCTTGATCTCTCTCTATCTATATTCATCCAAATTGTTCTGTAAATCCAGTATTATATATATACTGTAATATTATGATTCTAATGTTATATTATATCACCCCACACCCTTTCCCTCTTCCATTTATTTTATTAAAGAGAACGTTGTTCATGAGGTGTTAAATTTATCACCTTCAAAAACGACATGTTCTCTTCTTCCATTTCTACCTTCAATATGGTCATGAAATGATTTTATGGTTGAACCTGAATATTTTATATGTATTATGTTCTATTTTAAGTTCTGGAAATAACCTATGGACTTATTACTAAGTTAAATGTTAAAACAAGATCGTTGTGATCCAAAAACCGCCCAAATTTACCCAAATAACCATCATTAAAATCTTATCTAAGGATTTGTCCACATGGATATAATGTAACTCATTATAAAATCATTCAAGCTTCTTTAATATCATAAATAACATTTAATATCAGTTCTGGATGTTTACCCATGATCTACCCAAACATCAATTTAAGAATACAAGTGAACCACTCAAGAAAACCCTGAAAACGAACATCCCCGATCAATGTTTTTTAAACTCTATAATTCATCCAAAGGAACATAATATAACATAATGAAACCAGAATGAACCCTATTAAAGTACACATGGTTCTGGATTTCTAATTAATGAATATAATGTCATTATACAGGACATTAAAGAGAAGGAGGCATTCGAGTACAAGGTTAGGGGAAATCTCGAACCCAATTTTCTTCCTTCGGGTTCTCCCTCTTTCACTCCATTTTTGATATGGTTACTCCTCAAAGATCATTTATTCATCATTTACTTTACTTTTATGGGATATAAATGTTTGTCACTGGTTTTTATTTCTATCAAAATGTTTTCCAAAAGAACTCTTCTTTCAAGATCTCACATTTTACCTCTCATTCAAGGTTGATGGTTGTTGTATCAAGTATGTTGTTCCCTCTTTATTTTGGGAACCTAAAGCTTATTAATGTGTTATTATGAGATGAAAATCATTCCTTTCCATGGTTTATTTGTGTACATGTTTGATATGTGTTCTATGTGGCAATCATGATAATGATAATGTTATGTTGTGACGGGTGTGTCCGGAATTATATAGCGCAATATGAATGTTTAATTGTGACGGGTGCGCCCGGAATTATATAGAGCTCCAATGCATTGGGTAAAGTGATGAATCTCATGATTAAATGTGAAATGATGTGTGAACATGATGCTAGCTTTATTCACAAGTATGTGTGGTAGTTAACCACTTAGACATGATGTTTCATTTTTATGCATTGCCACATTTCAAGTCTTTTACTTATGCTCCTCTCATGATCATGATCTTTTGCCTATGTTATGATTATGCTCACCCCATGATGTATTGTTATTATCTATCCTCTTACTGGGATTCTAGCTCACCCCTTTTTATGTATATCCTCAGGTGGCTATATGTACTAAGGAGAGGACATGTGCCACTAAGAATCTAGTGAAGAAGAAGTTAAATAAATGTTTATGGTTGACGTTGTATTTTTCATGTATGGTCCTAGTTTTCCCAAGACACTGAACCTATGGATCCTCCATGTGTAATACTATTGTGTTGTTTATCTTTAAAATGATGTAATAGTAATGTAAGAAAAGGCAGGGTCGCTATAGTTGGTATCAGTGGAAAGGTTTAGTTAATTTGGGAATTAGGATTAGTAAACCCTAGAGAAAACCTCTAGCATGAGAATAAGTACAAATATGTATACAAGAATATTTACCTAGGGATCCCATATGTTATGTTTTTGGTATAATTGTTTAAATTAATAAGTTATTCATTACTTGTTTACTTATGTTTTGTTCTAACCTTTTCTATTTTAGAAAATGGTGGGAACCAGGAGAAATCAGGCCAACAACTCTTGTGAGGGACAATGCAACGATTGCCCGAACGACATCCCCAATGATTTTGGAGGAGGAGTTCAAAACATCATGGTGATTCTTACCCAATTATCTCGGGTTATGAAAAATAACCATAATAATGGGGAACATCCTCCTAAACCAAAGAGGGGGCAACAAGCTATCGAATGTTTTATGCGGCAACGACCACTGACGTTTTGTGGATCATCTGATCCACTAGTTGCGGAACAGTGGGTCAACTCCATGGAGAAGATATTTTCTGTTCTTCATTGTTCCGAGACGGAGAGGGTGACTCTAGCCGTTTATCGTCTAGATGGAGAAGCCGATAAATGGTGGGGATTTATTAAGAACACCAATCCAAGGGAGGAAATTGAAGAGATGGAATGGGAAGACTTTAAGATAATGTTTCTTAATAAGTACTTCCCAAGAACTCTTCGCACGAAGATGGAGAGAGAATTCATAGAGATCAAGCAAAAAGAAGGAGAATATGTCACAACCTATGAAGAAAATTTCACAAGGCTCGCAAGGTATGCTTTGGGTTTTGTTATCAACAATGATAGTAAAATTGATAGATTCTTTAGTGGATTAAAACCACATCTTCGAAATTATCTTGCAATTCGAGACTTTGGGAGTTATGAAGAAGTTGTTCGGTGTGCTCTCAAAGTGGAGATGGAGTTTGGAGAATGGTCCCATGGCTATGGTGATAAGAAAAGAAAGATGGAGTTTCAAGCTGGTGGATCTAGTGATAAATATGGGAAGAAAACACAACGACCCACATGCCAAAAATGTGGGAGGTTGCACCATGGGAACTGCCTCAAAGGTACAGAGAAATTATTTATGTGTGGGAAGGAAGGACACCAAGCTCACGAGTGTCGAAAACACATGAAAAGGAAGGATAATGTAGCCGATGAAAGGAGAGAACCACTCGTGGTTCAATGCTACAACTGTAGGGAGCTAGGGCACTATTCAAACCAGTGCACTAAACCTCGAGCTCTCGAGGGTAATCAGCGCCAACAACCACCAAAGCTGAAGGAACAAGGGAAGGCTTATGCCATCACTACTGCGGAGGTGGAACATGATAATCAAGTCGTACAAGGTACACTTCCTATTCACTCAAGAATGGAAAAAGTCTTATTTGATTCTGGTTCTACGCATTCCTCTATATCTTGCAAGTTTGCTAGAACTATAGAATCGAAGCCCCGAAACCTTGAAGTAGAGATATCTGTAAAAACACCAAGTGGTGCAATCATTGCAACCCATGTGTTTGACTCTTCTCTTGTTGACATATGTGGGACGATTCTTCCGGAAAATCTCATAATACTTCCCTTGGTGGAATTCGACGCTATAATGGGAATGGATTTTCTCTCGTTATATAGAGCACATATCAACTGTCAGGAAAAGGAAATATATTTTCATATTCCGAACCATCCCATGATCCTCTACAAATGCAAGGAAGATCATGAATATCCTTTGAAGAATCCTTCAATGGTGTGGGTGATGATTCCCTATGAAGAAGCATACCTCGCCCAAATGTTTGAGTCAAAGGAAAGTTCCAACCTTGAGGAAATGCCCATCGTAAGGGAATACAGCGATGTATTTCCTGAAGAGTTACCCGGAATTCCCCCGGATTGTGAGGTAGAGTTCTCAATTGAACTCGTACCCAGAGCTAATACTATCTCGAAGTGCCCCTATAGGATGGCTCCTATCGAACTGGAGGAGTTAAAGAAGCAGCTGCAAGATCATCTGGACAAAGGGTTCATATGCCCTAGTGCATCACCTTGGGGTGCGCCAGTGCTCTTTGTGAAGAAGAAGGATGGTACCATGCAGCTGTGTATCGATTATTGGGAACTCAAAAAGACCACCATAAAGAAAAAGTATCCTCTCCCAAGGATTGATGACTTGTTCGATCCGTTAAGAGGAGCTCAATACTTTTCAAAGGAGGATCTTCATTCTGGATATCATCAAATAAAGGTGAAGAAGGAAGATATTCAGAAGACTGCCTTCCGTACAAGGTATGGGCACTATGAGTTTTTGGTGATGCCCTTCGGACTTACTAATTCCCCTGCAATCTTCATGGATTTGATGAATAGAGTCTTTAGACATTACCTCGATAAATTTTTGGTAGTGTCTATCGATGATATTCTCATCTACTCCAAGATCAAGGAGGAACATGAAGAACATCAAAGACTTGTGATGGCGACATTGAGAAAGGAGAAGTTGTATGCCAAGTTCAGCAAGTGTGACTTTTGGATGAATCAAGTCACATTCTTGGGACATGTGATCACAAGCGAGGGAATTTCTGTGGACCCTTCAAAGACAAAGGCGATTGAAGAATGGCCCAAGCCCTCTAGTGTCACCGAAATCCGTAGTTTTCTTGGATTAGCTGGGTACTATCGACGTTTTGTGAGAAAATTCTCACGATTGTCAACCCCGCTAACGAAGCTAACAAGGAAAGAGGTAAAGTATGTCTGGACGGATGAATGTGAGGGAAGCTTCAAAGAGATAAATAGAAGGCTGATCACTGCACCTGTACTCACACTACCGAAAAGTGGAGAAAGTTTTGTGATATACAGCGATTCTTCAAAGAAAGGCTTGGGTTGTGTACTCATGCAAAATGATAATGTGATAGCCTACGCCTCATGACAGTTGAAGATCCATGAGCAGAACTACCCGATGCATGATCTAGAGCTGGCAGCCGTGATTTTTGTCTTGAAAATTTGGCGAAACTACCTTTATGGTGAGAAGTGTGAAATATACACTGACCACAAGAGCCTAAAGTATATATTCACACAAAAGGAGCTCAACATACATCAAAGGAGATGGTTAGAGCTAATCAAGGATTACGATTTCTCTATTCACTATCATCCTGGGAAGGCGAACAAGGTATCTGATGCTCTAAGCAGGAAAGAACCTGCTACTCTATCCATGTTGAGGATAGAGAAAGACCCTATCTTCCTAGATATGCAAAGGATGGATTTGGGAATCGTAAGGGCAGGGGATACATCCTACCTTGCCCAAATGATTGCGTAACCATCCATCCAACAGAATATTAAGGAATCACAAAGGGATGATGTGGAGATACAAAAGATGGTGAATGCAGTAAAGGAAGGGAAGCTGCAAGAGTTCCATATCGAAGATGATGGTGTGATTCGGTTTGGAACGCGGCTTTGTGTGCCTTCATCACCCGGGATAAAGAAGGAGCTATTGGATAATGCACATAGCTCAACTTTCTCTATTCATCATGGAAGTACCAAGATGTATCATGATCTCCAAGAACACTTCTGGTGGGATAACATTAAGAAGGAGATTGCGGAATATATATCAATGTGCTTGGTATGTCAGCATGTCAAAGATGAGCGGAAAAAGTACAAAGGTATGATGCAACCATTTCCTATACCCATGTGGAAATGGGAAAATGTTACTATGGACTTTGTCACGGGTCTCCCGAAGACGTCAAAGGGAAATAATGCGATATGGGTTGTGGTTGATCGACTCACCAATACTGCCCATTTTATCGCTATTCGGGAAGACCTCTCACTTGAACAACTTGCAAGGATATATGTGAAGGAAGTAGTGAGATTGCACGGTGTTCCACTCTCGATTGTCTCTGACCGTGATCCAAGGTTCACATCTAAATTCTGGAGGAGCCTTCAACATGATTTGAGTACTGAATTAAATTTCATAAAGGCCTATCACCCCCAAACCGATGGCCAGTCTGAAAGGACTATTCAGACGCATGAAGATATGCTAAGATCCTTCTCTCTTGAATTCAAAGGTGGTTGGGATCAGCACCTTCCATTGGTTGAGTTCTCATATAACAATAGCTTCCACTCGAGTATTCAGATGGCTCCGAATGAAGCTCTTTATACGAAGCGATGTAGAACTCCAACCTGTTGGGATGAAGTTGGAGAAAGAAAGCTACATGGACCCGATCTTGTGCAGGAGATGACCGAGAAGGTTCAAGTCATCTAGAAACACATCAAAGCTTCTCAAATTCGGCAAAAGAGCTATGCTGACAACCGTCGAAGGGACTTGGAGTTCGACTTTGGAGATAAAGTCTTCCTTCGAATATCTCCATGGAAGAGAGTCATGAGATTTGGGAAGAATGGGAAGTTAAGCCTAAGGTACATTGGCCCCTTTGAGATCCTTGACCGCATAGGAGCTGTGGCCTATCGTATGGAACTTCCACCGAATATGGCTCAAGTTCATGATGAGTTTCATGTATCACTACTGAGGAAGTACATACCAGCCCCTCACATGTACTAAACTCAGAGGTGGTACAGCTGGATGATGATCTCTCCTATGAGGAGCAGCCTGTAAAATTTTTGGACCAAAGTGATAAGGTTCTACGCGACAAGACAACCCACCTTGTCAAAGTGTTATGGAGGAACCATAAGTTTGTGGAAGCAACTTGGGAACTAGAAGAGGCAATGAAGGAGAAGTACCCTCACCTGTTTGAGTAAAGTAAAATTTCGGGGGCGAAATTTCTTAAGGGGAGAAGAATGTAACGACCCAAAGTATTTCAATAGAAAATTCTCTTCTTATATCTATGTCATAAAAACACAAAATAATGAACTATTAAGTGATAAGTGAACTTTAAACATAATTTTGTCACCCCTATGGTTGGAATTTTAAAAATCCGACATACACGGTTGTGTTCAAGATAGTTTTTGGAGTCTAATGAAACGAAAATAATTTTTTTGGTGAATAGTAACCTACCCTTATGAATAGTAACCTACCCTTATGAATAGTAATATGACCCTTATGAATAGTAAATAAGAGCAACATTACCTATGAATAATAAAATAAAATTTAGACATCTTAGAAAGTGACAATTTGACCTTAGTAAACGTTTTTGGTATTTTATAAGTCATAAATAATTAATTATAATTAATTAATTAATTTAAAAGAATATTTATTTTTCCTATAAGGTATTCATAAATTATTGAATCAATGTCTAATAGTTTTTAGATAATTTTATATGACCCTATGTAATTTTTGAAAGAACTATAAATTCAGTTTTAATCTTAAAAACTGTTTTTTAAAGTAAATTATGATTTTTATTAATTATTATATTAATAATATTTAGGAAATTATTTTTGAAAAATGGACTACATTTTTGGATTCTACACGTCGAAAAATGGTTGGGGTAAAGTTTTGGGATTTTTCTGAGATACTTGAATTTTTTGTGAATAGTAGAATACATTAATTTACCATATAAATACATTTTAATTAAAACCCATTATTCCTGACATCACAGGTGATGTAAGCACCCAAATCCCGAACTCACATTCCTTTTTTACTATTATTGGTCATCCAAGACTCACTATTCCTTGTCTTTGGAGAAATTACAAAACTAATCAATTTTATATTAAGGAAACCCCTCTCCCCTCCACTATAAAAGCCACCCTTCACTCCCTCTTTTCCTCACACCTCTCAAGCTCCAAGACTTCTCTAAATTCTGCCCAAACACCTTCCATAGCTCATCCCCCACGTCCAAAAGCTTATGGTCTCATCAAAATACCAAGCCTAGCTTCCTTAAAGAGGATCTCAAGAGGAGGATTCTAAAGGCAATTTCTCTCTCTCTTCTCCTTTAATTTCCTTTCAAGTTCATGTTCCTTTCTTGATCTCTCTCTATCTATCTTCATCCAAATTGTTCTGTAAATACAGTATTATATATATAATGTAATATTATGATTATAATGTTATATTATATCACTCCACACCCTTTCCCTCTTCCATTTATTTTATTAAAGAGAACGTTGTTCATGAGGTGTTAAATTTATCACCTTCAAAAACGACATGTTCTCTTCTTCCATTTCTACCTTCAATCTGGTCATGAAAGAATTTTATGGTTGAACCTGAATATTTTATATGTATTATGTTCTATTTTAAGTTCTGGAAAAAACCTATGGCCTTATTACTAAGTTAAATGTTAAAACAAGATCGTTGTGATCCAAAAACCGCCCAAATTTACCCAAATAACCATCATTAAAATCTTATCTAATGATTTGTCCACATGGATATAATGTAACTCATTATAAAATCATTCCATATTCTTTAATATCATAAATAACATGAAATATCAGTTCTGGATGTTTACCCATGATCTACCCAAACATCAATTTAAGAATACAAGTGAACCACTCAAGAAAACCATGAAAACGAACATCCCTGATCAATGTTTTTTAAACTCTATAAGTCATTCAAAGGAACATAATATAACATAATGAAACCAGAATGAACCCTATTAACGTAAACATGGTCTTGGATTTCTAATTAATGAATATAATGTCATTATACCTGACATTAAAGAGAAGGAGGCATTCGAGTACAAGGTATGGGGAAATCTCGACCCCAATTTTCTTCCTTCGGGTTCTCCCTCTTTCACTCCATTTTTGATATGGTTACTCCTCAAAGATCATTTATTAATAATTTACTTTAATTTTCTAGGATATAAATGTTTGTCACTGGTTTTTATGTCCATCAAAATGTTTTCCAAAAGAACTCTTCTTTCAAGATCTCACATTTTACCTCTCATTCAAGGTTGATGGTTGTTGTATCAAGTATGTTGTTCCCTCTTTATTTTGGGAACCCAAAGCTTATGAATGTGTTATTATGAGATGAAATTCATTCCTTTCCATGGGTTATTTGTGTAAATGTTTGATATGTTTTCTATGTGGCAATCATGATAATGATAATGTTATGTTTTGACGGGTGCGTCCGGAATTATATAGCGCAATATGAATGTTTAAATGTGACGGGTGCGCCCGGAATTATATAGCGCTCCAATGCATTGGGTAAAGTGATGAATCTCATGATTAAATGTGAAATTATGTGTGAACATGATGCTAGCTTTGTTCACAAGTATGTGTGGTAGTTAACCACTAAGACATGATGTTTCATTTTTATGCATTGCCACATTTCAAGTCTTTTACTTATGCTCCTCTCATGATCATGATATTTTGCCTATGTTATGATTATGCTCACCCCATGACGTATTGTTCTTATCTATCCTCTTACTGGGATTCTAGCTCACCCCTTTTTATGTATATCCTCAGGTGGCTACATGTACTAAGGAGAGGACAAGTGCCACTAAGAAGCTAGTGAAGAAGAAGTCAAATAAATGTTTATGGTTGATGTTGTATTTATCATGTATGCTCCTAGTTTTCCCAAGACACTAAACCTCTGGATCCTCCATGTGTAATACTATTGTGTTGTTTATCTTTAAAATGATGTAATAGTAATGTAAGAAAAGGAAGGGTCTCTATAGTTGGTATCAGTGGAAAGGTTTAGTTAATTTGCGAATTAGGATTAGTAAACCCTAGAGAAAACCTCTAGCATGAGAATAAGTACAAATATGTATACAAGAATATTTACCTAGGGATCCCATATGTTATGTTTTTGGTATAATTGTTTAAATTAATAAGGTATTCATTACTTTTTTACTTATGTTTTGTTCTAACCTTTTCTATTTTAGAAAATGGTGGGAACAAGGAGAAATCAGGCCAACAACTCTTGTGAGGGACAATGCAACGATTTCCCGAACGACATCCCCAATGATTTTGGAGGTGGAGTTCAAAACTTCATGGAGATTCTTACCCAATTATCTCGGGTTATAAATAATAACCATAATAATTGGGAACATCCTCCTTCATCAAAGAGGGAGCAACTAGCTATCGAATGTTTTATGCGGCAACGACCACCGACGTTTTGTGGATCTTCTGATCCACTAGTTGCGGAACAGTGGGTCAACTCCATGGAGAAGATATTTTCTGTTCTTCATTGTTCAGAGACGGAGAAGGTGACTCTAGCCGTTTATCGTCTAGATGGAGAAGCCGATCAATGGTGGGGATTGATTAAGAACACCAAGCCAAGGGAGGAAATTGAAGAGATGGAATGTGAAGACTTTAAGATAATGTTTCTTAATAAGTACTTCCCAAGAACTCTTCGCACGAAGATGGAGATAGAATTCATAGAGCTCAAGAAAAAAGAAGGAGAATATGTCACAACCTATGAAGACAATTTCACAAGGCTCGCAAGGTATGCTTTGGGTTTTGTTATCAACAATGATAGTAAAATTGATAGATTCTTTAGTGGATTAAAACCACATCTTCGAAAGGATCTTGCAATTCGAGACTTTGGGAGTTATGAAGAAGTTTTTCGGTGTGCTCTCAAAGTGGAGATGAAGTTTGGAGAATGGTCCCATGGATATGGTGATAAGAAAAGAAAGATGGAGTTTCAAGATGGTGGATCTAGTGATAAAGAGGGGAAGAAAACACAACGACCCAGATGCCAAAAATGTTGGAATTTGCACCATGGGAACTGCCTAAAAGGTACGGCGAAATTCTTTAAGTGTGGGAAGGAAGGACACCAAGATCACGAGTGTCGAAAACACATGAAAAGGAAGGATAATGTAGCCGATTAAAGGAGAGAACCACTCGCAGTTCAATGCTACAACTGTAGGGAGCTAGGGCACTATTCAAACCAGTGCACTAAACCTCGAGCTCTCGAGGGTAATCAGCGCCAACAACCACCAAAGCCGAAGGAACAAGGGAAGGCTTATTCCATCACTACTGCGGAGGTGGAACATGAAAATGAAGTCGTACAAGGTACACTTCCTATTCACTCAAGAATGGAAAAAGTCTTATTTGATTCTGGTTCTACGCATTCTTCTATATCTTGAAAGTTTGCTAGAACTATAGAATCGAAGCCCCGAAACCTTGAAGTAGAGATATCTGTAAAAACACCAAGTGGTGAAATCATTGTAACCCATGTGTTTGACTCTTCTCGTATTGACATATGTGGGAGGATTCTTCCAGAAAATCTCATAACACTTACCTTGGTGGAATTTGACGCTATAATGGGAATGGATTTTCCCTCTTTATATAGAGCACATATCAACTGTCAGGAAAAGGAAATATATTTTCATATTCTGAACCATCCCATGCTCCTCTACAAATGCAAGGAAGATCATGAATATCCTTTGAATAATCCTTCAATGGTGTGGGTGATGATTCCCTATGAAGAAGCATACCTCGTCCAAATGTTTGAGTCAAAGGAAAGTTCCAACCTTGAGGAAATGCCCATCGTAAGGGAATATGACGATGTATTTCCCGAAGAGTTACCCGGAATTCCCCTGGATTGTGAGGTAGAGTTATCAATTGAACTCATACCCGGAGCTACTCCTATCTCGAAGTGCCCCTATACGATGGCTTCTATCGAACTGGAAGAGTTAAAGAAGTAGCTGCAAGATCATCTGGACAAAGGGTTCATATGCCCTATTGCATCACCTTGGGGTGCGCCAGTGCTCTTTGTAAAGAAGAAGGATGGTACTATGCGGCTGTGTATCGATTATCGGGAACTCAACAAGATCACCATAAAGAACAAGTATCCTCTCCCAAGGATTGATGACTTGTTCGACCCGTTAAGAGCAGCTCAATACTTTTCAAAGGAGGATCTTCATTCTGGATATCATCAAATAAAGGTGAAGAAGGAAGATATTCAGAAGACTGCCTTCCGTACAAGGTATGGGCACTATGAGTTTTTGGTGATGCCCTTCGGACTTACTAATGCCCCTGCAATCTTCATGGATTTGATGAATAGAGTCTTTAGACATTACCTCGATAAATTTTTGGTAGTGTTTATCGATGATATTCTCATCTACTCCAAGATCAAGGAGGAACATAAAGAACATCTAAGACTTGTGTTGGCGACATTGAGAAAGGTGAAGTTGTATGCCAAGCTCAGCAAGTGTGACTTTTGGATGAATCAAGTCACGTTCTTGGGACATGTGATCACAAGCGAGGGAATTTCTGTGGACCCTTCAAAGACAAAGGCGATTGAAGAATGGCCCAAGCCCTCTAGTGTCACAGAAATCCGTAGTTTTCTTGGATTAGCTGGGTACTATCGACGTTTTGTGAGAAACTTCTCACGATTGTCAAGCCCGCTAACGAAGCTAACAAGGAAAGGGGTAAAGTATGTCTGGACGGATGAATGTGGGGGAAGCTTCAAAGAGATAAATAGAAGGCTGATCACTGCACCTGTACTCACACTACCGAAAAGTGGAGAAAGTTTTTTGATATACAGCGATGCTTCAAAGAAAGGCATGGGTTGTGTACTCATGAAAAATGATAATGTGATAGCCTACGCCTCATGACAGTTGAAGATCCATGAGCAGAACTACTCGACGCATGATCTAGAGCTGGCAGCCGTGATTTTTGTCTTGAAAATATGGCGAAACTACCTTTATGGTGAGAAGTGTGAAATATACACTGACCACAAGATCCTAAAGTATATATTCACACAAAAGGAGATCAACATATGTCAAAGGAGATGGTTAGAGCTAATCAAGGATTACGATTGCTCTATTCACTGTCATCCTGGGAAGGCGAACAAGGTAGCTGATGCTCTAAGCAGGAAAGAACCAGCTACTCTATCCATGTTGAGGATAGAGAAAGACCCTATCTTCCTAGATATGCAAAGGATGGATTTGGGAATCGTAAGGGAAGGGGATACATCCTACCTTGCCCAAATGATTGCGCAACCATCCATCCAATAGAATATTAAGGAATCACAAAGGGATGATGTGGAGATACAAAAGAGGGTGAATGTAGTAAAGGAAGGGAAGCTGCAAGAGTTCCATATCGACGATGATGGTGTGATTCGGTTTGGAACGCGGCTTTGTGTGCCTTCATCACCCGGAATAAAGAATGAGCTATTGGATAATGCACATAGATCAACTTTCTCTATTTATCCTGGAAGTACCAAGATGTATCATGATCTCCGAGAACACTTCTGGTGGGATAACATGAAGAAGGAGATTGCGGAATATATATCAATGTGCTTGGTATGTCAGCATGTTAAAGATGAGCGGAAAAAGTCAAAAGGTATGATGCAGCCATTGCCTATACCCATGTGGAAATGGGAAAATGTTACTATGGACTTTGTCACGGGTCTCCCGAAGACATCAAAGGGAAATAATGTGATATGGGTTGTGGTTGATTGACTCACCAAGACTGCCCATTTTATCGCTATTCGGGAAGACCTATCACTTGAACAACTTGCAAGGATATATGTGAAGGAAGTAGTGAGATTGCACGGTGTTCCACTCTCGATTGTCTCTGACCGTGATCCAAGGTTCACATCTAAATTCTGGAGGAGCCTTCAACATGATTTGAGTACTGAATTAAATTTCATCACGGCCTATCACCCCCAAACTGATGGCCAGTCTGAAAGGACTATTCAGACGCATGAAGATATGCTAAGAGCCTTCTCTCTTGAATTCAAAGGTGGTTGGGATCAGCAACTTCCATTGGTTGAGTTCTCATATAACAATAGCTTCCACTCGAGTATTCAGATGGCTCCGTATGATGCTTTTTATGGGAAGCTATGTAGAACTCCAACCTGTTGGGATGAAGTTGGAGAAAGAAAGCTACATGGACCCGATCTTGTGCAGGAGATGGCCGAGAAGGTTCAAGTCATCCAGAAACACATCAAAGCTTCTCAAAGTTGGAAAAAGATCTATGCTGACAACCGTCGAAGGGACTTGGAGTTCGACGTTGGAGATAAAGTATTCCTTTGAATATCTCCATGGAATAGAGTCATGAGATTTGGGAAGAAAGGGAAGTTAAGCCCAAGGTACATTGGCCCCTTTGAGATCCTTGACCGTATAGGAGCTGTGGCCTATCGTATGGCACTTCCACTGAATATGGCTCAAGTTCATGATGAGTTTCATGTATCACTACTGGGGAAGTACATACCAGCCCCTCACATGTACTAAACTCAGAGATGGTATAGCTAGATGATGATCTCTCCTATGAGGAGCAGCCGGTAAAAATTTTGGACCGAAGTGATAAGGTTCTACGCAACAAGACAAACCGCCTTGTCAAAGTGTTGTGGAGGAACCATAAGTTTGTGGAAGCAACTTGGGAACCAGAAGAGGTAATGAAGGAGAAGTACCCTCACCTGTTTGAGTAAAGTAAAATTTCAGGGGCGAAATTTCTTAAGGGGGGAAGAATGTAACGACCCAAAGTATTTCAATAGAAAATTCCCTTCTTATATCTATGTCATAAAAACACAAAATAATGAACTACTATGTGATAAGGGAACTTTAAACATAATTTTGTCACCCCTATGGTTGGAATTTTAAAAATCCGACATACACGGTTGTGTTCAAGATAGTTTTTGGAGTATAATGAAACAAAAATAATTTTTTTGGTGAATAATAACCTACCCTTATGAATAGTAACCTACCCTTATGAATTGTAATATGACACTTATGAATAGTAAATAAGAGTAACATTATCTATGAATAATAAAATAAAATTTTGACATCTTAGAAAGTGACAATTTGACCTTAGTAAACGTTTTTGGTATTTTATAAGCCATAAATAATTAATTATAATTAATTAATTAATTTAAAAGAATATTTATTTTTCCTGTAATGTATTCATAAATTATTGAATCAATGTCTAATAGTTTTTAGATAATTTTATAAGACCCTATGTAATTTTTTAAAGAACTATAAATTCAGTTTTAATCTTAAAAACTGTTTTTTAAAGTAAATTATGATTTTTATTAATTATTAAATTAATAATATTTAGAAAATTATTTTTGAAAAATGGACTACATTTTTAGATTCTACACATCAAAAAATGGTTGGGGTAAATTTTGGGATTTTTCTGAGATACTTGATTTTTTTGTATATAGTAGAGTACATTAATTTACCATATAAATACATTTTAATTAAAACCCACTATTCCTGACATCACAAGTGATGTAAGCACCCAAATCCCGAACTCACATACCTTTTTTACTATTATTGTTCATCCAAGACTCACTATTCCTTGTCTTTGGTAAAATTAATAAACTAATCAATTTTATATTAAGGAAACCCCTCTCCCCTCCACTATAAAAGCCACCCTTCACTCCCTCTTTTCCTTACACCTCTCAAGCTCCAAGCCTTCTCTAAATTCTGACAAAACACCTTCCCTATCTCATCCCCCACGTCCAAAAGCTTCTGGTCTCATCAAAAGACCAAGCCTAGCTTCCTTAAAGAGGATCTCAAGAGGAGGATTCTAAAGGTAATTTCTCTCTCTTCTCCTTTAATTTCCTTTCAAGTTCAAGTTCCTTTCTTGATCTCTCTCTATCTATCATCATCCAAATTGTTTTGTAAATCCAATATTATATATATACTGTAATATTATGATTCTAATGTTATATTATATCACCCCACACCCTTTCCCTCTTCCATTTATTTTATTAAAGAGAACGCTGTTCATGAGGTGTTAAATTTATCATCTTCAAAAACGACATGTTCTCTTCTTCCATTTCTACCTTAAATCTGGTCATGAAACCATTTTATGGTTGAACCAGAATATTTTATATGTATTATTTTCTATTTTAAGTTCTGGAAATAAATTATTGCCTTATTACTATGTTAAATGTTATAACAAGATCGTTGTGATCCAAAAACCGCCCAAATTTACCCAAATAACCATCATTAAAATCTTACCTAATGATTCGTCCACATGGATATAATATAACTCATTATAAAATCATTAAAGCTTCTGTAATATCATAAATAACATGTAATATCAGTTCTGGATGTTTACCCATGATCTACCAAAACATCAATTTAAGAATACAAGTGAACCACTCAAGAAAACCATGAAAACGAACATCCCCGATCAATGTTTTTTAAACTCTATAAGTCATCCAAAGAAACATAATATAACATAACGAAACCAGAATGAACCCTATTAATGTACACATGGTTCTAGATTTCTAATTAATGAATATAATGTCATTATACAGGACATTAAAGAGAAGGATGCATTCGAGTACAAGGTAAGGGGAAATCTCGAACCCAATTTTCTTCCTTTGGGTTCTCCCTCTTTCACTCCATTTTTGATATGGTTACTCCTCAAAGATCATTTATTCATCATTTCCTTTACTTTTCTGGGATATACATGTTTGTCACTGGTTTTTATGTCCATCAAACTGTTTTCCAAAATAACTCTTCTTTCAAGATCTCACATTTTACCTCTCATTCAAGGTTGATGGTTGTTGTATCAAGTATGTTGTTCCCTCTTTATTTTGGGAACCCAAAGCTTATGAATGTGTTATTATGAGATGAAACCCATTCCTTTCCATGGGTTATTTGTGTACATGTTTGATATGTGTTCTATGTGTCAATCATGATAATGATAATGTTATGATGTGACGGGTGCGCCCGGAATTATATAGCGCAATATGAATGTTTAAATGTGACGGGTGCGCCCAGAATTATATAGCGCTACAATGCATTGGGTAAAGTGATGAATCTCATGAGTAAATGTGAAATGATGTGTGAACATGATTCTAGCTTTGTTTACAAGAATTAGTTAACCACTAAGAAATGATTTTTCATTTTTATGCATTGCCACATTTCAAGTCTTTTACTTATGCTCCTCTCATGATCATGATCTTTTGCCTATGTTATGATTATGCTCACCCCATGATGTATTGTTCTTATCTATCCTCTTACTGGGATTCTAGCTCACCCCTTTTGATGTATATCCTCAGGTGGCTACATGTACTAAGGAGAGGATAAGTGCCACTAAGAAGCTAGTGAAGAAGAAGTTAAATAAATTTTTATGGTTGATGTTGTATTTGTCATGTATGGTCCTAGTTTTCCAAAGACACTAAACCTATAGATCCTCCATGTGTAATATAATTGTGTTTTTTATCTTTAAAATGATGTAGTAGTAATGTAAGAAAAGGCAGGGTCGCTATAATGTAATGTTTCACATACCAAAAATTATTATCATAACGTACTTTCAAAAAATTACTTCAATGCATTATCATCTATAAATGGATATATATCACATGTATTATGATGATGCCTTTTCCCAAAAAATAAATTGGATTTATGGGTTGATTTAAAGTCACTCCATCTCCTAAATGATAGTGACAAACATATCTTACTGACTCCTCCAGTATCATGTATATCATATGTCTTTTGATAAGAAGGGTCAAAACATAAATTAATTTAAAAAGTTCAAGATAAGTAAAATAATAACAAATGGCCTTACCAAAACGGTCTCTCACAAGTGAGATATTGTCAATTTGTTAACACTTCTCCAATCATCAATCAAATTATAACATTTTATATAGCCTAAACTGGTATAAATTTATTGAATAGTTTTGAATTTGGACCTATGGGGATATCTTTATCAAAAAATTACATTGGTATCCTTTTTACTGGATATAGAAAATTTATCATTTTGATAAACTTTACTGCCACATTTACCAACACTAGAACTCTTATTTGGCCCTATAAAAGTAGATACCCCTTATAAAGAAGGATAAGGATCATCCATTGGAGCATGTTTACATAAATCCCCAATGTTATGAGTATAATTATATCCAAAATAATGTGGTGGATTAGATTATTGATCTATTATTATCCTAAAAATAAAATAAACAAATAATTAGTACATAAATATAACACCAACAATTTTTTTGTATCTTCAAAACAAAATAACATTAGGATAAGTGAGAACTGAACAAGGAAAACCATGTCTCCCTAGAACCACGCACCAGAAAACCACAAACACAATAAATAAAAACACCTTATACCAAAAAGGTGGCATCAAACTCTATCACGTCCCAGACAATATCATGTACATCACACCCCCACAACTAGCAGCCACCCATCCCATTTCCACCCTACTCTTCCCAACTCACCCATCCCATCCCCAATACTCAAGACTTCATCATAGAGGATGCCATGCTACAATCCAAAAATATATACCATTAGAGTTGGGCACATGGGAAGGTGACCATGAAATACATTTTCAAACAGGAGACCAAAACGATGAAGAAGTCAACATGAAATTGTGATGGACAAAGAAAAAAATGATGGCTAGACAATAAATATTGCTGAAACTATACAAAAACACATGACCATTCCATCCACAATCCAAAAACATCAACAATCTAGATGGTACAACCAAAACACCCGTCGACTTACCATGAACATCGACACCAAGCCAAAAAATCACCGTAAAAGATCTACCACCACCAAAGCCTCTAGAATTGTCCAAAACATTGTGGAATCCATCACACCCACCAAAATGGGTTTTTTGTGAAGTATAATGAGTAAATAGTAGGGTATAACAAGGGGGAGAAGAGGCATATGGACATAAAATCATAAATTAATGGGGCCAAAAATAGAAACTGATATCCATATATAATCGTTAGAGGATATTGAACAATGGATAATAGTTCATTAGTGGAGATTTAGAACATAAACCATGGGAGAAAGAATGAGTGTAATACCACATAGAATATTAACCAAAAAAATAATGAAGGTTCCATCATAGTTGGACCAAAATTGGATGAGGCAGTCATAGGGAAAAGAGAAAAGACAATAAAAATAGTTTCATCAGAGGATGATGAACAACAATGGTTCGTTGACATAGATCTGGAGGCCATGCCATCCCACAAAACTGTGGGACGATCAACACCATAATGCTCCATCATCAAAGAAATCAAGAATAGAGAATGTTTAAATAATGAAAATAAAATTAAAATATCTAAAATTGAATGAAATTTAAAAAATAAAATAAGATATAATCATAATTTATCTATAGTATTATGAATGTACAAGAGGATTTTTTTCCACAAAATACATTTTCATGATTATTCTATATAGAACAAAGCATGTATATTATATGATCATAAATATATATTTTTTTAATATTTCCATTAAATTAGATATCTCCCATAAATCGGAATATTCATTAAGTTTATCATCACCAACATATTTTTTCCCTTGTAAAACAATAAACCACTTTATATTGGATTGATCAAGAACACATAAAAAATCATGTGTTTAAATCATAAAACTATAGTATGTGTAATCTAATCTATTTGGATTAACTCATGTCATTCAAAATTTGTTGTGTCTTACACTGTGGTTTTCGATAATCCTTTTTAAGTTAAACATTGGAACGTGAAATTTAATGTTATTAACCTTCTATATTTCATCAATGACTTCACAAAATGAACTTGATGTGGATATTGGGTTTTAATATTTTCCAGATGAAAAAAATTACATCGGTGAACACCAATACACAACTATTATCTACTACATATATATTTTCTTGATCATTTTTGAGAAATGTATAGCCATTAATGTCAAAACTAGACCATGTTATCAAATTTAAACTTGGACAACCCACTAACAATCTCAATGTTTCTGATGCATCTAATCAAACATGTATGTTCTCTTTTAAAAATGGGAGAAATGGTTTTTTGTGCTCATTAAAAATACACATATCTTTATTCATTGGATAATATTGTTTCAAGACATTAATATGAAATTTTATATATTTATGAGCATCATCTACGTTATTAAATTTTTTTGAATATACCTTTTCTATCTGTTCAGCAATCTGTGAAATGACATTAAACCCATGGATACCCTTTCCCGTATAATTAACTTGTTTATGAAGTGTTCTAGGCAATCCTATATTCTCCACCACTAATAAGTAGCCTATATAAAACTCTCCAACCTCCTTATACATATACTTATAAGAAATAGAGGCTTAATGTCAATATGGATTCTTAAAATACCCCTTCATTAACTTCATATAATTTTCAAAAGGATATATCCAAAATAGAAATAAATTTTTCGAATGTTTTAGTTCCCCCTAAAATAAACCATTAAGTTCACCATGATATCAGAAAAATATAGTGGAAAATTCATTTACATTTTTTAATGTATTGAAACTGACTCGTTCTCTAAATTTTTCCAAAGCATTTAGATAAATTTATCTATCAAATAATGATTTAAAAATAGAAAACCTCCATGATAGTAATTATTACATGAATAGGAAATATTGAATTGAATGAAACTCGAAGAAGTTATTGCATCATGACATGGAAATCATCAAATTTCATACCTATTAATGTCAAATAATATAAAAACACAAAAAATTACATTTAAATAATAACCTGGTGGCACATTGATATCATTAAGATACTTCTAAAAGATGATTTTATCCCTTTTGGATAACTTATATATTGCTATGGGTATGAATGATTAACTTCCATTAGGAGTGGGAGTTAAATCCAAAAATATTCCAATTGAGAGTAACACCAACCTTTCACTCAACCCATCTTTAATATTTCCTTTAATATCTAAAAATATTTAAAAAAATATATCATAGATATTCTTCTCTACATTCCTAAAATCAAGGTTATTCTTGAACTCAATATTTCTCAAATATGTTAGATCAAAAAATATTTTTTGTTTCTTAAAAATATTTCTAGCATTAACATATTAATGTGTCGTTTTGAATTTCACATCAATATTTTTCACCCTCTCAAAATTTTGATCAATGGATAATGTTTTTGGATAAATATCAAATTCCTTTGGGCCATTAAATTCTATTTTTTAATATTTTAAAAGACTAAACCAGTGAAAAAAAACTTTTTATAACCCATGTATATTTGTCTCTCCCAAGATGCAGTTGATAATATGAAGTCCATTGTTCACTAATTAGAATATCTTTATTCCACTTAACACATTATCTTCAAAATTTTACATATTCTTGGAAGTAATTTATAGTGAACATAATAGTTGAATATAGTTGAATATATTCTATTTTAAAAGGATACAACTCCCTAATTACTTCTTCACGTAATATTTTAAAATCATCAAATAATGGTGACAAGAAAAAATCAATATCATTTTCGATCAGTTTTGGTCTAAACATCATTAAACTAAACAAGAAATATTTTCTCCTCAGAGATATTATTTAAATTACTATTAATAAATTACATGAACTATGTGTTCTACTAAGATTTTATATGGATTCATTCCATCTATGTACAATCCATGTTTTAGATTTATAACTTCACTTCAGATAGTAAGAAACATATGATCAATTTTCTTCCCTTGTGGCAATATATTGGATGCTATAATTATCTGTCCCATATATGTTCATATAAAATCCAAATTTAACCTTTTTTATCTTGTTTTTTTAAATAAACTTTTAAAATGATGAATTATAGGATTATAACAAAATTCCTTAGAATGGGTCCCAGTAATTGCTAAATTGGCTTGTGATGTTTCGTTAATCATATACAGTGATGTCCCACATTTAAGAAACTCTACAAAAATATTTGTATTCCCTAAAATATAGAAAACCTTTATTCTGGATAGAAAGTAGTTGGTAATATTTTTTTATTCACTTTATAATGTGAATTTGGATTATCATTGTCTTTAGGAAGAATATCTTTCAACAATTGTAGAAACTCTATTATACTCTTGTCACTCTATCCATGTTTTTCCTTCAAGTTAATCAATCCCAACAATGCCAATAAAACTAGAAATTCCATTAAACTTCGATATAATGGTTTTTAGCATCACCATATATATTTTCAATTTTCAATTCTTTCTCAATTGAATTGACTTCAATATCACAAATCATTTATTCAATATGATCTGAGTTATCATCTTGAAAAGAATTGTCATTAATAGATCTGAAATTCTACTCAGTTTTACTATATAAAATCCAAGGACTATAAATCATATTTAAACCATTAAAAAATAAATGATAATTAATA
Source organism: Viscum album (assembly GCA_963277665.1). Taxonomy (NCBI): domain Eukaryota; kingdom Viridiplantae; phylum Streptophyta; class Magnoliopsida; order Santalales; family Viscaceae; genus Viscum; species Viscum album. Next base: position 491,149,046 of record OY728140.1, on the reverse strand, counting down.
TATCTTCTTTTTAGCTTCATCATATAAAAAATTTCATGGATGCATATAAAAACATGTCATTGTTTGGAAAATTTTGTTTACAAAATTGCAAAAAAACATCAACACCTTCCTCACATTCATCACTTATTCAAAGTGTAATAATCCAACATTGAATAATAATTATCTATAAAAAATAACAAAAAATCAATATCTTTTAAAAATAATATAGTGGTGAAAATTTTGAGTTATAGGGATAAATATTTGATTTTGTCAATGATAAACAAGAAGACACACTTATGGTATAATTCATTAATAAAATATTTCTCTGATTTTCTCTAATAGTGAATCTAATATTTAAAAATATAATAACATTAGAGATGAAATTTAATGTTAATTGGAATGATTATACAACAATAATATAGAAAACAAAGTCAATTTATATCAAAGTTGTCATAATTTGAATGTAACAAAATTTTGAAATTAAAAAAAATGCATTGAAAAGTATAAATATAAATACATCAAAATGATGGAATATAAGTTTAAATATCAGTGGTAAATCATAAAAATAAATGTGTGTATGTATTTTACAAATGAAAATATAGTGATACCATTCTCTCATTTTTTTTTCTTTTGAATGAAATTAGATAAATCATGAAATTGAATATTATTGACGAGATTCCAAATCAAGTACGCATTTTATATTTTTATTTGAATCTTATTCAATGGATTTTTAAGAGAATTTTTTGCCTGAGAAAACCAAAAATTGTTAGATGAGACATTTATTCATACTATAATATAATATTATAGTAGATTTCAAACAACATAATAATGAATTTGTAAGGTAGTACATATATATATATATATATATATTTAATATTTGTTTTTATTATTGTATTATGAAAATTGTTAAATGCATATTATGTAATATGTACTCTATGAAAATATGTTTTATTTTAATGAAACACACTAATAACCCACATTTCAACCTACATCATTAGATACTATAAACTTCCAAATTAATGGGGAGAAAATGCAATCAGTTGGAATACCATTTGATTCATGTGTAATTCCATGAAAATGTAACATAGAAAAAATCTACCTAATGTAGTGGGATAATTCTATAAATTTTAAAAAATAATATAACAAAAAGTATGAATGAGGATAGTAAGGGAATCAATCTCTACCATAATTTGTTTTGAATGGGTTAATTCGTAAAAATATAGTCAAAACCAAAAATATATCTATACGAATATAACAAAAGTATGTAAAGGAAGATATTGAAATTTCCTATTGTGTTTTCAAAAATAATGTGAACATCATATTGATAGTAACTCGTAATATATAGACATCATATTTAATATACAATTTTTCAAGATTTGAATATGCTCACATCTAAATAAATTTTTGATATGCATATACACTACATATTTGACATTGTATATTGAAATGAATATAGATTTTAATGATTATAAATATTACATTTTATGATTACCAATTAACTAATAAGTGAATAACACCAATTTTAGGTTATCCATATACATAGAAGTGTATGAATTAATAATGATTGATTCACAGAAATCATCCATATTAGAAACACATAGAGATTCAATGTAGAAATTTAAGGTCTGATGAAATATAAAAATAAGTGAAACAATTCAGTGAAAACACCATTCTATATAGTAGAAACACCATATCATGAACATATAAAGAGGAAATTTATGATCAAACATGGAATATTAATATATAAAACTATACACACACCTTTTCAGTTAAATAAATGGATAACTAATGTATATGAATATGGTAATTTGAGATTTTAGATGTGAATATCTATATTAAATCCTGAAAAGATGAGGCCAATGAAACCTAAGTGTTTTTTAAGATAATAATGTGGTTTTTCAGTCCATAGAATTGAAAAAATGAGAGTTACGAAATCCATACCATTGAATGATCAAACTAAAGGATTGATGTGTGAGGGTTACTTAAGAAAGGAGTATATCAAATATGAAACAATGAGGCCGAAGAAACATTATGATGTATGAGTATTGAAATATGAGTTGGAGTCCACTATATCAAAGAAACCAGGGTTAGGGAATCTGTATGAGAGAAATGAGTTTGCTTTTGTGAGATTGAAAAACACTGAAATGATTCAAAGTGACGATTCATAAAATTTTAAATGGTATGTACAATTAATTATAAAATAAATTACTATATAATAAAATGAAATTTATGACTCTCATAATTTATTATATAACTGATGTCATAAATAAACATACATGTAATTTTCATATCAGTTATAAATAGAAAAAGTGATAAATCTGACTCGGTAAATACTTTTTATACTAGTGTCAACACATTAACATACAATTTTATATATGGTTTCGCTTCATCAATGTCATTCAAGACATATAAATTTGCCTTCTTTACCTATTCACGTATAAATGATTTATCTTGAAATCCATGGATTCAATTTCCCCCATAATTAAATCATTCACATCGAGATGTAGGCAAACCAATATTATCTACTACATACATGTAGCTTGTACTATTCTTTGAAACCCACTTAGATTTACAATTATAAATAATAGAAGCATTAGTTAATTATGAATTTCTAACAAACTCCTTAAATAAATTAATATAAATTTCATAAGGATACAACAAACATATATATACTGGTCCTTAAAGTGTAATTTCTCACACAAACTGGACCATTAAATGCACTATGATATTAAAAAAATATGCAGGAAAATACATTTCTAATTGAAATTTTTTAAAAACTGCTTCATTCTCTAAATTGGTAAAATGATTTAGATCAATCACCTTATTGAAAATTGAATTAAAAAATAACCCAACTTCATGATAGTTATCTTGATGTGGATGGTCAATATTCCACATGATGAAATTGGTAGGAGTCATTGCATCATGATGTGACAATCATGATATTTCAAATCTGTCTACATCAAATCCCTTAAAGACACAAATATTTTTAAATATTATGAATAGTTCAATGAGAATTTGATATCTTGAAGAGATTAAAAAAATATAATTTTCACCCTATTGGATAATGTATGATAAGAAAGGTGTATGAATGTTTTACTTCCATTAGTAGTGGGAGAAAAATCCAAACGTATTCCCATTGAGAGTAAGACCAATCTTGACTACAACCTATCTTTAGTATTTCCTTTGATACCTAACATTTTCCTAGTAAATATTTCATTGATATTCATATCAATATATATGAAATTAGTTTTATGTTTGACCTCATTATATCACCAATTGGTAGCACAAAAAATATTCATGGTTTCTTCTAAATATTTCTATCATTAATAGAGTTATGTGTCTTTTTGAATGTCAGATCAATGTTTTGAACCCTCTCAAATTACTGATTAATGAATAAATGTGGTAAAGAAATATAAAATTATTTTTTTCCATGTAATACATTTTTAAATATTCAGTATGATTGATTCATAGTCCAAAACATATTATAACCCATGTATACTAGGTTTCTTCCTTGATTAAGATGATAATATGATGTTTATGGTTCACAAATTGTCATGATTTTATCCCTTTTACATTGTATCAAGACCAATTTTCATTTGCTGGGAAGTCATTTATAGTGAACATAATAATTTCATGTAATTAAAAATATTCTATTTTATAAAAATCAAACACCCAAATACCTTCCTATCATAAATGTTTCAAATAAACATTTAATGGTGATAAGAAAATGTTAATATAATTTCTATAATTATCTTGTCTAGATATCATTAAATTACACATGACATATTTACTTTTCATACAACACCCAAGAGGTGAGTTATAAATTACCAAATAAATAGGTCCTGAACTATGTGTGATACTAAGGATTTTATATGGATTCATTTCATCTATGTATAGTCCAATTTTTAGATTTATAACTTTATTTCCAAGTTTTGGAAACTGGTGGTCAGTTTTATTTCACTATAGAAAATCAGATAGATGTAGTAATTTTATATCAAATATATTCTCATCTTAATGCCATATTAACCTTTTTTCATCATGTGAATTTGAAAATAAATGTTTCAAATTTATAATTATAGGAGGATACAAAAATTACATAGCTGGGGTCACTATAACTACTAAATCATCCTTTTATTTTTATTTTTAATTTCATCATATTGTCCCACATTTAGGGAAAATTGATATAAATTAGTATTCCTTCATATATTGGACACAATCATTCAGGTAGCCAAGTAATCTTTTGTACCCTAATCCCATCAGGCATAATATTTTCTTCACTTCATAATGTGAATATAAAATATCATTATCTTCAGGAAGAATATCGTTCAAAAAATGTAGTAACTCTGTAAAATTTTTGGGACTCCATCCATGATTCAACTTAAATTTAAAAAAATTTAGAATTTTAGATAAAAAAGAAATTTTATACATTTAGGATACAATGTTTTTTCAGCATCATCATATAGATTCTCAATTGTTGGTTCTTTCTCAATTTCCTCTACTTCAATATCAAAAATAATTTCTTAAATTTGATTTGACTTATCATCTTGCAAAGAATCTTCACCAATAGATTTGAAATTCTTCATAGTTTCACAATGCTATATCAATGGGTTGTAAATCAAATTAAAACCATGAAAATTTAAATGACCCTAGATCTCTCTGTTTTTCAACTTCATTATATATATAATTTTCCGGCAAGGATAGAAAAACAATTTTTTTTGAATAGTTCATTTAGAAAATTACAAAAAAGCACCAACACCTTTGTCATATCCCTAACATATTTGAGGTTCCATAATCAATAATCTACTTTTTATTAAATATACACAATATTAAAAAATGAATATCAATTCAAAAAAATGTAGTGGTGATAAAACTGAGAAATAGGGGGAATAATAGATTATGTCAATGATAATCAAGAAGACACACTTATGGATTAATAAATTATTAAGGTGTTTCAATGATTTTAAATATTACTGAATATAATTGTTAAAAATTTATTAACATTGGATTTGAATTCTTTTTATAGAACGCATTAGATATTTCTTTAAAACACTTAAATTCTATTTTTATTTTGGACCACACACCTCCATATTAAGGTTATAAATTATACCAACCCCTTTTATTTCCAAATATTTTTTCCAAAAGATATGGTTTACCATACATGCTTTAGGTGCATACATAACATTTCAGAAATATCATTATTTAATTAATACTTTATGATATCAACTAGTACACAGCCTGACTCTAGATTTTCCCAGCATAATCATTTAGCTACAAATTCACAGACACTCATAATTTGATGTTATTAAAACCATTAGATAGATGAAATATTATAATAGAATATATTCTTCAAGATAAAATAAGTTTAAATTTATATAATAGATTCCATAATTTTAATGTAAAAAATTTTGAAATTAAAAAAAATATGAATATTTGAAAAGTATAATTATAAATTCTAAAGAATAATGGATTATAAGTTTATATATAATTGTTAAATCCTAAAAAATAAAATAACATAAGTAATTTAAAAAATAATATATAGTTATAACATTATCTCATTTTTCATTTTCATATGAATTAAATTATTCAAAATATAAAATTGAATATTATTGATCAGAATCCAAATCAAGTGTTAATTTTCAATTATGATTTGAATATTTATCATCAAATTTTTATAAAAATTTATTTTCAATGGGAAAATGAATAATTATTAGATGAAACATTAACTCATACTATAATATAATCATATATTATAGTTCAACCAACACAATGATGAATTTATAAAGGAGTATACATATATATAGAATTAATAATATTTATTATTTATGCCTATTATATTGTGAAAATTATTGAAGGAATATTATGTACTATGTCTTCTACAACAAATTTTTTTATTAGAATGTGATGCACTATTAACCCAAATTTTAAATATTACAGTATAGTTTATTTTATATAATTAAAATCTAAATTTATTGGGAGAAAAATTCTTTTAGTGTGAATACCATGTGATGAATGTGTAACTCCATGAAAATATAATATAGAAAAATTCTACCTATACAGTGGGATAATCCTATACATTTATAAATAAATTTAAGCAAATGTATGAATATGGATAAGTACTGCATCAATATCTATTATCATATATATCAAATGGGTTCCAAATAGAGTCAAAAACTACCATATATCTATTAGAATATAAAAAAGATAAGGGAACCAATTGAAAGTTCCTATTTTGTATTCACCAATAATGTCAAAATTATATTTAAAGTAACTCATAATATGAAGAATGCATAGTTAATATATGATTTTTCAATATAAGAATATTATCACATCATAAGAAAAGCGTTGATATGCATATATAGTACTTGTATGATATTATATATTTTATTGTATTCAAATTGAAATGTATGTATATATATTAAATTTTAAGATTACTAAGTCACTAATAAGTGAATAACACTAATTGAAATATATGAATATACTTGGAATTGTATGCGTAAACAATTAATGATTCACAATCATCAATCAAATAAACAAAATTTAGAGATTTAATGCCTATATTTTAGATGTGAATCAGTATAAACATATGTGAAAAAATTCAGCACAAACTTCTTTTTATACAGTAGAACCACAATAATATTATGTTATAATGTTGATATTTACGATACGACATAGAACATTCACATATAATGCCTTCAATATGCCTTTTCACTTAAATTAATGTATATTGAATGTATATGAATATGGTAATGTGAGATTATATATGAGAAGATCTATAATCAATTGTGTAATGATGAGGCCAATGAAACTTGAGGGTTAATGGAGATGGTAATGTTAAATTTGAGTTTATAGAATAGAAAATGAGAGTTATGGAATCAGCGCCATTAAATAACCAAAAGAGAGGATTAATGTGTGACACTTACTTGAGAGATGATCATATCGAATGTGAAACAACAATGCTGATGAAAACTGAGGATGTACAAAGATAGAAAACTGAGATTGGAGTCCATCAGATCAAAGAAACGAGGGTTTTGGATTCTACATAAGAGAAACGAGTCTTATTTTTTGATATTGAATAGCACCGTAATGATTCAAAATGATGATTCATAAAAATTTAAATGGTATAAAATATGGTTATATAATAACCGACACTAAAAATAAACTTTTTAGGTCATTTATATGATAATTAACGTGAAAAGGTAGTTTTCATTTCTTTATCATGTTTTTTATTATAGAACCGATGTAAAAAGACGCTTTATAATGTCATTTATATAATAACTGATGAGATAAAGTAGGTAAATTTCTTTATCATATCGGCTAAATAATAACTAACATGATAAATTAATATATCTCAGTTTTTGACATTAGTTATTATATGAAAAACATGATTAATCAATATACATGGCCATTTCATATTTGTTATAAATTAAGAACATGAAAAATCTAATGTGAAAAATACTTTTTTTAATAGTGAATTTGAACTCATTTGGCCAGTTTTCACTCTATGGCCCAAGTTTTTAGTGATTTTTATTTTCTACGAACTTTTTATTTATTCACGTTCAACAAATTGCATATATGATTGATGTACCACTAGCTAGAAAAAATCAAAATTAATTCTAAGACATCTATCATAGGATTTCACGTCAATTGAAGATCATTTTTGATGGGTTTTACCATTAATGATATGTTATATCAATTTTAAATCATAGAAACTGCATTTTCGTTCATCTTGGGAAAACGAAATCATGATTTTTTGTTTTGTCATTTCATATAATTGGTAAATAAAACACTACGCCAAATTTTTTTTCTTCAGTGGTTTAATCCGCCGCTAAATCATTCCAAAATGCTTTTGGAAAACTATCGCTAAATCATGTGTCGACAATCAATTAAATACGAGTTAAATCGTCGCTAAATCTTTTTTATTTTTTACTTTTTTTAATTTTTTAATTTTATTTTCAAAATTATTGATTAATTTTTTTTTATTTTAATAGATAAATAAAAAATAATTAATTAATTCTGTTTTGATTATTTATTTATTAATTAATTTTTTTACAATTAATTAACATTATTTTCATAATTAATTAAAAAAATTATTTCTTTATTTATTTTGATAATTTATTTATTATTTATTATTTATTATTCATTATTACCAAGATTATACCCATCTCCAAGCACGAGCTCATGTCAATGTCCATGCACATGCCCATACTATATATAAAATTCAGCATTGGGTGAGACTTGAACCCTACCTCTTGCGTATTATCCAAAGACATTACCACTCTTGTAGAGTCATCATGTGGTCAATAAATCGAATTTAATATACTTATAAATATGTATGTATATTAATTGGAAAAACAAATAATACATACCAAATAGAAAATATATAATATATAATTCATAATACATAATATATGATATATAATATATTATCTAATATATATAATATAGAATATAGAATATAGAATATATTATGTATTATATATAAAATATAATATAAAATATAAAATATTTATTATTTATTATATATCATAAAAGTAATGTATAAATAATAAATTAATTAAAAATAAGATAATATATGATTAATAAATAATAAATTAATAAATAATAGATAATAAATAATAAATAATAAATAATAATCAATTAATAAATAAATAATGAATATATAATAAATAAGTAATTAATAATTCTATAATATTAAAATAATAATAATAATATAAATAAAATAATAAATAAAATAATAATAAATAATAAATGAATAATAAACTAATAATCAATTAAAAATTAATTAATTAAAAATAAATTAATAAATAATAAATAATAAATAATAAATAATAAATAATGAATATATGAATAAATAAATAAATAAATAAACAATAACAAATTAATTAATAATAATAAATAATAAATAATAAATTATTATTATTAACTAATAAATTATAATTCATTATTATGAATTAATAATTAATAATTGATATTTAATATTTATAAATATATAGATAATATATAAATTATTAATAAAATATTAATAAATTAATAATTCGTAATTAATAAATAATTAATAAAAAATAATTAAATAATTAATAATAAAATAATAACAAATTAATAATAAATAAATATTTAATGACTTATAAATAAATCAATAAATATTAAATATTAAATATTAAATATTAAATATTAAATAATATACAATAAATAATTAATAAATTAATAAATAGACAGACAAATAAATAATAACTAATAACTAATTAATAATTAATAATTAATTAATAATTATTAATTATTAATTATCCTAAATTAATATTTAATAATTAATAATAAACATTTTAATATTAAATATTTGAAACTTAATCAATCATGAATAAATAATTAAAAAATAATGAATATATTACAATTAATAAATAAATGATAAAATGTTAAATTAATAATTAATTAATTAATAAATTAAAATTATATTAATAATTAATGTGTATATAATTATTATATAATAAATAAATAAATAAATTAATATTAAATATTAAATATTAAATAAATAAATAAATAATAAATAATAAATGATTAATTAATTAATTAATTAATTAATTAATTAATAATAACTTAATTAATTAATATAAAATAAATAAACAAATAAATAAATAAATAAAATAAATAAAATAAATCATAAAATGTTAAGAACCTCTAAGAAACTAAAAATACCGAAAGAACCATAAATTTGATTAGAGACTCCTTTTTTAGCACCATAACCAGTCAAATCAATGATCATGAAACAAGCTTCGAAATGATATTTCGTATAGGTCCAACAAACTCCTCGATCGAATGTTATAACCATTTGAATTTTAAGAAATCAGGTTCGGTAATTAAAACCTCTACTTCCCTGGCCTTTAAGCCTTTTACAGAATAAAAAGGGGAACAATGCTTATATATCTAGTACCAGACCTTAACGGCATATTTCACATTGCATGATTTGATTTGATATGTGGTAGAGACAAAACGAACACCCACATTAAATGTTATGGTTGTCTGATGTTTGGGTTCGATTTTCATCATTTTTGAAATTTGAATATATTTTCTCTCCTTTAACTATCGCATGATTTAGATCTCAATTTGTTTTAGCTCATTTTATAAGCCTCAATATGACTGGTTGTGGAGTTGAAATGGATTCCCAGATCATAAGTTATGGTCGTTTGATATCTAAATATGGTTTTCAGGTTTTTGTACATTTATTTATGTTACATGTTATTATTAACTAATAACTATAAATATTTATAAATTAACAAATTATAATTAATCATAATTATTAATAATAAACCATATTTAATAGTAAATGATAAATATAAAAATGTAATTAATTAATAAGAGTTTTATTTTTTTTCTCTTTAATTTGGCAGCGGTTTGGAAAAAAACTTATGCTATTTCATAGTGGTTTAAAAAACCACCACTGAAAATAATTGTAAATTTTGTAAAAAAATTTTAAAAAAATTATAAAAATAAAAAAAAGTAATTTAAAAACAATTTTATAGTAGTTTTTAAAAACCCTATTAAAACCCCACTGTAATTTTATGACTGAAAAAGATTTAGCGGGCCGCTAAACTACTATTTTCCTATAGTGAATCTAGGATTGATTTTCTATGATTTCATAGAAATCTGGGATCCTTTGGCTGGTTTACACTCAGTGGTGCATGTTTTTAAATACTGTCATTTTTATAGAACTCTTAATATAGTAAGTTCAAGTACATCACATGTCGAATGATGTGTTGTCTACTCACACGCCTAAAAAGTAATTCGAGGACATCTATGAAATCATTTATGCCAATTGGAGATATTTTTTTGATGTTTTTATCCATTAAACTCTTGTTTTAGAATTTTAAATTACTAAAACCATATTTTCTCCCATCTCAGACAATCTAAACCTCAATTTGACTCACCTTGAGTTCCAATAATTCAAAAATTACTCTATAGTTGTTTTACTTTTATTTCGAAACATTTCTTTCTCATTTGGCTTGTTTTCACTCTGTGATGCTTGTTTTAACGACATTCATTTTCATAGAACTACTTATTTTGTCAATTTAAGCACATCGTGTGTCTTATTGACATGGAACCTAATTTCACATGTAATATATAATTATAATATTTACTTCATAATATTTAATGTCAATTGGAAAAAATATTTCAATGATTTTGACCATAAAATACACGTTTTAGCATTTTAAATTATTGATACTACATTTTCGGTCATCTCAAGAAAGTGACCCTTGTGGTTGATGTATCATAGATTCCTATAATGAAAAAATAAATCTATTTTTGTTGTCATGTTATTTAATAGTAATTGTTTCTCCTTTGGTAGGTTTTCTCTCTATGGAGAATGTTTTTAAAGACCGTCATTTTCTAATAACCTCTTATTTCATCAGTTCGAGCACATCGCTTGCAGATTGATGCGTCATCTTCTTTGAAACATAATGGATATTTCTATGAAAGATTTCATATGACATGACATCAATTATAGATAATTTTAGATTGTTTTAACTATCAAATTCATGTTTTTTAATTTTAATTTACAGAAACTGTGTTTTCGGTCATCCTGGGAGAACAAAACCTCAGTTTGACACATCCTAGTTACTATAATTAAAAACTAATTAAAATGTTTTTTAATGTGATTTTATATCAATCTGACATAATTTGAACAGTTTCACTCTTTAGAACATATTTTTAAAGACCTTCATTTTCTAAGAAGTCCCTATTGAGTCCGTTCGAGCACATCCCTTGTCAGATTGACATGCCATCTTCTCGAACACATCATAAATAATTCTAAGATAGCTTTCATAAGATTTCACAACAATTAGAAATTGTTTATGGTTTTAACTGTCAAACGCTCAATTTTTCATTTCAAATTACAGAAGCTATATTTTTTATCATCATGGTAATATGAAACCTTTGTTTTGAGCTCTATAAATTCCTATAAATCAAGAATAAATCTAATGTTTTTATGTAATTTCGTAAAAATATGATATCCTTTGGATTGTTTTCACTCTTTTGAACACGTTTTAAAAGATAGTAATTTTTCTAAGAACTACATTTTTAGATAGTTCGATCATGTCACACATCAGATTGACATATTATGTACTCATAAATATTAGATATAATTCTAAGACAGCTTTCATAATATTTCATGTCAATTGGATTTCATTTTCTATGGTTTTAACCATCAAATTCATGTTTTAGATTTTTAAATTACTAATACTATGTTTTTGGCCATCTGGAAAAAATGACACCATATATTTATTTTTATTTGGTTCCTATAATTCAATAATAAATCTACAATTACTGTTAGTGGATTTTAGAGAAATATGAGAACATTTAGACAATTTTCACTCTATAGTGCACTTTTTTTAAACTTATATTTTCTAATAACTATTTAGTTAGTTCATTCAAGCACATGATTTTTAATATAGACAAGTTATCTACTCACACATATAGAAAATGATTTAAAGATATATTTTCTATGATTTCACATTAATTTGAGATAATTTTCAGTGGTTTTCATTTTTCAAATGAATGTTTTATAGTTTTAAATTACTCAAACAGTGTTTGCAATCATCTTGGAAAAACAAAACCTATGGTTGACACACCATTAGTTCCAATAATAAAAAAATCAATCTACAGTTTTTTGTGTGATTTTACTGTAATCTGAGGTCATTTGGGTGGTTCCCAATCGATAGAACACATTTTTAAAGGGAAAATTTTTCTAAGAACTCTTTATTTAGTCTTTTTGATCATTTCTATTTTTATATTAAAATGAATATTGATTTTATGTCATAAACATCATTAAAAACTGTTTTAAAATTTATATTTTATATGATTTTAATGATACCTACTAATTTAAAATTTACATTACAAGGGCATTTTAGTCCAAAAAGTATAGGATAAATAAAATATATTTGAATTTTAAAGAATTACCTGTAAAAATAATAATTTGTTTTAAATAAAATAAATGTAAAACAATTAACAAACAAATAAATTCATACAAAAAAATCATATAAAAATAATTTATAATTTAAAATGATTTTTTTTAGAAAATAATATTTTTTTCCTCTTAAATTATTTCTCATCAATATTTTTTAGGATTTTTTTATCTTTTAATATCTATTATAGGTTTAATCCATGATTTATGTTTCAGTTATATTGTTCTTATAGTCTATATTTGATAGGTATTCCAAGTCACCTACATGAAACATTATTACATTTCATGTTGGTGACATTGGAAGCCTATAAAATGTAAACTATAGAACCAATATAAATAAAACATATGATATATATTATATATATAATAACTAGTTGAAAATAAAAATAAAAATAAAAATAACAAAATAAAAATAATTTACAAGTCACAAACATTATTGATTTAAAACATAACATTTACACATCATGAAATTTATGCCCATAAAATATAGTATAAAAAATATGTATATAAATTTAAAAATTTACTATGAAAATAAAAAATAATTGAAAATAGAAGGAATATCAAAAAATAATAAGTGAAAAATGTTAATGTACAAAAAAAACATGGATAGAAAAGTAATTTATAAGTATAACTGTTACGTTTTCAAAAAAAATATTTTTTACACTTAAAATATTTGTCATCAAAAAATATAATGAAATTTTATTTATTTTCAACTATTTTTATATGTTTAATACATGTTTTTAGATTCTTTTAGATTGGTATTAGAGTATACTTTTATTGAATTTCAAAGTTACTTACTAAAAACAATACTAACTTTTAATTTTGTTACTACATAAGCTTATAAAATATGAAATGTAAGTCCAATATAAATGAAAAATAAAACATAGATTAAACATACAATAAATAGTTTGAAATAATAAAAATTAAAAAAATTAACAAACCAAAAACAATTAACACAACATAAACTATATAGATTTAAAACATAACATTTACAGTTCAAAAAATTTATGAACATAAAATATAGTATAAATTAAATTAATATTAAATTTACAATTTTTTTATTCAAATAAAAATTAATTGAAAATAAAATGAATTTCAATAAAATAATAAATAAAAAAATTAATTTAAACAAACAATATTTACTGTATAAAAATTCTATAAGTAAAAGTGTTATGTTTTGAAACAAAACCATTTTTTACCGTTGAAATTATTTTTCATCGCAATTTTTTACAAAAAAAAAGTGCTTTTAACTATTGGTTATATTTTTAATCCACGTTATATGTTTCATTTAGATAGGTTTTTTATTTTTTATTATATCGTCTTTTAAGGTCACTTAATTGAAACATTATTACATTTCATGTTGGTTAATTTAGAAGCCTTTAAAATATAAAATACAAGACCAATCTAAATGAAACATAAAACATGGATTAAAAAATTATTAATTTTAAAAAATAATAAAAATAAATAAAAAAGACACACCAATAGAAATTTACACCACAAAAAAATATTTATTTAAAACATAACATTGACACATTAAAAAATTATTGTCATAATATATAGTATAAATAAAATCTCTATAAAATTTAAGACATTGAATATTTAAATAAAAAATAATTGAAAATAATAGGAATTTCAAAAATAATAAAAAATAATTTAATTTACACAAAAATAATTGTTGTAGAATTTTTTTTAGAAAAAAAGTTATTTTTTTAAACAACTATATTTTGTGTCATTAAAATTAATTTTCATCAACATTTTTATGAATTTTTTATTTTAAACTATTATATATATTTTTATTTCATTTTTTATATTTCATTTAGAATGTTAGTATAGGTTAAATTTTATACGGTTTCAAAGTCACTTACTTAAATCATTATTACATTTCAAGTAGGTCACATTGAATACCTATAAAATATAAAATATAAGAACAATCAAAATAAAACAAAAAATGGGGATTAAAAATATTTGAAAATATAAATAACAATAAATATAGAAAACTAAAAAAAAATTTGAGGGAACAAATTTGTTTTATTTATTACATTATATTTACAGATCACAAAACTTATGTGAATAAAATATAGTATAAATAAATTCTATATGATATTTAAAATGTTGATTGTGTGGATAAAAAATTATTGAGAATAAAAAGAATTAAAAAAAATTAATTTATCTAGAAATTTTTTTTTGAATATAATTTATAAGTAAAAAATGTTATGTTATGAAATAAAATTATTTTGATCCATTGAAATTACTTTTTATCAATTTTTAACAATTATTTTTTATTTTCAGCTACATATTATATTTTTAATCCATTGTTTTAATATTCATTTAGATTTTTCATATAGTTTATATTTTATTGGCTATTAATGTATCTAATTTGAAACATTATTATGTTTCAAATATGTTAATTTAGAAGCCTATAAAATATAAACTATAATACCAATCTATGTTAAACATAAACGTTGTATTAAACTTATAAGAAATAGTTGAAAATCAATGAGGATAATAAATTCAACAAACCAAAAATAATCTACACAACACAAACTATAATGATTTAAAACATAAAATTTACACTTCAAAAAAATTGGGAATAAAATTTATTATAACTAAAATCTAGATGAAATTTATAACATTGACTATGAAAATATAAACTAATTGAAAATAAAAGGAATTTTCAAAAATAAAAAACGTGAAAATTTAATTTACAATAAAAAGATAGTTGTAAAAATAATTTATAAGTATAAATGTTATGTTTTGAAAAAAAAATTTCTGTGTCATTCAAATTGTTTTTCATACTTTGTTTTTGATTTTTTTAAAAACAATTTTCTATATGTTTAATCAATTTTTTAAGTTTTATTTAGATTGGTATTATTATATATATTTTATAGGCTTCCAAAGTCACATTCTTGAAACAATATTATGTTTCATGTAGTTAACTTTGTTAGCCTATAATATATAAACTATAAGACCAATCTAAATGAAACATTAAACATGGGTTAAACATATAATAAATGGTAGAGAATAAATAAATAATAAATATACCAAATGAAAAATAATTTACCCGACACAATCATTATTGATTAAAAACGTTATATTTACACTTCAAACATATTATGAACATAAAATATAGTATAAATTAAATCTATTTTGAATTTAAAACATTTATTGTACTTATAAAATTTAATTGAAAATAAAAGGAATATCAAAAAAATATTATTAATCCTGTTATTATTTTTAAATATTCTAAATTAGTTTTTTAAATAAATAATAATAATATTTTAAAATATTTACAAGAATTTCAAATGAAATTATGAATTATTATATAAATAATATAATTATTCATATAGATAATAATTTATTAAATAATATAGTTTAAAACAAATATTAATTAAAATTTTAATATAGAAAATATAATTTGTTATAATAATAATATTATTAACATTTTTTAATAGAATTATTAATAATTTATAATAACCATAATATTATTATATTTATAATTTTTTAAAATAAAAAATAAATAAATTATAATTTTAAATATTATATATAATATTATTATTTATTTATTTAACAATACTAAATTATAATATAACAAATAATGTTATTAATTAGAAATAATCATTAAGTCGAAAGGATTATATGCACATAATTATTATTTAATAATAGTAATATTTAATGATAATATGATGGAAATTTATTTGACTATAAAAAAAAATATTGATTATTTTAATAAATAAAAAAATATTTTTTATCATTAATAATAGTTTTTTTTATTTTTTTATTTTTATATTTAATATTATTATTAATATGGTATTATTTATATTTTTATGATATATATGTCATTATTATAATTATCATTAATATTATTTTGTAAATTGTTTTTATAATATAAATATATATATATATATATCAACAAAATATAACAAAAAATACAAAATAAATAAAAACCATATAGGGGAAGGTGTTGTTTCCAAGATCTTCATCTAAAAAAACATTTATGAAGAATGAGTTTTCTCATATAGCTATTTCATCCAAAATAATTAATGGAGGACACTATTTTAAACAACAACCACCTTTCTACATTATTGGCCCCCAATTTCATCTGTACTTTGGGAATAATCTTCCTAAAAACCTCTTTTTAGAAAAAGTATTTAAATTTCATTTATATGAGTGTTTTTTTCTATGGCCTCCTAAAATAAGGATATCCCAATGATAGTTTTTTACTCAATTTTATGTCATTTATTCACCTATTCTCTAGAGATTATTTATTTCCTTCATAGGTGAGTGAGATTCATTTGTATAGAAGATATAGATTATTGTGACATCATGGGTCGATAGTCCTCCATGGATGTCGAGGCCCTAGCTCATCTTCAACCAGAATGAATTTTTTTCAAGCTTAAGGATATCATTCTAGACAATTTTATTATTCTCTTATAAGGTGGGGTAATACTATCTATGTCAACATTAAGGTCATTGAGTCTCTTTTTAATAAAGACGACTATCATATATTAAGGAGTTCCATCTTTTGGGGGTCCTACATAGGGGTCTTAGTGTACATATTCTGTCAACCCTCATCATTCTATGGACTAAGACTCATCTCTCAAACTTCTACCATCTCAGGATACTGTATGGGAGGATCTGGAAGGTTTGGTGGATGAGTAATGGGTAGTGTCTATGGCATAATATTAAAATTCTTGTTTTAGACCTGAAAATGGTATGGGTACTCTGAGGTTATAATGAGTTTCAGACCAGTTATTCTCTTCCCCATTTTTAGTTCCTCTAGGTGGTATTTATTCTGGTTTGATGGTTCATATAAGGGGATAAATAGATATTACTAATCCAGGTAACTGTTATTCTATCCTTGAGGGAAATTGAGAGGCGGTAGAGTGTCCCTGGAGTCTCATAACCCTTGTGGAAGGAACATCCTTTTAGTCGAGCATATTTGGTGGTGAAATGAACTTGTATATCTATACAGTTTTAGAGTAAACTCAATACTTTTGTTCATTACTGTTTTATGGTATGGATCCTAATAACCTAATATATTTTACCAAATATACAGTGTTTTTATCTCAACATATAGGGGATCTATAAATAACATCCCCTTCCAAAAGATACCACAGGAAGAAGATCTTTCGTGTATCTTGTCACATGGAAACCAAACCCCTCATCATATTCATGAGTTTATGGTTTTTTAAATGTTTATGGTCCTTAGGGATACTCATACTCTCTCCCATAACCTATCTAATCATCTAGAATCCCCAAGGGAATATGATCCATGACTAAATGTGAAATTTTCTCTCATGAGTTTAGTTGTATCCATGTCTCGTTTATTACGATACTTAATCCTAAAAAAATTATTATATGATTATGTAAATTTATTCTAGGTTTCATGTGTGGAACATAATAATTGAATTACTAATGAATAAAAATATATTGACCTTTTAGGAAAAACATATTCACATAGAAATGGTTAAATCATCCTCACACCATATCATGGTGGAAGTTAAAAGTCTTTCGGCCTCCATTTTTATATAATTCATTTATGCCAAATGTGATGTATGGGAGAGAAACAAATATTTAGAGGGACATTGTGAATCCAATAATAATTATTTGAAATCATATATAGGTTAATAATATGACCACTTTACTAATCAATAGTGATGGGTTTAATGAAGAAAAAAAATAGAATCAAGATGAAGAAAGAGCATCAAATAAAATATAGGAAAGTAAAAGATAACACAAGTATTTTAATGGTTTGAACAAGTTTATTCCAACTCTATGTAAATTATTCCACCAAAACCTTATTATTAAGAAAAATAAACAAATAACATACAAAAAAATGATAAATTAGGGAAAAAAACACACATGCCACAAAAGTTATTCATGCATGAGGTACTTGCCACTCAGGACTCGTAGTGAACCCGAACGGAATATGATAACATACACCTCCAAGAATGATGGGGTAACACACGAAACTCTAACACATATATTGATAAATAAATAATGAAATATAATTTATAACCAATATAGGAAAGAAATAATATCATAAATCTAGATCTCAGCGTTGTTGAAGGAGAAACGGTGCTTCCAGATTTATAGAACATTAATGGCGATGAGGTCTAGATAGAGATCGCGAGTATAGAAATCTCTAATGGAAAAGATCACTAGAATATGGGTGTCTTGAATACATAAAATTGGTAGAGGATAAGTCCCCCTCTCAATGTATTCTTTTAATAAGGGATCATGAAAATGAAGTGACAATGAACATTAAAGGCGAGTGGCAGAGTGACAGGAAAAGCAACAGGTGTCTCTAGCACGGTAGGTGAGAAGAACAAATAGAAGGATGAGGTAATGTTGAAGGATAATGTAGATCAGGATAGTGAAATAAATAATGTAATTAATGATACATGTGGTAGTATGGAAAATGGCTGGAAGAATTCATGAGATCGTCGAGATATGACATTTCCCAGAAGCAGATCAACATGATTAGTGAAAATCAAGGGTCAGTAGCTCACATGAGAAGGAACCAATGATTAGGCTAGTGAACTAGTAAACTATATCACTCCCCACAGCCTAAATCCACAAATGAAGTCCCAGACAATAAACCCACATAGAGGCGCATATGAAACATCCCATAGAGAGAGAAAAAATTCCCCAAAATAATAAAATTTAAAAAATTCATGGAAAATATTAACAGAAAAATTAATTTGAAAACTAATTTCATAAAAATCTACACATATTAAATTTAAAATAAAAAAATAACAATTTGTTTCCTAGAAAGGAATATGTATGGAATCCCTCCTTTTATTATATAAATTTTCATTACATGGTGGAAAAATAGTATCTTTTCAAGTTTATTTTCTTGGAAATAAGGTACATAATACATAAAAACATGAAGCATTATTATAAAAGAAATTGAAATTAATTTTCATGGGTTTAATCTAGGTTACATTTACTACATCTCATATCCTAGGGACACACATCAAAGGAAAGGGTTCATCATTAAGCACAGTAATAGAATAAGAATGAGAGACATATGACATGTGATCATGAGACCTATTAGTAAGAAATCAAGGCATAATGATAAGGAATGAACAATAGGCATATGAAAATAATAATAACATGAATAATAACATGTAAATGTGGATATAATATTAAAATGATATATTCATAAGCATATCACCATTTTTTCTTTCAAACGTGTCTTAAATAGAAATTACCATGTTTATTCATGAAGGTATTCTAAAACATGTCATCTCTAGAGATTCAATTCATTAACCGATGTATCATAGAACTATAAAGGAAAAACACTTTAAATTTATTTATTTATATGGTCCACATAGATCATAATAAATCAGTTCATTACTAACCTATGGAGAATAAAATTTGGGCTTCTTATCAAAAGCTTAGCATACAAAAGTGCATAAAGACATGATCATTACGTCATTTTGAACCAATGAATCAAAATGTTAGTTTCATAGATGTAAATCCCCAAATAAAATAGCCATGTTTTCATTTTCATGATTACACATTTAAAAAAATTAGGTTTGGGTATTAAAATAAAAAGTAAAAGATAATTTCTCATGTAAAAGAAATAATTTTGAGAAATAAATTTGGCAGCATGAGTGGTATACAACATGATTTTCAAAAAGCTTAAGATAAGGGAGAACGAAGGTCCCCCATCGATAAAAGACTACTATTAAAATAATGAGATGATACAAGTTATACAAATTGAACTTATTTTTTAAATTAGAATATATACCACTTAATAAGGAAACGTGAATGCGAAGAGAAGTGAAGATTTCTCAATCCTTAAAGAGATCCTCTTAGATCCTGAAGAATGGAACCATGGGGGCTTGAGGAAAAATTTTGGAGGTTATTTGGGATGTAAAATAATTAGAAATTTATAAAGGCTTGATTGAGAGTTATGTGTAATGGATAAATTGGTGGTTATTTATATGAGGAGTGGAGGATTTTTTAAATAATTTCCAAATGTTGTTCTTGAATGTTTAGGTTAAGGAAAATGAAGAACCATTGGCTTACTTGTGTTTTTTCCCCATAGTTTTTGACATTTGAGAAAAAAATTTGTTTTTTTATTCCACCAGAACTGATCAATTTTTTTATTATCTCTTTTTTTTCATGGAAAAGTAATTATTCCATAATGTACTATTTTTAAATATAATTTATTTAGATTTTTAATGTCACATACAGTTTTTGAAATTGATTAAAATCTTTTTAAATACATAATATTAAAAAAAATCATATTTTAGGTCACTTATATTGTTTAATTAATTATTACATAAATATGATAAAAATATGATGTGATATAATTTACTGAAACCTTATAACTATATTTTTTTACTATTCATGAAAAAAATAAATATTTTTACAAAAGTCTCAAAAATTCAACCTAACAAAAATTATACATTCTGATTTCAAAAATGATATTTATTTTACATGAAACAATATCTGAATTTTATAATTTTAACTTTTAAATATAAAAATAATTATTTATTTAAAAATAATAGGTTTTTAAGGTACAACCAAATTTATAACACTTATAAAAAAATGTAGACATCTATAAAATTATTTTATAGATTGTTTTAAAATACTATTTTATTAAAAAAAATTCTATTCAAAATATCTCAGTTTATTTTAAAATTTGTATATATTTTCTAAAAAAATACAATTATATTTTATTTGCATCCCAAAATAAAAGTATCAAATTCCACTCAATTTTTAAATATATTTTATTAATAAAAAATTTCTTAATATTAATCTATGGAATTTACATTTTATTTATAAGAAGAAATTTACACTAATTTCTAGAAAAGCAACACCTTATTACACACACATACTCCCTAAGGGTAATTATTTTAGATATTGGTAGTTTCATGGGTTGGCTCGTCTAACAGTGATTGAGTGGTAATATTCACTAACATAAACTTCACCAGTATGATATATCATTAAAGCTTCACTTTTTGAAGCTTAGATTGTGCTTGGTCAAGCTGAACCCCTGTGATGCTACCTTCCTCCTAATTTTGAACAAATGGGCTTCAAATAGTATGACTCTATTGGTTGAGGCCATCAATTCTCCTTTATATATCAATTTTTATTTTCCATTACTTCTTATAAACTCTAATTATAGTGGTAAAATTGTCAACCAAGGGTATAGTTTCCAATGGTCATATAACGATCGAATCCCAACCGTCACATTTCCATTTTTTTCTCATAAATACCACTTAATTATTTCACTCAAAAGTCACTACAATTTATCCATAAGGTTTTATTTTCATTTCATAAGATGTTGATGTTTTATTAATATTTTTTTTTATTTCTTTATAATTTTTAGTGTTGGATTTGATTATATTATATTGTGGTGATGTATAATTTCCAATTTTAGTTGTTTTATTTTATAATTTTATCCAGTTTTAATGTTTCACATTATAATTGGTTTTACAGTTGACTTGTATAATGATAATTTTAAATGAGATAAAATTTTGTTTGTTTCTAATTAATTTTTTTGTGCATGATATTATATTATATGTAAAAAAAATTCATCAAAAAACAAATATCATTTAAAAAGTCCAAGGTCATTAAAATATCAATCCTACTAGTATGTTCTGGGATATTTTTATTTAAAGAAAAATACACATAATATTACAATATCCACTCATCTTAAACACTCGTAGAATTATTCATGGTGGAACACAGATTCATTGTACCTACCCTTCAATGGAAATCATATATTATTCTCAAGGAGAAAAACATTCTAAGAAACAACATTAATCAATAGTCCTTACAAAAATTACCTATGTCTTCATCGAAACTACAAACTCCCAAGGATGAATAAAAGAGGAAACACACATCCTTTTTCATGGGTAAAATACAGGGAACATGAATACAAATCAAAGCTCAAAATAATTCAAGTGCTAAAAGGAAGCTGAAACACACAACAACAATACCATAAAACGAATTGGAGAACATTACCCACCTAATCATGAATGGATCAGACTGACCTAGAGACCCCCTTCCCAACAGTGACCCCTGAAAATGTAGTAGGTCCCATCCTAGGAATCCATAAAGGACACAACCCAGCAAATATACATATTTCTAGCTGAAAGGGCTGTAAAAGATCACATAACATCCATATGTCGCAACAAGGGACACCTTATTGGTATGGGACAAAATATCCTTATTCATGAAATTAGGATGTTATCTTTTAACATTGATGGTTATACCACACAAAAAACACCAAAATTTCTTAAACTGGCTCTTATCCTTCCTTTTTTATACCATTTGTTTTTCTATTCTTACCCATAACACTTAATAATATTGATTCAATTTTAACCATATCACCCTTATATTTAAAATATTTTGTCTGAAGATCATGAGACAAAACAACATCCTAAACATATACTAATGTAATGGAATCAAGACCATATATAATAAAATATTTTAATGAACTATAAGAATCATCAAGAGCGGTTAAAATAAATTTCTATATCTTTGAAATCTATATTTTCTCAATTAAAAAGAACTTTATTAAATTTGTCTAGATGAACATAAATAGACGAACCATGATTGATCATAAAAGTATGAAGCCTCATTTTCATATAAATACGACAAAGAAGTGTTATAGTAGTGTATAGATGTTCGTGTTTTCTAAAGATAGTTCTATTTGTGGCTTCATGGGAAACTTCATGATTAACATTATCTCCTAGGGACAACATAAATGTATAGTGATCCTATTCTAAAACACTTGGGTCGAAATCTACATATATTATGGTGGACTGACCATCAAAAGATATGGTAAGTGTGGGTTTTTTAGAACCTTTCAAGTAATCTTCAAGAATGTTGTGAAATAAAAATGAATGCATAAACAAATAAAGGTTCTGATATCAATTTTGAGGGCCAAAACGGATCCAATAATAGGCAGTCTGAATCTCATAGGGAACCACATTAATGATTAGAAATGATAGGTTTGAAGAAGACAAAAAATTGATACAAGATAAAAAAATAACATTAAATAAAATGCCGAAAAGTAAAAAAAAACACAAGAATTTACATGGTTTAGAGCAGCTTGGTGCTACACCATGTAATTAAACCCACCACAAACATTATTATTATGAATAAGAAATAAATAAAATATAAAATTAATGATAAATAAGAAAAAACAATTACACGTGGACCATATAATAAATCCATGAATTATGTTGTTTTCACTCGAGGACATTTAGTAAACCTGATATGAAGATGGTATCATACGCCTCTAAGAAGGATATACTCACTCATTCAACCCCGACACTGAGACAAAAAAAATAATCAAAATAAACACAAAATAGAAATAAAAAAAATTAATCTAAAAAATCAATATCTTGGAACTATTGAAGGAACAAAAGACACTATTAGGGTTATAGATCATTAAAGATAATTCATTCCAGATACAACTCATGAGTACAAATCTCTCTACAAGAAGAGACCACCAAAATTGGGTGTTTGTGAAGGCGTGGAAGGTTTTAGAGGAGAACTTCGTGTCTCAAAATCCTCTCTATGTAATAGAGTGGAAGGACCAAAGAAGAACCATGAATGAAAATGAAGTAATTAGGTTCATTGAAGATGATTAGTGGAGATATGGTCATGTTATGTGTAATAGCCTAGAAGTACATGTGGTCAGCTAAGGGAAAGTACAAGGATCATGAAGATATAGCTAGTGAAATAAATAGTGGATATCATAAGACATGTGGGAGTAGAAAAATGAGTGGGAGGCATTGAAATGGATCATTTATAAAGAACAACAACTAGAAATAGATCCATATGATCAGTGAAAACCAATGGTTAGTAGTGCAAACATGATGATACTAAAGATCAAGCCAACAAATCGGAAAACCATGCTATACACCAGAGCCCAAATCTACAAATGAAGGCCCAACCAAAAATTTCATGCAAAGGTCCATATATTTTATCCTACAGAGAAAAATAAAATTTCATAATAATAATAAAATAAAAAATTCCACAGAAAATCTTAACAAAAAATAGTAATTCGGAAACCAATTTCAACACTTAGGATATGATATATCATCTTTCAACTAAGGGAACTAGAGCTAGTTTGTAGGTGATATTTCAACTCCATTATCATTAAAGATGAAAATAATGGTCAGTGTGTCTTCTAAAGTAAATATTTTATTGAGTTTAAATATTTTCTAGAGAATATTATCCTCATAGAACATGGTTTTTAATGAAATAATTTATCTCGGTGTAACAATAATACTGGTAATTAGTAGACCCAGTTATGGCTAGTTAGGTTTATCTATAACCTTTGAGTGATCTCTGAATTTACCCAAAAATCTGTTAATTTTATTAAATACTATTTATCAGTTCATTCAATATAATTTATATACATGATAAAATAGAGAAAGTTTCCTCAATATTTATTATTTCTGAATTAGTGAACCCAAGATACTATGTTCTTGAAAACAATCCAGAGCTCATGTAGTGGTCATACAGAAGCGCATGTATAGTTATTTTTATAATATAATGAGGGGGTTGAAGGGTGGCATCATAGACTAGATGTATAGCCATATTGTGCACCATATTATCCTTGAGTGTCTAAACTTGTAAATTATGCAACTGAATAATGACCAACATGAGGGGCGGGATGAATAGACATTTTTTATCATCTCCCAAAAATAAAATAACTTACCATAGAAATTCTTGGAGGATGAAAACATGTCCGGGGATGTTCACAAGTGTTGTAGCTAAAACAAGGAGGAAACAAAAATTGTATTCCATGCATACATTAAATAATGTATGTTCCTAGGGATGTTCACCAAGCACATAGATGATTTCTCATTCACTAGTGATATTGCTGTTATATGGACCTTAGTTGCTTCATATTTTTTTGTCTCTAATAAAAAATATGAGTTTGTATATGGGAAGGGGATACCCTAAGGTATATAAAGAGAAATAATTTCATGAAAATATACCATGTATCATTGGGGAATCCAAAAACATAGTCTTAGAAACAACTCCCGAGGAAGAAGATATTAAAAACAATATATGAACCCTCAACCCGATAGTGCACTTGGTCCTGACGGTTTTCCAAGAGAATCTATGTTCATGCATGGAGAAACATTAAAAAGTTGGAAATGGGTGTGATGCAAGAATACTTCAAGGATTGATCCATTTCTAGAGTCACTTATTCAAAAACTCAAATTTTTATAAATATTTTGAAACAAATAAATTTTTCCAAGCACTTTAATCCTACATTATAAGTATATTTTCATAAAATATAATTACCAAAATACTAAATGAAATAACATCCCTTCACCTATCAAGTCTAATTCAAGATAAAAAGAAATGGGTAGTGGAGGAAAATATTATTCATGGTTTAGTTGGATGGACTCAATAGAATATAGAGGTTTTATATCATAAGGTTATTATTACCAAAATTATATTAAAAATAGTATAGAAAAATATTATATAATAATTGAATAGAATTTGATAGTAAAATTCATGAGGTTGTGCGGTTTCTTTGACTGGATGTACTATTTTTTAGGACCCAAAATTCATCTTATTTTCTAATCTCCCTGATGGGTAAAGGGTTTGGATTTTTAAAATCATCAAACATGCTTTTACAAAGAGCTCTTTTGTCCCACTTTCCTCTTCATCCTCACAAAAGGATTTCTCAATAGGAAACATAAAAAGGTAATATCAATTAGGATGGCACGACCATTCAGAGTTAGGCTCAGAGTCAATGGTATCTACCAAATATTTTTCATAGATAATATGATTACATTTTCATAATGGATTGGCTTAATGCATCAAAAACATCATAGTTATTCTCATGGATTAAAGTAAGTGGAGTGGATAAAAAAACCATCACTCGTAATGTAATGTGTACATATCTTGGAAATGCTTGACCAAATGATCTTGTATCATTGAAAGGTGTATGAGTCTTGTGAAAGGTATTTTCATCAAGAGATAACATGGATAAATATTATATATAGGTAGGATAAATATTCATCACTTACAGGGGTTGGTGAACATGAGAATAGGATGAATCCCAAATAGAAAAAGATGATTGTTTCTATTTGGTGGTAGAGTCTATTTGATAAATAGT
Source organism: Viscum album (assembly GCA_963277665.1). Taxonomy (NCBI): domain Eukaryota; kingdom Viridiplantae; phylum Streptophyta; class Magnoliopsida; order Santalales; family Viscaceae; genus Viscum; species Viscum album. The sequence continues at coordinate 491,121,996 of OY728140.1, read as the reverse complement.
GTTCTCTAATTGATTTCAATACATGGGTTATTTGTTATTAATGTTCTAAAAGTAGAAATAATACACATAGATCAAAACCTCAACACATTTATATGGGATTATCATAATGAGGTTTGGTTCCACTGAATGATTTCATTTTAACTATATAATCCCATCAAAGATGGAGGAATCAATGTAAAAAATCTACATGAATCCATGAAGAGATTTTATTTAAAGCAGACTTGGGAATTATTGGTAGGTAAATCAATACAGTTGACCTACACCAAGTCTAAATATTGGAAGGTGTATAGGGTGATTTGAGATGGTGGTACTATGACAATTCCACACTGAAGGATCATGCATGATGCTTAACCCAATACTAAAAATATTTTATATACAAAAATGACCTTTATTAGTGCTAGAAACAATCATGAATAAGGATCACTTTATTAGTACTAAAAATGTTCTGATAGACGGTACCTTATATCAGTGCTAAAAAAAAGAATTGATAAATAGTACCATTTATCATCAATTTTTTTAGCATTGATAAAAGGTATCATTTATCAATATTTATTTAGCATTGATAATGGTCGTGATCACCACATGAGTCCCACATTGAAATAACTCATGAGTTAGTGCTCCATTATATATCATTACACCACATCCATGGATCACAATCCTGTAGTGGATGGGTTACCCCATATGATTCACACACTTATATAGGCCGACAATGGTCCCACACAGTCCTTGGCCCACCATATACATAGTTAGGGCCTTCACCCACCTTCATATTCAGGTTCTAGAAGACATGGCCCAGTCCATTTCCATATTGTTTTACACAAACCAATAAAAAATAAATGTATTAAAAATTATAAAACAACGCAATAGTTAAACAAATAAAAATTAAAAATGTATAAACTTAGATTAGATTAATTTGTTATTAAATTATTATTCTTAAAAATAATATATATAATATAAATTTTAATAGATATTATATATTAAATAAATATATATATATATAAAAGTATTAAAATAAAATAATTGAAAAAAAATTGGTAAATTACATAAATTTATTATAAAATTTATTAATTGAATAATTATTGATAAAATTGAATAAATTTAATATATATATATTATAAATATTAATTAATGGTCTATATTAAATATATAAATATAAATTGAATAAAATTAAGCAACTAAACAAATAAAAATTAAAAATTATTAAATTAAGAAAAATATTAAAAATATTAACTAATTATTGCTAAAAATGAATAAATTTATTATACATATATATCGATTATAAATATTAAAAAATAGTATATAGTAAATCTATATATATATTTATTGATTTGTAATAATTAAAAAAGATGTACAAATGAATAAATTATAATAATAGAACAAAAAATGAATATCGAATAATTTAAAAAATTATAAAAAAATACCAATGAAATAATTATTAATAAAATTTAATATGTAAAACATATATCAATTAATTACAAATATTAATTAATAATATAATATATATATATTCAAAATGAGTAAAATGTAATAATTAAAAATACACTAATGTATTATTCATTTTTAATGGTTTTCAAAGATAATAATTAATTAATAAACTTAATATAGAAATATATTCTTATATATTTCTATATATATGAATATAATATTTCCTAAAATATGATTTATATATATTAGGTGTTTACGGGTACAATTACATTAAACGCACACAAAACACACACTTAGGCTAGAAATGCCTATCATTGCCCCCCCCAAGTGATAGCACACCCATCAAGACTTATTTATTCAGTACATGGACAGATGGTCCAGTGGGAATGAAGCCCATTACATGTCCCAATGGCCCAAAACTGGTCTAGAGGCACAATGAAGCGTCATGACTAAATCACACTGCATGAGTCTTCAGGCTTGTGTCATGCCTCCATCATGCCTGCATCCATACCTTCCTGCGTCATTCCTCTATCACCGTCTGCTTACAGATATTATCACCCACTGGGATGTGAACTCGGGTCGGATGTAGGATAACAAGGAGCCTTTACCACTCTATCAAGCACCCGACTTCTAAAATATGATTTATACAACACAAATTATGTATGTTGATATTGAATAAGTCATATATTTATTGAATAATGGTTTATAATAAAACTTTTTATTGATTAAAAATAATGACTAATTGTATCAAGTTATGGACATGAATTATGTAAGATCACCTGATCTGTCACTCTCTCACATGGCCAAAAAGGGTTGGTTATGAGTCCTCAAGTGAGCCAGCCCATATGCTAGAGGGCGCCGACTAGCAATTGGGGTGTGAAAAATATCATGGGGAGACTATACCCCATGGTATAGAGTTATATAGTAGTATAAATAAACATATTAAATAATATAATCGGAAAAATAGACAAGAAGAATCAATATCTCATACCACTGGGAAAAAAGAGGAATAATCAAACCAATATTAATAAATCATGCAATGACAATCTGGAATGTAACTAAATGTCATGATATAAGTAATACATAATAAAAGTCTATAATTATAAAAAAACGACTCAAAATTACCTAGTAATGAACCCCATGCTGGTCTCATCTCCAAACTCGGGCTCATCTGGCAGGAAAACAATCAACATGAAGGCCCCTTTCTATTTTCCAATCCTATATCCTTGTAATCTGATCGGGTACCAAATGACGACCCGAATAGGGAGTGAGTATAACTCTATAGGTTAACACCACCGTGTCTAAATATAACTAGCATGATAATAATTGTATGAAATAATGTGATATATAGGTGTATTAATTAATCAATTAATTTAATATAATTGTAAAACTACTTTGATACCATGCTAGAAAGTATCTAAAAAGGTAACACCACTGTGCCAACCATATATATATATATATATATATATATATATATATATATATATCAAAATAACCATCATCAGTGTCGTGTTGGTATGTCTTTGTGCATCTAGCACAACCATTCCAACCAAAACCATATACCTATGGTATGAACAATGATTGGGATGAGCCCAATATATAAGAATTTCATCATGTCTTAGGGTATATCCTAGTATATAATATTTTCAGTATATCATAGGTTATAACCCAATATATAAGTATTTTAGCATGTCTATGGGAATAAGATAGTATATATGAACTTCAGTATTTATCAGGGAATATCTAGGTATATAATAATATCATTAATAAAACTATTCTAATTACCTATAGAATGATTACAATGTAGAAATCACAAAACATTTCATAGAAACAAGGATATCACAATATCACATCGGAAGGTGCAATGGTTAATTATGAAAATTACAATTTGTCTTTCAATTAAACATTCATGTATATATCAAATGTTCTGAAATCGTATATATAATCAATTAATCCATTACCTAGGGATTTTATGTGAATTATTTACCTATATTCCCATGTCATACTAAACACACATTAAACCATTAGCCAAATTAATATTATCACGGTTTTTCTCACCCAATTGGTATAAAAAATCCAAGTCGCATCAAGAATATTATCTGAAGGGGTCAAACTAATAATCCATTCTAGGATTAATTATTTATCAATGAATAAATTAATAAAAGGGCATGTGGCATCATCAAAATCAAAATATTTCATATAGTTTTAGTTAAATAGACCATAGAGTTAGGTTTATACTCTCTACCTTTAATTAGGGATTAACACTGCTCTTCCAAAGGGAAACACTAATGGGGAAGAAGGTGAAAATATCGATAGAAGAATCTAAAACAACCTAGTTCAAGATCACAACCATAATTTTTTCAATTATTCCATAGCCCTAAAAGAGAACAATATAATAAAATGGGAAATCCAATCCATAGACTTATTAGGGACCGATCACATAAATAGGGCATCCTAAAAGAAGGAAAGGATTCCATAATTTCATGGAGAACAATCCAATTTTGATAGAAGGAATATTTACTATATTAATGAAAGAAAATAATCCACATATCCCACATAAAACTATTTCCCACAAAATTACATGGTGTGTAACTCTTTTACACGCCATTTATTTATTTTTAGAGGGTTAAATTGAAAACTTTTCACCTCTAGTTAATATTTTTTCCATGTGAATTTTCCAAGACTTGAATAGTTTACATGATGCGTAACCATTTCCCTCCCTATACTGGTTTACAACTTGTTTCTGGTAGAAGTTACATGTTGGGTAACATGTATATTGCAGGTACATGTTCTGAAGGTATTTTCCAACCCATTTTACAAAATAAAGTCATGAACCACAATCAAATACTTCCAAATCATGGAAATACCTCGTAAAACCATCTTATATATTTATACCTAGACTCCAATAATATAATGAAATATATATCCTTAAGCATTAGGGAATTTACCCCAAAATATACTCTCCATCTCTAAACAAGATGTGGTCCCCAAGGCTCAATGACAACGGTGAACCCAACAAAATGAATTTAACGGAAAAAAACACAGACGGAAGTAACTTGAATAAGATGGGATGTTACAAATTGAATATCGTTTTATTTTTCAATTTAATACATATCAAATACATGTAACATTGATTTCACACAAACATATATCTAATTAATAATTTATATTTAATTAATAAAACTTATCCATTTTACAATATTTTTAAAGTGTACTGTATCGAAGCTCCTACAAAAGGGATATTATTTTTTTGAGCCCCTTATGCATATGAATATCCATGAAGTTAAAGGTACTCATGCATATTTGGAGCCTCATATTTCTAGATCTAGAAACAGGACTGTCACAGTCATTGAAAATCCACTGGCTCTTAAGGAGAGGCTTGATGCGTGTATGTTTTCCCTTATTTGGTGTTTGATTATTTCTAAGGGTGATATAAAATTGAATACTGAGGAGGTTAAATCACATCTCTCTCAATATTGGGGATTCACCAAGTGGCGGATTGTTCCCATTGGAAGAGGTTATTTACATTTAATAATCTATAATTTTGATGACAATGATTTTTCTTATAGTTCCAGCTTTTATGTGCTTAATATAGGGATTCTTCATGTTTCTACCTAGAATTTGAGTTTTATCCATCATTCAAAAAAACATACAATTCCCCTGATGTGGACTAGAATTTATGGTCTCATTTGGTTGTTTTGGAATCCTATAATTCTTAATGATCTTGTATCCTATATTGGTGCACCCATTAAGATGGAAGAGAACACCATTGAAGAGAAATTTGAGTACTATTCTATAATTCTTGGGGAAGTTGATATGTTAATTTCTAGGCATGATTCTACGACTCTTGTCTAAAATAGTTACTAAATTGATTTTCATTTTGAATATGGATTCATCACATCATTCTATATGTTCTTACATGTTTTAGGGGATGAATTCTTCGACTCCAGGATTGTTCTAAATATTCAATTCAAATATACATGTAACTCTCAGCCTCTTAGTAATAAATATTTGAAGAATTAAACTGGGAATAATCATGCCACTTCTAAGAGGGGAACCAATTCAGATGATGTCATCAATAGGAATGACACACCTACGTTAAACCCGAAAATAATAGACCCCCTTCAGTAATTGAGATTTTATCTCTTATTACTAATGAAAACGGTGATAAATTTAGTCATGTAACTGATTGTGATAATGTTCCCTTAAAATATGTCCTTCTTAGATCCAAATAAACACCCAAGATAATAGATGAATCAATGCTAGATACTTCTGATTATGATCAAACAATTTTTGAAATGGATGTACAGAATGAAGTGGATGAAGAAATGGGGTAATAGAGTTCCATATCTTGTAATGGAAAGAACAAGATGGAGTCCTATGTCTCCCCAATTTGGAATGTTTCACATGGGGAATCTACTCACTTGGGGAAACCTCTTATGGTGAATATCCCTCATTCAGATAGGGAAGAACTGAAAGGGTCTTGAAAAAGAAAGACATGGAAACGAGGTCATAATCCCAAAAAAACATGGATGAGGGTGTGGCAGAGATGGGTGTAGTTAGTCTGCCATGTCTTATTCCAAGTAACTCACTCTAGAGAAAGCTAATCTTAGGGAAAATTACTGTGTTCTTTTCAATCAAAAGAATTCGCAGTCAGAATGGGAATTAACTGATTACATCCCTAGTTATGGAGATGGTTCTGATTTTTAATTTTCTTTTTTAGATGACAGCTTCTCCTTTGTTAGACCTTGTTCACTCTCTTTCATGATTGTCCTTTATTTTTCAATAATTTTTTTAGCAGCAAGTCCGCCCGACTTTAAGACCTTTATGTGTATATTTATATTTATTTATTAAATATAATATATTTATAAAATTTTAAATTTAATTATATAAATATGTAAGTATTTTTTTAAAAGTATTTATATAATTATAAATAAATAATTATAAATATTAAAAAATATAAATTATAATAAATATATTGAAATAATGAATTTATTTACTATATTATATAATTATATTTATATATATTTATTAAATATGTATATATTTATATAAATATATATAATGATAAATATATATATATATATATATATAATTAAAAATAAGTAATTATTAATATACTTACAAAAATATTTATTTATAAATATATTTATAAATAGATTTATTTACAAAGATATTTATAGATTAATATTTACTATATTTATAAAAATATTATATTTTTAATAACAAATATATATATATATATATATTATTTTTTAAAAGTATTTATATAATTATAAATAAAATAATTATATATTTGAAAAATTATAAAAAAATATTTAAATAATATATATATTTAATTTATATATATAATTATATAAATATAATTATATAAATATATATAATTATATAACTAACTTTATAATCATTTGAAAATATTATTGAATATAATTACACCTATTTTTATTTGTATCTATATTTATAAATCATTTATCAGTACTAATGTTTTAGCCAGGATAAATATTTCTTTTATCAGTGCTAAAAGTTTAGCACTAATAAAGATGGATCTTATTAGTGATTTTTTGGCACTGATAAATCCCTATATTTACAAGTGCTAAAAAGTACTTATAATGATATATTTTATCAGATCTTATTAATTAGTACTGATAAAAGGGTTCTTTAACATTAGTTTTTTGGAAGTAATGTTAAAAGCCTCCACACTCTATTTAAAAGAACCCTAGCTACACAGATTTCAATCATGATTCTCAAGCTTTCACATAAGTCCACTATCACTATATCTTCTTCTTCACTTTCTATCAGATTGATCAAGCCTCAAATCAAAGGTATGTTATTTTTTTCTCCTCCTTTCTCATTTCTTGATAGTTCGGGTTCCATAGTTTTCATTTTTACGGTCTTTTCATGGATTTGTGCTATCATGGGTTCCATGTTTAGGCTATTTACTCCTTCTTATTCAAGTATTATTGATTTCATAGGCTTGGATGATCAAAACCTCCCCCATTGTGTTCAATGAGAACCTTCCAATTGGTTTGGGTTCCTTACATATAACATCTCAAACCCACATTATTTTAGTATGAAAACACTAAAACGGTGTAGGTATTTTAATCCAAATGGGAACCACTCCATACACTATTTTGAAGTGTTGGTACTCTATAGTGTCATATTTGGCTCTATACTATAGCAGTAGTATAGATTTTTGAGGTTTTTTCATTTTTATTGCAGATTTCGGTTCAAATTTGTAATTTTTCAGTATAAAAATTATATCTTAGAAAATGGTGCACATATTAGAGATCATGTCGTTGTATCTACACTATTTTATATAAGAGGATATTGCATTTTGGAATTGTGGGTTAGAGATATACTTCTTAATTTTAGTCATGTAATAGGTTTCTTCATCTTCTTTTTTATGTCCATGTGCAGTGAGTTATGAAATATATACATTGGTAATGTCCAAAATTTTATGCTTATTCTAAGGTGGTATCTATTATACCTACTTGGTCATTCACTATTAATTTTTATTTTTTTCATTGTACTATTTCTTATTTATGAACTTGAGTGTGGTAGGTTGTCTATCATTTTGATGATTTTAGTTTTTTTTTGTTATTACATTCTAACTTGGGAATATTCATCTTTTATTAATGCTTTGATATTTGATGATTTTTATGACGTTTTCCACTAAACATTTAAAGTGGTTTTCCAAATAAAAATATATTTAATTTTTATTTAAATAGTGTACTATAATATAGAAAATAATTGTGCATATAAATATCAATCCAGATGAGGAATAATCATTACTTTTCAAATACCCTTATTTTAATCCATAAAATGCATAAGTTGTGGTGTATGTATAGTTTAAAGTTCACTAATGCCAAGACAAAAAAGGTAACAAACATGGAAGAGGAAATAACTAATGTATCCTTATACTATACTAGGCAATGTATTAAACATAGTATTTCTAATATCCATTTAATAGTCATGATGAGTTAAATAAGGCATAATGTGTGACTCGAGAACAAATTATGATGTTATAATAGAAAAAATAAAATATTCTAATTTAAAAAGTTTTTCAACATTTAAAACATATTTTAGTAACATCCTTTGTAAAGGAAAAATTTTAATTTAATATTAACATGCACATATATAACTCATATTTGATAAAAATGGTATTTTACACTTTTCATCATTATAATATTCAAGGAAAAAGTTATATTAGTGATGTAAACATCTAATTTAGTACAAAACATTAAAGAATAAAAAAATAAGGATGTTTTTTCATGAAAAAATCTATTTATTTTAGGTATCTATATAAAAAAATTATATAAATAATCATTTAAGAAAATAGACAAAATTAGTACATAAATTTCATTTATTTAGTTTCAAAGATCAAACAAGTTGATGATACATAATAAGTTATCATAAATAAATTATTTACCATAGATTCAACCAATACATTTACTTATCAGGGATATAATCACTAAATCATTTTTTGGTATTTTTCATTGAATTGTAATTTATTTAGGTTATAGTGAAAAAAAATTAAATTCAATGTAATACAAGACAAGTTATAAAATAGAATAATTAACAATGTATATTCATACCATTTAAACTTGTGATTTTAAACTAAATTTAGGTTTACTAAAATAAATCAAAATATCATAACATTAATATATACCAAATATTAATTTCATTTCTTGATAAAAGGTCTAATACATATGAATATTCATTTTACATTAATAAAATTAAGTGTGGTAACACTAACCAATTACATGGTAACTACAATTCTTTATGGATATTAAATGGTTTTGGATATTATATAAGTTATAATCATGAACTTATATAAATGAATTAATGTAAAAAATAAAATTGAACATGTCCAAAATTTAATTTTGAAGAATAAATAATTTTGAAACATGTAAACATGTTTAACAGACTTTGATAAAAAAACTAAGAATGAATATATAATTTGAACCACATACACAATGTGGTTTTCATCTCACAACACCCAATCTCATGATAAAACATTATTCATCCCCCCTCTAGCTAAATTTTAAATAAAAATTCATATTTTCACCGACCGATGATCTATCCCATCACTCAGTAAAATTTCTTAAACAATGAAAATCAACCGATTATCTTCTAAACTCCCACAATAGTGTACAAACTTGAAACTTTATGTAACTTCATAGTTGGTTCCTTGTAAAAAAACAAAATCCCTAATCGTTCTCTCACCTTGGGTAATGTTGCACATCCAATTCGACTCAAACACAGATAAATTCAAATCAAACCTAATCCCAACAACACACATGAACCCCATTTTAACACCTCATGGTATTTTGGAATATATATTTTCAATTTCATTGATACTTTTAATCCCATCGTGATGTTAATTCTTGAATAAATTGAATGGCATGTGAAATATTGGATTTGTGACTTCTTATTTGTTATTTGATGAAACTAGTTTGCGATAAAAGAATAGTACCTCAATGGAACTATAAAAGAAGTTCATAGGAACATTTGTATTTAGGTGGGTTGTCAATGAAAATCATGTTAGGTATTTTTAGCTATTAATAACAAAGGAATCAATAATTACCACACTATGTAAACATTGGTGAGGAATGGAGACACCTATAGTTTTGGAATCATACCCCCAAGGCCCATAGAACTAGGGTAATGTTTGCAAAATGTATCCATGATCACTAAGAGTGTTAGGACCCTTGAGACTTGACATAACATAAATAATAATTCCTTTATCAAGGTGTTAGGATTCAACTAGTTAATTTAATGTTTTCTTATGAAAGAATGTTTTATTTTATTCATCTTTATAAAATTTTTATGAAATTTTTAATAATCATGATTTTCTATAGACTAGGTGGTGCCCTGATTTAAATTTTTATGAACATGCCAATATTAAATTTTAGTTTTTAAATAATAAATTTTGTTTTAAATGTGAAAGTGGGTTTTTAAATGAACAAATGAGGTTAAAATTAAAATTATCTAAAATTGATTGAGTATTTTGAAACTCATGAAGTGATTTCAATGTGTAATTAAAAAACTTTAAACTTTTAAAAGTGTATGTATTTCCATGGAATTATTTTTAAACATTTAATTTATTGTTTATTGTGTTTGAAGGTCATTTTAAAAAATTTCATTTGATTTTAATGGTTTTTATAGAAAATGGTTTTTGTATCCCATTAAGTGTTTGAAAAAACAAATTGGTCAATTTTCATGTGGAATTTTAAAAAAATGGATTTAAAGTGGGGTTTTAAAAAATTTATACTTTTTGAATTTTAAAGGTTTTATTCAAACGAGATTTGTAAAACCATTAAGGATTTGGTAATTTTTGAATCAAATACCCCTTGAATAAAAATGAAATGATAAATATCATTAAATATAATTATCAAAGGGTGAATTAATTATGGGATAGGAAGGTAATTGTGAACATGTATCGTATGATCAGCTAATTCATCAAACCGTTATGTTTCTGAGAAACGATTCATCTTTATGAATCATACTAAGAAATGTTGTATAGTGATTCTCTAACTACCAACCTGGGAAGATTTAGATTTATGGAGATAACTTTTATCCTCATCGACTTCATCTCTTAAATAGTTATTATTGAAATTTGTCACTTGAGACTCATCCCCATCTATTATGGACATCCACCAACGTTTCCAGAACAACTCTGAGAAGTAATCATCCCATACCAGGTACTAGTAATCATTTTGGTTTCCACTTATTATAATTATCTAAGACTTACACCTTTGATTATTAATATCTTTTTTGTATTTATTAATTTTTATAAAAAATGAATATTTTAAGAACCTAATATGATTAATTGGAACAAAAAATTGATTCCTGCAATTAGTATTAAAAATTTTATGATTATAGAGTTAAATAGTGCATCATATTTTCAATAGAGTATTAATATGACCCATATCAAATCTGTTCCCTATATTTACATTTTTTTATTCAAGAAATTTTTGTCTTAGAGAGGTGGATGAACAATTTATTTTTCAAAAAATAGATCTGAGCTATAAATGATTGAATAAACATGGGAAAAAACTAAATGTACATACCGATTGGAATGATATTTAGGTTTATAGATTATTTGATATATATACCAGTCATAATGATGATAGAGATTTTATGGAAAAAATAACAATGGAAATTGAAGATGACCTTCATGGTTCTCAAAAGTGGTTTGAGAAGATAATTAGTATTCATAAGAGACCACCATATAGTATTTTTACTAAATATACAACATTTTCAATGCATTGAAGTTCTATAATTTCAAATATTGAAGCACATGGAGTGACCCCCTCATTATAGAACTACTTGGTTTCTTAAATGATAAGATACAAGAAGAAGATAAAATTCATTATTGAAAATATTAAGCTAAATGAATTTTATGTTCAATGGGAATGATCTATAAAAATTATTTGTATTTCCAAATGATTGAATATTATTTTTTAAGGACCATGAATATCACAAAAAATTACCTAGTTCTAGCATTGATCGATACAATAAAGATGAATCAAGTCCTTTTGAGGTGTTATGGTAATTTCCTATCTTTCCAAGGATTAAGAGACTATATGGATATTAGGAAAAAATAATATAATTGACATGGAATGAAAATAATATAATTAATGATGGGAACTTACATCATCAAGATAACTCTCCTCAGTGTAAGAAAATTGATTATGAGTATCAAAAATTTGGAAGTTAGCTAAGAAAAATCTATCATACATTATCTACAGATGGAATATATCCTTTTGATGAAAAAAAAGTGCACAAATTATATGTCCCATCATGTAGGTAAATTATAACTTACTTACATGGTTATGATTAAAGTGAAAATATTTTATGTAATCTATTCTTATACCTATCTCAAAACAACACGATAATTATATTGATATATATTCAGTTCAATTGATCAAAGATCTAAAAATAATTTGGGATATAGGTGTTACAATATATGATACTCATAAAAGGGAAGAATCCACATTGAGGAAAATGTTTTAAGGAGGATAAATGAATATCGTTCTTATGGAAAATTTACAGGATATAGAAATAAAGGAATGATAGGTTGTCTTCTTTGTGAGGAATGTAAACACAGAGTATAATTGAAACATTAATCAAATTATATATTTTTAGGACATCATAAATTTTTAACTCGACGATTTAAATACCAATCCAAGATGGTAAAATTTGATGGGAATAATAGAAATGGTACAACACCATCTCCAATATTGGGAAATAAAATGTTCGAGAATGAAAAAGTTATTGAAATGGTTTTTGGTGAACCATTTTGAAAAACCATACGAAATCAGGTGGGAAAATTAAATCAACATTAAATGAATTAGCATATTATAATTATTTGTACCTCCAAAATTTTATTGATTTCATGCATGTATAAAAGAATTATTTGATAGTGTAACTAGAATGTTATTAGATGTTCTTAAAAAAAATTGGAATCAAGGCTAGGTTGGACATGATTGACTTGGTTGTAATGGATGAGATATCACTTGTGAAGGGTAAAGGGTAGAATTTTCTTCCTCTAGAAGCTTACACTCTATCTAGATCATAAAAATCAATATTTTTCATTTTCCATCACGGTATATTAGTTTTGTAGGGGTATTCATCAAATATCAATAATGAGATGTTAATGACATGTTTGATGTTACATGGATTAAAATCATATCACTATCATGTTTTGATGCAATATTTTATTGTAATAGATTTACATTACATTCTTCCTAAAATTGTATGACATACATTAACAAGAATCTAATTAATTTTCAAATCCTTATTAAGTAATGTTATATGGAAAGTTATGTTTTCAATCATTAATAAATAGGTTTATTTCTTATTATAGGAATTAAAGATATTCTTTCCACCCTCATTCTATGATATAATTTTCCACAAGATGTTTCACTTGGATAAAGAGGTTTAACTATGTGGTCGTTTCCATTACAGATAGATATACCCCATTGAATAATATATGAAGATTTTGAATGGGTATGTTAATAATCGAATTCAACTAGATGGTTGTATTAAAAAATGATATATTTTCAAAGAAGATGTTCAATTTAATAATGATTACCTATTACATGTTGAAAAAATAGTACTACCAATGTCTCATCACATAGGACACCTTATGGGAAAATGGATTTTCAAAAGAGATGTTGTTACAATTACCATTACATAGTCGGTTCAATCACAACTTTACATTTTACATAATAGTAAATTTTTTAATCTATATGTTGAAACCCACAATGCAATTTATATAGATTTGAATCCATCAAGGGCTGAAAATAGATATCAAATACATATAATTAACAGTTTATAAGGTGGTACTGAGATAATATTTATAAGGAGTTATCTAAAAATATGAATTCAATTTACGACTAACATCGATGGATAGCTATGGGAAAAATATAAATGCTATTTTTTACAATATTTTTTAATCAATGGATATAAGTTATATAAAAAAGAACATTATGACTAAAGTGCGATGCAAATTAGTGGAGTTACATTTGTGATGGAAGAGATGAAAATATCTAGTTTCTACGATACAAATCCAATTTTTTAAAATATGTCATATTTCATCATTGTTGAGTAGATATACATGTTTTATTATACAGCATTTTAGGTGCTTATTTTCCATTTTAAGTGGGTTTACAGTAGGGATGTAGTGAAAGGTGATTATATGGGCTTCGTGAAAGTGAATTTTATTATGCAAGGGGAAATGGATGAATCATTTATGTCTTAGATCTATTAAACGATTATAGTTTGATTATCCTACTAGTGACTAATACAATTATGTCATATACTGAAAATATAATAGAAGATGTCCTTTTCAATGGGAGATGAAAATCAGTTCATGGTGGTCATAATATTGATAATTTATTATATGGTAGAATGCACCACAAATAGGGGATTTGGATTCTTGATAGAGGATCCAAATCCATTGAATGTTTATTTTATGTAAATGGATTTCAATGTGAAATTTAATTTTTTAAATATAATATGATTTTACACATGATATTATCTATTCACTACTGTATAATAAAATAAAAATTAAATTATTTACTAATCACTTAGACAATGTATTCTTCCTATGAGGATGTTACCAATATGGAGGAAGAATGCTGTGTTAATTCTAAAACTATATAATTATTAGAGGATTAAACGGATGATGATGAATAAAAAGAATGACACAACATCACAATTTTAAAAAAAATTATCAATGCTAGATGTAAGGGTATAAAATTTTAAGTTTGATGAAATCAAAATAGCTGGACTATTGAGCCTATCAAGTCAATGTTCATTAGTTATGTTGGAATTAAAATGTGGATGAATGTTCTAATTAATATTTACTCTTCATACCAAATCCATCCCATAATGAAGGAAACCCTTTGGGAAGATATAAAGGCAATTTTACGATAAAACTTCTCTGTTTTATTAAAAAATAATATCATGAAATATTGATTTAATTTTAAATATTACTTGCATATTCCAATTATTTTAGAATATTTACATAAGAAATTTGTGTTAATGGCCACTTCAAAACACCATAGAAGATTTTAGACTCTTTTTATCTAGTTACATTTTAGGGATGGTGAGGGGAATGTAAATCCTCACAGACCATGTTGTTATACATTAATTATAAAGAAGGATATGTGAAATTATTTATTTTATCCACTTTGTTTCAAAATTGGTAATTTACAAAATAGAAAAGGAGTTATACAAATAATTAACGTGCATGAAAACCAATGTACTCCTATAGCATTGAAGGGATGTGTTATGCTTCACTAGAGATAAAATTTTTATGTATTATAAATAAAAAAACAATTTTTTATATGACAAGAAATAAGATATGATCAATGGATTATATAGATGTTGGTGAAAATAATCTAAAGCCACTTCATTCCCATGTCATGTACTATAGAAGGAGGCTCTCCAAAGTAAACGAGGGTAAAATATTTGATGAAAAGACAAATTATGTATCAGAATCATGTTTGTTTATTATATAATAGTAATTTTCTATGATTTATAACTATATTACATAAAAATAAATATTTATGTTCATATAGTTTTTATATAATTTTGACATAAGAATCATCAGTGACCATACTAGAAGAAAAAATAAATTTAGTAGCTTTGAAACGGCTAGAACAATATAGTCATGTTATTGGTGTAGCATTGGGAGTGTCTGTTAGAATATATTTTGAGAGAGCCAAACCATGAGAAGATACATATAAGATGATGAAAGGATTGTAAGAAAAATAAATTATTTTCATGATATTATTTCTTGGTCTGGTTTGGCAGACCAATATATGAGAAATGATTAAATAGAACCAATGATGGAACAAATATATGCACATAAAAAACAAAATGACACCTCTAGTTTGGAGGTATGTCATCACCTCAACTACATACCAAACATGAGGAAATAAATTTTTCCATTACTATTTCTCCTAAATGTGAATCAAATAACATATAATAACATTATTTAAATAAAATTCTAAAAGGTAATGTTTTATGTTATTTTTTTTTCTGTCAACACCCATGCACCGCCTTATTGTGAGGGTAACGGTGTATAATATCCTAGACAGTAAGTTTCCGAATAAAAAACTCCCTAAAGATCACATGAGAGTGGGGATTCAGGTAGCATAGGATCCTACCACTAAGCTGGTTATTCCGCATGATGACCTAACTATTACAATGGTCAATATACTATTATAACATTCATAGTATGGACTTCTAATATTATAATGATACATTATCTATGTCTTTAACAAATTTTTTCATAGGAAAAACCTGTAATGGTATATGAAAAAAGGTCTGAATTGAGGTATGATATTACATACGGATAATGCGACAAGTAAATAAATGTTCAGGCCCTGATAATCTAGCAAATTGATGAAGAAATCAAAAGAACCTTCTTGGAGTACATTCTCTCCACCTGTTCCACTACAAAATTTATTATCATTAAACCTCCATGTAAAGAACACATTTAATGATGGTTATATCTCTCACATTACATATGAAGAAGAAATAATTTCAACTTTAATTACAGATGTAATTGATCTCAATTTTATAAAATAAATTCTCATGTTTGAATGGCTAGTATCCATAGTTTCAAATACATATATAAGTTATATTTTCATAACAAATATTTCCAAAAAATTATATAGTATTTTCAATAATGTTAATAACTATTAATATTTTCTATAGGAATTTATATTACTACTATATAAATGGGAAACCTTATGAATCATGAATTGGATTAATTAAACCTTTTATCATTTATACACATAAATATTCATTGGATAAGGTATAAATTCAGAAGAAAACAATGAACAAAATGACGTGTTTGAGAAAAAATAACATACAAAAGACAATTTTTAATTTCTATAATGTAGGGGTAAAACTCTATAATCTAATCACATAAAATATATTTTCATTTTTTTCATTGTTTATTTTTATTTTTTAGGAATCACTAGATGTTGATTCCACTCAATTTGGATACCTCAAATATTTATTTTTTAGAGCAAATGCAAGGATATCCAAAAAACCAACCACATGTGATGCGTATTTTGAATTTATAACACATTAAAATACACAATTTATACATAAAATTTGAATTACATGTTTCAGTATGTGTTTTAATAATAATATTTTCCTATTAGGGTGGTCCTTATATATATACTAAATCATGGAATGAAGACTGTGACTTAATATAAAAATCCTACAAATTACTTTAAATTGAAATAGATTAAGGTATATATATAATGATTTTACTATAGAAACATATTTCAAAATTATTTACATATTTTGGTCAATGTTTCTATAGTATTTAAAGAAATATAATATTATTATTATATATATAATGTTTATAAATTTATGATATTGATCATAAACCAAGAAAATACTAGCATCTCCAAATTAGTAATTTCTAAAGGTAATTAAAATTTTATTAAAAATATTTCATAATCATTTTCTTGTCTATAATTTCACAATACATCCCAAATTTCTGACAAACATCATCATTAAATGAATATGAATTTTTTTAGAGATTATTAGGCATTGTACATGGTTCTAGAATGATTTTGGACATAAAAGTTTGGTGATTATGTACAGTTTTTTTCTAGTTTTGGCTATGACCATAGAAAAAATATGGGTTATGAAGAATTAGTATTAGAATGCATATATATTATTTTTATCTATTTCTTGAGGAGAAGTATAATTGAAGAAATAAATTTGTTTAGAATTGAATGGGAAGAATTCATGGTTTTAGAATTTATATAGGAATCATTAAGAGGTGACTTCCTACTACTTATTTAGTTAATTTAATATTCATTTAATCAAATTTTTTAGTTAATTTTCATATCGTTTTAATCTAATGATTCATTTCATTAATTTACACCTTTGTTAAAAACACACAACACTTGCTCAAAACTGATCAAATGTGTTTAGAATATTTTATCAATTTAAGGAAAACATCCATATATGTTTTTAGTAATTGATCAAACGTCAATATGACACACGATGTGGTCATTATGAATTGAAGTGCGTTTTTTTAATACAAAAATGTAAATTTAATTTAAAATATACCAAATGTGGTAAAAAAAAGAAAATATAGATTGTTTTCAAACATTAGTAAAATGATCCATACTTCAAATTTTAATTTTGAGGAATTTACTACACATCAATTCGAGATACGATTTGATCGATATGACCCAATGTACTTGTTTTGAATAGGAATGTTCCATATTAGTTTAAAACATGTGTCAAAATAATAAAAACTAAGAAAACCATATAAAACTGTTTCAAAACAACATTAAAATGACCTATTATTTATTTTTCACATGAAATAATTTAATTCACACCAATCCGACATACAGTGTAACCAGTATTAAAAAATAATGTGGTCTGATATTAAAATTGATATTAATTTTAAAAAAAGAGACAAGTGACATACTCAAAATAGATAAAAACACATTTGGATTTTTTTTATACTTTATAAAAACTACCCCTTAATCATTTTTGATGTGTATGAATCAACCATACATCAATTTTATATAGAGGGTTCTAGATATGACTGAAATTATGTGGTTTTAGTTTAAAATTGAAATTTTATAAATGTATTTTTTTTATTGTTGTTTAATTTATTTATTTATAATATTACAAAATTAAGAATTTTTTTATCAAATAGGTTGAATCTATTTACTATGTTGGGTTTTTTTTTATGTTTTTACTTCTTGTGATAGATTTGACTTCAAGGCTGCATTTGTGACAATGGAAATAAAGAAATGGTTCAAGAATGTATATAGGAATTATGAAAAGGAAATTTTCTACTACTTATTTAGTTAGTTTTTTCACAATATTATATACAATTTTTAAGTGAACTTACATATCATTTAAGTCTAATAATTATTTATTTTTTATTCATTGATATTTTAGGTAGTCATAGTTTCCCTTCAACTCTATGCAGCAAACCAAAAATAGAGAACATGTTGCTTTTGGATATGGAATATAAAAAAGCATTGGGTTTCCTATTACCTAGAAATTGACCATTTAAATGTTTTATTTATTTTTTTATAAAATTAAAATAAAAAATACACATCACATACTCAATTAGTCGCACCTCTATCAGATACATAGTGTGCTCAGCATGGTTCGAAAAATATTTTCTTAGTTAATAATTTAATTTTTATTTCAAAACACACATAAACTAATCAGAAATAACAAAACACGTTAATATTATATTTATTCATTAGTAAAATGATCCATATGTCATTTTCAACATATAGGAATCAACTACACCTCAATCAAACACACAGTGAGATCTGTATGACTCTAAGTGTTTTCTTTTATTTAAATATGATAATAATTTTTGTAAAAAACATAGGTGTCCCACTAAAAGCTGAGAAATATCATTCTTATTGTTATGATACTTTATCGAAATAGTCCATAATTCACTTCTTATGTGTTTTAATCATCCACAACTCAATCTGATACATGGTGTTCCCAGTATGCCTCCATGTGTAATTTGTTATTTAAAATTGAAATTAATTTATGTAAAAAAGAAAAGTGAAATAATCAAAATCAATAAAACGAATTAAGATTATTTTTATACTTTAGAAAAACTATCCAGATGTCATTTTTATAATGTGTTAATTATTTGAACCTCAATATGATGCACTTTTTTCTGAGTATAACTCATAGTGTTCATAACCAGTTTAAAATTGATATTTTTGTTCAAAAAGTATGTAACTCATTGAAAACTAGAAAAAATCACATGTGTTGTCTTGATAATTTATTAAAAATATTCATAATTAATTCTTTATATATTTTAACTATTCTTATATCTTACAGATACATGATGTGATTATTGTGGCTCAAAATGCGTGTTCAAATTTAAGATGACATTTTAGTGAAATTAGAGGTGACATACACAAAACTAAGAAACCACTTTCATATAGTTATCATACTTTAGGAAAATGATCCATATGTCATTTTTTGATGTTTAGGAATCAACCACACATCAATATGATGCATGGTGTTACCGATATGACTCAAAGTGTGTCATTTTTACATAAAATTAACATTAATTTTAGTAAAAAATAAAAGTGACATATACCAAGCCATGAAATCACATTAATATTCTTTTTATACATTAAGAAATTGATCTATAAATAATTTTCTATGTGTAGGAATCAGCCTCACCTCAATATGATGCACAGTTTTACCAGTGTGACTCCAAGTGTGTCTTTTTATATAGATATGACATTGCTTTTAGTAAAAAAGGAAAGTGACATACTCAAAACCAATAAAATGAATTTGGATTGTTTTGATACTTTAGGAAAATGATACATAACACATTTATGACTTTTAAAAATCATTATCACCTCAATCATATTCATCGTGTTCCCGGTATGACTCCAAGTGAGTCTTTTTATTGAAAATTGACTTTTATTTTAGTAAAAAAGATTAGTGAAATAATCGAAATTGAGCTAACGAATTAGAATTGGTTTTATACATTAGTAAAATTATCCATATGAAATTTTTTATGATTATTAATTAGCCTCATCTCAGTTTGATACGCATTGTTCCTAGTATGACTCCTAGTGTCTGTTGTCATCTTAAAATAGACATTCTAGTTCCAA
Source organism: Viscum album (assembly GCA_963277665.1). Classification (NCBI taxonomy): domain Eukaryota; kingdom Viridiplantae; phylum Streptophyta; class Magnoliopsida; order Santalales; family Viscaceae; genus Viscum; species Viscum album. The sequence continues at coordinate 491,101,399 of OY728140.1, read as the reverse complement.
AATTGTGTCACTCACTAAAAAATGAGAAATCATTCTTGGAAATTCTCAATAATTTGGTAAAATGATTCATAATTCATTTTTGGAATATATTAATTTTTATCATGTCAAATTGATATATGATGGGACCAGTATGACTCAAAGTGCACGATTCTAGTTTAAAATGAAATTTTAGTAAAAATGAAAAGTGACATAATAAAATCACATGAAATGAAATAATATTATTTTTATATTTTAAGAAAATGATCCGTAATTCATTTTTGATGTATAGGAATCAATATAACCTCAATTCAACACACGGTGTCATCAGTATGTTTCCAAGTATGCCTTCTTATTTAAAATTGACATTAATTTTAGTAAAAATGAAATATTACATATTCAAAAACCAAAAACGGGAATCTGGATTATTTTGATACTTTTTGAAAAAAATCCATAAGTCATTTTTTTATTTAGAAATTATCTTCTCCTCAACCTGATGCATGTTGTTACTGGTATAACTCCAATTGTGTCCGTTTATTTAAAATTGACATTAATTTTAGTAAAAAAGACAATTGACATACTGAAAACTAATATAACACATTTATAATGTTCTTATAATTTATAAGAATGATTGAAAAGTAATGTTTTATATTTAGAAATTATCCTTACCACATTCTAATGCATGGTGTTCCCAATATGACTCAATGTTTGCATTATTAGTTTAAAATTAGAATTTTAGTTCAAACAATGTTTTACTAACTAAAAAGTAAGAAAATTCCATTTTGTTGTCTTCAAAATTTAGGAAAATGATTCATAAGTCATTTTTTATGTGTAGAAGTCAGCCTCACTTCAATCCTTCACATGATGTGATCGGTATTATCAAAGTGCATGTTCCCAGTTTAAATTATATTTTAGTGAAAAGGTAAAGTGGTATACTCAAAACCAAGAAAATGAATTTTTATTGTTTTGATACTTCGTAAAAATGATCCATAACTAATTTTTTACACGTAAGATTCATCCTAATACCAATATAATTCCTTATGTGACTTATATGACTCCAATTGTGTATTTTTATTGAAAATTGACATTAATTTTTGTAAAAATGACATGTGACATAGTCAAATCCAAAAATACACATTTATACTTTTTTGGTAATTTATTAAACAATTCATAAGTAATTTTTGATGTGTAGGAATCATCCATACCTCAATATAATACATGATGTTCCCGGTATGACTCAAAGTGCCCACTATCAATTTAAAATTGACATTTTAGTTCGAAAACACCATCACTCACTAAAAACCAAGAAAACATGCTCTTATATTCTTGATATTTTAATAAAATTATCCACAAGTCATTATATACATGTAGCAATAAGTATCACATAAAACTAACACATCGTGTGAATAGAATAACCCATGGTTCTTGTATCTAGTTTAAAATGAAATTTTACTAAAAACAAAAGTGACATACTAAAAAATTAGAAAACACATTTGTATTATTTTGATACTTTATGAAAATGATAAATAAGTTATTTGTGAAGTATAGAAATTTTCTTCATGAAAATATAACACATTATTTTTCCTTTATGACTCAATATTTTTGTTTTCAATATATATTTTCATTTTAGTTTTAAATGCACATTACATTACCATAACCTAGAAAATGATCTATGATTTTGTTATCACCAATTTTTCTTATATTACTTAATTAATTTCCTATTAAAATTTATATTATACATATTTGGTTAATTTTCATAAGAAAAATGGTTAATGATGAACAAGAAATGGTGTGATGTGCAAGAATCAACTACAACTCAATATGATACACGATGTTCCTGGTATGACTCAATGTTCAATTTGAAATTGAATCATTTTGTTTAAATAATTTATTTATAGTATTACTAACATAAGACTTTATTTATTATAACATTTTATTCATTTTCTCAAGATGGGGTGGTTTTTTCAGCAATACCATGACCGAGGGTCGGGGCCAAAGGCAAGGAAATATTGATGTTTTTGAATGTCTCTAATAATTTTATCTTACTCATTTAATTTTATAAACTAATGTTTGAAATGTTTATAATAGTTGTTTCCTTATATTTGTGTTTTAAATTTTATTACATTTATATTTTATATTTGTAACACATATTTTGATTTTGATTATGTAGATGTAGTGTAATGTTAGTTTAATAGAACACTATATTATGACCCATTATCCAAAATATTAAAAGCACTAATAAATGACCCCTTTAACAATGATTTTCGTAGTGTTTCTAAAGGTCGCTTTTATTAGTTATATATAAAATCACTGATAAACGGGGTCCTTTATTACTTCTGAAAAAGGTGATGATGAAGGAACCCTTTATCAACACTTTTTTAGTGCTAATAAAATGTTCTTTTTTTAGTACTTTTCAATCACTAATAAAATCCTAGTGATTTTAATCATGCACTATTGCTCAGTGCTTTTTTTCACAGACAATGGGCAATTTTAGCACTCTTAAAGGAATGTTTTTTGTAATTTACAACTCGCATAGAGAATTTGAGATAGATCATCATGTAGGATAATATATTATTCTTTGAAAAAATATAGATATGTAACACTAATTTCTTCCGAGTGTGTTTTGACCCCATATAAAGAATCGTGAATGCCAAGAATACATGCCATTCATAGACTCAGTGCTTGATGAACATCAGAATAAGATGTTTACCAATATCCGATTAGTTGATGATCTTGACCACAACATTTTCACCACCTCTGGGTCTAGGTTCATTATTAATAGTTAATTCTATATGATTATTCACATCCCAAAGGGCTCTATTCCATATTCTAGTTGTATTTAGAAGAAAATCATCCCTAGTAAAAATGAATTTCTAGGGCGGTGAGTGAGGAAAAGAGTTTTCCCAACTAAAAACGTGTCTCAAGGTAATGTTATACATATGGTGTGTAAATATACATGATACACCTTGGTAAATTGTGATTCCATATATCTATTCATTGGTGGTGAATGGTTGGGATTTATATGGTATCTTCTAGGAAACTACATGGGTGTTCCCTACATCCCAATTTCCATTGAGTAGTTCATGGTATCTTGGTTTCAATATGTGGACATCAACTCTAGGGAAATTTATTCTCAATATATGGTTGTCAAAACTAGGTTCTATGTGAAGCCCGTAATGAGACCAAAAATCTTGATTTTTGGATGATGTTTAATTCCTTGAATAATAGGACTCTTCTCTTATTATATGAGACATGGTCACTATATGAAGGGATATCTATGGATGTTAAATTATAGTTTCCACACACCTATACTACTAAAAATATGGGTGGTGATCTTGGAATATGGATGGGTTGGGAGGATCCTAAAATTGGACTCAATATTAAACTAATTTATCTTAAGAAAAATGGTACCATGTAGGGTGGATTCATCATTCAAGATAACTGGGGTTTGGATGTGTTTCATTTTAGGATTTTTATGGTGGGGGTAACCAACTAATTAAAAACATCAGTGCCATGTTGAGTGTTATTCTAAATTTAAAACATTAAAAATTAATGTAATCAACTTTTGAATCATAATTTTATTTACTAGTAAATTTTCTTCCAGGATCAAACCTTGTACATTAGTCCAATGTATACATGAAAAAGGAATACTTGACTATGATTTATTAGTATATGGTAACAAAACATAATTTTCATGAGGATAACAAAGTATATGACATAATGGATTCAAAAGGTAACCCTAATAGCCCAATAAAAATATTTTTGACCACTCGGTCACATCCTATCTATTTTAATATCATTTTATTAGGATATTCCCTTTGCATTCAATATTATAGCCCCCCCGAACTCTGTCTTGGTGATTCTATAATAAAACATTAATTTTACATCCAATTATCACCAAATATTTTTTCATCACGTATAATTATAGGTTATGATAAAATTTTAAAGTTTTCATGAGTTTGATTATTATATCAGAATATGGAATATACTCATGCGACACACTATAAGTTTTGTATAATGAATGACCAATGATGTATACCCAAAAGGGGGTTAAACATTATGTATTTGGTATACTAGAGGTGTATAGTTTTTATTAATAATTCCCTATAATATAGGTTGGTGGGATAAATATCATGAGAACCATCATAAATTGATACATTTCTTACACAAGCCATGAGGCTTATCTAATCAGGGGTGGTTGGGCATGTTTATTTTTTTATCATATATAGCTTAACTCAGATGTGATTTGTTCTTCTTGTATATAGAGTATGTTATATATAACCTGGATTGAGATGGACTAAGGAAGTTCACATCCATTCCTAGATAATACATGTAATGTTCTTATCTATTTGGGTTAAGGGAATGTGATGTGATCATCTATAAGGTTCAATGACATGTGATGTATTCGTCAACCTATTCAATCTGTACATGAAGAATCAAGAATGTATGAGTATACATATAAGATTAACATACTTTGTGTCCCTTGTTTACTCAGTTTCTTGGGAAAAGGGATCATATAAAATATCATTATTTATTTTAATATAGATTTTGGAAAAATATAAAATTATACATGTGTTTGATGGTGGTCATGTCAAATCCCTTTTTAGATTCAGTAGCTCAAATTATTTTCTAGAGGAGACACTTTTATTACATTTTAGGATTCAAGAGGTCATATTTATTTTCTATGATACAAAGGTTCATGGGGTCACACATAATATTTAACTATGAAGGGATTGAGTTTCTAATTAGGTAGATTCTTTAAAAACATTTTAGAGATTACCCCAAATGCGTTTGGGATGGGTATTCACATTGTATTTAATAGGATATGATACAAGGTGAAGTGAATGATAAAATTTTAAAAGTATTTCTCAAGATATATAAAAAATTTGGATAGATTTTCACAAGTTATTTTATATGAAATAATATTAGCTGAAATGGGACAAAACTCTATGAGACCTTGGTGAAAGTGGTAGATTGATATAGGTAAGGAACAAAGCCCTATACATGTGATAAATTCTATGATATATCATATAGTAAAATATAGGTGTATTTTAAGAATTTATATATGAAAATATGTTATTTTTTATCATATTATATCCCAAGTTACATCATAAGGAAATGATTTGGAGTAAAACATATTATAAAATTTATATGAACACTCTATGACTGAATGAGGTATTTGAACATTAAGTGTTATCATTTTGGAATATTAAATGGAAATCATTTTCATATATTGTTTAATGAGAGTAATTATTTTTTGAATCATCATTTTTAGAGATGACCCAACCATAACATGCATTCATATTACATCATTCTATATGAATATTGATTATATATCATAATAAAACACACCCCATAGCATAAAAGATTCGTGTATTTGGAGGCATGATATATAACCAACTGGTTTTAAAAACATTATTCAACATATCCCACATATATTCATCACACATGATACCCTTATATAAATATCATACATAATAATATTCTTCATAACCTTGGAAATGGAAACATTTTTTAATTTTGAAAGTTGATACATAAGTGGGTATCCCTACCCATATCCCTACAGAATTTATTGAAAAAGAAAAATATGCAGGGAAATATCAAGGTTTAACGAGATTACAAAAACAAAAATTGAATGTAGTTACATGAATAAAAAAGATGCATAAAATGTGGTAAGATGAAAAATAGATGTATTATTAATCTTCAGGAAATTCCATCTGTGAGCCTTTCGAAATCCTAAAGCTGATAATCTTCATAGGCATGTCATTATAGCATGAAAGCACCATTATATCCTCCTTCAATAATATGTATTAAATCATCATTAAGATTTTATAACAATAGTATGAGTCTTTCACTAGAATAAAATTAAAGGAGTCTTCCCATTCTAAATTATATTGATGGATCAAGAGTTAGCTCTAGTGAAAGAGAGACCAAAAACATTAAAAGTATGATTCTAATCTAATAGAAACTCGAGGTTCATCCATAATGAAAAATAATTTTGTCTCCCAAAAACCAAATAAGAACATCCAAGAAGACTGATTTTTATAGAAAACCTAGCAGTTGAACATGATAAAAAACAAATCATAACAAAGTATATAAATAAAAAAAATGGGATACTGAAAAATCCTAATTGGGGAGAAAAAAATTCATATAAAAGAAGGAAACGTGAGGTGATACCAGAAGAGGGAGACAAATCTAATATACTTTCTGATACCAATCCACAAACAAACCAAACTGTATAAAAAACCTATCTCTGAATAGTCTTCACATATATAGATCATCTTCCAATGGAATGAATATTCAAATAATCATTGTATCCTGAACTTTCACATTTATAGAAGATGAAAACGGAGAAGTCATTTCAATGTTATTGATTTGAAATTAATTTATTTATTTTCCTTAAATTCCACTACTAAATTGATGATCATTATTTTTATGATTATAATGTTACATTTTTTCAAGGTATCCTCAATCTAACCAGATTTATCATAATCTTCATGTGGAGACTCATAATAGTCCAAGTGATCGCTCTTGTCCTCTCTTTGTGAGGTGTGATACATTTTTGTGGTCTCAAGAACATGACGCTTTAATTTATTAGGAAGTAAATTATCCTCAGTTTCAGGTTGGTCATTTTTCATAGCTTCTATGAAATCTTACAGATTAGTAGAGGGGAGTTGATTAGTAGTACTATAGGTATTCTTGTCATCATTTTTATTACAAAGAATCCCCTGTTGACCTCAGGAAGTGAATTCCATCCCTTTTCTTTCTTTTTTTGGACATAAATAGATATAAAATGTGAAAAGGTAATGTACTATGAGTCTTAACTTCCCATTCCATTACATAATTCAAAAATGAACAACATTCGTGGAAATGAACAGAAATTGTTTCAAATGAATCTTCTTGAACAAAACCATTGCCTTCATTTTGAATCCAAAAATGAGAAGGAAATTATGGTTAAATATCTAATTTATCATATATTATAGTGATATAAGATCTTAAAGGGTTCTTAGTCACTGAATATAATTTAATGTGTTACCCAAATAAACTATCAATCAAATAAAAGCATCACGTTTGAAGAGATGATGAGTTTGACAAGGAAATCCAATCCAAATAAGGATAACACGAGCTTCAGAATCAGTGCAGAATATGAGGGTCACATCAAAACTATCCCTAAACAACCAATAATATACTAACAACCTCTCATCCAGAATCTATAGTACTTTTTCAACCATTAATTAAAAAATTGCATACAAGGAGTTCAGAAAAACTATATTAAAGGTCACAAATTCTATATTTTTGGTGTCTTTATGAGAAATATAAGTGATGGTATTCATTTGATTAAATTTCCTATAAAACCAAAGTGATGATCGGAAGAGACATTATGTACCTCTTAATTTCATAATAGGGTCATTGAGAGACTTTTATACTCTAATATATTTAGATTGATTGCTGAAGACTTTGGAACCTTTTGAGATAATATATTTTTTCTCCACGATGACGTCTACGAAGGATCGAAGTTGTTGTCAATGAAAAAAATAATAAAGGGTGACCTAAAATTCTCTTATAGGGTAAATATTATAGATATCAATTGATGATCAAAAGTGAGAATAAGATATGTATATGTGTATGAGAAAATAATACAACTTCATAAAATTTTCAAAATTGAATAACACCCAATAAAACATAGATTATAAACCAGGATTATTTGGATTTAATGACTCATTTAATATATAGCTTTAAAAAATCATAGTGTTAAAATTAAATTTATTATTATTTTTTAAGTTTTTATGTTGTACTAGATGAAAATTTATTAATTATTTTACTATATATTCTAACATGATCTGAATTATTGTAAAAATTTAGAGAACTTTAGCATTATTCAAAATTTCATTAATCATATGAAGGATAATTTTAGTGGTGTTGTATAAATTCATTGGAAGATGTTACTATATGTTGAGTTCATCAGAAGTTGATGATGATGATTATGATATTGTTTCATCTAATCCCAAATAATGTGGAATATAAACTTTTTTGAATATTAAATAAATTTTATTTATGCATCAAGTAATGTATTACTGTTATGTTAAGAAACATTATAAAATCAAAATAAAGACCTTAAAATGATTTTTTTGAAGTTATGGGACTAGTTTTTGTTGTTAGGGCTTCTTGAATTTAGAATTTTTATTTTTAAGTGTTTTATTGAGTGTTTTTTTATTGAGTCTTTCATTATAAATCTCTTATATATATATTCTTTAAATTTTTTTATTCATGGTCCTTAATGATCATGGGATTCTATGAGGAAGAGAGAGAGTTGTTTTTTATCATCATTATTTAGGAATTATGGCTGAGTAAAATATATCTGTGTTAGTTTTTTGTGTGATGGATTTGAAGGAGGAAGACAATGTTTCCTTGGTTTGGAAAATAATACCTTATAATAGCTTCAAAGTTGAGGGATTACATTTTTTGATGATATACTCCTTATAATTGGTTGACTATCAAGGGATTATTGTTCTGAAGATTGATATATTCAAACATATATAGTCAACGAAGTTCTTTAAATGTAGATAACATAGATTTGGTCTACAATCCTACTTTTAATTTGGGATAAAAGTATCATTTTTGAGATATACTTTATAAGATTGTTTGCTTTTTTAGCTAGTAATTTTTGTCTCAATTTTTAATTTAGGATGTTCTTAATAGTTTGTGAGATTGTTTTATTTTTTTATGTTTGAATATCGGTCATTCTGTTTTGTTTATTTATGAAGGTATTATTTAATTTTATTTTTAGGTTTACCATAATTTAATAGAATTAGATAAAAATAACATCCTAAGTAAACTGAGATTTTTTTTCTTTTTATAAACTATTACCCACACCCTCACCTATTATATATTGATATACCCTAACCTTCAAGACCAATATCTAGTATCATATAATGTCACGAGATTTGAGATTGTTTTGTTCTTGTCTCATGAATTTAGGTTTTTTTATTGAACTTTAATATCTTAATTTTCCATATAATGATAATGTAGTATAAAGAATATGTTTTTATGGTATCACTTTGAATTGTAATTCTTAGGAACCTTAATCCAAAAATATTATCTAATTTTAGGGTGGATTTTGAGTACTAGTTTGATATAATAAATAATTTTTCTATAAATACTAGTTTGGATAATTTTCTTGTGATAAATCATGAATATAAATTTATAGATAAGGAGGTTATACATTATACATAAGAATAAAAACTTGAGTATAAAATAAATCCCAAGTTTCTTAATACCTTTTTTTGTTTGATGACCAGTATCATTTATAGACAGATGTCTTATTAAGAGATATTTAATGAAATATGGAAAAAATATGAAGTTACTCAGTTTATAACCTCAAATGCTATTGAAAATTGATGATAAATATTAAGATCTATTTATCATGATTTTGATTTTTTATGTAGAGAAGATGTAACATAAATGCATCAAAGGTTCATAACCATTTTAAATTTATTACATTATTTTTGTGAGAAAATATTTAAGGATGAACAGATTTTTTAAATGGTTATATAAATTCTTTCAAATGAATTATAATAAAAACAATTATTATTGTTGACACTAGGAATTTAAATAATATGATTATTGGTGATATGATTAGCACTCTTATGAAATATGAGATACAATTGAACAGAGATACTAATAATGAGAAATGAAATAATGGGGTTTATTTTTCTTCAACATTTGGTTCATAAACTTCCATTAGTAAACATTATATTTATTCAAATGTAAATAGAATGACCAAATATCATTAAAATGTTAGTCATCTATAAAATAGTTAATGTTATCATACATAATTTGAAATCTATTTGAATGGAATTATAAGAAGAAGGAGAATCTCTTCTGATAAAAAGAATGATAGAAAAGGTAATCTTAAGAAAAAGTATTACTATAAAACAATTTTTTATGAATGTAGAATTTCAGTACATATAATATTGGATTATCCAAGATGGGAAAAAATAATAGAGATTGAAAAAAAAAATTAATAATAAAATGAAGTCATTTAATCTGACAAAGTAAAACTATAGTGGTTGTGAGGATACTTCTATTGATGCAAACAGTCAATCTAGTAGCAACATTTATGGAATTTTTTCCATACTTTTTAAAATTATTCTCATAACAATTTGTGATTGATGGAAAATATACCTCCAAAATTCATTGGTGCAATATATCTTTATGAAAATTTAACTTTTAAATCAAATTAGATAATAGTTCATCGTTATTTTAAGATTAGAAAGATATACATTCAATTCATGAAATGATCAAGTATATGGATTATCATGAAATGAAAAGAGTAAAAAGTTAGAAAAAGAAATGAAGTTTGTTAAAAAATATGTATCTGAAGTTAATTAAATTGTTTCTAAACTTACATAGAAAATTAATAATTTTACTTCTGGTCTAGGGATATATATAGGTTAATCATCAATAATAGTGATATGAATTTCTTAGTAAAATTGATGTCTGAAGTTACTAATTTGAAAAAATTAGTGTCAATTTTTACTTATAATATGGATAATTTTTATTAACTTCTTATATAGTTAAAGTAATATAATTTCATCCATATTATGGTTTACTTCTAATAAGTCACATTTTCAATAAAATTACATTATTAAAAAAATTGATTTTTTTACAAAGTATTAAGAATGACATTGTATGAAGAAATTTCATTAAATAAAATTAAATAATTTGGATTTCATAAATCTTAATTTTCAAAAAAAATTATTATTTTTAAAACATAAAATATTTATACAAATTTGGGTTCAAAAAGTACCTTTTTATAACATTTATAGTACCATGAAAATGTGGTCAGAGACGTTGAATATTGTTATTTTTCAAAAAATCACATGAATACCATCCATCAGTATTTGTAGTATATGGATAATATATTTTCTAAATATGTGATAGAAGTTATGTCCAATTTATTAATCTTATAAAATTTAATGGGTAAAAGAGTCACCTTTGGAGACAACTCTAAAGGTCATAAAGTAGGAATATGTTATTTTTTGTTTCTTATAAAATCTCTTATTTTTTATTTTTTTCTTAGTATTTATGCATAATATTATCAGTAAAAGTTTATTATTTGATGAAGAATTCCACATGAATTTTGAGAATAAATAATATACGATTAAAAATTATGATGTAATTCACATTTTTCTTCTTATAAGAAAGATAATGGATACACTTTAGACCTAAAAGACTTATATAGTAAAATAGTACATATTTTAAGTGTTATTAAGGATTCTTCATAGTGTAAGTGCTTAGAGTTTTTATGATTTATAGTGTTGTTGATTGTTTAATTTATATTGCGTTTTTTAATATTTCAAATACCTAAAATGTTTTAATGGATTACTATCATTTCTCACTGGATCATATAAATACTGTGTAATTTATCATTATTCAGTTTGATGTATATAGTTTTTATTAAAAGTATTCTACAATCACTATTTACATATCTATTTATCACGTTTTGTTTTTCATAATCACTTGATCTAAAAAATGCTTCATGTTTAAATAATCATTAGGTCACCTTAATTTTGTTATAGTATTTTTTATGTTGTTAGTTACTTTTTCAATGTCATCGATACACTGTAATAATGGTTGATATCTCATGGTTGTAAAATTTTTTATATGGTAGATACCTCATGGTAAGTCATTTGAACCGGAATTTGATAACTCATGGTATGTTAATCCTAGTAGTAATTTTATGTTTATGTGGTTGGTCCCTCATGATTTTTTAAACCTAATGGTAAGTTGATTATTAGGTTCTATCCTTTACATTGTTAAAAATCTATAAATTTCTAGATTCCTCGATTTTTATTGATTTTTTATATTTTTATTTAATTCATATATTTAGTAGTTATTTTAATTATTTTTTTGGTTTCGAAAATTAATATTAATCATAGAGTAATTACGAGAAGTTTTTTGGAATGTTTTAAATATATTTAAATATATATTTGATTTTATTATTCACACGCTAACCTACAACATGATGTTTTAAATATTGAGTTTTTTTTTATTTTGAGTGATATAGATATCTTAAATGTTTCTAAATTAATGGATAATTCTGATGAACACATTCAATTTTAACTATAGTGTTTAATTCAGTGTTATTTAATTTAAATTTCTCACATATATTCCTGTTATGTATTGTTTTTCAAAATTCAAATTTCTATTTTAATGGAAGGAAATGATGTGATTTTTATGGTATTTAATTGAGAAATAATTATGTATATATTTTGGACAGTTTGACATAAAAACAAATTGGTTTTAATAATTATATATTTTTTAAATATTGAATGATTAATGTGGAACGATAATCTCTCACTCTAATAATTTTTAATTACATTGAATTATCTAATAGATTACATGATTTTTATTTAGTTATTATTTATTATTAATTAATTGGGATTGATAATCATTTTAAGTACACATGATATAACATGATATACTTTTGTGACAGTTTTCCTTTGACACGATAATAAAAACACTAGCGTGTTGTATGATACTACTAATTTCTATGTAATCGTGTATGGACCTCTTCTCTCCATCTATATAAACTCTAAAGGGGATCATAATCTTCTTCAACTACTGTTACATTATTGATGATACAAAATTATCCACTTATTAATAACCAGTGGTTATGATTCATCTATCATCATTGAATTTTTATTCCTGTTTATGTCTGGGTTTGTATTACTTCTTTCAATATTTATCATTTGTGCTTAAAAATTCATTTTTTATTTTCCCTACAAAATAGTTATCTCTTTATGTTTTGGATATAATATTCTAATTTCAATTACTTTTGGTTGGGAATCTAAGTTTCCGAAATCAAGGTATGTCATATCTTCCTCAGAAAGTTTGTATTGTAATGGTTTTTATCATAGCCTTAAAATTCATGCATCTATATTTTTTATACATCAACTAGAAAATGTATGATTTATTGTTCTATAATTTCAATTCAAAAATATTGTAGTTCAAAATTCATCTCTTAAAAAATATAGAGGTGTAATATTATATGTAAGTTTCCATTGTACCAAACTACATTAATATTTTCTTCATACTCTCATTATTTTTTGGTTTCTTATTTTTTATTTCACCTGAATGATAATTAAATAAGAAATTTATTTCAACTTCTTCAACTTTTAAACTAGTCTATTAACTCCCCCCTCCCACTAGACCTTATACCTTCTTAATTGGACATAACAATTGGTATCAGAGATTAATTCTCATGGATATAAGTTCGGTTATTTTTTTTAACCTGGTTATATTACACAAAATAGTATAATATAGAAGATCTTTTTAAGATTTCAAGAGTGAATAAAATGATATTTGGATTTTTTTGAAGCGATCACTTTTTTAAGGAAATGATTATGGTTAATTTAAATCTAGAATAGAGGAATACCTCATGAAATTAAATATTTATCACTAGAAAAATAGGTAAGACCACATAAATTACATAATGTTGGCCTTGAATCTATTATATGAAATGATGTTGTTAAGTATGTTTTGAATTAAAATATTACTAATACTATATATTATGATATTAATAGAAATGTTTCAATCATGTATTTTCCTTTATAATAGATCATGAAATTAGGAAAATTAGGTAAGTTACTCACATTGTCTCAAATTATGTTGTTAAAACTAAGCTTGTAAATATGTGAGAATAATATCAAAATTTAATGAGGGTTTGAGATGAATGTGTCACTTAGATGTTAAATATATTACATAACTTTATGAATTGAATGAATTCCCATAGAGAAAAATTATAGAATCATGTGACTTTTGATATAGTCTTTTTATATCTACCCATGAAGTGGCATGAGATGTGAGTAGGAATAGACGAAACAAATAACCTTAATGAATATACAATAGATGAATTAATTAGTTCATTACTTCAATATAAAATATAACTAAATAATGTTTCTAAAGAGGATACCTCAAAGTAAAAAGGAATTGAATTTAAATAAAATATAACAATTATTATTAAATCTTCTAATAATCAATCATATTAAATCAAGATTAAAAAAACAATTTTAATAAAGGGGTTTACAAATTGATGAAAATAATTATAGGATTCATGAAAAAATTTATAATGGATAATCACAAGGATGATCTATAAAACAAAGATAAAATAGATTATAATGATACTTCTAAATTAACATGTTATCAGTGATGAAATAAGGAAGATATAAATACTAACTATTTGGAATCATATAAAGAACTAAAATATAAGAAATATAAGAAATATGAGAAAATGTATTTTATTTTTTGATGAAGTTTCATAGAATAACCTTATTCAAGTGATATAATTTTTAGTTAAAAAGAAATGGATAACTAATGATTGAGGGTGATTATAGTTAAATATTTTAGTAGTTATTCTAATTACAGTCCATTTAAATCTAATTCTAAACAACCTAATAGGAAAAAATTATTTGAAAAACATAAAAATTAAAAAATAAAATTTATTATAATTGGTGATTTACAGAGAAAATTAAAAGTATAAAATATTGATCTTATAAATAGAAATTAGATATTTACTCAACAAAATGTTTTTTTTAATTTATCTTTTTTAAATACAAAATTTTCAATGATAGGGAAATTTCACAAAAAGAGAATAAATATCTAAATAATGAATATTTTTTTTAAATATAATTTATTTTATTTCAATCATGTTCAAGAAAAGTATAATAAAATTATTTCAATTATGAAACTAAATAAGGATATAAGTATATTTTTGTATTAATAAATTTCCAAATTTATATAAAAACTTTTATGTTAAGAGTTAAAAAGGAATTATATTTAATGATACATGATTTAGATATAGAATTAAATTGAACTAAACTAATGAATGTTCGGTGTGATTTACATAGTCATTGAGATATAATAAAACTTTTTTTATTATATTTTATCTTCTTGATTAATTAAGAATAATTGGTTAAATGTGTTTTTCTACCTAAGAATTATTATACTAATTTAAATGGGCCCAAAATAGAATGGGTAGGAAAAAAAGTCTACTTCATTAATATTTTTCAAAAACATTCCTCAAGAGGGTCAAAGACATATGGTACATGGATATCAACTACTCTAGACACACGTCTAGAGATCCCTTAACGTTTTTATCTTATAATCAATGTGATAGTGACACTATGACATTTGGTGATAACTCAAAAGGAAAGGATGGGAGATTTTTTGAAGTGTGTATATTAAAAATTGTTTTAATTTATAAGTTAAAATATATTGATGGTTTAAAACTAACTTAATTATCATTTCAAAATAATTCAATTATCAAATGAATGTTAAATTTGAAGATAGTAAATCATTATTTTTTAAAAAGATATCTATTTTATTTTATGCTAATAGGAAGGACAATATTTTTTCAAATTTTTCTTTGTAAACTAACTAGAATGCTAAATTTTTTAATTTTATAGAAATAGATGACATCATAAAGAATTATAGGATTAGACATATTAACTTTCAACTATTACAAAAACTATCAAATAATGAACATGTGTACTAGATTATTGGTTTTAAGATCATTAAGGATTTTTATGATTATTATTTAAGAGTAAAGTATATAGAATAATTTTTAAATATCTTAAAGAATCATACACTATAATACAATTACATATTATTCATTTAGATTTATTTATTCCTATGAATATTTTTAGTCTAGGTGGAAAGAATAAAGTTTTTCTGATTATTAATGATATTAATAGATTTACGAAGAATTTTTTTTATATATCATAAAATTGAAAGTCTATATAAATTTAATTTTTTTATAAGTTAGTTCAAAAACCAAAAGTATCTTTAGTTGTTTCTATTATAATCGATAATTTAGGTGAATTGTTTAATCATTATTTTGAAACAATTTGTGAAGTGGTTGTTTTTATAATTTTATCCCCACTAAAAAATTATAACAAAATGATTTCATAGAATGGAAAATAGAACTTTTATATGAATATATATAACTACATTAAATGAATATGATCTATAATAATAAATTTTCAATATATTAATATAATATTTTGATATTTGAAGTAGAGTATTAATTATTCCCTTTTAAAGAAAAATTCTTATTAATTGTTTAAAGGAAAAAAATTAATGTTGTTTATTTCAAAAAAACAATGTGTGCTGTTTTAATTTTAAATAAAAAGAATATTTTGGATAAATTTGATTCTAAAAGTGATAGAAAATTTTTATTAGAGTATTTTAATAAAATTAAATCTTTTAGAGTCAATAATAAAAGAACTACAGATGTAGAATAATCTACTCATGTTAATTTTGTATGGGGATGTATCTCGGTAACCCTTCTGTTTTGAGAGTTTAACATGTTGGAAACTCCTTGAAGATATTCTATGTTGTTTGGAAGTTGTTTGGAGGAAAATGTGCGTTCCACTACCAATAACCGCATTGTTGTAGCATGAACAGAATTGTTATGCCATATGTATGGTGGCTATGAAATAGTATATCCCAATTGAGTATAGAGGAGCTTGTGGAATAAAATAGAGCTAATTCCATTTTTTTCATGGATATACAATGAAGGTACATTGTGGTGTATGATCTTCCACAATGACAAGCTCTACAACATGAATTTATGTGGCTGGTTTATAGATATTCAATTGTGTTCTGCCAAAAATTAGGTGGTTGCAGCATGGTGCTTAGGGATGCGTCGTAGCCCCATGTCCACTTTTATCAGATCTATCCATGGAACATAGACATAGATTTGACCAATATGATCTATTGAATGGTACCTCATGTTTTGTTGTAGATTACCATATGTCAGCCAGTTCTGTGGCTTGGTCTATTCCTCTGTATCATGGTTTTCTATTTTTCAGTGAGTTTATAAATACCCCAACCCCCATTCGAACCCTGCATTATCCTAAGTGTTCATATTGACTCCTAGGAACCTTGAATTAGAATTTATAAGGATATGACATCCCTTTTTATGAGGATTGGTGTCAGCTTCATATGATCAATCCATGGTTATCTGATATATAATCAATCCCCATTTTTAGTATTTCCTCTCTATTTGACCTCATTTCCTCATGTTTATTCTTGATGAATTGTAGAGTTTTACATTAATAATTTAACAAATATTAATTGTTTGTTTCATTATTTATTTGTGGTGTGGAATCATTGGGGGATATGGATTTTTATGAGAGAGGTGATATGTGATTTGAAACAGTGAAATGTTCTTATGTGAAGAAAATCGATGCCTTTGAGGTAGAGGATTCATCGATTCTCTTATATTTACATGAAATCATAATGTTATCATGGTTTATACCTTTGTATGTAATTTTAATTAACTGAATAAGTTTGGTTCCAGATTAGTAAATAAATTATATATCGATCGTATGTTGATATTTTATACTATGATAACAGTTTTCCTCTTGAAATGTCAGATAGTGTAATATATATACTATTATTATGTATAATGTTTTTATTCTTGGTTTAACATGTTGAAAGTGTTGAAATCAGTTGAAAATGTAAATCCATAAATAATTTTTTTGGATAAGGAATTTAAATCAGTGGTATGTTAATAAATGTGTAGAATATTGTAATTGTTTCTAATAAAATTGATTCTAAATGAATGAATCTTTAATTTTTTAATTCTATTTGTTAAGGTAATTTATAAATAACATGAAGATGAAATTATTTTAAATGATGAAAAAAATAAAAATTCATGTAATTGAGAATTTTTTTCTCATCAGATGATGAAATCGATTTTATGCTAAATAGAATGATTAAATAATTTGATAGCTTATTACAGATGATTCCCTAGGTTTACTATAATTGGAACCTATGAATAATGATTTATTTATTTAAATATTGAATAAGAAACAATTTCTTTTTAAAGATAAATCTTTGGGTTTGACGGATCCCATTATTTATAAAGGATGGATGCTATATGTTTGGGGTTGTGAGAGCTCATTTGCATGTAGAGGCTAAATTCTTTATTTTACGGCCAAGTTTTTTTATTTTTAATGCATGTTTGTTTTCATCCTTTTTGTGTACTCTGGATGTGATCCTTCCTATGTGATGTGACGTGATCATGGAATTGATGAGCCTGATATAGATGATGAGTTATAGGCAGGGAGGATCATGGTTGTGGTTGAAACTGGAACTGGCGATGGTGAGATACATTGAAATATGCATGATGGTGTTTTGAATAGCACCATATGATGGAATCGGTTTACTCTAGGCATTCCCATTGATGTGATATAGTTGGATGAATTCTTGATAAAAATCCTTTTAAAGGTACATATGTCATAGTTTCTTGTTTATCTACTTTCCTTTCCCCATAGATTGGGTTATATAGTTGTGCTTTGATACATATCTTGATGGTATATTGAGATGTTTTTCTATACTACCTAGATTATGGAATTTTTTATAATTTTTAATAAATTTCTTAACCCATGGGGTTGGTTATTGAAGGGATAAAATGTTGATACTCTTGACAAATCATTGACTCACATTGGATTATGTCTGGATGGCATGGAATTCACATAGTTGTGAAATAAATTGTAATTTGGAATAATTTTTATAGCTAATTAATTATTCATGAATTAATTAAAGAAATAAATAATTAAAATAAATGAATAAATTTAATTTATCTCCTTAATTATTATGTTCATATTCGATACATGGTTATTTGTAGTGGAAGCTGAGAGTCTATAAGATATTAACTTCAGTTGATTCTAAGACTATATTATTCCCATACTATGGTTTTAATCTGTATTAAATATTGTATTTAATGTGATTTCATATACCAACCCACCCATATCGATAGGATTACAGACATCTAGTAGACTTTGGGGTGGTTTTTTTTTTCTAACATCCTAGTGGTTGGGTGGACGAAAGACTATTCATCTTCCCCCACTCTATTCTCTTGGTAGTTTTATGTGCTTGTATGCAGAAAGGTTATTTTCCCTATATATGTGTGTCTAGTGGGATATGATGGATTTTGGACATTTCAAACACATTAATCTCCATATAAAGCATCCAAAGGATTATTATAGGTATAATTTGTATAAGATGTGATGGCTTGAGGCACCATACATAGTGTGTAGTTTGTGATGACTTGACGTATAATCATTGATGTATGGCATGAACCCTATGAGTTTTGGTGGCCTGAAAAAACACCTTGGATACAATGTGAATATGTGATATGAGATGATGTGATGATGTCATGCATGAGGTGCATTTTTTGATACATAGAATTTATGTTTTTGGGATGGATAACTTTTTGAGATAGATGGATCGAGAGATATAATGTTGGGATGGTGTAGAAATCAAGCCGGGAAGAGGTAGAGGGGTACCCTTGATATTTCATTACAATGATACATGATATATTTTATGAAATACTTGGTGATAGATTATCATGCTGAAGCAAGGGACTTAGTATACCTGTTTAGATGAGGAGTTATTTTCATTTTTTCAATATTCTTTAGCATGATTTTTTTTCATGATAAGATCTAGTGAGGATCCTAATTAGTATAATATTATTCTCACTCTACATATATATAAACTGATATTTAGGTCATCTAGATCATATTAGAGATTATTCCATATATTAATATTTCATTGTTTTTTAAAAGTTGTTTGGGATTCAAGGTCGTTGTCGAGTTTACATTTTTTGTATTTTTTTTTACCTTTCTAGTTGTTCAGTTTTCTATAACATAACATGTATTCACTTACAATTTATTTTATCATTATGATAAGGTGTTGATTTGGGGATCTATCTTATCTCTCTCTTCTACATGTGATCGTAAAGGGTAATGCCTCCCATTTGTATGTTCATTATACCCTTGGTGTTAGTATCCAACTCAGGGCCTACTAGATATGAGAGTTGGGTGGTCACTATCTCCCTTATCTCATATTCAGATTAAGATGTGTTCTGTTATGGGGAGTCATGAAAAACTGGTGTCAAAGGTTCATGTTGAGTGAAAGGATGGTGTTTTGATTATGGCATTGGTGAGGACTACATGGGTCAGTAGAGAAATGATTTTATTTATGTTTAGTAGGACATGTAAACATGGGAGACTAGCTGAGACATGGGTATCTAGGTTCCCCTCTAATCTGATGCAATGAATTTTAATATTACATAGCCTAATAAATGATTTATATTTCTTATGGGATATATACATTAGAAATGATTTTCCTTTATTCAACTTTTCACTTTTGTTTGTTATGGGTAGACCTTGGGATTAGGTTAACCATAAATAATTATATGACATAGTAAATAAATTAATGTTAAATATTCCATTTTTAGGTTTTGTAACTTTAAACATTTATTTATTCGGATGTAATGGCTCTAGGTTAACATCTTCATCAACATCATGACAATTATGTTCATCAAGATGTTTCACAAGATCATAACATAGTAGAGGTTGATGTAGACAATACACAAAGGAGGATACTTCTAGAGTTTCATTGCCATAGTCTACAAAAGTACAGGGGGTCTATTTTAGACACAGTCATTGAAGATTGTTTGGAAGAGTTTGATATATATTTGATTTTGATTTATTCTTGGAAGGATCACTAGGTTTTATTGTCTTTGATGATGTTTCATGGAGAAATGAGGATGTGGTGGATCTTATACGTCGAGGATCATGAAGAGTTGGTAGTCTTGTTGGAGATGTTCCAGGACTAGTACTGATCATAATTTATTTCTTCAACAATGAAGGTGTCCAGCCTCCAATAGAAACTTACCCTTTAATAGGGGAGCTTTAGCAAGCAAGATTTTGTGATTCTTTTTTGTAACCTTCTCCAATATACTTCAGACCAATTTCCAGATAAATTGTCTAGGGTGAAGAACATTTAGGAGACTTCTGATCCAAAGATTCACCAATATGTCACCCCATTTATATTTTTAACTTATCATGAGGTGTGGGAAAGAGAATAAGTTGTTTAGAGGATTCTATCTCAAACCATATTTTTTTAAGAGGTATTCATAAAGATTCTTAATAAATAATATTTATGGTATGGGGTTCCCAGTTACCTAGAAAGAAGAGTTTTTTGTTACCTGGGGTGTGTGTCCCAACCCTCATCATCTCATTTCATTAGTAGTAGTGGTTGTCATATCTATGTCAAGGGATAAAATGGGTGTTTTTCTTGTATATTATGAGGTCATAAATTTAAATAGTGACTATCCAATCTGATAATTCATCATGTTCCAAGTGTTTCGCTTCAGGGTCCTATATCGAGACAGTTTTATCCAAGGTATTATTTGCATGGTGTTCCAATTTGGGATTAGTATATTAGAGATGGGGAAAGAAAAGGACATACCCAATATTCTCATTATCATCAAAGAGAAATTTTTGGCCATCTAGATGGTCTTTAGCAGGGCCATGGAGGCCATGGATCTTGTCATGGTCCACTTCATGCTCTAAAATTTTAACATTGGGAGATCCAAATGTCATTCAAGGTTCCTTTTCCTCGTTTTGTACATGGTTTCATGATTTGTTTCATTTGATAAATACACAATCTATCAAATCATCTACCCTTGTCCATCCCTTGGGACATAAAGTGGAGAGAGTTCTAGTTCCCTTGGAAGTTACTATGCTAGTTGGAGGTTGATCTTATCTATGTGAATTAATAATAGACTATAATCTAGTGATAGGGTAGCACCAAACTTGGGGAGACTTCTTATGTTTGAAGATACATCCATACGACATCATCCTCAACATGATTAGATGTATTTCAGGCATGTTATCGTGGATTTACATATAATATTGATTGTTTTCTATGATTCTAATAGAGTTTAAACAATTTTATTTGGTTAGAGAAACCATATGATTTGTTAGAGGCATGTTATGTCCCTATCATCCTTGATGGCCAAGCTGGTACTGATTTCAGCAGAGGTTCAGCTGATAGTGTTTACTAGGGTTTTGGAAGAGTACCCTGATGTTTTTGTATAGGTGGTTTTATTGTTACCACATTAAAAATAGATTGAGTTTGGGATAGATCTACCATAGGTCATTTATCCTATCTTGATATCTCCAAATAGGATGGATCCCTCTGAGTTGCACTAAGGATATGTACAACTTGATCATCTGTTTCATATAGGTATTGTTTATCCAATTATGACAGCTTGGGGTGCACCAATATTATTCATGAATAAGGCTAATGTTTTTTTTGGATTTTTATCGATTAGCTTCACTTAAAAAAGTGATAGTGAAGAACCACTATCCTCTTCTACAGAATTTTGATTTATTTGATTATATAAGGGGTCAAAGTTGGTTCTTATAAATAGATATGTGGTCAGGATATCATCATATTCATGTGAATTATGTGGATATCCAGAAACCTATTTTTATTGGAATCATGGTAATTATGAGATCATTGTGATGATATTCAATTTAAATAATTCTATTTCAGTATTAATGGGTTAGATGAATATAGTGTTCATGGAGTTTCTGGATATGATAATGGAGGTTTTCATCGACGAAATACTTGTGTAATATGTGTATGAAATGGATAATTCAAAACATATGTGTTACATTTTAGTATCTCTTCATGATGAGTAGTTGTTCGGGATGTTTTTGAAGTGTTAGTTTTGGCCTCATGATGTTCATTTCTTAGGGATTGTGGTATCCCAGTAAGGAGTAGTTTTGGAACATTCAATGATATAGGTGTTCATTTCAAGGGTATCACCCCAGACCATTACAGAGGGGTGGAGTTTTCATTGACTTAAAAGTTATTACTTGATATTTATAGTATAATAATATATATTTGAGACTCCGATAATTTTTTTGACTTTCAAGGACCAGTTATTGTTATGAACTGAACGATGTTAGGAATATTTCGAGTACCAAAATGAGAAGTTATTCAGCATCCTATGCATTTGATTTTTGGTATATGGAGTTTTATATGATATTTTGTATGATTCTTCATGTCTTGGATTGTTGTGTGTTCTTATACAAAAAATATTTTTTTTATCATTTCCATTAGTTACATCCCCAAGAGTGTAACTATGCCACACATGATCTCCTGTTTGTAGCAGTTGTGTTTTCCATGATGTTGTGGAGACATTTCCTTATTTTAGATTTCTTTGCATTGTCTACTAGTCATAATATGAAATTTTATGTCTTCTCCCATCATTACATGACCTTGTATAAGAAATAATGGATATATTTATTATAGGATTATGACATCGATATTTCATATACACTAGGAAATGGAAGTATTGTGAATGATGAAATGAGATGGGAATCACATGTTAATGTTTTTTTGAAACTATAGGATCCTAGAGAGTAAAGGAAGACCTATCAGTGACCGATATTGATGTGGGAGAGGTTTGAAAAGGATTTTTCCTTTTCTAGAATAAATTTATTTGATCTTTTGTGCAGTATGTGGAGGAGTCCCAATGGGGGGATTTTGAGGTGGCTTTATAGAGATATTGTGTTTTTGTGTGATTCCGATGATGGTTTTTTTAGAATTTATAGCACTAGGTTTTGTTTTAGGGATGCATTTTCATCCATTTCACTATACATCAAATAGTTATCTCTGGGTTCCATAGATCACATTTACCAATATATCCTGTCATGAAAAAAATCTATGAAACTCTAAGAGGGAAGTTTTGGTGGCTTGGTTCGAAGCATTTTGTTATAGAGCCTGTGTCTTGATATTATTCATCCAAAAATAGAAAGTCAATGACCATTTTCCCAGTGGTTTTCTCTAACCAGTAGATGTTCCTCAATTAAAGTGGTAGGACGTCCTAATAAACTTAATTACCAGTTTACCTCGAGATTAGGTATTCTTTAATGCTATATGGGTGATAGTGGATTATTTGACAAAATCATGATATTTTATTGAAATCAGGTAGTTGATCTCAATTGGGGTTTTTTCAACGTATATTTGGAGGAGGTTGTGATACTCCCCAGATACCTGACGAAGAGAATATCTGGACATGATCATAATTTTACCTTCAGCTTGTAGAGAGGTCTCTGGAATGTTTTTGTCTCTTAGTTATACCTTATCACTGCTTTTCTTATGAATATGGACAAACAGATATAGCGGACCAACCATACTCTTGATGAAATGATGTGTTATTTTTTCCAACATTTTTGCGGTTCATGGATGAAGCACCTAACATAATTTAGTTTTCCTAAAATAATAGTTTTCACCCACCATTGGTATGGGACCATTGAAAGATTTGTTGGACAGAAATTTATATCCTCTATTATTCTAGACTAGGGTTGGAGAGGTAGTATTTCTCAGGCCTGAAATAGTACAGAACATGAAAAAGATGGTTTAAGTGAATTTTTAGAGTATTGAAGTATCATAGGATCATCAAAAACCCTATGTAAATCTTGGGATGAGACATATGGAGTTTGATGTTGGAGATCATGAGTTCCTTAATGTGACTCCTCCCAATGGGTAGAGATCGTTTGTTTAGAGGAGTAAAAAATATCACCATTTTTTAGGACTTTCGGGGAGTTTGACCATATTAGAGCTGTGTAATATAGAATATCACTCCCCCCACAAATGATCTAGATACATGAAATATCTCTTGTCACATAGATTTTTTTTGTCTTCATGATGACTGTTATTTCATTGATTGGGGAATGATTGATGTTTTTGATGATTCAACTTCGAGGAATAGCATGTGCAGATCTAGGAACTTCGCGAGAAGATGTTTCATGGGGTTAATATTCATTTAGTTCATATCCCTTAGTTGAATAATGTAATGAAAAATATTACCCCGTTATTTGAGTCACATATACACACTCATTACATAAAGCTATTTGATGTTTAACTCTTCTCGTTTTGTAATTCTAGTGGTGGTAGTTAAACATTTTCTAGTTTATGAGATATATTCATCTTGTTTCTTGTTGTGTATTTGATCCACTTTGGGAGATATATCCCTATAGATAGAACGTAGTACATGGTATTTTCTATTTCATATTTTTTTACTATACCTATAAGCTTGGAATTTGACCTCCTATGATGGAAAGACTCTTGAGATGTATCTCATGGGGTGGTTGTTTGGATAACCCTTTCTCCTTATTTCTCTTTAGGGTTGGTTTTAATTTATTAAGGATGATAATGGGTTAAGAGGTAACTAATTTAAGCTCTTGGATATCGATAGCACACCCCTTTGTGATTTTTGAGTGATGGAGGCTCTTAGAGGAGGTTCAATGATATTTTGAGGAACATGTGAGTGCCAATTAGAAAAATGGCATCGCAATGGAATGGAGGGATGTGTTGTATTTTAAGTGTAGTGTCTTCTATGTAGAATACCACCCCCCTGCTATGGTGTAGGTGAGATCATGGAGAAAAACAGTTCTCCTTTCATTTCATCAATGGTTTTGTTATAGAGGTTGGTTTTAGTGTATTCCCTTCCTTAGTGTCGAGCACTATGGTGTGGTTTTAGGTAGGTGCAGTATATAACTTCAAAGATGTTATGTCAAAATGGGGTGGCTATTGTTTTCTTATAAGTTATCTTCCATAGACCCATGAATTCTTTTAAATAATTTTATTATGGAAATTTAACATGTCTTTTATCAAGGGGATCTATGATGTGCTCCCTCATAATACACCATAGAATACCTCATGTCATCCAGTTCTCTGATGTAATCCATTGAGTTGTTTTGTGGTCCACCATTATTTAGTGTGTCTATAAATACCCCATCTCTCATTCAAACCCCACATTTTCCAAAGTCTTCCTCTTAAACCCTATGTTCCTCGAGGTAATTTTACGAAGGCTCTATGTCCCCCTTTGATGGGGATTTATCCCGAATTACCATGATTGAGATATGGTGATGCGAGGTACATTCTATATCACTTTTCAGGAGTTTTATATATTTTTTCTACCATTTCCTCCCATTTATTCTTTCCATATTTTGGTGTTTTATCTCCATAGTTTTAATAAAGTTTTCATGGTTTTTTGGTTTGTTTGTGGCATGAAATCCTTGGAGGGATACAGTTTCTTAAAGGAGGGGTGAACGAAGATCTGCGATGTTGGCCCATTCTTATATGAAGAATGATTGAAGCATTGGGGTAGGGGATTCATTTCTTCTATTTTATTTTTTTCAGTCATAAATTGACCATTTTTTATACCTTTTTATGGTTGTGTAATTAATATAAAAAATATTTAATTGGATTAATAATGAAGTTGGATATTGATCGCATATCAATGTTTTATACCGAGATAATGGTTTTCCTCTTGATTTGATAGAGAGTGTGACATATATAGTATTATTATGTAGCATGTTGTTATTCTTGGTTTATTATTTTGAGTTATATGAAACTAGTAATGAACATAAAATCATAAATTATTATTTGTTGGATATATAATTAAAATAAGATTCATCTTTAATAAATCTCATGTACCTTGTAATTTAGTGGTAATCAAATTGATCCTAACTTCCAATGTGTTTAAAGATTCTATTTCATGAATTAATATCATTGTTAAAGAATATATAGATAGAATTATTGTAAATGATGAAAATAATAAAAATTCATAAAATTGAGAATTTTTCTTCTCACATTATGATGGAACTGCTTTGTTTTCTAGAGTGAATGTTTAAATATTTTGATAGATTACTATAGTCGATGCTAGTTGGAACACGTTAATATTGAATCTTTTAACTCAATATAGAATAAAAAAACTAGTTTTTTATTAAATTTATATATTGATGATCTCTAATTCCCATTTTTTACAAAGGATGATTCATTTTATTGGTGGTGTGAGATCATGTTTTCATGTAAAGGCTAAATGACTTATTGATAGTGGAAAGCTTTCCAATTGATTATGCTTTTTCTTTTATACCTTTTTATGTGATTTGTATGTTATCATTGTTATGTGATGTCACATGAGACTAGGATAACTAGTACGATATAGGTGGGGAGGCTTGAGGTTGTGGTGGAAATTGGCACTGGTGGTGGAAAGATGAATGGGGATATGAATTATGGTGTCGAAAATTGAATGGGATGACTTAATACGCTGAATATGAGCAAACCCTTTAATGTGATATAGATGTATTCTTTATTGATATGAATTTTTTAATGGGTTTTATGGATATTTTTCTTGTTTATATACATTCCTTTCCCCACTGCTTATAGAATCTGGAAGTTCTTGGTTGCATCTCTTTATGGTAGCTTTGGATGTTTTTTGAGATTACTTGAAAATAAGGAATTTTTTATAATTTTTAATAAATTTCATACCCCATGGTGTTGGTACATGCAATAATCAAATGTTGAAACTCTTGAGAAACCATTGATTCAATTTGTATTACTCCTAAAGGGAATGGAATTCACATTTTTTTGGTAATGAAATTTAATGTTGAATAACATGGATGGTTAAATATTTGTTAATGAATAAATTAATGAAAGTAAATAATTAAAAGGAATTACGTAATTTAATATATCATTCCTTAATGATTGTGAGATTATATGATACCTAGATCATGGTAGTGGCATCTGAGAGACTGATATAAGTTATCAATAGTTGAGTATAAGATTAGGTTACTCACATAGTGTGGTTGTGAGATATATTACATCTTGTATGATTTTTGATTTCATACTCTACCCCCACCCAATGTTGGTAGGGTGACTGAAACCCAATACACTATAGGATGGGGTTTTTCTCAATATCTCAGTGAGAGGATGGATGGATGACTACCCCTTCTAGACCCACTCTCTTCTCTTGGTTGTTTTATATGATGGCATCCACAGAGGTTTGTTTCCAAATATATATGTTTGTAGAGGGTTTTTATTTCTTGTGGTCATTTTACATAAACATATCATTGGATATAGTATCCAAAGGAATATTATCATTACAATGTGTATAGGAAATGAGGGCTTGAGGTACCTTACTCAATGCACTGGTTATGAAGGATTGAGGTGTAATACCCAATATATGATACACATCATGTCGGTTGTGATGGATCCTAGTAAATACATTCTTATTTTGTGGTGATCTAATGTCAGATTATATGATGACTTAATGCATGAGGTTCATGTTTTCATACTTATCCCATGTATTTTCGGTATAGCTTACTTTTTGAGATATATGGATTAGGATGTACAATATTGGGGAAAATAAAAAAACTGGAGGAGAAGTAGTAGTAGGGAACCCATGATGTTTGATTAATATAGTACATTATCTCTTGAATGTGATACCTAGTGAGAGATATTCATGGTGAGTTTAGGGAAATTGTATAACTACTTAGAAGAAAAAATATTTTTTCTGATGTACAGAATGATTGTAACATCCCTCCACTTGCTTGTTGTATTAGGAAGAGGCATAGGTATTACTATACCTTAGGTGACATCCCCAAGACACGAAAGGCTGGAAATTAAATTCCAAGGGATTGATAAAAAATTGGTTTGTGATTTAATTTTTTAAAATTAAACAACTAAAATAAGATAACCAAAACAACCAAACCATTAAATGATTCTCGAGTATGAGATTCAAGACAATATAAAACTAATCCAAAAGAAAATATCATAGTACAAAGTAGAAACGAAAATCAACAAAACACAAAGAGAAAAAATACATTGACTTGATGACTCCAAAAATACTCCACTCTCTAAGTCCACATGCTCAGTCCAAGGTATCATGAAGAATGACTAAATAATTCAGATACATTTCTTTAACAGTGTCTCAATATATAACATCTGCAAACACACCATTGTTACCAAGTATAGGTAGAGTATAAAACGTTGTAAAATTTCCACAATGACTTCCCATCTCACACTACTTTGATAACAATTGTTATAAAATAATAGAAAACATTGTAAGAAACAAAAATAGTATATAAAAATCCATAAATGAATTTTTTTCATGGTAAGCATTAATGAGAACTCACATTCACTTTTCAACGAATGAATCAACAGAGCTTTTAAACCATTACTCAATTTTTTATTTGGAATATACCATTCCATGTCCACACAACTACAAAACACACCAACACACTCACACACAATCTCTTTGTTACCATTAATGGCGGAACTTCACATTTATACTCTATTGTTTTGATGTTGGTAGTTTATGATCAATATTCATCCCATTCATGTAATGCCCAACCATTAATCCGAAATCATGTTAACTGGTTTCAATACAAATAATTTATTCCCTTTCAAAAAATTTCAAAAATACTTTTCTTCTATCAAACCAACAATAATTTTAAAAATAAATATTTTATAATTATAAGCAACAGGTTTTCGAAAAAATTCTACCAATTCCCATGACTTAAAAAAACATAATTGAAACTATAATTTCCATAAAGTAACACCATAACTTCTAAAAAATTAAAGTAATTCAATAACTTTGAAATAAACCCTTTTAAATCTAACAAATATGAGTCTAGAGAGAATCCACCTACCGCTCAAACTTAGGTAAAAATAACGAATAACACAAAAGCATCAAAATCCCATCTAGAAATTCCTAGAACCATCCTTATATCTTTTTTAGTTATATAAAAACTATAAAATATCATGAATATTAAGATCAACAAGAATAGATCTACCAAAAAAATATCAGATCTATGATTCTAAGAGATAAAAGAAGAATATATCAATGTAAAATTATGAAGACCGATCACTTATTGACCAGTCCTAGCATCAATGAACTAATATTTTCTTATTAATCTCTCCTAGATCAAAAAGGAATTATATCTACATCCTTGGGAGGAAGATTAATTTTAGTTATGTTCTGATTAGGGGAAAAAGTGGTTTGGAAGATTAATCAGATTAGATCCAAGAATTTCATATCTATTTTTTCATCGTTCATGTTTAGGATGCATGTTTTGGAAAACCATGTGCTAACCATGCATGATCCACTTCCTCAAACCACACATCACATGGTTGGCTTTCATGATTAGACAAACCACATTCAAACAATTCTATTACCCTATATCTAACATTGCTTGGTTTCTATTGAGAAGCCTCATAGTTGGGGAAAATTATGTGCATAACCATGAACCTACCTAGTTCCAAATGTTTCAATTTCACTGATTCTTAGAGGTTTTCATGACTTCTACTAACTATGCTTAAAACGTTCACTACTAGAAAATCCCCAAAAACATGTCAAAGATCCTCCTAACCTCTTAAAACATAATCCAAAAATTTTATATACTTAAAATAAAAATAATAATGGAATTAATACCTTACATTGGGGATGCTACATTCTCCACACCATTGGTATTTCTATCCTAGGAAATTTGAAATCCAGTGTTATCCTACATGATTTTGGGACCGTGAAAAAAAAAAATCGTTTCACGATCTCATGTTTCCTTCTGAATTTGAACATGTTTCCATAAAACCCATACTAGACCGATGCTTTTCCAAAACAAGAATTTATCTTTTTTTATTCAAAATCTATACCAACATGTCAACTTATGTAGCATCAAACTCTAGAACAATGTGATCCCATAAAATCCTATGGTTAGGACTAGGTTGATACTTCTTCAACTAAGATACATGAGACAAGTTATTCACTAAACTAAACCTTGGTGGAAAATTCAACTGATATTCCCCCTAACAACTGATTTATGTATCTCAAAAGGGCCTATGTGTCGAGGATATAAATTTACATTCATACCAAAATCATGATTCCCAATCATTGCATATATCATCAAGAACACATGATAACTCACCTCAATGGAAAATAGGCATCGAGGATGATATTCATATGATTTCTATTGACTCTAATCTATCTCCATTCTATTTCAAATCAACAGAATCGTCCACATTGTCTCTTTTACAGGGATTAGTCCAACCAATGAAGTCTCAACTATTTCAACCCTTTAAGGTGTGTAATGATAAGGATAACCATAAAATGTTCAAAATGAGCCATATGTATTGAGGATGGATATCATATTTTATACGAGAAAACCACTAAAGTTATATGTTCTCCCATGAGCCACCAAAATCCATTTAAAATGACCTAAGTATATCTTTCAGCATGTGTATCATCCTTTCATATTGTCTATCTATTTGAGGATGATATGCTATGCTCATAGTAAATTATGTTTAAAGGGAATTCTATATGAATTTCAAAAAATTATACATAAACATTAGATCCTATTCTCATTCATTCGAAACTAGTACACCATTCCTTTTACCACATATTGGATATATGTTTTCGATAATTCTTCCACCATATAAGATTCACGAATAGGGTTGAAATAGGGAAATGTTATAATTTGATCCACTTTCACCCATTTGGAATCGTTTTTCTAAATCATCCATGGTATTCCTGTTATAAAATCTGTATATATCTACAACCATTTGTGCAGAGGAATCATTAAATACTCTAGCATACCAGGTGGCCACTAGTTCTCTGCCTTAACTTGATGATAAGTGAGGCATCTAAAAACAAACTCATCACCCTTTTTTTCATTCCCTCCCACCAAAATGGTTCCTTTAGTTTTTTATACGTAATTTGAGTTCTAAGATGAATAGACCATATCAAATCGTGGTAAGCCTGATGGAGTTGTTCTTGATGAGACAAAGGTACAATTATCCAATCTCAAAACAACAAAACATATCTTATGTCCAACTTTTATCCCTAAATGGTGTCCCTACCATTGAGTTTTAGCCTCATAAAAACACATTCACAATTGGATTCTAGAGCCTCTATATCCTACTCAACCAAATCATGATCAAAAGAAATAAGAAAGAAAAAAAAACAACACTACCTTGGTCTTCACAATCCTAGTGCATGTCATTTATCACTGACATTAGCTTCCATTGGTCAAAAGCCTATTTTTCTAAAAGATGACATAACTTTCTACTTAATGTGTATTCCATAGAGTGTATTTTAGTTTATGTATACATTAAGTCAAAGTACAACATTTTATGAAACTTTATCCATATTCTTTATCTCAGATTCAAACCACTTTTACAGAAAATATGTTTCAAGATCATATTAGTTGTAAACACCATAAATTTCTTAAAAAATAGGAAATGAATCCAATTATTAAAACCATATACCACAGAATCTAATTAAAAATTTTGTGTTGGGTATTAATTCTCATGTAACGATAAATACCAAGATATATAAGAAACAATATGATATATTTTCAAGAGAACACACCCAAAACTATATCCTAAATAATCACAATATACCATATACCCTTGTACTGATTCTAGAAATATAAATATTTGTACCAATGTAAAGAAAACTTTAATCTCTTGAAAATATTTATGAAATTAATTGTTCAATTTTAATCGAAATTGTTTCCTTTTCAAAGAAATCATTGTTGAATATATTCTTGAAAATTAATGAACAAAACATTATTAATATCTATCCATACCAAGGAAACTGAGTACTTCAAAGACATTCTTTAGTGGTTTTAAGAGATTGTTTCCTTTATCTTTTCTAGATCCACAATGATACCTTTTTTTAGAGATAACATTGACATGTAAATATACCACTTGTTTCCAAATAACACACTTATAAAGCACGGCATGAAGATGATGATCCGACAAAATACCAAACACCATCACCAGTTATTGCTCATGTTCAACCTTTTTTCTTAGAATAAACCAGTATTTCATCCAAAAACCAGCACAAAAGAATCTAGATAACATTAAAACATTTTATTCATCAGTTCCATAAAGATAGTTGGTACATTTAATAGATTAAAAGGCATAACCACATATACATTATGGTTATATCTAATCCTAAATGTTGTGTTCATAATATCCTCCTTCTAAACCTACAGTTGGTGATGTCCCAAATGAAAGTAAATTTTAGAGAACCAATGGGATCCCATAAATTGACTAAATAAGTCATTAATGCTTGGTAGAAGTTTACAATTATTTACTGTAACTTGGTTAAGCATATTATAATCCACAGAAATCCTAATAGTTGTATCTACTATCTTCACAAACAAAACTGGTGCAACCTAGAGATACGTACATAGTTGAATGAACCCTTTTCTTTCAAACTCTTCCAAATATACTTTCAATTCCCTTAATATGGTTAGTGCCACCTGATAATACATAAGTGAGATTGGGTTGGCCATTGTGTGTGATCAATTGTAAACATGACTTATATTTTTAGTGGAAACCATAAGAAATTATTAGGAAAAATATCTGAAAAAAGATCAAAAAAATTAGAAAATATCTATTTTCAATATCATCCATAGATTCTAAGTTAAAATTTTACATCTAGTATGGGATAGTTCTAACTAGTGGTACCAACAATCCTATTTCACTTCCCTTTATATTTCGATCTCCTCTAAAGTGATTCTTGACTCCATCATCAATTGTAAAACTAACCCTTCGGGTATAACAGTCGATGTGATATTTGAACATTTTCAAAAAATATATACCCAAAATTAAGTCATAGACAACCATCTAAAGAATAGATTAATCCCAAATTAAAATATAAATATATATAGTTATATAAAATTATTTTTACATAAATGATTGAGATTATGTATAGAAAATAAGAATTTTAAATTTCAAAAAAGAGAGAATTATCTTAGCATGAAACTCAGAAGAGTGAAAACATAAGAAGATATAAACAAATGGGATGAACCCATATAAAAAAATACATAAGAGTAAAATTCAATAAAAAAATACCAATCACTATCATAGGCCTCTGTTGATTATCCATGATCACTTTATCATCTCCATATAATTTCATACTCTCCATTGCTTTCTCTTTATTACCATGTTGAGATTACACTAGTTGTGGATTTATGGTATTCCTAGAATCACCGTGAATTTCATTGTTTTTTTGATGAGGTCTATTCTTATAAAATAATCCCATTAAAGAATATGATTCCTAAGAAAAATAGGATGCTTCCCTAGCACCTCACAGTAGAGAACTACAATAATAGAACTCAAGATGTCTCATCTGGTTACAATTATGACATTCTCTATGTGGTGTAGTAAAATCTCAAATCATGTGATAGATAGAGCCACATTGAAAACAACTAGGTTTACCCTTTTGTTTAGAATGATGATTTACTAATCCCACTGTCTAATTTTGGGTCATTCCACCACCTTGAAAATATCTTCCCCTCTTATTATAATTCAAATCATTAGAGTTTTCTATATTTCCAATAGGTATCAACATGTTTCATCCACCATTATTTCTTGAGATATCCCTTTCTACGACTGTCTATCTTCTGACCATCTTTGTATAATAAAATATAAAATGAAAATTTATCTTTTAGTGAATTTATAGTATCATCCAAGAATATGAAATTTTTCCCTTCAAGTATGCACTTCTATAAACTTATGGTAAAAATTTAACTTCATTCATAAATTTAGTTGCATAATCTCTCACTTTGAATTTATCTTTCTTCAAAATTAAGAAGCGGTTTTTATTGCATTCTGAAAAGTATGAGGATAGAATGTTTTGTTAAAAAACTCTCCAAAATTCTCACATGTTAGGCTTTAGTCTAATTTAGCATGAAATTATAAATCCCACCATTAGTGTTCCAGATCTTCCAACAGGTATGTTGAATATTTCACCTTCATATTAGATGGTTCTGTAAGAAAATTGAAGATTCAATTCATCCAATATTGCCACACATCTTCTTTTTCTAGATTTGAATCACCCCAAAATATGAGTGGATTCTTATTTGGTAACTAAACTGAATGATCTACATCCATTAATTCATCCTTTGTCCCCAATCTAAATCTTGAAAAATCCTAAAAAAATACTCTGAACCCACTTTTAGTTCCCTTCTGGCATATGTGCAACCACATTCTGACCAGCCTCTTATGGTTGGATTCTATGGTGCCTACCCAATGTAATTTTTTATAACAAAAACAAACTCAATTTAGTCTAACTCTTTACCAACTAAAATCATAGAAAATTGAAATTTACCATTTAAAGAAGTCCAAAAAACATGTTTATTCACAATAAACCAGTTCCACATGTTTCAAAACTATACCATCAATACTTTTTCGAAATTTCACCATTCAAATTTTAATTTTTTCTTTAAAATACAATAATAATTATTTTGGGAATAAAACCATTTTCATCTATTATAAAAAATTAAAAACCCAATACATCATAAATCATTTACTCAAAATAAATTTGTAATCCTATTAGGAAGTCATTACGATCCAGGCATGTTATTCCCTCCTTATCAGTTAATCCTAGAATGATGAGGTGAAAATCCTAGAAGTGTCTCAAACTAATCACGTTCCAAACTCCATAGTAACTTGAATATCATCATAAATAGGTTAGATATTCCTTTTTATGCTATATATTTATGGTTTTGACTATCCTACTCCATTTTTTCATCTCAAAGATAGACACACTTACATATACTGATAATAAAGGATTGGAAAATCTAATACCATTTGTAATGTCCTTCCCCTCACCCATTAGATTAGGAAGAGTTGGATGTGTTACTAAATATTTTGTGACATCCCCAAGACACCAAGGGATATTCATAAATTTCAAGGGATTCATAAACAAATGGGGGATGATTTTCCATTGAAAATAAAAAAAACAATATAACCATAACTACCAAACATCTAAATGATGCATTAATACAAAATATAAGAAAATACAAAACCAAAAAAACAATATCAGAGTAAAAACCCAAGATAAAGAAACACAAAGACTCTAAATACATTGACTTAGAAACTCCCAACCTTCTCCAAGCTCCAAATCTACATTCCCATCCAAAGGTATTGAGAAGAATCACAAAATAAATGGGATTCATTTCCAATACTCGTGTCTCCTTATATAACATTAGAAAAAGAACCATAGTTCCCAAGAAGGGGATGAGTATAAAACTCAGTAGGATTACTCTAATGACTTCCCAAATCATGCTACTCGGATTAATCTTGTTATCACATTTATTAAAATGGTTTAATTATTGAAAATAGTTCATAAAAAATCCATAAATCAATTTTTCCAAGATAATCATAAAAAAGTGTTCAGAATAAATTATAAAAGAATACATCCACAATGAAATTAATATATGTCTGAATTTTTTATTTAGAATTTATAAATTAATGTCCACAAACCTATATAACACACACACATTCTTGGTGTTAACATTGATGGTGGAACTTCATGTCTATACTCTATCTCATTGATGGTGGTACGTTATGACCGATATCAATCCCATTAACTCATTCCCAATTGTTATGACTAAATTATGGAAGAAAATTATAATAAAAATCATTTATTACACTTAAATTAATTTAAACAAATACTTTACTTGCATCAATCCAACCATTATTTTAAAATCACCTTTTTAAAATTTTAAACAATGGATTTTCAAAAAAGTAATCAAATTCCGATGATTTCCAAAACCATAATTAAAAGGAAAATTTCCATCAAATCACATCATGATTTACACAAAAAATTCATGAAATTAAAACAATTTGAAATAAATCCTTCATGTTCTAATAATTTGGAGTGAAGTGAGAATACACTTACTGCTTAAACATTGGTTAAAATGATTAATGACATAATGATTTGAGAAACACAAATTCAAACTCCTAGAACATTCCCTAGATCATGTTTCGGTGAATAAAAACAATCAAATTTCATCATGATTAAAATCATGTAGTATAGATATATCCCCACTGGATTAGAACTATGATTCTAAGATCAGGGATAAGAAAAGATCTAAGAAAAATGATAAATAATGGGGACTTTTCGATTAATCTCAGCCTCCAGTGCAATTAAATTTCATTGGATTATCTCCATAATAAAAATGAATTATCTCCAAAACCATGGGAGGAACAATAATTCTTGTTATGTCTTAGATATAATAAAATTAGTGGTTTATGAGGTAAATCAAATTAGATCTTTAAATTTTGGATCTAATCTTTCATGGTGCATAGTTAGGGCACACGATTAGCCAAACCGTGTGCTAACTATTCCTAAGTAGCTAACTCAAAAAACACATCACATGGTTGGATTTAATGGTTAGAAAAAACATGATTGAACCTTACTATTCCCCTATATTCATTATTTCATGGTTTCTCTTGGGTAGTGGAACAGTTTAGCTAAATAGTGTGCCTACCTAGTTACAACTATTTCAGTTTCATGGTTTCCCGGTGGTGTTGCATAGTTTCTACTAATAATTCTCAAACTGTGATCCTATATAAAATCCTAAAAATATACAAAATCCCATCCATACCTCCCAACATAGAACCCAAAAAATTATATATTTAAAATACATAAATAATCGGTTAATTTCCTAAAACTAGGGGTTTTACAGTGCTTTATAGCATGATGTCTTTATCTTTTTTATGATAGGATCAAAGGAGGATCAAACTGAGTATAATTCTATTCTCACCCGAGAAATATATGTATAAAAGTTTTATGTTCAGTTGGAGAAGGTTGGAGGCTGGATGGATATTACGGGCATGTGGTTTTTCCAATGATGGTTGGGCTTCATTATTGGTTCCAATTTTACCTTTTTGTACTTATATTTTACCTCTCCAATTTTATTATTATGTTTGACAGTGAATTTATGCACTTGGTATTTATTTTATCATTATAAGTATGTATTGACTGATGTATCTATCTTATATCTCTCTTATACATGTTCTCTTAGAGGGTAATTCCTCCCATTTGTGTCTTCATTATACCCTCAGTGTTAATTACCAACTTGGATCCTACTAGTGAAGGGAATTAGGCAGTCAGCATCTCTAATATATAATTTTAAACTTAGTTGGGGTTCTATTTAGTGGGAGGGTTTCATGATAAATTTAGTTAAATATAATTTTAAAAATATTTCCAATTAAGATATATTTTTTGTATAATTTAATGACATTAATTTTAGTGATTAAATTTATTCAAAATAACAATGTTATGGTTTATGGGGGCCTTAAAATTTGTAATTTTGATCTTAATTCATTGAAATATCATAATGTCCACCCTTTTGATAATATTATTAGTAATGTTGACTATATAATTAAATCTTGAATTTTCTATTTTGAGTTTTTATTCAAATTCTAATTTTTCTTCTAAATGTGTGCCAAGTGAAATTTTTTATTCTTTAAATGATGAAAATTTATTTTTTTTCTATGCATAGTGAACATAATAAATTTTTTATAAAGGATTTTTGGTTTTTAGTTGAACCACTCTAGAGATAATCGTTTTATTGTAACTAAATTGTCATTTAGGAAAAAATGGATGAATTTGGTCAAAATTTTAAGAATAAATATGTAATTATAGATCATTACTACTTTCAAGAAAAATGTATATATTTTGTTGAATCTTTTATTATTTAATATGGTATTTAATATATAATAATTTAACTAGATTTTTAGGGTTTAAAAGGTTATAAAGTATTCCAAATGTTTGTCAAAAGTGATATTTCAAATGGATTTATTTCATATGATGTTTTTATTAATCCATAAAATGGTTTTGAAAATGAAAAATTTTATAATGAGATATTCAAACTATCCACATTTTTATATGGTCTAATGTAAGAACCTCATTATTGTAATAATAAAATTATTTTATCTTTCTCATAATATTTTAATAAAGGTAATTTATATCCTTCTTTGTTAATTAAAAGGATTTATAATGATATTTTAATTATTATACTTTTTGTTGATGATATTGTTTTTGGTTATTAAACTAAATTTAATTGTATTGAATTTTATATCATAATTGATTGTTTATTTTATATTTGTTTAATGGGAGAACATAAATTCATTTTTGTGTCCTAGAATTTTACAAATTAATGATGAAATATTTTTAAATAGACGTAAATATTATAATGATTTAATTAACACGTTTGGTTTAGATTCCTATAAAATTTTTATAATTCCTATGCGTTCCAATAGTAAGTTAAATTTCAATAAATCTGGAAAATTTATAGATTCTAAAACATTTTGATTCATGATTGATATTTTTTTCTGTTTTAATAAATTTTGAACTTATATTATGTTTAGTGTTTTTAATGTGTAAGGATTTTTTTTGATCCGATGGAATCTCCATTAAAATATTTCAAATCTGTTATTATATGTGTTAAAGTAACTAAAAATATTATAAAATTTAATTCTAAATAGAACAATTTTTATTTGATTGATTATTTTGATTCTGATTTTGGAGGATATATACTTCCTAAGAAAGTATGTTAGGTATGTGTTATTTTTAAAGAAAAATCATTTGAGTCATAGATTTCAATGATAACATTTGGTTTCTTTAACTATAGGTAAAAATGAATTTATTTTTATTGAATCATGTTGCCTAAAAAATTATTAATATTTCAAAAAAATTATGTATATGATTTTTATTCTTGTAAATATTCTAATTTATTATGACAATTCTTCTACTATTTGAATTTCAAAAAAATCATTTACTGTTTTCTAGAACAAAATATATTAGAATGTGATTAAATTTTATTAGATATTATATTAAAAAAGAATATATTTTGTTAAATATGTTTCAACAAATAATCAACTTGCATATATTTTTACTAAACCTATGGCTTTTTCAATGGTTCAGAATATAAAATTTTTGCTTGTAATGATAGAGATTTAGTTTTAAAAATATTTTACTCTTATTTATATATTTTACCTAATTTGAATTTATTAATTTAGATTTTATAATTTTTAAGATATTTTTTTGTCATTTTTTACTTTTTATTATTATTTTAATTACTGTTTTATAAATTTCCGAAAGGGGTAATTTTTTTGATCTGGTTTCTAAATTTTTAAAAACTGTAATTTTGTTAGTGCTTGGACTTGTTTATGATTTCTAGCTTTTATGTTTTGTTTTTTTATTTATATTAAAAATTACTAATTTTTTTTAATGGATAATTATAATTTATCATAGAAAAATATACTTATTGTTAAATTTATCTTTGTTTTGGTTTTTGTATACTATTTTTATTAAAATGGTTTCTATAGTCACTATTTATATTTTTATTTTTAATGTTTAGCTTCTTAATGACACTTGACTTTTCATATTCCTCATTGTCACTTAAGACTTATAGTCACTATATTTTTATCAAAGATATTTTATTCATGTCGTCATTTAATTTTCTCATGATGTGTATGTATTTTAATTGTGGTTAATACCTCATGATCGATCATTTGAACTTACAGTCAACACTACATTGTAAATAATTTATACATGTGGTGGATACCTCAATATATATTGATCCTCATGGTATGTTTTTCATTATTTTAGCACCTCATGGTCTTCTTAACCTCATGGTAAGTTTATTCTCATTATATGTACTTCACTTTGTTAAAAAAATCTCAATTTCTATTTTTTCAGATTTTTTGAAATATTAATTTTTTCCTTGTTTTTATAAATCATTTAAATATTTTTTATTGATTTAAAAAATTAATTTTAATCATATGGAAACTACATGAATTATTTTTTGAAATGTATTAGACAAATTTAAGGGTAGATTTAAATTGATTTTTAGTCACCCAAAATCATATAGCATGCTATTTTAAATGTTTAGTTTATTTGATTTTATTGATTTCTATGTTTTTAATGTTTCTAAATTAATGTCTAGTTGTAATGAACTCATTCAATGTTACTTTATTGTATTTGATGTATTATTATTTAATTTAAATTTCTATCTAATATCTTCATGTTATAGAAATGTTTTCTAAATTAAAATTTGAATTTTATATAGTGAAATGATTTTAAATTTATAGTATTCCATTTACTAATAATTATGAATATACTTCTAACTGTTTAATTATGAATTAAAATTTATTTAAATTATTCTTTAGTTATTTAATATCAAACTATTATTGTTAAATGATAATCTCTCACTCCCTCTAACAATTTTGATTTATTTTGATTTATTTAAATGATTGATAGGATAACATTTTGTTGTTGTTTAGAAATATTTAAAGGATATTGAGACTCATTCAGAAGACTTGTAATACAATTAGAGGAAGATTTATTATGATTTTCCTTTGAAGTGGAGATTTATACTCTCATGTGTAGTGTGATGCTGTGAATTTCAAATGGACCCTATATTTAACCCCCTAAATAAATTAACCTAGATATGACGATTAAATTTCTACATTGAAATAAATTAAAAGATATCACATCCCATGGGATCATATAGTTCAGTAGTCCTGAGTACTATATACATACATTATTCTAACATTATATTTGAAAACATGAAATAAAACTTAAAATACTAGTGGTAACTTTATTGTTTATTGTAGAATACCCCTCTTAAATATTTCAAGTTTTAATCCTTAGTACCTTGGGGAATTGAAAACATAATAAACAAATAAATTTTGATATCCTATGCTATGTAATTTAATTTGTACAATATAATTTATCATAGAATAAATAAAACATGAATAATATAGAAGAGATAAACAATAATAAATTATTACATATAACTAATATCATGAAAGGGAAATATATCCATGGATTACATAGTAACACAAATAATCATTTGGAAAATAAAAATTTGATTTATAATTATATAATTACTAATTTTTGACATTATAATCTAATCATTAAGGCCTCATTCCAAGACATTATACATCAAAAGGTAATGCATACACCAAAAACACAAACTATTTTATATGTTGATATAAGAAAATGCATTGAGAGAATATATAATAACATCCTCCCCCCTATCACATAATAAGTCCATTGTATTCATAATTTTTTTAATAATGAATAATAATATAATACACAATAAACATAAACAATCATATTGAAAATCTATCATATGAAATGTCAATATTTTCGCCATTCAATAAATTAAAAAAAATTATCATAATCCAACCAAATAAATTTTTTGGATTATATCATTATATTATATCCTGAATGAAGAATAATAATATTTTAATAATTATGACATAGATGAAAAACACCTTTATAATGACATTAGAAAGTTGATTTGAAAACAAGAAGAAATATCTTTTTTTTAAAATATTTTGAAACTTAAAAATACCAAAACAATGGGAATAATATTTTCATTAAAAATAATTTAATACTATATATTAATATTTATAATGAAAAAATACATTATATCATTATAAAGAATATATTGAGATAAATATTAAAATATA
Organism: Viscum album; assembly: GCA_963277665.1. Taxonomy (NCBI): domain Eukaryota; kingdom Viridiplantae; phylum Streptophyta; class Magnoliopsida; order Santalales; family Viscaceae; genus Viscum; species Viscum album. Next base: position 491,059,414 of record OY728140.1, on the reverse strand, counting down.
ATTTTGTTTCACATTTTTATGAAAAAAATAAAAATGACTGTATATAACATATTTGCATGATTACTCTCAAAATTTTGAATAGAAAATAAAATTTAAATGAACATGAACATAATAAATCCTTGATGTATATAAAATAATGTATTTTATGTAAAATAAATAATATGGATATGGAAGATAATGATTCACAAACAAAAAAAGAAGAATAAAGTTTGATTTTATTAACATCTTTATTTTTATAGTTATGAGTACAAAAAGATAAAATATATATGATCCTTGAAACCCCCATAAATAACTAGATTATGTGAAAATATATTTGGTTTTATATATATATGTCATATAATTCAACCAATATAAAATTAAACATAAACAATGCCAAATAATAATGAGAATAAGAAACCCTCACCTCGGAATTCCACTTCATAGGACACACTCTAAACATCTATATAATTAATTTTGACATATTATAAATTTATTTAAAAACATATTTGGATTTATCTTGTTGTATATTATTTATTTATAATTTCTTCTTACCCATTTATTTATAATTTTAAAAAAAATCAATATTTGTTTATTAACCGTTCCGCTTTCTAAGCATGTTTCAGTTTGACAGTTTCAGTCATTACTCCTTAGTCATGTTTTTATCCTATAAATAATATTAAAAGTGATATATTTATAATTTTTAAATTTTTAATATTGTTTTACAACCATCCATTAAATAGTGTTTATGGAAAATGAAATATAACGTTTTCTGGAGATAGTTTTCCATATGTACGCAAGACATTTTCATTTTTCTAATTGGTTAAGGGAAATATAGTAGATACTGTTTTGCATTAAAATAATAATAATAATTATATAAATATAATATTTTTTCATTAAATTCATATTCTTTTTAACATTCATGTAGGATAGAAATGAAAAACAAATCATATTTCTTCATGAAGGTGGTTGTCCACACGTGTGCACGAGCGACATTATTATTTTTTAATAAATAAAATGGTAACACAGTATATAATATATTTCCTTTAAAAATCATAATAATATATTAAAAAACTTATATATTAATTAATTCCATATTAATAACTATCCATGTGAGATGGTGATGAAAAGTAAAATGTATAGCCTAATGGAGGTGGTCATCCAAAAGTATGGAAGAGTAATGTTTTTATTTCCCATTAGGTTGGGGAAAGATGAGGAAGAGTTGTACCATGAACATAAAAAAATATAATTATAATTTAGATACAAATGTTATTATATAATCATAGTTATGATAGGTTTCAAGGAGGTATATAAAAAATAATGATCAAAGATCTCAGTTAAGAGTTTTACCACCTCTTTGGAAAACCTCCTTTGGATTACACATTAATCCTTCTTGATTTTACCTTTTCATGAGACCAAGACCTCAAGGAAATGGTTAAGGAAGCTAATAATGGATTTTGTATGATATTTAATTATGTATAGTATTCAATGTTTATGAATAAATGAGGATATGAGGTTCCTTTTTATAAGTTAGGTGAGTGTCACCCATGTAATTATTCTTAAATTTCAAATATTATAAGTGTCTTTGTCAAGGTAAATTATAAATTAAACAACTAAATTTATAATATAAGGTGATTTTGGTTGACATATTCTCATCAAATAATAATTAATATGGTATTATGTGACCATATTACATGATTATAACATTAATTAACCCAATTTACCATCATTGCCATGGTGACAACATTTATAATAATGTTATTTATACATAATGATAAGAAAATGAAATTGAAATAATTAATAAATTTAAAAATAACATTTCCAAATATGAAATAAATGTATATAGAATATATTTTCCAAATTAAAGAAAATAATTTTAATATAAGGGAAAAACTGCAATAAAAACTATTTTAAAAAAAATTAAGACTAAAAATAATATTATACCAAAATAAAATATAATACTAATTAATATAGAATTCATTAGATTGTTTTTAATAAATTTAATATTATGTTACTTCAAAATAAAATCCAAAACATAATGTTACATTGAAATTACTTGATTTAAATAAATTTAGATATGTTTTGTATAAAAATTGAATTTTTCACTTCCCATATAAAAATCAACTATTTAAAAAAAATCCATAAAAACCCTAATGTAAGTATAAAATAATGAATCCTAAATTTATATCCATTTTACGAAATTCATAATTTCTTTTCATTATAACTATGAACTATTTTTTATTATTGTGATAAAATAATAGGATGTGCATTGGGAAATAGCGAGGGGATTTAGTTTTACTTAAACAAAACCTATAGGTATTTTATCCCCACAATAAATAATTTTATCCTATAAATTATGATAAATGTAATTTCTTAAAAATAATTCTGTAATCATACCTCATACCTTCTTCAGGATCCCATGTCGCCTTGTCTATTTTATTTGTCCAGTGAAATTTCTCCAAATGAGTTTTCAACCTCTTAAACCCTTTCTCTATAGAGTAATAAATTTTTATAAGATCTTTATTTTAATATTAGATAGGTTATAATAATATTAACTCATAGGTGGTTACATTAAATGGATCCTATATTTATTTCCTTAATAAAGAAACATGGTAAACTTCGCTTACTTTAGAGAGGTTAGGTGACATAGAAAATTGATTAGCTGCAACTTTAATAATCTATAAAATTTATAAAGGAAAAATATACCTAGGGCACAATATCCATTTATTACTAAATATCATAACTCATTTATATGGATAACCCTTTAAGAAAAAATGATCCCCCACATGAAATTCCATATCCTTCCTTTAGTTATTAACATAACAATTTTTCTTAATTTTATCTACCTTAGTATGATTTTCAATCTCCCTTACATTTAAAGTTGTCTACTCAAAAGATTTTAGTCCTACTATATTATTCTCACCATCTAATTCTAATCATGTTAGTGTATAAAATATCTTCATGTGTAGTTATTTATATGGTTCCATCTGTATTCATTAATGAAATCTATTATTTTATGTAAATTTTACCAGAAGTATATATTGATCCCACATACAATTAAAGTCATGTGAGAAGGATATTATCATGTATTCTAGTGACTAAATAGTCCATTTAGACCATCCATCAGATTGAGGATGATAGGAGGTGCTCAAATTTATCTTAATATTAGGAGCCTCCTAAAGTATCCTCTAAAATTTCATTGTGAAGTGAGGTTAATATCAAATTAAATTTATATATGAACACCATATGTCTTAAAAATTCATTAATATAGAGCTGAGGATGGCGATCGGGTGGTAGATATTCTATTACATCTTATAAATTGGTATACATTGTAAAATGATAAAAAATGACCCATATTGCATCATTCTTACTTGGAGTCTTCATAAGTGTCATGAAAAATTCCATTGCAAAATTATACCATTCACATATTGGTATAGGGAGAGGATTCATGAATACCTTAGGATATTATTTTTTAGATTTTACTTACCGTCACACCAAGTATCTGGACACATAGTTTGTGATTTCCCCCTTTATACCATCCCACCAAAAATATTCTCTTATATCCATATATATTTTTTTTTCTTTGAGGGTGTATAGAAAAATTTAAACTATGTTATGTATGAAGTATATTAATTTTAAACTATAGTATATATGGAACTCATAACCTATTCCAAAAATATAATAGTCCATCTTTATTGTTATGTTTGATAATTTACCACATTTCACTCCTTTAATATTTCCTTGTAAACCCTTATCATCCAGCTCAGACTAATCTATCTTTTCCAATAAATATGGTTTATAAATTACTTGAAAAAAGAACGGTTTTTACCCTTTCCTAACAATTATTATATCCAACAATACTAAATATCAAAATATATGGTCCTTTTTAATTATCATTATAGTCAAAACTCTATAGCCCCTCTTACTCAATGCATCCACAACATTATTTTCCTTGATAGTGGGGTATTGTGTCAAGTAATCATAGTCTTTCAGTAGTTTTAACCATATTAGTTTCTTCCTGTTAAGAAATTTCTAGGATAAAATGTACTTCAAACTTTTGTGGTATATATATATGATATATATTTCACTATAGAGATATCACTTCTACATATCAAAGGAAAATATTATAGTTTACCACTCAAAATATTGAGTTGGATAGATCTTTTCATGTATCTTTAGATCCCATAATATTTAATAAAACATTATATCATTCTTTATAACGTCATAAATCAATCCTTTATTATATGAATAAATTTATATTAAAACCCCTTACTCTCCTAATGATAAATTCAATACTAATTATTTAACCAATATCATAATTTACTATTCAAATATGACCTCGCATTCCCTTGACTATAGAAATTTAACCCCTTTACATGTAAAATTTGTGGACATGTTGCTCAATTGGGAAAAATGTTGAACAAAATCCAATAGTAACATGTTAAACCAAGGAAACTATGTATCTCAATTATTTTCATTACAGTGGGTTGTTCTTTAACTACCCTTTTCATTGAAGGATCAACAAATATTCCATCTTTGGAGATAATATGTCCAAAAAAATAAACTCCAAGAAACCAAAATTCACACTTAGTAAATTTCCCATATAATTCCTTTTTTGTGAGCTTCATAAGAATTATTTGAAAATGATTCTCATGTTCTTTGTGGATTTTAAAGTATATTAAGAAATCATCAATGAATACCACATTCATATTATCATTATAATACTTGAATCCTATATTATTCATATATAACTATAAGGATCATTAGTAAATATAAATATAATTATTATAAACTCATAATTTCCATACATCATATTAAATTTCATTTTCAATATATCATCCTTTTTACCCTTAATTGCTTATAACAAAGAAAAGATCAATAATTGATAAATACAGGGCTCCATAATGTAGATCAAATAAGTCATCAATGTGTTGAAAAGGATATTTATTCATTATAGTAATGGAATATATCTCCCAAAAAATTATGCATAACCTCATAAATTAAACCATATGTATCAATAATGGGATAGGTGATCCCCATGGTGAAACATTAGGGAAAATAAATCACTTATCACACAACTCTTTCATTTGTTTATTCAACTATACCAATTCCACTAGTTCTATTCTATTGGGAGTCTTGGATATAGGTTTTTATCATGGATCATTTCAATAGATAACTATACATCTAACTTGGGTGGATGTCGTGATATTTATTCTAGAAATACCTAAATGTATTCCTTTATAATGAGGTTACCCTCTATCCTTAGGATATTTTATCGATCCAAAGATACTATATTTTCTTCCTCTTATCTTGAAATTTCATTAAGATAGTATATTAGAGGTGGATCTATAAAAGATTCAGATAATGTAGATTCTCCAATAAAAAACTAGTTATTATTTTCCCCCTTCAAAAATTGTAATCCTCCTCTAATGATAATAAATTATTTCATTATTCATTGAAAACCAATACATATTGAGGATTATATAATGGTTAATCATAGGTATGAAAATAATGTTCGAATTATGGAATATTTGTGCATCTTGTTAAAGACTACTCGAAATATCATTATTGCAATATGATTTGTATTTTGTGTCTTGATTAAAATCCCTTAAATCAAAGTGTTAAGGGACTATTTAATGATATTAACAAAGAATAATATATGAAATAGTGAATATATTTGGAATAAAATAAAGCATTATCAAACATTGAGTTTAGGATTAAACTATTTGATATAACATAATTGGGGAATTCCACCTCAGTTATAGTGACTGTATAATATTTTCCATACTTCCTTATCCTCTTCTATGTTAAATTAAATTGAATCTTAGTTGTTCATTCGAATAGTGCCTCATCTCCTTATATTTTAAGAATTAGACATTGGAGACTTCTTTATGTCCTTTGAAATCATGATTGTGATGTAATTTCTCTCTATAGTGGAAGAAAACTCTTATTCCCATCATGCATGATCCATGGATTTTCTCTCCAAAACTATTACATATTGAAGATTCCAACCTTCCATTCATTCCTTTTCCCATATTTCTTTTTTCAAAGTGCTCAGCCACCCACATTTTTTCTTGATTTCTCTAGAAAAAATAAGATGTAGAGAATTATTTATATTTCTTCATGGAACTAAATATTATATCCTTATACAAAAATTCCCTTCAAAGGCTACGTTTTATCCCATAAAATATGTGATCAATCTTATTACATAGATTATTTAAATAATCTATAGGATGAATTTTTATCCTTTTATATTTAGCTTAATATTCCAAAACATTTTACCCTTCCATTTTTCATTAGATTTATGAATTTCCTCCCTATATCATCTTATTTCTCAATTAGAAAATATTATTTTAGGAATATATCCTTAAATTTATTCATTTACATACTCTCTATCTCATCTAACTCCTTCATGTTCGGGATCAATAACCTACATTAATCAATATCTCCCATTAGTTGATGAATTGTCATGATAACTTACTCCTTTTAACTAATTCCTAAAGTGAGAAATATCTTCTCTATGGACTTGATAAATTTCTATATTACTAATGGATTATTAGTCTTGTTTAATGGTGGAGGTTTTTTCATAATAACACTTCTAACATTTTATACAATGTTGGGGATCAGCAGGTTTCTCCAAATGGGTGAGAATATTGGTCATGACCTAAGTTAACTGACCTAATATGGTAATAACCTTCTCATACCTATCACCAACCTCATTTAATAATTGAATTGATTATGAGGTAAATCCCAACAATTATTGTCGGTGTTGGAATAAGTTTTCTCCCTTTAATTAGATTTCATTTCTAAATAATGGAATATTTTACATTAGTGCATAGCAACATGAATATTGAGTCATAAAATATGATTCCAATGTAAGTAAAATATTCTATAATAGTTTCATGAATATCTTATGGGTTTATCATAATTATCTCATTATGTTCTTTTATGCTCTTCTAGATCTAGTTCCCAAGGTTCCTGCTAAACAAGATCTAAAACCAAATTTAACAAGATAAATCTATTAACCGAGAGAAAGTGGATAACATAATACATTGGTAAAAATAAAAGATATTGCATATAGTATGATAAAATAGTTTAGTAGTATTGGGAGACTACATACATACATGATTATCACATTACATTCCAAAATATTAAATATAACCTAAAACTCTTATGAGAACATTATTTTTTTCTTCAAGTATATCCCTGATATCATTTAAATTGTACTTCATGGTGCCTTGAGGAAAGAAAAACATAACATAGGAACAAATGGCGAGCTAAGTTTCTCAGTAAGGGAAATCATACAATATAAGTTAGCATATAATAAATAAAACATGAATAAAATATAAAATATATACAATAATCAAATATTATATATAACTAATATCATGAACGAGGAATATATCCAAGGATTATACAAAAATATAAATAATTATATGGATAAGAATAAAATATTTTTTAATGATATATGTTATAATGTCAGACAGTATAATCGTACCACTAAGGCATCGGGCAAAGACATCATACATAAATAGGTAATACATATGTAAAATACTCAAACTTGTTTATCTCATGAAACCTACCGATGCATCGAGGGGTATCTAATATTTTTCCTCACTCATCACGAACTAATTTTGGGGCATTCATCATAAAAATATTAATAACAACCCAATACATAATCAATATAATAATTTATATTGCAAAACTAGTATATGAAATGTTGATATTTTCTAAAGTAAATAAATAGAACAACATGATCATCTTACATCTAGACAAATAAGGTGGGAGATATCATTAAATTTTATCCTTATTAAATAATAATATAATTAAATAATATTAACAAATATGGAAAACACATTTATAAATAAATTATAAGATCTCCATAAAAGTAATAAAAAATCAAATTTTCTTTTTAAAATATTTTAAAACTAAAAATTCCAAGAATAATGGGAATAATATTTTAATTTAAATCTCATGTAATCTTGTATAGGTATCCTGATAAGAAATAACATATATGATAATGATAGCATTTGTTCATGTGGTAAATGTTAAAAAAAATTATTTCCACACATTTGTAAAAAGTAAAAAATGTCTTGAATGAAACACGTTAATGAGATTACTTATAAATATTTTAATAGAAATTAAAAGTTAAATAAAATTTATCTCATGAAATAATTAATATATATAAAATAACACACTATATTTAAAATAAATAAAATGAATATGTAAGATATATTATCCACCAAAAAAGAGGAAAATGTTCAATTTTTCAAAAAAAAGAGGAATATGTTCAGGGTTTTTTCCCTTGAAAAAAATATTGATTTTTCATAAAAATATTCTTTTGATAGTTGGGATTACAAAAAAGATGTAAATTGGAAATAATAATTTAAATCCCTTGAAATCACCAAAAGAGAAGAAAAAAAATGGGTTTTAAGAGATAAAGATCATATAATTCATCCAACGGAAATGTAAACATAATCAATTATGAGAAAAAATGAGATAATAAAATAAAATCATACATTAGAATTTTTCTTGGTTGAACATGATCTAATATCATATATAATAAATTTAAACTTATTCTATAAATAAATCAAAACCATATTTTGATTTATTTTCATAGATACTTGATGTGAGCAAAGCTTCTATAAATTTTTAAACTGTTTTTAATTTTTTATAACACCCTAATTTATTTAAAACTAAGATAATTTTTTGATTGTAATTATATTGGATAATTTAAGACTATTTTTTTAATGGATGAAAATGTGTTTTTAATGATTCATTCACTTTTTATATTTATCTAAAAAAGACTTAATTTAAAAAATAAATCTTGAAAAAACATTTTATAAAGTCATATAATTCTAAATTTTATTATTTTATGAAAATTTGAATGTAATATGGACATATGTACTTTTGTTGAACTAATATCCAACTCATGAATTTTCATAACATGATTAGTTTATTACATTTTTTCATGCTCATGGTAAATAATCGATGGTGATGGTCTATAGAATTTTTGTCACTTGTTGGGAGAGTGGGAGGAAATTGGAATAAGAAATTTAATGAGTGGCATGATCATGACACATGGAAATAGAGTAATATCTAGTGGTGACATGTGTAATTGGGAGCATAATATATAACAATAGATGTTCATTTCTTGTGCACAAGTGTATATAAATTTAATCAATGTTTTCATGATGTATGCATATAGGTTTATGTCATTTTAAACAATTCATCTATACCATATTCATAAGATAATATGAAATGTGTTAATAATGAAGAGACATGTGAGGAATACTAAACCGCAGGTAGAAGACTTGCATATGACAATTGTAAGAAGTATATAATGTATGAATATATTGTTGAAAAGTTAGTGAATGTAGGATTGAAATGATATAAAAGACTATGTCTAAATATAATGATTGATAAACTTGATAAATTGGAAAGATTCATTAATATTAATACAAGATCTTTAAAAATATGAATGGTTTGTAGTGAACATGCTTGGGTGATCCTAACCTATCACAATATCACCACACATATAATTAATTTACCATGAGATCCCTTAAAAGTTACCAAAAATGGAAACCCATGAGGCTGCATCTACATAGTTGGTATAATAAGAATAATTTTCTCCTTCAACCCCTCATAAATGAAAAACTGAAGTTACACTATCGATCAATGTCACTGTGAAAAAAGAAATATGAAGCTCAGTAACCTAAAAAAGAGTAAAAAAACCCATAAAATCTTGTACTAAAGATAAGGTGTGCTCCAAAAACAATACATGGAAATTTCCCTTAAATGAGTTTCACCCATAAGAGTACCATATATATTGAAATGAGTAATATAAAAAATATACAAGTTGCCCAGATGGTACATGGTGTAACTAATACATGGGAAAAATTAAAAAAAAATTAATAGGACATCGGAGGCCACCAAAAAATGGAGTAAATGGGTATCCTAAGGCCCCTCTCTGTGGGTCACAGGATCCTGTGATAGGGATGACCCAATGGGATCCTTGTAGATTATGAATGATTTTGCATGTGAAGCACTCAAACTCCTCTTATTGAAATTTATGGCTCCATGAGTAAATATTTCTTTAGTATTCCATAATAGATAGTTGTATATCTATTTCAGGTTGTAAAAAACCATAATACTTTGTACAATTAGTGGAAGGAGTGACCCATTCCATAGTTTTGTATGGAAGGAAACACCAACTATGTTTCACTATACTAAAGTAGAATCATGGACAAATGTTGTAGATAATGTTCTCTTTAGCTGAGATAAAAAACTAAATAAACTAGCTCCAAGATAAAATCATTCCATAATATTCCATAATTTGATGTTTGATAATAGTTTCAAGTTATAAACTTCCATAATATTATATACTATTAGTGGAAGGAATGAACAATTTCATAGTTGTTTATGGAAGGAAACCCCAACAAAGTGTCAGTATAAAAAAGGGGAATCAAGGATATATGTTATAGATATTTCTCTCTTTAGAAGAGATATATAAATAAAGAAATTAAAATATGACTTACATAAAACATAGAAAATTATGTATAGGTTTTAAAATTGAAAAAATAGAGATGTGAAATAAAATGTTGGGGGGAAGGACATTGAAAAATTAAAGCATCCAAAATTTTTATAGTTCCATGGATGATTTTATAAAGGTTCAAAACCCATTTTTATAGGTCATTTTAACTCTTTTAAAAGGTTTTAATACATGAAATAATCAATATATATCAACTAATTATCGTTAAAAGCAATATTTATGTTGAGGATGATTGTGAATTGGATAAGAAATGTACTTGGTGTGTCATACTATAAAAAACATGTAGTTTTCTATTGGACTCAAAACCCTTGATAATAAGTAACTCTATTTGAATTTATACATTTCTAGGAAAAGAAAAAAGTTGAAGATAAAAATGGATTTTGGCGTATGATATAGTCCTTATGAAGTAGATGAAAAAATATCTTTTAATTTAATGTAGTCTATTCTGGAACAAAAATAGCAACACCACATGGGGTCTATTCTAGAACAGACCACCAAATCACATCAAACCATGTGGAGCAGTTGGATAACATAGATATTGATGATAATGAGTTGAAGCATTCTTGGGATAAAAATAACTTTTCTTTAGTAAAACTATCCATTGGAGGAATTTCTTAAAAGACTTTAGAAAAAATGTTTTCCAGTTATTTCCTTACAGATAGAGAAATTATGGATTTTATGGTTATGATAGACAGACATTCTGGAAGGTCACACAGTATCAAGTTTTCCATATTCACCAACCAATTAGTTTTTTTATGATGTTTTGGTGGATAACCATCTTATTGTTAGTCGACCTGTATAGGTGAAGATAACAATCCCAAGGGAATACATGTAGAAGGTAGTCACCATAGGGGTCTATAAAAAACCTTTATTGGTGGTATAACTCTATATTTTATAGAGTATAAATTATGTAACTACTTCTCTACTGATGGAGACATTGTTGAAAGCAATATTCTACTCAACCGCCAAACTGGATGATCAATAGGCTTTGGTTTCATCACTTTTGAGAATTAAGAATGTGTTTGGAATATCCTTTCTGAAGGATTGACCCACAAGCTGGGGGGAGAAAGGTTGAGATAAAAAGATCTAAACCAAAAAAAATTGGGATGGAAATATGTATGGAGGTTCTATGATTGGCTATGGTGGGAAAATTAGTAGAGGGCACAGAGAAATGTATTGAATAAATGAATCCAATGAGTGTCGAGGAAATGTTAACTTGGATTGAGGTTGATAATAATCCAATGACACTCATATAATTGATTTTTAGAATAATGATATTTCAATGGTTCTAGGAAAACATAAAAAACCCAATGAGATATAATGATATAGAAGAACATAGATCATATGAATATCTACCAATTCTAATGGTGGGAGATGAATTGAAATCAATTCAATGATAACATTGAAGGATGTATGAGTTTTGACATCAACATTGGGTGACTGGTTATTAAAATATATTGAACTATCAATAGTTCATTACCCTAATATGGGTGGAAGACTTCATCTACATCTTTTTATAACAAATTAATATAGTACCATATTGTACTATTAAGGATTTTATGGCATGAGAAATTAAATATGAACACACCAGTCCATTGTAAAAATATTTTTTTCATAAGAAATATATATTTTTCCTCAAAAATTTGAGGTCAAAACTCCTTCGCCCTCACTAATTAAAAACATGTCAATAAAATGAAAATACGTTTTTTTTGGAAATACAGTTTCATTCATTCCCTACATTTAAAAAACATGTATTAGATACAAACAATCAATAAATGTCCACAACCATTACTCCTGAAAAGAATATTGAGGGTTTGAATGGATTTTTGAAAACTATATTTTCTAGTAGTATTTCAATAATTAATTACTTCAATGGAATATTTAGGGTGTGAATTTCAACATCAAAATGTAGTTATATCAAAAATGATGTTACCTCAAAAATACAGTTTTGATATAACTATTGAAGTGAATATAGATACCACTAAATATAATTTAGGTCATAAACATATGTACTTTTTATGGTATATTTTAATTCCCTCAAAATACAGTTACCTCTAAATATATAAACCTCAAAATTATAGCTTTCCATGCCTTAAATTTTCCAGAATAGATACCTAAGTTTTCTAGTTGTTTAAAATTGTATTTTCGAGTATTTTTCCATAGTTAATAACATAGTTGAGGTTCTGAACAGTTCAATGTTTATCAATCATTTTTATTTATTTTTAACTATATTTTTTTACAGTTTACAATATTTCTGTTTTAATGAAAATTTTCTGCAAAAACTATACGTTTTTGAGGTATTTGTTCATGCCCTGCTTTTAAAAAATATATATTTTTCATCAAAACATTACTGTGTTGGTATGGTGACATGGTTACTTTGAATTGGCATGGTCTTATTGCATGAGTATTTCACTGTAAAATAGAAATAATGAAAACTGTATTTTATTACCACTATGAACATATCATATTACCACAATTCTATATACAATGAAAATATAGTTTTATAATAAAATGAAAATATAGATACTTGTAAACAACAATATATTTTTACTCAAAAAATATAAAATAATAACATACAATTTCATAGTAATTGTATTTTCACACTCAAAATATTTTTGAACTTTTATATTCACACCCTCAATATTCTGTTGAAGAGTATTTGTATCTGCTTCTTAAAATTTTGAGGAATATGTTCACCCCCTCAATGTCTATTTAATAAATTATTGAAAAAAAACATTCAATAAAAATGAAAATAAAGTTTCTTTCTTTTTTACAATGAAAATATAGTTCATTAACACTATTAAATTTCATTGTAAAATAGAATTGTGGCCATAATAGTTCATATAATTTGATGGAATAATTGTTCAATACATGGGAAGAGGCTGATTTACAACCCCAAGTTGTGTAGGGATGGCCATGCCTTTATATATTACACCATAGTAGAGGATTCCTGTCTCCATAGTTGAAATTTGGTCTTTAATAGAAATATGATGATCATAGTTAAATCTATTTCTCAAGGATAAAAACCTGTTTAATTATCAATCTATAATTTGAGGGAGTAATAGGCTGATACATTCTATTGTGAGTGAAGAGTGATCTTAGAATAAAAGAATTTTAAACAATGAGAATTAGGCCCAACGAAATAAATAAATGTTTATGTCGATGCATTCATGTGTACCTAACATATTTTCATCTATGAAAGGTGGAAGTCCAGTTGCAACAATATACATAAATCCAAAATATAAAAATGTTACCTTTAAGAATGTGATAGCCAATGATGCAGTCGTTTCCCTGACATTTGAAAAGGGACAATCCTTCAAGGTTTTAACCATGAAAGAACAAGGTCTCATTTAGTTAAAAAGAAAAGGTAGATAGAATTAAATGTATGGAAAACATGACATAAAATATTGGGAAAACAAATGAAAGATGTATGATAAAAAATAGTTATTTGTATTTGTAAAAGAATAATTGTACGAATAACAATATGAACATGTTATATACATAGGGAAATACAATGAAAATAATGATATGAAAAGGGAAAATGAAATAAAATACTAATAAATGAACATACAGAAAAATACATGTAGGAGCAAATAGGAGTAAATATTTAAGCAAAAATATTAAATAAAACTTAGAGAGACTTGATATTATAACAAAAAACTTGCTATGAAATAATTCAAATGATAAATTTCACACACATCAAATTGAGTGGTCGTATTTTAGAAGAATAATGAAATATATTGATAGTGAATAATTAAAAAATACATTAAAAAAGTATATACATTTAACTTTATGTTCAAGCAATGATCTAGAATATTAAAATTAGTTTTCACCATTAATTTAAAGTGAGTTGAAAGTCTATATTTATTAAATGAATATGGTCAATATAAAATAAAATATTTTGAAAAATATCTAGTATAAGAAAAAAATATTAAATATTAAATACATGTATTAAATAACTAAGAGATATTATGAAATCAAAAAACATGCATAAGATGTTGGCGGTATCATGTTTTGACATACCATGCTTTCCCAACGCTATGCCTTCCCAAAAGTTAACCTATTGAAAATAAAAAATTCTGGCCCATGTTTGATATATAGACTAATTAAATGATTGATTATATGTGATTTGAAATATATGGTTTGATTCTGTAGTGAAAATGTAAAGAAAAATTTACAAATGAAATTAAATACAAGTACAAGTTGAAAAATATACATGTATAATACCTTGGATGTGTGGATTATACTCATAGATACGTGGATGAACAAAAGGTTAGAGTATGCAGTGATACACTATTATTTAATATGTGACTGTATCCGAAAAAATGGGTACCTAGATGAACAAAAGGTACATAAATTTATGAAACTTCAAAATATACCAATTCTTTTCATTTGAAACATACAAAAATAACAGGAACATAAAAATTATGTACTTTTATAATATATACTGTATACAGAGAAAATAAATTTAAAAAAATGTTTAAAACAACTGTATTATAAAAATAAATTACAATTAATAAATGATATTGTATACTCAGAAATTAAAATTAATCAACTTTATTAAGAAATTACTATTACAGTGTATTGTATACATACAAATTATAGGTAATCATATTTATAAATGGAAATTATTGTTTCTTAAAAAAGTGTCCAAAAATGTACTATGATGCATTTTTTCTACTTATAAAAAGAGAAAAAAAAATCGATCGTGAAATAATCTCATTAAATTTTTTTTTATAAGAATTCATCAAGAACATAAAAAAATATTGAGAGTGTATTTTAATCACGTCACATTAAGTAAAAAGAACTTGAACATATCATCATCCCGCAATTGAGTAAAAAAATATAAAACTGAATTAAAAAAAACATATTCATGATATGAATTATTTTTAATTTACCTAGAATCAAAATTCAAACATTTGAGGAAAACACATATTCATTCCCATTTCCCTACCAAACTAGGCCTTAATATTGGTTAACCTTGGTGCTGCGTCAATTATTATTAATTCCCCTAAAAACAATCCAACAAAATCAATTTAGTCAAAAAAATAAAAATTAAATATCATTACTATGAATTTAAGATCAATGATCTAATGATATAATATACCAAATGTCTTTATACATCTATATAAGATCACTTCATAGTGAATGTTTTAAAATAAATCATAATTTGAAAAATTAAATAGGATAAATAATAATTGTTAGTGTGGAATGAAATTAAGTTAGAATATAGTTCATAACATGTGATAGAGCATAGTACATATGCATTGATTAATTGTGAGGTTGAAGATAAAAAATAAGATTACTGAATCATGAACAGAACATTACTGATAGAGATTGTGATTGTGAAGTAAGACTAAACTATGAACCTGAGATTATTAATGTTTAGGAAAATTAGATGAGTGAGTATATGTGATTTAAAATATTTGATTAGATTATGTAGTGAAAATGTAAACAAAAATTCACAAATTAAATAAAATAAAAACAAAAGGATAAGAAAATAGAAATTTATAATACCTTAGAGGTACATATTATGCTCATATAGGTACCTATAAGAACAAAGGGAAAGAGTATTTAGTGATACCATATTATTTAATATGTGACAATATGAACAAAGAATATATACCTATATGAACTAAACGTACATAAATTACTAATATTTTATAATTTAACTCTTCTTTTCATTTGAAACATATTGAAATTACAGGTATATATCCGAAAAATTATGCTATTATAATCTGTATTGTATACACAGAAATTGTAGTTTTTTTAAAAAAGTATTTAAACCAACTATATTATACCAAGAAACTACAATTAAACAACTATATTTGATACACATAAATTAGAGTTAATCAGTGATGAGGCCTTAATTTGACATTTTTCCCTCATCTTTTAAATTGGTTTTTAATAATTTAATTAATTAATTTTACACTTTTTGATAAAAAAACTACTTTTTTATTTTTATAATTAAATTTATTAAATAATCAATTTTTATAACAATTTATGTATTTTGGTCATTAAAATAATTAATTTAGTCTTTCTTTAAATTTCTATTTTTTTAATTAGTCTATTAGTTTAGTTTGTTATAATCTTCTATACTTATTAAAAAAGTAGGATTTTTATTATTTAACCAAATAATTATGTTTTCTACATTTAATTAAATTATTATTCAATTCAAATATTTAATTTTTCAATTTTAATTAATTATAATAAGTTAAATCTAATAATTATTCTAATATTATTGACTTGGTTACAATTAATATTAATTATCTTTTATATTTAATTTATTAACTCTTTTTATAATTAATAATTTTATTAAAGTGTTTATTAGTTTAGTTAGTCATTAATATTAGTTATGTTATTTTTTAAAATTTTGATTAAATAATGTGCTTTTAATTTAATGCATTTATTTAGATAGTTAGATAGTTAATTTATATTATTAAATCATTAATTTCCATAATAATTTTAAATTCTATTTATGCTATAAAAATAAATTAGTCACTATCATTTTTTTAGTCTGTGGGTAACACTGACTCACTTGCACTAAATTTCGGTTGCACAAGCAGTCGACGCACACCTGTTTTCTTCAATAAATTTATTTTACAATTTTATAATTTAATATTCTATTTTAATATTTAAAATTTAGTACAAAACAATTTTATATTTTTTAGAAAAATTTAATTCTATATGCTGAATGTATTATTTCAATTTGAATGATAATCATGCTTCTTTTGTTTTGGTAACCTTTATTTAATTTTTAATTTTAATTTTATGTTTTATGCTTTATCTAATTAATTTAGTTAATCAATTAATTATATTAATCTAACTAAGTGTTGATCTAATTTCATTTTTCAATATTCAAATAATTTTTTTTCATATTTATTTCATTAATTAGTTAATTAAATTTTTTAATAAAGTTTTAATTTTAATTTTAGTTATGATTTTTAATGATCATTTTCTAACTGGACATAGCATCCTGATTCCGACATCCCCTCCTCCATATCTTTCTACCAATGCCCAGCGTCTCAAACAGATGAATACCCAATTCTCCTCATCTATCATTCCTTGCACCACCGTTGCAACCCATATACCATCCACAGAAAAACCAAATCAACCCTAATTACAACAACATTTTCAGAAATTAATTTTCATCGCAGATCTAAAAACATCACCACCTCGGACTGATGTAGGCTGTATCCAAGAAGTTGTAGCCTCTGTCCGGCCGAGCATCGCCACTGCAATTCGAAGGCCCCTGTGTCACCACTAAACTGAGGCTGAAGAAGGGAGGAGGACCGAAACAAAGTTAGAGTCTGCTACGTGAGGAGCCGAGCAGGGTTTTTGTCGTGAGCTGTCACCGTGAGGAGGAAGCTATATCATCATAGGATCCGGGTCGTGCTGGAGGCCGAGCACCAAGAGAAGACAAGCCATACCCCCCCCTCACAACATGATTTTGGGGCGAGGAAAAGTAAAAAAAATAACACACAAAAAAATAAACTAAATAAAACAAAACAAAGTATAACTATAATTTAAATATAATTTATTATTATAATAACTAAATAAATAAATAATTATAATGTAAATTTTAAAACTAAATAAGTAATAAAATATACAAAAAATAAATAATAATAACTTATTAATAAAATTAAATATAAATAAATATAAATATGATATATTAATAAAAATTAATTAATTAAGTAACTCACCAAAATAAATAACAATATAATTTAAAAATATAATTTATTATTATAATAACTAAATAAATAAATAATTATAATGTAAATTTTAAAACTAATTAAGTAATAAAATATACAAAAAATTAATAATAATAACTTATTAATAAAATTAAATATAAATAAATATAAATATGATTATATTAATAAAAATTAATTAATTAAGTAACTCACCAAAATAAATAATAATTTAATTTAAAAATATAATTTTAAAAAAAAATACTATTAATGAAATAATCAAATAAATATTTATTAAATAATAAAGATAATAATTTTATCTAATTATAAATCAAATAATTTAATAAAATAAAAAAAATTTATAATCATAAAATAATAACATTAATAATCTTTAATATTTAAATATAATACTTTAAATTTAATATTTTATAATTAGTTTTAAATATTATAAAGTAAACTAAGTAATCTATTAAAAATTCGATTAATTAATTAAAAATTATTATAAAATAATAATTTAATTTAAAATAAGTAATTATGTTATTATTTTACATACTGATTTTTATAACTCTATTTTCCTATGCAAATTCATACAGACCCTTGATTTGCATCTAGGATCATTTGAAATGACTGTAAGGAGAGTTAGTTACAAGATATTTGATACTGTGACATGTGATTCATGAAAAGGCACATGTTTGTGGTGACTTTTTGAATGATCAACTTGAGTCAATGGAATGAAGCAGTGATATGGAGAAGATGAATGACCTATAAAAGTAGCTCAGAAGCCGGAACATGGGACTCTCATTCTGATTCCTTGAACCCATCCTTCGAGAGAAGCAAAGCAGATCTAGTAGACTCGAGACTATTTGGAGGTGAAGGAGCCTGAGAGCAGAGCAGCATTAGGGAATTTCATCCGCCCACTTATTCTAAATTTATAATACCCTCTAATCGGATGTTTTCACTGTTTGTAAACAGTATGATTGTAGTTTAAATTTTACAAATCAAGTGTTTTAATTTTTTTGGTTTATCCTTTAAATTCTTCACCTGATCCTTGTATGACATTAGATTTTGTCCAAGAGATCAATTCTAATGTGCATTTACATTGTTCACACCTTACTTTCATCAAAAAAATCAAAGCTTCAAGTTCTATCGGTGAGATTGAACTTGATCATCATCTTGTTGAAACATTAATTTTATTATAGTTGGAGTTTTATAGAGAGTTTTATTTCAACTATTTTCATTGTAAAATTATTAAAAGTCGATGATCTTTGGAGTGGTGAACTCCAAAATTAATACTTATGTTTGATTCATCTTCTGCATAGAAAGATATATCATTCAAATTTTGAGGTGTAATTCAATAAAATTCATTGTACAATTAATTCATTTGACCACAATATTTATAATTCTTCAGTGTCTTTCTTGATATAAAACTCATTTTCCATTGCCGTTATATATTAGTTCATTTTCTTCTATTAGTTAATTAGTACATTAGTGTAAAATTTTGTTTCTTTGTTAAAATCTTGTTTTCTCAGACATTCTTATAAAAATAATAAAAATAATAATAAATTTAAAAAATATAATAATTTGTTTCCCCCAATGTTGACTACAGTGGGGTTTATAGTTTAAAAAACTTATAAAACTCACTTGACTTCTCTGTGGTTTGACTTTGCACCAATCTACTAGTGTAGGTTTATAAATATAATTTTTAGGGATGTGATGACCTCCAGTCATATCAAAATGTGTATCCATTTCCAGGTAAGGCTTGCGTTAAGTGTTACTAGGTAATAAACTATTAAAAAACCAATAAAACAAAAATTACAAAAATTTACTTTAAAAAAATATACGTGAACATGAATCTACTGCTTCTGTGTACTTAAAATTCTGTTTGTTTTATTTTTGAGTATTTGTTAAATTGGATTCAGCATCATTAAAAATGGATGTGCATGAGCACTTGACTCATCCAGAACATTATTGTGTATGTTATGGAGGTTATGAGCATGCTTCTTGGCAGTTTTCTTATAATCAACCGAAATTGATCAACATTATTTATGTACATGAACAATGCAATGATCCCCAATCAGAATTCCAAGCTAAAATAGACTTAATTGACTCTATGTTTGGATCTAGAATGGATTCTTGTAACTCCAGGTTAAATCATATGCAAAAAGTTTAAACTAAATATTCTCAAGAGAAGTATGCATGAATGAAAATATTGGAAATAATGCTCTTATAATTACATAATAGGATTAAGGAACAAAATTAAGGTGAAATTAATGAAAAACAATTGTAAATGATTTTAAAATGAAGTTGAAGAGGAGAGTGATTCAAATCCTGTAGAAAAAAGTTTAATATGTGGAGAATATTATTTGGATAAACCAAATATGGATATCACCAACTCAATTAATAATGAAAAAATTGATAATCTCGTTAAGAAAATAAATGTAATTGAGTTGAATAATTTTCAAAAAGAATTAAAATAGATTGAACTAAAATTCCATGTACTGTATATGGTTCCAAATGTTGATAAGGTTAACTATTTAAAGAGTTTTGAAAATGATTTCACTTGGAAATAGGAGACTTTTGAAATTGAATAAATTAGTGTCAACGAATCATCTCTTTGCCTTACTGAAATCTTCAGTAATGAACACGAACTAGAAATTGGGAGTAGGTTGGAAGAGAATAGTGAACTAGAAAACATCGAATATTAAAATTTTGAAACTTTGTTTTAAACATATCTTTTTTGTATTGAAATAGAAGACCCAATAATTTCTTAATTTATTTTGGATCATTTAAACGATGAAGGAATAATATTTGAAGAGAAGATAAATGATGATATTCCATTTTCTTAATCTTTGCCGGATCATTTTTCTGAAATTTTGTGTACTGTACATCAGAATACTTTTTCATACCTAGGGAGAACTGTTTAAATTTGAACAATCTGGAAATTTAATTTATCGAATCAGAACTAAAAATTTCCCCTAGAATTAATTATCAACACTTAAGTTACATTGTTTTAGAAAATGAGGCTTTTTGAACATGAACATGTAGAATAGATTGAACACACACCTAATTTAGGTATAATTTATTTGTTAGAAGAAATAGATGTTGAGTTTAAGTTAATTGATAAGGATCTTTTGGAATATATTTGTAAATATTTTCAAGCCTAAAACATCGTTTAAACAACAATTGGCCCTTCCTTATTGTTCACTTACATCTTCATCTGATTTGGGTGAAAAAGACCATATAGATACTGATATTAGTTTATAAGTAGAGTTTTATTTGAGTTCTAATGATTCTAAAACTGTTAATCATTCTATTAACCCCCTTATTGAACATTATATTCAGAACTCATCCGTATGCACCCCTCAATTTGAGTTTTGTAGTGTTGAGGTTGACAGAATTAACTATTAGAATAATGTCACACCTATAGGAGAACCTAGTATAATGAAACCCCTTCATGTGAATTCAAATTTCGATTAATCTAAAAATAAATTTGAAGAGGATATAATTACTACCAAGATATACATTGTGTTTCTAATTTTATAGGCCTCTTTGATGTTTTTTAGGGAGTCAATAACTTTTTACATGGATCTAAATACCTTGGAAATACTAAAAATGTTAATTTGTGAGATGAATTTTCTTCTCTACTTGATTACTCCATTGAGAAGCTCATTAATGTTAAAGGGTTCTACATAGGGGTTGTTTCAGTCTATGAGAGTCTAGTACTTATTTTCTTATGCTTAGGTGACCTCAAAATTCAACTCTCTATTAAGAACAATCGGTCAAAACACATGTGGTGGTTCTTACTGAGGAAACCACACCGACCTGGTGACTTTGGCTAGGTCTAAGTGTGTTCGGATGGGGACTATAAATAATTCGTTGCATGGGAGTGAACCCATAACATTATTTTTTCAATAAAACAAACTTTGTACATAAATAAAGTCTAACTGAAGACATTGAATTTAGTACTTCCGGGGATTCAACCCATAGTTTTTTTTTCACTTTTGACCTTGTTTGATTTAGAATAAGGTGTCGTTGTAACCGCTGTCTCTACTAAATATTTCTTTCTCAGTATACCTCCTCTGTGATTTTTAGGATGCTGCTATTTTGTGCCATCGGAGGAGTGGAATTCCCATGCACGAGATTTAATGAAAATGTTTATTCATGGATGTACTTTACTTTTTCTTCTGCATTTATTTTTTTCTCCTTATTACTTATAACTTTACAAAAAATAATTATTTTTTCACCATTGTAGTTGAGTTACTTTTTCTTTTGATTCATTGTTACACTGCTAAAGGTGAATCATCTCAAATACAACTCATTATTAAACTACTAATGGTGAGTTTTTTAATACAACTAAAAATATTTCTATTTCATGACACTGTGTTGAAAAAAAATTATGTGTTCCTCATTTTGAAAATTGAAATTCATTGATATACTACTATTAGAAACTAAGTGTGGAGGGAGGGTACATGAGGACTGTCTGTTGTGTTTTTTATTGAATTTACCCTAATTTTAGGGGTGATTAGCATAAAATTTTCTGTTATATTTCAAATCTGATTGAATCATATATTCTGAACTTTCTTTCAACCAATAAACATTTCTCTCACATGTTTACATGCTACTTTTGACATTAATTGAAAATATTTTTCACTACCTTCATGGAAATGCATGTGAACCTATAGTATTAAAATATCATTTTGGCAGAAAATTTCCGTGAACTTTAATGAGACCCTTAACATAGCATAAATCTATTCCATTGAAAATATTATTTGAAATTAAATTTCTAAATTGTTCTTCTTCACTTTGTAATTCATATTCGGGAACAAGGTTGGGTTTTATGTGTAAGGGAGGGGGTCAACATATATTGATCTAAACTGTTCTTAATTAAAATCCCTTCAATTACCACTCCATCATTGAACATTTTGTTTTCAAAAATTGGTCATAATGGTAAAAAAAATTCAAAAATATAACAAAATTTAGGTTGAAATTGATTTAGTCTTACCAAAAGATAATTCTTGCATGGTAGTTATGATCTACATTGAATATGAAATTAATGTGGGTGAATTATTACTGAGTTATTCCGTTAGTGATGTCATGAAAATTTTGTTTGGAACTACTTTTGAGAGTGATATGGGTAGAATTTATTTTGGAATTGTGATCATAACCTTAGGAATTAGAAATTTTAACTCTTTCATAGGGGACACACATTTATTTTAAATTATTAAAATTAATCACCTTAGTGGGACAATATAAATGATTTTTACATAAATCTTTTGAACCTTGATTAATTTGGAAATATGGGATCCCACAGAGATCTTTGAGACCCTAGATACTGGGTGAATTTCTTTTTATGATAATCCCTATGTACACATTGAATAAGTGCATTGCACAGTGGTTATCACGTGTTACATGGACTGGTGAATCTAGAATAATGTGTCTATGGTCAAAAATGATTTCATTAAGGTGAGAGGATTGTTGAATGCTAGATGAATAATGGGAAAGACTAGTTTATATGGTATCATTAAGGTTATATCAATAAGGTTATTCAAAACAAGATATATATATTTTTTGATCCCAGGTGGTGAGTCAAAGTACAATGTTCCTCTGGTTAAGTATTTAATTCCACATATTTTTTAATCGATTTTCACTCTTGAATTTAGAACCTAGTCATTGATTGAATTAGGTCTCTATGTAGAGTCATATATGTGGCATGACATCTTCATAAGTGTATGATTTATTTCTCTTTTGATTACCTTTGAGTATTCTATTTAGGAAAGACTTGATTTGAAGTTATATTTTCAAATGATTATTGATGGTTCTTGTCCTCTATTATGAAATTGTTGAACATGTTACAGTTTGAGCGGAGTAATATAATACACTTATATTTATCAATGATAATTAAACATGAGATTATATGAGGTCAGACAATGTTTATGTGTGGGGGAATTTGATTAGGCCTTAATTTGACACAGTTTATCACATATTTTATATCGATTTTCAGTAATTTAGTTAATTAATTTTACACTTCTTGATAAATAAATGACGTTTTTTATTTTTATAATTAAATTTATTAAATAATCAATATTTATAACAATTTATGTATTTTAGTCTTTAAAAAATTAAAGTAGTCTTTCATTATCTTTCTAGTTTATTAATGTATCTATTAGTTTAGTTGTAATAATCTACTTTACTTATTAATAAAGTACTCTTTTTATTATTTAACCAAATAATCATGTTTTCTACTTTTAATTGAATTATAATTCAATTAAAATATTTAATTTTTTTATTTTAATTAATTAAAATAAGTTAACTCTAATAATTATTTCAATATAATTCACTTGGTTGTAGTTAATAATAATTATCCTTTTAATTTAATTTATTAATTCTTTTTATAATTAATAATTTTATTATACTATTTAATAATTTATTTTATCATTAATAGTAATTAATTTATTTATGTATTAATTTATATTAAATAATGTCCAATTAAATAAAATTATTCATTTAGTGAATTAGTAAGTTAATTTATATTATTTAATCTTGAATTTAATTAATATGCTTTAATTCTATGTATGCAGTAAAAATAATTTAGTTACTGACATTTTTTTAATCTATCGGTCTCACAAACTGACATGCACTAATTGTCGGTAGCACAAGCCTCCAAGGCACCCCTATTTTCATTAATCAATTTATTTAACAATTTTCTACTTTAACCTTTTATTTTAATCATTTAAATTTAGTATAAATCAATTTTATGTGATTAAGAATAATTTAATTCTATAAGTTGCAAGTATTATTCCAATTTGAATAATAATCTTTCTTCTTTTGTTTTAGATGATTTTATTCAATTTCTAATTGTATTTTATGTTTTATGTTTTATGTAATTAATTTATTTAATCAATTTATTATTTTAATCTAATTATGTGTTAATCTAATTTCATTTTAATTTATTAAAATAAATTCAGTACATTTTTTTAATTAATTAGATAATTTCACAATTTAATCAAGTTTTAATTTTAATTTGAGTTTTGTTTCTTAATTTTTGTCCCATTGTCAGGTCATTTTCTAACTGGCAATAGCATCCTTCAATTGACGTACCCTCCTCCCTATCATTCCTTGTGCCGTTGTTGATACCCATATACCACCCACCGGAAAACCAAATCAACCCTAATTACAACAACATCTCCAAAAAAATCTATTTCTTTGGAGATATAAATACATCACCATCTTGGACTGATAGAGGCCATATATGAGAAGTTGTCACCTCTATCCGGTTGAGCATCGCCACCACGATTCGAAGGCACATGTGTCACCACTGAACTGAGGCCGAAGAATGTAGGGGGACTGGAACCAAGTTGGACTCCACTGTGAGAGGAGCTGAAGAGGGTTGTCGTTGGGAGCTGTCGTTGTGGAGAGGAAGTTGTATTGTCGTAGGATAAGGACTGTGCCGGAGGCCGAGCACATATACAAGACGAACCAAACCCCCCCCCCCACCCCTTCGCAAACATGATTTGGGGGGGAGGAAAAGTGAAAATCGAATAATAACGGAAAAAATAAAACTAAATAGAACTAAATAAATAATAACATTAATATAAATTATATTGATAATTGTAACAAATAAATAAATAAATAAATAAAATATAAAAGGTAAAACTAATTAATTAAAAAAACATACTAAACTAAATCATTATAATAAATTATTAATAAATTTAAATATAATTATATCAATAAAAATTAATTATAAAGTAACTCAACTAAATAGATAATAATCTAATTTAAATATATAAAAATATAATAAAAACACTACTAATGTAATAATATAATAAATATTTATTAAATAATAAATATAATAATATTATCTAATTATAAATAAAATAATTTCATAAAATAATAACATTTTATAATCCTAAAATAATAAAAATAACAATCTTTATTAATTAACTATAATATTATTAATTATTAATTGATAATTAATTATAAACATAATAAATTAAATTGTGTAATCAATTAAAATATCTATTTATTAATAACAAATTATTATAAAATAAAAATTTAATCAAATATAAGTAAAATTTTATTACTTTTCAAACTGAATTTAATTACTTAATTTTCCTGTGCAGATTCATGTAGGTCCTGGATTCACGTCTAGGTTCATATCAAACAACTATCAGGATAGTTAGTTACATGAGATTTTATATAGTGACATGTGATACCCATAAAAGAGAACATGTGCAGTGACCTTGTGAATGATCAAACATGAGTCTGTAGAAGGAAGTAGTGATATGCAGAAGATGACTAATGTATAAAAGAAAAGAAAGGTCAAGAACATGGGACTCTCATTGTTATTCCACGAACATGTCCTTTGAGAGAAGTAGAGCATATCAACGAGACTCGAGACAATCGGAAGGTAAAGGAGCCCGAGTATAGAGCAGCACTAGGGAAGTTCATCCATCCTCATATTCATAATTTATTGTACCCTGTAATTTTTTGTTTTCACTGTTTGTAAAAAATTAGATCCTAGTTTAAACTTTATAGATCAAGAGTTTTAATTTGTTGTTTTATCCTTTAAATACTTCACTTAATCATTGTTGGACATTAGATTAGGTCAATGATAACAATTCTAATGTTTATATAAATTGTTCAAAAATTAATTTCTTTAAAAATCCACCTCTTAAAGATAAATCCTTGAGTTTTAAAGTGATCATCATCTTTTTTAAACATTAATTTCATTATAGTCAGATTTTTAAGTCATGTTTTATTTCAACTATATTCTTTATCAAATTCTTATTAGTCTTTGATCTTTCGAGTGGAGAACAGTAACATTTAACCTTATATTTGGTGCATATTCTGGTGTGGAAGATATGTAATTGAAATTTTATGGTGTGATTCATTAAAATTCAGTGTAGAATTCATTCATTTAACCAAAAAATTTCGAATTCCTAAGTACATTTCTTGATATGTTGCTCATTTGTCTTTACTACTATGTATTTTTTCCTTGTTTCCCTTTAATTTATCATTAAATTAGTGTAAAATTTATTTTCATAGTTTAAATATTCTTTTCTCATACCTTCTCATAAAAGAAAAAAAAAATAAAAAAATTATTTTTCCCCCACTACTAATAGCAGTGGAGTTTATTATTTACAAACCTTTGAAAACTCACCTACCTTCTTCGTGGTTCGACCCTGCCCCACTATACTAGTGTAGGCCTATAAATATAATTATGAGAGCTACGACGACCTCTAGTCATATCAATCAACTTTATGAAAAATTAAATTTTTTTGGTATTATATACATATAAATTAAAGTTAATCAACTGTATAAACATAAATTATTGTTTCTTAAAAAAATATAAACCAAATTTACAAGGATGAATTGAATGTACTTTTACAAATAGAAACAAATGATGATTAAGGAAGAATCTAATTAAAGACAAAAATAATTATAATAATGCATCAACAACATAAGATAATAGCAAAAGTGTATGTTAAACATATCACATAGTATACAAAACACGAACATATCTTCATCCACCAACAGAGTAACAAATACATACCTGAATTCAAAAAAACATTCATAATATGTATCATTTTAAATTTACCCAGATTCAAAATTCAATCATTTGAGGAAAACACATATCCTTTCCCCTTTCCCTACCACAATAGGCTATACGAATGGTTAAACTTGGCCCTCCATCAATTCTTGTTGATTCCCTTAAAAACAGGACACCTAAAGGAAGTGGGTAAAAAATAAAAATTAAATAGAAAATAGCAAGAATTTAATATCAATGATCGAATGATACAATATACCAACTGTGTATTTAGATCTCTATAAGTTCATTTGAGAGTGAAAATTTTAAATGAAATCTTACATTGAAAAGTTAAATAGAATTAATAATAACTATTAATGTGGAATGAAATTTTGGAAGACCACATTATAACCCATGCGATAAAGCATATAACACATGCATTGATTAGTTGTGATGTTGAAAATGAAATGTTTATTACCACAGCATGAACAGAACATAGTTGAGAGAGATCGTGATTGCAAAGTAAGACCAAATGAAAAACATGATATTATTGACATTTTAGGCTAATTAGACAAGTGATTATAGGTGATTTGAAATATAGGATTTTATTATGCATGTGAAAATGTAAAAAAAGGCACAAATTAAATAAAATGAAAGGAAAATAAAAAAAATGATATTTATAAGACCTTGGAGGTACGTATTATGCTCATATAGGTACCTAGATGAACAAAATGTAAGAGTATGTAGTGATATCCTACTATTGTAGCATCAATACCATAATCCCCAAATTCATGAAGACTAATTCTATCACCCTAGAGCATAACCATGTTGTAGTAAATATAGTTAATTGAAATAAAAACATTTAAATGACACATAAAAATATATATGAAATAGTAATAATTCAAAATATCAACCTAAACAAGTAAACGAATCAAAAATTTGACACTCATGGAAACCTAATGTATCAAAATATAGATACTATTATTCAAACAATGCAACTAAGAAGAAAACATGTCACACTTCAAAAATAATGGAAAAATCAGATAATGATCTTTAAATGAGATTGAAATAATCCCTAAAATTTATTATGGTTGCACCAACAATTATGAATAGTTCACGGACTCTAGTAAATACGAGACTATACATGATATAAAACATGTCACATAATCATTTTCAAAGATGGTATTTATAAAAATCCATCTGTCTAGAAAGTAAAAAATGTTGGATTATTTACCATGATTATTGAATTATTTTTGAGTCCATAAAACCATTGTATTTGGATACAAGTCAAAAATCATGAAAGCTTAATAATGTTGGAGTATTTACATTGATTACTATACCCATGATCTGTAATTAACTAATTAAACTTTTAGAAACATAGTATATAGGGGTATATAAAAGGAACACATAGTCCTATATAATTTATCAAATAAATGAAAAGTGACTACTTTTTTTATTTCCATTCACAATGAAAGATATGGAAGGGTGTGGGAGTTATATAACGTACCTTCTAGAGGTTGTACATCATTGAAAAACCGAGTGATGTCTGATAAGAAGTGTGCAGTAAATAACTAAACAATTACAAATACAAAAAACACTAAAAAATTGAATATCTCACCTAAACATCTGTTATTAGTAACATTATTAAATAATTAAACTCTTTTTATGCCTTAGAACTCAACTTTTAACAATCATATTATATAGATCACCCCAAACTGTGTACTACTAGGAAAAAAATGTCTATTGTAGTGTAAGGAAATCATCAGAATTGTAGAAGACATAATGCTTCATTCTAATCAACAACACCAAACCATCCAAAAATCAATAAAAAGATGAAAAAAATGCTTCACAACTAACATGTGTTATTAGTTACATTCTCAAAAAGTTGTCAATAACATGTCATCATAGGCCTCATAAATTAAATATTTCAGGTGGCACAATTGCAACAATGAATTTTTGCTCATGAATGCCCCTTGTGAAATGAGAAATCACTTATATAAGAGGACCTGAAAAATGTACACTTTATCTTCATGCTAAAATAATGAATTATAGTTTTAATTACATAAGTTTACAAATAATTTTTTTATGAAAATACAATGCATTGTAAATATAATACATTATTTACCCTTGAAACCACTTGCAATTATTGTTGAATCAATGCCGCTATCAACAAATTCATGAGGACCAATTCCATCACCCTCGAGTAGAAACTCACTATAGTAAATATATTTTATTGAAATAATAGAATTTAAATGATACAGAGAAAAAAATGTAACATTAAGCATTCAAAAGATCAACCTAAATAGTGGTCTGGTGAGTAATGTGAACCTCATGAAAGTAGATTTATTGTATTATAACATTGAAATTTTTTATGAATAGATTGAAATGAAAAAATAAAAATATAGAAAATTTTCACAAAATTGTTGTGAACAAAAAAACAACTTATATGGGATGCGTTGGAAAAAGGATGAGCGTCGACCAAATCAGAACCTTGGGAAATAAATTAATGACGATTGTCTGATTTGACCATTTTGTAAGATTTGATGTTGAACCTTAATTCAATTTCACTGGGTTCATGTGGCCATTGATGATGATTCCATAGTTACCGATTTTAGATACATTTGAAATAGAGATTCATTGGAAAAATCTCAATTCCCTTTTATGTATTCCGAACTAGAAATCCAATAATGAGTTTTCTTTCAACTGAGTTTCTGACTAAATACATGACCAAGAGAGAGGGTCTGTATGGGGAAGGGTACTGTGTAATAATGAATGTATGAAGCTAAAGGAGCAGCCCTGCTGGAGGTGGAGTAGCCAGTCGGGGAGTAGGTTGAGGCAGAGCAACTAAAGGAGTAGATTGAAGCAGCGTAGGGACTTGAGTTTGCATCAGGGAGTTGGAGGACAAGATTAATCATTGAATAAGGTAAGATGATGGAGGTGGAGAGGGGAGTCGGTGAGGGGGATGGTGAATCAGGAGGCGGAGGCGGAGTGGGGAGGGACACGAATAGGGATGATGAGTTAACCAAGAAGGTAGAATATAGTCTGTAGGTGAGATGGGGAATTGGGAGGGAAGGGAGTAGAATAGAGAGAATGAGGTAATCAGTAATCATGGCGAGTTAGCCAGGATTGGTAAGTAAAGGAGTTGGAGACAGAAGTAGGGGAAGGGGATTCCCTTTAGTAAAGTTAATATATTTGGTCTTAAAAAATTGAAAAGAAAAACATAAATTTTTGAATTAATTTTTTAGGTTATCAATTC
This sequence comes from Viscum album, assembly GCA_963277665.1. Classification (NCBI taxonomy): domain Eukaryota; kingdom Viridiplantae; phylum Streptophyta; class Magnoliopsida; order Santalales; family Viscaceae; genus Viscum; species Viscum album. Next base: position 491,028,416 of record OY728140.1, on the reverse strand, counting down.
TAAAATTATATTCGATTTTTATATTTAAATGTTGGACTGAATGTTTTGGTTTAATAAATGGAAATTAGTTTAAAATTTTAAATAGTGAAACATCAACCGGGAATTTTATGTGTTATTTACAAACTAAATATGAAAGTAATCTGTTTTGAGGAATTTGAGGCCACCAATGAACTGATATATAGGAGAAGACCATTTCGGCATCGATTAGAAGTTTAATTTTATGTTGGGATGCACTTTTAAATGAATTAGGGAGCTTGAACAAGGGTTAATCATGAGCTAGCTAGACCCAAAGAATTTTATCAAGTCACCCCTTGAGTATATGAATTCGTCCCATGCTCGATTTCCCAAAACCAATTGTGGATAATGACCAATGAACTAGTGGAGTAAAATCAATACTGAATAAACATTAGTTTATACATAATAAGATTTATATTTCTCACTGATAAATCTAATCAAATCAATCTAAAATGAAAAAAATCACGACTCTTAAAATCGATCGATGAAACCGATTCTATTTGAATATTTCATTGCTTAAGGTTGAAAACTAAGATGCGCAACTCGATGAAAGTACTATTTTTTGGAAGATGTTGATGAAATAAATTGAAGGACTGATTCCAACCATGATTCACAATGGAAAAGACATTCTTGAAAGATTTTTTGTCTCTATGCAGGTTGATAGGATAAGGCAGGTAAACTCCAAGAAATTTCACTATGAATTAGAGAGTATAAAATGAAGTAATAGTCTAAAACACGAATTAAAATTAAAGTGTATATGTGAAAATTCACACCATGATACACCACCATATACTCTTTGATAAGTTTCCATGAAAATACATCACCATTTATATATCAAAACCAAACATGTGACATTGCGGGAACACCTCATTTCCCAACCCAATTTTCCGTTTCTTGGTGTTGCTCACACCCAAAAATCATTACCCATGTATCTACCACACACAACAACTGATACCTATTTTCCTTTTTCTATACTATCATAATCCACATATCTAATATATATATATATATCGACATGTATCTATAATTTTAAAAATATTTCGTCAAAAAGATAGATAAAAAATATATCTTAAAAAGTCTCTTCAAATATGAGAAGATATCCACAAACCAAGTTAAACCCCATCAATATTCCCTTTCATACCATTAAAGAATGAGATTAATTATAACAAAATCAGTTGAAAATATATATGGTTGATTTTTCACAAACTATTAACCTCTACAAGAAATTCAACAATGCTCTTTTGTTGCTCTAATAAAAACCTGAAATCTCCCCCTGTAAAAGAAATTCAAATTATAAATTCTTCATCATGCCTGTGTCTCAACTGCAAATAAAAAATCAATAATATTTATCTTCACTATAATTTTGATTGCCACATAATCTAGATCTCTTATAAGAATTAATTTCTCTCACTATATAACATCCTTAGAGTAGTCTGAAACTCTTAGCACATCACATATATCTTTGATTTTAATTCATTATTCCCTATTAAAACTCTTTAATGAAAATGAATTATGTGTAATACCTAAAACATATGACATGACCTAATTCGGATTCCAAATATTCTTCATCTTAGTCAATGGTCTCTGACTCTTATGTTACCATCTCCTATGCCATAAATATAATGGATTCCTCTTCACAACTACATTCTTCGCATCACTGTACACCTTAACATCCTCCATGTAATGACTGTATTTCATTCTTCCTTTCCCCTAAACCATCAATCCTATAAAAAATTTCTATCTTCTATTGCTTAGTAAACCCCTGAATTCATCATTAGCAAGAGCACATGAAAATAAAAAAAATTGGAATATACCTGAAACATGTCTTACATCCCTCAACATTAGCATAAAACCTGCATTCGTAGTGATAAACATATCACAAAAACCAATGAAATCAGCATAATATTTATTACTCATCTTCAATACACCTAATAAACCTTCTTCATATGAAGAAAAATAGTTCTCTCCTTGGTGTAATATGGTATGAAGCTACTGAATAAATCAATCATTTTTTGTATAGATGTAGAGTATGACAAAAAAACAGGATATAATTAAATCACCATCACAATGTATAAGACTTAATCCAGTATCCTCAAAAGTGATTTGATGTGCCTAATTTTCCTCCTCGAAATTTTTAAAGGGTGTCAATTTATCAGCACATGAACCTCTTTTCTTCAAAATAATCAGTTGATTTTTTTTCATCAACCAACCTCTATGATTACCACGTCTATATATCACTTCTAAAATACCACTATTACCTAAATATTCCCCTTCATTGGTATTTTTTCTTATCTTGTTTATCAACAGTGATGAAACCACATCATCCAACAGAAAATATATTTTTTGAATAATAGTGTGGTGATGATATTATCATATTAATCAGGTAACGAAACCAAGAGAAGAAAACATTATCTTATTATCTAATTTTAACAGGTACCACATTACCTTTATCATCGATCTTGACTTCAACTAAACACATATCAGTTGGATGTTTGGTAAACTCATCCAGATCGTTACCTAAATCTATATTTTCTAGTATTCATAAAGGATAAATTGTTTTCAAATGTAAACAATTTGTGAGAGATTTTTATTTATAAATACTTTCATACTTATCCCAAATATCCTCCATATATTTCAAATTCATCAATTCCTATAGGTTATTATCATCCAAATACATATGAATCATCCTTGTTTCTAACCATTTCAAATCCTTCCAATAAAAATCACATATCATCTCTGGAATCTATAATTTTTTCTTAAAAACCATTACTATCTTCTTATAGATGAAAAGATTTATAACTCATTGTTTAAAAAGAGAAAAATAATATTTTCCATTGAGTAGTTCTATGTGAGAAAAGAAATCTCATGGTGTGAATCACCCATATCCAATTATCAAGAAACACAGATAACCTCCTCTACTACCAAATTTTGAGGAGTTTGTGGATCTGTTCCGAAATAAAAATTAATTTTCGAAAATTAATAATCTCTAATAAAAATGGATGAACAAAAATAAAAGCATCAAATAAATTGGGACACTTAAATTAAATATGTAAACACCCTCTAATGTGGATGATTAAGAAATAATGGGGAAACATCAAGAAATTACACTATCAATATGAGAGTAAAAAATCATTTATGATCCCAAAACCTGAATTTTAATGAGATTATAGAAAACCCATGTGTATATATACACCCTAGTAGGCCCCCATGCTCTCTCTGATAATTTTCTTTAATAATACATCACCCATCAAAGATTAAAACCGAACAAGAGGCGTCATTGCAACACCTCATTACACAAACTGATTAGTCGTTGCTCACACCGAAAAATGTCACCCATGTATCTACCGTAAACCGAAAGCGATGCCTCTTTTCATTTTTATAATCCCTCATAAGGCCCATTTATCATTAAAATAAATATATAATAACATAGATCTCCCCATGTATTTGTTCTTTTAAAAATATATCTTCAAAATGATAGATAAAAAATATATCTAACAAAATAAATCTTTAAATATGATAAGATAACCATATACTATGTTGAACCCCATCACTAATGAACTAATTGAGTGAGATTCCATTGATAATCAAGTTGATATCAAGCTAAAATAGAGGAAACCAAAACCAAAACTGAGGCCTCAATGATCTACGATATATCATTAATAGATGATTTGTTTACATTTCAATCAATTTTGAAGATGTTGTTTGATGGTATTTATTAAAAGAACAGGTCCAGACCGAGAAAATTATAGTGGGACCCTAAACTTCTCAATGATAAAGTTTTATAATTATTAAATAATTATCTTTATGTTCTTGATGGAATGCATGAAAGGAATCATAGTTCAAATTTATGAAGTTGTGTTTTGGAATTGATAATGATAACACACAATTAATATTAATATCTCTTGATCTAGTTCACTTATGAAAAACAATTTTTGTGTTAGAAAATGAGATGTTAAAAACAGAATAAAGATTTTAATTTTGTTACCAAATATGATTAAGATGGAAAAATCAGATGACTGAGACATGTTTTTGAACATATACCAGTTAAAGGAATTGTCGTCGTCTTTCCCAAATTATGTGTGATTTTTTGGTACTTAGGTGTCGTAGAGTCCCCAGAGATGGTCGTTCTCTAAAGTGGAAGTAATTAAAATGATATATTAAATGTATTTTAAAATTAAAATAAATGAAACCCATTAGTTAAAATGAAAGGTGGTTTAATCAATTTTTATAACACAAGAAAATGTATTTTAGAAGAAGATTTTATTTATTTCCCTTTTGAAAATTTATTTAATAAACACAATGAGAAGGATTTTATAAAAATGTGTTTAGAAGGTGTAGTATATCAATCAATACCACTTATTTTTTCAAATTAATTATTATATTTTACATTAAAATCCACTTAATTATTATTAACTTATTTGTTATCCTCTAACCCTTTGATAATTAACATAACCAAAATGATGAAAAGAATAAAACTCTAGGAAATCTTCAGCATATGAAATCACACCACCCTTCTTTGATTGATGTTTCAAGGATAGATTATGTTTAGTGGAAAATTAGGGAACATATTCATTATGTAAATCATGAAGAATTGAGTTTTGGGATTATATTTGAACTCTACAAATTAATACCATGTTTTTTGGTCTTCTTAATTAAGATCATGCTCTCACAATTCACACATTACTGGACCTCGTGTGTTTACTATTAATGATTCATTTTACAAATTGGTTTCTTTTAAGTAGAAAAAAATTCATAGGTCATATTAATTTTATTACATTATCTCATTTATTTAAAACCAATATGTGAATAAGGTGATAATTTTATCGATTACTAAAAAACTACCCTTACAATGATGGTGTAGTCATTGAAGAAATGTTTATCATGTGAAAGGGGTCTAGAAATGGTATAACCTAATATAAATTCTACTTATGATTTCCATCCCAAAGAATATAATAATTTTATAATAAAAAGGAAATAAAATAAATAAAATAGAAGATCAAGACATATTTTTTAAAAATAACAACAACATTATAACAAAGAAGAGGAAAACAATAGCATTTCAAAGGAGATCATATCTTGAGAACTTCCCTACACCAATGTTTTATAAAATTATAAATCCATAACATATTTAATTTTCCTAATCCTCCAATTAAATTCCACACCCCCTCCAAATTATAAAAACACAATTTTATAGAGTGTAAGGGAGGCTACAGTTCCAAGATATTAAAAGTATGAATGGTAAAATCAAACAAATTTTTTAATCTGATGTATAACTTCTTTTTGACCTAAAAAACCATTCAATAGTCGTTCATTTTATAAGGATGATTTATAATGAATTTATTACACTATCTATAATAGAAATTGTATCCCAATATAATCCCATATATAGAAGATATTGCCTAAATGGTGAAGTGGTGAATAATCTAACAAGTCGAGTATAGATTTGAATTCATGGACCATTTAATTCAATCAAATGCATGTTCCATCTTAGTTGATCTCAATATAATTCGTATCATATTAATTGAATGATTCTGTTATGAAATTTTATATCCAAATCAGTGATAGAAAAATACTTATAACCAAAATACTAAAGTTCACTTTAAAGGGTCTAAACTAGATTTTTTATAAAATTTTAAAATGAATGATCTAATACCAAATATTTCAAAATTAAACATATTTAACATTATTTGAATAAATTATTCCATTTAGAATCAGTAATGTATTTATTAAAAATGTGTTTTATCATATATCCTATACTTTCACTTTGTCACTTCTACAAAATGTCAAATTTGATGTATTTTAGAGAATTGTGAAAAGATGTGAATATCTACAATACCCAATCCATAATGGAAATATATTAAACGTAATAATGTAATAATTTGGTCAATATCAATAAATATGAAATTAATTACATCATAGATTTTGTCAGAAAAAATATTTTGATATTAATGACACTAATCACAACAAAAAATATTATTGGAAAGCTATGGCATTAATTCCCAATGTGTATGTTTGTTCCATCCCTTTAATGCTCATATCTCCACCCCATATTCAAAATATTTAGGTCAAGTAAAACTTTTCTTATTTCCTAGTTTAATTCAACAAAACCGATTATATATTCCTTTGCAACCAAATTTCTAGACCCAATAACATAAGAATTCCAAAAATTAAAACCATAGGTCCCGGAACTAAATATCCCCACATGTTATATATTTATTCAATACCCAATTTATTATGATAATATATATTAGTGAGTAAAAATTTTAGATATCATGTGCACATTCATAGGTAAATTCAATATAGTAATGAAACTGATAGGGAGAGAAAAAACATATGTATAAAACAATGATGTAAGATGAATAATTTTCCTAACCTGGATATAGATTCCATTGAGTAGAAAAAATTTCACAAGTCATGGATGCATGTAAAGTATGTGGAGAAATAAATGACACAATCAGCTCATGGTAGTGATAATATTAGTGGTGCGAATACTGACAGTGACGACGTGGTGAAGGGGAAGTGCTGATATTATGACATGGGTTGGGGAGGAGAAGTTCTGAGTTTCTAGGTCTGGGTGATTCCCTCTAAGAACTAATTTTCAAGTAATTGTCTCTAAATCCATCAATCATGTTAAGGGTTCCACCTCCCCCCATGAAAGTTGGATTATCAAAATAATAAAAAAGATACTTCGGTCCATTCAGCCAAAGAAAAGGATGAAGTGGGACTTAACGATGAAACATGAAGGCGGTGGCATGGAATGGTGAGACTACTGGGTGTAGGCTTTGATGATGATGGTGTGGATAAGGGATTTCACCTGTTGGATGTCGATGGATTTTGTGTAGCAAAATCAAGGGATGAGGGGGGGCCTTGGCAATGAAGCAAGAGAGTAGTGGCACCTTGTCCTAGAAGAGAATGGTGGAATAATGATAGTTCTTCAGCCACGTGAACTATAGTGGTTTTTTGTGCGGGGGAAAATTTGCTGATAGTGGAGGAATTGTGATATGTCATCGGTGATGTAGGGGTCAACCTTTGTAGGAGGCTGCTAGAAATCAGTGGTGACACAAATGGATTCTGGCCCTAAGGGACACTTGTAGTAGGGTTTAAAGTAATACTGGGTTTAAAAGACTGTGTAATGGGATTACTATGAACATAACAACAAGTGGAAACCTTTTTTTCAATAAATATAATGGAGGGACTTCCTCATTACTTGTTAAAAATTAAAAAACAAAAAAAATACAACAATTAATGATGAAATATTCCTCATTTTTATCATGAAAACCAAGAATCTTTAAAAACATACCATGCATTTTCTATATGTTCCACATGAAAATTATCATGTTATATGAACTTTTGTGTTATTTTTTACTTTATTTCTTATTTTGTATTTCTTTTTTAAATAACACAAAACACATACACAAACATGGAAAAATGAAAAACCTAAAGAATCTAACCCGTAATGCTTTCTTATTACCAAAACTAAAAATATTAAATTGTACTCAATGAAATTCTTATGAGATTATAAATTCACATGAAATACATAATTTTAAGTAGGAAAAATAAAATAAAAGTTAAAGGGTTATGGAAAACATGATGTTCTCAAGTGACGATAGGGTTATGCAGTGTGATGAAATCAACTACATGGGTGGGAATTCCTTAAATATATTAAATGAAACATTTCTAATTCAATATAAATCTCTCTTTTATTTCTTATTGTGTTATCTCCACTACACCATAAGGAAAAACATTATATATAGTATAGGGACCATACCATCTAGAACACAACTTACCATACACTTTATTTATTCATGAAATGTAATTAAGAACATTGTATCCCTCATAAAACTACGTCTTATATATCATATTGTTATGAGTTTATTTTTTCCACTCTTTGTTGATCCTTGACTCCTAAAATGATGATTGTATGATCTCCTCATTCTCTTGATGTTTCAACTTCCTTTGATCTCACATTTGTTATAAATACATGTTACATTTCTTTACCACCCAAAATGATCAATACTTTACTTCGATTAGGTGATGATTAAATTTCCCAAAAAAACACAGAATCTGGAAACATTAATGGGAGTGTTTTATGCCATCCTATAATCCCAAATCATAACATCCATGTTCTTTCTCCTGTCTATTCTATTTAATTCCACAGTTTTATTCAAAATTTGTTTCAAATCCTAGATTGAAACATCGGTCTATCCATTTGTTTAAGGGTGGTAAAAAGTAGATTTTTTTGAATCACATCATATTTCCAAATGTTATAATCCAAATTATGATTGAAAATGGTTGAACCTCATTCACTAATGATAAAATTAGGTATTACGAAGTAGAAAAAAAACTACTACCCTGAAAACAATCGACTAAAACATGAGAATCAGCAGTCTTAGCAGCTTCAACCTCCACCAATTTTATAATATAATCAATAATCAAAAGGATGTACATTATACGAAATAATATTTGAAATATCCCTATATAATAAATACCTCATACATCAAAAATCTCATAGAATAATATAAGTGGTTGAGGGATCTCATGTCTCATAGAAATATTTACAATGTGTTGGAAATGCGATCGTGACTTACAAAACAAATGTGCATTATGGTCCAATCTAGTTCAATAAAATTCTATGTCTAAGACATTCATAGTTTTCATTTAGGATCCAAAGTGTCCACCACATGAAAGTGTCTGATACAAATGCAGAACAGACTCAAACTCATGATCATGAACAAACCTTCAATAAAAATGGTCTCTACACATATACCAGAGGCTGGGATCATCTTATATATAATACTTAGACTCACCTTTCAATTTTTTGACTTGGTGTTTCCTTATATTTGTTGGTATTTTAGAGGTGACAATATATTTAACTAAATCACCATTCAATGGATGTTTACCTAAGAGTTCTTGAAGATGCTAATTGGGAAATTTGTCCTTCAGTGGTACCTAGTTCAAGGTGTTATCCATTAGTGGTGATTGAACCAACTCAAGTGGTCTGCCACCAATTTCTTTGAACCCATATTTCCATTTATTTTAATATCTAACTATTAAAGTATCATCCAATGGATAAGTATGGGCTTCACATCTGGATTCTTTAACAGATACATTAGAGATACATGATCAGAACATGCACCCATATTAGATCCTCATAAATAAGAATGGAATATATCTATAGTATATTTGATAGTAAGAAACTTATTTTACAATGTTTTATAGTTTTAATATGATGAATATTATATCTTCATATCATTTGAAATCACATTTCAAAGTCTACCCACCCTCTATTATATGACTTCTCCAACTGCAATGTTAGAAACATCTCACATAAGCTCGAATGGAAGCTCCCACCATTGAGGAAAAATAATTGGTGTTGTAGAGATATTTTTTGTAGATCATAAATCGATTCCCTAAAAAATCATCAAACAAAAAATTAGAATCAATTTAAATAAATCTTGATAATGGAAGATAAATCTTACCAAAATCTCTGATGAAGTACAAATAGAAATATACATGTCCTAAGAAATATTTAACATCATGTAAGCATATAGGATATGGAAATGATGAAATAAATCCAGTAGTATATATATAAATCTCTATTACATGTTTTATGTCTACATGAACTTGGAAAATTTCCTTCTTTACCATGAAATGACATTTTTAAAAATTTAATACCATATTTTTCTCAATGTAATGATGTAACACGTTTCCCAAATTCAAGTGACACTCACAAAATGAGGAACCATAGACCAGAAAACCATCCATAAATACATCCATTCATGTCTCATGTAAAGTAAAAAAAATATACTCATTGTGCATCTTTATACGGTACCGTAAAAATTAAAATGTCTAAATTTTATCCTTTGTTAGGAAAATGTATTGATTGGGAATGTTAATATCATCTTCTCATAGCCCTATAATGTAATGTGAACCTAAAAATTGTCATACGAACCATCAATGAAATTTTTTTGTCCTCCCTGCATGTCTCTCTAGCATCCAGTCAATTTATTGAAGGTGAAAATGGACTTTATGGGTGGATTGATTCTGTTTCTTATAATCTATACACACTCGCTAGCTTTTTTCACTCTCACAAGAATTAACTCATTATACTCTTTTTTTGTAACATTAAACCTTGTTTCCTTTGGTACAACATGGACAGGGATGACCCATTGAGATTCATAAAAAGGAAACTTATACCAACCATTTGAATGTTTTCCACCACTTTATTTAATACTTATAACAATGTAGAGTTAAGTCTCATTTGTTCTTGTCTAATTGGTTTAGACCTATCCTCTAAAAGAATTCTATACATGATAATGAAGGGGATAATTCCCGGTATGTATGCTAAGTCCCTCCCAAATTCCCTAATATTATCCTTTAAAATATATAAATGTATGTTTATTTTGTAGGTAGGATATTATTATCAATTATTACAAAAACGTTTTTACCATTCATCAAGTATGAATATTTTATCTTTAGTGGAAATGGTTTGATTTCTAGTTTTAGTGTTCTCTGTATTGATAGAAATGGTATGGGAACTGAAATATGAGCACAATGAATTTTAGGGTCAGAATATAAATCATCAACATCAATGAATAATGCATCAAATCCATCCACAAAATCAATAGCCATGTAATAATCAGAAATTATATACTCATAATTGGAAAATGAATCCAAAATTATTTTGGTTTGATCATGACTAATAGGTGTGAAAGTATTTCAAAACATAAATATAGAACCAATACTCAAGATATATAAATTTATGGAATGATTACTATTTTAAAAATATTGAAAATAATTATTTGGAGACTCATCACAAAATTTGTCATAATGGGAGTTGAAGAGAGATTAATGGTTTTATGAGGGGTAATTGATGGAGTCCAAAATATTAAATCATATGATTTCATCTCCAAAATACATAGAAATTACCCCCCCCCCCCATGAACATTTTGTATTGTCTTTGATGTTTTGAGGAAGGTACTTCCAAGAATATTTGTAGTATGAGAACTTACCTAATCGTCCTCCATATTCTGGATGTATAAATCCATACAAAAGATCATAACCCTTACCTAAAAAAGTATATCATTAAGGACTGCCATTGGATATGTTATCACACTATTTTCAAATTGCAGCACAACTCTTGTTAGTTTCAACTCACCAATTTGCAAAGATGTGAAAATAGAGAGATTCTGAGATTTATTTATTCTCCCAAATCACATAATGAATCAAAAAATTGAATCTCCACTATAGTGCATGGAACGGTGAATGTATTGGGGTCCTTTCACTTTTTTGGAATCATAATGGTTGTTGTGATCATCATAGATAAATTCCAACCAATATTGATCCACTCTTTTCTATTTATCCCTCTCCAATTTGTACACATATCTTTCAAAAACACGTCATTCCATTGAATTTTCTTGATTGCATCAAGTAGAAGGATCTTTATCTCAATTTTCATGATCTTATAGAAACCCAATTTTTTGAATCAGCAATTCATCCATAGTCTTTATTTGTACAGATCTAAATCCAAATGGAAGGGTTTTAAGAGTGACCTCATCAATATTTTTCTAATATTTTTCTTATATTTTTCTTTATTCATTGGCTTCTCATTAGTTGATATTGAAAGGGGATTATTCAGAGTTGTGGTTAATCTTTGGGGGAAGATTATAACAAGTGCTTCATCTATTTACTTCCCACTTCTTAGTTTAATGTAACTAACATTACCTTTGGAAAAATTTTTAGGGTGGGAAATAATATTTCTTGAGTTCTTTCTTATGTGTTCATGGAGGGTAGTAGTTATCTGGATCAATTTTGTCATCATATCCTTCAATACCATACACTAGATCTTCATCACATTCCGTTTATTATTAAAATAAATTTTATAAGATCACCAGTATTAGAATCCAACTTTGGTTCAAAAACCCCTCCTTTTTGTGGACTTGTTGATGCATGGTCGTAGAATATACTATAGAGTTGTTGAAATCCTTTTTGGTATGGCATATGATGCTGTAAATTCTGATGAAAATGGATAATTTGTAATTATACAAATGGATACCTCTTATATGATTGAAATTTCCATCCTTGTTTGTATTTTGGTAAGAAGTAATCATAATTCTTTTGGGGATTTGGATTCTAATTCCTGTAGATATTTTCTCCTAGGAAATATCACTACATAATTCACTATCTCTGGTAATCAAGGGAAACAGTTAGTAAGGTGGTTTCTTCGATTGAAAATTCCAAAATTCCTCATAATATAGGGCTGGGATGCCTTTTTATCCAATAAATGTTTCTCACCATAGTGGTCAATTAATCCAACATTATATAAATTATTAGATTTTAAAAAGAAGGACTTTCCTGATGTTCTCATCTAACATGCGGGGTGCCTAGATCACCAAATTGTTTAGAGCTTTATTCCATCTTGTCTAATATTTCATGTGTAATAGTTATTGTTTTATTAAACAATGATACTCCTTCCTTATCATATAAAATTATCCTCTCCATTGGTGTTATTCCTTCATAAAAATATTATGTGAGGAATTTCTTAATGATTTGGTGATATGAGAATTATTTTAATAACAAATTGAATTTCTTAATGTACTCATAAATTAACTCACATTTTTCTTTCTGAATCCTTTAGATATATTTTAAAATGGTAGGGGTCCTTGAATATGGAAAAAATATATACAATAAAAGAGGTTTCAAATCATTCCAATATGTTATTTATTTACGTTGTACATAACACATCCAATCTTTTGTATTTACATCAAGTTAGATTGGGGATTCTCTTAATTTACTTTAGTCTTTAGGTATATTAATTGGATTTATGGTTGAGAAAACTACATTAAATTATATTATATGTTAATTTGGATCCTCTCTTCAGAGGACAAGATATTATTTATGTATTTGTATGAATCTAGATTTTAATTAAAATTTTTATTCTTAGTTTAGTTATGGAATATGAGTTATTTCGTAATTAATGTCTGGTGCAAATAATTCATGAAAGGTTCTATAATGTTCATTATTTTTTAGCCATTGGTTCTGGTTCTATGATCCATTCATAAGTTATTCCAATTTAAATGTTCCTAGAATGATGGAAATCCCCTATTGGGTAAATATTGAAACCTCTTGAAGACTAAGACTGTCTGGTCCATTCCGTAACTAAACATTCAATATCAAGTTCATGATCTAAGAGATCATCAGGATTATTTCATTTCATAAATAAAAAAACATTAACTTAATATAAATCAATAATAATAAAAAGATAACATATTTGAATCAATGGTCCAAAAAATAAAAAGAAAAGAAAAATTGAGAAAGCGGATTAAGTGAAGAATAAATAGTGTGGAAGAAAATGGAATAAATGTAAATAAATACCTCTAACTATTTTAATAAAAAATCATCATCCCAAAAAAATAAATTTTAAAGGCTCTGGCATGGGTTCTCTCAAAGGATCTGTGGCTTTTTTGGTACATAGGTACACTAGAGTGGCTGAACAGGGTAATTATCTAAGGAGGATGTACATAAAACCAAATATTATAGCTGTTTTGAAAATAAAATAAATGAAACTCAATAGTAAAAATGATGGGGATTTTTTTCAAGGTATACAACCCAAGAATATGTATTCATGAAGAATATTGTATTTTTCGTTTTTCTTTTTCAAATATGACTGAGAAAACTGAACATGAAAAAAATTTATGATTTTTTTAGAAAGAATAATCAATCTTACTATACAAATTCACTTAATTATTAATTATTATATTTCAAAATTAAAATTTATTTAATTATAATCCTCAAATTTTTTAACCCTCGCACCCTATGGGAATTTACTTAACCATAAACATTAAATGAATAAAACCCTAGGCTAGCTTCTGAACCTATAATCATAGTACCCTAAATTGATATCATAAGGATACCTTATGGCTAATGGTAAATTAGGTAACATATGTATTATGAAAATTATGATTAATTGAGTTTTAGGATATTATTTTAAACTTACTAATTGATCTCATATTTTCATGATTCTCTAATTATGATTGTTCTCTCACAATTCATGTATTACCCAACCTCGCATGTTTTTTATTAATTGCTCAATTGCTTGATTGATTATTTTAAGTTAAAACACAAATCATATATCATATTAAGTAAAATAAAATATCTTATTGATTTAATGAAAATAATTTATGAAAGTTGGAATTTTATTGATTTCTATGAAAATTTACTCTTCCAAAGGTGGTGTATACATTATAGAAATTTTTTTAATGTGAAAACAAATATAAAGTGTGTAAACAAATATTGTATCAACTAATTACTTCAAGACCAAATAAGATAATAATATTGAAATTAAAATTTAATTAAATAAATGAAATATAATATAAATATATAGTTTATTGTAATAAAAACGACGTAATAACAAATAATAGGAAAAGGATAATATTTTAGAGGACATCGTAACTTGAGAGATGACCTCATACAAAAGTGAATAGAATTAGAAATTAATCAATTATAATATTCTCCAAATAATTTTATGGTCATAAAATTCCCTATAAATAAGAAAAACACATATTTATAGATTAAAGGGGAATCTAGGATTCCAATACATTATAAGTTCGAATGGGAAATTGATCCAAGTATGTTAATAAAAATTTCACTGACTTTTTGACCTCTAAAATGCAAGAAATGTCTATCCTTCCAGAAGGATGATTTGTTTGTAATTTACTTCTCGATCTAATATCTAAATTTGACCCCAATAAAATCCTAGAAGTCAAATCTATGTCCCAAATGGGGAAGTGGTATCCAATATGACAAGTCCATTCCATTATTAAATTCACAGACCATTTACTCCAAACAAATGAGAGATCCAACTCAAATAATCTAAATGATATTTATATCCCATTAAGTGAGAAATCATGTAATAAAATTTTAATTTAAAATAATCATCAAAATAATATTTATAACCAAAATACTATAGTTTAATTTAAAGGTTCAAAACTATAATGTTCATCAAATTTAGATAGGAATGACGTAATCCAAAATATTCCATAAATAAACATATTTAGAAAAATATGAATAAATTGTGACATTTTTTATTAAAAAACTCTTCAATAATTTTTTTATGAACGATGAATATTGAATGAGTTATCCAAACTGAACTCAACCCCATTCAAATAAGTAAAATGGATGTTGATCCTTGCTGAATCAATTGTGTCTGAATGGAGTGATAATTAACCATTATTGATTTATTGAACACTAAATCAAATTTCATGTTGGGAATGGAGGATGAAGAAAATCAACATGACACAAAGTTTAAAGGTCCAGAGTAGGGATGACTGGACCTAAATACATCCATTCGGGCCCATAATTTTGGATATTGAATAGTATTCCACACAATACTAGAGCCCGGACAACGCCGAAGTACAGTGATATCAAGTCCCTAGAATAATAACAGAACCAAATCTATCAAAGAAGTAACTATACCATTTAAGTGAGACTAAAATAGTAGCACAAACATCATTTTATCCCTTCATTTGAGATTAATATGTAGGGATTGGTTTCCAGTATGGCTGCAATGTAGTAAAGCTCGTTCACAGTGATTCATCTAGTATGGATCAAGATCAAGGGAAGGAATCAAAGCCTGTAGAGTTTTCAAGAGTTTCCCAAATGAATAATCCTCAAACACAATGCTAAACTTGCGGGGATCATCTGATAAAAAAGTATAGATATTCCTATAGCACTAACATTCATGGAAGTAAATATAAAAAACACTAGTGACACCAATAAACATGTTTCCCCTATCCCAGTAGAGAGTATTCTGCATCTGCCGATCAATAGTTTACAAACATTTTAATTCTATTATATTTTTTGAATATTAATTATAATTTTTTAAAATATTAATTAAGGATGTTTAATTATCTTCTCCCTAAATTATTACATTTTTATCTTCTATAATTTTATAATTTTGGTATCTTAAACTCTCTAATCATATAGTACCAACTTCCAGGGGAGATTTCGCAGGCACTCTTTATCCACATTTTTTATTCTTTAATTTCTAATTCATTACGTTGATGTAATAGTTAAATTTAGATATGTAGATAGATGTTAATAATATTCTATTTCTAATTAACTGATGCATTATCATATATGTCCAACCTTTTCTCCCTCCATTATCTCTGTCAATATAGTATACTAGTAATGTTGTGTGGACTGATAGATGAATAACATATGATGGTGATGGTTGAAGGGACATCAAGTTCCTACATTGAGTAAATTCATTTCCTCTTCCCTATGGAGGATGTACGCTATATATGTTTTTATATTTCTTCCTATATATGTTTAGTTCTATAATTTAGACAAAAATAGGCACTCCTTCAATGATATTGGTGTTATTGTTAGATAAGAAAACTACTGGATAATGAAGGAAATATGTGATCAAACTTGAATATATCCCCTTTTCACTCTAAATTGGTTGTCTGCTAATGGAATTCCATTTTATACTCATAAAATTACTAAATCAAAAACAATAAAATATCATCCCTCCCCCTTTTCAAAACATTGAATTGAAAAACAAAAATACAAGATTTATAGGTGTTAAATATCTTAGTCCCATCTCCGTGAGAGGTGTCCTAGGTCAGCCAAAAGTAGTATTCTTGGTTTAAAAAATTATATTTAATGAGACCCTATGAAAAGATTCTCATCAACTTGGTTCCATTATTGGGGAGCTAGGATAAGTTTTCATCATCTCAGGTACATCTATAATTAGTCTTTCTTGTTTTATTTTTTCCATTTTTTATTTTTATTTCTTCCTTTTTTTATCCCCTCCACTTTGGGATAATCCATAAGGGGTGACCAGTCTATAATAGTGGATCACAAATTAAATTCTCTTTTCACATTCCCATAAGATCTCTAGGATGATAAATATCCACAATAACTAGTAAAAAACTACTCTAGATAGGTAGGAATCCAAAAAATAATAAATTAGTAAAAGTGTGAAGTATGATATGATGGAAAAATAGGATTTAATCAACAAACCCCAACTAGTGTAGGAAGACAAGGAGGTACAATTACTTGACAAGAGGGAACTGTAGGCTCTACATGGAAAAATTATATACATTTTTTCAATATCATATGGAACAAGAAGAAGAAAAAGAAAAATAATACAACTATTATGGTGTAGAGAAATATATACTTGAAGATAAATTCCAACATATATAAATTTCCAAGATGGAGGAGAAACATGAAGAAGATGAATATATACCATCACTATTTACAACTGAAAACATTGGCCTAGTGGCCCTGCACATCGAAGAGGAATTGAAATTTGATATAAATAATAGACATATAATTTCATATGACTCAATATATTTTGATTACATTTAATATCATTTAAATGTTTGTTTTTCATTTTTTATAAACATAGAATCCGCACCTTTATTTTAGCCCCTTGATGATGAGGATATTGATGAGGTGGATGGGATCATATTTGAAGAGAAGATGGAATTTCCACTGTTTCCCCCATCCACACACGAAATCTTCAAAGAGGGATTTCAAATTGAAAAAAATTTCAAATAGAAACTAAAGAGGGGGGTAGGACTGATATATATTAATTTCATTATAAATTTATATAATATTAGTTAACCAATAATCTCCCTTATTATGAAATTATAGGTTCGAATACATTAACTTATTCTACTGATGATGATGAAGGATAACTTGCGTCTGCCACCAAATAATTGAAACTAGAGATAAAATTGAAAAGAAAAGGATTCCCATGTAGATAATAAAGAGACTAATGGGGAATTTGTTTATAATAATATTAAATACACAATAGAAGATGTGTCACCAGTGGTTGGACAACCTGTAAGTCAACTACATCCAAATAATATTGAATATGAATGCACACAACTAGCCCTAGAAAATGAACAAGATTCCACCCAATGATTGGATGATGGAGAAGAATCCTTGGGACTCATTAAAAAATAACTAATCCCTCAATATCACCATGAAAATATACTAGATGGAGGCAAAATAGAATAAGAATTTCCAAAGGATTCTCATAAAGGTACCACTACCACAAAACGGGGCAAGGGAAGCATGTCAGTTTATCAGCGCTTAGAAGAAAGCACTGATAAAGGGGGGAAACTATTAACACCATCTAAAAGCTTTGATAAATGTTTTTAATAATAATTTATATAAAATTATTATATTTATATTCAAAATTAATATTTAATTTTTATTATTAAATAAATAATGTATTTTTATAATTAATATATATTTTTTAAAAATTCAAAAATACATAAATAATGTCCTAAAAATGTATATGATTATAATTAAATATATATGTGTTTCCAAGTAATTTGGTCAATTAATATATTGATCATGTGTGAATATATGTTATGTATCATCATGATTGATCATTTATACATTACACTATTCTTATTTTTCATGTTGTCCATTGATGGATCATTTTTTATTATATATATTTTACTAGGTGTATATGATTAATTCATATTACCTATATGTGTAATAGATTATGTTCTCAATACTTATAAAATTAAACTAAATATATTTAATGAATAAATATATTTTTAATATTTATAATTATTAAATTTGAAGTATATATAAATACTTTTTAAATATATTTATTTGTATTTATAATTATAACTATATATATTTAAATAAATATATAATTATAATAAATACATATAATATAAATTTATAAATAAATATTTTTATAAATATATAAAAAAATTATATATATATATGTTAAAAGTATAAAAATATAAAAGATATTTTAATTCTATTACTTATAAAGTTATAAATATAAAGTTAAATAAATATATTTATAAATATATAAAAATATTTATGAATAAATAAAAATATTTATAATATATTTATTTCAAAGATGCTCACTCTTCTTCTACTTCTGACTCTTCCTAGTCACGCTTTTCGGGGGTGGCCCCTCCTACATCATCGGTCTCGAGAGGAGGCATTTCTACATCTATAGAGGTCTCGGCGACAACCTTTACGGAAGTAGAAGCATGCCTCAAGTGGACGTTGGTGGCATGCTTTTGTTATGAGAAACCTCATCTCTCATCCTTCAAGAGTTTCTTTGGGTCCTGGGGCTTGCTCTCTTCGGCACAAATCTCGTGGATCCACCGAAACGCTTTCTGTATTTGTCTCAGCACAAAATCTGACTTCGTCCATGCTGGGTGCAGAGCACCCCGTTTCTTCAGAAGGTGGAATTTCAATCTTACTCAATGGTAGCTTCATGTTCATAAGGGTATTTAATGACCCTCAGATATGGTTTGGGTTTACCTTCTGAGAATTCCTCTCCCCTTTCAAAATTCACATTTCTTGAAGACCATCAAGGATGATTTGTGGGATTTCTTTGCTCCGATGAGCGCACCCGGAGTTTCTCTGATGCGTCGGTTGCACGATTCTGTGTGGAAATAGAAATCTCGAGTACCCTCAAAAATCCATCTCCTTGCATTTGATATACTCCTTTAGTTGATTTAAACCCATTTCTTACCTATTGTATCTGAGTTTTTTCTCTTCCTGCTGCCTTCAAGGCCACTCTATTCAAGTGTGCAGGAACCGCCTCTGGGGTTGTCGTCATGGCTCCAAAGTTGTGTTTTAGGGTGGTGAAGAATCATCTAGGAATCATCAATTCAGTTAATACCAATTCACCCACAAATGAAACCCAACAAAAGAATTATTAAAAAGTGTGGTTTAATAAAACCTAAAAAATAGTAATATGATATTACAACCTCCCCACCATTGAAACATTCTATCCTCAAAAATCCAACTCAGAAGCTTCCATGTCAAAAATATGAGCCAATAATCTTTCATAACTTCTCCCCTCTCCCATGTATCATGATTATTAGAATCATGTAGCCGTATCATGTGAACCAAAGGTATCATCATTCCACCGAGTACCTTAGTTTTAGAATAAACTATCATGACTGGTCGTTTAGTCACAGATAAATCAAGTTCAACCTCTAGATCATGCCAGCTCAGAACATGACACAGATCAGATAGATACATTTGTAGATGAGATACATGGATCAAGTTATGTATCGATGTCATTTGCAGTGGCAGTGCTAAATGGTAAGAAACTATTAGTTCCTTCTAAACTACCTCAAAAGTTCCCACAAAATTTGGATAAAGTTTCCCTAGTCTCCCACGTCATTGATGACCCAAACGAGGTGAAACATTCAGGAATATATACTGACCAATTGAAAATTCTAATGGTCTGCAATGATGATCAACATAATACTTATACCATATATGTACCATCAACATCCTCTAATGAATCACCTAATTATTTTTTTCATCTATTATACCAAGCTCGATCAAACCAAAGAACATTAACCAATCTCTGACCAACACAACAGAGATCTGGAAGGCCAGCCAATCAAGTCCTTGAAAGGAATAATTTTTATCATGGTCAGGTTACTATTTTTTTAAGAAATATCAACGATCCCTAGATGATAAAACCAAGCTCTGCTAAAGTTGAGAACAAAAGTATAGATCATATCCTCAATAATTTGTATAGCACTTTCTTCCTAGCAATCCAAATGTGAATGGTATGTCGTACTCAAATTGATGTGGGATCCTAGTTCCTCCTAAGTGCCTCTCAAAAAATGATATGAGAATGAAGGATACCTATTAGAGACTATAATAAAAAAACTCCATGAAAAAAATGATCGCTTTCACATAAAGATTTCCCAACTCCTCAACCTTGGTTGCCTCATGAATGGTTATAAAGTGAGATGATTTCATTAGGTGACTGATCACAAACCATATCACATTCTTCATTCTCTGGATATATAAAAAAACAACCACATAGTCTATAGATATCTCATCCCACATCCAAGTAGGCACCGAAAGTGGCTGAAGAAAACCCAAAGGTTTCTTGTGCTCGACCAAAACGAGTTGGAATGTATGACATTGAGAGACAACATCAGCAAGGTCCCATCTCATACCTAAACACTAGAATTTTTATTGGATTTCATAAAACAACATCATGATTCCTCGGTACACAACCCACTGATAATTATGGGAATCCCCCATCACATCGTTCCTTACCACTAACAACACAATAATTCAATTTTTAGGGAATATAATTCCCTCTTTGGAGAACAACCACTCATGAACAGTGTCACCAATATAAAGAGAGTCTCTAATGCTATATAACTCATCATCATGATGTTATTCCTGGAGAATCATCTCAAGAATAGAGGATGCGAACTGAGGGCTGGACAAAGAAACCTCAATCGATTATTCCTACACTCTAGTATGCAATTGTGAAAATATATCCATCATGCCCCACACTTCCAAAGATTCTTTCACTACCTGTGTAAAAAGTTTCTTACTTAAATATTATTTTATTAAATTTCCTTTACTCATGCTAGAGACGATTTCTAAGTCAACAGATTATAGTTATTTCACCAAATTCCACTAGGGGATATTCAAATATTTTTTAGTGAAGATGTAACTCAATAACTTGTGTTCTAAAAACATGGTAATACTTTATCCATAAATGAAATGTTTCTAACTCTAAAGTTTGTGCATCAAATTTTCATGTCCAAGGTCATGGTTAGTATAATTCGTCTCAGGTATCCTAAGATGATGAGATATATAGGCAACAACATGATCACCATACATAAGGACACATCCAAAAAATGAAACTTTTTCATTACATAAGTCCACATAGCCCCACCATACCTCGGGAAGATTTAACAATAATGCATTAGTCAAATGAAATTTTAGCAGAGGTGAGCTCAAATGCACAGTAAGGATAACAATATAGCGGAAACTTTCATAAATAAGAATAAACATTTAAGGCAATGTATAACTAAAACAAAATCCATTTAAACTTGAACTTAAACGGAGTATGGAAAAAATAAAATGAAATAATTCCATTTACATATTCAAATGAATATTCTACTAATCGAATAATCACATGTAATATCAATAACCACTTTCATAATGATGGAATGCATAATTCCAGAGCATCATAACCACATAACCAAGGCCTCGTGCCAAGACTACAAATAATATTCCACCAAGGCCTTGTTCCAAGACACTAGTTTGTCTCATGAGACCTACTAATGCATCGAGGAGCTATAGCAGGCTCCACCCATCACATATTAAGTATAATGCATTCCTCATATGAACATGTTTAAACATAACATAGACATTCGTATTAAAACTAGCATACGAAATATCAATAATTTCTCCATAAACCATGAATGGTATAATAATAACACATCCACAGTCAAAAAAATCACAAAACATTCAATACAATATGGAAGTTTTGTATTATAATAAATCAACATCAAATAAGCTTAAAATCTATCAAAGGATGTTGACATAGATGAAATAAAAACTATTTGAGAGAAATATTCCTTTTTTTAAATCATTTAAAATTCACATAATTATAAAATAAAACATTTACATTGAAAATTTTCTTATAATCTTGTAAGGGAAGCTTTGAAGATTTTATAACGGCGGAAAATAGCCGCACCCGCCGTATAAGTTAAAAAAAACATTCTTACCTTAATTCTGTCGAAAAGGTTAAAAAGGACCTTGTTTGGAAAACGACGGAAAGATTCCTTTATAAACCACTTATAAAAGTCAACAAGGGTATAAATGACATTAAACCATATTCTAGTAACTTGTAAAAATGTTTTGAAATACATTTTTAAGAAACATGGATGTGGATGATAAAGAAATCCCAGTAGATTATTACGTATAAAAAACTCGGATAATGAAGAGATTGCGAAATAAACCCTTACCTTGTACTTTTCCTTGGTTGGGGGTATGTTAACCTCCAGTATAATGGTGAAATAATTTTTATTAAATTATACAAGAATCATATATATTAATATGATGTCATATATGATCTTTTAACATTGATTTGTTAATAATATCTTAGTATTATCGTTGTTTTGGGTGTTAACTTACTCATTTTCTTTTATATGTTTTGTTACGTAAGCCATGTTTGTCATGGATAGGTTGTATCTTATTCCTATACAGAATTATATCAAGTCCTTAAACATTATTAGTAATCTTCAAATGATAATTATACTTGAATGGATACGATGGAGAATTAATCTCATCGCGTTTGTGGAGACGGTAGTCCGTACGTACGCACGAGCGACAATATCATTCTTTTGATATTAAAATAATATTTAATTTGATTGTATATCATATATACAGATTCATTATCATGTTGTTTTTATTTTCTACATGAATTACACATCATTATTATACCCTTCCAAATAATAATGTTTTGAATAACAATTACACCACGACGTGAAGATGGTAAGCCGTACGTACGCACGTATGGTGACATGTCATTCAAAGGATGGATAGAATACTGAAATATGGTTTTAACATGTTTATAATAACATCAAAGTATATATAATATACTGGAGTTATTATTTTATAATGGTAATAACATAGAAAGAAGAAGTGGAAAAAGAAAGGAACTTGAAAAAGGGTGGTGAAATCATTACCTCTTCTTCGGGTTCTTACTTTTGATTTGATCAAAAGGGCTCATTAAGTTGGCTTTCTGACTAAAGGAATTCCTCTAGGATGAAGTGAGGGAAGTTGAGAGAGTATTTGGGCAGATTTTGGCCGAGCCAAATGGCTTTGAAGGTGTGAATTAATGAAAAGGGGGAGTCACTTTTATAAAAGGGGTGAGGTGCACCTTTAGAAAATCCAGAAATATTATTTTATAATAAATTAATATTCAGTTTATAATGGATCCAAAGTGAATTATTTAAATTTTAAGGTGGGGATGGGTGGAAAACCACTCAGAAAAAATAATTTAGACAGGTTTGGGTCATTATATTAACCTTATCTTGTAGTTTTAACTCGTAGTTATTTAGTTTGACAATTACCATGTCACTTTGTATTTTTATATTATATAGTTAATAAACATACTATATACATCCAAACGACCCCCATGCGGTCCGTTAATAATACACCAATCATGATATAAGTCTCGTGGGCGATCCTTAGATTTTTAGAAATTGAATATCAATTAATAATATAATATTTGATTTTAAAAACCCTTTTATGTGAATTTTGACACTATTCAATAATTGATTTTTTAAAACTCATAATAGAATGATTACATTGAATAAAGTTAATTAAATCAATACTAAAATGTCTTATTATCCTATAAAATTATTTTTATTTATAAAAAGTCTCAAATTACATTTATTTTGGTATTTATACTATCTATTATTCTAATTTTTCATTAAATAGGTAATTACTGCATCACCATTGTGTCATAAATAAATTAAATTATATAATGCCTAAAAATTATAAACAAAATACCATTATGTAAGAAATAGTTTTAGCTTTCTAATGAATATTTATAGTTGAAAATCCAACTTATATAACCCTATGTGAAATTTTTTTTCTAAAAGATATATGCTTATGTCATTTTTGTATTTATTTTAACTTAATTAAAATAAAGTGTCATTATCACTTACAAGTGGCTCCATGGAGTCCAGAAATCAACCCCAAGATGCCCATGGTCAGAAATGTATCAACCAATAAGGTTATGACATGTTTTAGGGTAATTTATTTTTATTATAATATTAATTTTTAACCCTTATTTACCGGATTTACCCTTTAACCATGGTAAATAAAATATTTACCGAAGTAATTATTCAAAATTTCTAAAAATAAAAGATACCTATTTACTCAATTTTGAACGTCTTGATTCCAAATATGGAATCCATTTTTTCAAATTCAAAACACAAAAGTGGCAGAAATTAATTTAAAATTAATTCTCGTTGTTAAAACAAAAAGCATGTTTTTAAGAGATAATAACTATCAAAAGATTGACATTTGTTTATGTCCGGTTTAATTGTAAAATTATGTAAAATGACAAAAATTGTATTAAATGGTAAAAATATATTCTAAATATACTTTAAAACCACTCAAATTCATAATTTATCAATATAAATTATTTTGATTAAAAAATTTGTTTTTAATTAAAATTTAGTAATTTTCACTATTGTCAAAATATAAATGTTATCTGAAAAGATCCAAAATTTCATCCTAGGATAAATTAGATATTCGGAATCCAAAAATGAAGTCTATTTTGAGAGATAAAATTTATAAAATTTCCAAAGTTAGGTATTACTATTCATAATGGCTAGTTTGATTGGTTGTGGTGTGTTAGAACTCGATGTTGCGTACAACACACCCTATCGAATTATTCAAAGAGAAGCGTACAGTAGAAGCTTGGGGTGTTACATTATCCCCTCCTTCAAATAATGTCATCCTCAAAATTTCTAGAATACTACCGCATGAAAAGACTCGGGTGGTTCTTCATCATAAGTTCCTCAAGTTCCCACGTTGCCTCTTCCATCTTATGGTTTCTCCACAAGACTTTTACCAGACGAGTCATCCGGTTTCTCAGTAATTGTTCTCTCGTATCAAGAATCCTGACAGGATCTTAGCAATAAGAATGATTGGGTTCAAGTTCTAATTCCTCATAGGTGAGTACATGCGTTGGGCCAGGCATGTATTTCCTCAAAAGAGATACGTGGAACACATCGTGAACTTTGTAGAGACATGGCGGCATTGCCAATCAGTAAGCTACAACCCCAATTTATTCTAGAATTTCAAAAGGTCCGATGTACCTGGGACTCAATTTACCTTTATTACCAAAACGTATGACTCCCTTCCATGGAGATACCTTCAGGAAAACATGATCACCGACTTGAAATTCCAAATCCTTCCTTCGATTATCAGCATAGCTCTTCTGCCTACATTGAGATGCTTTGATATGGTTTTGGATTACCTTCACCTTTTCCATCGTTTCCTCCACCAGTTATGGGCCGACAAGTTTTCTTTCACCAACGTCATCCCAACAGGTTTGTGCGCAACATCTCTTTTCGAATAACGCTTCATATGGTGCCATCTGAATACTCGAATGGAATTTATTGTTATAGGAAAATTTTACCAGAGGTAAATATTGATCCCACATACCCTGAAAGTCATGTGATCAGGATCTCAACATGTCTTCTAAGGTTTAAATAGTTCGTTCTGATTGTCCATTTGTTTGAGGGTGGTAGGCAGTGCTCATATGAAGTTCAGTATCCAAGGATTTCTGATTACTTTTCTGGAATCTTGAAGTAAAACGGGGATCACGATCAGAAACAATCGATAGGGGTACTTCATGAAGTCTCACAACTTCATCAATATATAGTCTTGCTAGGCGTTCCAGTGGTAGATCATCTCTTATAGCAAGAAAATGTGCTGACTTGGTAAGACGATCAACAATAACCCATATTGCATCATTCCTTCTAGGAGTATTTGGTAGTCCCATGACAAAGTCCATCATGATATTATCCCATTTCCACTAAGGTATGGGAAGAGGTTGCAATACTCCACCAGGTTGTTGCCTACCATCTTTCACTTGTTGAAAAACCATACATCTTTACACCAAATCAACAATCTCCCTCTTCATGTTGTCCCACCAAAATTGTTTCTTCAAATCTCTATACATTTTGGTGCTCCCAGGGTGTATAGAGAAATTGGAAGTATGAGCATCATCCATCAATTCCCTTTTTAGATCAGGTATATCGGGAACACAAATTCTCTTCCCAAATTTCAAAATTCCTTCTTCATACACAAAGTCTCTCAATATCCCATCATTCACAGCTTTAATATTCTTTTGAAATTATTCATCATCGGTCTGAGAACTCTTAATCCTTTCTAGTAAAGATGGTTTGGAAACCATTTGAAAAATCATTGATGTTTCACCTTCCCTGGTTATTCCCAAGTCCATCCTCACTAGATCCATGAAAATTGGATCCCTTTCAATTTTCATATTGTTAAAAACTCCATGATCTTTTTTTCTCAAAGCATATTCCCCCCTGTTTTCCATCCGCGGGTGTTAGTGTATCGTGCAATCATAATCTTTGAGTAATTAAAGCCATCTCCTTTGCCTCATGTTGAGTTCTTTTTGTGAGAAAATATACTTCAAACTCTTGTGATCAGTATAAATCTCGCATTTTTCACCATAGAGGTAGTGCCTCCATATCTTCAAAGCAAAGATCACAGCTGCTAACACAAGATCATGAGTATGATAGTTTTGTTCGTTAATTTTCAACTATCGTGATGCATAGGCAATAACCCTATCATTCTGCATAAGGACGCAACCAAGTCCTTTCTTCGATGCATCACTATAAATAACAAACCCATCATTCCCCAATGGTAGAGTAAATATAGGAGCATTGAATAATCTTCTCTTCAGTTCTTTGAATCATTCTTTACACTCATTTAACCAAACAAATTTAACCCCTTTATGTGTGAGCTTATTTAATGGGTTAGCCAATCAGGAATATTCAAGATGAAACGTCGATAATAACCTGCCATACCAATAATACTGCGTACCTCAGTTATACTCGTAGGTGATTTTTATTATTGGATTTCCTTGGTCTTAGAAGGATCAACAGAGATTCCATCTTTAGAGACAATATGACCAAGAAAAGAAATTTCCTGAAGCCAAAATTCACACTTGCTAAACTTCCCATATAATTCATGTCTTCTCAGAGTCTTCAGGATAATGCGCAAGTTATTTTTATAATCTTCATAGCTTTTGGAGTATACCAAGATATCATAAATAAATACCACCACAAATTCATCGAGATATTCCTTGAAAACTCTATTCATCAGATCTATGAATACAGAGTGTGCATTAGTCAATCCAAAATGCATTACTGTAAACTCGTAATGCCCGTACCTGGTTCGAAATGTTGTCTTCGAAATGTCTTCCTTCTTCACACACAACTGATGGTATCCAGATCAAAGGTCAATCTTTTAAAATTGTAGAGCTCCATGAATTTTGTCAAATAAATCATCAATTTGATGTAGGGGATACTTGTTCCTTATTGTTATAGCATTGATCTCCCTGTAGTTGATACATAACCTCATAGATCCATCTTTCTTTTTAACAAAAAGAATAGGGGATCCCCATGGAGAAATACTAGGATGAATAAATACCTTATTACTCAATTCCTCTAGTTGTTTCTTTAGTTTAAATAATTCTACAGTGGCCATTCTATAAGGGGACTTCGATATAGGTCTTCATCCAGGAATTAAATCATTGGAAAAATCAACTTCTCGTTCTGGAGGATGTCTAGGTAAATATTTTGTAAACACATCAACATATTCTTTCACCACAGGTACATCCTCTATTTGAACATTCCTTTCCTCACCCATACTCATTTAATTATCTTCCTCTCCAATAATTGAATTTAGTTGAGCTGCTGGGGGTGGATCTATATAAGAATTAGGTGATGAAGATTCTGCTCTAAAGATAAGGTGTTCCTTATCATCATCATAAAAAATCGTAACCTCATTCTTCTTACAATAAATCTTCGCATCATGATCTGAAATCCAGTCCATACCAAGGATTATATCGAACTCAATCATAGGTATGACGAAGAGATCAGTAGATAACGAACATTTATGTGCTCTAATGTGGACTGATTCACAAAACATTGTTGCAATGGTACTTCCCTTGTGAGTTTTAACTGAAAACTCTATTGTTAAATCAAATTGTAAATATCTAATTTTCTTAGAAAACTGGGAAGATATGAAACAATGCAATGATCCATAATCAAATAATGCATTTTCTAAACTTGAGGAAACCATTAAATTACCTACAACCACCTCTTTCGGAGCTTCTACCTCAGTAATAGTGATAACATAAGCTTGGCCTTGATCCCTTGGTCTTTTCTGAGGTAAGTTCCCTTGATGCTTAGGATATTCATTTGCATAATGTCCCATCTCCCTGCAATTGTAGCATTGGACATCGGTAGCTTCCTTCTTCCCCTTGCAATCACGAGCTTGGTGGCCTTTTTCACCACACCTGTAACAGACTCTCGTTCCTTATATGAAAGTACCAAGGTGTTTCTTCCCACATTTACTGCAGGATGAGTATTCAAATTTTCCCTTCTTCCCTTTATTTCCATTCCCAGATTGATCAGCAGATCTATTCTTCTCTTGCTTTGCTTTAAAGTCATATGACTTAGAGAATTCTTTCTCTATCTTGATAGCACATGAGACAATGTCTTCGTACGACAAGAAGGATTGTGAGACTAATGCTCGACGGAGAAATGGTTTTAACCCATCAAAGAAATGATCAATCTTTCTTCTTGGGTTACGTATATAATCTACATCATACGTTGCTAACCTTGTAAAGTTAGCCTCGTACTTTGCGACATTCTCATCCTCCTTTTGTCTTAGACTCAAAAATTTCCTTTCCATATATGCTCGATGGTCACGAGGAAAGTATTTCTTCTAAAAACAGATCTTTGAACTCCCTCCATTCCATATTTGATACTTCATCATCTTCCTTCGTGTTTTGAATCAATGACCACCATTGATCAGCATCTCCAGTGAGGTGGTAAACTGCCATGGTAACTTTTTTCCTTTCACAACTCCCCACAGCCTGAAATATTATCTCTAGGGAATTTATCCATTGATTAGCTACTAAATGATTTTTACTCCCATTAAACGTTGTTGGTTGTTGCCTCATAAAGTGATCTATCATTGATCCTCCACGATGCGGATCAGGGTGCTCCATACGGGTAAGGTTATTATTCATAACCTGAGTGAGTTACCCCAATATGGTGATTAGCTGATTGGCACCAGTTGCATCACCAGCTCCAGTATAATTATCTTGAGTAGAAGGGAAATCCCTACATGGAGTGCGTGCATTGATACGGTTTCCATTTCTTCCACTAAGCGCCATTTCTAAATAATGGCATAAACTAGATCTGTTTTTGAATGAAAATACATAATTCGATACTTATAAAACACATAACATAAATTAATCTATTTATGGATATAATCCATATTCATAAAAATGTTATCTTTGAAGAAGTATATTCTCATAAACCCTTCATAATGATTTTTAATGAAAATGAGAGTTATCCTAAGCATATCCCTCGGGAGTGTCGTAACCAAGAGTGCAGAAAGGCCCGTTGTCGTGCACCAGTTCCCATTCGGGTCTAGCTCAAAGTGGTGTTTTAGGGTTTTACCCCTAGGTACATTTGTGCTAGAGCCGCCTCTACATGATCGTATCTAGACAAGGATGTATTTCTCGGTAAACTCACAAAGTCCTTAAAATACCAAAATACTAGGAAGTTATTCTATACTAATCCTCAAAGTCCATCTTAAATATATGTGCTCTAATATAAGTTTATCTAAATCTAGCTTCCATGATTTGTAATAAAATTCCTCTGATACCAACTGTGATGCCCTGACCCCAGTTACTCAGAGTCGGTGCATTATTAAAAATCATTGGCATGATCACAAGAAAGATCAAATCTCAAAAGACCGATTAGTTTAGTAGCCATGGAATAACTAGATACATTCATAAAGTTTTACATTACATCATAAAAATGAAAACTACATCAACATTTTCTCCATAGTCCACACTCTTATCCCCTCATACTATCCCTGCAGGTCACTCATAATTTACTTCTTCACATCCTGGGAAAAATAAAACATAGAGAAGGGGTGAGCTCAAATGCCCAGTAAAGATAGCAATATAGCGGAAACTTTCATAAATAAGAATAATCATTTAAGGAAATGTATAATTAAAAAAAGTCTTTAAAACATGAACTTCAACATAGTATGGAAAAAATAAAATGAAATAATTCCATTTACTTATTCACATGGATATTCTACTAATCGAATAATCACATGCAATATCAATAACCACTTTCATAATGATGGAATGCATAATGCCAGACTATCATAACCACATAACCAAGGCCACGTGCCAATACTACAAATAATATTTTGTCAAGGCCTTGTGCCAGGATACTAGTTTGACTCATGAGACCTACCGATGCATCGAGGAGATAAAGTGGGCTCCACCCATCACATAGTAAGTCCAATTCATTCCTCATATGAACATGTTTAATCATAACATAAAAATTTGTATTAAAACTAGCATATGAAATGTCAATAATTTCTCCATAAACCATGAATGGTATAAAAATAACACATCCATAGTCAAACAAATCACAAATACTTCAATATAATATGGATGTTTTTTATCATAATAAATCAACTTCAAATAAGCTTAAAATCCATCAAAGGATTTTGACATTGATGAAATCAAAACTATTTGACAGAAATATCCCTTTTTTTAAATCATTTAAAAGTCACATAATTATAAAATAAAACATTTACTTTGAAAATTTTCTTATAATATAGTCAGGGAAGCTTCGAATATTTTATAACGGCGGAAAATAGCCACACCCGGCGTATAAGTTAAAAAACATTCTTACCTTAATTCTATCGAAAAGGTTAAAAAAGACCTTGTTTGGAAAACGACGGAAAGATTCCTTCATAAACCACTTATAAAAGTCAACAAGGGTATAACTGACTTTAACCCATATTCTAGTAAATAGTAAAAATGTTTTGAAATACATTTTTAAGAAACATGGATGTGGATGATAAAGAAATCTCAGTAGATTATTACGTATAAACAACCTCAGATAAGGAAGAGATTGTGAAATAAACCGTTACCTTTTAATTTTCCTTGGTTGGGGGTAGGTTAACCTCTTGTATAATGGTGAATTTTTTTTTATTAAATTATACAAGAATCATATACATTAATATGATATCATATATGATCTTTTAACATCGATTTGTTAATAATATCATAGTATTATCGTTGATTCGGGTGTTAACTTACTCATTTTATTTTATATATTTTGTTACGTAAGCCATGTTTTTCATGGATAGGTTGTATCTTATTCCTATCCAGAATGATATCAAGTCCTTAAACATTATTATTAATCTTCAAATGTGAATTATACTTGAATGGATACGATGGAGAATGAATTTCATCACGTTTTTTGAGACGGTAGTCCCTACGTACGCACGAGCGACAATATCATTCTTTTGATATTAAAATAATATTTAATTGGATGGTATATCATATATACAGATTCATTATCATTTTATATTGATTATATACAAGAATTAGACGTCATTATTATACCCATCCAAATAATAATGTTTTGAATAACAATTACACCACGACGTGGAGACGGTAAGTCGTACGTACGCACGTATGGTGACATGTCATTCAAAGGATGGATAGAATACTAAAATATGGTTTTACCATATTTATAATAACATCAATGTATATAAAATATACTGGAGTTATTATTTTATAATTGTAATAACAAAGAAAGAAGAAGTGGAAGAAGAATAGAACTTGAAAAAGGGTGGTGAAATCCTTACCTCCTCTTCGGGTTCTTCCTTTTGATTTGATCAAAAGGGATCCATAGGTTGGATTTCTGACTAAAGGAAGGCCTCTAGAATGAAGTTATGGAAGTTGAGAGAGTAGTTTTACATAGTTTGGCCGAGCCAAATGGCTTTGAAGGTGTGAATTAATGAGAAGGGGGAGTGCCCTTTTATAAGAGGAGTGAGGGGCACCTTTGGAAAAGCCAGAAATATTATTTTATAATAAATTCATATTCGGTTTATAATGGCTCAAATGTGGATTATTTAAAGTTTATGGTGGGTATGGGTCTAAAACCACTCAAAAAATATAATTTAGACAGGTTTGGGTCATTATATTAACCTTATCTGTTAGTTTTAACTCTTAGTTAATTAGTTTGACACTTACCATATCACTTTGTATTTTTATAATATATAGTTAATAACCATACTATATACATCCAAGAGACCCCCAAGTGGTCCATTAATAATACACCTATAATGATATAAGTCTCTTGACCGATACTTAGATTTTTAGGAATTTAATATCAATTAATAATATAATATTTGTTTTAAAAACTCTTTTTTGTCAATTTTGACACTATTCAACAATTGATTTTTGTAAAACTCGTAACAGAATGATTACTTCGAAAAAAGTTAATTAAATAAATCCTAACATGTCATATTATCCTAGAAAATTATTTTTATTTATAAAAAGTCTCAAATTATATTTTCTTGGGTATTTATAATATATATTATTCTAATTTTTCATTAATTAGGTAATTATTGCATTATCATTGTGTCATAAATAAATTATATTATATAACGTCTAAAATTTATAAATAAAATACGATTATGTAGGAACTCTTTTTAGATTTTAATTAATATATATAGTCTAAAATCCAACATATATAACCCTTTGTAAAAATTTGTTTTCTAAAAGATATATGCTTATGTCATTTTTGTATTTTTATTTTAACAATGAAAATAAAGTGTCATTATCACTTACAATTGGCTCCATGGGGTCCAAAAAGAGACCCAAAGATGCCCATGGTCGGACATGTATCATCCAATAAGGTTAGGACACGTTTTAGAGTAATTTAGTAATATTATAATATTATTTTTTAACCCTTATTTACCGGATTTACCCTTTCACCATGGTAAATAAAATATTTACCGAAGTAATTATTCAAAATGTCCAAAAATAAAAGTTACCTATTTACTCAATCTTAAAATACTGATTCCAAATATGGAATCCATTTTTCCAAATTCAAAACACAGAAGTGGCAGAAATTATTTTAAAATTAATTCTCGTTGTTAAAACAAAAAGCGTGTTTTTAAGAGACAATAACTATCAAAAGATTGACATTTGTTTATGTCCGGTTTAATTGTAAAATTATGTATAATGACCAAAATTGTATTAAATGGTAAAAATATATTATAAATATATTATAAAACAACTAAAATTCATAATTTATCAATATAAATTATTTCAATTAAAAAAATTGTTTTTAATTAAAATTTAGTAATTTTCACTATTCATCAAAATATAAATGTTTTTCGAAAAGTTCCAAAATTTAACCATAGGCTAAATTCAATATTAGAAATCCAAAAATGAAGTCTATTTTGAGAGATAAAATTTATAAAATTTCAAAAGGTAGGTATTACTATTCATAACGGCTAGTTTGATTGGTTTTGGTGTGTTAGGACTCGATGTTGCGTACAACACACACTATCACATTATTCAAAGAGAAGCATACCGTAGAAGCTTGGGGTGTTACAATCTGATTATCTCAATCCACTACAAATAGTGGAATAAATATGGAAGAATTTAAATATGCATCTTGAGTTTACATAAGAACTACATACCTTGGGAACCTTAGTTAAAACACACTTTGAATTCCCAGACATTCCACACAAGTATAAATTCAACGGGCCTCTTCCTGGTATTGTTGGAGGTCTAGAGTGACCCATATGTCAATAACAACCTCAAGTATCATCACGCTTCTACTTCACTTTTAAGGAGCTCATGTTTCCACTAGAAGTGAGAGAATCTCCCGATAACCCTCACTTTCTAGCTAGGTCCATTTCAACTATCATCACCCTATCCAGTATAATATCATTAAAAGGAAGCATTTTCAAGAAACCCTGAGAATGAATATCCAGATGATGTCTCAATATGAACCTTCAAGACATAATTTTATCATTCAATACAATTT
Organism: Viscum album; assembly: GCA_963277665.1. Taxonomy (NCBI): domain Eukaryota; kingdom Viridiplantae; phylum Streptophyta; class Magnoliopsida; order Santalales; family Viscaceae; genus Viscum; species Viscum album. The sequence goes on along the minus strand of OY728140.1, from coordinate 490,993,899 downwards.
CAGACGTGAAATTCACAAAAACAATAAAACAGTTTTCATATTAAATCACGGTCTAATCAGCCTACTCATGTTTCAAAAACTATTTAGCATTGGACAACAACATCGACTCTATCTAGAAATAGTCAGTGAAAATAACATTGAATTATTTCAATCTAATCCATCATGCTTATTCGTCGTTACCATAGTGTCCCACCATCTCTTGATTGGTCCTTCTAGTGCGAAGGTGGCACACTTCACCTTTATTTATTCAGGTTTCTCCAAGAACGCAATCACATTTTACATCATACTCATCCATTTATCTACCTCTTGAGGATATTTTGATCCTTTGAATGGTTCTGGATTCTGGTTAAAAAATTCCAATGAACATTACAAAAGAAAATCCCTTTGAGGTTCCACATTTTGTGCCTAAAATAGAACCAATAGTGGAACATGTCCAAGAGTATGGATAGTACGCATGATCACCTCAAATAGAACCGATTTTACAAGAGGATTCACTCACTGAGGTTCAATAGTAGCTTCCTCCATGATTATATTCTAGCATCTTTTTCGAGACATGATTCTACACAACCTCAATAAACAATAATAAATACATCATATTAATATTCTAACAACGAAATAAGGGATATAAATCCCAACATATAGAACAACTAAGATTTATATTTCACACTATCCAAATCAAATGAAGGGAAAATACTACAACTAATCCTCAATACATCATTCCCAAACCACCCCTAGTGACATAAGGTTCATTGTAGTTATAGATGGATATGAACTTAATTGATACTACCTTATAAGTCTCAAAATAATTACACAAATCATACTGAATTCAAGAAAAAACTAAACATGGAACATTAATACCACTTTGTCAAAAACTAGCATGGATACCTAGGTATCCCGATAACTGATGTGACTCTGACATGAAACGAAGGTTGTTCCTGATCCCCATGGGTTGGTGACTATCACCTAACATTATACAAAATGAAAGTGGGAATAGTTTATCCATAAACATTGTGAAAGTAAAGATAATCAAGTAAGAATGAATACAGGATTAAATCCAAAAAGAGAAGTGAACCGTAAGTCAAATAGGTATAACAACCAAAAGTACTATAATAATGTGCCAGAATATAGGAAAAACTACCCAATTCCCATTTGGTTCAACCCACCACATCGAAGGATCAATAGCTAAAACTACCACAATGTGGTGCTTTACCCCTACTTGAAACTATAAGGAGAAAATACACAAACACCCAAAAGAACAAGTAGGGTGTGAGCAAAAACCCAGTTGGATCACACCAAGGATTCAACAAAAAATTCCAACATTTAATTAACAAAAGTGATGTTTCAATTTTAAATAAATAGGTTTGGAATTTTTAAATCATATTGGAAACCATTCATGCTTTATATTTCAAATGATGGAAATCAATTTATATAAAACATCAAATTTCAATTGATGGAATATTTCAAAAGAAATATAGTATAAAAAATTCGTATAAAAAAATTATATAAATTCCAAAGTAATGTAAAACAGTCAAAAACTGTGGCATAAATTTGTATCTCATATATAAACAAGCGATAAACATGACCATCTACCAAGAGATACAATGGTTCCAGGTTATGGGATCCTCGCACACTCAAATGTTCAAACCTGAAATGTGTACACACATTCTATTTTATTGGAAACAGAGGACTCATATATGCCCTACTATGGAATAAGATGTGTTGAAAAGATTTTTTTATTGTGGTCATGTGTCAATCCGTTACTAGGGAATTTCCAACCTAGATTTTTTTCCCAATAACTCTCTGACAACCTAGGCTTGCATGTGTTCTATTAAAATTTGATGGTGGAAAATTTATTTTAAGAAACCTTAAAATACAATTAAATATCATTACCTAATTTCGAAAACTCCAAATCCCATTTAAAACTTAAATGTGTTTTTAATCAAAAACATGTTTGTTTCAATGATAAAATCCGTAGGTGTCTATAAAAACCATGTTAAGCCATTTTTCACAAACAAGGATATGAAATAAATTAAAAATTCAATTTGAAAATTAAAATTTTCACAACTAAATTAAACAATTTAATTGAAACTATTTGAATCAATTACACAATTTAAATTCCACAAAATTCTAAAATTTCACAATTTTACCTTAATTCACTAGAATTTGTATTTTTTCCCAATTTCATATCAAAAACATATTTCCATAACATAATACCCCAATTAAATGGAATTGGGTTTTCAACAAATTTAATTTCACAAGAACCAATTTACATATATTCAATTAAAATAAATTTAATCCAAACTGGAAATTTTTGGTAAAATAAATTAGCCAACCAAAATGGAACCACCTACCTCAGGATCAAAGGATCATGAATAACTATACCCTAACTAAGATTCCTCAAAAAATAATGATATTACTATAATCTAGGAAAAATGAATAAAGCCTAGGTTTAAGATCCCAAAATAGAGTTTATTAGATTCTCTAACCATCAAAATGATCTATAGAACCCTAGGGAAGAAAATTGAGGGATCATGAAATAGAGAATAAGAGGAGGAAAATAATTGGGAGAGGATTGAATGCCATTTTCCATGCTTCATATCACAACCTTAAGGGTTCTAAGGGGCCAATAATTGCTCTTGGGAGCTGTCAAAAATGTAGAAATCAATTTGGGGTGATACCTATCCATAAAGGATGTAAAAATGAGGGTTCTAGATTTTAAAACATAACATAGGATTAGAAAACCCATAAACATGGTTTCTTAGGAAGATCTACATGGTTTGAAAAACTGTGAGGACTAACCATGCACCCCTTTTAATGGGATTCACAGTTTCTCCTAAGAGGGTGCATAGTTTGAAAGACCATTCACTAACCATGAAAACCCCCATGGCTTGGTTTTGAAATGTTTTCCCTGAGAGGGCACATGGTTTTGGAAAATCATTCGTAAACCGTAAACTGGCACATAAATTTTCATAACATTTAAAATTTTACCTGACTTACCCACAAATGAAACCCAACCAAATCATGATTAAAAATAGGGGTTTTGGAATACCTAATAAAAATAATATGATGTTACAGAAACCAGATCCAACCATTTTCACTCTAAATTTGGTGTTTTTTCTATTTTATTTTGATTTAATAAAATTAATAAAACCAAACCATATATACTCTCATATTTTTCATCCTTCAAAAAATTAAAAAAACCATAATATATAAGTGATAAATAGTGATTCTCCTAGGCACATATCCTTGAGAGATAACCCTTTTCAGCCATTAGGATGCATTCAGTGTTTTGAAAAAAATGATGTGGACCTACAATAGGGTTCTCATTAATACTATTCTTTAATTATTTCTTCTTTCCCATTTATTAAAAATATGTTGTTAAAATCAATATTTGAGTGTTAACCATCCCATTTTCTAGATACTCTTTAGTTTGATAGTTCCAGTCCATGAAAATTGGTCATGGTTTTATCTTCTATAGAAAAATAAACATGTTATAATTATCATTTTTATACATTCGATATAATTTTATAACCATCTATTAAAAATGATCATGCAATCATAAATAAAATTTTCAAGGTGACGGTAGTCCGTATGTATGCAACAGAGACATTTGCATTTTTCTAATGACCAAAAATGAATTAAATTAGATAATGGATCAATTATAAATAATAACAATAAATCTATCATATTTATTGATTTAATACACCCTTAGGACTATCCATGTTGGCTGGAAGTGAAAAACAAATCACATCGCTTCATTGAGGTGGTAGTCCACATGTACACAAGAGAGGTGTTATAATTTTTCATCAAAAAGGGTAATAGGGTAGATAATATCATGTAATTATATAATTTTTTAAATTTCAGAAATATATTATTTATTCATTAATTATATATTTATAACTAGCAATGTGAGGTGGTGGTGAAAAACAAAATACATTACTTCATGGAGGAGGCAGGCCACATGTACACACGAGTAATGTTTTCTTTTCACATATAACGAAAAAGGAAAAAATTTTCATACACTAAACATAGTAATGTTTCATTTATTTTAGTTACAAATTTTATTATATAATAATTGTTATGGTTGGTTTTAAGTAGGTAGAAGAATAAATTAACATGAAATAATCTAGTTAAAAGTTACACCTCTTCTTTGGAAAACAACCTTTAGATTACACATTAAATCTTCTTAGGTTAGACTTTTTATGAGACCAGGACCTCTAATATTTGGATAATAAAGTTAATAAGGTATTTTAATAGGTTATCTGGATCTACAGTGCTCAAATTTTGTGAACAAGTGAGGAGAGTAGGTGCCCATTTATATATGAGGGGAGCGGCACACTTGTAATTATACAAAACTTTTAAATATTATATGAGTCTTACTCATCGTCATGTGAATCTTAGACAATTAAATTTTAAATATAAGTTGATAATTTTCTACATAATATCAACCAATAATAATTAGTGATATTTTCTAACCCAATCAAACATTTTTATCCTTAATAAACTAGTTTTACCCATTTTCTATGGTGAAAACATTTTTACCAATGTAACTATTCATGATGAACAAAAATGAAATCCACATCATAATAAATATCAATATAATTATTCAAAATATGAAATAAATATATAAATTTTCAATTTATATAAATGTAAAAAATTTTTAATATAAGTACACAAAATGTAATGAAAAACTATTTTTAGATAAATGTGTTTATCAACAAAACAAATAATCATATACCCAAATAAATTATATCGAAAAATCATATATAATTATTTATATTAGGCTTAATAAAATGAATATAATATTATTTTAGAACCAAATATAAAACATAATGTTACTTTTAAATTTATTTATTTATATAAAAGTAATGGTATTTTGAAAAAAGTAACTTTTCACTATTCACTTAGATATAAACTATTTTTGAAAAATATCAATAAAATACCCACAATAAAATTCAAAACTATTAATCAAAAAATTATATATATTTTACTAAAATAAAATTATATATTTTAGAAATAATATTTTTAAATTTCCCCATGAATTATTTTTATTATAATTATAAAATAATAGGATATGCTTTTGGAAATAGTCTAGGGATGTAGTGTTTATCTATTATTGGAAAGTATATCGTATTTCATTGTAACGACATGTTCACAAATTATATATGAACACTCAAGGGGAAAATAATATTATTTGAATACTTTTATTACCTTAAAGTGTTTTATTGATCCATTACTCGAGAACCCATAGTTGTGCATAATCTCTCTTGATTAACATCTTCTACATAGTTCTGTCTGTACCTATATTAATAATTTCCATATTTCTCATATAATACTAAAATATATTATATTATATTCTAAATAAACTAACTTTCTATTGGATTTGTGACTCCTAGATTCCAAATCCAATTCCTTCAGGATGTGACTCCTATATTCTAAAGTCAAGGTAGGTTATATCTTCTACAAAAAGTACTTATTGTAATTTTCTATCACATACCATTAAAATATAGATGTTTATACTGGTTATACCTCCAATTTAAAATTTAGGTTATATCAAATTATGATTCCACTTCAGAAATCAGGTAGTTCAAAATGCATCTCTTAAAGAGTAAAGAGTTTTAAGAGTGAATATAGGTTCACATTGAACTAAAATACTACATAATTGAATTTTTTTTCCTTATTTTCAATTTTATATTTATCATTTTCTATGACTGATAATTAATATTGGTAATTAAATTGTAAATTTTTTCTAACTCTTTAAAATATTTAACTTTTTTATTCACCCTTCTCCCTCTAGAACTTCTGCATTTTCAATCAGACCCAACACATTGATTTGGCATAGAATACTATGTCTCTATAACCTCTAGAACATGAAAACGTTTTCTAATAAATGAATATATTGAAAGTTACTGGAACATAAGTTCAATTAAAAAAGGTTCTATGAACCTTTTCAATATATAATTAAATATTTTTATAGTTTTATACTATCTTGGGAAGTCTTAACTTTTGGTGATTTATAGTTTGTTCACATTGAAGTTCCCTTATAGGTTTTGTTGTATTTAATTTTTTTCAATATTTATTGAGAATAATTCGAGGTTATTAATATGTGGTTCATGATGTTTATAGTTTATTTGAGATGTTTGAAGGTAGTTGGAATATATTTAAAAATATTTTGTGAGTTTTTGGAATGTTTAAAAATTCCTGTGTTTAACATTGAATAGTCTGCTAAGTAAAATATACTTTAAACATCATAGAATATATTCTCACAACCACATAAAATAATGATCTTATAAATAAGTGATTTTAATACATTAAATAAAATAAATCTACATGTAGTTGAAAATTATCCATGTAACAAGGTCTTATATTGATCTTGTAAGACATTTTGTTACATAAAATATTTGTGCATCATGTAGAAGATTTGAGCCATATAAAAGATATTTGAGTTTCATATAGGAGAATTGATCTAAGTGTATAAGATTTGAGTATCACATGGGATATTTGTGTAAATAATTGGATATTTTTTTCATGTGTATATTGACTGATCTATGCATATGAGAACTATGTCACGTATAAGGGAATTGATCTATATAGATTATATTTGTTCTACAAGTATGGAGTTTCCTCGTATAATATTTTCCTTTGTGAAAAATCATGTTTATATATTTGGTTATTAGGATCAATCAAACTAGGAGTTGAAATATCTATTATCAAAATTTCAAAACTTCACATTTGAAATGCGATTAAAGAAATATTAAAAAAATATTGATCCCCTCTTCATAATGAACAAAATTATCAAATGAATAAGGGTGTTCTCAAGGATGATAAAGTGAATTTATTCTATTTTCAAGATTATTATAGACATAAATGGGACATTTATATATTTTTTCATTTCTGAGATAATATGTTATTAAAGATATGATTAATGCTGATTGATTTGAATGATTTAGATATTTTATAAAGATGACTTTTTTAGGTGTATTACACCATAGAGATTTACCTCATACCACAAATATTTATTCTGAGCTCTTATAATACTAGAAGTGTGAATGATTTTTTATTAGATATTTGAAGATTTATTTTCTCTATATTGAGTTTTGTTTTGATGTTTTATTCTTTTTTTCTTGATTAATAAGGAAAGGTGGTATTTAGAATTATTCATGAGAATGTGAAATGTCAATTTACTTGTCAAGTGCGAGAGATTTTCATGAAGATTTGGGTTGAAAAAAATTATTAACCTTCATAAGAATTATTTTATTACCCTATGAAATATTATTATAAACAATTTTAGGTATACATACAATTTATGATAAAATAATGATGACATTGTGCAATAAAATTGCATTCCTCAAAGAAAGAGAATATGGATACTAAAAAATATAAAATTATTTCAAACATGTTGAGATTGTGTGTGTGGTTTTGTAGAGATATAAAGAATAATAAGAAATTAATATGTGATGTCGTATAACAAAAGAATATTTTATCTGAAGATATATTTTTTCCTCAGTTAATATTATTGATTCAGTGAAGAATACATGTAATCCAAGAATGTATATTGTTTGTAGTGGCCTGTTGAGTCTGATTTCTTTAGATTAATTACATTTGAATATTATAAAGTATATTTTCTTGAATAAATCGAGTCACTTTATCTTTAATTTTATCTTACCAGGTCAAAGAGACGGTTTAAATTTTTTTATGATGTAACATATATTTTAAGGAGGATCTTACTCACATATGGTGCTTCTTATCATTCGGTGAACCTTTTAAGAGATAGCGTGACATGCAAGAGTAGTGTATGAATTGAGAAGAATGATATTAGAAAAATATCTAACCCAAAAAACTTATATTTATAACAATATTTTATTTTAAAATATATGGACATGGATAATAATGTACAAAATAAAGGATTATGACCACAAATTATGGTTGCACCTTGTAAAAAATATTATGCTCTTTTTTGATCTTTACATTCACATTATTTAGGTGAGGTTATGTTCTAACCACTATAGAGGTTCAAGTCATCACCAATAAAAACGTTCATATAAAATAAATAAATTATATAAAGACATATAAATTGATTCACCCCTCTCTTCTTAGTGTATCCATTAGGTCTAGTAGGATATTCTAATAGTATCTGAGCGGAAGGTTCCCTCTATCTAACTCTCTTTGTGGAGAATAGACAACATCAACTTAGTTAATAGTAGAGTTGGGACTACATTTTATGTAAAGTATTTCCATGGATGAAAAAATATAATGTTTTCATTTTTAGTTTCTTAGGGTCTTGAAGTTCATGATCAAAACACAATGATATTTCTATCTATCCAAATAGGTGATCAAATGAAATTTATTGGTAAAAGGAACATTGAGATTGATGTAAAATATAGTAATATCATTTTGATGTAACACTCTGATAAGGTGTTTACAAAATTAATGGGTTTAAAAACATCCAATTAAATTTGGGATAAACATGAAAGCATTTATGAAAGAAATTTCAATGTAAAATAAGAAAATATTCAATTTTAGAGAAGTAAGTTCAAAAATATTAATATGTTTGGTGATGAATCTATTTATGATTACTTCACAAGAGTAAATGATATTGTGAGAAATGATGGAGTCATTTTTTGAAAAGTTAGATGCCTGAATTATTCTAGAGAAACTCATGAGAAACATTCCTAAAAATTTATATCCAAAACTATTTTCTATTAATGAATAGTAAGATTTATCATTACATGAGTTAAAAATATTCCCATTTTATATAAATTTATAAATCCAAATATTTTTAAGAAGGTAAAAAAAATTGATATGATTTTTGAATCTATAATAAATTTATATATGAAATTAGATGAACAATAATATTTTATTGAGAATAATTATGATATTTCTATAAAAAATGAAATTATAAGAATCATGTCTCTTATATCAAGAAATTTCAAAAAATAAAAAGTAAAATACATGTAAAATACCCTTTTAAATGATTGAAATGTTGAGGAATTGGACAATTTTTAGTAAACTATCTGTATAAAAAAAATTATTTTAATGTTTTTAATGACTAGTAAGAAAATACTCAAAAGAAGAAATGTAAAAAAAGATCTAAATTAGTGATAAACACATGTTATAATAAGAAAATATTTCTCATCATAAATAAGAGAAACATGATGATAAATGAATAAGTAGAAGAAACCTCATATATCACCCAATATTATTATAAATGACTTAAAAAGTGTTAAAAATATTATGGCTCATGTGGAAGTCCAAAAAACCTCCTCAAGAAGTAATGGAGAAGGTGGTGAAGATACTTACATGGAGAATACGCTCAAATCATAGTGGAAATATTTTCTTGTAAAAAATACAAAGTTAAATATGGAAGTTAAAAATTGAGGAAACTTAATGGAGAAAAATTAAATCCAATAAATAATAGCTCAAAATAGTGACTGGTCTCATTGAATATCTCAAGAAATTTAAGATAAAGTTTGATGAAAATGATAAGATCGGGAAGGAACATGAAGATACACTGATGTTAAAATAAGAACAAGTGAGAACAATGAAATCATAATGTATAACAGATGAACATGAGTTAAAAAGAATGAAATAATTCTTCAATAAATATTTTTAATTTATTCCAAATTCATCTAAAATATTAGATATTACTTATAAAGAAATTCAGCTTGAATTAGTAATTGAATCTACTCGAAAAACTAAATCTTTTTTTCAAAATAGTTAAATTACTATTTCAAATTTTTTAAACTTATGCAGTGGAAAAGATGATTATATACTCTCTTCTAAATATATTGAATAAATAATAATGAAATAAATTCAAAACACTTTGAGATAAATCAAAACAATCCCTAGTTTAGATAAAAAAGTCAAAAATCTGGAAACCAATTTTTTAGACAACAACATGGATTTAGTACAGGATTTCAATTTCATGGTTATTGTTAGTATTTTGATTTATTTGACACAATTTCTACACACACTCGTAAAATATTTCCTTACAAATAATAATCCATGGATCAGGGGGTAATTATGAATTTTAAATAGCGATTCTCTAAAGAATAAGGCTATAAACAAAATAATTACATGTATATCTACTCAGAATCGGTTTGAAATATAGAAAGAAAATATTTTATGATTTTAGAGACTGAGAAAATTTATAGATACGATCATGAAAAATATCATTGAATGGTTTTCTTATAAACAAAATGGTAAATAAGTTAAAAAAATATTTAGTTATAAAAATCGTTTATACTGGATTTCTTATTAAAAGAAACAAATAAAGTATGAACATAGATCCTTGATAGAGGATTATATTCTACCTGGATATGAGTTACCAAATCCTTGAAATACATGGAAGATCATGACAATTGATTAGATTTATTTGGTAATGATATCTCTTTAAAAATAAAAGGTTTATTAACTACTAAGATTGATTCAAAAAAACTCATATGAAAAAATGGGGGAATCATTGAAGGAATAATGAACAACTTTCTCATTATTATTCAATTTCATGATGAATGAAATAAGGATGTATTTAAAAATAAATCAAATTTTATTAAAAAAAATAAAAAATACACTTTTCATCATAAGAGATGAATGAAAAAATTGTAACGTGTTTCAAATTTGAGACCCATCTAGTTCTTACTATATGAGTGATAAATATTAGAATTACTTATGACATAGAATAATTGTCTATATTGGCTATAAAATATTGAGAAATTTCACTAAATTAGAGATGGAAAGAGAAATTACTAAGATAAATATGGATAGAGAATAAATTTTCAAAAAATTTATAAAAGGGAAGATGGTTCAAGGAATACATAAGAGGTTGGGTATTCTATTTTCTATATTATTGAAACTCATATAATCAGAAGTGTGTGGTCCCATGAGGAATACGGTAACCAAGGATTGTCTCTATTTTATAAAATTAATTTATGACTACACTCCAATGACTAGTGTTCCCTTTAGAAAGCACAAATTAGAGGGTCTTTAGATGTTTAAAATTTTTACAAGAAAAGTTGAGAAGGATAATAATGTCTATATCAAGAAGTTCAGGTCCGATAATGGAAAGGAGAGAAAATTCGATTATTTTAATTTCTATGTATAGATTTATATAATAAAAAAATAAATATAAAAAACCATATACCACACAATAAAATGGTGTGGTTGAAAAATAAAATAAGATAATTATGGACTTGAGAATAACAACGCTAGATGACAACAAACATTCAAATTTATTTTATAGAGAATTATTTCACACTATTTTGAATATTTTGAATAGGTTTTTAGTGATGTTTGAGACACACAAGACTCTATATAATATATATTACAACAAAAATAAAACATCCAAATACATTAAGGTATTTTTAAACAACTTATACATAAAAATAAAGAACCACAATTTGGGAATGATTGATGAAAGGGGTGAAGAATAAACTTTGAAAGCTATATATCAACTATGAGTGGCTACTGATTTTTGATAAAGCATAAAAAAATCTAGTAGAGAATTTATATTTCAAATTTGTTGAAAATAAGCAAAAAAAATATTATTTTATTGTGGCTAATGTTGAACATACTCGAGTTGGAGCCAAGAAAATTGTAGAAAAATATATTGTGAAAGTGGTTGGAAATAATAATTTTGGGGTTGATATTAACTCATATACGACTATTAATTAATAATTAGTTGAGGATAAGAGGTAGGGGATCAATGTTTGAAGAACAATATTGATTCTGCTAATATTATTGTCCAATATATTATCTTATACAAACCAAAAAATGTCATGTTTTGAAAACCAAATAGCTCTGATCTCACATGTAGAAACTGAAACCATTTATGAGAATATTGAACATGAGAAAGGGTTGATATTATTAATGATAAACTTGATCATAATTAAAATATTCCCAACATAGAGATGATGTCAAGGACTAAGAAAAAAGTATATCATTGTTAATATCTGGGTTTTATAAAATTTATTGATTGAGAAAGGTAAACTCATTAAAAATAATGAAATACTGGCTTTAAATTGGTATTCATAGATGGGTGGAATTGAATTTTAAGAAATAGTCACCATATTGATAATACTTGAGACCATTTTTATGTTCTTGGTACTCAAATCTCACAATGAATACAAAATATATGAAATTGATGTTAAATATTCCTTGGTTATCTTGAATAATATCTCTTCATTGAAAAACCTGAGGGTTTTATTCTTAAAAATTATGGAATAGTGGTGCGTCGGATTAAGAAGGAACTATATGGATTAAAATAGGTCCTAATATTCTGGTATGCCAATTTAGATGGATTCTTGATAATCTTGAAATTTTCAAAATGAAAACTTTATAGTAACCTCTAGGTGAATGTGTTGAACACATTGACTATTATTTTTAGAGTTTATGTAGATGAAATATATTTTTTAGGTGATAAATAGAAACATTGTGATGAGTTTAATGAGGAAATTAATAGAAAAAATGAGATGTCTATGTTCGTTGAGATATTATATATTCTATGATTGCAATTCATTCAAGGGGTTGGTCATATATATTTATATTAAGAAAAATAATTTAGATAATTTTTGAAGAGGTTTGGAATAGAAGAATTAAATAGAATATATACACATATATTTATTGTAAAAAATTAAGACAATATAAGTATACAAATTTTGTGAATCAAATGGATTATAGTGAACTAATTACAAACATTTTAAACATTATATCTTCCCTAAATAACAGATTATATGTTGTGACACTATGATCCATATTTCAAAGTGATCCCAAGGAGTCTCAATTTTTGTATCTAATTGAATCCTAGGATACATCATTAATACATATATCTATGACATACTAAATAAAACAAGTCTATATTTGAATTTTATGGTCATTAATGATGTTGACTGGTTGAGGACTTTTTTGAAACAAATTCAACATCATGTGGCACATTCATCCTTTGCGAAAGTTGTGTGGAATGAAATAGAATGAATAAATGTTTAGCGGATATCAGCATGGTAGAATCTTGATGCATAGTTTAGATAAAAAGGTGTACTCAAATTATTTTTATGCAAGTAAAAGTTTATGATTAAAAAATGTCATTGAGAAGCCCTAGTGTATTGCCTATGAAAATAATAGTTCTATATATATCTTATAATAAATGTGGTTAAACACTCTATATAAAATAGAATTCATCTCAAGTATCATTTTATAATATAAAAGGTGGTAATGGTGATGTGATTATCATAGTTTTTGGGACCAATGAAAAAAAATGTAGATATATTTACTAAGGAATTAGTAAAGAAGATGTTATATGAATTATGAATGAAACTCCATGTTCATCCTTCCCCTATCAACAAAATATTTTTAGAACAAACTCCCCCATAATACTTTTTATTGTGTTCAAAAAGGAGAATAAATAGAGATAAAACTCTCTATCTAAGAGGGATAAAATTTTGTGTTTATAACATTATGGATTTAAACAATGGATAATTTTTAACGGGGGATTTTTTTAAAGTGATTGATGTATGTATGCATTGATGGGGAGATCATTTAAATCATTTGGGTGAAATTTATTGACACAAAGTGATGTAATTATCTCAAAAACATTATTTATTTGGTGGTCTGGTGCAAGAAACTTCTCATATGTGAATGTTTGTGATTTTATGATTTGAAATAGATTTAATTTGTTTTTCATCATATCTATGTTTACTTAGAAGAGCTGATGGTAAAGATGAGTTTTGTTTCCAAAAAATTTAAAATGGGTATATTGAAGTGCCCCCAACATTGTTGTCGGTTTTCATTTATAATAAATTTTTATTGAGAATCATTTGAGGTTGTTGAGCTATATTAATTATGTTTATATATTATGGGGATTAATGATGGTAGTTGTAATAACGTTAAATAGTTTTTGTGAGTGTTTGGTGTGTTCGTAAATTCTTGTGTTGGACGATGAATATTTGGATACATGAAATATCCAACAGGCATCATAAAATAATATCTTAACATTATGTAGGATTATTATCCTATTATTAAGTTAATTTGAGCCTTATAAAAAACTAATTTATATGGGGTTAAAAATTGGTAAAAAATAAAGTCTTACAGTGATCTCATAAGGAATTTGGTTGTGTGGAATATTTTTGCATCATGTTAGCGACTTGATACATGTATGGGATATTTTTGGGCTATATAGGATAATTTATCTATGCATAAGAGATTTGAGATTCATATAGTATATTTGAGCCATTTGTCAGACATTTTTTCCATGCATATGAATATTAATCTATGTATAGGATAATTTTTATAAGCATAAAAGAATTTACATACACATAATATATTATTTCTATTCATGTGATGTTTTAATTTATGATATTTTCAATTGTAGGAATAATGTTTCTAAATTTAGATATTCTAAAGAATCAAACAAGGTGATGCAAGAAATTTTATCCAAATATCAAAACATCACATTTAATGTGTAGTTCAATCAATATGAATAATTTGTGATCCCCATGTCCTTAAGAAAAAACAGTTAAACAATATATTGATGATATTAATGAAGCTAAAATTCATCTATACTTTTTTAAATAATAATTAATAATTAAATTGAGTTACTCTTTATTGTTATTTAATTCCTAAAATTACATGTTTTTCAATAATTGATTCCAACTAATTGATTTAAATAATTGGTATATTTTATTTAGATTAATTTTTGATGGGTGTTTCATTTCATGGAACTAAATCATACCCCTAATAAGTTATGTTGAGTTCTTGTGATGATTTTAGTGTAAATAATTCCTATTTATATCTTTGAAAATTTAATGAGTTTTTAATTTCCAAGGTCAGTATTGAAATTTGAGTTTTTGTTTTCATAGGGAAGAATAAAAGGTCATTTTTGGAATTATTCATGAGAATGTGGGAGGTATATTTACTTATCAGGAAGGTTAATTTTTCATAGGGATCATAGTTTACTAAAATAAATTAAATTTCATGAGACTTTTCCTTTAGTATCCCAATACATATTATTATATACCACTTTAGGTATATGAAAATTACATGAGAATTGAATGTGGTTGTTATATAATAAAATTGTTTTCCTAAAATAATGAGAAAAAGGATGATGGTAAATATATAAGGAAGTATTCCAAGCATGTTAGTTTTGTATGCGTGACTATATAGATATATGAATAAAATTAAGTATAGAATAATTTATTTCCTGGAATCTAGGATGTTTTTATCTGAATATTTGTTTTTCCAAGGTTTATAGTGTTGATTCTACGAATAAGAGAATTTTTATTAAAAATGGACCTTGATATAGTGATTTTATAAGACTTGTTTATTCATATTATATACACTAGGTATATTTTCAAGTTATTTTTCTTTAAGAATTTGAGTTTTGTTCTCTTTATTTTTATCGTACAATCATGAAGAGGAGGTTCATGCATCTATTGTTGAAGAAAATTTCGTCTGATGGAAGTCTTTACTCATATAGAATGTTTTTTAGTATCTAGATTACCTTTTAAAAGATAATGTAAGTTGTTAGAGAAATGTATGTCCTCATAAGAATGGGATCAGGATAACATGTAACCCCAACTACTTGTATTTATTACATGATATTAGTGGACAATTTTTAGAAATGGATAACAACTTTCTTCTGAAATTATTAGGCTCACAGATTATGTTATAACCTTTTAAAGAATTTTTTAGGCTTTTTTGTTCATTAAATTCACATTATTCTAGTAAGGATGAGTTATAAACACTTGATATGGACAATTACTGATTGAAAATATAGATTAATCTCAAATAAATAAATATTAAAAAGAGATCTATATTGATTCACCCCTTCCCTCTATGTATATCCAAAATGTATGTTATGAATTATAAACATGGATGTTTTTTTCCGACATAAACTATATGTATTATAGGAAAAAAAATTATCTATGTTTTAGTTGAATATTACACAATATTTACATGGACTTATTTCTATCCTTTAAATTTGAAGAACTCTCTTATTTTCAATTTTTTATTTCTTCCATTCAAAATATTAGAAAACTTAACTATTATTACTATCATAAGTGATACATGTTTATAATTTCTAAATCCTAATTTTCAAACATTTTTTTAATAAAATACTAATTACTCACAATATCTATCTATGAAGAATTCCTTAACAAAATAGTGTAATGGAATGAAGAAATAGAACTATTCATCAAATTACATATTCCAAGTTTAATGAATACTCAGTGGAAATTAATTTTCAGGAATAGTACTCAATTTTTTTTGTTACATTATAAAACATGTTTTCATTCAACTTAGTTTGAATAAAAACCCTTATGAATTAAATAATGATATAAAACATAAATTTTATTATCCCAAGATTTTTCAATGTAAAGTTTTATTCTTGAACACTAATGATCATCCTAATAATATTCATTAAAAAGTTGATGAAATTATTTTCTTAGGTTATTCCAAAAATATTAAGGATTATAATGTTCTAAATAGTGAAAAAATTATCTTGAGGAATACTTATATATTAAATTTGATAAAATAGATCCTTACTTATTCAAACATTAAAACTCCCCAAACTATGATTTAGAAATATTTATTTTACTAGAAGTTGGTATTCAACCAATCCATGTTGACATTCTTGAAATAAAACTAATATAACTTAATCCTAAAAAATTAGGCTAATAGAATTCAATTCATTAGTATAATAATAACAATTTTACTTTTCTCCCAAACATCAGATGATTATAAGGTTTAATCTTAATGATAATATCATTGGTGATGTACCTAAACCAGTTATAACTAAAAATTCCTTATGCAATGAGTGTGAACATCTGAAATTTCTATCACATTTTAGAAACCAAAATTCTATATAAATCATTAGGTGATAAAATTTGGTCAGTTTGTATTAAATATGAACTCGATCAAATGTAAAGGAACAATTTTTAGGCCAGGGTTGAGAGAACTAATGATATCTTTTTTATAGGATTCAAATAGTTATTTATACATAAATGTGATGGAAGGGGTGCTATTGCCCAAAATAAGAAAATATTTATTGCAAAGGGATATAATTAATAAGGGGGAATATGTTATAGTGAAACATTTTCACTGGTAGGTTGATTTGAATATTATTATCCTTTGTAGAAAATTTTAAATTTATCATTTTTAAATTTATTTTACAAAGTTCCTTGCATAATGGATAAGTACTATATGAGTTATATATAGATCAACCACCTGGATTTAAAAAATAAATTTTCCAGAAGGTTTTTTCAAAATTACCAAAGTACTCTATGGAATTAATCAAGCCACAACATCTTGTTATAAAGGTTTAACTAGATTTTTACATCATGTTTTTTCAATGGAATGGAATATCACACTCTTTTTATAATCTTTTTTATAAATATGAAATAATTAAATTTAATTCAATGACATTATATTTGGGTAAATTCAAAAAACAATTTCCGATAGTTTCTCATAACATATGTAGAGTGAGTTTGAAATGATAATGATGAGTGAATTAACAAACATTCATAGTATTCAAATTTCATAAAAAATTGAATGAAATAATTTCACTCAAAATTTGTACATATGTGACTTAAATGATTCGGTTTTGATAATTATTGTAGTATAAGTACACAGGTTGGTACCACCTATTAATTAGATCTTCATGAATCTAGGAAATCGATAGATGATAAACTACACAAAAATATGATTAAAAGATTACTATACTTGAATGTATGTTAATTGGATATCATGTATAATTTTTTTTGATAATTCCTCGTAATATAATGGAATCATACCACAATTTGGGTAGACATATTTTCTATTATCTTAAAGGTACTTTAGAAATTATATTATTTCATTCTTCCAGAACTAAATTTTAAATAAAATTTTAATGTGATGCTTAAATTTAGTGGATGTAAAATGAATAGGATGAGTACTTTAAAAACTTTTAATTTCTTTAGAGAATCTATATTTTCATGTTACCTGAATGAAAAATACTCAGTTTCAATTTTCTAATGTCCCAACTTGGGTTCCACATGTCAGAACTGTGGAGACCCGAATCTTGACGTATATGGACATTACATTACTTTTTCGGAATACTTAATACATAACAAAAACACACACACAAGGACCGTAATAGTTTAATGTCTTTGGAAACTTGGAATATAATCTTCTAATCGTGGTGAAAGATCTTCAACATCTCCCATAAAGATCTTCTTTTTTTAAACCTAAATCCTTTCTTTATATCCTGGGGAAAAGAAAACATAAAAGGGTGAGCTCAAATGCTTAGTAAGGGTAAACAAAAGAAATATCAATCACATCATATTCATAAGAACATATCTTTTGGAAATCTTAACCTGCAAAAGATATCATAATTTCATAACATGGGATAAATCATAGTGGTGAAATGTGATCCCAATAATCATAACTTAAAACATGAAACATTGTGGCATACACACATAATCATAGAGAATCATTTCTTATTAGTAAATACTCATTGCCAAGACTATCTTAGTGGACAAAGTCCATTTCTGAACCGAGTTAACTCCTCGTTTCAGTCCTGTTTCACTGAACCGGTATAACCTATCGTTCCAGCCATGTCTATCTCATGAGATATAAAATATTTACCCAATGCATTGGAGGGAGATATAGGTCCCACCCATTTCATAATGATACCATTCTTATGTGTGCCACAAAATCATAAATCATACATCATTGAATAACACATGTAATAAAAATGGGAATATTAAACATCGTGACATCATCAAACAATTCATATAAGATAAATGAATTCATAAAAATAATTCCATCACAACATAATCAAATCAATGTAATAATAGGGATATAAATAGAACCCTATATTATCTTAGATGGAAAATAATTTTGATAAAACACTTGAACTCCATTCTTGAGGAAAATATCCTTTCAAATTCAAAAAACATTTTCCTTTCTTAACATGACATACAATTTGAAACTAAAAGAAGTTGATTAAAAATAAACTTGAAAACTTGTAAAAGGAAGCTTCTTGGAAATAATGTTTTAAAAATCCATTCATGCCATGTAAGTTTAAAAAAAAATTCTTCTCGTACTTTTGTCGGAAAATTCAAAAAGTACCTCGTATGAAAAACGAAAAAAGATTCCGTTCATATCTTTTACTAAAAACTCAACAATGGGTAAAATAGGTTTTATACAATTGTAGGTGGATTGAAATAATATTACATATTGAGGGAACATGGATGTGGATGATAAAATACACCCCGGTAAATACTTACGAATAAACAATCTCGGATAAAAATGAGATTTGCACAATTATCCCTAACCTTAGGTCTGATTTGCTTCGTAAGTGTCTGAACCTCATGTATAATGATTTAAATAATGACATTGAATTATTCCAAAATCATACTCATTGTTATGATATCATATGTGGTTCACTTATGACTTTATATTACCCATTCTTTTGTAAATTCCATGTTAAAGAGCGTTTTGGGTAAAATCGTATCATTTGTCATCCGTGTTTTGACTTTTAATTATTCATATGATTACTTAGATCATGATTAATTAATTCCAGAATATAAAACATGATTTATATATAATATATATTCATAATATACATCTATATAATAAATCAGTAAATGGAAATAAATACACCGTTCATGGAGACGGTATGCCATACGTACGCATGAACGCTGTTTTCGTTTCCTTATTGAGTTGAATGGAATTAAGTAGATGACATATATATATACACATAAATTAAGAATCATTATTATTTCATATATTTCATGATTACTAATTATATATACTTTATAATCATTCATTAATGGTTAACGTGGAGAATGAATCTCATCGCGTCGTGGAGACGGTAGTCCGTACGTACGCACGAGCGATGATATCATTCTCATGATCGTGGGACTGTATTGGAGTGTATGTATACTATTTAAGAATCAATATCACTTTAAAATAATAATATATAGTTATTATTTACACCATTATACCCATCCACATAAGGTGGTGGTGGAAAATAGATTACACCACGGCGTGGAGATTGTATTCCGTACGTACACACGCGCGGTGATTTCATTTTCCATAGGACGGATAGATGGTGAAATAGGGTTGTTTCATACATATAATAACATATCATTATATGAGTAAAACTTATGTTATTACTTCATGATGAAACAACTAAAGATGAAGAAGTGGAAGAAGAAATAAAGATGAAAGAATCGGTAACGGGCATTACCTCTCCTTTGAAGCGCCTCTTTGAGTCCTCTTAATAGGGCACTAAAATTGGTCTTTGAAGAATCCCAGGACCTCTAGGATGTTTCTAGGGAAGTGGAGAAGAGAATTTGTCAGGGGTTGGCCGAGATTGAAGGCTCAAAGTGGTGTGAGGAAGAGAGGGAGGGGGTGCCCTTTAATAAGGGAGGAGAGAGGCACATTTGGAATAACTAAAACTATTATTTTATTATAAAGTCAAGTTCGGTTTTAAATATCTCCAAATTGATTTATTTCGAAGATAAGGTGGGGATGGGTCTAAATACTCTCATCCAATAGAATTTAGACAAGTTTAGATTCCTATTCTAACCTTATCTTTTAGATTTAACATTAAGTTAAATAATTTTACTTTTACCATGTCTTCCTGTGTTATTACACTATAAGGTTAATAAACTTACTATAACAAGACACATAAACCCCAAGTTGTTTATTATTAATATATATAACCTTATCTAAGTCATTTGGCCGAACCTTATATTTTTAGGAATAAAATTACAATTAATAATATAATATTTGTTTTAAAAACTATTTTATGTCAATTTTGAAACTATTTAGTAATTTATTTTTTTGAAAATCATACCAGAGTGATTAGTTATAAAAAAGTAAATTAAATCAATACTAAAATGTCATATTAACCTAGAAAATTAGTTTAATTCATAAAAAGTCTCAAATTACATTTATTTGTGTATTTATAACATCAATTATGTCAATATTTCATTAATAAGATAATTACTGCATCATATTTGTGTCATAAATAAAGTAACTTATTTAATGTCTAAAAATTACAAATAAAATACCATTATGTAGGAAATCTTTTTAGCTTTCTAATGAGTATTTATAGTCGAATTTATCTTATGTATAACCCTATATTAAAAATGATTTACTTATTAAACTTTGACTTTAACTATTTTAACCCTTCTTTAAATAAATTAATAATAAATGTCCTAATCTAATCCAAATGGGCCTAAATGGTCATATTTTATTCCTAGGGTTGTTTTTGGTCGAAATATACTTGTCCAATAGAATTACGACATGTGTTATGGTAATAATAATATCATTTTTACCCTTAATTAACCTATTTACTTTTAACGGTGGTAAATAAAAGTAAAAAGTTACTATTCACCAAAAATTATTTTCATTTCATTGAACCACATTTTACTTACTGACATCAACCGTGTTTCTCGGATTTTTGAAATTCCACTCACAGAAGCGGTAAAATTAAGTTTTATGAAAAATTCAGTTTTTTTAACTACCACTTAGTGGTTTCACTATTCATCAAAAATTGAAAGTTTTCAGAAAAATAACAAAAATTAGGCCTAAGCCATATTTGATATTATGAACTCAAAATGGATGTCTGTTTTACCAAATTAAAAACATATCAGTTGCATTAATTAATTTAAAAATTAATTCCCGTCGTCAAAACAAATAGCGTGTTCTTAAGAGATAATAACTATCAAAAGATTGACACTTGTTTATGTCTGGTTTGAATGTAGAATTACATCCAATGACAAACATTGTATTAAATTGTAAAAATATATTATAAATATACTTTAAAACCACTCAAATTAATAAGTTATCACTATTAATTATTTCGATTAAAAAAGTTGTTTTAAATTAAAATTAAGTAATTTTCACTATTCATTAGAATATGAATGTTAGCCGAAAAGTACCAAAATTTCACCCTAAGCTAATTTCGATATTCCGAATCCAAAAATGAAGTCCATTTTGAAAAATAAAATTTACAAAATTTCAAAAAGTGGTTATTACTATTCATAACGACTAGTTTTAAAAATATTTTAATAGCATATTGTTGTTTAGTGAAACTCGCTATTACGTACTACACACGCTATCGAGGAAGGTCATGATTGCGTGTAATGTAAGGCAAGTCAAGGATCTGTGTTGTGCAAGCTCCTTTTGGTGTAGCGTACAACACAAGACATTAATGAAATCAAAAAAAATATTTTTCATAAAATCCCACGGTGTTACATTCTACCCCCCTTAAAATGAATTTCGCCCTCGAAATTCGTCGGGGTTATAAATGGTTTACTACTCGAAAGTTTCTTTAATAGAAACCCACATCGTAAAAAGGAATACCAAAACCAATCTTTAAAAACAAAAGTATGAAACGTAACTATTACACAAATAAACTAATCACTGGGTTTCCACATAGGTGAAAATATGGATATGGAAGAGAAATCTAACCATCATGTTCTGATGGAGAGTGGTAGAGAACATGGCTATGGAAAATCCAGCAATCACAAAGCCATAAATTTGTGATGATCTAAGGTACCATCTGATTCATCAGATATAAGAGCACTAGGACATCATTTTTGGTTTTCAAGATCGTTTCCCTAAAGTTGACGAAATTGGAATTAGAAGAAATACTTTCATGATTTCGGTATAGTCTCACAGTTGGTCGTTCTTTGGACAATTTCCCCTTCATCTCTTAACGAAATGAAGTTGAATTTTTCATTCGTGATGTGTTAGCAGAACATGTGATAGAATGATGGGTCATTTCTTCTGTCTCAAACAAAAGGTTAGAAATGTTATCAAAAAATACATAAGTCTATCTATAGTGATATTAATGATATATGGTTCCTAAAATGGACTTATACTTCATATATCATACTTTTTAATATAATAAAACTAGTTTCTACTAAACAGGGACTTCCTGTAGGCCAGTGGTAGACGATAAAGGTCAGTCGCCCTTCGGTTGTGGGTTCGATTCCCACAGCCTTCTCCGACGCGATGGGCTGTCGCCCGTCCTGCATGTTGTCCTTTTTCTAAAACTATATAATATCAAAAGTTCTATCCTTAAACAATACTAACTTATGTCCAACATAATCCATTCCAATCTTTAGGCTTATCTAAAATACTTCGGTCCATGCTCATAATATAAAGAAAATTATTACTTGAAATGTCATCAACCAAGCATGTGAATACCATCATTTATCCCCCATATATCTTGTTGGTCACATTCCAATCATGTGAATACCTTAATCATGTATTCTCTTGAAAAATGAATACCCATTAAACCTTAGTGAAAACATGAATACTATAAAAAGTTAACTCTTTCCACATACCAAAATCCAAAAATTCTATATACTAAAACCATGATATCACTTAGTCCTTATATCAATCATGAGCTCATGAATACTGTCAAATATTTCATTTTCTCGCTTTCCCTTCATTATGCGCATATCATCTTTTTTACAAAAATATCTCAATCACTTTACATGGTTACCGGTACCATAAAATTATTGAAAACCACAATAGACCAATACATAAATATTCCAATATCCCACGATACTATATACAACATTATTTTGGAATCCCATTACAAAAACACTTAATCATTCCACGACATCGTTATCATATTCAACATCACCAATGGTGATCGCATGTGACTTCCCTTTGTCCTTTGCCTTAGCTGGTTGCTCATGTCAATCATCACTAACCCTTGGATTAGGGAATTTATTAGCATAATGCCCTATTTCCTTGCACTTGAAGCATTGATGTGTAGTAGGTTCATTCTGTGTATCCCTTCCTTTGTTTTCATCATTAGACATCTTCTTCCCATCATTGCAGCATTTAAATGCCCGATGACCTTCCTTTCCACATTTGAATCATTTACTTTTCCCTTTAAGACAATCTCCACCATGCTTCTTTCAACACTTTGAGCATAAGGAAACATTCATATTCTTTTCACCATTATTCTGAGATTTCTCCTTGAACTCAATCTTTCATTTCTTGTCAAAACTATGAGATAAATATGTAACAGCAACTTCCATTTCTACCTTGATAGCACAACGCGCAATTTCTTCATAGCTACTGAAGTCTCTTATAGCTAATTCCCTTTGAAGATTTTGTTTTAAGCCACTGAAGAAATGATTAACTTTACTTTAAGGTTGGATGATAAATCCAGATGCATACCTTGCAAGCCTTGTAAAATTCACTTCGTATATACCAACATATTCATCATCCTTTTTCTTTAGTTCAAGAAACTCCTTCTCCATCTTTGTTCGAAGAATACGAGGGAAGTACATATTGAAAAATAAGTTCTTGAACTCGTCCCATTCCATGGACTCAATTTCATCTCTTTGCCTCGTATTCTTGATAAGATTCCACCATTGATCAGCTTCACCTTCCAAACGATGTATTGCTAAGATGAATTTATCATGTTCAGAACATTGATGAACTGAACATATCTATTCAGTGGTACTGATCCATTGTTCAGCAACAATTGGATCAGAAGACCCACTGAAAGAGCTGGACGTCGCCTCATGAAGGACTCAATAGAATATTGTTCCCTTCTCTGCTCATTTGGAAGTCCAGAATGATTCATAGCTTGTGTAAGTATAGAAATAAGATTTTGAACTCCATCTCCCATAACATTTGTTTGTTCAGGAGGACAATCATTGCATTGTCCATTGCATTGATCAACACGGTTCTTTCGGGTTCCAACCATCGTCTAAAACACAAAAAGAATAGTGTGAGAGGAAAAAATCATGCTAGGGAAAACAACATAATAAAGGGGGATTACCTTCAATATCTATCATCTTAGGTTAAATTCTAAGATCGTTACCGTAGTTCTAGGACTATATCCTATACGTATACTTATCCTTAGGGACATCCCTAGACATACCTTAGAAATATCTCTAGAGATCTCACTAACGTTTTCGCATCCCAGTTTCCAAAGGTTGACTAAACCTTTCCTCTGATACCAACTGTAGAGACCTGAATCTTGACGTACATGGACATTACATTACTTTTGCGGAATACTTAGTACATAACAAAAACACACACACAAGGATCGTAATAGTTTAGTGTCATTGGAAACTCAGAATATAATCTTCTAATCGTGGTGAAAGATCTTCAACATCTCCCATAAAGATCTTATTTTTTTAAACCTAAATCCTTTATTTATATCCTGGGGAAAAGAAAACATAAAATGGTGAGCTCAAATGCTCATTAAGGGTAAACAAAATAAATATCAATCACATAATATTCATAAGAACATATCTTTTGGAAATCTTAACCTGAAAAAGAGGTCATAATTTCATAACATGGGATAAATCATAGTAGTGAAATGTAATCCCAATAATCATAACAAAAAACATGAAACATTGTGGCATACACACATAATCATAGAGAATCATTTCTTATTAGTCAAGACTCATTTCCAAGAATATCTTAGTGGACAAAGTCCATTTCTGAACCGAGTTCACTCCTCGTTTTAGTCATGTTTCACTGAACCGGTATAACCTACCGTTCCAGCCATGTCTATCTCATGAGATATAAAATCTTTACCCAATGCATTGGAGGGAGATATAGGTCACACCCATATCATAATGATACCATTCTTATGTGTGCCACAAAATCATAAATCATAAATCATTGCATAACCCATGTAATAAAAATGGGAATCTTAAACATTGTGACATCATCAAACAATTCATATAAGATAAAGGAATTCATAAAAATAATTCCATCACAACAGAATCAAATCAATGTAATAATAGGGATATAAACAGAACCCTATATTATCTTAGATGGAAAATAATTTTGATAAAATACTTGAACTCCATTCTTGAGAAAAATATCCTTTCAAATTCAAAAACATTTTCCTTTGTTAACATGTCATACAATTTTAAACTAAAAGAAGTTGATTAAAAATAAACTTGAAAACTTGTAAAGGAAGCTTCTTGGAAATAATTTTTTAAAAATACATTCATGTCGTGTAAGTTAAAAAAACATTCATCTCGTACTTTTGTCGGAAAAGTCAAAAAGTACCTCGTACGAAAAACGACAAAAGATTCCTTTCATATATTTTACTAAAAACTCACCAAAGGGTAAAATAGGTTTTAAAAAATTTTAGGTGGATGGAAATAATATTACATATTGAGGGAACATGGATGTGGATGATAAAATACACCCCAGTAAATACTTACGAATAAACAATCTCGGATAAAAATGAGATTTGCACAGTTATCTCTTACCTTAGGTCCGATTTGCTTCGTAAGTGTCCGAACCTCCTGTATAATGATCTAAATAATGTCATTGAATTATTCCATAATCATACTAATTGTTATGATATCATATATGGTTCACTTATGACTTTATATTACCCATTCTTTTGTAAATTCCATGTTAAAGAGCGTTTTGGGTAAAATCGTTTCATTTGTCATCCGTGTTTTGACTTGTAATTATTCATATGATTACTTAGATCATGATTAATTAATTCCAGAATATAAAACATGATTTATATATAATATATATTCATAATATACATCTATATAATATATCAGTAAATGGAAAGAAATACACCGTTCATGGAGACGGTAGGCTGTACGTACGCATGAACGCTATTTTCGTTTCCTTATTGAGTTGAATGGAATTAAGTAGATGACATATATATATATATAAACACATAAATCCAGTATCATTATTATGTCATATATTTCATGATTACTTATTATATATACTTTATAATCATCCATGAATGGTTAACTTGGAGAATGAATCTCATCGCGTCGTGGAGACGGTAGTCCATACGTACGCATGAGCGATGATATCATTCTCATGATCGTGGGACTATATTGGAGTGTATGTATACTATTTCAGAATCAATATCACTTTAAAATAATCATATATAGTAATTATTTACAACATTATACCCATCCACGTAAGGTGGTGGTGGAAAATAGATTACACCACGGCGTGGAGACGGTATTCCGTACGTACGCACGCGCGGTGATTTCATTTTCCGTAGGATGGATAGATGGTGAAATAGGGTTTTTTATACATATAATAACATATTAGTACATTAGTGATACTTATGTTATTACTTTATGATGAAACAACTAAAGAAGAAGAAGTGGAAGAAGAAATAAAGATGAAAGAATCGGTAACAGGCATTACCTCTTCTTTGAAACGCCTCTTTGAGTCCTCTTCTTAGGGCACTAATATTGGTCTTTGAAGAAGCCCATGACCTCTAGGATGTTTCTATGGAAGTGGAGAAGAGAATTTGGCAGGGTGTGTCCAAGATTGAAGGCTCAAAGTGGTGTGAGGGAGAGAGGGAGGGGTGCCCTTTAATAAGGGAGGAGAGGGGCACCTTTGGAATAACTAAAAATATTATTTTATTATAAAATCAAGTTCGGTTTTAAATAGCTCCAAATTTATTTATTTATAATCTAAGGTGGGTATGGGTCTAAATCCTCTCATACAATAGAATTTAGACAAGTTTAGGTCCCTATTTTAACCTTATCATTTAGATTTAACATTAAGTTATATAATTTTACTTTTACCGTGTCTTCTTGTGTTCTTACACTATAAGGTTAATAAACATACTATAACAATCCAAACGAACCCAAAGTTGTTTATTATTAATATATATAACCTTATCTAAGTCATTTGGCCGAACCTTAGATTTTGAGGAATAAAATAACAATTAATAATATAATATTTGTTTTAAAAACTATTTTATGTCAATTTTGACACTATTTAGTAATTGATTTTTTTGAAAATCATATCAGAATGATTAGTTCGAAAAAAGTTCATTAAAGCAATACTAACATGTCTTATTAACCTATAAAATTAGTGGAATTCATAAAAAGTCTCAAATTACATTTATTTGTGTATTTATAATATCAATTATGTCAATATTTCATTAATAGGATAATTACTGCAGCATATTTGTGTTATAAATAAATTAAATTATTTAATGTCTAAAAATTAAAAATAAAATACCATTATGTAGGAAATATTTTTATCTTTCTAATGAGTATTTATAGTCGAATTTATCTTATGTATAGCCCTATATTAAAAATTATTTACTTATTAAACATTGATTTTAACTATTTTAGCCCTTCTTTAAATAAATTAATAATAAATGTCCTAATCTAATCCAAGTGGGCCTAAGTGGTCATATTTTATTCCTAGGGTTGTTTTTGGTCGAATTACACATGTCCAATAGAATTAGGACATGTGTTAGGGTAATAATAATATCATTTTTACCCTTAATTACCCTATTTACTTTTAACCGTGGTAAATAAAAGTAAAAAGTTATTATTCACCAAAAATTATTTTCATCTCATTGAACCAAATTTTACTTACTGACATCAACTGTGTCTCTCATATTTTTTAAATTCCACTCACAGAAGCGGTAAAATTAAGTTTTATGAAAAATTCAGTTTTTTTAACTACCACTTAGTGGTTTCACTATTCATCAAAAATTGAAAGTTTTCAGAAAAATACCAAAAATTAGGCCTAAGCTATATTTGATATTATGAAATCAAAAATGATGTCTATTTTACCAAATTCAAAACATATCAGTTGCATTAATTAATTTAAAAATTAATTCCCGTTGTCAAAAAAAAATAGTGCGTTCTTAAGAGATAATAACTATCCAAAGATTGACACTTGTTTATGTCTGATTTAAATGTAGAATTACATCCAATGACAAACATTGTATTAAATTGTAAAAAAATATGCTAAATATAATTTAAAACCACTCAAATTAATAATTTATCACTATTAATTATTTTGATTAAAAAAGTTGTTTTTTAATTAAAATTTAGTTATTTTCACTATTTATCAGAATATGAAAGTTAGCCAAAAAGTACCAAAATTTCACCCTAAGCTAATTTCGATATTCCGAATCCAAAAATGAAGTCCATTTTGAAAAATAAAATTTGAAAAATTTTAAAAAGTGGTTATTACTATTCATAACGGCTAGTTTTAATAATATTTTAATAGCATATTGTTGTTTAGTGAAACTCGTTATTGCGTACTACACACGCTATCGAGGAAGGTCACGATTGTATGTAATGCAAGGCAAGTCAAGGATGCATGTTGTGCAAGCTCATTTTGGTGTACCGTACAACACAAGACATTAATGAAATCAAAAAGAATATTTTTCATAAAATCTCGGGGTGTTACAGGAACCCCAGGCCAGGTTGTTACATGACCTTAGGAGTGCCTCCCAGAATCCTATAAGATTCTGACTAATAGTGAGAGTTTAATATATAACATGGGGAGAATATACCATATATATCAAATTATAATAAAAATGGAAGAAGAAATCAAAAACCTAATGATAGTAACCGATAACTACAATAATACCATAACAAATACAGACCAGTATCACAGTATGAACAAAAACATGAAAAAAACTATCCAAAACAAAATAGTATATATGTGATGCCATATATGTGTCATGTGTTAATATGAAAACCCAAAAAAAGACACACCAACAACTCCCAAAACATTTCTTGGCATCACATCTAGTTCCCTCATTTGTACTCCTTCCCAACTCAGCAACATAATGTAGGGATCTTACCCTTATCCTATCCTAAAAACATGAAGTTTGTTCGGGTACTAATCATGAATCCCATGTAGTGTGTGAATATAACTTAGTAAGCCACCACCAATGGAATCTAAAATAATACCTAGTCTATAATTGTGTATATTCATTATATATAATAATATAAAATAATCCAATTAAATATCCATCAAATTTCATTATTTATTAATTAACCAGATAGATTTTCTTGTTTAACTCTGACCCCAGAACCATCAATACCTATATGGGACCCTGATGAAGATTGAACCATAAGACATAGGGATTCACAATTCATTATTTCATGAGATTTCATCATTCACTTCGAATAAATTTCATTGCACAGATACTTGGATCACTATTCTGATGGAAACGTATTGGTGCTTGAACATCATGTCTAGAACCCTGGGGGTATTTAGAACATCACTCCTAACCCACACATTATTTTTATAACATATTGGTATATGTATCATTAGTCTCTATCACACACTCATTATCATATATATGAATCTGGTTACTAAAATTCCATTTCCAGCACCTGTGGGTATTTGGAACGTTAGATCTCATCACACATCCCATTTATAAATCATTCGCATGAATCACATATATGAAATTTATCAAGGTTAGTCATCATTATCTTTATTATTAAACATTCTCAACATGGTATATCATTTCTCTTTTGTCGCAAAAATCTTGGTTCATCATTTATATCACATTGAATAATATGAACTATTAATAATTAAACCATTTAACAACATTTAATCATAATATTTATTAACCCTTAATGGTTGAGAAAAAAAATTTAATCCAAATTATTAATCAATACTATAATCCCATAAATTGACTGATTTTATTATTCCAAAATCCAGCCAATTTCATAATCCCAATATCCCACCAATTTGATAATTCCATTAATTAATTTAACAAATTATGTAATCTAGTTCAAGATTTAATTTCCAAATGAGGAAATTTAAATTCGAGAATTACATACATGAAATTATAATACTACACTATGGGAATTGAAATTTATAACACATACCTCAATATAATTTACGAGCATTCTCTATGTCAAAAATCCGCAAATTGAAATGAAACATTCATGATCACAAGGATATGGACCTAAACCAAATAGAAAAATCAAATGGATAAAAATCCATTAAAAACTATATATAATCCTTTTCTAATAGAGGAACGTTTATCCCTATTCATGTCTAAATAGAGATAGGAAAGAGATGAGACTAAATGGGAAAGAGAAATCACTTACTAGAGGAGATATGATCCTTTAAACGGGTCTTCAATTCATCAAGAACAGAGTTTTAGGAGCCTTCAAATCCTCTTAGGATCATCAAAAAACATAGGAATGTGTTTAGTTCCATGTAGGGGTGATGAGAGATTAATACCGAGGTTTTTTTTTTGATTTTTCATAATTCCTTAGTGGTTTAATTACCATCGTGCATGGTTTCTTTTACAGGGCACACAATATGGAAAACCTTTCACACTAACCTTGCACCCCTGCTGGTGGGGTTAATGGTAACTCTTAATTGGGAACATTGTTTGACAAACCATGCATCATCCATGAAAACCCCATGATATCAGGAGTGCATGGTTTTCTAGGCTAGGTGCATGGTTTGTGAAAATCATGCACTAACCACACACTACCCAAGATCCCTCTGAAAAATTAAAAAATTTACTCAAACACACCAAATACAAGCATAAACCAAAGTATAATCAAAGAATGGAAAAGGTGTTCCTGTAAAGGAACAAGATACATCTTCAGAAAAAGTCAAGATCTTAAAATCTCCCCACCTTATAACATATTGTCCTAGAGTTATGCTCTCAAGCATATCTAAGTGTACAAGTTAAAAAGAATCGGCCATTGAGACCACATATATGCTTATCTATCCCATTTCTCCACTTCAATTCGGTCATATTTCCATAATACTCAAACTATCGACAAAAACATCCCCAAAAAATCTTCTCACTATGATCCATAACACGTATCAAAAAACTCCTTTGAGGACGTATCAGTATCTAGCTCAATATCATCACCATCGGACACATGAGAAGGGTTTGGGTGATACAACCAAATCTATGACACATTAAAATAATATTGCATATCACTATACCTATGTGGAAGAGTTAATCGATATAACCCAAGCCTGATTCTATCCACAATATCCAAAGGTCCAACAAACCTAGGTGTTAACATTCTCTCCCTCTAAATCCAACGGTGACCAAATCAAGGTGACACTTGATGGAAATCACTACCACCCACAATATGCTAATGGGGTCAACAATGTCTGACAGAATACAACTTCTGACTATTCTAAGCCATAGCTATACGATTAGAAATTAAATAAACCTGATCTGATGTCTCTTGAATGAGACTCTATCCCAATAGCTTTGACTCACCTGCCTCCATCCAGCATCAAGGTGATATGCATGGCCTAATATAAAGAGCCTCATATGGTTCCATACGAATAGTCACCTGATAATTGTTGTTATAGGTGAAGTTAATGATCTCAATGTACTTCTCCAAATAAAAACAAAAGTTAAGAATGTACACCCAAAAAATATCCTCTAACACCATTATATATTGTTCTAACTATGCAACTATCTATGGGTAAAAATCCATACTCAGTAATTCATGTGTACCATGTTCCTTGTGCAATACTTTCCAGAAGCGTGAAGTGAAGTGTGAGTCATGGTATAAAACTATAATTCAAAAAAACCCGTGTGTATGAGATATCTTCTAAATGTTCATGTCCCCAAATATTTTTATTAAGGAAATATCCTAGATATAAAATAAATGCACTACATTTTTCAATCGGTCCACAATAATCCAAATAGAGTCATTTTTTCAAGGTATCCTTGGTATACCCACCATGATGTCCATGGTAACTTCATCCCACTTCCATTTCGGAATGGAAAATTACTATAGTAAACCAATAGGCCATTAATTCTTGGCCTTCACCTATTGATAGGTGTATCATTGTTTCACCAACCTTGTAATCTTATTTTTTATATCTCTCCACCAATACTATTGATATAGATCGTGATGCATTTTTGTCAAACTGAGATTCACCATCCACTTAAAGGCATGAAGCTCATGCATCCACTCCCCACATATACACATAGGCACAAATACATGATTTTGGACATATATAATCTCATCCTTATCTATAGTCTAATATTATGGGGAAACCCCACCTTCAAGGATTTCATTCAAGGGAAAACACTTCAGATCATCATTCTATCTTTACCTAATTTTTCTCTAAAGTGTAGATTCCAATGATACTAAAAAATGGTTATCCATTCTTGTCCCTCATGAACCACAAGATGTCTCTCAGTAAGTAAATTCATCATCATCCACTTTGAACTAGACTCATGAACTGTGAGAGTCTATATTTTACTACTTAAATCATCAGCAACATTGTTTCCCTTCCCGATAGTATATTCTTGATAAAAAACAAATGACTATATATAATAAACCAACCTTTACTATTTGAGATTCAAATATAATTGGGATAATATATACATAAAATTATTTTTATTAGTATACATAGTAATCTATTCACCCAAAAGATAATGACACCAACACTTCAAGTCATATACCACAATATGTAACTTGATGTCATGTATATGATAATCCCCTTCACGTGACCTCAATTTTTATTACCCATGCACTAAAAATAAATCCCCATATATCAACACTACACCAATTCTTATCCCGAACACATCAAAAAACACCATATAATCCTCACTAGGCTTAGGTAGGATCAAAATTTGTGTAGTGTTCAAATGCTCAGTCAACTCCTGGAATACATTGTCATATTCTCTATAACATTAAAGCTTAACTCCCGTCATGTTCAAGACCAAAAGAGGTTCTTCTAAGATGGAAAATTTCTAGACGAACCTCTGATAAAAACCCACTAATCCAAAAAATATATGGATGTCAAAATAATACATAGTTTTCTCCCAAAAAACGACTGATCGAACCTTCTCTAGGTCCACTGAAACACCTTCCTCTGAGATGATGTGACCAAATAAATGTGTGTGATTGAATCTGAATTGGACCTTAGATATATTGGATATATAATCATTCCTATCTCATTATACTCAAGATGATTACAAGATGTTGGGAATTATTTTCATGAGTGTTTAAGTACATCAATATCTCATCTATAAATACAACCACAATATGATCCAAGTACAGGTGTAATATTTGGTTCATCAATGCCATAAACACTTATAAAGAGTTCGTTAGCCTGAACAACAACACAATGAAATCATATAGACTATAAATACTTCATAAATCTACCCATGATATATCATAAGGATGAAATATGAGTTTATGATACCCTGATCTCATGTCAATAATAGATAAAAAACAAGTTTCTCTAAAATGATCAAAGATATCATCATTACGCAAAATAGGATACTAGTTATCTACATCCATCTTATCCAAAATTAGGTAATAGACACATAATTGCAAGTGTCCATTATCCTTATTAGAAAATAAAAATAGATAATTCCAGGGTGATGTACATAGAAAAATAAAAACCGTATCCATCAACTCTTCTAGTTGAGTCATAATAGCTTGAAGCTGTATTGGTTCCATTATATAAGGTGGAATGGAAACATACTCATCTCTAGGTACAATCTCAGTTGTAAAATAAAAATATATATTTGGTAAAAAACATGAAAATTCTTCCAGAAACAAGTCCTGGAATTAATCTACTATGGGTGGAAAGACAACATTCTTCACACTCCCATCATCTAGTAAAGGAATTGAAATATGGGCGGTGATCTCCCCATGTTGCAGATGAATTGGACTTTTATGGCCCGCCATGAAATCCCACTCTCCACGATGAACATAATTGTCACCCTCATGAGATGTAAAATTCACTCTCCTATGAAAATAGTTGTTATTCTCTCAGTACACTACTAGTCGATCTATACCTAAAATCAACTCGAAGTCTGACATGTCAAGGATGTAATTCTCCAAAATAAATTTATATTCACACTATCTATGGAAGTGTTCTAACCTATTACACTAGTGGAAAAGAACTCAATAATGGTCCCCAACAACTGATATTCCTCCATATCCACTCATATTTCTAATGGTTTGTTCAACATCCTCCTAGAGACACTTTCAACCCTTAGAAGACTTATCTCATGATAATCCAGCAAAAACCACATGTCTTCCAATAGAATCCTCCTTCAACTTCCCCTCATATATGAGAGCATGATTCACCTAATACGAAAAATTATTCATCATAAATATGTTAATCTGGGACATTATTTCACATCTAATACCATCCTAAAAATGTTTCTCTATAGACACCTCATCATATTCCCACACAAGAAAAAATATATGAAAATTAGAAAAGTGACCAGCATAGTCCATCACTGATATACTCCCCTAGTTTAACCTCATAAACTCAGATTCACTCTAATTTTTTAGCATATTAGGTTAAAAGTGATCCAGTAACTTCTCCTAAAAGTCCTCCCACTCCGTATTCTTCAGTTTTCCATCCCAATTCTGGATGTCCCACCAATTATTTACTTGACCATGTAACATATAAGCATCCAGTTTGACCCTATTCTTAAAAGGAGTTTTTAATTGGTCAAGGATTTTCTGGATATATTCAATCCATAACAGAGCTACCGTAGGTCCACCATCTCCAATTAATTTTTTAGGGTGATGAAACTTGAACTCCAAATTCAATTAAAATATACTCTCCAAACCCCAATCTAGGACTCTTTCCATAATCAAGATAAAGAAATAAAATTTCTCATGGATGTGCTCTCTCGACCCTTCACCCAGAACTATTGGGTCCTAAGGATCCACTACTAGAGGTACTTTTCCAAACATTTTATTCTACCATCCTATCATTAAGTGTTGTCATGGAGTCATATCTATACAATTACAAAAACATGTATGAGCACACATAACAAGTCATTATAACATTTACATAAGAGGACTTAACGTAAATCCATAACAAATCATTCCGCATACCCTGTTACATGATCAAAACTAAGGCACTATCACTACCCTCAACCATCCCTCATCTAGGTCAGGGTTCACATTGGGGAAAACATTCTCATTTATATAGGATTATCATCAAACAACTTTTTATCCATTTTAATTTTCACATTTATCATAATTTTACAAATGTAAATTAACTATTAGAAACCATTCTATTTAATTTACACCAGTAAAGAAAAGAATTTTCATCTAATCAACTCACCAAAAACCTTCTTTTCTATGCATACCTAAAATGATGCATGTGACAATAAGTCCTCAGTACCTAAAATGAATAATTTTTACACAACTATCATGCCAAACCGAGACATGATGTAAAAATATCATAAAATAATCACATCACATAATAAGGGAATCAACCAAGGTAAAATAACATTCAACTATAACAGAAAACATCAATTACAGCAATCCCACCCTGGTTACTGGGTTTTCTCCATAAATGGGTTAGGTACTCCCATTAATGATCTCATAACCCTGTCCTAACTCATCTGAGTATCCTGTATACCTTTTCCAAATAGTAAGATAAAATAAAAGAAAATAAAACAAATTTGAAACTACTTTGTAATGTCCTGGACTAGGTGGCACATACTGGTGCCCCAAGATGATTGGTTATATGACTATAGGAATGCCTTCTTATATGCCAGAGGCTATGGACTAGCATCGAGGGTCTAATGTACATCATCTGGAGACTATACTCTCAATATCAATGTAGACCAAAAATAGAAGGAATAAAAAATAATAAAATAAAAAACATCCAATAACCAGAATAATACCATAACCAATATAGACCAGTGTCACATGATAAACCAGAAAAGGAATAATAGTATCCAAACCAAAACATTAGTCATGAAATTCCATATATGTGTCAAGTGTCAATATGAAAAACCAAAATAAATACACACAGAAAATTTATAAAGTGGGTCCTGATCTCATGTCATGTTCCCTCTTTTGTGATCCTTCCCAACTCATATATGAAACAAATGGCTCTTTACCTTATCATATCATACAAACATAAAGTCTATTTGGGTTCCGATCATGTAACCTGAGTAGTGTGTGAGTACAACTCAGTAGGCCCCCACCAACAGTGTCTAAAATAATATCTAGTCTATAAAAATGTATGTAGTTGTTTAAATAATAAAATACAATAAACAAAGTAAACATATATAAAATTTCATTTTTCATTCTTTACCCACATATATTTTTCAAGTTCCCTATGAAATATTAAACATGAATACTTTCTACTGCTCATTCCAGAGTCTGAACCATAAAACATAGGGAATCATGATTCATTATATAATGGGATTTCATCATTCATTTAAATTAAATATCATTTCATAGCTACATGGAACACCACTACAATTCCAAATTCATGGTCCTAGAACATCCTTTCTAGAACCTTGTGGGTATTAGGAGCATTAGTCCCTATCCAACACCTATTTATAATCACATATGGGTTTTTAGAGCATCTGTCCCTATCCCAAACTCATTATCACATGCACAGATTTGGTGACTAGAATGCCATGGATAACACCCTGTTGGTATTTAGAGTGTCATTCATTATCCCACACCCCATTTTTCAATCATTCACATATATAAAATATATCACATTTATCAAGGTAAATTATCATTAACCTTCTTTTAAAATATTCTCCTCATGGTATACCATTTCAATTTATCACAACAATCATGGTTCTTCATTTACATCACATAGAATAATATGAACTATTCATCATTAGACCATTTATCAACATGTAATCATAATATTCAACAACCCTTCCAGGTTAGGCCAACCAACTCATTGATCCCAATTATCAATCAACCCCCTTAAACCAATCAATTAACCAATTTAACTAATTCAAAATCCCACTTATTTTATAATCCTAATCACATTCCAATTTCATAATTTTATTAATTAATTTAATCAATTAATTAATCCCATTCAAGATTAAATCTGAAAATGTATAATTTTAAACTAAACAATTAATTAAATTAAATTATAATTTATTACTATTGGAAATAACATTTATACCATCTTCCTCGAGATCATTGATGAGCATTCACCAATCCAGAATTCCCAAAACTGAAACAAAGCATTCAAGATCACAACGACACGAATAATATAGTACCAAAACCAAACATCAAAATCAAATGGATCAATATCCACAAAATACATTATCTAAAAATTACCCAACAGAGGAAAACATATCCATATTTATTTGGAAAGAGATATGGGAGAGAGAGGAATCCAAACGGGGAAGAAAATCACTTACCAACTGAGCTATGATCCTTCAAATACATCATCAACTCATTAAAAACATAGTTTGAGGAGCCTTGGAATGCTCTTGAAATATTTAAACATTATTAGATTATGTTTATTTCCATGTGGGGGAAATTAAATATTAATACTGGGGGGTTAAAAAAATTATAATTTTTCTGGGATAAAAATTCCCAACTGAATGGTTTCTTATACAGAGCACATGGTTTGGGAAACTGTGTGCCCAAACTGTGCACCCATATTAGAGGGGAATGTGATTACTCCTATGATAGGACAAGATTTGAAAAATTGTGAACCAACTATGAAAACCCCACTATCTCAAGGGTGTATGGTTTTCTGGTTATGATGCATTGTTTGGAAGAACTAAGCACCAACCACACACTTCCCAAAATCCCTTATAAAATAAAAAATTCACCAGGACAATCCCAAGACAAGCCTAGTCCAAGGAATAAAAAAAAAGTAAAAATAGTATCTGAAAATGAGCCTGATATATCTTCATAAATGTTAAGGGTCTTATAAATTTCCAGAACTAATATTGAATATGTGGTAGCGAAAACTGTCTATGCTCAAGTGTTGTGAATGTATCACACACACACATATTTTTACATGAGTTTTACTAAAAGACCTATTATTTGTGAAAAAAAATATTATTTCTATTTTAAATAAATTATCACATCATTCATGTTTGAAGAATATATATATATAAGACACCACTTCTTTATGGATCACACACTGAAAAAAGATATTGTCCTCATGTTTTCATATCTAAAAATTATCTTATTAAAATTTTTACTAAACATTTTAATTCTAATATAGTTGAATACATGATATATAAGTTAGGTATGGTAAAAATCAAATGATCAAAATTTCCAAAAAAAAATCATATCTCTTTAAATTAAAAAAATCATAAAGAACTGAGGATTATATTCTTTATTTTTTATAAATTTTAGTTAATTTTCGTTCCAGGTTACACTTGATTTCTATTAAAATGATTAGTAACTATATTGAATTATTTTATTATAATTTATCAAATTATATATCATCATATGTTTCCCTACATTTTGAGTCTAATTTTAAATGTACATACAATGGTATTTTTTCATAATTTTAAGAAAATGAAAATTTTCATCAATCTGAAATATTTTCTAATCTACTGGTATAACTTTTATATTTTAAGATTACATTAATTTTTTTATGAAAAAATCCATTAAATATTTATTTTATTACTCTTTTTTTATTTAATAATATATTATAAATTTTACAACTTATTTTTTAACTATATTCAATCAAACAAGATCACTCATAGGAATCAAGAGATTACTGCCAAAAATTTCTACTCTGTTAAACTTTTATCATTCAGTAATTATCTCAAAAAAATATAAATTTAATAGGTTTTACAGAAATATATATTGATAATTATTTTTTCTCTCACTTAATTATTCTATATTAAAAATTATTTATTAATTATTTTAGATAGGGGTAGTATATTTATTTTTTATTGTTTCTCAATTGATTAATTTATCCTTTAAATTCATTTTATAAAAAT
The DNA here is from genome assembly GCA_963277665.1 of Viscum album. Lineage (NCBI taxonomy): Eukaryota > Viridiplantae > Streptophyta > Magnoliopsida > Santalales > Viscaceae > Viscum > Viscum album. The sequence continues at coordinate 490,954,436 of OY728140.1, read as the reverse complement.
AATAAAGGGGTAAAACTCATAGAATATTATGTTTGTATTGGTAATTTTCTTACGAAATTATGTTTTTGTTTTTTCACATTATTTTTTTCTAATAATAAAATTATAAGGAATTAGGTTTTCATTAGCTTTAATTGATTCTAATGAGTTTTTGGGGAATTGTTCCTTACATATGTTTCTTGAAAAGTGGGGATAAATGAAAGGGAAAATTTTATTTGGGATTTTTTGTAAATATCATAAAAAAGAAACATTAAAATTAATTTGGAATTTAATATTTCATTTCATATTTTTTTCCAAAAATGTTGTTGTTGTTGAATCAAAGACTCATTTTATCGTTATTTTTTTAAAATCACAATACACTCATGTGGGAATTTAATTTAGTATTGTTATTTCTATGTTTTATGTTGTGTTGGATAAAATTATAGTAATTTTACCTCCACAGATTCTATCCTGGTCTGAATTATAGTGAAAATATAGAGGACTTAGGTTTTTTACCCAATTACATTCACTAAATGAAGGATCACTATAGTGGTGTTTTCTTACTTAATCAGAAGATGTGAAAATACACTAAGTATTGTAGAAGATGGTGATGAAGGCTCTTATTCTATTATAAATAATCCCGAATAGTGAGGAATTTGGCCTTTGAAGTTTTTTCTATAAATAGAGCCACAATTTTAAAAACTAGAATAATGATACATTATGTTTCTTTGAGTATACAAAATAAATATCTTCAATCAATCACTTTGATGTTTTGAAACTTTTTATTCAATTGAAGGACTATGATAATTATAATCATTATTTTTTGGAGTTTTTTAAAATATTTTGTCTTATGGGGATTTAATTGTAGTGATATATTTATTTCTTATTGTAATTGTTTTGTGTATGATACTTAAAGATCAATGGATTCCATAAAAAACATAGATTTTTTGCAATTAGTCATGATCAAGGGATTCTATATGAGGAAGACATAGTTATACCAATCATTTGATAGATGGATTCCAATGAGAAGTAAATAATAGCTATTGTTAAGACACTGATCCCTATCAGTAATTCCATCATATATCATTAACATGAAAAATCATAATTCCATCATAGCTTAATTAACTTATGGGAAGGGAAATGATTTCATGAAAAATTATATTTAAAATTTTCATAATCCATCTATAGAAATAAAGTGTATGTTATCATTATATAATATCCCAATTAATGCATAATAAATATTAAAGAATGTAGATATAGAAAAAATATAAAATTTTAAAGATCATTACAAAATAAATTAGAAAGTAATAAAAAATATTCATTAATAATGATAACATTTATTTTAAAAGAATATATTTTATAAAAAATGTAATAAAATTTTCTTTGGAAAACTAAAAAAATTATAAAGTAATTTTATTAAGTAATAATAAATAAGTTTGTGGGAATATTCATTCATATAGAATATGGTAAAATGATTAATTTCATACATTTGTAAAGAAAGTAATAGTAAATAGTAATTAACCCATGTGGAGACTATTACAAATAAATTTATTTTTTTCTCATATAAATAAATTCATGTATAATAGTAATTGACTATAGAAATAATATATGTTTTGTGAAGGATACTTATAAATAAAATAATGAATTTGAACCTGGAGGAGATAGATTCCCAGTTGAAAAGAATAAATAATTTTGTATATGGTTATAGGTAATATTTCGACTAAATTATGAACCAATGGGACAAAAATGGTAGGAAGACATATAAACAAAAGATAAACCTAATTTTTTATAAAATATATTAGGTTTTATAAAGAAATTAAATATAATTTCTCAAAGTAATTCATACATAATCAATCATTATTTCAATGTGATATTGGAAATAGAACCCTTACCTCACACATTCTTTTGCTCGAATGTATTCTAAAACCCTATATAATAAATTTTGGTTTATGATTCATGTGTATAAGATAGTTATTCATACTTGTATTACTTAATAATATTCATTAATAATTCATATCAGCCATATATTAATGATTTATTATTTAAATTAATATATGAGTGTTACTTGCTTTGTTTTCAATGCAAGCTTTAGTTTGTGGATCCTAGTCCTTTCTCCGTGATCATAGGTTTATCACCTTAATAATTTTTGTAAATACTTATCATATGATTCTTTTATCCCTTCTCGGTTGCATATTTTAATATCTTGTTATTTATAAATCTCTTATTCGCTCTTCACCCCAACCACTTGTACAAAGAATCTATGGTGCTTCAAGATTGGTATGTGGTAGGAGAATGCAGAACTATTAGTTCGGTCCTGAGGGTTATCAATTGGGAATAGTAAGGGGTGGTCTATTTTCTATTGTTATTATTCAATGGTAATATGTTCTTGGATGGTGTCCCTTTATTCTTTTAGCTTCACATAATTTTTTGTAACTCTACTAAGGATGTTACAATCATTATGTATCATCCCTTTTAGATTAATCGCTAATGGGTTGGGTCCTAACCTTCCACTCTTATGTGTACCATGTTGGGGTTTTATCTCTAGGGTGTTTGATGATCTTAATGTATAGTAGCATGTAGAATGGGTGTATATCGTCTCAGTAGTCCTATAGTTCCTTGTTCAAGGGTTCTGACAACAAAGAATTCACCATCTGTCACTCTCCTCCAATAGTTCCATTTTGGATCTTTGACTTCCAGTAATACCCTTACTGTGGAATGGATTCGGCTCCTTCACATTTTCCCATCTCAATATTACATTTCATCAACCTCCTATACCATTTTTTCATATTCCATCATGCATGAACCCATTATACCCATCTTTGAAGTATTTTATATCACTTTTGGTTGTATAAGTGGAACTTGTGATGGAAGACTATCTAGGTGTTTTTTTTACCATTTTGGTTGTTTTTGTTCTAGGTGACTGGTGTTTGTTAGAGGGACCAACTATGGTGAAATTCAGTGCCTCTCTAGAGTCCTCCTTTCTTTGATATTCCTAAATGGACTTTTTGGTGTAGAAACATTTCATGTCCCAATATAGAAATAGGACATGTGACATGTGTTTGATGTAAAATGAATTATGGAGGTTGGTGGGTGTGTGGAACGTGGTTTGGTGTGTGGGCATGGGGTATGTTGTCATGTTGGGTGTCCCCAACCTTTTTTAGAGTTTCTCCCCCATGAAATCATAATTAGGGGTTCATGTTGGTTCCCTCTACACCTTGTCAACTTTTTATGCCCATACAATCCCCACACAACTTTTTTTAAAGGGGTTCTTTGAAAAATAAAAATATGGATTATCACTCATTCAATTAAATAAAAATAACTTATTTTATTAATGAATATACTTATATGTATTACCACCCCATAATTGTGAAAAAATATTAAATTCATAATTATTACGTCTTATTACTATTATTTATGTTTCCATATTTATTCATGATGTGAAAGTTATAACATCATTCATGTGTGTGGTAAAACTGACCAAATCATGAACATGTTATGATGATTGAATGACTAATAACATGTCATTATACAGAAATTGTTAGGTCCACTAGACTAGATACCCTGAGGGGGGGGGGTGTGCATCAGGGTATGACAGATTAAAACAACTTCCCCTTTTGATCTTGTTTTTCTATTAGACAAAACCCTCTTCTCTCTCCTTCCCGATGCAGAGTATGAGCAAACTTTAAAGAATGAACTGGACACAGCGATTTTTACTTGGTTCACCCTCACTAGGCTACGTCCAAGGAGCATACACCGGTCGTGTGCCGATGTACCAAATCCACTATAAGCATACTATTGTTTACAAGTTCGAAGTGGACTCACTCTCCCTCCTGTTTTACAACCACTCACAATTTGAGAACTCACTGCTCTCTTAACTGAAGTGAGCTCACTGCTTCTTCAGAAGATCCAATCACAGTTTATAGACCTGTAGGTCTCTTCATTTGCATCAAAGAATGCATCCTCAACTGTTGATAGATGCTCTGTTGAAGACCAAATTTCATCCAATGATGAATAACCCATTTCCCCTAAACACTGGGTAATTCCTTTGGAAAAACCTTCGTAAAGCACCCTACTTTGCAAGGATCCCAATTTTGCGAAGCTCAAACAAGCCTTCGCGAAGCTTCTGCCTTTTCGTGAATCACTCTCACGAAGCACTATTGTGAAGCTCAAGTTGTTTCAGAGCAACTTCCCTCGCGAAGCTCGCTGATCCAATGCGGAGCGCGCAACTTTCATGGAGCTACAATAGCCGACGTGAAGCTCTTCTTTCGCGAAGCACACAGGCCACGCGAACAACCTTCAAAAAACGAGAGTGAAAGATCTTCTTAGAAAATTATCTTCTCCTCTCAAGGGGGTCGACCTCTATTTATAGCCAATTCCACCGACACTCGACCCTTCGGCGTGAAGTCTGCGCCACCTGATCTCAAATCGCGAAGCTCAGATGTTTTTGCCGGAATTTTGTCAATATCACAAAGTACCACGGAAAATTTCCGATCGCGGAGCTCGTCGTAATCACAGAACATCACCGTCAAAATTATTTTGTGCCTTCTCCGTGAAGCTCCCTCACAAATCCCATCACCTCCGCGATGCACTTCAATTTCTATCGTTCGTGAATCTTTGACATAATCACAAAAAATCACCACCATCATTCTTCTGGTCTTCGTGAATTCAAAACCATGAAGTCTTTCTTCGCGAAATTCATGCCTTTTCCATATTAAAATATGATCTTCATGGATATCCACTTTTCGCGATTCTCACCAACCTCCAAATTTTGGACCCCAAAAATTTGGCAAACACTGGAAAACGGCGCCACCTTGTACTGCACTTTTGCACCACCTCCAGATCGTCCTTTCCATTGTCATTGTTCTTTGTCAACATGGATTGTCAACAACTTCTCTAGAACTCAACAATTTTTCATGGAAACATTCTTTGTCAACAAACACAATAAACCCAAAAATTCTGCAATGTTCCCTTGAGAGATTTTTCCCAACAATCTCCCCCTTTGGGATTGTTGACAACTCTTCATAACTCTTCTCAGAATGATTTTATGCACTTTGATACCTCTCTGAATCTCCTTCCAGCCGCTACCACCATTCGCCTCTTGTAATTCTGATAGCATTCGAGGAATCACTTAACACGTACTCTAGGCCCACATGAGCAATGCTCGGTGTGAGAAACAATAGTAGTATGCAAAATTCATCAATGAAACACCTCATGCTAGACCCCAATTTTCGATTCCAAACTGATACCAATGGATAAATTGATGCAAATTGTTGGACCAAAATGATACCAATTCATGATAGCTAGACACCTTCTCACACCATTCCAACATCACTCTTCTGCTTTTATCACGATCCTGTGCTGTCGTGATATCTATTCTTTAATCGATCACTTCTAGCATCGTCTGATTTAAAACGCTACCCCTTTCTCATTGCTCCCCCTATCTCGCTGCTCCACCTGTCAGCTTCTCCCCATACCATTCTTGATTTATCAAATTTCCACATTGTCTCCCCCTTGAACAATCACTATATTCTCCCCCTTGTTAAACGAACCCAATGGTCACTCTTTTGTAGTCTGTAACAGAGTAGAGAATGCATATCAACACCTTATGGAAAAACACATTATACCTCAGGGAGAGGGGATTACTCCGAATCCACATGCTTTCAAGCGTGGGGAGTCAACTGAACTCATAGAGCCAGTCGACGTCTCTCAAAAGCTTCCTTGGGTAAGGCCTTTGTCAGAATGTCTGTAACCTGTAGCTCTGTAGGCATATACTCCAACTTCATAATTCCCTGCTCAACCTTCTCCTTGATAAAATGATATTTGATCTCAATGTGATTTGTACTTGAGTGATGGACATGATTTTTGATAAGATTTATAGCACTTGAGTTATCGAACTGGATTCTGATCAGAGATTTCTCTTCAACTCCTATATCATCAAGATGCTACTTCATCCACAATAATTGTGTGCATTCTTGAGTGGCCACAATGTACTCAGCTTCTGTGGTGCTCAAGGAAATGCAATATTTCTTCTTGATTAGCCAAGAAACACACAATCTTCCAAGATAGAAAGCACTTCCTGACGTTGACTTCCTCTCATCCGCTGAACCAGCACAATCTGCATTAGTATATCCCAATAATTCTGACTGATTTTTTCTATTATACACCAAGTCGGTGTCCACCGAGCCATTGATATACCAAAGTATTCTTTTCACTGCAAGCATGTGGCTTTCATTGGGATTACTCTGATATCTCACTGCTTGGAATGTGGCGAATACAATTCCAGGCCTTGTTGCAGTAAAGTATAGAAAACTTCCAATGATTTTCCTATATTCTGTGATATTAACTGCCTTTCTATCCTCATCTTTGGACAATTTCATCTCGGTATCTACCAGAGTCTTCATCTCCTTCGAATTTTCCATTCCAAATCTTTTCAAAACCTCCTTTGCATATTTGGATTGTGAAATGAATGTTCCAGCCCTTCCTTGTATCACCTGTAGACCAAGGAAAAATGATGGCTCTTCAATCATTGACATTTCAAACTCACTTTTCATGAATTCGGAAAACTGTCTTCACTGAGCTTCATCTGATCCACCAAATATTATTTCATCGACATAAACCAATACCATCATCCTTTGATTACTATTGTTGTTGAAATAGAGATTGTAATAAACTCCCCCATGCTAGAAACCAAGTTTCTTCAAGTATTGATCATGCCTTGAGTACCATGCTCTTGGTTCTTGTTTCAGCCCATACAACGCCTTCTTCAGTCTGCAAAGCTTTTTATCATCTTCATGAATGAGAAAACCATCTGGTTACTTGATATACACTTCCTACTCCAGAACCCCATTCAAGAATGCAGATTTGACATCCATCTGGAACACATTGAACATTCGTTGCACTATGATGGCTAGGAATAATCTGATAGTCTCCATCCTTGCAACCGGTAAAAATGTTTCATCAACATCTATTCCCTCGATCTGGGAGTACCCCTGGCACACTAGTCGTGATTTTTTTTCTAATCAATATGTAATCTTCATTAATCTTGTTGCGATAGACCCATTTAGTCCCGATGACATTCTTATCTGCTGGCTTCAAAACAATCTCCCATGTTTGATTCTTCAAAATCTGATCTAGCTCTTCATTCATTTCTTGAATCCATTTTTCATCTTCAGCTGCATCAACAAAGCATTTCGGCTCAACCTAAGATAGAAAAGATGTTTGCTGCAATCATTTCATTCTCCTAGTCTGAACCAGAGTAGAATGATCACCAATGATATTCTGCCTATAAATTTCAGCTCGACTCCTTGGCTTTTGTGAAGATACAGACTTTACTTCCTCGTGATCATCATCAATATCTTCTTCTGAATCCACATCAACCACTTGTGCTTCCCCTGCGTTGATTTCTTCCTCATCACTCTCATCAAGAAATTGTTCACTGCATTATTGAATGATCTCCTCATTCTCCACTACAGTGACATCATTTCTCTCAACTACTTTTCCCAGCCTTTTGTTAAAGCATTTATATGCCTTGATTTTTCCTGAGTATCCAAGGAATATCCCCTCATCTCTTTGAGACTCATATTTTATATGTTTTTTCTTTTTGAGGATAAAGCACTTACTTCAAAATATTCAGATGTATTTCCCTGTTGACTTCATTCCATACCGCATCTCATATGGATTCTTTCCTTCCTTTGGACACAACAGATCCCTGTTAAAAATGTAGACTGATGTTAAAAATGATTCCTTCCAAAATTTCTCTGGTAGGTCATTTTCAATGAGCATCGTTCTGGACATGTTGTTGATGATTATATTTCTCCTTTTAACCACTCCCTTCTGTTGGATAGATCTTACTGATGAAAATTGATTCCTTATCCCGTCTTTCTCGAGATAATGTTCCACCTGACTGTTTGTGAATTCTGTACCATTGTCAGTACGAAACTTCAGAATTTTCTATCCAAGCATCTTTTCACACTCTCTTCGGTACTGTTTTAAGCAGCTGAACACATAAGACTTATGAGAAATAACTAATACCTATGCAATTCTACTATAGTCATCAATGAAAAGAATGTTATACCTCTTTCTATCAATTTCTCTTGGTGTGATAGGTCCACAAACATCTACATGCACCAATTTGAGCACTCTTGTTGACTTCTTTTCTTTTTCATTATACGTGTTTTTAATGAGATTCCCTTGTTTACATGCGTCGCACGTGTGAGTATGATCACGTGATATCTTGGGTAGGTCTCTTGTTGCATCACACCTTACCAAATCTTCTAGGGATGGTTGGCATAGACGACCTAGTCATTTATTCCACAACATGTTTTCTTCCGCTCTGAACAGAATACACATATCTTCTTCTCCACTTACCAAGTAGAGATTTCCCTTTGTTCTTTTTCCCTGTAGAACCACTACACCGTCTCTTCCTTTGATGATACACACCATCTTAGTAAACCTTATAGAATGTCCTGAGTCACATAGTTGACTAACGCTGAGAAAATTGTAAATGAGGCCTTCTACTACTAAGACATCAGCACGTCTCATCTCTCTGCCCCCAAACTTGGCCTTTTCTGATCCAATTATCTTCAGCCCTTCATCATTTCCAAACTTGAAATCCCTCTTTGTCATATTATATGCTTGTGAAAAGATCCTTATTACCTATCATGTGAGATGTGCAACCGCTGTCAATGATCCACACACCAGAGCGATCTGATGCTTTAAGGGAAATTTCTGAAACCACTGACTTCTCATCCTTTCTCTTCATGGTCCATATTCTTGCCTTCATACTTGAGATGGTTTGCGAATTATCATCATTCTCAGAGTATGATGGACCTTCTTCATCCTGAAAAGGTGAAAATCTATTTTGTGTTTTCAACTCACCTGTTGGTTCATTGATCTGCTGTCAATGAACATTTGGGTTTTTCATTGGCATATTCCTTTGTATGGTCGAAGGGAAATACCTAGACATGTTCCCAAATCCCCCTTACCAAAAACAATGACCTTTGAAATATGTTCTAGAGAACCTTTCTTTTTTTTGGCCACCACCTCTATTCTTGTGCCCTTAGATATCTCTTGGCTATGGAACACACATACTGTGAATGTCCCATCTTTTCACAACAATAACACCTGATATACAGCGCATTCCATCGTGTTCTTCTATACTACTAGTTTCCCTTTGGGATCTCTGAATATTATGATTCTGCCTTGTGCCCAAATCCACCTTTAGTCTCGAAGTGGGTGCTTGCGATCAGACATCAACTTTCAAAACATTCTATTTTCTATCAAGCCCTTCATCAGTCTTAGAATCTGAACAAAGTTGATTCTTCTTTTCTTCCGATACACTATTCTCCACTTTCATCTTCTTGGTTTTCTGAGTGATCTGCTTTCCTGATGACCCAATAGAAGTCAAGATTTTTTCTTAATCTTTAACCTTTTTCCACAGACCGACAACTTTTCCTTCAAGTTTGTCAATACGCTTGATTTGTTCTTTCCTTGTGTTATTCAAGCTATCGATCTCCCTTTTCTATTTATCAATTTTTATTTTATACTCACTAACTGATTCTGAGTTCTCTAGTGTTGATAACTTGAGTTTCTCGATTTCTTCCATCAACTCAGACTTCTGTTCTTCCTGTTGCTGCATATAGACTTTGGCGTCAGAAACAACTTTGTTAGCTTTCATTTTTTTGGCTCTCTAGACATCTATCTCTTCAAGAGAATCCTCTAACTCTACTTTCATTTCAACTCTTCCCTCAACTTCTTCTTCTTCATCAGCTTCAGTTTCATTATTATTCTGAGAACTGCCGAAAACTGCCACCATAGCATTTTCTCCTAGGTCTTTGCAGTTCTCTATCTCGTCAACCTCATCAACCTCAGACGTGTCTGAACTATCATATTATTTTTAAAGAAGGTTATTTTTCATAGAGAAATTTCTCTTGAGCTATTTCTTTCCATTCCCATAGGTTGAAGAATTCTTCTTGGGAATTTAGATTTCATCGACATCATCATCCTCTTGGAACTTTTTGGGGGCACTGTGCCGCAAGATGTCCAACCTTTCCACACCGAAAACAAGTAAGTGAATGTTTCCCTTTAAACATTCCTTTTCCTCTTTGAAGGTTTGAGGAGAGGAATGACATCACTTCATCTATCTCTTATTCTTCCTAATAGTCTTCAATGGTGAGCTTATTCATGTCCTTGAATGCCACCTCTTTGGATTTACCCTTTTCCACAGCATAGTTATCATAGTTTTTCATTTCATATGCAACAAGGGTGCTATGTTGGTTGTCCAATGTCAGCTCTTTCGGATATTTATCTTCCAAAACCGAAACATTTGGATTGAACCGAGGTGGAATTTTCCTCATGATGTGCTTTATAATTTTAATGTCTTCAATAACTTCTCTAAGAACTTGCATGTCTTCCACTAGAACATTTCCCCTGTCAAATAATGCATCAACAGACTCATTCAGGTTCATTCTCAGATCTTCATACTTGTTCCACAACACTTGAAGCTTTGCCTCTCTGCCATTTGTATTCCCTTCATATATATTCAATAACTTTTCCCACATGGAATGTGACGTTTTTCAAGACATCAACTTTGTATATATAGGATTGGATAGAGTTCGCCCTAAGGCATTTATTTCTTTGGCATCAGCATCCAACTCTCAACACTTAGCTTTTGATAATGAACCACTATTAATATCTGTTGTTATTCCATGCATTGCTGCTGTGAACACATCCATTCATAATGATCAGAAGTAGTGTTGCATCTGATTCTTCCATAGCTAAAAATTGTTCACGTCGAAAATTGGAATCCGTTTATGATTAGTGACCTCCATATTGATAGAGAACCACCGATATTAACCTTTACCTCTGATACCAATTTTTAGGTCCACTAGGCTAGATACCCTGAGATGGGGGGGGGGTGAATCAGGGTATGAAATATTAAAACAACTGCCCCTTTTGATCTTGTTTTGCTGTTAGACAAAACCCTCTTCTCTCTCCTTCCCGATGCAGATTATGAGCAAACATTAAAGCATGCACTGGACAGAGTGATTTTTACTTGGTTCACCCTTACTGGGCTACGTCCAAGGAGCATACACTGGCAGTGTGCCGATGTACCAAATCCACTATAAGCGCACTGTTGTTTTCAAGTTCAAAGAGGACTCCTTGTCCCTCCTGGTTTACAACCACTCACAATTTGAGAACTCACTACTCTCTTAACTAAATTGAGCTCACTACTTTTTCAGAAGACCCACTCACAGTTTATAGACCTGTAGGTATATTATTTTGCATGAAATCATGCATCCTCAACTGTTGATAGATTCTCTATTGATGTCCAAATTTCATCCACTGATGAATAACCCTTTTCCCCTGAACACTGGGAAATTTCTTTGTAAAAACCTTTGCAAAGCACCCTACTTTGCAAGGATCCCAATTTCACGAAGCTCAGAAAAGCCTTTGAGAAGCTCCTAACTTTTCGCGAAACACTCTCGCGAAGCACTATCATGAATCTCAAGTCGTTGCATAGAAACTTCCATCGCGATGCTCACTGACCCAACGCAGAGTGCGCCACTTTCGCAGATCTAAAATACCCACTATGAGGCTCTTCTTTCACAAAACACACGGGCTATGTGAACTACCATCGCGAAATGAGAGAGAAATATCTTCTTTGAAAATTATATTCTCCTCTCTAGGGGGTCGACCTCTGTTTTTAGGCAATTCCACTGACCCTCGACCATTCTGTGCAAAGTCCATGACATGTCATCTCAAATCGTGAAGCTCTGAAGTTTCTTCCGGAATTCTATCAATATCGCGAAGCACCACGAAAAATTTCTGATCGCGGAGCTCGTTGTAATCACAAGGCATCACCGTCAACATTATTTAGCGCCTTCTCCATGAAGCTCCCTCGCAAAGCCCATCACCGCCGCGATACACTTCAACCTCTTCCGTTCATGACACTTTGATTTAATCGCGAAAAATCACTTCCATCATTCTTCTAGCCTTCACTAATTCCAAACCATGAAGTCTCTATTCGCGAAATTCTTGCCTTTTCTATATTAAAATATGATCTTCCTAGATATCCACTTTTCGCGATGCTCACCAACCTCCAAATTTTGGATCCCAAAAATTTGGAAAACACTGGAAAACGGCGCCACCTTGTACTGCTCTTTTGTACCACCTCTAGATAATCCTTTCCATTGTCATCGTTCTTTGTCAACATGGGTTGTCAACAACTTCTCTGGAACTCTACAATTATTCATGGAAACCTTCTTTGTTAACAAACACAATCAACCCAAAAATTATGTAATGTTACCTTGAGGGATTTTTGCCCAACAGAAATAATATAACACATACTAAATATAATTTTTTTTCAAAAAGATTTTATTATAGTGATAAATCATATTCAAGAAATTTTGGATAAATAATATAAATAAAAATGATTAAGGAGAAGAAAGAACATATGTTGAAGATATGAATATCCACTTATAGATCCTCTAGGAAATGAGGTATTTGGTACTTCTTATTATGACCATGGGTTACAAAATATGAGATAGGATTGTGAGGGAGAGAATTTTGGATTTTATTTAAGTTATGTTATAAGGAAAGGTATTGGTTGATATCAATAGAGGTGGGGACCTTTTATAGAAACCTTGAGTGTCATTTTCATAAATACGCATTACACAATGTATAAGATTTTCATTTTAAAAAGGAAATGGGAAAAGGTGAAAAAATATCATATATGGAATAAAATGTGGTCTATCATGCCCCCATACATCCACTTAATGATTATTTTTTGTTATATATTTCTTCTTTACCCATTACTGAAACCATTTTTCCTTCTTTTAGCCTTTACCATGGCGACTAACTTTTACCTTTCTATCTTATTTTTATGCATAAAAATGGAATTGAACTTATTAAATAATATGGATATTTTGTTTCTGAATATGAAATAAAATTTATTGAATTAAATTTCTAAAAGTGATTGAAATAAATTCCCAAATAATAAATGCAAAACACATAAAAACAGTTTTTTGGAAAAACAATATTTTTATGCCCAGAATAAGAATTATATTTTCTTCCATACCGAATTGTAATCATTATATGATTGGTAATTTTTTACAATATATATAAAACAAAAAAACATTTCATTAATCATTATAGTTAAAATTTGTGAAATTTAACTTTCATATCAAAATATATATAATATTTGATTAAAATAATGTTTTTAAACAAAAAACATTACCCATGAATAACATAATCAGTTTTTGGATTTAATTAATTTATTTTACTAATAATTCCCTAAATTTCACCATTAAATTTTTTTGATATCATTATTCAAAATTAATAAATTTTAAAAAACACATAATTCCTAAAAACATATTCCTCCAAATCAATGGTTTTTTACTAAGTTAAAACTTTTTAATTTTATAAAAAATATTTATTTTCATAATTATGTTTCTTTTAAGTATATTATAATGTATTCCATTTTTAATTATAATAAAAAATTATTCACATTAGATTGTTATTTCATGTATGAATAGATATTGAATACAATAGATTTATTTAAAGAGAAATACATACTAAAATAAAAAGTTGTTACATTCTACCCACTTAAAGGAAATTACCCCTTGAAATTACATTACTATAATGAAAATTAATCATTGTACTTATACCTCATTACATCCTCTTGTTCTAGAATTTCTTTCTAAAACTTATGACCCATCTAGATATCTCTACATAGGTGATTGTTTTGGTTTCATAGTACTTTATCAATATGATCTAATATTTTTATAGGTTATTCCTTATAATAGATATCATATTATAGTTATACAACCTCATAATTCAGTACATGTGAATGGTATTGCATGTAATTCCATAAAAGTGATATATAGAACATATCATGAACTTCAGATACGGTTGGTGGATGTGTAAGATGATAATTTTTTACCCCCACGTGATTAAGTATTTTGAAATGGTAAATGTTTTTAGGGATCAACATTCATATCCTCCCAAATCTCAAAACACTCATCCATAGTGATATTTAAGAAAATACCTTATAATTAACTTTAAATTACAAATATCATTTATGATTACCATTATGTATCTTATGTTCACTTTGATTTTTTTTCACGTGCCACAAAATGGTTTGAATTTTCTATGAAATATCTTCAGCAAGATAGGGTCAAAACTGCTTATTCTCTCTAACTGCATCACAACATATTAAATTTCTATACCTCTTCCCATAAATATCCTCATATGGTGAAATTTTAATGATAAAATGTAAAAAATTATTATATGATAATTTTACTAGGGGAGTGTTTTGATTCCAAAGTCCTTTGAAATCCATTGAATATGATATCAATATATCCTCAGGATATTGAATTTTCCTTTCAGACTGCTCATTAGATTGAGGATTATAAGTGGTTCTAAATCTCAAAAATTTTTAAATTATTATTGAATAATTATTATTAACATTGAGGTAAGAACTAAATCTTGATAATATATAATGTAAATTAGTACCACATTCCTCCTTATCACTTCTATAATGAATATCTTATAAAGTTGAATGAGTGAAAAATCACCTCAAATAACACTGATAGTTTTTGGATTTATATGATGATCATCTATAACCCAAATGGATTTATGAAATTTATATGAATTGTGTAGTCAAATAATAGAATACATGGTGATGTTACCCTATTTACATACATGTATGGTAACAGTTCTATCGTCCCCTTAGAATTATATAATTATTTCATAAAATTTCTGAACACAAAGTATTGAGATATATATTCTATAATTTCCCCGTATTTATTTTCCTTCCAAAAATGATTCTTAAAATAACTATAAAACTATGTGTTCCCATGATGTATAGAGAATGATGATCTAAGTGATCCATCCAATGGACCATTATTAAATTTTTTATTAATGGGATACATATTCATTTCTCACATATTATCATTCAATTATTGTTAAAGTAATACTCTAGAATATTTCAAACCGTCTTCTATAGATCCATATCATCCTTCTATGTTTCTTTTATCTTAATATTGATGAATATTTGAGCATTAATTTGGAAAATATAGGATATCTCCTATTACATTTTGATTTCAAAGTTTATCCATTTCCAATCTACAAGTATTGGATCTCTTTAAATCCTCCTCATGGATAAGGTAGAATATTTGTGTATAATCAGAACATCATCCACCATGTTCCCTTTCCCAAGGTGTTATAGTACTTGATCAAATCCATCCATATGTTATAAAATTATTCAACTCCTTCTATGTGGATATATAATTTATGATCTTATGATCTGTATATATATTTATATATCACACTTTTCAACATATAGAAAGTTCCTCTATATATTTAATTCAAATATTAACACTACTATATCCAAATCACCAAACAAGTAATTTTGATTATGAAACATCAATTGATGTGTGACATAGGCTACCACCAACTAATTTACAATACAACACATCCAAATACCTTATTTGTTGCATCATTATATATAACAATCCTTTATCAATTTCAGGGTAGTGTGAGTGTAGGTACACTAACTAGACTTTTCATTAGCTCCTAGAGATTTTCCTAATATTTATCAATCCAAAGAAACTTGACTCCCAAACTAGTTATCTTTGATATTGAATTTTACAGTCCTAATAAATGTGTCACAAAATATTGATATTATCATTTTAATACATCAAAACTATATATATCTATTATAATGGTTGGTTTAATCCATTATTTATATATAGATATCGTCGAAGGTTCTACATATAAACTCTCTCTGGTCATTACACGAACCAATGAGGATACTTTTCATATCCGTAATTCACTCATGAAAAATATAACATACAACTTCTCATTTCTCAATGTCATTATAAAATCCTCAAATATTATTAATACTATTAATTACTCTAAGAATATGGGAGAATATCATCTCTAAAAAGTACCAAAAATTTATCAAGGTAATCTCTAAAGACTCTATTCGTTATATCCATGAATATAGTGGAGAAATTTTTAAGACTAAATGTCATCACAATGAATTAATATTGTTCATATCTTGTACAAAAGAATATCATGGATATATCTACCCTTTTAACCTTAAAATTTTTATGTCCATAATGAAATAGAATATTTTATAATTATTGATCCCCTCACATTGCATTGAAAATTCTACCAATATGGGGTAAAGGATAATTTTTCTTGATGATAATCTTATTAAGTTCATGGTAAATAACAAAAAAATGAATTGATAAAAATATATTCTTATAAATATTACTAATTCACCCCATGTAGAAGAAAATGAGTATATACTTATCAATATTATCTTGAAGTTACTTCTTCAATTCCCATATCTCAATCAGAGCCATTCTATAAGGACTATATTATATAGGCATAACACCATGTAATAGTTCTATGGAAAACTAAGCCTCATGATATGGGGTTATGATGTTAAACTCTTCTAGAACTATGTTAAGATTTTCATGAGCAATATTAATGTCTTAAATGTTGTATTTTTCTTAACCATTCTAGATATATGTATATCACTCATTTATAGGTCACATGGCCCGTATAAGGGAGGTAACTTTCATAGGGAGTTCATTGTCATCCTTTTATCGATAAAAATTCATGGGTTTCATTAGAGTATGAACTTTTATTTAATTATCCAAGAAATAGATATGGTATCTATGTAGAGATATCTAATACATTCTCAAAATTACATCAATGTTTAATGGAATAAGAATAATAATATTTATAGGAAGAACATTCCCACAAAAATTCAATCTGAGAAGAGTTGTAGACTTGTGATGTAATTATCACACCTCTCATATTTTTCACTAATATATCAATATTTATAAATTTGTGTATTGTTTTTATGATCATAGAAAACTTTCTAAACATTAGGGTGTGGGTAGAAGTATAATAAAATAAGAAATTTTCAATTCTTGAGTGGAATATGTGTGTTCCTTTTCCCACTACCTTTTTGTAACCCACATTAGTGGAGTGTGTGAGATTCACCATTTCGAGCTTTATTTTAATCCATTTTATTAGTTAGACTCCTTAAATATCATTAAAATTTATGTTCCTTATGGAATTCTCATTCACACTTTAATAATTTATAACCTATTTAGGAAAATACCTCTATTATTTTTCATAATGTTTCATTATATAGGTAGATTAATTTTATTTACTCCATGGATTTTATAATTTGAGTTTCCCTGTAAATATTCTTTTCTCTTATTCTCCCAAAATACATGAGAATGATGGGAGTTTATAATTACCATTTACAACTCTAGAGAACATCAAACAATTTATTCATAGTTACCAAATTCCATTATATTCATTTACTATAAAAGTCATGGTTTTAAGACACTAAATAAATAATAGATTTTTATTTCAATGTCTATGATAATTTTAAAAGTGTACCATAAGAGAATTAGGAAGTTTTATTCATAGGTACCATTTGATTCATCCTTCTTTTTATTCCTCTCTAGTAATTCCCGCCATATTTTAGTTTTAAAATTTTAGGAATATTATTTATTGAAAAATGCCTTATTAAAATCCTCTCAGTATTCCTCCTATATTATATTATTAATTAGAGTCCACCATTTATTATATTCACCTTATAAACTCTAAATGACTAAAACAATTTCATGTGTTGATCACTAGAGAATAAAATATAATTTTTCTATGATATTTTTTTATTGAAAATTAGTGAATAAAACCCCCACTAAAGTAGTGTAGACATTTCCATATGAAGGAATCAATGGATAGTTGATCCTTACTTTGATCACTAAAAATTTCATCATGATTTGTGTTATTATTCATATCAAATGATAAATGGGAAATCATATCCACAATATTTTTCCTTCCATCACCCATTCTAATTGGTTTCTCATTAAGATGTTCATTATATTCTTTAGTACACTCATTGTTAACATGATTCCTCCCAGTTGAAGCCATTAACTAAAACCAAAAAGTCTAGTGCGAGTATCAATAAATAATAATCAATGTAAGTAATGATATGATAAAAGAAAATAAATCCTAATATTACCTAAATCATGACATATTTATTTAAACCTATGATATTTTAGATTCATCAAATATCACATTTAGTCTTACATGGGTTGTTTTAGGTTCTAACCTATTACATTTCATTTACATAAACGAAAAAATAATTGAACCCTACTTTGATACCAATTTTGATGACTGAACCATAACATGCATACATACTACAAAATTTGGCATGAATATTAATTTCATGTCATAAAAAAACACATCCCATAACATATATATTTAGTGTATTTAGAGACTATATACATAACAATATTATTTTAAAAAAGTTATTCAACATCTCCCATTTATATTCTTCATAAATGATACCCCTCTAGACATATCAAACATTATAATATTCTTGATAAATTTATTAATGTAAACATAAGAAAGGGTGATCTAAAATGCTTAGTAAGTTAAAATATAGGAGATATTAAATGAAGATCATAACTGATCATAACAGGACCATATGGGTATAAGTGAATAATCAAAGTGAATTTGTATAACATAAGAGAATCATACCCAATAAAACATTGATCATAAACAATGAGTCATGGAATAAATATTTTACAATAAAATATGACATGAATCATATTATCATAGGAACATGATTCAGTAATCATTAACCTTGAGACCATAACATTTGTTTCTTGAATAACCTATGTATACGAAATAACAATGTGGCATATACCAAAGCATAGAAAATCATTACTTATATTGAGGATCACTTCCAATACAACAATCACATAATGGATAGCGTTAATATATTTGTTTTTCTCCCTGATACTTGACATTTTTGTTTATGATATATAATTATTTACATAATTCACTAGAAACCAAAATAATTTTAGGAATACACATCAGATAGTGGAAATAATCATTTAGGGATTTGTGTTTACTCATCTTTCCTTATCATCTCTTGAGATATAAAGCTTTACACAATGAATTTGAGGTCTATAACACAACCACCTACCCTATAAAGATAAAACATACATATATATGCCACATGAATAATAAAACAATTATAATTACATCATACTATTATTAACCCATGGGAAGGAAATTAGTTTATAAAAAAGATGGTAATAGAAATTAATTTGGAAACCAATGAATAAATAGAGAGTAATTTTCTTAAATAAAACTAAAAAATAATATGGAAAAATGAATTCATCTAGAATATGTTCAAAAAATAATTATTTCTCACATTTGTAAGGAGTGTCAAAATAAATAGAAAATAACCCTTGTCTAAAAAATAAAAAATTACATATTATTATTTTATAAATAAATTAAATTCAAATATTTAATCGCCTTATCAGAAAATATATGTTTATCAAAGGTTATTTATAAAATAATTTAAATAATATGAATGATAATGATTCTTTATAGAAAAGTAATGATATGCTCTACTCCACTTATATGCTCCCTTTTGGTTGAATTGTGAATCAAAGGGAAGTGATATGGTAAAAATAATTTTAAAATATAGATATAACTATAGTAAATGAAAATATGTGATGTTTTAGAGATAAATATCATATTATTTCTCTAAATAGGAATTCAAACATAGATAATCTCTAATTTAAAGTTATATTATAAAAAAGACCCTTACCTTTGACATTCACTTGTATCGAAATATTCTAACTCCATGTGTAATAAATTTAGGTTTATTATTCATATTTATAACGATTTAATTCATAAATATTTTAATTAACACTTTTCATTTACAAATACTTGTTTCCAAAATATCAATTTTATATTATCAAAATTAATATCCTAGTGTTAATTATTTCATTTTACATGCATGTTATGGCTCAGAGGTTCCAGTCCTTTAACTCTGACCATGGGTTAATCAAATCCATAATTTTCTTTAATATGAAAATTTTATATAGTTTTATATTCTCTGGGTTATTTCTTGTAACTTGTGGTTACAGTTCACATGGAATGGTTAAAAAACTAGTTTTATGAATTTTTATTCTACAAAAAGAATTGATTTTATTAATTAATTAATTTATATATATATTAGAATCCCATTATTATTAATAAATATAAAATTCATAATTATGTTATCTTATTACTAGTTTTTATGTTTCCTTTTTCATTCATGTTGTTAATGTTATTATATCGTTTATGTTGCTCAAAAACCGACAAAAAATCATTTTATAATGATTAAATGAGTAAGAACATTTTTTTTATTTCAATAATATCAAATAAATGGAAGATTAATGCCTTTTAATAAATTATTAATGTTATAATTCAGATTCAATAATATGCGTGTTAAGAAGATAAACAATATTAATTAATTAGTGCATAACACTTTTGGTGGATACTTGAATCTTCTCTTAGAGAGCCTCCTAGAAATGATGGATTTGGGACTTCTTATTTTAACAAGGAATTATCTAACATGATATAGGATTATAAGGGAAAAAATTTGGGCAAGGATTAAGGGTAAAGTATAAGAAATGTTATGGGTTTATAGGTAATTTTGAGTGGCATTTCTATAAATACATGTTACATAATTTATATGGTGCTCATTTTAAAAATTAGAGTTGAAACATGTAAAAAAATTAATAGATAATGGGTGATTAAAGTTTTATAAATCGATCATACATCCATTTATAGATATTTTTGGGGTTATTTTTTTGTCTTTACCCCTTATTTATAACCTTTTACCATATTTTAGCTTTTACTATGGTGGTTTACCTTTACCTTTTTAACATTTATTTATTTCTAAAAATTAATGTAAAATTATTTTTGAAATTAAATATGAAAATTCAAAATATTAAATCTATTTTATTGGATTAAATTTCTAAAATTGATAAAAATTAATTTTATAATAATAAATGTACATTACATAAAACCAATTTTTAAAATGATAAATTTGTTATGCCCAAAAATAGAATTATTCTTAATATATACCAAATAATACTAGTTATATGATTTATCTGTAATTTTAATATATATATATATATATTATTCATTTAATTGTACATAATAAATAAAATATGATAAATTTATCTTTTAAATAAAACATATATAATATTAAGGACAAAAATGTTTAAACAATTTTTTAGTTAATACATGAATAAATTAATTATTTTTTGGATGTAATTAATTTTTTTTACAATTAAATATCATAATTTTTTAATAAATATTATTTGTATCATTATTTAAAAATAATAAATTTAATAAAAAGAAAGAATTTATAAAAACTATTTCTTTAAAATCAATGTAATTTTCCAACGTATATTCTTTAATTTTAATTTTATTAAAAATAACTTATTTTTCTTTTTAATTTTCATTTAACGTTCTTGTAATATATTACATTTTTTTTACTATAATAAATCACTATTAATTTTATTTTAGTGTAAAATATATCAAAATCTGTCGAACACACCGAATTTATTTAAATTGAAATAAAAACTAAAATCATTGTGTTACAATTTCATTTAAATATAAAATTCATGTAACAAGGTCATGGATAATTCATATGTATCATAATGTGTGAGTTAACTCATTCACACTTGAAAATTTATCCCAAGTAATATGTAAGAAATTAATAATTTTTTATATTATTCTTTCTTCTTACATATTCTCCCTTTCCAAAGCTCCCTTCCTCTTCCCCCCTTTAATATGTTTGGTACTTTCATGGCAAGGGTGAAGTATAGTTCTTCCCAAACATTAGGAGATTTGGTTCATCTCATGGATACACCATGGAGGAGAGAGTCCAATGACAATGTTTTTTTTATATTCATCAAAACCATTTGGTGAATATTATAGTATGAGCTCTTCTGTGTAAGGTATAAATAGTTTTTTTTCATATACAAATAATTGGTTTCGGGTTTCACAGATGGTTGATCTTGGGAATGAGCTTCATATTTTCTTTATATTCCATTAATTAGTGTTTCTTAGATCCTTATAAACCAATTTTTTTTTATTTCATGGTTTTGATAATCAGTGGGGTGACCTCATGAAGTGATTGGAAGATGGAGGTTTTGAAAATGGTTAAGAGATAAAGGAAATTGGGTGTTTTGTGGAAAGAGAAGGGAGTGGTTTGGGAACCATGGTCATATGATTGATAGGAGGAGTAGAAATAATTGATAAATTAGTAAGGGGAAACAAATTTCCTAGTAATCTATGAATTATTATGTTATATCGGGAAGTAAAAATGATTTGGGGATGTTAAATGGTGGATTCTAGAATTTAGGAGTTATAGGTGGGTTCAGAAATAGTTTATAGAGTGGGATTAGTCGACGAGGTTTATAGAATATTTTACTCATAAATGGAAGTTTCTAGAGGATTTTATGGGGATGGGTAGGTTTTGTAAGGTATGAATGAGGGTAATAAAAAGAAAGAAAATGTCGGGGAGGGTTACCTTTTCTAGATTCCTTTAAAACATTATACTTAAGGGAATTAGATTCTATTCTCCACTTTTATGGATACAGATCCATAACTAATTCATGTTATATAAACTTATAGGTGGAGGGAAACTTAAATTTTTTTGGTATGGACTAAAAAACTTAATCCTCCTTGATAATGGAATCCTCAAACCTGGTATGTGTTGTAAAGGCATCAGTAATCTCTAAAAAACATCATATGTCAGGTAGAATAGAGAAAGTTGATTGTAGAGATTTATTATTCTATTTTTCAATAAATTATTTTACCTTTTTATCAAAAAAATATATGCAAATAAATTATATTTTGATAGTTAATGATAATTATCATTATTTTTTTTAATTTCATATCCTAATCAATTGGTTTATGAAATATTTAATAAACACTCTCTGGAATAAATCTATCCTATATTATATAATCAAATATTTATGTCTCTAAGAGTCGATGATAATTATACATCCATACATAATCTTTTTGAAGTTAAAGTTCCACATCCCACTAATTTTTTTTATTATATATTGATATTTTACCTTGATATGTAAATATAACCTTTGTATAGAATAAGAATCATTTTCATAAACATGTAGACTATCACAAATTTTGATTCAATGATGGTAAGAAAATAACCTCTGTATTTTGTAATAAAATTATGAACCATAGATTCATTTCTATTGAATGATCCATATAATTAATAGATATTATAGAATATAATTAGAATTTATTCAAAATTGGTGACCTTGAGATGGTTAGCATTATTTTTTCAGGAAAAACTAAATACCTTACTTTTTATAATAAAGGTAAATCATATCTTTCCAACAATGGTCTTTGAATAGTCCTTGGAAATGAACTCCCATTCAATTTTAAATTTATAGAGTTTATTTTTTTCATTAGGAAAATAAATACATCCCTATTTTTTATGGGTGGTAATGTTTTTCCCATAATATTAAGTAGATAAAAACTAACATTCACTAAAGTGGGAATGGACAAGTCATACATGGGGAAGGTGTCCCATGACCATATAATTTTTTTAACTATTGAACTGTAATTATATTAAGTGATACCAAAACATAAAAAATTATATTACTTGATAAATAAAATATTCATAGAGTAATAATTATTTCAAGTTTTTTTAGTTATATGATCCCTCATTCTCTCAAACATCCACCTAAAAATCAATCATTTTCAAGAGTTAGATCATCTTATAATATAACAAGTTCATCCCCATCATATTTTCAAACAACACATTCCATATTATTATGGGTTCCAATATAAACTATAATATGTTATTATATTTTTAATTCTGTTAAAATGAACCTTATCTAGTATAGAGAACAAGACCATATTTGATTAATTATATATTAGAGAATTTTCCAAAAATAATTTTATTTAATGTTTATATAATAATACATGTTCATTGGGTTGAATTATTGGGGTGTCCATATCTTGGGTGATGGTAACCCTATGATATTTGAAAATAATGGGTTTCATCATTATCATTAATCCTTTTATTCCATCATCTATAAACATTATATAATTATAAAATCATCTAACACTCTTTTAATTCAATTGTATCTAGGAAAGTAATCAAACCAATCATGGAAGGGTAATATTATTACCATCCCTATCGATAATCCATCAATTATTGAACTCCTAATACATGAAGTAGTTTTATTAGAAGGAATTTTTCTTAAAGGATAGAATTGTAAATAATGGGATTATAAAATAATAGATAAAGAAAAAAAATATAAAGATATCATATAATAATTAAGTTCAAGAAGAAGAGTGTTATTTAAAAAACATAGTATCCCATTCAACTATAGATTTAAAAAATGATAAAAGGATCAAATATAATTTTTAATCTAATTATTCTATATGATTTAGAAACTCAATCATTTCAAACTAAAAAAACACCCCTAATCCTAGAATGTCAATTTGTTTCTGAAAAAATTAAAACATTTATGTGGATAAGATTAAGGGGATGGTTTGAAAAATCATTGAATAAATAATATTTAAATATGATTAAATATTTAAATAGGGTTTATATAATAAGATTTTATCCAATTATTGGATAATTATTTTCAAATTAAAATAGGTGTATTGTTATTAAAAAGTCTTACATTTTTCTCTATTCCCCTAAAGATTAGGGTTTTTTTGTTGATAATATATAGTATTTTATCTTTGGAGTTCCTATAAAATGGTGTTTTCAAAGAAATATACTATATGACTTTCTTAAAGGGTTTTTTAGATAATATCATAAGATTTAGTATTATCATTTTAATTTGATCATACACATTTCTTATTTTATAAATTCAATCCTATATAAGTTTAAGATTTTTTAAATGTTAATAATATAATAATCCATTATGATGAAATCTAGATTGATATATCATTTTTATGTGTGGGACTGAAATAACTGAGGTTAAATATCAAGGTTTTTTTAGCTGAGTAACGTCGCATATTTTTTTATAAAAATGTTGAATTAATATTATCATAAAATATTATTTCATTAGTATATGTAAAACCAAGGTTGAAGAGTATATGTTTCATCCATAATAATGCCCCAAAAACATACTAATTTATACATATTTATCTTGTATAATGTAAATTTTAACATAGTGTTACTTAGTACTAGACCAAGACACAACTTATTCCATAAGAAAATGTTAAATATCAAACAATATTTTTTTACCTAATCAACATTCTCTAAAGTTATCATTTGGATAAATTTTTTAATGGAAATATCATCTTTAGGTATAGAAAGAACCATTCTCAAAAGTTTCTTTTATGTTCCGAGATAATCATTTCACATCCTTTATATGAGATTGTTTTGGATTTTATTATAATTGATCCCATAAAAATTTAGAAAACTTAATGTCTGGACGTAGTATAGTAAATTTTTTATCATCCCTATACATTTTTTAATATACTTGTTTCCAATATTCATCATGTTCTTATTTAAATTAGTTACAAATGGGAGTAATTATACAGGAGTAATTTTCCAAACCAAAACATTTATATTGTTCAATGATTTAATTATATCGTGCAATAATAATTCCTTTCTATGTTTTTGATTTTGAAAACCATGAATGAAATTAAGTTCACTATTCATTATCATTTTGAATTAACTATATATATGTTTCAAAAAGTATTTTATGGGTTATTTTTGAGTTATATAAAGATTATATTATCTATATTGATTTAAAAATAAAGGTTTTCCTAAAAACAATTTAACAAAAGGTGGGTTTTTGAATTAATTTTGAAAATAATTGTAAATGTGAATTTACAATCAGTCATGCAAGGATCTTGGAGCTTAAATAATCCAACAAAGAACATTTTTATGTAATAAAAAATTATCCATAAGATAAATATTTTCAACATTTGAATGATTTCAAAAAGAAATAACTCTAAAAATTATTACTTTAAAAACCATATTTAATAACAATTTGAAAAGGATAAAATTCAAAGGATTTTAAAGGTGATTAAAATATTAATACATTCTACTACGGATACTAAAACAATAATTCCTTTATATTTTATGAATTCTTACTAGTTATAACCTTTATTAACTATCCTTTCATATTATAGACAATAACACCATTTTAATCACACTAATTTCAAAATAACAAAATTTAAGCATATAATCAAAAGAATCTATTGGTCTTTTTTCCAGGGTCCATATTGGGTTTATAAAAAATTGATCGAGATATTCTTGTATATCAGTCATCTATATTTCATCACCAATAGATGAATATCCTATTTTTTGTATAAATTGAGACAAAAATGAAATGTTCCCACATTTAATTTTTATAGTACATCTAATATAAACTGGATAATAAATATCATGAAGGACATTGTCAGTTACATAATCCCTTGATATTTTTCAAGTTTTACGATGAAAAAATATTGTTTCCCTTATTATGAGGAATCACCTTTTGGATGACCATTTTCCATTTGTTTGAGTATTAATATAAGAATTTTATAAATCAAGAGCGGTTCTTAAAATATCAACGAGATCATCAATGAAATCACATGAAATGTAATTTTAAAAATGGACTGTCTCATTCAAATTAAAATAAAACATTCCATAAAAGGTTTTATCCTTTTCTTAAATACCTTCTATAGCTTAATTATGGAAAAATAACCTATAATTTTTCCTTCATCATGTTTTGAATTTAATTTTCCAATATTATCTATCATGTTTACAATAAATACATTGTATCTGTAAATTATAATGTACTGGATCATTGAATATTTTCATTAAGTGGTTCTTAATGTATTTTCTTTTAAAGAGGATCAAGTAAAAAAAATACAGTGCAAAGGGTTTTATTCATATACATGAACAAAAATGTATATGGACGATTATATTAATCTGGGGATCAACTAGAGAGTTATACTTTTTCATTTAACTTCACCATTCTGTAATAGATTTCTTAGTGGAGATAAGTTTTATTTCATATTTTTTACTATATAAGGTTCACAATTCTAAATTTAGAAAACCCTAACAATGATTTAATTAAATAGTAATCAACTATATGAATTTTATATATAAGTTATAAATATTTTTAAATATTTAAGGGATGCTTTTTTTAATAGGACGAAAACCTATGTTTAATAAGTATAGTAATCATCTAGTATATATAAATAGTATTTTCTATTAAGAAATGAACTTTTTCATTTTTAAATACATCAATATGAAAATGTTGCAGTGGTTTAAAGTTTTACACCATTTTTACAAGACTTTAGAAAACTTTATCTTTCTTATCACAATAGAAAATACAATATAATTTTGGGAAAAAAAATATTGTCTCTATTTGGTCTTAACCATGGTGATTTTTACACAATTTTATTGAGATATAAAAGTTATATTGTATGAGACATCTATGTTATATCCAAGAGTCAAATTCCATATCATTACGTTAGGGAATATTCTGAATTGAAAAACCACTCAATTTTAGATTATAGACATTATAATTGTGGCTTATAGATAATAAGTGATATCCATAAACAATAGTTATGAAACATGAGTTTCTTCTTAGAATTAATAAATAAACAACATCACATAATTAAATTATAATTATAAAATTTTCATATTTTCTAGGACATAAATAACATTAGTGATTGGGGATTTAACTTGTATAGTGATATCACATTCCCCCATATTGGTTCCATTTCAATTATCTCTAAAATTGAAAAATCATTTTTTCATTCCTTAAATTATCAATGATGGTTTTCTCTATCATTGTGTGGTGAGAGTAAATTTTATCCATATATGATATATTTTTCTTTATTAAGAATGTCTTCAGAACATTATCTTATGAATCAGATTATTAATGATTTTGGTAGCCAAATTTTCATGGGTTTGGAAAAATTAGATAATAAAATATATATAGTGAATATTTTTGTAATGGATCAGACCGAATAACCTAGTTTGGGCTACGCATCCACATGTCCTCATGCATGCTTCACTATATGCAAGAGATTTCCAACTAACAATGAGTGTCTAAATTGTACAATGGGGATACAATACCCTCAGTATCAATGGCTAAGCACCAGAATGACAATAAAAATTAAAATAATCTAGATAGAAACAATATAATTAAAAAGTAACAATGATATATAATGAAAAATTTAATAATAAAAAGTTTCATATAGTGTATCTGGTAGGTCAAAGCAGGGCATAATTAATAAAGATAAAAATAAGTAAAATCATTATGGCATAACAATAGAGTCTTCCCAAGTACCACCACAAACACCAAGATCCATCTCCTCAGATCTTTATCATTGGGCCATTTCCCTTATATATATCCTCAATAATTAATTATTCACATACTTTGAGATCATCATGTAGGGTGTGAGTATAAAACTATTAATAAACTACCAATAAGTCCTTAGAAAGAGTTTATATTCATAATAGGATGATTCAATAATAATTAATAAAGAAGAAGGAATGAATCAACAAATAAAGTGTTGGGTTATTATCTGTTGACCATGATGTCACATACCCTTTCCATACCTTATCCAACACCAAACATAAAAGGAATGTCATAATGGAAGTCATAAACATGGGTCAGCCACAAGTCCACCAAATATCTCTGGGTAACCTCAAGGACAAAAAATACAGGGTCATGTGACAAGTTTTTCATTTCACATCTTTGTCAGGGGTCAATCCACATATCCATCATGTCCCATATCTATCATGGGTTAGGAAATAAGACAGTAATACATTTTCTTTGTCATAGATAAATCCCTAAGGCCATTGCACCTTGTCCCAACCATGTGATAAAAGTTAAGGCCATCAATCCCCTACCATGGGTTTAGGTCCATCATTATAATTATCTCATATAACACATGCTTCCCCTTTAAGGGATAACCAATCTCGGATGGTCCACCAGTCATTAAACACTAGAAGAAAAACCCCAAAATTTCATACATTCACACACAATATGGAATAACATATATAGTAAAAACATATCACATCAAGTATGATCCTTGGTAGACACAGACACACACATGCGATTATAATCAATCAAGGACTCATAGGATACATATGCGCACACATATAATAAATATCAACATGGGTGTCATGGGAAAAACATGCACACTCTTGTGTAAAATAACTAGAAAAATAATTTATAAAAGTTCTCTATATTTTAAGGAACATCCAACGTAAAGTTTGTTGTTTCCAATGTCATGATTCATCAAGATTTTATTCCCAAGACACATATGAAAACCAATTGGATTAATCCTTCATGAAAATAGTCCCTAAAACCATCCTCATTCTCTAATGTGATAACTATAAGATCAATATATTAGAAATAAAAAACCAAAAAGGGTAGTATTATATTATAAATATTGGATAATATTTGTTTTCATTAACATTCAAGATCTATTTTGTAAGAATATTCCAATTATCAAGATTTGGTTTCCATTTCTATTAATGATCAAAAATTCTATCATTAGATCCTATAGGAATAATTATATATGATCATAATATCAGAGATCTAAGGTTCAACCCATGTGAAATGAGATAATTGGGCTTTAATATAAGGAACTTACCAGGAGAGGATCATCGGGTCGATCGATGGTTTTAAAGGCCAATATTTGGGTGGGATGAAGCCATGACCACATGCAAGATCTCCCTATTTCCAAATTAGAGTGAGGGTTGGGAATGAGGTGGAATAAAATAAAAATATTTTTTAAAAACAATTCATGTGGCCCCAACCTCATCTAACCCACTATAACATCACTGTTTGGCCATTGTCCATGGGTAGAATCTATATTTTGACAAATTGATCACTGAGTGGTTTGTGGATTAGCACCGATTGGTTAGTGGAAATGGATAGAACCATGGATTCCCAGAAATTCCACCAAGTTGTTAGTGTCTTGGAACATGCTCGATAGTGGCTTCATGTGGGGTACAATGGTTATAGGAACTCCCACTGGTCAATTGGTGGATTCCCATCATTCCAGCAGTTGGCTCTAGAGTCATATTACAGCTCTAACATTTACAATTGGATAGTCTCTGGACATATTGTAGACTTAGTATTACATCATTGATCCACCTACATTGAACTTCCAAAATTTTGATGCTAGAACTCCTTTAATATTACTTAATTCATTTAAATTTAATTTTAAAATATGTGTCATATATTAAAATGAGGCAAACCTTAAAATAGAGGATTTCATAAATCTCACCCTCTAATAATTTATCATCCTCAATAAGTACCAGCAGAAGAATTTTTGAAAAACCCATTTCATTAATAATAGATGGTTTATTCCTACTCCCATGTATCTTCATGGATATTATCATGCTTCCATATTACCAAAAATAGAGGAACCATCATTCCCCAAAATATTTCCCCCCTTCATTTGATTATATGAATTGTTTCATATACAATGTACCCAGTTCTAAATAAATATCCTCACCTTCGATCACATGTGTAGGATAAAGATTCTATTTTCAAGGATGAGACACATAAAAAAATTTATACAGACCTCAACGTCATGTACTAAGTTATAATTGATAGGAAACCATCCCTATGATTTATATGAACTTGAATATTTTAACAAATAGTGGTACTAGCTTCCTTGTATCCACAAATAATGATTCCCCAACAATGTTAACACCTATAAGAAAACTAATTCACCCACAGTAAATTAGAAAGGTCATATTCTTCAATCGTCATATGATATTTATCTTTTCCAAGTGGTAACCAAATTATTTCTTATCAAATCCACCCATTAAGAGGTCTCATATACCTTAATCCATCAAACAAAAAATATCTCACCTTCTTCATTCCAACATTGTGGTGAGTAGAATGTCAAACCATAAAAAGTATCAAAAGTTTCCATATGAATCAAATACATGAATATTTTATTTCACACAAACTCCAATTATCAATGATGATCATACCATACTCCACTTGAACCTAAGATGCATTCCTGAAGCATATCCAACAAAATATGGATCATCCTTTCTAATAGTCCATTGATCTATGGTTGATGTGTCATGCTTATTTTTAACTAATTACCTAAATCCTTCTATAAGAGTTTCCCATACCACAATGTAAATAATGTGTCCCTATATGACATGATAATAGAAGCCACTTAATATAGTTTCATGATATCTTGGACATAAATCCTTCCAATATCATCTATTGAGTGACTCTACCAGATCAATAAGAAATGTGATATGTTCATAACCTAATAAAATATCACACAAAAAAATCTTTAATTGTCACGGAATTAGGAAACCTCATCATGAAGTCTATCATCACCTTATAACACTTAAAAATAGGTTAAATAAGTTTCTAAAGTAATCCTATTGTTCATTGATGCTCCAACTTGGCCCTCTGATATGTCATGAAATTAGAGACTAAACCCACAATGTCCCTCTTAATTCGTGGACTACAGAATAATTACTAGATATCATAATACAACTTTATTAAAAATGGGTGCACTTCCCACTAAGAGGAATAGGAGTCCCTGATCATCTATTACCTCATGGAATCCTAAACCACAACTCTTACATGAACATAGATCATGTTTTCACCCTCCATCGACCATTCTAAAACTAAGCCACTTCCAATAAACCATTACCACATCAATAAACAGTCAGGATCCAACTCATGTATAGTCTTTACCCTATCCACCAATGTAGGTGTGATAACTAAGGGAGAATATTTCATCACCCATTGTCCTCAGATGCATCCAATAACTATTTATCCTATAATATCGTCATACATAATTCCTCTTATGAAGGTCTCTCTCTAAGATCTTGTGTTTTCCTAATTATGGAATTCGAAACAACATTCCCCTTCAAATGAGAATAATCCATCTCAATGTGAGATGTATGTAGATAATCTACCCAATTTCTTGGTTAGAGATTTAAATCTTCTTAATAGAAGATGTAAGACAGGTTTTTGTGGTTTATTTATATGAAAAATCTCTCACCGAAGAGACAATGGCACCAAAACATTAGATCATGGACTAAAAATGGCAACTCAAAGACATTTTTAGGGTATTTCTACTCATGGAGTTATAGTTGATGAGATCAATAAGCTACTTCTTAGTATATTTTTCTTCTTAGTATATTTTTTTATTCAAAAAGGAAAGGGCAAGGGAGTCAACACCCCTCAAGGGGGTTAGAAATGGTGGAGTCCAAGGGCATCCCCTAGCACAAAAGAGGCACATTCTGGAGGGAGGGAAAAAGAGTCATAAATGATGAGAGGCACGTCCTGCCTACCCAACCAAGAAAGGGAGTCTGCCGTGGAGTTAGACTCCCTCCAACTATGATGAATAATCTTCCCATGTGAGGATCCGATCTTGCACCTTCTGATGATGTAAGTGAGCTCCTAAGGAACCCCACTAGTCCCGTTCATGATCTTCGCAAGGGTTTCTTGAGTCCGTCTCGATTTCGGATGATGTCAACTTCTTCCTACTACACACCGACAGACCCGAGGCTAGTGCATGGACCTCCGCACTCAGAGAATTTCCTGTCCCATAAAAGTCAATATAGGCGATGAAAACCGAGACTGATGAATCTCGCAGGACCCCTCCCCCTCTCTTGATTCCCCCCACGCATGAACCATCAATGTTGATTTTGAGTCCCATAATCGGTGGGCGCCATTTTACCCACTGACCAGTACCCTTTCTCAAAAAACAGGGGTGATTGAGCAGATTGTTGATGGCAGTTGACGTTGAACCACCTTTGATCTGGGAAGCAAGCTCTAATATGAGGGATTTGAGGCTAGCCTAGAGGAACAACAGTGAACGATCTTCTCCCCTCTGAGCTTGATTGCGAGCCTCCCAAAGAACACAACACAAGGCCACAAGAATGATCATTCAAACCATCCGCTCCTGGAAAGAAGATCCCAAGACATAAAACCAGCACTCCACATATTCCTGGAGAGAAAACTCTCCATAATTTTTGCATGGATTATGCGTGAACAGTGACCAGAGATGAAGCGCCCAATGATTTTGAGAGAAGAGGTGCTTCGCCGACTCGCACATGTGATTAGTGCAACATGAACATCTAGAGGCCAAAGCAATGCCCTGGCGCTGGATGTTTTCCTCCATAGGTAGCACCCTGTTCCTGATTCTCCATAGTAAAAAATTCATTCTTATTGGAATTTCATTTCACCAGAGTGCTGGAGCCCAAGATTTGGAGGTGCTACCTGGCTGAACGATACTCCTGAAGCCTTGCGAGGTGAACCTGCCTGATCTAGTAGCTGAGAAGCAACACCTATCAGGTTCCTCACTCATTACAATATTTTCGAACACAGACATCTGATTAGCATTCAAAGAGGTATTGATCAAGTCGAACTCCTCCCATGCACTACTAAATTTGATATCCGGAGAAGGGCAGTCGGGGTATCCCAAGAGTTCCCCCGACCAATTGGTGTCCCAAAAACTGATCTTCCCAGCACTGATGATCCATCTCTCATGACCTGACAACGTGTCAATAAGGGAGAACATGCACCTTACCAGCCTCATGTAACTGTAGAGGCCCCGTGTTTCAAGCCCCGGGTACCGTGCTTTGAAAAACTTCACCCACAACGAATGCCCGATGATAAATTCCAAAGCGAGTCGAGCCTGAAGGCTTTGAAGAGTACCCTGGATATCACGGAGACCCACTCCTCCTGCCTCCACTGGTCTGGCCAGACGCTTCTAGGAGGCCCAGTGGATCCTTCCCTCCTCCTTGGGGTCCTACAAAAAAGAATTAAGGATAAGTTCCATTCTCTCCACAGTACCCTTAGTAGGGTGGATCACCGAGAAGATGTGCATGGTAATGGACGTGAGGACGCTGTTGATCAGCGTAAAACATCCCCCGAAGGAGAGATGCTTATTCTCCCAGTTGTAGATTCTGCCCAGAATGCGATCAAGGGTCGCAGAGAAGTGCACCTTCTTGATGTGGCCACAGGATATCGGCACCCTGAGATAAGAAATGGGAAACGACATCCTACAACAACTAAGGATCTTTTGAATATCCTTGTTCAATGGGGCCAGGAATTTGTCTGAAGTGAATAAATGGATTTTAGTAGGGTTGAAACTCTACCCACTCCATCTGCCGTAGGTGGTTAAGGTGTCCATGAGAGCCTTCAACAACCTTTTCCTGCCATTGATAAATATTATAATATCATCTGAAAACATAAGATGGGAAATGTTAGCACTATTCCTTCCACGGAAAGGAAGCATGAGGTCTGAATCCATCCCATGTTTCAAATTTCTTGAGAGCGCATCCTGGGCGAGAATAAAGAGAAAAGGAGACAAGGGGTCCCCTTGGCGAACACCACAGATAGTCTTGAAGAAGCAAAAAGTTTTGCCCATCAAGGGAATGGAAAGCCATGGTGATGAATAGAATTTGAAGCGGATATCGCAAAAAACCTCACTGAACCCAAATTTCCTCATGGCTCGGATGATGAAACTCCATTCCAACATGTCATAAGCCTTGTTCATGTCGACCTGGAAGATGACATTGTATCCAACCGATTTTCTGTTAATGTCCTGCACCAGTTAATTAGCGATGCCCACCGCCCCTTGAATGCTCCTTCCCTTGATGAAACTGTGCTGCTCCATTGAGACCAGGCGAGGAATAACATTGTCGAGCCTTCTGAAGAGGACAAAGGATAGAATTTTATAGGAAACGTTTCAAAGACAGATTGGACTGTACTAGCTCACAAGGGTGGGATTTATGATCTTCGGAATGAGGACCAGTCTGGAGGCTGAAATGCCCCTGATGAGAGGGCCACCGAGAAAGAAGTCCTGGATCGACTCCACAACATGCTGGCTGACAATCTCCCAAACGAAGCTGAAGAAGCTGGCCGGGAATCCATTGGGACCAGGCGCGCTGTCCTGGGGCATGCTTCTAACAGCCACCCGGATCTCCTCGGCTGATGGGATAGAGGAAAGAGCACAATTTTCCACCTGATTAACCGTTGAGGGTATATGGTTGAAGAAGTCCTCAATGTCTTGATTCCCCCTCACGAAGGAAGAAACAGACTCCCCTGCCAGGGTGTTTTCGAAATAGTCCAGAGCGATCTTCCCCGCAGTGTTCATGTCCGATGTGTAGCCCCCATTCTCCATTCTCAGGTTCATCCTTGAGCATTTCCTCTCTTTAATGCAAGCATCGAAAAAAGCACTGTTTCTATCCCCTTCCTTAAGCCATCTTACCCATGACCTCTGTTGGAAATCTCTCTCCAGAGAAAGAAGCCTCTCGGATAAGTTATTCTTTTTTTCACACAGAGCGACGAACAAATTCTCATCCCAACAGTTCTGAAGAGATTCCTCAAACCTGTCGACTTCCAACCTGAGGCTGTTGATACCATGGGCAACATCAGGTCTGGTGCTCACCCAGCTTTGCAAGTCCATTTTGAGACGCCTGAGGCGGTTCACCAGGCCACCCCACGATCCGGTATCGTCATCTTTAAACCATGACATCCTGATAACATTTAGAAAAGAGTCGTCCCCATGCCATGCAGTCGAGTAGAAGAATAGGGAATTCACATCCTCCTCCCTCTTGATGTTGAGCAGGAACGGGTTATGATCAGATAACACCCGCTGAAGATGAGTGACTGACGACTTTGGAAAAGTGTCCAACCCAAGAAGGTTGGAGAGGCAACGGTCCAACCGGCACCAAATGCGATCTGCGCCCTTGCGGTGGATACACTAGGTGAACTTGGGTCCATAGAATCCAAGGTCCAAAAGCCCAGCGCTCCTCACGAAATCATTAAAATCATACATGCCACCAAAATTATAGCCAACTCCCCCCCTTTTTCTCAGAGATGTCTACAATAGCATTGAAGTCACCTCACACGAACCAAGGGAGAGGCCCCGTTTGCATGTTTCCCAGAAAATGCCAAAGTTACCTCCTCTTGGGAACCTTAGTGGCCACATAAATGAAGGAGAACACCAAATCGTGACTTGCTGTGGAGATCTTAGCATTGATGCATTGAGAAGAGAGACTCAAAATCTCAACAGAAATGTGGCTCTTCCAGCCAATCCTGATGTGGGAGTTCTCAGCACCGCCATGGAAGAAGTTGGGGAAACCCATTTTCCTGGTATGAGCAGCGCCTTTACTGTGTACCTGTTTGGGTTCTAGGATCACCACAACATGAGAATGAAAACTCCTAGCCTCAGAGGCCAGGAAAGAAGGTTTGTCTCGAGCCCCTAACCCACGTGAATTCCAGATGAGGATGGGTAGCATCAAGGTAGGCCCTTCCAGGCTCTAGAAAGGGAGGAAAAAGATAGTAGAGCAGGCGCAAAACGGCCAGAATCTTTGGATTTGGAGCGGGTAACATGACCTAAAAACACTGCCTCAAGGGGATGATTTGGGAGTAAGAAACACCTTTTTGAAAGAGTAAAAATCCTCCCCCATTGGAGATTTCCCTTTACCTTTAGCAATAACATCAAAAAACGAACCTGCATATCCCTTAGAAGAGGAAGGCAGCAGGCGACGCTGCGGGGAGCGATGAGAGAGCGCCAGCTCTTTCTCCAGGCCATACGAGGGGAGGTCCTTCTTGGACAACCCCTCCACATCAAGAGTGAGGCAAATCACAAGATACTTTTGGAGGAACTATGGGGTAAGCTGGGTTGAGATGCAGAAAGGAGGGGGCGAAGGGGAGAGATACCTGGGAGGACTCCCCAGAAGATCTTGGAGAAAGTCATGCTTGAACACTGCTCTTCGATCCTGTCGGGGGGAGATCTTGGCAACAGGATCAGGCGACCAGGTAATCAGATCGCGAGGCTCAGGAGGGACCGACAACCGGTCCGACACTGGAGACCACACCCCCATTCAAACTTCTTCTGGCGCATCATCCCTCCCGGAAGAATTCAAATTTGAAAACGTAACGGGCCGAACCGGGGACCCCACATGCCCTCGACCGGGCGACGCCTGACCCAGACCCGCCTGAGGAGCTTGCCAGGTCGAGCTAACAACATCCTTCCTCCTCCTACAAGCTGAATCCCAGTGGCCATGCTGCCTGCAAAGGGCACAGAACTTCAAGGGGTGGTAAAATATAACCTTTTGTCTCCATGAAAAACCGTTGCTAGCCTGTAAAATAACCATGGAGGGCAGGTTTTTGGCCAGGTCAAGTTCAACACAGATGCGGGGGTTGCCCGTAGACAAGAGGGACTGAGTCATATCGTCCATGCAGAGAAAGGAACCAAAAGAGTTACCCAGAGACTGCAGGATGGAGGGATTTTGGAAAGGCAGCGGAAGGCCTGGGATGGAGATCCAAACCGCATCCGAGGAGGACTCGCGGCCAAAATGACAGTCCCAGGACCAGCGCAAAAGGGAGAAGTGTCAGGTGCCACACCTTCTGATAGCACTGAACCAAGCCCTCACAAAGTTGAGTCTGGAACCAAAATGGATGCTGAAGGCCACTCTGGAAAGCTCAGAGACCGCCGGTGGACATGAAAGACACCAAGAGTTCACCACACCCCGAAAGAAGTTCAGTGAGGGATTGCTGCGACAGAAGCGGGCCACCAAAGAGAGGTCAAGAAGAGAAGCAACTTCACGGAGCTCATGAGCGGAGAGATCCACCAATGGAAACCCGTCCACCTGCCTGGGGGGCTGTCATTCCACCTGGATAGGAGCCAAGTGAGCACGGACCACCAGAGGCATGGAGGTAGGGCAGGCAACTGCCACCGACGATGGAGAGCCACATAGAACAGCCTTGTAGGAGGCCTTCTCGGAACCCTCAATCATTCCAACCTCCCTTGGAAGCTGAGGAGCAGTCGTCAGAGCCAATGCTAAAGCCGGAACAAGAACAGGGGTTGGTGCCAGAGTAGGAATGGGAGCCGGAGCGGGAGCGGGAGCAGAAGCCATCATCACTTCCTCCCCTTAATAATCTACTAACTAACCCCTTTTCATCCGCACAAACCCTAAACCAACACACGAGGTATCTCAAGGAATTTCATAACTAATAAAAGGTTTTATCAATGTAAATATCATATCTATCATTAATATACTCCTTAACTCAAAGATGGACTATTTCCATTGTTATATCCATTAAAAAAACACCCTCATCTTGGTAAGACCAGTCACAGGTTCTTCAAAATGGTAGAAGTCTTATATGATCTGTATTTAATGCCCAGATAAACCAAGAATGTTCCTGATATCAAAAAAAATTCTAAGGATTTTAAAAGAAATAATAGAATCTATCTTCTACAGGTTTATAGAAATTCCTGACATATAAATCACATGCCTAAGGAAATCTCCATACTAGACCTAGAACTAACACTTAAAGGACTTTTCATAAATAAAATATGCTCAAAGTGTGCTAAAAAAACTCTCTATGCATATCTAATTAACATCTGAGGTATTATAATATATGAGAATATCATCAACAAACACCCCAATGAAGGAGTCAAGATATGGATGAAATATCCTATTCATGATATCCATGAACACTCGAAGTACATTTTCATCCAAAAAGGCATGAAAATATACTCATACAGTCTGTATCTACTATTGAATGTGGTATTAGATATATCTTCCTCATTGACCCAATGTTTTTGGTATCCTAATCATGGATCAATCATAGGGAACCACCCGATTCCCCACAACCGATGAAAAAATTCATCATTCCACATCAATGTGTATATATTACTGATGTTCACTTAGTTAGGAAACCTATATTCTACACCCAACTAGAGAAATTCATCCACATTTGTTACAAACAACATCGAACCATCCTAGAGAGAGTTTTATTAGTCTAATAAAACCTTTCATCTATATATCATTAAGCTACAACATAAATTCAATAAAATTATTCAGTAAAATAAAATATAAAGGAATCAATATTGGTTGTTATCCAGACATAAGTGTGATCTAAAATTCAATCCCTCATTTATGAGCTAGCCCTATGAAATCATATGGGTATATATCCTGATAAAGTAACATTTTAGGAGGATAATATGATAGATCTACTACCTGGTATACCTTAAGAACCATGCCTGTATCCCAAAATATAGTATCTATAAACAAAATCAGGTCCAAAACATCTCTCTCTACTCTCCCATCCCACTCACCGTTCAAACAAATTCTCTCCCTTAGGTGTACTGAAGGATACTTATCTTCTATAGTAGTTGATGTGTGCATGTTAACTAGTCAACTAGTCCATTCCAAAGACATCATTGTTGTTAGTGATTTCAAGAATCATTAAATCTAATATATATCCATATCTAGAAACCACCATAGGGAATTCTATACATCTATAGTAATGATCCACTATATTTCCAAAAGTTGTTTCAAGGGAAAAACTCAAAAGATAACTTTACCAAAATGTCAAGTCTTGAAACAACTTCTATTGTTACAAATGAGTTGGAAGATAATATATTAAACAAGTTATAAGATAACATATATGTAATAAATACCATACCTTAATTAGTCAAGGGTCCCTCTCCACCATCAACTATGTACTAGTTCATTGCATAAATTATTTTGTTCTTATCTCCACAGGCTTATCCCAGTGGTTTATAACTATCCTGGTTTTCCAAAGTCTATGGGTTCTAAATATTCTATTGAGGACCCCAACTAGATCCATGGGTAATAGTTCATTTATTCCCCTTACTCATATGAGAGCACATCCATGACATAATAAAATATAACTACAGAATGTGACCCATATTTTCTAATTAGTGACACTTTTTATGAGTTCGTGGAAACAAATTGTTATAATTATCACTATTTAAAATTTTAAAACACTGAAGGCATCCTCTTATCATTTAATGTGGTGGAGAAAAAACTATTCTAATAAAATTTCTTACCATCATACTAATGAAACTCATCAGACATCCTATTATAGAAACTTGAAGGAAAATAATTATAGCATTTGAAATTACGCTAGTTGATCCACTAAGATCTAGAAGAAGACCTTCAACTCTATCCTCCTTTAGACCATTCTCGATTATTAAGGAATTTTGAAGAACCTATTGATATTTCATTAGTTTAAGTCTCCTGACCTGATGCCACAACTTATAACTAAGGTCAATATCAAACATTTTAGCATTCTATACATAATTTCCATCCAAGATAGGAGAAAAGTGATGAAACATTGTAAAAAATGTATAGTTAGTAGACATTGTCAACAATCCCTTTTGATGATATATAAAGTCGTGATTGTGGTCCAGCTTCAGGGTATCTAGAAAGAAATACATATGGAAAATATACTTGAATGTTTCACACGTAACACCCTCATGTATTCCTATCTGGTTCATAACACCGCATTATCACCCAGTAGGTCCCTGAAGCAAGAAAACATCAAAATTCAGGCATCAGTCCTCTAGTATCTATACCTAGTTTAAAATCACATCAACGATGTTGATCTAATCATTGTAAATCTAAAGAATCCTAGTACCCTTGAATTCTAGAGAATGTTGAAGTTGAATTTCATATCCATAATCAACCATTTTCTTATGTCCCCCTCTACCTTAAATTGGAACTAACAAAAAAGTGACACAATTTTTCCTTAAACTACTCACAAAAGGGTACCATTCTTCGTCAAGGTTTCAAAATGAGATATCTATTTTTAACATTGAAAAAGAACCAAATTTAAAGCGAAGGTCAAACCACAATATTTAATTCTTTTTTGAAATTCACATTTCATTATATTTTTTTAATGTTAAAACAACATGATATAGAGAAATTTATCCTGAATTTTCAATAACTTCCATGATTAAGTCGGAATCATTTTACATGATAAAGTGGGCCAAAAAATTTAACATTCCAACAGAAAAGTGAGTAGTGGGGAATGGGGTGATTAATTGAGAATATAATTCAGCAATCCAAAAAGAGAAAAAGAAGAATGATGATGAAAGTTTCTAACTAACCATATAATATACCCATCCCCCACACCTAGAGTGTGAAGTGTCCATATTATAATAAAATATAGTGGTGTAAGGAAGGATAAAACCTGGTTGGTGTCATCAGTAGGTTTCTTCATAAACATAGAGTTCCTAAGTCGATAACTCTATAAGGTTTTTGTGGAAGGGCTTATATCACTACCCATTAACAATGAATGTTTTTTTCATTAATTAATTTTGTACCAGAACGACACAAAGTAGAGAGAAATTAGTAACATTTTATGGTCCAAACAAGTAGGAATTAAGCCTAATGAGATGAAACTTTATCCTTGCATTATAGAAGATGACCTTATTCATAATGTGGAATTAACGCTGAAGGGTTGTGGGTAGAGTTGGTTCACTTTTTATAAATCTAGGAGTTCTCATATGAATCTCTTATCATTTCCTCCAGCTCTTGAATTTGCAACATCCTTTGAGTACCTAAAACAAATTGATTATAATTTCATTATTTGATGGCCCAGTAGACCCAGTGATCAATCTAAATAGGGAGCTGATAACTCTTTCCAAACAAAAGTTGATTGGGTGACATTCTAATAGGAGTTTTGAAAGTAGTACTGTAGGCCCATAATGAATCATTGAGACTGAGACTGCCATATTTTCTATTGGTTTGAACCATTTTTTCAAGAATTTATTTAAAATATATATTTGAAACCTAATCTTCACCATTGGTTTGTGGTTGATAAGCAGTAGACACCTGATGCCTGACCCCATACTGATGCAAAACAGATTGCATTGTTCAGTTTCACAAAAGAGAACCCAAGTCACTAATGATGAAACAAGGTATTAAAACCCTACAGAAAATTTCGGTTCTAAAAAATTCTTCAACTTCCTTAGAATCATTAGTCCTTGTAGCTCATGCCTCTACCCATTTTAAAACAAAATCAACTACCAGAAGAATGCAATGGTTATCAACTGAATTTGGGAATGGTTTTATAATGTCAATTCCCCAAACAATGAAAATTCCTCGAAGAGAAAGGGATGTTATGTCATTTCATTTCTTTTAGATAAATTCCCAATTCTTTGATAGTTAAGAATAGATTTATAGAAATCATGGGAATCCTGAAAGATTGTAGTCCAAAAGAAACCAGAATCAAGGACCATACGAGTAGACCGTTAGGGACCAAAGTGGCCCCCATAATCAAGAGTGCGGAAAAACCTAAGGACAAAATGAAACTCACTATCGGGAATACAATGATCGGGAACATGATCACTGCATCTGAGCCAAAGGTAGGGGTTATGCAAAATGTACCAATTAGAATCATTTTTTAGATGGTCAACCTAGTTTTTTTAATATGAAATAATTCATGATGACACCAAATACTTTATAATTTTAGCATTCCAATGAATAGCACTGTTTACTTTGGTAAAATATATTATCTTGAATCATGTCATTTATGGGAATATATGGGGATGAGTCCATGTCTGAGGATGGGTGGATCCTGCTGAAATGGTCAGCCACTAGATTATCTGCTACTTTTTTATCCCTAATTTCTTAATTGAATTCTTGATAGAGGAGAATCCAGTGAATGATATGTGATTTGGAATCATGTTTCAATAAGAGATACCTGAGGGATGAATGGTCTAAGAATACAATGCATTATGGAACCTAAAAGGTAGAATTGAATTTATCCAAGGAAAGCACAATATAAAGATATTATTTTTTTAGCTTTGGTGTAGTTTTCTTGGGTAGGGTCCAAAGTACTTGAGGAATAGGCTATGACATGTGGAGCTCAGTCAACCATTTGTGATAAGACTTCCCCAACTTCATAGATAGAGGCATCACATATGATTTCAATGGTAAATCCCAATGAGTTGGTTGATTTACTGAGGGTGACATGAGACTCCATTTTATCTTATTAAAATATTCCACAAATTTGTTATATAAAAAACAAATTCCATTCGTTTTTTGGAGAAATCGAGAAAGGGGTGACAATATTACCAAATTCATGAATGAAATGATGGTAAAATCCATCATTAAATTGGAATTACCAAACATCCTATATATTTTTGTGGAATAGTAGAGAAGAAATGACATCAATTTTTTATTTACCTTCTTGGATAACATCCCCATAAATGACATGTCCCAGAACTATCCCTTGTCACACAATGAAATCACATTTCTCATAATTTAATACATGATTATTTTCAATATAGTGACATATGACTAAACCAAGACTACGCAAACATTCTTCAAAAGAAGAGCCATAAATAGTGGAACCCATGAATAACTCCTTGATATTCCTTAGGTAATCCATAGAAAATACTAACCATGCATCACTAGAATGTACATAGAGCATTGCACAGAACAAATGGCATCCTCCTATATGAAAATTTACAAAAGGGTCAAGTGAAGGTTTTATTTTCCCGATCCTTGAGCGAAATATGGATATGAATTTGTCCAGAATACCCATCAAGGAAATAGTAGTGGGACTT
Source organism: Viscum album (assembly GCA_963277665.1). Classification (NCBI taxonomy): domain Eukaryota; kingdom Viridiplantae; phylum Streptophyta; class Magnoliopsida; order Santalales; family Viscaceae; genus Viscum; species Viscum album. Next base: position 490,911,215 of record OY728140.1, on the reverse strand, counting down.
TTGTGCTAGCATCTCAAGAATTTTTTCAATGATTGACGATAGGAAATTGTAAAGACTGAGAATTTCCATGTAATTTCTTTTAAAAAACATATGGAAATTTTATGAGTCTGCGAAAATTGACGGCGTGTGATTCTGAGTCCCGGAGTGACGAGAATGAATTTTTGAACATTATTTTGGGTAAGTTAAGTAAATGTTGGAGTGGGTTTTTCTAAATTTTAAACTGGTGCTTGGAATGGAAATCTGAGGGCACTGTTGAACTCGGAACACCTGTATTCGCTTAAGGAGACCTCCACCTTGACCGCATTGTGTCTAGATTGAATGATAGAATTTGGGGTTTTTTGTGGAATAATAAAATAAAAATAAAGTTGTGTAGATTTTATTTTTATTTTTATTTTTATTTTTAAACTCCATGTGGATGTTGATAAGTGGGGACCACCAGACCTAAACCTCTCATGTGTGGGTTATGGTGGTGGGGACCACTCGAGCATAAAACCCCAATTTTGAATTCCTAGAGTCGGGGACCACATGTCCCTTCTTAATGGAGGAGAAACCTCTTAACTTCCACTTTAATATGGAAGAGACTCTAGATAATCCTCCACATTAATTATTCCAACGCATCACATTAATTTTTCCAACATGTTTGTGTCTGTGCCACCATAGTTTCTTCTTTAGTTAAATTATATTTGCACCTCTTTCTTTTGGTGAGCAAAGGAGAATAAGAGATCTCTTTGGAGAATCGTGAATAATCCCACCCTCCAATGAAGAATGCTCCCACCGAGGAAGAATGCCTTCGACTATGAAGAACCAATGAATGAGCCCAGGATCGGAGGCATGTGGTGAGTGTGGCGAACTCCGATGTCTTCGACTTCCTTCAATGTGGGTCATCTTCATCTACGAAGAATCTATGTCTGTACTTCCTTCTCACACCAATGTTAACAAAAAATCCAAGTAGGGGGTTCATATTAATTTTATTAATTCTATCATTTAATTTCTCCATTCTTGGAAATTAGGGAGAATGTGGATCAACCAAAGTGACTTGATCCATTATTCGTATTAAATTGAAGATTTTTTCATCCTTGAGTCCTAAATTTGTTTAGCCGCTTGCTACCGCTCTAACATGGAGGGTTCGGGCCAAACAAACATGGTATGAATGCTCTGTCATTATTCCTTATTGTTTTCTTCACGATGGAAGAAATTTGCTTACACCACGATGATGAATGAAGTGGGAGGCTGGCTAAACCGGACACCAGTGAAGGAACGACGCCCCGTCGTCCACGGCCGAGCCGCCGCCAGAGCCACCATCGCCGCCCGCAGCCTCATTGCTCGACCCACTACCACTGTCCGTGGCCGAGCCGCTACCAGAGCCGCCACCGCCCTCCACGGCCGCACTGTTGCCCGAGACACCACCGCTATCTGTGGCCGAGCCACCGCACGAGCCGCCACTGCCATCCATAGCTGAGCTGTCATCCACAGGCAAGCTGCTACCACGGGCTCGCCACACGGGCTGCCGCCACCATCTGTGGCCCTCCTGCGCCACCCGAGGGCATGCCGAGCCACCCCGTGGCCATGCTGCCCTCACCGAACCCCTCAGACGAGCTTCCCATGCTGCACCCCCAGGATGAGCCGCCCTCGCGGCCCCCTTGGACGAGCCGTCCACGCGGCACCCCCCAGTCGAGACACCCTCGCGGCACCCCTCACGGCCGAGCCACCCACACGGAACCCTCGGGTCAAGCCGCCCTAGTGGAACCCCATGTCCAAGCTTCCCACGAAGCACCCTCGGGCCAAGACGCCCTCATGGAACCCTCCACGGGTGAGCCGCCCTACGGCCGAGCCACCTTTATGGAACCCCCTGCGGCCCTCCACGGACCCTTGCGGCCTACCTTGACCACCCAGTGAGCCAGGACGAACCCAATGGGCCGGTCCGACCAGCGGACTGGGCATGACCCAGTGGGTTGAGCTGGGTCGACCTAGACCAGGTCGGTCCCACCAGGTCGGCCCGGACCCGGACCCACTACAACCCATTTATGTTCTTTTGACCATAACATTGGCACCAGATGTCCATTTGAAGAACATTCAATGGTGCTGGAAACCCTGGAGCAAAACAGTTGCTTTTTTATACCCCAATGAAGCTTTGGATAATGTTGGGAAATTTTCAGGTTGGATCGAGCATGAAACCAACCAGGCCCTCAGGACTAAAAGGCTAATAACTCACAGATCGGGCATCCGATTGATGCGCCATCTATTGCATTGATACCCCTATGACATGGTGGTCCTTTGAAATACATATTCATGGGACATCATGAAAGTTGTATAATTGATGAGTGGCTTGGGGAGCGGATTCTCCCAGAGAGGAACAAGCCTAGTGCGGAAACCCAGTAGCTGGCTGTGATGAGAAAAGTGCTCTCTTAGCGATCGTGTATAGGTCAGCTCCTAGAAATCCTATGGGGGTCAGATTCTAGAGATCATGTGTGGGTCTGCTTCAGCGATTTTATGTGGGTCACCTTCTAGCGATCCTGTGTGGGTCAGCTCCTAGAGATCCTATGTGGGTTAGCTTCTCACGATTCTGCGTGGATCATCTCCAGCGATCCTATGTGGGTCAGATCCAAGAGATCCTATGTGGGTCATCTCCAGCGAACCTGTGTGGGTTATCTCCTAGCGATACTATGTGGGTCAGCTCATAATGATCATGTATGGGTCAGCTCCTAGCGATCTTGTGTGGGTCACCTCCAGCGATCTTGTGTGGGTCAGCTCCTACCGATTCTCTACAGATTAGCAGCAGAGCCTCTTAACGGAGTAATATGATTTATTAGTTGCATCTAATCATCTCTATTACTATACCTAAAGATAAACCTAGTGTGAGTTGAGTTATTAACTATGTGTTACCTCATGATTGAGATGGATTACTTGATAACGTAGTTATATGTAAGGGATTATAACTAACTAGGGTTATATTTTGATTTAATACTTTGTGGTTTATCCTTGGTGGATTTTCTAAGACATTAAGGGTATTGGGGTCCCCAATGAGTATCGTTATACTCACCCTTGCACGGGATATGCCGGCACCTTGTTGTGTTGGATGCAGATGACGAACATCGCTGACTGAGGATGAGGCTTCCAAAACTGGAGGTAGCTCGGAGGTGGACCTAGAGGAGGCATACCATTGAGATGACTGATCGAGGGTTTTACCTACCCTTCAAGTATGATCATTGGATGGTGATCATAGGAGCTATTCCAGAAAATTTTATTTTCAGTTGTCTTGTAATTCTAGTTTTCCTTGTACATTCCAGTTGGGGTTGTATTCTGGCCCCTTTTTACTTACTGTACTCACTCTATTTACTATTTATTTTACTTGAGTTTGTATCTTCTTATGTTCTAGGTTGTGTGTGTTACAGGTTATAAAGTTAATGCCTTCCCAGTTTTAGAGAATATGTGTTCGGTGCAAGTCGCCAACCCCTGTCCTATGGAAGGCGGGCTTGGGGTCGTCACGGCACGGGCCCTAGGAGACGGGTCATGACAAATTGGTATCAGAGAAGTAAATTCTACTGCAGAACATAGAACACTGATATTTATTTTTAACGGGGATAGTGTTATGTGTAGTGAGTGTGTTGTCAGTTTAGGGAATCCATTGTTGGTTTGGCGGCTGACGTATCCACACATCAGGACCCTAACTTCTAATTTCTATCTTAGTGCACAAAAACACTGATTGTGTGTGTGTTTTCATGATTTTTCATTGTGATTTCTTAATTCAAATAACCAGGTATAACATATTGACTGTAATGCACCTGTTTCTTTTCAGTATTCCTCCATGCAGATAGCCAGTTAGGGTTCTAAGATTTGTATGCCCTGATAGCCCACCGAGCGACGAGGCCTTGGTTTAGGGCCCTCTTCCAGTAGAGGCACCAGTGGACGCACTAGCGGTACCTTTCCCTGTTGGTCCACCGATGCCACCAGCCCCAGAAGCAGACAATGCACGCCGCTTGAGCACGTTGCACGAGTTCCAGCACCAGAGGCCACTGAGGTTCAGGGGAGAGATGGACCCACATGAGGCTGAATAATGGCTGGAGGTTTTAGTGAGAGTCTTCCGACTGGTAGGGACACGATCCAATCTCATGGCGATCCTTGCTGCCAGCCTTCTACAGGCAGTAGTAGGTGGATGGTGGAGCTTGATGCTCCAGTTCCATGACAAGGTGACGCTCCTCTGGGAAGACTTCATGAGCCTGTTTCGGGTAGAGTTTGTCTCACCGACTCTTCGCACAGTGCGCATACAGGAGCTTCTTCATCTACATTAGGGTAGCATGACTATATCTCAGTACTCAGGTTGGTTCACTAACCTCTCATGCTACTCCATAGATATGTTGTGGGGCATATTATTTAGGGCTCGAACCATCAATCGGGGGCTCAGGCAGGAGATCAGTTCTTCGATGATCTCACCATCATCCCAATGCATGTGTGGGTGTTAGAGAGAGCCTTCATAATGAAGAGTTTCCTTGATGAGTAGTCTCCGACAATGAGATCCACCAATATTTGTCACATAGTGGAGTATTTTGAATCTTGCACCAGACAGATGTTGCAGAGGTCCAAGAGGAACAGACCTACATGTGGATGACGGCATGACTCGGGATCGGTTGTGCGGGGATCCCGAGGTAGAGCCAGTCATGCCAAGAGCAGGCATTGTTTCACATGCGGGGAGTAGGGTCACATGGCTCATGACTGTCCGAACATCCATACGGATGATCAGAAGATGGGAGAAGGACCTCCTAGGCAGATATATAGATTCGACCGAGGAGGTCCATAGGGAGTAGGAGGACGTGGGAGAGGAGCTAGTCGTGCAGCTGGCGGTGGGAGATTATTTGAGATTTTACCTCCACCACCACTAGGTGGTCCACCACGACCAAAGGGAGTAGGAGGTTAGGGGAAAACTCAGCTCTAGGAATTGATTCCTATTATCACAGTGCTCTGGAGATGATACAAGGTATGATCTGTGTCTCCTCCACCATAGCTGCATTACTTATAGACAGAGGTTCCCGTCATTCATTTATTTCCACAACCATCGTTCGGAGCTCGGAGATTCCAATGGATTTGTCGGTTCAATCCACACAGCTAGATACTCCTACATGAGTGGATTCGACGATTACGCACTGGTGACGGCATTCCGAGATTAATCTAGGAGGCAAGATCTTTGACTAGGATCTCTTAGTAGCAGCATCGAGGCTATTCGACGTCATCTTGGGTATAAACTGGTTATCTACACTCCATGCTCAGATTGACTATATTAGGCGCAATGTGTTGTGTGTCCGTATAGATGGGACCAGGTTTAGCTTCACTGGAAAGAAGGGAGCATTTGCAGTATAGGATGGACTTACCTAGAGGAGGTTGCAGCCGATTACACATCAGTTGGCTTGCCTTACCCTCGGAGCTATTGATGTGGAGAGTTCGAGTTATCCTGTAGTGGTGGACCAGTACGCGGAGGTCTTCCCTGATGAAGTTATGGGTCTAACTCCTCATAGAGAGGTGGACTTTTACATTGAATTGTACCTTGGGATGGCACTGATATCTACACCTGTGTATCATACAGTTCTCGCGGACTTCGTGAGTTGCGGGTATAGCTAGAGTACTTGCAGGTGAAGGGATTCGTTTGGCCCAGTGTTTCACCTTAGGCAGCTCTGATGTTATTCACCAAGATGGAAGATGGGAGCTTAAGGCATTGTGTTGACTATCGATGACTAATCTAGCTGATTGTGAAGTACATGTACCCACTCCTGAGGATTGATGACCCCTTTGATCTACTGAAGGTAGCATAGTGGTTCCCGATGATAGACCTTAGATGAGGCTATCAGTAGCTCAGTGTGTGAGATGAGGATGTGCAGAAGATGTCTTTCAGATGTCGGTACGACCACTATGAGTTCTTGGTTATTCCATTCAGTGTAACCAACGCTTCAGAAGTGTTCTTCGGACTCATGAACATGATAATTCATCCATACCTTGATCTCTTTGTAGTAGACTTCATCGATGACATTCTGGTCTACTCGACTACTGAGGAAGATCATGCCTATCATTTATGGGTAGTACTAGACACACTCTGAGAGCACCAATTTTATGGTAATCTCTCGAAGTACCAGTTCTGGATCTGAGAGTTTCACTTTCTTGGAGATTTCATATCAGAGGCTGGAGTTGCTGTTGAACCAATGAAGACTGAGGTGGTTCTAGCATGGGAGCCATCTAGGAGTGTGACAGAGGTACGAAGTTTCCTGGGTGTAGCTGGATACAACCAGAGGTTTGTACAAGATTTCTCCAGAGTTGCAGCACCACTATTAGCGTTGACGAAGAAGGATAAACCCTTCGTCTGGTCAGAGAAATGCCATTGGAGTTTTCTAGAGCTGAGGCAGAGGCTGAATAGTGACCCCATCTTGAGGCTATCAGAGGAGGGTGTATGGTACATAGTCTACTGGGATGCATCAGGGATTAGGCTTGGATGTGTCCTAATGCAGGAGCGAGCGATGATCGCATATGGTTCTTGACAGCTAAGACTACATGAGCCGAACTATCCTACCCATGAATTGGAGTTAGCAGCAGTGGTCTTTGCCTTGAAGATGTGACAAAACTATCTAATTGGAGAAATATTTACTGTGTAATCTGATCACAAGAGTCTTAGGTATATCTTATCTCAGATGGAACTGAACCTGAGATAGTGATGTTGGATTGAGTTCCTCCAGAACTACGACTTTGAGATAGTCTATACTCCTGAGAAGGGGAATGTTGTAGTAGATGAACTCAAAAGGAGGTCTGGTATACAACTGCTAGGTGAGGCGAAGAAGTAGCTGGCCGCTTTTCAGATATCCTTCATGGAACGTGATGGATTAGCTTTCCTTTAGTCTCTTACCGTCACTCCCCCACTTCTTCATCGAGTCAGGGAGGCGCTGCATGGGGACAGTGACTGCGAGGCTCGACGTTCTTTGATATCCACAGGGTAAACATCAGACGGATTTTCTGAAGGTAGGGATCACGTCACCAACTTCAGAGGATGTACGATGGTACCAGTGTCACTTTGGGAGGAAGTGATAAGGGAGTTCCAAACATCCCCTTTAGCGGTACATCCAAGAGTGGAAAAGATATACCAGGATCTTCGATGACAGCACTGGTGGCTGGGAATGAAGAAATGAGTAGCAGAGTTGGTCTCTTGGTGCCTCACTTACCAGCAAGTGAAGGTAGAGTATCAGGTACCAGCAGGCTTTATTCAGCCTCTAGAGGTTCCAGAGTGGAAGTGGTATGGGATATGCATGGACTTTGTGATAGGACTTCCTTGTACATCCAATGGTCATGAATCAATTTGGGTGATCTTCGACCGACTCACCATGTCGGCCCACTTCCTACCAAACAGAGAGAATGGTTTAGCAAAGAGCTTGGGATGCCTCTATGTGCATAGTTATTAGCTGATAGGAGATAAGGACCTCTGGAGTTCGAGGATGGCAACCACGTCTTTCTACGGGTCACACCTCGATGAGGATTGCAAAGATTTGGACGAGGCGGAAAGATATCTATGAGGTTCATTGGACCCTTCTAGGTCCTCAGTAGAGTTGGCGAGGTGGATTAATGCATATCTCTTCCACCTCAGTTTCACCAAGTGCATGACTTCTTCCACATATCCTAGCTGAGGATATGCGTTCATGACCCTTCCCACGTCATCTACCACAGAGAGCTAGACAACAACGTTGGGGCGACTTTTATGGAGGTTCCATTTTGGATTGAGGATCGATAGGACTGGGTCCTTCATTGGAAGTTGATACCTCTAGTGCATATTCATTGGCATCAGGGGAACCTCTAGGATAGCACATGGGAGCGGGAGGCTCAGATTCATGCTCTATACCCCCACTTGTTTACCTTGTTTGAGTTGTGGCTTATGGGGACGTAGAGTCCTGAGGTGGGGAGAATGGAAAGACTCGTAATTTCCTTGTATTTTTTAAAAATATATATGTGTGTGTGGGAGTTTTACAAGTCCGTAGAAATTGACAACACATGATTTCAAGTCCCAGAGTGCCCAAAATTAATTTCTGAACTTTATTTCAGGTGCATTCAGTAAATGTGCGAGCGAGTTTTTATAACGTTTAAACTAGTGGTTGGAATTGAAATATGAGGGTACGGTTGAACTCATAGCACTGGTATTCACATAAGAGGACCTTCACCTCGACCGTAGTGGGTCGAGAGTGAAATATAGAATCGGGTTTTCTTGGGGAATAATAATATAAAAATAAAGTTCTATAGCTTTTATTTTTATTTTTATTTTTATACTCCATGTGGATGTTGCGATGTGGGGACCACCATACCTAAACCTCCCATGTGTGGGTTATGGTGGTGGGGAACACCTTAGCATAAACACCCAATTTTGAATTCCTAGAGGAGGAGACCACCCGAACCCTCTTAATGTAGGGGAAACCTCTCAACTCCCTCTTTAATTTGGAGGAGCCTCTTGAGATTCTTCCACAATAATTATTCCAATGCATCACATTAATTTTTCCAACATGTGTCTGAGTGTGCTAAGATAATTTCTTCTTAAAATAAATTATGTTGGAACCTCTTTCTTTTGGTGGGAATAGTAGAAGGAGAGAACTCTTTGGAGAATCATGGAGAATCCCACCCTCCTATGAAGAATTCTCTTGCCAACGAAGAACACCTTCGACTACAAATAACCAATGAATGAGCTCGAGATCGAAGGCATGTGGCAGGCGTGATGATCACCTATATCTTCAACTTTCTTTAACATGGGACGTCTTCATCTATGAAGAATCTACGTCCGTACTTCCTTCTCGTTCCTACGTCAATGCACAATCCAAGTAGGGGTTTTTATTAAATTCATGAATTCTCTCATTTAATTTCCTCGTTCTTGGAAATAATAGAGAACGTGGATCAACCAAAGAATGTTGATCCATGATTCGTATTAAATTGATGATTTTTTCATCCCTGACTCCTAATTTTGTTGAGCCACTTTCTATCGCTCTAATGCAAAGGGTGCGGGCCAATCAAATATGGCCCGACCCCTCCGCCATTCTTCCTTATTGTGTTCTCCACGATGGAATAATGTGCATTACCCAATGATGATGAATGAATAGAGAGGCTGGATAAACCAGCCTCTATATAAGGCACGGTGCCCCGTCGTCCATGGCTTAGTCGCCGCTCGTGTCATCGCTGCCGCCCGCGGCTTCGCCGCCCGAGCTCCTGCCGCCATCCCCGGTTTCGCCACCTGAGCCGCTGCTTCCGTCCTCAGCCGAGCCACTGCCTGTGCCACTACCACCCTCCATGGCCGAGCTGCCGCCACCATCCGTAGCTGAGCCATCACCTGCGGCCTCGCCGCTGGAGCCCCCGCCATAGTTCGTGACCCCGTTGTGCCCCACGCAGCCTCGCTGATCCGTCTCATGGCCGAGTCACCCTCGTGGAACCCCTCGGCCGAGCCGCCCACGTAGCACCTTTGGGCCGTCCCGCCCTCATGGAATCCCTCAGCCGAGTCGCCCATGCGGCACCCCCCGGGCCGAGCCACCCTCACTGCACCCTTCGCGGCCGAGCCACCCAGGAAGCACCATCGGGCCGAGCCACCCTCGCGAACCCCTAATCTGAGCCACCCACGCGGCACCCCCGAGACGAGCCTCCCTCGAGGAACCCTCCACGTTCGAGCTTCCATGCGGCCGAGTGACCCTCACAGCACCCCCCTCTGCCCTCCACGGCCCCTGGCGGCCTGTCGGACCGCCCAGCGGGCCGGGCCGAACCCAGCAAACTGGGCCAAACCCAATGGACTGGTCTACCCAGAGGGCTAGGCTGGACCTAGGGGGCAGTCCGGGTCAACCCAGTCCTGGTTGGCCCAGACCGGGTCGGTCCGACCGGGTCAGACCGTACCCGGACCCACTACGACCCATTTATGCACTTTTGGAAATAACTTTGGCACCAGACATCTGTTTGACGAACTGTCAATGGAGTTGGAAACCCAAGAGTGGGACGATTTCTTTGGTATACTTTTCTAAAGTTTTGAATAAATTTTTTTAATGGTCAGGTTGGATCGAGCATGAATCCAACCGGGCCATCAGGACTAAAAGACTAATAACTCATAGTCCGGACGTCTGATTGACACGCCGCCTATTATGTTGAGACCCATATGACGTGGAGGTCCATTGAGATACATATTCATGGCACATCATGGAAGTTAGAGAATCGACCAGTGTCTTGGGGAGTAGAATCTCCCAGAGATGAGTAATCCCATTGTAGAAACCCAAAATCTGGTTGTGACGAGAAGAGTGATCTCCTAGAGATCCTGTATGGGTCAGCTCCTAGAAATCCTGTGTGGGTCAACTCCTAGCGATCCATATGGGTCATCTACAGTGATCCTATGTGCGTCAACTCCTAGTGATCATGTGTGGTTCAGCTCCTATCAATCTAGTGTGGGTCTGCTCCTAGCGATAATGTGTGGGTCATCTCCAACGATCTTGTGTGGGTCAACTCCTAGCAATCATGTGTGGGTCACCTCTAGCGATCTTGTGTGGGTCATCTCATAGAGATCTTGTGTTGGTCAGATCCTAGCGATCATGTGTGGGTATGCTCTGAGAGATCCTGTGTGGGTCAGCTCCAACGATCCTATGTGGGTCAGCTCCTAGCGATTCTGTGCAGTTTAGAAGTAGAGCCTCTTAACGGAGTAAGATGATTTAGTAGTTATATATAATCATCTCTACTACTGTACCTAAAGATATACCTGGTGTGATATGAGTCAGTACCTCTGTGTTTCCTCATGATTGATATGGATTACTAGATATCTTAGGTATATGTATGTGCATATACCTATGTAGGGTCATCATTTGATTTCTTACTTTTTGGTTTATCCTTGGTGGATTTTGTGAGACCTTGAGGGTCTCGGGGTCCCTACTATGTATCGTTATAATCACCCCTGCACTGGCTATGCCCGTAACTTGTTCTATTGGATGCAGACTATGGACATCGCTGACCAGGGACGAGGGTACCTGGACTGGAGGTAGCATGGATGTGGACCTAGATGAGGCGTACTGCCGAGATGACCGATCGAGAGCTATACCTACCCTTCAGGTAGGATCCTCGGTGGGTGATCATAGGAGCTGTTCTAGTTACTTGTATTTCCAGCTATCTTGTACCTTCTAGTTTTCCTTGTACTTTCCAGTTTGGCTTGTATTCTGGCCCCTTTTTACTTACTATAATCACTTTTTTTACTATTCATTTTACATAAGTTAATATCATGATGTGTTCCTGGTTGTGTATGTTACAGGTTATAAAGGCAATTCCTTCCCAGTTTTAGAGAATACACCTTTGGTTCTAGTCACCAGCCCTGGCCTATGGAAGATGGGCTTGGGGTAGTCACGACACAGGCCTCAAGGGACGGGTAGTGATAGAAATGTTCCTTCTAAGTGTGTTGGTTTTATCAATGACAGTCTATGTAGACACACAAATTATTTTGCAGACGAGTTGGAACCAATTCATTGTTTTCATTTTTTATTACTGTTATACCATTTTTTAGAAACTACTTAGATTGGACTGACCCATTGGCTATCATAGATGGGGTAAATTATTCCAACATCCAATAATTTTGTTACCTCCATTTTAACAATATCTACAAGGTTTGGTTTCAGTTGAAATTGTGACTACCTCACTAGTTTAGCCTCAACATTTAACAATATATGATTTGTAGAAATATATTGGATAATTCTATTAATGTCAGTAAGTGTCCATCCCAAAGCATGTTTTGGCTCTCTCAAAAGATCAAGCTATTCCAATTCCTGCTCAAGAGGGAGTGAACTAGAAATGATGATAGGAAAATTGTTTCCATTCTCAAGATATGAATATTTTACATCTTTAGGTCGTTTTTTTAGTTCTAGTTCAGGTATATTTAGTATTTATGGGAGTCTGTGTGAAATTGAGAGATCATTAATCTCATCTAACTTCTAAATGGAATCATCCTTAGATGAGGAAAGATCTTTTACAATATTATCAATATCATCGATGGTCATGTGAATGTCAGTGTTCAAGAAATCATCAATTAATAAACATGCATTCTATTTTTCAAAACCGGAACAAAATTCTATGCAATATTCATTTATTAGAGTTTTAATCAATGATGAAAACTTATAAATAGGATCAAGGGAGTGAAGAGAAGTGTTTTTAGGGGAAGGTAGTTCAACTATAGAGTTACCAAAGAGTTTGGAATGTTCTTTCAAGGGGTGCTTTATGGAATCAAGGATATTGAAGTGGAAACATTCACCACCAAACTCTGTAGATAATATTCCATTTTGGACATTAATTATGGTTTGGTAGTTTTAAATAAGGGTCTCCCCAATGTAATCGGGGTTTCTCCATTCATTATATCATCTTCTATTTCAAGAACATTAAAATCAGTAAGATATATTAATCTTTTTACCCTCAAAAGAACATACTCTAACAAACCAGATGGGTGTGAAATACTCTGGTTTTTAAAATGAATTAAAATTGATTTGGGATTTAATTCCCTGACGTATAATGAAGAGTAAATAGAGATAGGAGTCAAATTTATAGGGTCACCTAAATCAACCATAACATTGAAAAAGGAACTCTCAACAATGGTTCAAAGAATTGAGAATATTCCTATATCCTTGCATTCAGTTGGAAGCGACAACTCTATCAATTCGGAGACATTCTTCCCAAATCTAACCTTCTCATCACTTTGATGTATCTTTCGGTGTGTACACATATCCTTCAGAAACATGGCATGTCTTGGAAATTTCCTCATGATATCAATCAAGGGGATGTTAATCTCCACTTTTTTGAATGTTTCCAATATTTCCTCATCATGTTCAGTTTTATATTTGTTCTTGGTTGGGTGGAGTTTTAGGGAAATGGTTGAGGAATGGTAGAGAGAGGTGACTCGTCAACCTACACACTCTTTCCTTTGGAAGGTTTTCTCTCATGAAAATGATTTTCTTCTCCTGTACCATTTTTAGTAGCGGTTGGGATGGTGGTTTCTTTATGAGGGGATGATCCTATTGGAAGGGTAATTTTGATTTTATGTGTAGTTCAACTCCTTAGGGTCATGGCACAAAAATTTCCTTTATCCCTGGGGTAAAAGACTTTTTGAGAGGGTAGTTTACCCAACCCATGACATTAAATTTCCCCCAGAGAGTTAGGGAGTTGGTCTAATTGGTTTTTAGGTCTTGTATGGATTGCTTGGGATATTTGTTATAGTTTTATATTTTAGGAAGTCATATGTTTCTCCATATCTTCTAGTATAGGCTTGGGTTTTTATGGGGGTGATTGGAAAGGCCTTTCTGGTGGTTTGGTATTTCTTGATGGTGGTGGTTGACTACTCTACCCTAGTTGGTTCTAAGGTTGTTAAAGTTGGTTTGACTACCCCCTTACCTATAGGGTTGGTCTTCTTTCCACCCAGGTTTGGATGGATAGTATGGTTCTTGTCTAAAGGGTTAGTTTTTCAGGGTGGCCTGAAAAGACTGCCTCACACATCTCAGAATATTCTCTTAGTGGGGGAATTGGTCAGAGTAGTATGTGTTAGAAGAACATATAACACAATGGATGGTAGGAGGAGATTGGGATTTCCCTTGGGATAGATCATTTTGTCAAAGAAGGGTACATAACTCTTTGATATTCATGTCCACCTTCTAAAATTCAGTACCTCTCACCCCATGGAAACCTCGAATGAGTACACAAGACCCTGAACTGATTTTTTGAGTATTTTTTACCATCTTTTCAATCAGGGTCATTACAGCAATTCGGTTTTTATCAACTAGTGAACCACCTATAACATGGTCAATCAAATTTTAATCAATAGGAATAAAACCTTCATAAAAATATAGAACTAAAAGTTTATCACTTATTTGTTACGTTAATTTTATTCACAACCATATACATATCGAAATAATCATGCTCGAGTTTAAATAATCCAAAATCCATAAAATTATATCACACAACCATAAAACAAATATATAAATATATAAGAACAAGCATGAGTCGTGACATTAATTTTACTATGAATATTAAATAATAGGTATATATATGACATGGGATCCTACCTTCCTAATCATGATTCATGAACACACCCATTTCCTATAAAATACAACAACACATCGTACTCGAGATCATCATGAAACTATAAATAAAAAACAATGACAATATTACCACCTCTGGAAACTTCATGGACCATCACATAAGATCTGGACTTCCACTTATGTGACTCCCCCACCTGAGTTCCACATGGCCTAAATTATTTCTAGTATTAGACAAATATAGTCTACATGAATGAAATATAAAACCTCCTTTCGTACCACATTATAATTCCATGACCCAAATCACGTAGTCTATTCTAGAGAGATACAATAACTCATGTCTGGATACTCATATGAAATAGGCTTCTGACTAGTAGATTGATTTGGAATTGTTAAACGGGGAGACTATACCATCATTATCAATGGAAAAGCACCAAAATAAATAATATGATGAAAATAAACTAGAAAGGAATAATTGAACAAAAAAGTAACAATGTTGTATCATATTCCATATCAGATAATAGAGTATTATAAAAATTAGTAAAACAAGGACCCCCAATGTTGGAGGTCAAACTAGAGTATAAAAATGAAATTAAAAAATAAATATAGACATTGTAGCATCACTCCTAAGTTCACCCCAGTACTACCTATAATCACCAAACTTCATCTCTGCATCTCCCTATCATTGGATCATTTCCCTTCCCTAGACCCTGACCATGAAGTCTATGTCTCCATTGAGATGCCCATATAGGGTGTTAGTATAACCCCTATAATACGTCACCAATGAATTTTTAATATAACTCCACATGAATAAGAGGTGTATGTTATGACAATAAATAAAGAAGAAAAAAAAGAAAGAATCAATAATTCATGGGCTGTGCGATCATACATTGACAAAGATTCCATAAACCTTAGTCATACCTGCATCGAATCCATTCCAGAAAGGAAGGAAATAATGGAAGTCATAAATATGAGTTGACCACAAGGCCAAAACTTGTCTCTGAGTATCCTCAAGCCCAAAAAATCCAAAGTCAATCCAAAATACTATCATGTACCATATCGTTCAAGGGACAAGATATATGGTAGTTATGTTCCATCTCTATCATGGGTCAAGCCATAATTATGTCATACCCCATATCTCTCACAAGTTATGCCATAAGGGCATCATACCCCACATATGCCTCATGTCATGACCCAAGTATATCATACACATTCCATGTGTCTAGTTTTATCATCATTGTCATCACATATCTCACATACACCACCTTTAAGGGATAACCAAGACACAACAGTCCAACTGCCATTTTGTACAGGATGAAAAGAAAAAAAATTCAATATATTCACACACAAAAAGTCATAATATATACTAACCACAATATAACAAATAAATTATGAGTCTTGTTATCCACACACACACACTCATGTTCTGAAAATCTAGCATATCCTCAGAGGCAATATATACACACACATGCAATCAATATCATCATTGGTATCATGTGAAAAAAATGCACAAACATATGACCAACAACAAGGAAACAAAATTATACAAGGTATTTACATGGTAAGAAAATTCCTACGTCAAACATATTGATTCCAATGTAATGATTCTCCAAGAGTTGATTCAAAAAACACACACATGTTGAAATCAGGTTATACCACCACGATAAGGATCCCTATAACCACTCCCATTACACTTTGTGACAACTCTTGGATATAGATCTAATAAATAAGACAAATCAAAAGTGTTAAACAAGATTATACTCACCGATGAATTTGTTATTTCATCAATTAATTAGATCTAATTTGAAAGCATATGAAAATTCTCTAGATCGTTTTTTCATTTATATCAACTATCAACCATTCTATAATTAGATCATTCTAGTATGCTTAAATCTAATAATGAAATCATATATCTGAGTTTTATCCAAATATAAATGATTTAATTGGGCTACAGTTGATGAAAATTTGTAATAGAAGATCATCAAATTGATTGGTGGCTCACAAGGCTAAGAGTAGGGATAGTGGAAGAAAAAATTACTAAAAAGATCTCCCTAAGGATTCCATATTAAAGTGAGGGTCAAGGAAGAGGATAAAGAAAATATATTTTATAAAACTAATCATGTGGCCCTTGACCTTGTCTGTCCTGAAATGACACCACATGTGAGCCTGTGGCCATAACCAGTTGGCTAATAGAAATTAGAAGAATAAATATTCACCAAGAAGTCCCACCAGCTAGTTTGTGGATTTTACCCATCAATCTGTTGTCCATGTATAAAACCAAGGATACCCAAAGATTCCACCAGAAGGATGGTGAATCTACATGGGGAACCAGGGATACATGAACTCACACAATATAGATTATGGTTTCCCATTAAATGGTTGTAGGCACTACAGTATTTTTGCAGTTCTTCACTTCACCATCGACAAGTCGGAATACCTATGGTGGCCTTGTATCTATATCCTTAATACACATTCCCTAAATTTCCAAACTCAACTTCTTAAACACCCCTAACATGACCCGATTAATTTATGTTTTATTTTGAAAAATATTTCAAATATCAAAACAAGGCATACCTTAAAATTGGGGAGTTTGATGTTTTTTACACTACTTTGAAATAAATATTTTTACCAACTAATTGATTATGGTTTCTAGAAATTGAATAAGATTTTAAGTTACCTGTATTTTGACAATATGTACAAAAAGTTTTAACTTATTGTAAAAAAATTACTAGAAATTTTTTATTTATTGGATATTGAGTATCCATGTCGATTTTTTGGACCATGAAAGTTTTTAGGAATTAAAACATTTTATTTATTTTCTCTGCCTTGTGTAGAAATTTATAAATATTTTTTATTCTTTAATTATTTTAATTTAACTAAACCTTGTCTTCATGTTTGGTTGAGGTTTTACTAATTTAAAGTCTTTAGATATTTTTGGCATTTTCCAAAAAAAGATTATTATTTGTTACATATATATTAAATGTTTCTTGGCTATACTTATTCTCAAGGATATTGAATGTGATTTTAAGATCATCAATGTAATTATTTAATTATTCTACATATAGGGATTTATCTCTATAACCTTAAAAAGGTGTATAATTTAATGATTCTATTATTAATAATTCACTAAACATTTCAAAGGGTAATGCATTAAATGTAGATGTGAAAGTAGTGATCTAGATTTTTATGAAAAAGACATAGATTGATGTTGAATATCAAAATCCAAGTAGATATCTAAGGGTTAAATACTCAATTTACCATATAAGATGAGCTTTCAAAAATTTTTATGATAGTGTTGTAGATCCTAGGGTTAAATGTTTACCCATGGAGTAAGGTGGAATAGAGTTGATGGCACTGTGGATCCTAGATAATATTATATTAAGTACAATATATTATTTTTATCACATTCATTCACACTCATGGGAATTATGTACCCTAATATCAGAAATCGGAGACATTGTTTTCATCTAATATGGGAGTTCAGGCTCATTATACACATTGGGAGGGTTCCTACTTTAGGAATCTCTTACGTATTTAATACATAATCACAAATACTTCATTAATTATCAAGTATGACATAGGTCACCCTCAAGTTAACAATCAATTATTATCATGTGTGGAGTTGAGAATCATCTATATATATCTGAGGTTCTTCATCAATGGATATATATATATATGTGTATCAGAGGTTCTCCATCAATGGTAACCTATAATGAATAGATCATATATTCTCTTTTAATTTATTACAATGGTGTTGGTTTTAATCCATGTAGTGGGGTGATCTAGAGTTTATCATCATCTAAAGATATGATATTTTTTTGAATATAATTATCGAAACCATAATATGGGATTCCTATGTTTCCTTATGAAATGAATCAAAACCCATGTAGTTTGGATCCACTTGAAGGGATAAATCATACCTTTTATGACCATGTGACAGGGATGAAAACATGTAGTTTAACATCATGAAGCAAGAATGTCTAGGTGAATGGTTCTTATTAAAGTATGTTGTGAGACATATAATGAAGTGTCCCAAGGAACCTATAATGGATTTAATATCCTAGGATACATATTAAACTACTAATAATGTGGCTTAGATAGAATTACGGTTCATTTTGGGGTGTTCGATTTGGACCTCGTGGAGGCTTCCTATGTATCCCATTTGGGTAGGAATCAAAGCCCACATAGTTTGGATATGAGGGAATACACCTATAGAGGACCTATAATGATTTTTATAATGATAAATTTAGACTTTTTAGGTGAATGGGTAGGGAATTATACCTAATAGAAGGCCCTTTGGGGTGAAAACATGGCTTTGAAGACCCACTCCTATGGATTCCCACTGATTGATGGTGAGAGGAATATCTAGAAAAAGATTTTCTACTAAGACATGAATCTGACTGTGTAGAAATTAGGATCACCATCAATCTCTATATCCATGTTTTTTATACTCTTATGTGAGAAACCATGTAAATTAGAAGATCTAAAAAACCATGAAATCTCCTTCATCTATTTCTGGATGGGGGTTGGGAGACATGAGAAGAATAAAAATATTTGATTTTTTCCATCTCCTCAATGGATTCATTGCCAAGATAGTCACATATGACTAACTTCCTAGATACTACCCATAAGAAAAGTCCAGGGGATTACTCTAAGAGGGATTCCATTCCCCTTTTTTCATAGAATAAAGGCGGATAATCCATGACCCCTTGAATGGAATTGAAATTATGATCCTTTCTCTCCCTTCCTAGAATCAGACATCCCTTTTCCTGGATACAATGATGGAAGGGAAAGGCCCTATTCCTAATATTTTTTACTAATAAGTCCCTGATAAATTTCTCATGGCTAGGGTCCTCATATCGAATAGGATGCATAACTCCAGGCACCCCGAGGGCCCTACCCATTGAGTATGACAAGTGAAAGACACCTCTAATTTCTAAAATTCATAACCAAATGGAATACACACTATTGCGTCTCTCACCATGGTCATCCAATTCCCAAGGTTTCAGTGAAGGATTTAATTAGTTCCCCCTTAGATGAGGGATTCAAATGAAGGGGAGCCCCACCATTGGTGGCTTTAAGTGTACATAGAAGGTGCATCATTTAGGTCAAGGATTTTTTAACAAAAGTTTCTTCACATAGAAAAGAACTTGGTGTAACTGAAAGTGATTCATCCAAGGTAGGCTCGTATATGGTAGACAAACCATGGGAGATAAGAAAACTAGGAACCAACACTTGGACGAGGCCTTTCTCTTTGAACCAAGGGTTTCCTCAGGTTTCCCTAGAAGGGTATCGCATGGGTTATAGGATTGGGGAGGGACCGTCACACTATTGGTGGTCAACTAGTGGGGTCATCATATAGGTGTCTTTGGTTTCAGACCCTGGATGGACTTCAATCCCACTATCCACCGTAATTATCTCTTCTCTTGGGTTTTGTAGGGTTACATGAATTATTTTTTAGGGCTTCGAAAAAGGGGTTATGCCACCAAAGATCTATTTCTTATTCTATTTTCCCACATAAATAAAATGAGGCGACCCAATGTCTTATTTATAGGTAATAAATGGACCCTAGTCAGAGGAGGTCACCCAAACAGGTACCCGATATAGGTACATCACACCGGGGTGCGAAAAACATCTAGACCGTGCAGTATGTGTGCTTGAAGGACTTGCTAGGTGAACCCACTACTCCATACAATGGGGGATATGCCCAAAAACCCCTACTTGGGATCACTACCAAGCTGTAGTCCCATCCCTTTGGGTCGATCCCTCCACTGCCGCCACTAACCCCCATGAAAAATGGAGAGTTGCACCTTGAATTTTTTAGGCTATGTGGAGACCATTTTGGGTTGTAATAAATACAACTCCACTTTTCATTCCAAATATGTGTACTACAATACAAGAAAAGTTATCACCACCATTCCATTATATTGGGAATCATTTCTGAGGAATATCTATCCCATTACATGTCAGGATTATTTCACCGCATGAGAATCCAATATGATCTTTATTACATCTTAGAGACGTATTTAAACACAAACTTGAAATTTTTTATCAATGTGAGGACCAGGTCTTGAATGTTTTTCAAAGAGAATGGGAAAAAATTTGGCATCAACAAGGTTAATCAAAAGTTATTTGTTTTTCATGTTTCTTATTTGTTAAACTATTTATACACCCAATTATTATCAACGTCGATTATAGTTATAAATTGTATTTTCTTTAGAAACTATTGGTAGTGGACATCTAATTATTAATCTCACCCTATTAGGGAAGATACTACACATGGGAACCCAATAAGCTCTCATATGATTATAATAGGTACAAGTTTGGGTTGAGTCTTGGGATGATTTCTTCATAATTTGGTTGGATAAATCAATGGTATCAAGATATTGGATGAGATTTGTCATAGATATGCAGTGGATACATTTTATTGGTTTATTTTATTTGGGTATATTATGTAACCAACATTGTGGTTGGTCATTTGTATGTATAATAAATAAATTCAGTGATTTAAAGAATTTTATTTCATCATGGCATGTTTAGTTGATTTATTCATTTTCAATACTCTGATGTATATGATGATTGATTATGTGTATTATTATGGAGAACTCTAATATTGGGGTATAGTTCTCCCACAATACTACCCTATACCATCACTGATATTTGGTAACCTTTGTAATATGAAGAGGAACACCTATGGTCATGTGGAAAATTGGCTTAGAGAATTTTTTTAGTGGTTCATAGGCTAGGACATTACAAAGTGGTAGAAAAGGTGTAACATTATTATTATTTAACTATTTGGGGTATATAGAATGGAGATATAATAATGTGTTAGAGCTTATGATGGATGTAGGACTGGTTCATTGTGAACACATTTTTTTATTGTAATCCAAGGTTACCAAGATTGGGATTATTGTTATTATTTTTTATATTATGGTTTCGTTGATTTTCACTTCGGATGAGGCACATGCGGTTTAGATTTGATGAATTTTATGAATTTTTTTATATTATCCCATTGAAAAAGGGGCTATGATTTTCTTTTAACTCTTGAACATTATATACAAGAGGCTTATCATGCATCATGATAGTCATGTATGATCTATAGGTTATAGGTTGGGTAATGTGTAATTTTTTCTAATGAATGAGGAACAATTGTTTAAAGAGAAAAAAAATACTCAATTGAAGTTTTCACATATATGTATTTTGTAGAATTAAACTCAGGTGAACTAACTTTTATATGGATATCTTTTTGATGGAAGGTTATATGGGTCTATAGTGAGAATCTATATCAAGAAGGAGATGATGTGGTCCTTATGAATATAAGGTGAAGAGTCCCTAGTGGGTCACCATGGTATAGGAATATGACTTTTGTAACCTTCTGGGTGATTATTTTTTGATATTGAATGGCTTTCATTGTCCTCCAGCAAGCGGTCTAATGCAAATATTCTGAAAGAGGATGTGTTCCCTATTTTTGGGAGATTTTTTTGGACTATGATGTCTTTTATATATGAGTACCAAAAGATGGGTTTTTTATAGTTGATTTGTTATGACATTGGTGTTGGACATTATTTATTGAGATTTTTTTTTCCATACTGTGAGTTGGCAAGGACCTAAATGGTTTGAATTGGATACATTTCATGATTCTTTATCTTTAGGCTTAGTGGGAGAGCCCATTGATCTTCTTTGATGTGATTCCAAATTAGAAAGTTATCATCATGCGACTTTCAAGGGTGAACCTTAAGAGGGGTTGAAAGGCATTGACATAAAATATCTCAAATGTTGTGTGGTTTTTTGGAACATTGGTGTAGCATAACCAAGGTAATCTATCAATGAAGAATTAATTTAAACAACATATTAAAGGTATTATGGAAAAAAAGATAAAATTAAATACATAAATTAGAGGGATAAAGGGGGTTTGGGGGTCTTTCTAATCGAGAATAATTATGATGTAATAAGATTAAATGTTTGTTTTTATTGTTTTTCTTAATATGATCAAGAAAATGAAATGATAATATGTCTTTTTGAAACTATTTTTAGAGGGAAAAATCAATCTAACTAAACCTATTCAGTTAATTACTAATCATTATCATTAAAATTAAAATACACTTAATTATGATCCCCTAATTTTTTGACCTTGAAATCCGACGATAAATAACTTAACAGTATTGTTCAAATTAATATAACCCTAGGATATCTTTGGAACATTCAATTGTAGTACACATCATTGATTATCCATCCAAAGATAATTTATAGTCAGTGGTGAATTAGGGATAATATAAATACTATATGGGAGGATTTATTGATTTTATGGATTATATTTGAACTCTGTAAAGTGATCCCATATAGTTTGTTTTACCGATTAAGATCACATTCTCACAATTCAGACATTACTCAACCTCGTATGTTTTGAGTTAATTTTTCAATTTCTAATCTCTTTTCCTTTAAGTTAAAAACTCAATTCATATATCATATTTATAAAATAAAAGTATGTAACATATTCAAAAAAAAATTATTAAGGTTATAATTATATTTCTTACTAATAAAAACTACTCTTCCATGGGTGGTGTAGTCATAACATAAATGCTTCTCATGTGCAATGGTCTATAATGGTTATAAACTAATCATTTTTGTACTCGTAATTTTCAGACCAAATGAAATTAGTAGAAGATAATAAATTGAATAAGTAATAAATAATACAAGATAAAATAATAAATTTATTATGCAGACACAAACATTACAATGTTAAGAATAAGAAGAAGGCTTTAATGAAGGGGTCATTAATTCAAGTGATTCCTCCCAGGAAATTATTTGAAAATCCGAGTGGAACCACTTATACATTTCCTTCTACTTACTAATTCAAATCCCAAACCTAATAAGGGTAAAAATATATATATTTATATAGGGGAGTGGAGACTAGGGTTACAAGAGGAAACAAGTGTGAATGGGGAAATTCATTCTAATATTTTAATCTAATTTTCACATTCGTTTTGACATTAAAACACGTGAGCCAGCTATCCTTATATAAGGATTATTTGTGGGGAATTTATTACTCTGTATACTTTACACTATATATCCCAATACAATTACTCATGAACAATATATGTCTCAAATAGTTATTTGGTTTCGAATCTAGAGAGTCTAGTCTAGCATTTATTTCATGATCCGTATTCTCCAATCAATTTCCTGATCTAGCTTGGATGATCTCAATTAAATTTTTATAAAATTATGTTATGGATTATTTTAAAAAATATCATGTTCAAATAAGAAATATAAAAATATATATGACTAATTTACAATAGTGACCTTTAATTGGTCAAAAATGGACTTTTCATCAAATATGAAAATTAATGATCTAATAACAAATATTTCATAAATTAAAGTACATAATACAATGTGAAGAAATTATTTCCATAAAATATTCAATAAATATTTGTTTTTTAAACTCCTCCACCGTAACACTTTTTCACCCTTGAAAAAATCCTCATATCATGTAATCTATAAAATTGTGACTAGATATTCATGATCATATTTTCATATCCATAGGTCATGGGTCAACTATGCCCTTAATCTCCCATCTATTGGTGTTTCAAAGATTTCAAGATCATATCTACACCCTGTATTCAGTATATTCTAGTCATGAAAAACAATTCTTCTTAGATATTCTAATTCCACTGACCCTACTCTACATTCCATTGAAATCAAATTTCAAGACCTACTCACTTAATAATTTCCAAAAGTCAAACCTTAAGCTCCCGACCTATATAATCCCATGTGTTTTACATTTAATCACGTCCCTATTTATTAAGATAATATATATTTTTTAAATTTATTAAATTTATTATTTTATTTTTATAGGGTGTACAACTATTAGATTTTAGGTACACACACATAGGTTAATTCGGTACAGTAATGAAACAGATTAGAAGATAAAAGAACGTGTTTATCAACCATTTATATAAGATTATTGTTTTCCTAACCAAGATATAACTTCAATTGAGTGTTAAAGTTTTCATAATTCATGGTTGTAGGAAAAGTAGTGTAGAGTGATCAATGCCACAATTTACCATGAACAAATGTTTTAAATAATGATGTCAAATTCTAAAATCTTTCATAACGACATAACCAATCAAATCATCGATGAATAAATTATTTTTATAAAAATCATCCAATGATAATTAAATAATTCTAATTCTTATCACAATGATAATTAATTTGGAAAAAACATCTATTTTATTATATGTTTCACAACTAAATGATCATGTTACATGGTATATTTTTGTTTTTTAAATAAATTGAAAACACAAAAATGGATATTCTAAATAAGATAACCTAAATTTTGTCTCATCCACCAAACCTAGAATATTAAATTTTACCCAATTTGAACCTATTATATCATAAATTCACATGAAATTAAAAATTTAAAATAGGAAAAATAATATAAAAGTGAAAGGTTTAGGGGTAACATGATATTGTTAAGTGATTACAAGCCCATGTAGTGTGATGGAATCAACTATATGTATGGGGAATCACTCAATGTATTACCTTGACCACAACCCATTTATTTTCAATATCCTTATTATATCTTACTGAGTGAATTCCACTACACCATAAGAAAAAACATTTGATACAGTATAAGGACCTGATCATATAGAATGCAACTTACCAGGCATCAGATTATTCATGAACTACAGAGAAGATATTTCTCTCCAACATAAAACTCATTTTTTTAAAATCATTATATCATGATACACTTTTTATATTTAATTAATTATCCTTAAGTTATCATGTGATGAAAATCTAATCTCTTCAAGCTCTCGAATATTTATCTTCTTTTGATCTACACCTTCAGATAAATCCATGTTTCATTTATTTATAGTCTAATATGCTCAGCGCATGACTTCCACAGGGAATTGGAAGACTTTCCCAGAAACAATATGAAATGGGTACATATTTATGGGAGTCTTTTATGCCATCCTATTAGCCCTGATTTCACCATCCAAAAAAATTCTCCAATCCTTATTATTTGGTTTCATAGTGTTTTACTAAAATTACATCAAAAATAGATTGAAACCTTTAACATTCAATTTGTTGGAAGTGGTATGTGTTATATGTTTTATGAATCGCCCCATACTTCTTAAGTAGGGAAGCCAAATATTTATTTTGAATGTTTTTACCTGGTCACTATTGATAGCCTTTGGTACTCCAAACCTGTAGAAAGTTTTATCCTTGAAAAAATCCACTAAAACATTAGAATCATCATTCCTAGTGTCCTTAGCCTCCCTGCATTTACTAAAATAATAAAAAATGACAACAATGTACATGAATAAAAATGATCATAGAAATGGACCCATAATATCAATTCCACATACATCAAAAATCTCTCAAAATAATATGGGTTGTTAGGGCATCTCATGTATCTTCAAAATGTTTATAGTGTGTTACCAATGATATAATGTATTACAAAATAAATGGTATTTTGAAAAAAGGTATTCCAAAATAATCAATGTTCTAAGACCTTCCTAGCCATCCTGTGGGGGTCCAATGTGTCAACCATAAGAAATATTATGACAAAGATGAAAAATAGACTCAAACATATCATTGGGAACACATATTCTAATGACTTGGTCACTAAAAATATTCCAAAGGTAGGAATCATCCAAAAAATAAAACCAATACTCACTATTTAAATTTTTATGTAAATTTCATTAATTTTTCAGGAATTTCATAGGTAACTATGTAAATCACTATATCTTCATACAAGGGATTCATACCTGAGATGACATGGAGATTCTAATCTGGGTTATTTTCCTAACTTAGTACCTTGTTAGGGGTATCATGCTCTAAAATGTGAGTGATATCTATCATGAGGTCACCTATAATGTTCTATGAACCCTTGTTATCCATTAAATCTAAGTAAAACTCTTGAAAAAGTAGACTATGATGAATAAATCTGGGCTTTGCATTTGGATTCTTTATGAGGTACCCCAATGCTACATGATCAGAGAAAACAACTAGTTTAGATCCTAATAAATATGTTTAGACTTATTATAAAGAAAATATAACATCAAGAAACACTATTTCCATTTTAGAGTAATTTTCTTATGATTAATCCAAATTCCATGATACAGAAGAAATCACATGGTATTACCCTTTCACCCTTTGGGATATTTCCTCTCCCAATGTGAAGCTTAAAGCATCACACAAAATCTCAAATGGGAGGTCCCACTTTGGGGGATGTATAATTGGGGGTGTGGTCAGGCTCTTATTTAATTTATCAAATGATACTCTTAATGAATCATAAAAAAAGAGGTCAATACCTTTTGAAAGTAATCTAGTTAAGGGTATAATGATTTTACTAAAATCCACAATGATAAGTCAATAAAAACCAAAACGTCTAAGGAATTGTCAAATATCATGATCACATTTACGATATGACAAGGATTAAATAATATCTACCTTAGATCAATCAACCTCAATTCCACATTGTGACACAAAATGGCCTATGAAAATTCCCTTCCCTACCATGAAATGACATTTTTAAGGATCAAATTGTTTTTTCTCATTACAATGATGAAAGACTTTATCAAAAATGAGGTACAATCAGAAAATGAGGAACCGTATATATTAAAATCACCTATAAATACCTATAGGAAAGTCTCAACTAAACTAAAAATGTTACTTACCATTCATCTCTAGAAGGAATCAGGGGTGTTACAAAGTCCAAACGGCATCCTTCGGTAAGAAAATGTACTGAATGAGCAGGTGAATGTTATCTTCTCTTAGTCCTATACTATAATGGGAAATTAAAAATTTATAGAGAAACCATCCATGAAGCAGTATTATGTCCCACATACAAGTCTATCATGTATCTGGTCAGTAAATGGAAGTGGGAAATTGCCCTTATGATTGTATTTATTTAGTTTCATATAATATATTCATAATCACAAACTATTTTTTACTCTCATAGGAACTAGCTCATCATTTTAATTCTTTATAAAATTGAACTTGGTTTTCTTGGACAAAACCTAGATAGGGATGACCCATTGAGATTCATAAATGGGGTAAATGATACCTTCCTAAATAGTTTTTTCCTATATTTTGTTCAAAACTTCAAATAGTGAAGGGTTAAGTCACATGTGTGGTTTCTTATCTGGTTTTTCCCTACCCTCTAAAATAATCCTATGCATGAAAATGGATGGGCTAATACCTGGTATGTCTAATAAGGTCCACCCAATTTCCCTAATATTCTCCCTTAAGAGATTTAAAATTTATGTTTCTTGTTTAGGTTTGAGACTATTAGCAATTATTACAGGTAATTTTTCATCATTCAACAGGTATGGATATTTTATGTATGGTGAAAATGGTTTGAGTCCCAGTTTGGGGGGGTTCTGTATTGATAAAAATGATGTGGTTATTGATATATGTTCATAATGAATGGTATTTCCTAAATAGAAATCATCAACATCAGTGAATAGTGCATCAAATATGTCTAAAAATTCAACATCCATGTCATAATTAGAAATTACGTTCTCAAAATTTCACATATAGTCCACAAAATAATTATAAATGAGTGTGGATTGATCTTGATATTAGGTGTGGAATAATTTTGAGAAATAAAACTAGAACTGATACGCAAAATTTTACTAATCATGGAATGATCTACATTTGAAATGGATTGAAAATAAAAATTTGGTGATACATTATAGGATGGGTTAGAATGGGATGTAAAAAGTAGAATGGTCCTTAGAGGGTAAATTCATGTATTCTAAAATATTAAATCATACGATCTCATCTCCAAACACCGTATAATGTGTTCCCTCCTGGAAATTTATGATTTTCTTTGAATTTTCATAGAAGGGTATTACAAGAATTATGGGATCATGAGAGATTACCTGATCATCCTCTATGTTCATCATGTAGAAATATATAGTAATTATTATGACCCTTTCCTATATGAGGTCATACTCAATGAATCCTATCTGATGTGTAATGGAACTATTTAATAATTACACCCCCCCCCCCTTTCAGCATTAGTTCACAAACCTTTAAGGAATTGAAATTGAGTGAGTCATGACATTAATGGAGGAACCCAAATCACATAAATAATCTGAGAAATAGAACTCCTCAATGGGGAATGGAATGGGGAATGTCCCAAGGTTATTTTGATTTATATGCATGGAAAATATTGGTTTTATGAGTGTGGATAAATTCCTCCAATGTTTGATCCAGTCATTTCCTTTTATCCCTCTTTTATTTTTACACAGTTCATTCAAAAACATGAAATACCTTATAATATTATTGATTTCTTCAAGTAGAGGGATATTGATCTCAAATATCTTCAATGTATCCAAAAACTCTTTTTTCATCACCTCTATATCTATGTTCTTGATTTTTATATATAAATTTAGAAATGTAAGGGGTTTAAGAGGACATCATCCATATTTTTCTTACCTTTTTATTTCTCCTTTGGCATCTCATCATCTGGTCTTGAAAATGGATTTTATATGGTTTAGGTGAATCTCAGGGGAATGATAGGCACACATGTATTATTTTTTCTCATCATACATTTCAATGTGATAGCACTAAAAATAACCTTGGGATTTCAAGTAGTTTTGAAAG
Organism: Viscum album; assembly: GCA_963277665.1. Classification (NCBI taxonomy): domain Eukaryota; kingdom Viridiplantae; phylum Streptophyta; class Magnoliopsida; order Santalales; family Viscaceae; genus Viscum; species Viscum album. The sequence continues at coordinate 490,882,566 of OY728140.1, read as the reverse complement.
TTTGATTTATGGAGTTCTCACTTTCCAGTTCATAAAGGGAGGTGGAAATATAGATCATTTGAGTCTTTAACTCCCTCAACACCGATCCTTTACTCTTCAACACATTATTTTGATTAATAAAATTTTGTTTTAAAAGGTAATTGATATTATAATGTACCTTTGGTTTAGAATTCCCATGGTGTTTTTTAATTTTTTATTCTCAGGTGACAAATCTCCATTGGGTTTTTTGAAACCATTATTTTTAAGGTGGAGGCTATTGGATGTTTTGTGGTAAAGGGGGGCCTTTTTATTGTCTATATCCATACCTCCTATCTAATAGATATTTATAACCATGGTTATATCTTGTTGAAAATGAATCATATGTAAACTGGGGATATGATTATTATTGTTGCTGATATGATATCCTAGGGAATATGGCTACAGAATCCTATCACTCTTTTAATTGGGATAAATAGTTATTTTAGTAGTCTATTTTAGTGAAAATTACACAAGTCCTTGAAGGTGTGGTTTGGGATTTATTATGATCCAAATAAATATGTCTCACCATAGAAGTCAATTCATTGAAATTAATAATAATTAAATGATTTTCAAGAGAATGACATTCTTAAATTACTCCACTAGAATGTGGTGTACCTCAATGACCAAATTTTTTAGAGATTTTTTCCATCTTGTTGATAATTTCACATATATCTACTTGAATTTTTTCAATTAATTCCCCTTTAGCTGTAGCATACTCTAAACTCCTTTCTATAAGTATAGTTAATTCATAGAAGTGTTGGATAATGAGTTAACTGCTTTGGTGATGTAGCCAGATTCTATACTACTTCTTGAATCGCTCCTTTTACTTATACATTAACTCCCCTAGTATTAAATCAGTACTCATATCTATTTTATAATGGTATTTATCCTTAATATTAGAAAAATTCATTACAAGAAAATACATTTCAAATCATTCCAACCTAGTACATCATCATGTTAAAAAAAAATCATCCATTATTTTTCAGTTTAATCATGTGAGAATGAGAATGATATTAGTTTGATTTGGTCTTTATAGAAATATCTTAGTTTTTGGGTTGAAGAAAACACATTAAATACTTTAATTTTTTTGTTTGGATCCTAACCATATAATCCTTGAAACTTTGGAAGAATGGTACTTTACCCCTATTTTAATTCAATGTTTGGTTTAAGGATTGGGTATGAAATACAAATTGGTTGATAGTTAATGGATGGTGCATCCAATTTTTGAATGGTTTAATTTTTTTCTTTTATATTATTTGTAGCCATTTTTTGTTATATGTTTTATTTAGATGTTCTTCTCATTTCAATGTTCCCGGAGTGGAGGAATTCCCTAACTAGGTGAATGTTGAAATATCCTATAAACTGAGACTATCTTATTTAATCCCTAAGGTTGTGTCAAATATTAAGGTTAAGATCTAATAGATCCTTATAATTAGTTCATTTCACAAATGAAATAAATATGAAATGAAAAAAAGTTTAACATAATAAAAGGAAAAGAAATTAGAGTATTTGATCCAAAAATGAAGAGAAAAAAGAAGATATAATTGTGAAAGGATAAAAAAGGAAAAATTAGAGAAGAATATAATAAGGTGAAAAATACAAAATACCATTAATTGGTTGAATAAATTACATTTTCCCTAAAAAATTCTAATATTAATGGAACTGTCATGGTCGGTCTTAAAAGATGTGTGTTTTTTCGATACATAGGTGCAGTATAATAGATGACATAGGTCATCTCTAAAAGGGGAAGTAATTATAACAAAATTTTGAAGGTATTATAAAAATAAAAATAAAATAAAAAAAATACTTATAAGGATACGGGTGGGGTATTGAGGATTTTAAATTAAGAATTTTTATTCGAGAAAAAGATTATATATATATATATATATTGAAATAAGATTTATAAAACACAATGAGAAGATGTTATTTTTTAAACAATTTTTTGATGGATTAATAAATATCACTCGACATATTTACTTAATTATTAATCATTTTATTTTAAATTAAAATCCACTTAATTATGATTCAATAATTGTTTAACCCTGAACCCTATTAGAATTAACTTAACCACAATGACGAAATTAATTTAACCATACGCTAGCTTCAAAACATGAAATCACTACACAATGATTTGATTGTCATTTGAAGGAAATATTATTGTTATTGGAGAATTATGGACCATATTTATATAATATGTTAGTATTAATTGATTTTAGGGATTATATTTGAACTCCAAAAAGTGATCCCATGTATTTTGTTTTACTAATTATGATTTTCCTTTCACTATTCACACATTACTCAACATCGCATGTGTGGTGTTAGTTTCTTAATTTATATCATTGATTATTTTCAATTAAAAAATGATTTCGAAGATAATATTTATTAAATTAAAGCCTCTCATATAGTCAAAATAAATAACCTAATAAGGTTTTAGTTATATTGATTACAAATAAAAACTACTCTTCCATGGGTGGTGTAGTTATCATAGAAACATTTTTCGTGTGAAATGTTTTAGAAAGGGTATAACCAAGTCATGTTTCTACTATTAATTTAAATACCCAATATAATCAATATATAAGAATATAATTAAAAAAATGAATAAATATATTAAATCTAGGAAAATTCTTATTCAAATACAAACATTACAATGAGAATATAAGGAAGAAGGCTTCGATTAAGGGATCATATCTTCAAGAGAAATCCATCTTTCAATGCTTTGATAATTGGAGTGGAACCACTTATAATATGATCTTAAATTCAAAATTCATGTATCAACCCCTAAAATGTATAAAAAATCATATTTATATATTTTAGACGATTGTAGGGTTACAAGAGGTTACACGTGTGATAGGGTAAATTCGGAAAAATATTTAAATCCAATTTTTCACACCTTGTTGACCTTCAAAATGCATGAACCCGCTACCCCTCCCGCAAGATTATTTGTGTCTAATTTTTTCAATATTATACCATCCAAATTGTAACCCAGTATATGTATTTATTAAGAATATATGTCCCAAATATTGATCTGGTTCCAATCTGGCATGTCCAATATAGCTTAGATTTTATTAGCCATTTTTTCTAATAAAAAGCATGATCCAGCTAGGATAATATAAATGAAATTTGTATAAAAATAAGGGAATAACTATTTTAAAAAATATAATGGTTAAATAATCTCTATAAAATATTCAATAAAGTTGTTTTATGAAGGTTTTTATGAGTTATCTATTTCTTTGGGTGCATGAGAAACAGGTGAATATTTTGGGACTACTGACAATGTTGCATGAAGAGTGAAACCTAATATGGGTTTTGGTGAATTTGATGCTTTTTTTAAAGAGAAATGTTTTCCTATCGCATCGTTCTAGTGCTTGTTTTCTAGTGGGGTCAGCACAATGGGTTCTTATCTTAGGTGATGGTTGTGCATGTGGGATATGCCGATGGTTTATGTGTTAGACCATTAGAAGAGTAGGTTCTCGAGGTTTTTTATATTCATATGTGCACATTTGTTTTGGGTAGTGACCACACTAGTAAGTTAGAACTAGAATGCTCAATAAAGAGAAATAAAGTGATAGATGTGGATGTCTATATCCTTAAAGTGTGTTTTAGTGTGAGGTACATGGATATTTATGGTTCCCTTTAGATGAAAAACACTTTGACTACTGATTCTTCTATGGCACAAGTGGTTTTTGAGGGAGGACTGTTTATCTTACTATCCTAGTTAGATTTTTATATTTTTTTGGGGACATGATGAGATCATAAATGAATATATTGGAACTTGTTAATGATAAAAGGGTATTGAGTGGTCTTGGAGGTGGTTTTTTTGCATTGAGTGGACATTAGTTTTGTAAATCACTAAGATTTTTCTATGCTAGGTGTGATGATCGTTGGACACATGCATGACTAACTACTAGGGCTTGATCATAGTTTTCATGAGATGTGACTCACTAGATTATTCCAAAAATAATGGTTGGGTTATAAAAGAGCATGTAATAATTAAGTGTTAAGTGGATCTTATATTCATGAACATGTGGGGATGCACTCTGTAATTTTTCTTAAAGAATGAATGTTATGGGAACATATTATCAAGGTTCTTTAGTAAGAATTAATCAATGAGTGAGATGAAAATTGATTTCTGTGTAATGAGATTCCTTCCAGAAATGATGCCCAGGGTCTTTTATTGGATTTTACTAATCCGTTAAATTAGATGTGATTTCATAATTGTATGGTTTTATGGTGGTATTCATAAAAAAAATTAGTGCATTCTTAGTCTATAAATTTTCATTCCCTATATCTTTTCATCATCTTCAGTATGCTGGGAGAGAATCGCTTTACACTAGGAAAACTAATTATGTTTTCGAGTCAGATGAATGACCTATTTGGTGGAGGAATTCATGGACTGGTGAAAATTATATCGTATAGTTGGAAGTTTACCTCTAGGATTCTATTAATAATGTCTTCATGATGGATAAAATGTTATTGTTTTCTATGGGTACCATTCATGGAAGCTAGGAATGGTTGATAGTATACATTCAATTTTATTGCTCTAATGAGAGATAAATGGACACATATAATTCTTAGGTTGGTATTGAATGGAACATAGGATATTATTGTTGGAGTTTCTTGAGTGAGGTGGTGATAATGAAACTCTTATTGTACGGATTTATGTTCCAGTCATAGAGGTATGAACCTCATGCCAAAAGGGTTTTAGGTGTGTTGAACTGGAAATGAAATAGTTTTAGTGGCACCACGATTATAGTGAGGAAACATTTATGTGGGAGATTAAATTCTGTAGTGAATTCTTTCAGAAAATTGTATGTGGTGAATGATTAATACACGCATTGGATTCAGGCATTTAGTGGTTCTAAAAATTAATATATGGTACTTGTGTCAAAGTGGAATTGGTGGGGTGATAAGTAATGATGAATGTATTGGAATAGTTGAAGATATGATTTAGGAGTCTCATTGGGAGTCTGTATTGAACCATAGTGGGTGTGTTTATGTTGCCATGGAATTCATATTAATGTGAATGCATCAAGATCAGGTATGGTGCAAAAATGTTGGAAGTTGGAACCGAGAGTTTTTCTGAAAATTTGGAAAAGTGTATCATAACTAAGGATAGTATATATAGTAGATGGGTTTAGTTTGAACCCACATATGGTGGGTTGTCTCTGAAATTATGGATTTGTTTCAAAAATTAAACTCATCTTTTAAGGAAAAGGTAGTTTTTTAGTATGTTCATGGATGGGGAGTATCTATCTCATCTTGTTAGTCTTTGACAACATATATGAGTAATAGTGTTAATTGGTGTTATCATGGGTGTTTGGGTGTGGTAATTTAGGAATCATGCTCAAAACATATTGAGATCATGAGTTTGAGGTTTTGTTGGAATTTTCTGAGGACATTGTTTCCAAACATCAGATGTTTGGGGTTGTAAGGAGAAACTTATGGGGGGAGTACCTTAACTCTATTGAGTGATCAGATGCTAACATAATTGGTGTTCTAGCTAGATGGTCTTGAGTAATTTACAACTTTGTGTTTCTATATTTAAAATTTTCATTGGATAGAGTTTTAGAAAAAAATTTACCTTGATTTGGAGGTTGTACCATGATTATTTTCAGGCATTTGAAAACTAAATGAGGTTGTTGGCTAAAAACGGTGAATAACATAGTTCAGGTGGTGTGGATGGATGTCCAGTGAGACTTACCATGGAAGAGATGTATTATATTGGGTAGGCTATAAGGTACCACATATATAAGAGTTTTAAATTAAAGAAGAAACTATATTATTCATTCACTATATGGGTAAATTTTGAATCAAGTCTCAGAATTGGAGTCTGAGTGATTGAGTTCGTCAAAGTGATGTTTTTAGATAAGGAATGAAGATCATGAGGTACACCAAGTTCTCAAGGGACCTTTGGAGGATTAATTTTATGTTTTATGATGTGAAAAATCTATTTTTATTAGATAAATGGTTCGATGTGCGTATTTTATGAGAGAGAATGTGACACCTCGATGCTTAGGGTGTTTTTAGTAAATTTATAATTGATAATGGTTACTTTTAATAGTTAGATCACATTTTAGGGTAAACCATTAAATAAATAGGAGAAACTATGAGAGGTGGGGGATACTGGGACACAATGCCCAGTTTTAGTCAAATTATGCACCTTTCTGCAATGGATAGGTAGTGATGATAGCATAGTTGGAAAATATTTTGTCTAATTGTGTAACCTAACTATGTGAGAAATTTTTTAATTCCAAGTGAATGGAACATGTTTAGCACATGATTTTAAAAACCAAGGGTGTAAACCATGGGGATACCTATAATTTCATTAAACTATTTAAATGACCAAAGTTTATCCTTGTAGTTTTTATCCACTCACCCCTCTTACTCCCCCATTATGTGCTTGTGGGCTAGGGGTGCTCTCAACCACTTCTACCTTCTCTAACACTATGATTTAGAGGTGTGTATATGGTGATCTTTGAGTGTTTTGAGGTATGATTAATCCTTTATTTCATTTATTTCCACTTCGTATCACCTATAAGTAGTTTTGGAGTTCTCTAAATAGGTTTTTGTTGACTATTACAATAGATAATGTTGGAACTATCTATTTATCAGGGGGTTTGGGTTTTCTTTCATAGAGGATATTTTGGGGTGACTTTTCCATGTTGTTTAATGGAAACTCACTATGTTATGTGTTCATAGTGATATTTATTACCTTTTACCGAATTAATTGATTTAATGTAATTATTTAATAGCATAACTTCTTTGTTCTTTTCCTGGGAGTGATTTTAGGAGACCATTTTAAACCACATATCGTGGTTGCGATGAGTTTCAATAAGTGGTTAGTGCCAGATGTTTTTTCTAGTATTATTTCAATTTGTGGTTTAATTAACTAATTATTTACAATATTTTTAACAAATTAAATGTTTTTCTTGGTGTGATATTATATAGTGGGTGGTTGATCCAATATTGTTTGGACACCATGGATTTTTGATGAGGCTTGGATGGGCCTAAGAAAGGATATCTAGATTTAAAAATGTTATGGAAATCATCCTTGTTGAGTATGGTGGTATAAAGAATTTTACTCATAGTCTTATTAAATTATTTATATATTTATGTGGGACATTCATTAAATACCATGAGTGGTGTGTTTTCATCCTTTGTCTAAGTAAATGGTTTCAATCATTAAATTGATACCTTAGCCTTCCATGGACCCCATTGCATCCATTTTTTATAATAATATTAAACCTATGGCTACCCATGTGGTGAAAAATTTCATTGAAATGCTAAATTGGAGCCATACATAGTAAAGTGAGTGGGTTTCTAGAGTATCCCAATTAAGCTCATTGGTTGAAGAGATTAAATAGTTAAGGGTAACGTGGTAGGACTTGGGGATAAATATCTCCCCATATATTATAATGATTCATTGGAATTATTTTATGTGATATTATTTTGAGAAATTCTAATGAGTCCTTTGAAGTGATTCTAACCATGCATGTTTGGTTTTGAATCAGTTTTTGATTTAAATTGGAGAAAACTATGTTTTGAAATGGATTCAATTATAAAATTTAAGCAATAACTTTAAATTGATTTTAAAAAGAGTTTTTTGGGAAAAAAATGTTGACTTTAATTGGTGTGTGGCTTTCCATTTTGTGAAATATCATTGATGAATATTTGAAAAGGTTTTGATAGAAAGGCTGTATTTGGTCTTACGTTGAATGTCAAAGTGGAAGAACCTTATTTAAAGGGTGTCTTCAAAATGTTTTAAATAGATGGGTTACATTCCATTGTATTCAAAATAATATTTGAATGTTTTTTATGTGTAAAATGGGATCAACAGTCCACACCATTCGTAGTGCTAAAGGTTCATTCAAACGTTTTTAAATGATAGTGGTTGAAAATATTTTGTGTGTGTTTTCATTTGGTTGTTATGAATGTTCCAGAATTTGATCCTTAGTTCAATGCAAATTAATGTGTTTATATTGTATAACATTAAGTTCCACAGGTATAGTCATTAATTTTAGACATGACACTCCACATATATGGTTGATATATAGTAACTTGATTCTCATTTTTTGTGGTTTCGTATATCTATCATGATGCTCTAAATTAATGATTGAGAATATTGGACAACAATTTGCATGACCATCAGTTATTTAATTGGACATTATGCTCTATATTGACAATAATAGTTTTATACATGGTTTAGTTACTAGACCATTGTTCTAGGAAGGATTGATATTGATTTTGACATATGTTTAAGATGTTATATTGGTTATTTTGGAACAGATAGCATGGGTACATGGGATTGGTACCTTGGATGAATGTTTTATTCTTCCTTGAGTTTAGATACAAATGAAAATCCATTTATTTTTTATATTATATATCACACAGTGTTTTAGGACTCTAACGATCGACTTTGGTTGATGTAGGCTTGGTTGTCCAGGGTGTTCCATCCAAGATCGATGGCCAATAGGTTAATCATGAAATGTTTATTTTTACATGTATCTTATATTCTTTATTGTTTATTCACACCACTATTATCTTTATACACTATTTCTTTTATAGGTATTTTCTTTAAACACCACTGGAGGTGGACTACTGAATTTTCCTCACACCCTGCTCAGGCCAGCACTACACATAGGTACCTGAGAAGATCTCATATTTTTATTATAGGCATAGGTTTAGGCTAAGGCCTATGTTGGGCTTTCCCAGATTGGGTAGGATATATTGATGTGATTTGAATACTATATGTGATCTAGCTTGGAGAGACTTTAGAAGCCTTTTATTGGTTTATTTTATTTAGGTAAATTTCGAAACCAGGACGATTGGTGGTTAGTTTTATGTATTACATGAATATTTTGGCCTTTATTTGATATTATTTTATCATGGTATGTTTAGTTGATTACTTATTTATATTTAGTATAATTCATATGATGATTGTCTAATTTTATTGTTATTTTAAACACTTATATAGGGGCATTGTTTCCTCACAGTACAACCCTAGACCCCCAATTCTAGTTAAAAGCCTTTGGTATATGATGATGTGTGCCTAAGGTCATGTGGTTAACCATCTCGGGGAACCAGTTTAGTGGATATCTGAATGATAAATTAAAAATTGGTATAATAGGATTTCCATTTCTATTTTTTATTATTTAGTAATGGTATACTAGAGATATATGAATGTGTCAAAGGTTGTGAGGTACATCAGTCTGGTGCATCATGAACAATTATTATAAAAGGAATTTCAGGTTTCCAGGGAAGATATTGTTGTTCTAAATTTTGATATCACAATTGTATTCGATTTTTTCTTCAGACGATGAACAGTGGATCAGATTTAATGAATTTTTATGGACTTATATCTCTTTTTCCATTGAAAATTGGATTTTGATATGGTTTGAATTCTTGTAATGTAGGTGAACGAGGTGTCTCATTAATCCTAATATGCATATGGGATCCACATGTTATAGTCCTTCTAGTGTGTGATTTCCAATGAAGAATGTGGAAAATTTGTTTAATGTTTCAAAAACTAATTATATAGTGTGTTACAAAATAATTAATATATGTAATTATACTCAGATACAGAAAATTTTATACAGATATCTTTTTAATGGATGGTCATGTAGATCTATGTTGAGATGCTCGACGAGGAGGATGATGATGTGGTATTTCTTAAAATTAGGTGTAGAGATCCTAGTTGGCCACCATGGTATATGAATAATACCATTGAAACCTTTTGGGTGGTTATTGTTAGAGATTTCGTGTATAGCATAGCCCTTTATAGAGTGTTTTAATGTGAATATTATATGAAATAATGTGTTCCCTAGTGGTGGATGCTTAGTTTTTCGTATGATGCCTTTTTTATGTGACAACCTCGAGATGGTTGTTCTGACGTATTGATGACATTAGATTTTAGGAAAGTAACTTCTTTAATATTGCATGATTTATGGCCTTCAGTTATTTGACATAGAAAATGGTGTTTGGACCTAGTGAGTTTTCATGATACATTATCGGTCGGGCAGGTGGGGGAGCATAGTGAGATTTTTTGACATGACTCCAGCTTAGGGTATTAGTGTGGTGTGACATTCATGTGTTACATGTGAGCGGGGTCAAACAAGTTTTGTGTGCCTTTGGTTTCATGAGTAACCAGTGGATATTTTGGGAATTTTGGAAATAATTCATGAATGGTGAATACTAGTATGGGGTTAAAGCACATTAGATGCCTTTTGTTTCGAGAGGGAGAACTTTTGGGCGAGTGGTTTATTCTACTGGTCAGTTTCTAAATGGGTGGTATTGTTCAATTTCCAATAATGTGTAATAGTGCTGAAGAGGGATGTGTCTGGGGGTCTTGAGTTAAACTAGAAGAATATGAGGTGATCAGGGTTATGTGGTTTCAAATGTGTAGAATTTATTTTGGTAGAGACTACATTAGTAAGTTATAACTAGTGTTCTCAATGGGGAGTGAGGATATTATTCCTTTGAATAAGGACATACATAAAGATAATTTTTAATTGAGACACATAAAGATATTTATCTTCCTTAAGATAAAGAGAACTTTGATTACTAATGCTTCGGTGGAACATATGGTTTTTGAGTGTTGGACTGGTTATGGATGCTTTTTTAGGAACATGGTGAGAGAATCAAAAAAATTGGGACATTTTACTGATTATGGAATGTTGATTAGATGTGATAGTTGTTTTGGATCAGTGAGTGGCCTTTGATTTTTTAAACCACAAAGGGTTCTATGTGATAAGTGAGATGGGAATGTGGGATAGGAATAACCAATGTATAAGGATTGAGATAAGTTTTCCTGAGACATTAGTATCTAGAGTTCTAAAAAGGTTTTGTGGTTTGGTTACACAATATCATGTAATAATTAGGTGTTAATGGTATCATAGAGCATTAATTATTGGTGATGTGATATATTTTTTGGATTGTGGATTGTACATTATTGGAGTATATTCTTAAGGTTCACAGTAAGGAAGAATCTATGAGTAGGTTGAAAATCAATGTGGGTATGATGAGATGCTTATGAGCAGTGATGACCAATGACTTTTAATGGGTTTTATATGTACCTATATTAAGAGGTGAATTGAAAATTGGAGGATTTGTTTTTTGGTATTAATTAATGAAATATTGTCATACTCTTATTCTAGAGATGATCATGTCAGATATCTTAACATCGTTCTGGGTACACTGAGAGAAGATCGTCTATATTATAGGATTTCTAAATTACTTTTTTGGTTATATGAAAGACATATTTAGAAGTGGTGCTATTGGATTAGTGTAAATGAAATTTTAAGGTGACAATGGAACTATTTTCTAAATATAATTATGATCCTCGTGATGGACTGGATGCCAGAGGATACCGTGGGTACTATTATCAAAATCTAGTAATAGGAAATGTTTTATATTTTATTTCGTCACTATAGTGAGAGAGAATTCCCACTGTCTAATTTTTTGGTGTGCAGTGAATGGAACACGGCATATGAGAGATGTAATTTCTTGAGTGGGGTGGTTATAATGATACTTCTGTTAATGGTAGTGATGTGTCACTTTTAGTTGTAGAACCCTCTTTCCAGAAGGGTCGCGGGGGTGTATCACTAGAAGTGGATCAGTTGTGGTTGTACTATGATTCCAATGATGATAAATTGATATGTATACTAAAATTCTATATAGAATGTTAATATAAAATTATATGTTGTTTATGATCAATTCAAGTGTTGGATTTGGCCTCAAAGTGGTTCTAAAAATTAATCTAAGGTGTTTATTTCATAGGGACCTTGGTAGTGCAGTAGGGAACGATAAAGGTTTTGGGTTAGTGGAAGATCTGACTATGGAATCTCTTGATGATTTAGATGTAGACTCCACTGGGTGTGCTTAGGTGGTTGTGGAATGGATCTGATTATGACGGTATCATGATCTCGTAAGGTGGTGGCATGATGGAGGTTGGGGTTAGGTGTTTTTGGGATGAGTCAAGTAAGGATAGTATGACTTGGGTTAGTATATGGAACATATGTGTTTAGTTGAAAACCACATATAGTTGGTAATATTTGGAATGATAGATTTATTTTGAAAATTAAACATAGCTTTTGAGGAAAATATAGTTTTTTCTTAGTACATTCATAGACGACGAGTATGCACCCACTTCGGTTGGTTTTCAAATACATGGATGAGTGGTGAAATTAATTGGTGTTCTTAAGGGTTTTTGGGAATGGTATATTGGGAACCATGTTGGAATCATAGTCGGTGCATGAGTGTAAGGTTATTTTGGGATTTTATAGTGATAGAGGTGAAAAGAATCAGAAGTTAGTGGTTATAAGAAGATGTTTTGGGTGGGTAGAACACTAGATTTAGCAAGTGACCATGTGATGACATAATCGGTTTTTTTCAGGGATGGGCTCATATATTCACTATCCTGGTATTTATATATTGAAAATAAGAATTGTCTTTGGTTTTTTCCAATTGAGTGACTTGAGTTGAATGTTTTAACTTGGTTATATTTTTTAAATTTAGAAACTATATGATGTCATTGGATACAACTGTTGAGTAACATAGGTCGGGTGGTTTAGATAGATGACCATCGAGAATTCTCGGGAATGAGATGTTTTGTTGTGGGGAGGTTGTAAGATCACACATCTCTAAGAGCGATAAATTCACGAAAGAATTTCAAATTTCATTTTCTAGATGGGTAAATTTTAAATCATTACATGAAATTGGGTACTATGTGTTAACATAACTCATAGTGATGTTTTTGAGATGAGGAATGAAGCATGAATGGTAGACTGATTGATTAGGGGGCATTGGAGACCTCGAGTTAATTTTTGGGAATTTTTTGTATGGTTATCCTAGTTCTGTAGTTTGGTGTGGTTGGTTTAGGATAAATAGTATGAAATATTAATTTTCGAGGTGTTTTTAGTTCATTTTGAACTGATCATGGTTAAGATTCATGGTTAGACCATAGTTTAGGTAAAACCATGTGATCCAAAAGAGAAATATTGTGAGCTGGTGGGAGCTTGGGAGACTATGCATGGTTTGTGCATGGTGTCGAAAAACATAATGCAACTTTCTGTAGAGGAAAATAAGTGTTGATAATGTAGTTTGAGTGAAATTTATATAACTGTACATCCTAACCATGTCAGGCTTTTTATAACTCCCAATAAAGGGTGCATGGTTGGCTCATGGTTTGGAAAACCATGCATCCAAACTATGAAGTTGTTCATCATTTCATTAAAAGGGAGAAATGAAAAAAATACCCTTTTATTTTTTTAGGGAATCACCCCTCTTCCTCTCCCATTAGGCATGCATAGACCCTGGATTCCCCCAAACCCTTTCTCCTTCTCCAAACTCTTGATTTGGAGGTGTGTTTATGGAGATATTTGGGTTTTTTTGAGGTAATATTCAATCGATGGCTTCCTCCATTTATATTATTCTTACTTATCTATAATTTTAGAGTTCTCAAATTATGGGATTTTTTATTCCAATAGAACATGTTGGAACTGTCCATTTCTCATGGGGATTTTTTCATATTGTGTAGAGGATATCCCTATACGGATTTTGTATGACATTTCATGGATTTTCATTTAATTATGTATTCATGGTGACATTCCTTGGGGTTTTCCTAATGAATTAATTATATTAATTATATTAATGGTATCTCCTATTAGGTCCATTCCATGTAATGGTTTTGGGATTCATTTATGGACCACTCGTGGTTGTTGTGTGAAGGTTCAATGATAGTTTAGCACCTAGTGATTATTCCGGTATTATAATGAGTTTGGGTTTAAATAATTGTTTTATTAATTAATAATAATTTTTATAATTAATTAATTATTCTTTCTTGTAAACAGATTAGATATTTGGTGGATGAGATGTGCACATATGGATTTTTATGAGTTTAGATGAGGCTTGGATGAGCCTCAATAGGGCTATCAGGATTTTGGAAACATTACGGAAAGATTCATTGTTGATGTAAGTGGTTTTACTGATCTACAAATAGTAATATTAATTTATTTACTTGTGTATGTGGTAGATGTCATAAGGACCATGAGTGGTGTTTTTTATTCCTTTCTTTGAGTAAATTTCTTTGGTCTTTAAATTGTTACATTTTCTTTCAATGAGTCTTGTTAGATCCATTAGTGTCTATAAGACTGAATCTACACCCTCCCATGGGGCTCATTATTTCATGGAAATGTTAGTGGTATTATGTAATAGGTAAAGTGATTATGTAATGAGACTTACCCTGTTAATCTCACCGATTTACTTGATTATATGGTTAATGAATACATTCAAGCTACCGAGGATAAATATTTTATAATATGTTCAATGGATGATTTGGAATGTTTTTATGTGATAGGAATTTGTGACATTCCTATAAGGATTTTGAAATATTTTTAACCATGTGAAATGGGATTTGACATGGCATAGAATTTAAATGGGTGAAAACTATGTTTTGAAGTGGATTTTGTTTTAAAATTGATGTTCTTTCCATCCAATGGATTTTAAAATGATTTTTTTATAAACAGAAAATGTTGATTTAAAATGGGTGTGTGGTTTTCCCTTGTTTGAAAATTATTTGATGGATTATAAAGATGCTTTAATAGAAAGGATTTATTTATCAATTCTCTTATTGTCAAAGAGGTAGACCCTTTTTAAGGGTAACATTGAAATTTTTGAAATGGTTGTTTGAGATTTCATCATTTTCCAAAGAATATTGAAATGATGTTCTGATATATAAAAAGGGTTTTCTAATCTGATCTCAGCATGGTGTTAAAGGCCTGTTGGGACCATAGAAAATGATAAAGTATTATAAAGTATTTTTAAATGTTTTATTTTGGATGTTTTGAAAGTTCAAGATGTTTAATACTGTTACATTATAAATAAATAAGATTAAGAGACCTGGAAATGACATTCCAACACACATGTCAAGAGGGAAACATGGTGGATGATCATCTAATGTCACATGAAATTCATGGTTCAGGTACTTCATGTTTCTATAACATAAACTAGTTGAAACATGATAGGGATAAACTTATTAGAGGGGATTCCATCAGTCTCCATTATTTCTAGCCCCTAGGACACTCTCTCTTATTGTGCACCCTGTTGTAATATCCCTATTTTAAATAAATAAATAATGATGATGATGATGATGGAATCAAAATTCCACATGTAGAATTTCAGATATTAGACATGATGCACTTTGTCTATAGTTAAGAGAGTAGGACCTGATGCTCCACATGATTATTTTGGATGTCTAATGTGACTCTCCACATCCATAATTGAGAATGTTTGACATGAAATTAAAATCCCATGGGTTATGTTGTTAGACATCACACTTTTTATTGGTACTAATAGTATTATACATGGGTTAGGTACTAAAGAAAGGTTCTAAACATTGTTGATATTAATTTTGATCCATGGTTTAGATTCTAGACGAATTTTATGGGCACTAATAGAATAGGTACATGGGATAGATACCTTGGAAGGATATTTTATCCTTACTTGTGTTTCATGAAAAATAAAAACCGTTCCAAGGCTTGGTTGGCCAATGTATCACTCCCAACCCCAGAGCAAAATATGTTAATCCTAAAATATTTTTTGTGAAGTTTATCTTCTTTTATACACTATTTATTCACCAAACTATTATATGAATACATAGATTCTTTGGTTTTTAATTTCTTTAGAAACTATTGGAAATGGATTACTAATTTTTCCTCACACCTTGGTCAAGTCTCCACTACATATAGGTACCCAAGAAGATCTTATATGTTTATTACAAACATAGGTTTGATATGAGGTATATGTTGATTGTTTTCATGATTTTTAAGGATATATAAATGTTATAAGGAGATTGTATGAGTTTTGGATTGGATATTATATGGATCCTTTTTAATGGTTTATTTTATCCCATTATGTTATGTAATAGGCACAGTGGGTGGTCAATTGTATGTATGGAATGGATTTTTGGACTTTAATATTTTTTATTGTGTCATGTTATGTTAAATTGATTTAATCCTTTAATGTACTCCGATGTATATGGTGATTGGTTATATTTATTATTATTGTGCACTCTGATATGAAGGCATTGTCTCCTAATTATACCATCCTAGAACCCCCCTAAAAGTTAGAGGCCTCATTTGTATGAGGTGGAATGCCTAAAGTCATGTGGAAATTTGAATCAAGAAACCAGTTTAGTGGATCTTGAGATATGACACTATAATTTATTTTGGGAGAATATACTAAAAATTATGTTTCTTAACCATTACTTAGCTTGATGTTGATTTTTTTGAGTTCTAGGACATCACTAGGGGTAAAATGGTAAATTTACCATAATATTCAATATTAAAAAAATATTATTACGGGTCCACTAATTTCGAGGTCTATTGTTCACCCTTGGATTGAGCTAGCATGGTCTTTCATGTGGTTTTGTTATTCATTTATAATATATTCTGTGCAATATATTCTTTTTAGATTGTGCATGCCTACTCATGTGAATTATAATTTTCCTTTAAAACAATTCTTGGATCCGAAATCTAAGATCTTAGTTACTTCTTGGATAAGGGTTTTATACTAGGGGTGGTATAATTTTATATTTTTTAGTTCCCTAGACCGATAATGGTGATGATTATTTTAACAAAATACCATGAGACCTGTGTTTTTTCTATATAATATTCCATTTCTCTAATTCTTGGGGTATTCACCATAAACCCAAGAATTAGAGAGAAAATATCTATTGAGATATATTGATATAAATTAAGGAGGATCTTGAGAATATATGAAATGAATGAATGGAATCATCTTCACTTACAATGGCTATATACATGAACATGTTCTTCACTAGTGATCGATCCAATCCTAAGGTATGAATTTCTTATTTTCATTCTCCATTTTTTTTGAATTCCATAATGAAATCATTATTAAGAACCTATGTTTTTCCTGATTGAATCAGGGTGGATTATTTATTGAGTCTCTATAAACCCTAATTGTGAATATTGAATCCCTATTCTTCAAAATTAAAAACAATTTCATTAAAATTTAAGGGTAGAATTATGTATCCCTAAATTTGTTCTTATTTATTGGAGAAGTTTTTTATTACTTTATGTATCAATAGTTTCTCACACAGAATGATCCTTCATGGGTTAGAGCTGAGATGTCTAGGAATTCATTGGTTCCTTGATACTTTCAGTGGTTGATAATATTTGGATCCATTCTTGTCTTCCTCCTGATGACCCTTTAGTTAGTAGGATTTTGAGATTAATTTTTTCATTAAATTACATTTTTATTTCATAGGGTCCTACTAAATATGTTTATAATCACAAATACACAAGATTTATACTTAAAAATGTTGTTTCTTATAGATAACTTAGGTTTTATAGGTAGTATTAGTGGATGTGGTGTTAGAATTTCATGTTCACATTGGAAACATAGTGACACGTGGTGATGCATAAAAGAGTATAGTGTTTCATAGTGGAAACAATGGCCATTATGTATAGATATAAATTCAGAAGTACATGAGTTTATGATGAGATTTCTAGTGTCTTGGTTCAATCCAGTTCAATGTTCTATGGAATTTACAATTCCTTTGGTATTTGACCATGTGACATTGTAGATGTATTTTATGTCTAATACAATTTTTTTATAGAGTTTAGTTATATATATATATATAAATTTATTTATGGTATATTTTGTCCTTATTCATTAAATATTTGTTTCTATTAGAGGTTTATATAGGATAAGGCCTCCCATATTGTGTGATATGTCTAATCAATTTGCTTTGATTGTTTTGTTTATAGAAAAAGTGCCTATTATTCGTATGTATAACTCATATTTTATTAGATTAAATGGATCACCCTCAATGTAAATGACATGAACACCATGTCCACTGAAAATATTCCAAAGATTATCGATAAATTGTTTTTCCAGAACCATGATAGAAGATCCTTATTAAATTTATAAATAATTTCAAAGACCGGAATAATGATTTCCATGGTGTTGATATATTTATTCAATTACTATGTTTATTGTTCTAAATTGATTTTTGTATCATCATTGGACAGTGATCACCCAAAGAAGATCCCCACTAGTGGTGATCCACATGTGCAACATCAATATCCAACCACTATCGATGAACCATCAGGTGATAGAATAGTTGATTAATCATCTTGTGTTGTTTTACTTAATCACATCTCATTCCATTTGACTTGAATGAATTTTTTATTATTCTTCTATATATTGAGAATAAGTGGGGATGAGGTAGATCTTGAGAGATAATTGTTTTCCAAAATGAAAAACTTTTATCCACTTTACAGAATAGTCTATTTATTGACATAGAGTTAGGGTTTAACATTTGAACAATTATACAAAGGACCTTAATAAAACAATAAACACAAAAAGAATGAAATATCATGTAATAAAATATTTTTTTTAATTTAGGGTGTATATTAACCTATACGATGATAAATATATTTTTACAATCTAGTAACTAAAAATTCATCACAAGACTAAAACTTGTCTTATCGACCTCAATATTTATTGAATTAATGAATAATATTTTAAAAAATATTATTGATTATATAAATAAATGAATATTTTATTCATTGTCTAGAGAATATATAATTTTTTAATAATCATGTAACTAAATAAATTTTTTATTTATTTATTTTTTATTACCATGTGAATAACAATAGATAAATATTATATATTTGTGTAATTAAATTATTACCTTATGAATAAATATTTATTTAATATTTTCAATCATTTAATAAATCATGAATAAATATTACTTCTCTACTAGGAGAATAATATTTATATTAGTTTTTTAATATAAATTTTATTTATGTGAGATTAATGGGAACACTTATTTTGTAACCATCTAGGTATCATCCTCAGTGACATTAGGTTATCTTGGATAATGTCCATGATTACTGTATAGAAATAGGTTAAGGCACCCACATAAGAAGAAGATATATTGTGATGAAAAACTCACATATATATATGATCATTTTTTAATATAAACCCTTTTCCCAGATACCTCATCGAGAAAGTTGCAAACTCATTTCATCAACTTGTATTCTCGTTATGTCTTTATTTAACTATCTAAAATGAACTCATCAGTACATCATGTCCATGTAATTTAATGTGAATGTTTCATTTCAATCAATGGGTTGAGACATCATCATCCATAAAGAATAAGGGATAAATCCTACCTTCACTTATTCATCGATAACATATCGTTCTTGACTCACCCAATATTCCCAAATTCATCACAATAATAAATTACAATGGTTTATGGAAATAAATCAAATTGAATGAGTCATGATAAGAATTAATAATATTATTAACCTCTATGGGTCATTATACATGCTCATAGAAATGAATATCCAATAATAGGTGATCATTTAGATTTGTTACTGGAGGGTTAATTCTTAAAATATCTCATCTTAGAGACTACCAAGTGCACACTTCATGAGATGATGTTGCATCTACTTTTTTGTAATCACATCTGATACTCAACATACTTGGTGCCCAATCATTGAATTTTATCTAACCATAGAACAGGTTTTAAGAATATCAACATGTTGTTTTAAGGTTATCATTGTAAAGGGGAACTGTTATTCCCTTTCCAATGTGACAGACATTTAAAGCATTATTACGTTAAATTCATATATAAAAATGAAAAATATATAATATTGTATTTAATCAATATTCTCCTCTTCGAATATACATGAAATCTAAAGTACAAATTGGTAATTTTAGGACACCAATGCAAAAAGAATCCCACTTGGACTAAATTTATATACCAAAAACATTTATTCCACTATATCTATCAATATAATCATGTTTATATTGTGCTAAGGTCTTAGTTAAGGGTTACACCATGTTTTCTTCTATGAAAAATCTACTCATTGTGATTCCACATCTCTTAGAAAAAATCCATACCGGGTTATATTTACAATTTTTTTACTTTATCTGTATATGTGAGCTTGACTCCTTTAAAAGATAATGTATTGTAATATTATCATAATAGAGCGCGATAGGGTCTTTACTATAAGGCACCACATCAAGATGTTGTATGAATTTTCATATCTAACCCACATATTTAACTACCATAAAATTAATAATATATTAAAACTCCACTATAGGATAATTTCCAATATATTTATTTGAGATTTTTTAGCTCACAACACCATATTTGAGAGTGAATATATATCATGAATATTATTTTAGACCATATTGAAATGTTTAGAAACTAGAATATGTATATCCTTTGATGACAAGCGCCTCATTTAATACATAGACCTAGAATATATCGTTAGTATGTGTTAAATACTTAAGGATGGTCTTGAATAACATCCAATAGTGGTCACCAAGGATATCTTGATATCTTCCTTCCATACATAAGGTATAGGTGACATCATTAATAGTATATAACATAAAATAAACGACTGACCCAATTTTAAATTCATATATATTCTTTTCCATTATCTTTTTCTCCTCAGGTGTCTGAGGACACATTTTCTTAGGGAGATTAATATCATATGTCACTAGAAATAATCCCATTATGGATTATTCCATAGTGATTATCTTCAGTATATTTTCAATATAAATACTTTTGTAGATACTACTTTGTGTATGGATTGTATTTGATGTCAGTTGATTTTCATTGGTTGATAATGGTGTTCAATGAGATAAGAAGGTATCATTGCACTCAATATGATGAAGTAATTAAAAATTTAATAAATCATTGATAAAGTCTTCAAGTCTTTATATTCCATGAAACATGTGAATGGTTTTAAGACTTTGAGTTTTATGTTAATTCTTGGAGAATTTTGATGGATTCATTTAATGAAATTGTAGGTCATGGTTGAATAAGTCTCTATGTAAAATATGATGATGATTTTCTAATATTTATTTCACAAATATAAGAAGTTGTTTAGAGAATTTTTGATGTAAGACTTATTAAGGAAATGTGGTTAAAATATGTTTCTAATAATTTTCAGGTTTTATTAGAAAGAAAGATATTGTTTGAAGACATGGAAGTTACAATAATTTCCTTGGAAAATATGATGATACTAAAGGTGATCGATAAAAGATTAAATTTCACAAAAAAAATCGAGTTAGGGGAAAAATAAATCAACTGTTTTTTTAATGAATTGAAGTTTGATGTAATATGGTTGAATCATTAATTAATTATCGATGACTACAAACCTTTATGGTTTTAGTTTTGCTGAAGCATGTTTTTAAGGTGGTGTCATTTCCTAATGTTTTCCAAATTTTTGGGCGTCAAAATTAGGAGTTTGTTTTTGGAAAATAAATATTTTCCTCAAAAGATCTTATAGTTCATGGACCACAAGTGAAAGTTCACAGATCACATATAAGGTTCACAGAATGATAATGTAAAATCAATGAATGAATGATTTTGTATAGCAGTGCAATGTAGACGACGATGTGCGGTACATGGACCATGTTATGAAAATTGTTTGTAGGAGGATCACAGTTTGTGGGAGAATTTTTGTTCATGGGAACAAGAGTTGTTTGTAGCTGAGAGGGGTGATTTTTTTATTGAAGAATCACCCACCGTGAGGGAATGAAGGGGATATATGGACTGTATAGAGAAAAATGTTCCATGTGGGAAGCATAAAATGCGGTGAAGGTTGAAACGCATTGAAACATTGGGTAAATATGATTGGAGAAATATTCAGAGTTTTTTTCCTATATAAAGGACCATAATCACATCATTAATATAATGATAATTTTATTAGAAGAAATCATCACTACTTGAGGAATTTGGCTAACTTAAAAATAGTATGTGAGGAAGAATTATGCAAAGTGAAATTGTTCGGGGAGGAACGATTTTGAGAGGGATGAAGTTTTCCATGAAAGAGGAGATGATCTGCAGTAGATGAGGTAGTCCAGAGAGGAATTAGAGGTATGTGGAAGTAATGGTGACATATGAAGTAGAGGTCGTACATGGAGCAATGGTGGTGTGCGGAGTAGGGGTGGTCTGTAGAGTATCAACAATACGTGAGGCATCAGTGTTCTGCATAGTAGAGGTAGTTTGCGGAAGGGAAAGTTGTTCGTGAAGCACTTTCACCACACAGTGCAACTTAATATGTAGTGAAAATAGGACATTTCATGAAGGAGAAATACCACACACATACGATAGGTGGTTACACTCTCAACATTCATTTTGAAGAAGATGATCTGAGGACACTCAACAGATGTTGAACTCATGATTTTTTATTTATTTCTAATGAATGATTCTATAAACTAGTGCTTGGGTAAAATACCCCACCACTACATTTCTTAATGTAAAACTTTGTCTGTAACTAGTTGATACACAATAGATAGATAAGTGAATGTACACATAGTTTGTTTTTTTGAAGATGAATGAGATTTAAACCAAATATCACATCTGCACTAATTAGAAATAAAGTAGTAAGAAGAAGATAATTGCTAATATATATTCATTTATTCAGTACATACTAATTGTGATGATGTTAAGATATACTGATCCTCATTGATTTAATAATCACAAATAGTCTTTTTATTCTAGTAAAAAGAATAAGAAGATATCTCAGTACAGTTGGTTTTCCACGTAAGGAGAAAGTTAGAAGAAGAGAATAATATTTGGTGACCAAATTAATATTAGTTGAATATAATTTTGGACATAAAAAGTTCATTATTCATCATTCCACACCACATTAATATTATTGTGATTGATAGATGAATAAAATTACGTGTCTTTTAGTTTTCTCCTAGGAATATAGGAAAGAAGAGTTACTTGAATACTACAAAGGAAGTAACAAGTGAAGAGTAGAAGATCAAAGCTGTATTGTGAAGTCTAATAGGTCTCAATAAGTGGAAGACTTTATTGGATTTACAAACCATCAACAAGGATAAGACTGTATTGTTAAGAAATATAAATATCTAGCCAAGTGTTTTAAAACATGAAGAATTAGATCATTTTCATAGTGCCTCAAGAGTGAAGGAGTATATCCTACTCGTTGTAACAACATATGAAGGTTTTTTTCTATTGGTTTTGTGGTTATGATTATTTAAAAACATACCAAGGATGTATCTTCTCTTATTGAGTAGTAAAACTTTTGAAAATACCATTTTATTTCTTTAATTAATCCATATAGTTACATGTGACAGAAAAATAGAGGAAGAGAATCATGTTCAAACAGGTCTAATATGTATAGGGATAAAAAGTAACAATTGGTTTAAAAATACCCCAACACTAATTCACCCCCTCAATGTTATTCATATCAAAAACTGGTCCTCTAAACATCAATATATTCCATGTAACCTATTTGATATATCACAATGGATATTAATCAAAAGAATACATGTTTCATCGCTATGTATTTTACGGAGAAACATATGTCTAACCCGGACCTAACTGATTATAAAACTAGTATTTAATTTCTAATAAGTAGTATAACATTGACACAAACCAACTAGAAAATGATATCACACCCACTAATCCAATTATAGACACAAATCTCACATTTATTCCTTATATATAAAAATTCCCATTAAGTATTCATCTAATCGAATGTTCCATGACCTATATGCTTGATTTAATCCATAAATGGATCTCTGAAACTTGTATACCCTGTTAGAATCCTATAAATTCACAAACCCTTCATGTTTTTTCATATATAAATCTTCTTTAATGTTACCATTTAGGAATGATATGTTTACAACTATCTTATAACTTTCATAGTCATGGAAAGTTGAAATCTAATAGCTTTTAGTAGGGAAACTATTGGAAATGTTCCATCCAATTCATTCCATTAAAATGGTTTAAACCCTTTTAAAACTATTTTTACGTTATATATACTTACATGTCCATCCATGTTCAATTTCATCTTGAACTCACATTTATAATCAACGTTCTTTTCATCCACTGGTGGATCTAGCAAAATTTAAACCTATTTTTTTGGTACATTGAATCTATTTCAAAATTCATATCTTATTTCCACTTAGAATCGTTTATGCCACATACCATTTCCTTGTAGGTTATAGGATCATTTTTATCAATTAATATAGATTAACTATCCTCCATGACAAGAAAATCATATCATTCTATTTCTCTAACCTCTCTCATACTCCCAAACAGTACTTGTGACTCTAGAATGTCCTCTTCTATAAGGCTTTGTGGAATCTATTCATATGAAAACACTTGTGTATCTTGAGACTGGACATCATCAAAATCTATATATATACTACCAACTCTTTTAGATATGTGATTACTTCTTGAAAGTTGAGGACTCTTTTATCCAAAACATTATTATCTGTTGGATCATATAACTAATATACTTTAATTTCCATAGGGTACCCCAAAAAGATAAATTTATCTCTATAAGCTGCAAGTTTATTTATATAAATATCCTTAACAAATTATTAACAACCCCAAACTCTCAAATGTGATAACATTTCTTTATTTCCATATTAAATATAATGCGGAATAATAGTTTATGCTTTATTTGGAACTCATTTTTGTATATATTTCATTTTCTATATTGTGTATCCCAAAAAGGATGAGGCAAGACTCACATAAATAATCATTAATCTCACCAAGTATAATAGTGTCTGGTTACTCTATTCACTCACAAAATTAATTTATGGTTTATAAGGATGTGTGAGTTTCACATAAAATCCTATACTCGCATAAAAATTCAATGAAGTGTTTATTAAGATATTCTCCACCACGATCTGAGTTATAGAACACAATATTTTAAATAACCAATAATTGCATGATTTATAACCAGGGTTTAACTTTCCAACATTTTTAGTATATTATAAGTTTAGGGTTTTAGAAACTTAGGTAATACATTTCATAATAATCTGTAAATTTCTACAAAGTATCCAATTTACCAACAAAATAAGGTCTATATCAACACACTATTTCTTTATTTAATGTAACTCTCATATATAAAACTATATCATACTTAAAATTATTACTCATAAATAATCCCTATAAAAAAAAATTTAAAATTTGGGATGAGGAAAATGAATCTAAATAAGAGTTCTAAAAATAAGGGAACATGATATACAATTTGAACATTTATGAAAACCTTTAAGAAATTTTTACTTATTTGTAATAAACATAGAACTAAAATAATCATTTTAGTACTTATGAAATTAACTTATTTTCCCTAAATAATAATAAAATATCTCATAATAAATAATTAAGGAAAAATTAAATTAAATAGCATTTATAATAAAATATTAACACCCATGAATTGATTTTATTGAAAAGAATATTTTCACCCATAAAAGGGGGAAAACTATCCTTTAAAAATAAACTTATTAGCATATAGAATCAAATAAAAATAATTCACTGAAAAATAATTTAAAATTGTAGAAATACCATGTATATACCTTCGGATTCATGTTAATATCACTGTTAAAATCCCTCTTACGAGTACACTTCCAAATAAAATAACCCACAAGGTTACTCCAAGATATATTCCTGAGAGAATAAAATTATTACCTAATACATTAGAGGGATACATCGGGCTCACCCATCACCAAGAACAATGTGAGATGATAATAAAATTAATAAAACATATTGATTCTTGGACTTACATCCGAAAATTGTATAAATTATTTTGTCAACCAAATATACTAAATCACATTTAGGCTTAACATAGATATAATGATAAAAATCCATTTTCATTGAAAATTCGTAATATAAAATTCCTAAAGTAATGGAAAATATTATATTATTTTGAAAAAACATTAAATGTTGTAGTGTAATATTCTTAAATAATAATGATCATTATTGAAGGAAATTTCACTCATTCCATATATGATAAAAAACATTCCTTTCACACAATCGTAAAATGTCGAAAATAACCTATTTAGAAAATGTTTAAAAGTATTATTTTAAAAAATATGGAAATTATTTAAAAAATTATTTAAAACAATTAACATAAATTTAGGTATATTATTAACATATCTGGAACATTTAAAAATAAATTAATATGAAGGTAAGTAGAACAAAAACATTAAAACTTTTTAAATAAGGTTTTAAATAAAATTCTCTTACCTTTAGTTCTGTACAGCTTCATACATTATCTAACTCCTGAATAATAAAATTTTATTACTTCTATAATTTCTTAATAATAATTTTAATGTTAATTACATATTCATTATTCATATTATATAATTAATTACATTTTTATTTTCTAATTACCAATATAGTTTAGTTCATCTCAGACATTTTGAATTTATTTGATTCATATTTCCCAAAGAACCTTTGGTAGTCTGAAAATTATCATTGGATTATTTGTTACATCATAAATAGAATATTAATAATTTAATAATTGTTAAATTTATATATTAAAAACACTTTTAAAACCATCCATGTAAGGTGGTATGAGAAAAAAGGCACATCGATTT
The DNA here is from genome assembly GCA_963277665.1 of Viscum album. Classification (NCBI taxonomy): domain Eukaryota; kingdom Viridiplantae; phylum Streptophyta; class Magnoliopsida; order Santalales; family Viscaceae; genus Viscum; species Viscum album. The sequence goes on along the minus strand of OY728140.1, from coordinate 490,856,136 downwards.
GTGGATGTGGTAATTCACACATACACACGAACGACATTATCATTTTTCAAATGATGGAAATGTAAGAAATTTATGATGAAATATATTTATAGAATTATAATTATCTCAGTAATATAATATATATACATTAATTCCATGTTTATGACCATCCATGAGAGGCGGTGATGGGAAATGAAACACATCACTTTGTGGAAGCGGTAGTACACACGTACACACGAATGATGTTTTCATTCACCATGGGTTAGAATGGGAGATGAATAAGGGTTGTAAAAAAAATAATCAATTTTTAGTATATTGTATATACATATGTTCTTATATCGTAATGTTTTAAGGACATTGGAAGCTGTTTGAAAAATAAATAAAACAAAAATTCTCGGGTAAGAGTAATACTACTTCTTTGGAAAACCACATTAGGAATACACATCATTCCTTCTAGGATGGTATTTTTTATGATACCAGACGTTCTAGATAATGTATTTCAATTTTTGGAATGTATTTTTTCATTTATCTTCCATTAAACATGGCTAAAAAATTCTGAATAATAGAGGATACATAGTTCCCTTTTATATGTGGTAGGACTGACACTCTTGTAATTATTCAAAATTTTCGATTAATATTATGTATTATTCACGGTAAAGAGGAAATAAGGATCCAAACATTCATATATAAGATGATAATGGTTTTAAAATCACTCTAAAACTACATTTAGAAACTTTATTGAGACATTTTAAGCCTTGTCTCATAGTTATAATCCTTTAAACCCAGTTGAATCTGAATCATGAAAACTTAACTTCTTTATATAATAACGTATTCATGTAACCAAAAATAAATGTTTATTGATAATTTTTTTTTGGTAATTATGAATAATAATTTTTAATCTATTTTAAAATTTTAATATTCTATAGGTGGTAGAATTTTATTTTAATATAAGAACACAAAACGCAAGAAATCAATTTTTTAGAAAATATTTGATTTAAGCATGGGTTCCCAAATTAAAAATAATGTTTTAAAACAATTACCAATTTACCAAATATTTGTTTGAATCAATGGTTTCAAAATTTATCAATTCATTATTACATTATAATAGTTTCATTAAAGTGGCGATATTTGAAAAATCAATATTTTAATTATTCACCCAAATACTCAACCATTTAAGAAAAATATAAAAAATTCAACCTATGTTAAATTTGATATTTTTAATTAAAATAAATTACAATTTTTTCAAATAAAATTTATATAAGTGGAAGATATTAATTATAAAATCCACATAAAAATGCAATAAACGCCATTTCTGAAGCATAAATGGCATTATTATCATTACATATCTAAAAAACATAATTAAATGAATTTTAATTATTTAAATTGAATATATAATATAATTATTAGAATCATTGATAAATAATTATTAATTAAATCTATTAATATCAAAATAATTTTCACATATAAAATCGGTTTTATGGAAAAAAAATAACTATTTTATCTTTTTAAAGATTTTATCATCATTTAAAAACAATTAATAATCATTGTATGAATAATTATTCATTTTATTAGGGAAAACATTTACAAATATATTTAAAAATAACATTATTCCTACTCATGCCAATATAACTAAAGGTTAGTTCATAATGTTCGTATTCAAAAAATATTATATCATGGTTTGTTGATGCATAATGTTGTGTATACAACAAGCTGTGAAGTATATTACATAAAGAGAATAAATTCTAAAATATTGGGGTGTTATATTATAACCTTTAATGAAATTCTGTCATCATATTTATATATCATTCATAATAAAAAGGTTCTAATTTTTTATTAAAAAATCATTTTTAAGGAGTGAAAGAAAAATCATATGATCATGAAATGTAAATATTTTTTAATAATTATAAATACCTTTTTTGAATACCCACATCATAATTGGGGGTAATGAAGCATACTTATGAATATTTAAAAAACAAAAATATAAATCACACTTGAAATAACATATAATTGAGTTCCCAGATAAGGGAATTATTGGAGGGAAGTGAAAATATGGACATGGTTGAAAAAAATAACATCAAAGAATAATTTAGAGTAATAGAGAACATTATAATGATAAATTTATTTCCCAGGAAAACTATAATTTAGTAGTTGATAATGAAGACCATCAATAAATCATAATTTAAGGTAAAAGGATAAAAGTTTTATTTTATGATCGTTTTCCTGGAGGGGATGGATTTGTTCACTATTTAGATAAAAACATGGAAAATTACACTTACTTAATTTATTTCCATTTCATAGGTATAATATCATTATTTAGTTGTGATTTAATCAATTTACACTCCAATATGAACTCTTACACCATCAAATTTATATGCAAGATGAATTTTTCATTCATAAAGAATTAAAATTAACTTTTAATGGATCACAATATCCCCAAAATAATAACAATTTATTCCATATTTCATTAGACATAAAATAAAAAAATGGTCAGAATAAAATATGATAATATTCAACATTAATAAACCATTATACATAAATCTACAAAATAAATTATTGACACCCAAATTTAAAAGTAAATCAATACATAAATAGTTATCCTTAAACCTCTTCAAAATATACCTGACCAAGATTGAATCCCAACTATTTGAGATATGAAATTACGTATTCTTCTAAGATCAATTTAACATTTATCTCTAAACAATGGTAACATCTAATAGAGTTATATAACAAAAAAATTATATTCTATAACCATATAATCTATAATTTATGCAAATAGTTTCTATAAATATCTTCAATCACCATAAATCCATAATAGATTCATATATTATCCAAAAAGATAACACAATATTTATCCCAATTAACCATAATACCTCTACATCAAATATCATATCAACCTTAAAGGTAATTTCTACCTTACGTATTCCATGTCAAACATAAAAAAACTATTCCAATATATCCTTCAGTCTAAATAACATTTTTGATCCTAAGGGTGACATTTAACTTAATCATCTATCTACCAAAATATCATTAATTGCTTTAAAATTACATCACTTAAAACCTCAAAAGGGTATCTATGAATTTGAAATTATGATCAACTTTTAAATTATAAACCAATGATTATATCCCTAATTCCTAAGTTAAACTCCTATGGAAACTCCCTAATCTACAAATTTATCTCAATCCTTTCTTTGATACTAGGTATAATACCCTAGAACCATACCCTAAAATTCGTCACTAACAACATATTCTTTACATTATTTCATTGATACCAAAAATGTGAAATAATTTTAACCATTCATAAATACAACCCCAAAATGAAATATTGAGTCAATTATGTTACCATGGAATATTTTTAGGTATATAATTTTAATGAATTAGGAAAAACTATTTAATAAAAAGACCCATGCCTTTAATTAACATTTTTATACTATATTTAGCTTTTCTAATTCCATAATATGTATTCTATATCTCCCATAACATTCTCCACACATAAAACCCTTATAGTCATCACATATATAACATTATTCTTCATAAAATGGGGAAAAGAAAACATAATCAAGGTGATGTAAAATTATCAATAATAATACATATAGAAATTAACAATGGAATATCATCAGTGAGAATAATATGAGTATAGGGGTATGATAACATAATAAAAGAGCATGAGCACATCATCTGAGATTTCATACCCACCAAAACCTTGATCATAAAACACGATTCATGGGATAAATATTTAGTATTAGAAAATATGAATTTGATTCAATAATAATGATCCATGTGAAATCAATATAGTTCAAAGGAACCATTAAACTCATTGAAATCATATTAAAACCATGTTGGTATCTTGGGAAATCATCATCATAACACACTTAAAATATAAAAACATACAAGGTTAATTCCCATAATTACATGAGTTCTGATAATGATTTCAATTTCTTATATTTAGAGGATATTTTTAGTTTAGATTTATAGTGAATTATGTAAAAAATTACATAACAAAGTGGAAATCTTCATACAATATCCTTTTTAACCAAAAAACAAGTACTTTATAAAGATACTCTAACTTCGATCAAGTTAAATAACATAATGAAAAACTAGTTTTATTAATGATCCCACTCTTCCTTAAGCCCTATGAAAAAAAATTCGAAAGCATGGGATGCAAAAAAATCTCATTAAGGAATATAAAAATAATGGAACCAGTTATTCCTTTTGAAAATACCTGAAAACTCATAAGAAAGTTACCCTTTTTCATGATACAATTTGAATTAAATAATCACTTAATTATCAAAGAAATAAAATTCTTTAAAAAATATTTCATAAAAAATCTAATAATAAATCAAAATGAAAAAATAATAATCATGATTTTTATAAAATAAGAGCACTCTTGAGAATAATTAGATGAAAACATATTTTTTACCCTTAAAAGGGGAATAAAAATTCTTCTAAAAATAAAGACATTATCATACCTTATCAAATAAAAATAATTCCATGATTTTTTTTAAAGAATAGAAAAATCACGTAGTTACCTTGGTACATAATATTTATATCACTCTTAAAATCACTTTTACAAGCACTTTTAAAAATGAAATCACACACATGATTAATCAGATATATATTCCCTATAGAAAAAAAATTATCCAATGATTTGTAGGGATATATCATACTCACATGTCATCATGAATAATTTACACGAACCATAACATATATACAACACAATTAATTTTCTATTTCCATAATAAAATATTTTACATTATTCTGTTGAACACTTATGATAAATCACATTCTATCTTCAAGTAATAATAATGATAAAAATCCATTTTCATTAAAAACTATTAAAAAGAAAATTAATTTAATAATGAAAAATGGTATATTGTTTTCAAAACCCAGTAAATATTTTATAGGAATCTTCTCAAAAAATAATGTTTATAATGGCAAGAAATTACACCCATATTTTATAAGATAAAAAATATTACTTTCACAGGTTTTTAAAAATTCTAAAAGTAATCAATTTGGAAAACATTTAAAATTAATATTTTAAAACCCTTAAAATAATGTAAAAAATAGAATAAAATGAATATGGAAATAAATTTTATTATTTTAATAACATATCTATATTTTTAAGAACATGGATATAGAGGGAAAATATGATAAAACATTACAACTTTTTAAATAAGGGTTTAAAGAAAAATATCTCACCTTATGTATCATCTAACTTTTAACACGCTGTAAATTTTGAATAAAAAATTATATTAGTTTTCTAATTTATAAAAAAACATTTTCATCTTCATTAATTTATCATAATTCAACTTATATCATTTTTAATAGGTTATTCTATAGTTACTAAAACAATTATGTTCATTCCATTCATTTTGAGTTCGTTCAGTTCATAATTCATAAAATAGATTTTTTAGGTTGAATGTGGTCAAATGATTATCAATTAAAGAATCTCAATAATAATAATAATTAAAAAATAATTATATTTATAAATAAAATATAAATTTAAAACCATCCATGTAAGGTGGAAATGAAAAATAAGTCACATCACTTTGAGGAGGTTGTAATTCACACCTACTAATTAATGATGTTACCGTTTTTTAGTGGATGGAAATGTAAGAAAAGATATGATATATTATCTTTATCAGATTAATTATTTCATGAAAAATATTATATATACACACACATTAAATTTTTCATTATAAACAGGAATGATTGGTGGTGATGGAAAATGAAAAACATTGCCTCCTGGAGGTGTAAATCCACATATATTCATAAGAAATATTTTCATTTCCATGGTATAGAAAAAGAGAATAATAAGGGACTTAAAATAAACATAATAACATTTTATTATATTTAATATAATTATAATATTTTATCATTATTTTTTAAGAATATTTTATGGATGTAGAATAAGAAATAAAATGTAAATTCTCAATCAAAGCTATACCTCTACTTTAGAAAACCATATTTTTCTTACACATTAACCCTTATAGGTTGATATTTTGATAATAAAAGATCATATATTTGATTTTTAGTATAGTTAGGAAGGAATTTGATAGGTATTGGTAAAGATAAGTAGTATAATATGTTTGAATAATAGATGAGAATTGCTTCCCTTTTATAAGTGAGTGGTGTAGAACTCTTGTAATTATTCAAAATGTTCTAAATTAATATATGGTCTTATTCATGGTAAAGAGGGAAAAAGGAACCAAAATATAACATATAATATGTTATATGGTCATAAAACAATAAAAATTCGAATATATACATTTTTTGGAGACATTTTAAGCCTTTTATTGTATTTAAACCCCATTAAACCCAATTTAACATTAATCACAATAACTTATCTTTACCATAATAAAATATTTATGTATCCAAAAATAATATTGGGAAAATAATTTTATTTTTAAATGATGATTAAAAATATGGAATCCATTTTATAGTATTAATACTCTATAGGTTTCAGAAATTACATTTAACAGAATAACACAAAATAGAAGAAAAATCATTTTTATGAAAATATGTGATTTAGTCCTAAAATCATTTTACATTGAAATAAAGTTAAAAAGTATATTTCCATGATTTTTTTGGTTATTTCATAATACAATAATTGATTTTAAAATTTTTTATTATTCCAAAAATGAATGAAACCTTCCATACAAACTATTAATTTAATGACCCAAAAATAGTTTTTAATTTGATTAAAATATAATTTATGTTAGACAACATAAATCATGGGTTCCAAAATTTAAGAAAAAGAGTATTAGAATAAATTATTTAACTTATTTAATCTATATTTGGTTGACCCAAATGTTTAAAAAATTATTAAGTGATGCTTAAATGAATTTAATGTAATAAATATTACAATATTTAAAAATTCAGTATTTTCACTACACACCCAAAATTACAATCGTTGTAAAAAAAGATCTTAAACATTCACTATATGATAGAGTTTATATTATTAATTAAAAATTGATATCCATTTTCTAAAATAGCATTTATAAAACTGGTATAAATTAATTATAAAATCCATAAAAAATTCAATAAAAATTATTTTTGAAGAAAATGTATTTTTGATTCATAAAATTATTTTATTCTCATGTTTTTAAAATATATATAATTAATGTAATTTTAATTAATTAAATAATATAAATAATATACCTATTATATTAATTATCTATAATAATTAATCAAATCTATTTTGATCAATATAAATTGCACATAAGAAAACAATTTAATGAAAAAAATCTTTTATCTTTTAAAATATTTTATATTTATTTATAAAATAATAATTAATAATTGATGTATGATTGTTTAATAATTTTATTAAGGAAAAAATACTAAATATAGATCATAATACCAATATTCATATTCATACATTCCAAACCAACGGTTAGATCATAATGTTCATATTTAAATAATAGTATATTATGATTCATTTAAGCTCGGTGTTGTTTATACCACAATATCAAATGGATTGCATAAAGAAATTAAATTCAAAAATATTAGGGTTTTAAATGATTGTATTTTATTAATATTATTACTGTAACACCCGAGACTTTTATAAGAAATATTTTTTTTGTTTTATATAAATCATCAAAGGAATATTTCACTACACACAACAATGGCTTGGCTTTCTTTACACGCAATCGCGACCTTCCTTGATAGCATGCGTCGTACGCAATACCGAGTTTCACTAAACGACGATATGCTATTAAAATATTATTAAAACTAGCTGTTATGAATAGTTATAACCACTTTTTGCAATTTTTTAAATTTTATTTTTCAAAATGGACTTCATTTTTGGATTCAGAATATCGAAATTATCCTAGGGTGAAATTTTGGTATTTTTCTGAAAACATTTAATTTTTAATGAATAGTGAAAACACTCGGTTACTATTTAAAAACCAAATTTTAATTAAATAATTATTTATTTTATTTAAAATTTTTTAGGTAAAAATTGATACATAATACCAATATAAGTTCAATGCAATTCATTGGAGTCATTTTATAATAATTTTAGATATATAAAATTTTATTGAACTTTTCACCGTCTTTTACCCACCTCTTAGGAGAATTTGAAAATATACATAAAACATAATTTTACCACTTATGTGAGTGGAATTTCAAAAATACGAGAGACACAGTTGATGTCAGTAAGTAAAATGTGGTTCAATGAGATGAAAATAATTTTTTGTGAATAGTAACTTTTTACTTTTATTTACCACTGTTAAAAGTAAATAGGGTATTTAAGGGTAACAATTATATTAGTATTACCCTAAAAAATGTCCTATTTCTATTGAATAAGTGTAATTAGACCAAAAACAACCTTAGTAATAAAATCTTACCATTTAGGCCCACTTGGATTAGATTAGGACATTTATTATTAATTTATTTAAAGAAGGGATAAAATAGTTAAAATCAATGTTTAATAAGTAAATAATTTTTAATATAGGGTTATACATAAGATAAATTCGACTATAAATATTAATTATAAATATAAAAATATTTCCTACATAATGGTATTTAATTTTTAATTTTTAGACCTTAAATAATTTAATTTCTGTATGACACAAAAATGATGGAGTAATTATCTTATTAATGAAATATTGACATAATTGATGTTATAAAAACCCAAATAAATGTAATTTGAGACTTTTTATGAATTCAACTAATTTTCTAGGTTAATATGACAAGTTAGTATTGATTTAGTTAGCTTTGTTCGAACTAATCATTCTGGTATTATTATCACAAAAATCAATTACTAAATAGTGTCAAAATTGACATAAAATAGTTTTTAAAACAAATATTATATTATAAATTGTTATTTTATTCCTAAAAATCTAAGTATCAGCCAAATGACTTAGATAAGGTTATATATATTAATAATAAACAACATGGGGTTCTTTTGTCTTGTTATAGTATGTTTATTAACATTATAGAGTAAGAACACAAAAAGACATGATAAAAGTAAAATTATCTAACTTAAAGTTAAATCTAAATGATAAGGTTAAAATAGTAACCTAAACTTGTCAAAAATCTATTGTATGAGATTATTTCTACCCATTCCCACCTTATATTTGAAATAAATCAATTTCGAGCTATTTAAAACCTAATATGGCTTTATAATAAAATAATATTTTAGTTTTTCCAAAAGAGCCCCTCTCCTCCCTTATAAAAGGGCACCTCCTACCTCTCTTCCTCACACCACTTTGAACCTTCAATCTTGTCCAACCCCTGAAAATTTCTCCTCTCTACTTCCCTAGAAACATCCTAGAGGTCCTGGCCTTCTTGAAAGACCAATTTTAGTGCGCTAAAAGGAGGTCTCAAAGAGGCGCTTCAAAGAAGAGGTAATGTCTGTTACCGATTCTTTCAACTTTATTTCTTCTTCCACTTCTTCTTCTTTAGTTGTTTCATTATGAAGTAATAAAATCAGTATCACTTATATACTGATATGTTATTATATGTACGAAACAACCCCATTTCACCATCTTTCCATCCTACAGAAAACGAAATCACCGTGCGTGCGTACGTACGGAATACCGTCTCCACGCTGTGGTGTAATCTATTTTCCCCCACCACTTTACATGGATGGGTATAATGGTTTAAAGAATGAATATATATAATTATTGTAAAGTGATATTGATTCTGAAATATTATACATACACTCCAATACAATTCCACGATCATGGGAACGATATCATCGCTCGTGCGTACGTACGGAATATCGTCCCCACGATGTGATGCGACTCGTTCTACATGATTTTCATTGAATAATGATTACATAAATGAATTGAGTGAATAAATATGATATATATTACACTAATACCATTCTGGAAATGAGGTATCTTTAACCTAAAAATAAGAAGAAGAATTTATTCGACAAAACACACATAAGAACAAAAAGTAATAAACACACGAATAACAAGTAGCAATGAAATATTACTAATAATAAGCTAAGAATATGACCATATATGATATCATAAAAATATGTATGATTCTGGAATAAGTCAATAACATTATTTAAATCATTATAAGGAGGTTCAGACACTTACGAAGCAAATCGAACCTAAGGTAAGGGAAAATATCACAATCTCATTTTTATCTGAGATTGTTTATACTTTGGTATTTACTGGGGTGTATTTTATCATCCACATCCATGTTTCCTCAATATGTAATATTATTTCCATCCACCTACAATTGTTTAAATCCAATTTTACCCTTCGGTGAGTTTTTATTAAAAGATATGAAAGGAATATTTTGTCGTCTTTCGTACGAGGTACTTTTTGACTTTTCCGACAAAAGTAAGAGAATAATGTTTTTTTAACTTATACGGCATGCATAAATTTGTAAAACATTATTTCCAAGAAGATTTCTTTATAAGTTTTCAAGTTTATTTTTAATCAACTTCTTTTAGTTTAGAATTATATGAAATGTTAAGAAAGGAAAAGTTTTTTTGAAGTAGAAAGGATAATTTCCTCAAGAATGGAGTTCAAGTGTTTTATCAAAATTATTTTCCATCTAAGATAATAAAGGGTTCTATTTCTATCCCTATTATTACATTGATTTTATTATGTTGTGATGGAATTATTTTTATGAATTCCTTTATCTTATATGAATTTTTTTATGATGTCAAGAGGTTTAAGAATCCCATTTTTATTACATGGGTTATGCTATGATGTATGGTTTATGATTTTGTGGCACACATAAGAATGGTATCATTATGAGATGTTTGGGAACTATATCTCTCTCAAATTAATTGGGTTAATATTTTATATCTCATGAGATAGACATGGCTGGAACGGCAAGTTAAACCGGTTCAGTGAAACATGACTGAAATGAGGAGTGAACTCGGTTCAGAAATAGACTTTGTCCACTAAGATAGTCTTGGAAATGAGTCTTGAATAATAAGAAATTATTCTATATGATTATGTGTGTATGCCACAAAGCTTCATGTTTTATGTTATGATTATTGTGATTAAATTTCACTGCCATGATTTATCCCATTTATGAAATTATGATCTCTTTTGCAAGGTAAGATTTCCGAAATGTTATGTTCTTATGAATATGTTGGGATTGATATTTCTTTTGTTTAACCATACTGAGCATTTTAGATCACCCTTTTGTATGTTTTCTTTCCCCAGGTCAGGAAGAAGGTTATTAAGTATGATATTCCAAAAGGGACTATAGATATGATGAAATAAATGGGAGACAATGTCGACACTTTATGAACCCGTTGATTATGTTTCTCAGTTTATAAAGAAACTATACCTATATTCTCCTTACACGGTTTTGTTATATGTTGTAATAAGTGTACTTCAATTTTGAAGTACTAACAATGTATGTAAAGTATGGGTCGTTATAGTTGGTATCAGAGGAAAGGTATAGCCAACCTTTGGAAACTAGGATGTGAAAGCCTTAGTAAGAATCCTAAGGATATGTCTAAGCAGAGAACACAATCTTAGTGTTTTAGAAATGGCCATGAATAACCTAGGATAATACCTTAAGTGTGAAACTTTATTCTTGATTATGTGTTTTTCCTATTATAATTAGTGTTGCTTGGACTATTCTTCTTGGTTTTAGTCAATGGCTGGAACCCGAAGGAATCGTGTTAATGCGGAATGTGACGGGCAATGCAATGATTGTCCCCTTGAGCAACCAAACGTTATGGGAGATAGAATGAAAAATCTTGTAGCCATGCTCACACAACATTCTCAATCTATGAATCATGCGGGACTTCCAAATGAGAAAAGGAATCAGCAACATTCTGTTGAATCCTTCATGAGGCAGCGTCCACCTTCATTCAGCGGGTCTACTGATCCAATAGTTGTTGAACAATGGATCAGTACTACTGAAAAGATATTTTTAGTTCTTCAATGTTATGAACATGATAAAGTCATCTTAGCAGTGTATCATTTGGAAGGTGATGCAGATCAATGGTGGAATGTTATCTAGAATATGAGGCCAAGAGATGAAATTGAGTCCATGGAATGGGAAGAGTTCAAGAACTTATATTTCAATAAATACTTCCCTCGTATTCTCCGAAAAAAGATGGAGAAGGAGTTTCTTGAACTAAAGGAAAAGGATGATGAATCATCTGGTATCTATGAAGAAAATTTTACAAGACTCGCAAGGTACGCTTCTGGTATTATTATCCAACCTGAGAGTAAGATCGATAGATTCTTTAGTGGCTTATAACCATGTCTTAGAAGGGAGTTAGCCATAAGGAACATCAATAGCTACGAGGAAATTGTTCGATGTGCTCTCAAAGTTGAGATGTAGATTGGAATAACCCATCAGTCTTATGGGTTTGATAAGAAGAGGAAAATGGAATTCAAAGGAAAATATAAAGAGCACACTGAAAAGAAGATGAGTTTTCCCTTATGCCCAATGTGTGGAATGAAACATGGAGGGAGTTGTCTTAAAGGGACAAGTAAATGTTTCAAATGTGGAAAGGAAGGTCATAGATCATTTGAATGCCACAACGATGGGAAGAAGATGCCTAGTGATGCGAACAATGAAAAGGCTACACAGAGTGCACCTCCTACACTTCAATGTTACAAGTGCAAGGAAATGGGGAATTATGCCAATAAATTCCCCAATCCAAGGATTGTTGATTATGATCATTTCCAACAAACTCTTAAGGCTAATGACAAAGGAAAGTCACATGCAATTTCTATCAGCGATGTGGAGTACGATAACAAAGTGGTGAAAGTTACACATACCATCCACTCTAAAGTAGAAAATGTTTTATTTGATTTTGGATCCACCCACTCCATTATTTCGGAAGAATTTTCTAAGGGTATCACCATATTACCTCAACAATTAGATTTTGAGTTAGCTGTGACAACCCCTAATGGCACAACAGTCGCATCAAAAGTTTATAATTCTTCTCCGATTGAAGTTTGTGGGAAAGTGTTTCCTGAAAATCTTGTGATCCTTCCTATAGTGGAATTTGATGTGATTCTTGGAATGGATTGGCTTTCTCTATATAGAGATCATGTCAATTTCCAAAGAAGTGAAGTCACATTTCATATTCCAGATCAATCTTTGATCGTCTATCGATGCAAGGATGAACATAACCTTCCAGTGGAAATTTATTCCATATTATGGGTCTTGATTCCACTAAATAAAGGTTATTTATCTCAAATGGTTGGTGAGAAACTCACGATTAAGAATATTCCCACTGTACGGGAGTTTGATGATGTCTTTCCGGAGGAATTACCGGGTCTTCCACCAAATCGTGAAGTTGAGTTTTCAATAGAACTCGTACTGGGTGCTTTGCCTATTTCAAAGACACCTTATAGAATGGACCCAATTGAGTTGCAGGAATTGAAGAAGCAACTCCAAGAGAATCTTGATAAGGGGTTTATACGCCCCAGTGCGTCACCTTAGGGAGCACCTGTTCTGTTTGTTAAGAAGAAAGATGGATCAAAGAGACTCTTCATTGATTATCGATAACTTAACAAGATCACTATCAAGAAACAATATCCTCTCCAGTGCATTGATGACTTATTTGACCAATAACACGGAGCTCAATACTTTTCCAAGATTGATCTTCATTCAGGGTATCATCAATTAAGGGTCAAAAGGTAGGATATACCAAAGATGGCTTTCCGTACATGTTATGAACACTATGAATTTATATTGATACCATTTGGTCTTACTAATGCCTATGCTATCTTCATGGATCTGATGAATAGAGTCTTTAGAGACTATCTTGATCAGTTTGTGGTAGTCTTTATAGATGATATTCTTGTATATTCAATGATCAAGGAAGAACATGAAGATCACTTGAGAATTATATTGAAGACCCTGAGAATGGATAAGCTTTATGCCAAATTTACCGAGTGTGAATTTTGGCTTCAAAAAGATTCATTTTTGGGTCACATAATCTCAAAAGAGGGGATATCTGTGGATCCAGCAAAAACAGAGGTTATCGAAAGATGGTTGAGACCAACAACAGTAACTGAGATCTGAAGTTTTCTTGGTTTGGCTGGATATTATCGACGTTTTGTGAAATAGTTTTCACGATTATCTAATACACTCACCAGGTTGACTCGGAAAGGAGTTAAGTTTGTTTGGACGGAGGAATGTGAAGAGAATTTCAAGGAGTTGAAAAGAAGGTTATCTAGTGCACCTGTGCTTACACTGCCTTGTAGTGGAGAAAGGTTTGTGATCTACAATGATGCATCCAAGAAGGGATTGGGGTGTGTTCTTATGAAAAATGATATGGTGATAGCTTATGCCTCACGATAGTTGAAAATCCATGAGCAAAATTACCCAACTCATGATTTGGAGTTAGCTGCGGTAATCTTTGCATTAATGATTTGGAGTCATTATCTTTATGGAGAAAGGTGTGACATTTATACTGATCATAAAAGATTAAAGTTTATTTTCACACAAACGGAGCTAAATATGCACCAATGAAGATGGTTGGAGCTGATTAAGGATTACGACTTCTCAATTCATTACCACCCTGGGAAAGCAAACAAGGTGGAAGATGCATTAATTCGGCAAGACCATGCTAGCTTATCCATGATGAGGATCACAAAAGATCCAATATTTATTGATTTACCAAGGATGGATCTTGGAATTATAATGGAAGGGGAAAAATCTTATCTTTCTCAAACGTATGTTCATCCATTTATACATGTTAAGATTAAATAGGCACAGAAAGAAGATGTAGAGTTACAAAAGAAGGTGATAAATGTTCTTGAATTTAACCTTGATTGTGATGGGATAATAAAGTTGAGGAAGCGGGTTTGTGTTCCTCCCATCCCCGAATTAAAGAAGGAGCTGCTGGATGAGGCTCATAGTTCTTCATTCTCTATTCATCCTTGAAGCACGAAGATGTATAGGGACCTAAAAGAGTACTTCTGGTGGGATGGCATGAAAAGAGATGTTGATGAATATGTCTCTTGATGCTTGGTTTGTCAGAAAGTAAATGCTGAGAGATAGAAGTCTAAGGGGATGTTACAACCATTAACCATACCCAGATGGAAATGGGAAAACATCACTATGGACTTTGTCACAGGACTTCCTAAAATATCCAAAGGCCATAATGCTATCTGGGTCATAGTTGATCATCTTACAAAGTCTGCACACTTAATTTCTATTAGAGAGGATTTCTCTCTGGATCAGCTTGCTAGGATATATGTAAAGGAAGTGGTAATATTGGATGGAGTACCACTTTCTATTATATCTGATCAGGATCTGAGGTTTACCTCAAAGTTCTGGAGAAGTATTCCACATACCCTGGATACAGAGTTGAGTGTCATCACTGCGTATCATCCTCAGACAGACGGTCAGTCTGAGAGGACAATTCAAACACTAGAAGATATGTTGAGAGCTTGCTCTATGGATTTCAAAGGAGGTTGGGATAAACACCTACCTTTAGTGTAATTTTATTATAATAATAGCTTTCACTCCAGTATTCTGATGGCTCCTTATAAAGCTCTCTATGGAAAGAAATGCAGGACTCCAACTTGCTGGGATGAAGTTGGGGAAAGAAAGCTATTAGGACCTGATCTTATTGATGAGATGGCAGAAAAGGTCAGATCTATTCAACAACACAAAAGAGCAGCTCAGAGTCGACACAAAAGTTATGCTGACAACTGAAGAAAAGACTTAGAGTTTGAAGTGGGTGATAATGTGTTCTTACGAATATCTCCTTGGAAAAGAGTAATGAGATTTGGAAAGAAGGGAAAGATGAGCCCTAGGTATATCGGTCCTTTCAAAATACTGGATTGTGTTGGGAAGGTAGCTTACCGATTGGTGCTTACACTGAATCTCTCTCAAGTTCAGGATGTGTTCCATGTATCTCTCCTGAGAAAGTACATACCTGATCCTTCACATGTACTCAGCTCAGAAGTTGTACCGCTGGAACATGATCTTTCTTATGAAGAACAACCGATAGAGATTCTCGATCGTAGTGAAAAAGTCCTATGGAACAAGACCACTCTCTTGGTGAAAGTTTTATGGAGGAACCACCAATTAGAAGAAGATACATGGGATCTTGAGGATATGATGAGGGAGAGGTATCCTCATCTTTTTGTTATAAGTGATGAATTTCAAGGGTGAAATTCATTTTATGGGGGGTAGAATGTAACACTCGAGACTTTTATAAGCATATTTTTTTTATTTTATATAAATCATCAAAGGAATATTTCACTACACACAACACTATCATGGCTTCCTTTACACGCAATCGCGACCTTCCTTGATAGCTTGCGTCATACGCAATACCGAGTTTCACTAAATAACGATATACTATTAAAATATTATTAAAACTAGCCATTATGAATAGTAATAACCACATTTTGAAATTTTGTAAATTATATTTTTCAAAATGGACTTCTTTTTTGGATTTGGAATATCGAAATTATCCTAGGGTGAAATTTTGGTATTTTTCTGAAAACTTTCAATTTTTGATGAATAGTGAAAACACTGGGTTACAATTTAAAAAACAAAATTTTATTTAAATAAATATTTATTTTATTTAAATTTATTTTAGGTCAAAATTGATACATAATACCTATATATGTTCAATGCAATTCATTAGTGTCATTTTATTATAATTTTAGATATATAAAATTTTATTGAACTTTTCACCGTCTTTTACCCACCTCCTAGGAGAATTTGAAAATTTACATAAAACATAATTTTACCAATTCTATGAGTGAAATTTCAAAAATCTGAGAGATTCTATTGATGTAAGTAATTAAAATGTGGTTCAATGAGTTGAAAATAATTTTTGGTGAATAGTAACTTTTTACTTTTATGTACCACGGTTAGAAGTAAATAGGGTAATTAAGGGTAAAAATGATATTATTATTACCCCAACACATGTCGTAATTCTATTGGATAAGTGTAATTCGATCAAAAACAACCCTATAAATAAATTATGATCATTTAGGCCCACTTGGATTAGATTAGGACATTTATTATTAATTTATTTAAAGAAGGGTTAAAATAGGTAAAATGAAAGTTTAATAAGTAAATAATTTTTAATATAGGGTTATATATAATATAAATTCGAATATAAATATTAATTAGAAAGCTAAAAAGATTTCCTACAAAATAGAATTTTATTTTTAATTTTTAGACATTAAATAATTTAATTTATTTATGACACAAAAATGATGAAGTAATTATCTTATTAATGAAATATTCACATAATTGATATTATAAATACCCACATAAATGTAATTCGAGACTTTTTATGAATTCAAATACATTTATAGGTTAATATGACATGTTAGTATTTATTTAATTAACTTTTTTAGAAGTAATAATTTAGTTATGATTTCCACAAAAATCAATTACTAAATACTGTCAAAATTGACATAAAATGGTTTTTAAAACAAATATTATATTATTAATTGTTATTTTATTCCAAAAAATATAAGGTTCGGCCAAATGACTTATATAAGGTTATATATATTAATAATAAACAACTTGGGGTTCTTTTGGCTTGTTATAGTAAGTTTATTAACCTTGTAGTGTAAGAACACAAAAAGACACGGTAAAA
This sequence comes from Viscum album, assembly GCA_963277665.1. NCBI lineage: Eukaryota > Viridiplantae > Streptophyta > Magnoliopsida > Santalales > Viscaceae > Viscum > Viscum album. Next base: position 490,838,627 of record OY728140.1, on the reverse strand, counting down.
GTAAAATTATCTAACTTAAAGTTAAATCTAAATGATAAGGTTAAAATAGTTTACTAAACTTGTAAAAATTCTATTGGATGAGATTATTTTGACCCATACCCACCTTAGATTCGAAATAAATCAATTTGGAACTATTTGAAACCAAATATGGCTTTATAATAAAATAATATTTTTAGTTTTTCCAAAGGAGCCCCTCTCCTCCCTTATAAAAGGGCACCTCCTCCCTCTCATCCTCACACCACTTTGAGCCTTCATGCAGGCCAAACCCTTCCAATTTCTCCTCTACACTTCCCTAGAAACATCCTAGAGGTCCTGGTCTTCTTAAAAGACCAATTTTATTGCGCTAAAAGGAGGTCTCAAAGAGGCGCTTCAAAGAAGAGGTAATGTCCATTACCGATTCTTTCAACTTTATTTCTTCTTCCACTTCTTCTTCTTTAGTTGTTTCATTATGAAGTAATAACATAAGTATCACTCATATAATGATATGTTATTATAAGTATGAAACAACCCTATTTCCCCATCTATCCATCCTACAGAAAACGAAATCACCGCGCGTGCGTACGTACGGAATACCGTCTCCACGCCATGGTGTAATCTATTTTCCACCACCACCATACTTGGATGGGTATAATGCTGTAGAGAATTAATATATATGATTATTGTAAAGTGATATTGATTCTAAAATATTATACATACACTCCAATACAATTCCACAATCATGGGAACGATATCATCGCTCGTGCGTACGTACGGAATACCGTCTCCACGATGTGATGCGACTCGTTCTACATGATTTTCATTGCATAATGATTACATAAGTAACTTTAGTGAATAAATATGATATATATGACACTAATACCATTCTGGAAATGAAGTATCTATAACCTAAAAAGAATAATAACAATTTATTCAAAAAAACACGCATAAGAACAAAAAGTAATAAACACCCGAATAACAAGTAGCAGTGAAATATTACTAATAATAAGCTAAGAAGATGACCATATATGATATCATAAAAATATGTATGATTCTGGAATAAGTCAATAACATTATTTAAATCATTATACAGGAGTTTTGGACACTTACGAATCAAATCAGACCTAAGGTAAGAGAAAATATCACAATCTCATTTTTATCCGAGATTGTTTATACTTTGGTATTTACTGGGGTGTTTTTTATCATCCACATCCATGTTTCCTCAATATGTAATATTATTTCCATCCACCTAATATTGTTTAAATCCAATTTTACCCTTTGGTGAGTTTTTAGTAAAAGATATGAATGGAATCTTTCGTCGTTTTTCGTACGAGGTACTTTTTGACTTTTCCGACAAAAGTACTAGAAGAATGTTTTTTTAACATATACGGCATGAATGGATTTTTAAAACATTATTTCCAATAAGCTTCCTTTACATGTTTTCAAGTTTATTTTTAATCAACTTCTTTTAGTTTATAATTGTATGACATGTTAAAAAAGGAAACGTGTTTTTGAAGTAGAAAGGATATTTTCCTCAAGAATGAAGTTCAAGTGTTTTATCAAAATTATTTTCCATCTAAGATAATAAAGGGTTCTATTTCTATCACTATTTTTACATTGATTTGATTATGTTGTGATGGAAATATTTTTATGAATTCTTTTGTCTTATATGAATTTTTTTATGATGTCACGATGTTTAAGAATCCCATTTTTATTACATGGGTTATGCTATGATGTATGGTTTATGATTTTGTGGCACAAATAAGAATGGTATCATTATGAGATGGGTGGAACCTATATCTCCCTCTAATGCATTGGGTAAAGATTTTATATCTCATGAGATAGACATGGCTGGAATGGCATGTTAAACCGGTTCAGTGAAACAGGACTGAAACGAGGAGTGACCTCGGTTTAGAAATGGACTTTGTCCACTAATATAGTCTTGGCAATGAGTCTTGACTAATAAGAAATAATTCTCTATGATTATGTGTGTATGCCACAAAGATTCATCTTTTAAGTTATGATTATTGTGATAACATTTCACTGCCATGATTTAACCCATGTTATGAAATTATGATCTCTTTTGCAGGGTAAGATTTCCAAAATGGTATGTTCTTATGAATATTATGTGATTGATATTTCTTTTGTTTACCCTTACAGAGCATTTGAGATCACCCTTTGGTATGTTTCTTTCCCCAGGTTAGGAAGAAGGTTATTATGTAAGATATGCCAAAAGGGACTATAGATATGATGAAATAAATGGGAGACAGTGTAGACGCTTTATGAACCAGTTGTTTATGTTTCCCAGTTTCTAAAGACACTATACCTTTATGGTCCTTTCATGGGTTTGTTATATGTTGTAATAAGTGTACATCAATTTTGAAGTACTAACAATGTATGTAAAGTATGGGTAGTTATAATTACTAATATTCTTCTTATCTTCATTTTTATATTCCTTGAATCCTTTAATGTAGTTTAACTCATACCTCATTATGTAGACATAACCATATCCAAAAAAGTCATCAGTAAAAGTTTTGATGATTGAGTACCCAAAACTAGATTAAACTAGAAATGGTCTACACACATCAGTATGAAAAAAATATAGAAGCTCTATGGAACTCTCACCTTTCCACAAAATGGGGCCTTGTTTATTTTTCCTTGTGAAAATGTGTAACACACACTAAGTGGTTTTAGTTCAAATGATTCTAAAAATCCATCTTGTTGTAATCCGATCATATAATTTATGGTCACATAGACTAACTTGTGATTCCATAGTTCAGTGTGGTATTATTCATGTTAAAAAAAATTATATCTATTTTCATTACGTGGTACATGTAATCCACGACATAAAGACCATTATTTAAATACGACTCCCCAGAAAATTGGTTTCCTTATAAAAGAAAAAACATGTATTCTAGAATTTGAAAATAAATCCATCTGTATCATGTTTGGACATAGAAATAATGTTTTTGGTAACTAAAAACAGATAATAAAACTCTTTCAAAACCAATATAATTTTAGTTGAAATTTTTGGTTGTAATATTAAATAACCATAACTAAAATCCCAAATCCATTTAATTCTTGTAGATCCACCTCACCATGGGAAATATTTTAGAATATGCTTGGTTCCAATATTTTAATTCAAATGTGGGAACCACATTCTATATAAAATAACCAATTTTTAAAAATAATTAAAATCCACATGATAAAAATTCACATGAAGTTTCCCCTTTATTATTTTTTTGGGATTAGTTCTTCTTCCAGTATCCCCTTTTTCCCCATGAAAAACAAACAACAACTTTTTCCCATTTGTTCCCCTAGATCCTCCTCTCCATGGAAGATTTTTGTAAAGAATATTTATACTTAGAGTTATTCTCAGAGATCTTCCCTATACCTCTCCTTATCCACTTGGTGAAGTATAGTGACAAGATCTATGAGATACATCTCTATGATGGTCATATTGAAATTTACAAAAAAAAACTAGAAAACCTATGAGGTATTGATGAAATAATGAAATCAGTGCATAGTTATTCCAGAAGCTTAATCCGTATAACATCTAGATGGATAATGTAACCATTGATCTTAACTATTTGTGGCCCAGTTAATGAACCTTATACATGTTTTCTCATGAAGAGGCCTCAAATATATCAAACCATTCATGTATGGATCTACCTTGATAAGGATAATAGATACACTAGATCAGGTTATAAGTATACATGTTCACATTCAACTATTTTATTCTTCTATACAAGGATGGAATCATTACACACTGAACATCTAGTACAAAATTTTGGTTTTTCTCAAAGATAGTGAAAACCTAATTATTCACCTCTTTATTTGGAAAATCTAGCTTTTGCGGATTCTATCATGTGAGAATTCAATTCATGGAACAAGAATTTAAACCATTCATGGAAGTTTATTCCAGTGAATATATTCTCTTTTTTCATAACTGATCACAAGGATATGGTTGATGAAATATTCATTATTATAGAATAATAATAGATTATATTATTAATAGTTTACTTGGCTACAAATTATGTGAGAAATAATAATAAATTTAATTAAGACTCCCAATATTTTGTAAAATATCAATGATCATCACCATTAATCTCACAATGTTGCAGCACTATAGAAATTCTACTGGAATGAATTCATATTTCTGTACTAATGATCTCTGTCCATGAAAACTGTAACCCCCCAAATCCTAAATCCTAGTGATGGTGCCTTTATTACATTGTAATGATTACATGGAATATAATATACAAGGACTAATCAGTTTAGTTGTTTTGGTAAATCAAATTATATACATGATACCAATATTATAGTTGGAAGTAGAAAATAAAACATGATACATAATAAAATTAATTTAACAACATCATTAAAATCTCATTCAGTGATTTATTCATCAAATAATGGATAAAGGAAAAAAACAAGTGTGTACTCAAATGCTTGGTAAGGGTTAGAAGAGAAGAAGAAGTAATTAATCAATGATCATAATTAACATGGAATGGAAGGTAATTGATCAAACATTCCATTTAAATACTTTTATAATGGAAAATCAATATGGAAATCTAGGTAAATGAAACACATACCATTTATTAAATAAAAATATAATAAAATACATCCATAGATAATGTGAAAGTGATAATATCATGTATAAAAATGGTAGAGTATAAATGAAGGTAATTATTAATTATTATATTCTATTTTTCCTAGGTACATTGTACCTTTACTGTCACAACATTTCACATATAAGTTTATAATATATGAGGTAAAAATGCATATAATTTTCCAAATGACTTGTCCCATGATACTACCGATGCATTGATGGGATATCTATAAATGAACCCAATATGTGTCATACCTTCCTTAATATTTCCTTATATATCTAATAATCTATTTAATTCATTAAAAATTTTCCTTATCAAATATCCATATTGAGTAAAAGATATTGATTTACCAATATTTACCAAGTAAATAAAATAACCGTCAAGTACACACCGTATGTAAAAACTGTTTATAGTTTTTGAATTAATTATACCCATTATATAATTGTATGTATATCAAAAATATATGTTATTACCAATGTAAAATGGTCATAAGTCAGTTATTGTTTCATGATATTGTTAAAAAACACAAAAAGAATGTGAGATTGCTAACATACCTTTTGCCACTTTGTACTTTTCAATTCAAATCTTCGTGGAAGAGATAATTCAAAATGAAACATAGAATTAAATGAAATATTACTTAATCATGATATTAAATGAAAAATGATAAGTATATACGCCACATTAAAAATAATTGGTTCATAATAACAACAAATTGTCATTGGAATGTAAATTGATATTTAATCAATTACCTAACACTACCTTATGGTTAAACTCCTTTTAAAATCCTGAATAATAGTTTTCAGAATGTTTTTAACTAATAAAGGTACCATATTAATATTTATAATATCATATATTATATTCTTATAAAATATTATTTCCCATTTTTTAACAATATTTCATTATTTTAATCATTTCGAGTGTTAATTGTCATGTTTTTTGAGTATGTTTTGACTTGTTATTTTTGTTCTTCAAATATAGATCAAGATTTCATAATATCCATAATGTAAAAAATTATATAAATATAATAATTATTCAATATATAAATCTTTAGAAAAATCAATTAAATTTTGAGATAGTAAATGAAATGCACCGTTCCTGGAGACGGTATTCCATATGTATGCATGAACCCTAATTCCATTTAGTTGTCGTATTTAAAAATTAAGTGTTGTATATATATTTATATATGTATATTATCATTATAGTATCATATTTATGTAATATATGTCACATATTTTTATTAAACACAACCTTAATAAATTCTAGGTAATGCGTGATTGAATCATGTCACTTTGAGGAGGTGGTAGTCCACATGTCCACAAACAATGTTATCATATTACCAAAAATTGGAAAGCATGAAGTTATATGATATGTAATAATTAAATTGGAATTAATACATAATAAATATCATATATACCATTTATAATCTATAAATATATCATTATTTTCATCCTAGAATGGCGGTAATGGAATTAATAATGACTTCGGTTTGTTAGGCGGTAGTCCACCGTACACACGAACGATGATTGTCTATCCAATTTGATGGGCGTATGTGTTGGTTTAGTTCATAAAAATAATATAAAAATTTCAAAATATTTTTAGGATACTATTTATATTATATAATAATTATATATAAATACTTTAATGGTAAATAAATGAATGAAATGAAAGTGATCGTTGAAGAACGTTACTTCTTATTCAGGTAACTCATTCTGGTTTATAACACAATACATACTTGATTTCATTTATATAAAAATATATACTTCTATGAATATTTTAGGTATTTTTGTTGATTATTTGGGAAGGTTTTGGATTATAAAAATAGCTTTAGATGTGTGAATAATTAGGAGGGGTGAGTTCTATTTTATAGTGGAGGAGGAGTGGCATTCTTGTAAATATAAAATACAAAACACTCTTGGGTTCAATCCATTTCATAATGTGGATAAATTAACAAATAAAACTATATAAAATAAAGTATAGGGTATATATATGTCCATAAAATAGGGTTTGGAAATTTTTCTAGGTCATTTTATCCATTAATTTTAAGGTTTAGTCCCTTATTAAGTAAGTTTTTCTCTTAATCACAATAGTTAATTTAAATTAATTTTACTAATATTTTTTTTAAAATTGTGTTGAAATTAATATAAATTATAAATTAATATTATTCTAAATATAGAATCCATTTTACCAAATTTTAGTAACATATGTTCCTAAAATTAATTTTAAATTAACCTCGCATACTCGATGGGAAAGCAGGTTTTTAAAGTGAAATGTTCAAAAGATCAATATTTTTTTAAATAAAAATTCGGTATGAATATGGTTATAATGAAAAAAATTAATATATAAGAAATTAGTCTAAAAATAATTTAAAACCAATTAATAATATAATTTAACAATAAAAATTATTTATATGGAAAGTTAGTTTTCAATTAAAATTCAATATTTTCCGTTATTCATCCAAAAATGGAACTTCACATATAAATACAAAAACATCACCCCAAAAAACTTTTGACATCATTATTTCTAAAATTAATTTTATTTTATATTATAAAATATAAATTACTTCCAAAATTTAGTTTTCTAATAGGTTCTCCGTTAAAAGGCAGTGAAATTTCCTTTATAAAAATATTTTTTTTAATGCATAACATTCGATTTGTTAATATATTATCTCTAAAGAATATATTGGATGAATGTAAAAAACATTTATTGAATATATTACATATAAATTTCATTAATAAAATTAACTAATAGTGATTAATTTAAATTATTAATATAAAACACCTTGTTGGGAATAAAATAGTTTCTTAGAAAAATAGATCATGCATATTCAATTGGGTTTTATATTCATTTCTAACACCAAAGTGTTATATAAAAATATATGAATAATATTTTAAAATTTTAGTTAATACATTTCATGCCTATAATCACAATGGATATATGATAACTATCATATTAAATAATAACTTTAATAGTGTATTGTTGTTCGGTAAAACTCAGTCTTGCATCTACCGCAAGCTTACCACGATGTTCCATGTAGAGAAAGATAATCATAATGTTGTGTATAATTATATCTGAACATAATGTTTCATGTAGTGTAAGATTATCTTCATTTTTTATATAAATCAATTTATAAATTTAATTAAATAGGAATTTATTATAGTGTCTTAGAGTGTTACATTCTCCCACCTTAAATAAGTTGCATCTTTACTATTCAAACATGATCTCAGTAATTGAGGGATTGATATTATAAAATACTATTGTAGAAAACCCCACATAATAAATAGGGTTAATATAAAATTTTATTAATAATATGGGATGGAAAATGAGAATGTCATCACAAAAATAGTCAATTTAATAAGAGAACATTAGTGAACACATGGACATGGAACAGAAATCTAACTATTAAGTTTTTAGGGAGAGTGATAGTGAACATATTCCTGAGAACGTTTTTGAACAAAATTTAATAAAATAGAGTTGTCAAAAATTTCATTTCTATCATCAATAATTCTGAAAAGAGGGGAAAAATTTTTCGAAGACACTTTTCCTAGAGTTGATAAATTATCTCACTCTCTAAGAATATATGTAAATATACTTACTTGATAAATATATATTTTATAAACAAAATCTTATCCTTTGGTTATGAATTTTACTGTTTATACTTCATCTCTTAGAACATGTTGCATCATTTGGTGAAGTAATACCTTAATCTCTAAATCCACGTCTATAGATCAACCTGAAAAAAATTAAATGGTTTACATTTTCAAAATATTTTGATCCATCACTTTAAAAGGATTGTCACTGAATTTAAAAAATGAATATATCATTATTATTCATTAAGCATAAATTAGTTATTTAATTGTCACATACTGAACATGTGAATACTTTCATCATATATTCTCTTGATATATGGTAATAACTTGAATTACCATAAAAATATATTGAAAACAAGCATGATTCCTTATTACTTAAATAGACCATAGACTATTGTATAAATTATTTATATCCAAAAAATATGTAAACTCCATCAATGATAGCATAAAAAAGGTTGTCATTAATCAGTTCCAAAGTAGTCAATAATATTCACATTAATCATATTAATCATCTCTTTATCCCATTATTATTATCTTAACATCAGGAATATATTAATGGTTGAGTTTTCCTCAATCATGTGTTTTCCAAGAAGATCAATTTGTCACTGAATCATTTTTCTTAATAACATTCATGATATTCTATCAAATCCTTAATGAAATAGAAATACATTATAAACCTTATATATTTCATTATTATTATAATGATAACAAAATCAATAAAATAATTTTGCAACATATTTATAATATCCAAATACTGATGTACATTAATCATTCCACTTCAGTTGAGTCAATAACATTAGATTGATATTGATCCCTTAGCTTATTTTGTGGTATATTCCCTTGATGCTTGGGACATTAATTTTTATAGTCCCTCATATTATAATAGTGGTAACACATAATAACATCATTTTCCATATTGTATTTTCATTATTTTTCCTTGGATCCTTTTTCTCTGCACTTATATTAAACTCTAATTCCCTTGAAAAATTACCAAGGTGTTTCTTTCCAAAGTAATTACATGTGGTAAATCCTTCTTTCCCTTTTTTCCTTTATCAATTAATTTATACTTCATCCTATTCTTCTATTTCTTCCCTTAGAATACATAAGTCATGGAGATTCCTTCTATGTATTTATGGCACATAAAATAATTTCATCATATAAATAAAAGGTTTGAGATACCAATTCACTTAAGGGACTTATCTTAATTCCATAAAATAAGTTGTAAATATTTCGTTACACTTTGTGTATGAAGTATGTATCATACATGGATAACCATGTAAAGGTATAATCACACTCTATAACCCTCACTTCCTACTTTTTTATTAGCTAACGAAATTTCTCTTCTTCTCATGTTTTTTCTCATGAGGGAAATATTTTGAAAACCATGTGTCCTTAAAATCCTTTTATTCCATGAGTTCTATTTCCTCTTCCTCCCTAGTATTCTATATCAAAGACCACCATTTATAAATATAACCCATGAGAAAATAAATTTCAATTTTGACCTTTTCCATTTTTCCACATCCTACTACCATAAATATATTCTCCAAATACCTGATTCGTTGCTCAAATGTCATTGGATTATTAGTACCACCAACTGATGGGGACCTCAGATGCATAAATCGATCCAACATTTTAGAATATTTTTGTGCAACATGTTGCTCCATTCGAGAAATTTTTTATGTCATAACATAAATAATATTTACAAATATATCCACAACTTTATTATTTCTAATACAATCTATATTGGATTTCTTAGTAGGTCAACCTCTTCATTGGACGTGAGTATCGATGCCCTTATTCATTCCAAGTTCCATTTCTAAAAAATGACATATACTACATTAGTTCATAAAATAATGAATAATTTATAATTCCCAATATGGTGTAACAATTAACATAAAATAAAATATTATGTATTGTTAATCTCAAAATCATAAAATTTGGTTTTTTTGGGAACATATTTACTTTCAAATCTTTCATATTTATTTGTAATGAAAATATGAATTATCATAAGCATATTACTTGGGAGTGTCAAAATAGTTGTGGATTAAGGCCCATTGTTGTGTACAAAGTTACACTTGAGTAAAGCCTGATACACCATTTTACAGTTGTTACCCCTTGGTATATCTGTACCATAACACATACACTTATAATATCTATACAGGAATGTTCTTTTAAGAAGACCCACGTAATCTCTTCCTTTCAAAAACATTAGTATGTTATTATATACTTATATCCAAATTCAACCTAGTGTTATGTAACGTAATCTATGTTTTCATAAATTTAGTTTCCATGATTTCTACTGAACTAACTTTGATACCAACTGTAACGCCCTGACCCCAAAATCTTGGAGTTGTAGCCTTAATTTATTACATTGGAATGATTACAAGGAATTAAATCCCGAATGGCCGATCAGTTTAGTAGTTTTGGTAAACTAGATTACATAAAAGATACAAATGTCACACTGGGAAGTAGAATGTAAAAAATGATACATAATAAATTATAATGAACAAAATCCTTGAATGTTCATTAAAATATTTCATCTTCATATCCTGAGTAAAAAAAGGGTCAGCTCAAATCCTCTGTAAGGGTAAAAATAGAATAAGTAGTAGTGAATCAATAAGAATAATAAACATGTCAAGTTAAATAACTAATCACACATTTCATTTATATAAAAATACTAGGAAAAATCAATATCGTAAGCTATGTAACTAATACACATGCCATTTAATCATTAAAAATATAATAAACCACATCCATAGATAATGTCAAAAAAATATCATGGATAAATAATAACTAAATATTAATAAATTAAATTTTTAATTAATGGATTTCATGTTTCCTAGATACATGGTTCCTCTACCATCAAGAACATTCACCAGACGATTTATAACATATCGTGTAAAAACCCATCTGATTGGCCAAATTATTAGCTTCATGAGACTACAAATTCATCAAGAGGATATCTATAAATGGGCCCCACCCATGTCTTTATTTCAAAAATAATTCCTAATATATTTAATTATTGATTTAATTCATGAATAATGTGACTTATCAAACATCTGTATTGATTAAAAAATACAAACTTACCCATATTTCTCTAGTTAATCAAATAAGTTTCAATTACACCCTATATCAAAAAATTATGTATGGTTTGGGAAATAATTATACCCATCACATAAGAGTATTTATATCAAGAATAAATTTTATTTCCATTGGAAAATGGTCATAATGAAGTGATTATTTCTAGATAAAGTTAACAATCAAACAATAAAGTGATATTGTAAAGATAACTTTTATCACATGGAAATTTTAAACCCAACCCCCATTGATAGAGATAAATCCAATTGAAAAATATGATACCATTAAATATTATTGAATCATGATATTAAATGAAAATTTTTAATTATGTACACCACATTAAAGTGAAATTGAGCATAATATCAAATAAGTCTAAATGGAATGTAAGTTGAGACGAAATCCCTTTCCTTATGCTCCCTTTTGATCAAATACATTTTAAAATCATATATAATAGTTATATGAATAATATTATATTATAAAATAACCATAATAATATTTTAAAAAACAAATATGTGATCTTATTATATTATCTTATAACCTATTTGTTAACAATCTTTCATTATTTTCATTGTTTGTGGTGTTAAATGTCGTTTTTTTCGAGTATGTTTTGACTCTTTATTTTTTTTCTCATTATTTAGAAAATTATTTTACAACATTGATGATGTTAATCATGATTTAATTATCATATATATTCATTATTTATTTATTTATAAAATCCCATGAAATTTTGAGAGAGGGAATATAATGTACCTTTTATGAAGATGGTACGTCGTTTCTCTACATAAATGCTAATTCCATTTGCTTATCGTATTTGAAACATAAATGATATATATTATCATTATATTATCATATTAATGTAATATATTTCACATATTATTATTGAAACCATTCTTAACACATTCAATGTAAACCATGAGTCAATCATCTCACTTTTAGGAGGCGGTAGTCCACACATCCATAAATGATTTTATCATGTTACTAAAAAATGGAAATCATGAAATTATATATTATATAAAACGTAAAGAAACATAAATAAATCATAAATATAATATATAACATGTATAAACTATAATTACATCATTATTTTCAACCTTCAATGGTGGTAATGGAAGAACGAATGACATTGGTTTGTGAGGTGATAGTATGTCGTACACATGAATGACAATTGTGTATCCCATTTGATTGAAGTGTGTGTAGGTGTAGGTAAAAAAATTAATATGAAAAAATATAATTATATTTAGGATACTTATGTTATTAAATAATGAAAATATATAATTAATTTAATGACTAGATAATGACATGAAACAAAAGTGATCATTGAAGAACATTGCCTTTTATTTGGGATTCTCCTTTTGATTTATACCAAAATCCTTCCTCGGTTTTCATTATGAACAAATTGAGGCTTCTATGATGAGGATAGGGATTTTTTATCTTATTTGGTAAGGGTTTTTATGAGACAAAATTATTTATTTGTGTGAATATGTGGTAGGGATGAGTGCCTTTTTATAGTGTAAGAGGAGTGACATTCTTGTAAATTTAAAAAGGTAAACACTATTAAAAGGTATACCTTATATAAATTTCCTACAATAAAGAAATTTATTAGATAAAATTGAATATATGGTTTATATAATTCCATAAAATAGGTTTTTTAAATGCTTCTAGTTCATTTTGGCCCTTAATTTTAAGGTTTAGTCCCTTGTTAAGCTAGTTTTTCTTTTAACTTTTGTAATTAATTTTAATTTGTTCACTAATATATTTTGTAAAAAAACTATGTTAAAAATACAAGTAATTATAAAATATTATTATTCGAAATATTTGATCAATTTCAAAAAATGATAATAAAAAAAGTGGTAAAAATTAATATTAAATAAGTCCTGCACACTAGATGAGAAAGTGGGGTTTTGAATTGAAAATCTTCAAAAGTTCACTATGTTTATAAATATGAATTCAATAAAAATTAATAAAATTATAAAAATTGTTTTAATATATGTATATTTGATAAAATAATACGTTAAAACTAATTAAAAATCCATTTTAACACTAAATTATTTAGATGAGAAGTAGGATTTTAATTAAAATTTAGTAAGTTCACTATTCCTCAAAAAATGAGCCTTCACATAAAAATACCAAAAATTTACCCTGAGATAATTTTTACATCAGTATTTCAAAAATTAAGTTTATTTTTTCATATAAGTTTTATAAATGTTTTAAAATTTAGTTTTCAAATAGGTACGTCATTAAAAGTTGGAAAAGCTACCTTTAGAAAAATATAGCTTTTATTCATAAAATTGGATTTATTTTGTTATATAATGACCAATTAATCTATCAGATGAATGTAAAAACATTTTATTGAATATATAACATATAAATTTCATTAATATCATTCAATAATAATGATTAAATTTATTTATTATGGTAAAACATCTTGTTGGGAAAAATATTTTTCCATAAAGACACTTCCATTATATTCAATTGGGTATGATATTCATTTATAACACCAAATAATTATATAAAAATTTGAAACTAATATATTAAAAATTAATTTCATTCTTTTAATACAAGTCATTACAATGGATAGTTTATAACTATCATATTAAATAATAATATTGACAGTATATTATATTTTAGTAAAACTCAGTCTCATGTGTACCGTATGGTAACCTTAGTGTTTCGTGTAGAGAAAGATAAGAATAATGTTACATGTAATTCCAATGAAAGTCAATGTTTCATGTAGCCTAATATCAACTTGGTTATGTGTATAAATAATTCTAGAAATATAATAAACTTTATTATAAAAGGAAAATATTATTAAGACTTGGGTTGTTACAAAAACCATAAGAATGTGTTTAAAGAGGTGGTATTGAAAATTATGGAATTTTCATTCCATGTTCTATTCATTGGACTCCCCAATCCTAAAATATTGATGCATATTTCCTCAATACATTCCTCCAATGTTTTATTTTATAGACTATGGGCGTTAAATTTGATGCATGTTTGGTAAATTAAACACACCATATTTGATAAGAAAATAGGATAATTAAATTACCCCCAAATATTCCTTGAACTAACAATTTCAATGTATATTTAATCTTAATTCAAGTAATTGAAGGTTTAATGTCTTAATATTATCTTGATGTATTTTTTTGTTATGAATAAATTTTATTATTTTATCCATTACATGTCTAGTTAATATTAAGTGGATTTTACTTAAGAGACTAACTAAGTGTTGATAAAATGTTTTCACATATTCATTTTGTTTTGGTTTCGTATTTTCAAATAAATATATTTATTTATGTTATTTTTTTCTTGAATCCATAAAATAAATCATTCAATAGAAAAAAATAAAAATTGGTAAAACATGGAAGATCGTGATATTTAACTTTCGGTTTTTTATTGAGAGGACCAGAAATAATGAATTGAACCTCGGGGAAAACTAATTGAGCTGTTCAAGGAATGAGTTTGTAGTATTCTACATTTATCATATATATCTCCATATTTTAGTTTCTTTATTATCTCCATATTGAACCAACTCCATGTTCCTTGGAGCTCCATGCATACAATGATTTCACTTCACTCAATGGTAAAGGGAACCACACATAAAAGAAATTATGGACATGCAGGACCATACATAATAAGGAGGGAGGGATGACACATGGGATTTGAATTTAATTTAATAAAATTAGGAAAAAACCCCATGAAATAATTAAATTAAAATAAACTATTGTTCCCAACTAATTTTTCCTCTTTTTTAGTGGTTAAATATGTTTTTAGTGGATTAAATGGAAATGTTTGATGAATTATTATGGAATCATGAGATAGGAATTGGATTCCATACTTAGTTAATCATCCATGTAATTCCAAAATATTTTTTTGATACTTCCATGTTATATAGAAAAGGAATATTGAGGCTCTATAATCAATAAATTGAGAGAATAATTTCAAGTAAATATGGAAAAGTAAGTATGGATATTGATGAGATAATCCTCAAATGAAGTAAAAAAAATTGGTGGATGGAGAAGAACGGTCGGTAACATCTTTGAGAATTGGAAGTCATTGAGAAGGAATGTAAGTCTCTAATAATTTTTTGTGTTAATCTGAGAGAAATATAAAATGTCCTATATTTATGTAAGAGTTTGATCATGTATCCAAATATATATACCCAAATAATTCATGTACCCAAATATCCCATGTATCCAAATCTACAACATATCCAAGTGTAGATCCATGTATCCAAATCACATAGGAATTTTGCAAAGAATCATACAACTAATGTTAGAAATGTATCTGATTTATATATAGCCTATTAGAGCCACATTGTCAATTGAGATGTAATTGATGTAAAACATGTATCCAATTGAAATGTATATGATTTCAATTACACAGTTGATTGCATAAAGTCATGGAAATATCAAGTTTTATTTTTGAAAAAATTGATATTTTCGTAAATTATTATTATTATTGATATTTATATATCATTCGGAAGAATAAATCCCAAGTATTTAGGATATTTAAATGACTATTTAAACTATAAATCAAATGAGATTAAATGAGAGATAAATCAAGAATAATTTAACCAATTTAAATGAGATGATCCTACCACTGAAGATCATGTGATTTCCATAACTAAAATATGGAAACATTTAATATGACATTTTAATAATAACACTTGTTGGCACCAAAATATTGCACGAAAGGAAGGAACGAAAAAGAAGGCTGGCACGCTGCCTCGCGAAGCGCCGTCGCGAAGAACAGACGCGAAGGACCGACACGAAGGGCCTTGATCATCGCGGCCACGCGAAGCTCCAGAGGCGGTAATCCTCCGCGAACGCATTTGACGTTCGCGAGCCCGCCGCGAAGCTCTAGAGGCGGTAATCCTCCGTGAACGCATTTGACGTTCGCGAGCCCGTCGCGAAGCTCCAGAGGCGGTAATCCTCCGCGAACGCATTTGACGTTTGTGATCCGCCGTGAAGCTCCAGAGGCGGTACCCTCCGCGGACGACGTTGACATTTGCGAGCACGCTGCGAAGCACCGGAGGCGGCGCGCGAGTTCTGCTTCGCGACACCCCTTGCCTATAAATACTGGACTCCCCCTGAGTCCCGAGGATGGACAATCTGACCTTTTGGCTTCTCCTCTCCTGAATCGCGAAGCACTCTTTTCCCTGGGAATCATGAGCTCCGCGAGGTACTTCTACTTCGCGAGACGCCTATGCATTGTCTCGTTTTGAGGCCCTCTTCCGAGAGGGATGCCCTTCACGAAACTCAAGGGCATTCGCGAAGGAAGGGGATTCCCAAGGGAACCCAGGCAGCCACGAAGCGTTTATGCTTTGCGAAACACCCAACCCATGCTAGTGATCCCTATGCTAAGGCAGGATCGCTACACATCACGAAGCACACTGCTTCGCAGGACCCTGCTTCGTGAGTCACCTCTTCTTCGTGAGGCAGTGCTCCGCGAACATTGTTCCGCTTCGCGAAGCACCTTCCCCTCACACCTATGCCCCATTCTAAGGCCAAGGCACTCCACTTCGCGAAGCACACTCCATTTCTTAGCGATTCCTCTTTCCATGCGACCCTACAGGTTTTCACGATGTGATTTTAAAGTCCCATGGACAATACCACTCGTAGCTTTGCTTCGCCTAATGCTTCCTCGCATAGGAACGCTAACAACTATTGCTTCTTCGCATAGCCACGCTAACGTGGTCCCCTTGATGGTTCGTTCCACAACCCCCCTTAACCATGGCCTTACTGGTACCTTCCCTTCCCCAAGGACCATAGGGTACCAGTTATGTAAGTCCTAGGGGTGTGGAGTGAACCCACCTCGTCCGAGCTGCAGGACGTTAAACTTCCAAGCACCACGTCCTCAACACATGATGTTAAACTGTGACCCGACCTCGTGCCCCTTACGAAGGGTCCCCCCAGCTCGAACATTCATTACACCACTCGTCTCCACAGGAATGGAATCACCCATCCACAAGGGATGATATCCTCCTTATTGGAGTGGCGTATGTTCATGGGAGAAGGGTGACCCTAGTTCCCCAACGGAGGGCTGTACCTCTGCATCTCCGTACTTCCCCACTACCAAGGTCGGTGGATGGCATGATAGGGAACAAGGAACCTCCCATCATTGGACCAAGGTCCATCTTTCCCGCGCTTTGTCGCACCATGGGCCTCCATCCTGGAGTAAGTCCCAGCACCATGGGCTGCCTAACCCGTAAGCCCCTCTTCGCTTCTCACGGACGCATCCTTCGCGACGTGATCGTCAGGTCCTTGCAACCTCTTGTTTCTCACACCGATCATGACTCACGTGGGCTTAGAGTGAGAACCGACCCTGACCCCCACCCATAGCGAACTACGAGGACTTTGATCCATGTCAAGGCATGGTACATAGGAAGCCTCCATGAGGTTCAAGCCACATTGCTCGGTCGTTCATTCACATCGAGTTTCTCCCGCATCTAGCATGATGTTAAACTGTATGACCCTCCCTTTGTCCTACATGACATTAAACTGCACACCCATTCCCACCTGAACTACGAGGTCTTTGATCCATGTCAAGGCATGGTACGTATGAAGCCTTCCAAAGGTTCAAGGCCACCACTCATTGGACCAAGGTTCACTTTCACGTCGGTTCACCGACAAAACCCACCTGAACTATGAGGTCTTTGATCCATGTCGAGGCATGGTACGTAGGAAGCCTTCCAAAGGTTAAAGCCCACCACTCGTTGGACCAAGGTCCACTTTCACGTCGGTTCGCCGACAAAGCCCCATTTGAACTACGAGGTCTTTGATCCATGTCAAGGAGTGGTACGTAGAAAGCCTCCATGAGGTTCAAGCCCACCCATCATCCAATTCACGTCGAGTTCTACCTACGTCCAGCACGACGTTAAATTGCAATTCCAGTCCGACGACAAGCCGTTTTGACTAACCCTAACTACGAGGTCTTTGATCCATGTCACGGCATGGTACGTAGGAAACCTCTATGAGGTTCAAACCCACCATCCGGTCGTTCCAACCTCATTCACGTCGGTTCACTCCCGTCCCGCATGACGTTAAACTGTATTCCCCAATCCGAACTACGTGGACTTTGATCTGTGTCAAGGCATGGTACGTAGGAAGCCTCCCTGAGGTTCAAGCCCAACAATCATTGGCCCAGACCGTCTCCTTGTCGGTGTTCCAGGCCCCCATTTCCAAGCCCATCTCCCATTGCACCAAGGTCCCTCATTTACGTCGGTTCACCGACACCCACCGCCCGTCGTTTATGCACGTCAGGGTTCACTATCATCCCGCATGACGTTAAACTGTATTCCATCAATCCGTTGAACTATGAGGACTTTGATCCATGTCAAGGAATGGTATGTAGGAAACCTTCCCAAGGTTCAAGACCACCATTAGTGGACCCACGGGCCTACTTTCACGTCGGTTCACCGATGAAACCCTTTGAACTACATGGTCTTTGATCCATGTCAAGGCATGGTACGTAGGAAGCCTTCTAGAGGCTCAAGCCCACCACTCATTGGACCAAGGTCCACCCTCACATCGGTACGCTGACGATGCCCATCGGACCAAGGTCCACCTTCATGTTGGTTCGCCGACGACATTCATCGAGCTAAGGCCCACCTTCACGTCGGTTTACCGGCACCATCCCGAACTACGCGGACTTTGATTCCCTGCCACGGGGATACGTAGGAAACCTCTTCAAGGTTCAAGCCCAACTCCACTGTCGCCCCTGCGATGGTCCCATTTCATTCCCCCTCTACTTCATTCATCCACCTACAGCCCATCCTGATTCTCGCCTGGGCCGTCATATCCCGGTGAGACCATGTTGGTACGCTCTTCTTCACAGCCTCCCATGGGCTGGCCCCGGTATCGAAATCCCTTCAAGGAGAATCTCTCAATCCGATCTATCCTAGATAATGCTCTGGTTGGGTTGATCTGTCTCCGCTAGACGTTAAACTCGCAGCATACCCTGTGTTAAAAACGGGAAGCTGAGGAAAACCTCAGATATGTGTCTATGACATATAATTCCCCGCGCTCGATATGGGATGCCTCGGGCTTCCACACCCTTGAGAAGCCTTGTGACCCAGGATAACAGACAGACATGCCAGGTTCCCCAGCATCCAGACACGCTACTGATGCCTCAACGTGACTACTCCCCCGACTGAAGGTTGCTGCCCTGACTGGACCCTTTGGAATGTCCCGACAGAAGTAGTGTAATTAACCAGCTTCCATGGAAACATGGCACTGGGAAGAGTTTCACGAACTATGTATTAAATCTATGAGGGAGACCCGGACTAGGTGACGAGTTCTGAGGAGGAATCCACAGGAGGAATCAACAGGAGGAAGAACCGACATCCCATCATCCCGTTTCGATCAAGGAGCAGATGTCCCTGAATAAGGAACGAATGCTGCCCGCCTTTGGAAAGAGGGAATGCGGGGCAACAATGCGCCGCGCGTCCTCCTCCGCAGACGGAACGGATGCGCGCGCGGGCCCCGACGAAAGCGTCGGAAACAGAAATAGTGAACCCGACGTGAAATTCTTCTCCTCAATATAGAGATTAGTAGCGTTCGAGACACCAGTAGATTGACGTGTCACCAGATCCAGATATCCGGCGCCTGGTCCCACCAAGCAAATAGCGGGCCTGTCGTGAAACTCACCGGAAGTCAGGGAAGTAGAACTTGGGGCACTCCATTCTACAGTGTGTTGGCGTGGATCCTTTTTACAGACATTGAGAATGGAAGGACGTTGGGCCACTGGCTGTCAATCCTTTTCCTCTCAATACTTATGAGTTGATCCCTTCGTTTCTCAGGAACCAGGTTACTGTTACAGAGACGCGATCACCATCCACTCCTCACCCACGCAGGGGTAGGGGAAACACTGCCACGACCACCCCACGTAGCGCCGCTACCGCCACGACGGCCACCACATCGCGGAATACGGGGCACCCACGTCCCCTTTCCCCATTAGAGGTCATCCAGCGAAGGGTCATCAACAACCTCGTGCGCAGGTACGAGGAAGAAGGGGTCATTCCAACTCAGGATATGGCCCGCCTGGACCTAGAGGCCTCCAAGCCCCGCCGTCCACACCTCCCTAACAGGCCGCGCAGGGAGCCCCTTCTCCCCACCCCAACGTTCAACCGTTTCGGGAGCCTTTCTCTGGAACGCCTTGACGACTCCTCTCCTTACACTGAAGAGGCGGGCGCCGTCCGGCTCAGCCCGCTAGGGGTCCCGACCCGAGGGCTCCAGGCGAGAGCTCCCGCCCGGCCACTTCAGCACCGCCATCCGGCCCCACAGGAAGAGCAGGCAGGCTACGTCCCTGCACCACCTGCACCAGCTCGCCTGACCCGACGTCAGTGCCGGGCCCGGGCTGAGGACGCTCGCCCAGGCGCGTCAACGTCGATAGCTACAGTGGCCCGAGCCACCACCGACGTGCATCGTGAAGCCCCTACATACACTGAGCAGGGGAACTCCTTCACCCCAACAGGATCAAGACCCCATCCTCCCCACAGGCAGGCTGGGTTGACTCTCCGGGTGGCAGGCCCAAGTGGTGATCGCCGTGAACTAACCCGCGGTAATGTCACCCTGTACGGAGGTCCTCCCTGTACCACTACCCCATAGAGCATGGGCCTTCCCTGCTCCGAAGTTTGTCATGGAGGCATGCCTCGTGCTACCCCCATCCCGAAGGAAGACCTGCCCCGCGGTAGTGACGCTCAGCGCAGAAACCATTCCCGCGCCCACTATACAGGGTATGGAGTCCATCCTCCTGCCCCCGATCGCCAACCTGAAGGTACCGTCCATCCGGTCCTTCTCCAACGTGGGGGCCCTCCCTACGTCCTCTCTGCAACCGGCGAAGGTCATCCTCGCCCCAGCAACTCGAGGAGTGAAGGTCATCCTCACTCCACTCGCATCGACCATGGAGGTCCTCCCCATGATCCTGCCAGTTCCAACAGGGGCTCCGCCTATATGGGTGCTATTAATGGAGTTCCTCCCCATGTACCCTTCGACATTTGCCCCGGTGCCCCTCTCACCCCGGCTATCTCGAGTGGGGGCCCTCTCCGCCACGGCGCCAGCGCCACCCCGAGGTTGGCTGATAGGGGTCAACCCTGTCCCGAAGAGCCACCCCGGGGCAGGAGAGCGGGTCGTCGCCACCACAAGAAGAACCCTGGGAAGGCCCAGGTGGAGATCAAACCAGCCCGGTTCTCCGACTCGGAAGCGGAATGTGATTCAGCGATGGAGCCTTCTCCCCGCTCCTCCGTATCAAGGAATGGGGCAGGAGCCAGACGCGTTAGCCTCATTCTCCCGGAATTTGAGGTCAACCAGATTCCCATCTCTCTCCGCAGGTACATCCAGGAGGAAGAAATCCTGGGAATTCCGCAGGTCTCAACCGCACAATCACCGCCTTTGTCACCAGAAGCGCCCTCTACCTCTACCAGAGATCACGAAGAGTTATTTTGGGGGCCAACGACGGTAGAGAGACGACACGACCTGTCTCCAGTAGCTGCGACTCCTATTCCAGAAGCTGTGGTTATCAGCCCGTCATATCGTGACATTGTGGCCAAGTCACCTCACTCTTCGGAGGATGGCCTGAAATTCGGCGGCCAGTCAGCTCGTTCGTCGTATTCTCCACCGCCGAGCTTACTATCCCAGAGGTCCGACTTGGAACCGCTACCGGTCCCTCAGCCGCCCTCGGTTGACGAGTGGGGAAACACAGGGCCAGACCCTGAGTCTGAGCCCAGGAGCTTCTGGAGTATTCTCACAGCGGATTACTTCCCGGAAAAGTTTTGGCCGACGGCGGCGCTGAATTTTCGCGTACCGGAGTCTCTTACCCCTGAATAAGTGGGATGCTTTTTTCGAACCCTATGGGCGACACACTTCCGCCTTCATTACGAATGGGTGGTGTACCCCAGAAGTAGAGATCACTTCAAAGAAATCGGCGAGCAGTGCCGCCTGGTCGATGTGGCCGCACTCCTTGTGGCCCAGCACCCTGAGTTGCCAGGCCGCCAGAGCGCCCTTCAATGAAAATGCGTTCAGAGTTTTAAAGCACTCCGCAGAATCGTCAGGGAAGCCACCCCCCATGTGCAAGTCCATGGTTGGGGACACTATGCTGCTCTCCTCTTCGACCATATCCGACGGAAGCCCGATTCTCCATGCGACATCGAGGACATGCCCTCGAGAGGGGTCGCGGTCCACATGGCTGACGTCGTGGACAAGGAAGATGAGCTTGAATTCCTTGATAGAGACTTACCCCCCGAGGGTGTACCGCCACTGCTGGACCCATCAGGAAGTGTTACCCATCAGCAGAGGAACCTGCTAGGCCTCCCCATACCCACCGAGTCACTGGTACCCGGTTGAAACACCGGCAAGGGTAAGGAGCACGTCGGAACAATCATTCACTCCGACCCGTCTGCCTCTGTGCAGAAAATGGACGAAGATCCCGAGAAGGCCACGTTACGCCAACTGCTTGCTGAGCAGAAGAGGCTGGTTGACGAACTCTTGGCTGAGCGCGTCGCAGAGCGGCGACCCGACTATGGTAATCCCAGGCCGGGGCAGCAGGGGCAGGAACAATTTCCCCCCGGTGAGATGCCTATGGGAAACCCTGATCATGCTACTGCCATAGACAGGGCAGAAGCCGGAACATATGGCAAGAGGGTGCGATACGTCTTGCCAAATCCCCTCGAGTGACGGGTTAACCTGAAGAATCCAGTCCGGGTTCCCCGAGTCGCCCCACGGGTCTTCCAGCCAGTTGACCCACGAGCGGCTGAAGCCGTCTACCGTGTTGAAGAACCTGGCAATGCACTTGTGGTTAGGGATCCCCGTCAAGACAGGTACCCCCACCCGGATGATCTTATCGCGGCGCTCATAGCCCGCCTCGAAGCGTTGGAAACGCGGCAGGTGCCGGTCCCACCGGATGGCAAGCCTTATCCCGCGTGGGTGGATGATATGCCCACACCTTTGGGTTTTGGGAACCCCACTTTCTTGCCTTTTAATGGGACAAGGGACCCGCCGCAGCACTTGGCTCATTTTTCTCCCAGGTGTGGCCCCATGCTGGGGACCTCGGCTCAGCAAGAAGCCGCCAAGCTCCGATGTTTCGTACAGACATTGGAAGGTCCAGCATTCGTCTGGTACAACCAGCTCCCTATCAGATCGGTGACCGGTTGGGAGGATCTTCGCCGGCAGTTCTTATACCAGTTCAGCTCCACCATGCGGAAGACCAGCATTGCAGACCTCTTCAAGTGCAAGCAATGGACTGATGAGCGGGTTGCAGATTTCATCGCCCGGTGGAAGGGACTTACGTGTTCCCTCGATATGCCACTGACTCAGGAGCAACTACTGACGATGTGAGTGGGGAATGTCAAGACAGAGCTGGTACCCTCTTTGATTACCCAGAACTACCCTGGAGGGTTCAGATATTTCCAGATAAGGCACAACGCCATGAAGAAGCCCTGCAACAGGCCAGTCAGGCATGTTTGTTGCCCCCTATGATCCCATCCAGGAGGACCGCCAAGGCTGAACCCGCCGCGGTGGCCCAAATAAAAGCCCCGAGGCAGCTGGAGTTACTGCCGGTGGCATCACCCCCGCAACCCCGCAGAGGTCCTCCACCTCAAGCACAGGCTCCTGTCCAGCAGCGACTGCCTCAGAACCAACAAGTTACCCCGCACAATGCGTCACCACCACCTAGGTGAGACAATCAGGCGCCGCCTCCTCGGCAGGCCCCTCCGGCCCCTCGTCAGGGCCAGGCCCCCAGGGCCCTCTCTTCGGAAATAAGGTACCAGACTTATTCATTAAACGAAAATCAGGTCCCTAGCTACTTCCGAAGTGCTCTAGAGCAAGGGATTGTGCGTCTTCCTGAGTGCAGAAGGCCGACAGAGGTGAATCTCACCGATCACCCCAACTACTGCCCTTATCATCAGATCCTGGGGCACACCCTCAAGCAATGCTATGTGTTTAAAGACTGGCTTCAAGACCAGGTCAACAACAACATAGTCAAGTTGGGCCCAGTACCAGCACAAGTGGCAGGTGTCTTTGCAGGATCAGAGATCGGCAGCGACAGTGAAGGCGAGTGGCAGCAGGTCCCCAGCCGCGGATCCTAGAAATACAACGACTGGATGGCTCGAAAAACCGTCTTCCATGCCCATGGTATCATCCGGGCACACCTGAAGTAGTTGGAACCTTCAGAACAAGTATCCGGTGCCTCCGCATCGTCTTCACAGTCGGCCTATTCCCAAAAGGGCAAGCAGCGGCGATGTAAGAAGAAGCAACACGCACCGCCTGTGCCGTCGTTATCTCGCACTCTCGGCGACTTTATGCTCCATGAAATGGGGATTCCTCCCAGAATCCGCCCAACGGTGGATGAATCCTTGAGAAACAGCCATGGGTACGCTTCGGTTAACACCGTGGAGCTGGTAAAGCCCTATATGACCCCCGAAAAGGGGGAACGTGAGGCAGACCTCCCCAATGTTTCCAGCCGACGTCAACGTCAGCAGAATCGCAACCACGCCGGTCATCAAGGTACGTCAGCAAGAACTTTTGGCCAAGCCGTGCATGCTACTGAGACCAGGCAGTATGCTTAGCGCAGATCTCAGCACGCGCAACCCCATCTAACGCCCTCGGCTCTACCTCCACCACCGTTCGTGCTACTGGATCGGGGGGAGCTGCCTCATTCGTATCACAGTCAGTCTTGCCTGGCTACAGGCCAGCCTCTACTATCCAATCCTAGTCCGGCGACTACTCTCCAGGCTTCTACTAGTAGGCAGCAAGATGTGCCTAGTACTTGCTGATCACCGGTTCAACCAGTAGGACCCGCTATGCCTCCAAATGCTGAAAGACCTCCTGTAAGAAGTGGTTCACGTTTGGCACGAAAGTATGATGTCCTAAAGCACCTGGCCGGCATTCCGGCGAGGCTTTCTATCCTTTATGCCCTTCGCCTGTCATATGAAATGCGTGAGGCACTTGCCAAGGCCCTAAGGAGGCCCCTCCAGTTTGAGATGAAGGTAGCAGCTGAAGAAGCCTCCTTTACCGAGACTATTGAAAACGCTGAATGTCAGGTGGTGATCTCGTTCTCCAGTGAAGATGAGTACCCTCCTATACAGGAGCACATTCGCCCGTTGTACATCACTGGCCACTTCAATGGTGTGGAAGTCCACCGCTGCCACGTTGACATAGGTTCCGGAATCAATCTAATTCCGACCCGGACGTTGCGAAAGATGGGTCTGTCTGAAGGTGATTTAACTACCTCTGACCTCAGAATCCAGGGGTACGATAGGGCAGAGCAAACCCCAGTCGGCAAGATCCCCCTGAAGACTCAGTTTAGTGGCTTAATTGCCAGCACCGAGTTCGTGGTTGTCTCTCAGGACACCGCCTACAATGCATTGATGGGTAGGCCATGGCTCCATCTGCATGCAGCGGTCCCTTCGTCGTATCACCAGTGCCTCAAGTACTTGCTCAACGGTCGAGTAGGCGTGCTCCAAGGAGACGTGTCCCCTTTCGCTTCTTGTGAGGCCTGCTATCTGGATGCGAGTTATTACAAAAGTAAGGATAAGCAAATCCTAGTAAGCGAGGATGAACCCGCCCCAGTCATAAGTGATCCCTGTGCAAGCATGTATGACACCTACATTCTCCCGATCCACCGGTTGGAGGCCACGACCCCCTACATGGGGCAATGTTTTGTTGTTTCGGGTACGCAATGAAGGCATGTTCCAGTGTCCAAGTGATGACGGAAAATCACCTCGTACTCCTACATCAACCAGGCTCAAGTCATCCCGGAACATCCTATCCCTGTACGGTACCGAGGCGTCAAGCTTATGACAACGGCGGTGCGCCATACGTGTCTCTTCCATCGGGCTGGGATTAACCAACTCAAGCCGACACGTCACCACTGCTTTGATATCATCAAACGTGGCCCTTTAGGCCGAAGGCCAGATGGGATAGGGTCAACTGCCTTCATTGCCATGGTCTCGATGGAAAGCGAGTCTCCCGATGTTATGACCGCTACTACCCAGGCCGGCACCAGCTGCCCCTCGGGTTTTGATAGCCCAAAAGTATCTTCCATCGCGGGAAGTCCCCCTACGGGTGGGGAGGAAGACCTGGAGGATGCTCCCCCCACCTTTGAAGAAGGCGTCTCTACCACGGTTGATGAACTGGTAAAGGTGAACCTTGGTAGCGAGGCATATCCGAAACCCACATTGATCAGTGCAGCCATGTCCCCCGAGGAGCGGCAGCAGTACGTAGACTTCCTCAAACAGCACCGTGATGTGTTTGCTTGGAGTTAAAACGAGATGCCAGGGCTAGATCCCCAGGTAGCCGTTCACCGTTTGGGCCTCCCGGCAAAACATCGTGGGTTTAAGCAGCCTCCCAGGAAGATGAACCCTTATCAGGGTGCTATGGTTGAGGCCGAAGTTGACAAGCTAATCAAAACCAACTTCGTCAAGGAGGTCAAGTACCCCAAGTGGCTTTCCAACATTGTACCAGTCAGGAAGAAGAATGTGCATATCAGAGTCTGCATCGACTTCTGCGATCTTAATCGCCACTTCCCAAAGGATGACTTCCCACTCCCAGTGACGAAGTTGTTGATTGACGCCACGGCCGGTTTCCAAGCCCTCTCTTTCATGGATGGGTATTCCGGGTATAACCGGATCCGGATGGCCCCCAAAGACGAGGAGTCCACTTCCTTCAGAGCTCCCCAAGGTACCTTTTTCTACCAGGTTATGCCATTCGGTTTGAAAAATGCAGGTGCCACTTATCAGAGGGCCATGCATCGCATATTCAAGCCGATTCTCAGGACATTGGTGGAATGCTACGTGGATGACCTCGTACTCAAATCATGTTAGTGCCAGGACCATCTCAAAGACCTTGAGAAAGTGTTCAGTTTCCTTCACTCCCGTCACCTGAAGATGAACCCGCTGAAGTGTGCCTTCGGGGTCACCTCTGAGAAGTTTCTGGGTTTTTTTGTTAGATACCGAGGTATCGAGATCGACCCAGAGAAGATAAAGTCCATCAGCCAAATGCCTCCCCCGAGCAACATTCAGGAGCTTCAAGGCCTTCAAGGCCACTTATCCTATAAAAGCCGATTCATCGCGAATCTGGCCGGCATGTGTAAGCCCTTTTCTCGGCTCATGAAGAAGGGTGCCGCCTACGAATGGGATGAGGGGTGTCGGACCGCCTTCGAGGAAATCAAGCAGTATCTGCTCCAACCTCCGGTCTTGATGCCACCCGTCTCCGGAAAACTGCTGGTCCTTTATGTGACCTCCCTGGAGAGATCCCTCAGTGCGCTGCTCACCCAGAAGAATAACAAGGGTACTGAGAACAGCCTCTACTATCTCAGCCGCATGCTTCTCGATACGGAGGTCATAAACTCCCCTATCGAAAAGAGCTGCCTTGCGCTCGTCTTCACCGTGCAGAAGTTGCGACATTACCTGCAGCACCACGAGGTGAAATTGGTCTCCCGGGTAGACCCACTGAAGTACATCCTGAACCGCCCTATGCTGACTGGCCGACTAGCACGGTGGGCAGTGATCCTCCAGTAGTTTGATATCAGGTTTGTACCTCAGAAGGCCATTAAGGGACAAGCGTTGGCAGACTTTTTAGCTGCCCATCCAAATTCTGTGGATCAATCTCTGGACCTGGATTTCCCTGATGAGACAATCCTCTCAGTCGATCATGCTGTCCCGTGTTGGAAAATGCATTTTGACGGCGCCTCCCGGAGCCCCACCGGTAGGAGGCTCAACGATCCCAAGCTCAACAGAGTGGGCCTGGGTATTGTCTTCATTACCTTGGCGCAAGCCGTCCTGCCATACTCGTTCCTGTTGTCAGAAGGCTGTACGAACAACGAGGCAGAGTACCAAGCTCTCATCACCGGCCTCGAGTTGGCCCTTGAGATCCATGTGCCCCATCTACATGTGAAGGGAGATTCCGAGCTAGTAATCAAACAGGTTAATGGCGACTACGTCGTCAGGAAGCCGGAGCTCGCACCGTTGCGGGAGTACACCCTCCGCCTAATGGCCCAGTTCTCTTCTCGACCAGAGGTTACCCATGTCCCACGGTCACAGAACGGCCAAGCAGACGCCCTGGCTGGCTTGGCCGCATCGCTCGCAGAACCCAAGCAAGATGATTTGATCATACATGTGGCCCACCGGAGAGTCATTGTCCCCGTCACACAAGAGGACAATGATGGCCTGTGGGTAAGTCATCTCACTGCCGGACCCTCCACGTCAGGGGTCCCGGGTTCGTCAGACGCAGTGGTTGAAACCACCCTCGACTGGAGAGCACCTTTTGTCGAGTATCTCCAAAATGGTCGCCTCCCGGACGACCGGGCTGAGCGTGAGCGAATTCGACGCCGCGCGCTGCAATTTACCCTCCAGAGTGGCCCCAGTCTTGAAAAAATCTTTTATAAGCGGAGTTTCAATGGTGTCCTCCTCCGTTGCATCCAAGGAGGGGAGATACCTCAAGTTATGCAAGAGGTTCACGCCGGTTCCTGTGGCGCCCATCAAGCTGGGCCAAAGCTGTCCCATAAAATGCAGAGATTGGGGTACTTTTGGCCCTCTATGATCCAGGATTGTATTGGATATGCCAAGAGATACCACGCGTGCCAAGTACACACCAACTTCTTGCATCGGCCGCTGGAGCCCCTCCACCCCACGAAGTACTCTTGTCCATTTGCGGTATGGGGACTTGATGTAGTGGGACCGTATCCACCAGCAACAGCCCGCCAGTGTAGGTTCATCCTGACTGCTACAGATTTCTTCTCCAAGTGGGCAGAGGCAGTTCCGCTCAAAGAGGTCAAGGCTTGTTCCATCGTTGACTTTGTGAGCTCCAACATTATCCACCGGTTTGGGGTACCTCACGCCATCCTCACCGATAATGGAACCAACTTCCAAGCAGCTGAATTGAAGAAATTGTACTCCAAGTACGACATCCGGTTGAACCATACCTCCCACTACCACGCGCAGGCGAATGGACAGATCGAGGCGTTCAACAAGACCCTCTCTAAAATTCTGCAGAAGATGGTTGGTCAGAACAAGAAAAGTTGGCCGGACAAGCTCCCCAATGCCCTCTGGGCCTACCGTACAACGACTCGCAACTCTACCCAGGTGACCCCATATTCCCTGGTGTATGGAGCTGAGGACGTCCTACCCATTGAGATCCAGCTGCCATCATTACGCACTGCAGTTTATGACCACCAGACATCAGATGAGGTAGCCGAGATCCGTCTAGCCGAATTAGAAGCACTGGACGAGAATCGGCTTCTTGCCCTGCACAATCTGGAAAGGCATCAGGATAAGATAGCGAGGGCCTTCGACAAGAAGGTTCGTCTCCGCTCTTTTCTACAGGGTGACCTGGTACTGTCCCTTCGAGCGCCAATGATTCCCGGTAGGAAACCGCCCAAATTAGAACCCAAATGGGAAGGGCCTTATATCATCCATAAGGTGTACCATAATGGAGAATACTCCTTGTTGACCACAGATGGAGAGCGTATAACCCCTCCCACCAATGCCAAATTCCTCAAACGATACTTTTCCTAGGGAAAAAGGGTCATGCACGACCCTAAACTGTAAAATGGTCCCGCACGACCTTAAACAGCATCTTCGTCCTGCAAGACGATAAACTGTGAAACGGTCCCGCATGACCTTAAACTGCACATTATGGTCCAACATGAGTCTAAACTGTAAAGTCCTGCACGACCATAAACTGCATCTTCGTCCTGCAAGACGATAAACTGTGAAACGGTCCTGCATGACCTTAAACTGCACATTATGGTCCAACATGGCTCCAAATTGTAAAGTCCTGCACGACCATAAACTGCATCTTCGTCCTGCAAGACGTTAAACTGCAAGCCAGTCAGGCCTTCTTGACTGAGGCTCAGGCTCAGGCCCCTTGGCCTCCTCGGGCCCCAGCCCCTGTCCGTCCTATAAGACGTTAAATTGCAAGCCAGTCAGGCCTTCCTGACCGAGGCCCAGCCTCAGGCCCCTTGGCCTCCTCGAGCCGCTGGCCCCCCGTCTTCACCGCGAGACGTTAAACCGCAAGTTGGTTTTTCCCCGACATACCCTCTCGCGGGATTGTATGTTATAGTGTAGGACTACGTCCTCATTCACGTCGGATTACTCGTCGTACCATACATATCCCCAAATGAGATGCTTCTCATTGTCCCGCATGACGTTAAACTGCATTTCTAGAACTACGTGTGTCTTGATTCCCATCTTCATGGGATACGTAGGAACGCTCGGACGCCTCTTCTTGAGCCCAGCCCCAAGCTTTTCTCTTCCACTATTCCCCCTAGGAATAGTTTCCTTGGAGGATCTTTGTGTAGCAGGGATTAGGCTTTCTTGGCCCCGCTCATGCAACCCCGCTCACACAAGGATTGTAAGGGTCGCACCATGTGCCCACTCCCGTTCTTCTATCCTCCCACATCCTTACCGCATGACGTTAAACTGCATGGCCTTCAAGAACTACATATGGCTTGATTCTCATCCTCATGAGATACGTAGGAACTCCCGGACATTTCGTCTGTTGGACCAGCCCAAAAGCCAAAATCTTCCCCTCGGGTCAAGACATGGCGGGGTGCGCACTTTTGCCCCGACTCACATCGAGCTAGCCTCGACCCGGCTGCACATCCTCCCTGGAGATGTTTGCCTCTTTCATGGATGGATACAACTATGCTTCACCCACTCCTTGACTGGGATTCCATCATTTTTCACACCCAAAGGGAACCCCAAGAACGGCCTGGATACAATGACTAAGGGCTCTCCTACCGATACGGGCCAATGCCCCTGAGGGTTTTCAAGCATCAAGCTGATAGAAGTCCCGCGTTGCAAATTTGGTCAGCGGTCGATGCTCATTTGTTGCTCCCATAACGGGTCACCATAGGAACGCTATGTTTCCAACATGTTCAACAGTGTCCCGGATCTTCGGGTCCACCCCGAGATGTCCCAGACATAGAGTGCAGTGATTCATCTTGCCCCATCCCGAGGTGACAAACATCCCCCTGAGTGGTGCTAGCGATCGAGCCCATGACCCCGATTTCTCATAGGGGTGTACGGTGTGTTGTGAGACTATGTCCTCATTCACGTCGGCTTCTTCGCCATACCGTACGCCTTCACTTACGAGGCCCAGCCTCAGGCCCCTTGGCCTCTTCAGGTCCACGACCCCCGTCCTCATGTAAGACGTTAAACTGCAGACCCATCAGGCCTTCCTGACCGATGCCTGATCTTAGGCCCCCTGGCCTTCTCAGGCCCCTCCGCCCAACTTCTTACCCGGAGTGTACGGTGTGGTGTGGGACTACGTCCTTATTCGCGTCGGGATCATGTACCATGCCATACGCCTCCCTTTACGAGGCCCAGCCTCAGGCCCCTTGGCCTCCTCGGGTCCCCGACCCTCGTCCTCATTGCAAGATGTTAAACTACAAGCAGGTCAGGCCTTCCTGACCAATGCCTAACCATCAGGCCCCTTGGCCTTTCCGGGCCACGACCCAGGTCCTCTCTTATAGGAGTGTACGGTGTGGTGTGGGACTATGTCCTCATTCACGTCGGCTTCTTCGCCACACCGTACGACTTCCCCTGTTTAGGGGTATATTACTCCCCTTCTCGTTCAGTATGACGTTAAACTACATCTAGAGAACTACGTGTGGCTTGATTCCCATTCTAATGGGATACGTAGGACCACCTGAATGTCCAAGATTCGGGTCCAGCCCCGTCTCTCGGGAATCCTCATCCCATCTTGGCCCCTTGGCCTATCCTTCCTCCATGAGAGGATTATATGGTGTGGTGTGGGATTATGTCCTCATTCACATTGGTCTCGTAATGACCACGCCATGTACCTTGCCCTACTGAGCTGTTTCATCGATCCCTTTTCAGCGGTTCACCAATGTGCTTAAGAGTACTCTGGTTTATTACCTGGAATACCAAGCTTTACTCGGAAACATCCGCATTCTCTTTCCAGGCTTTGTGTATCCCTGCATCAGGGCTTCCGTCATTTTTCACACCCAGAGGGACCCCCATGAATGGCCTGGATACAATGCCCAAGGGCTCTCCTACCGTTACGGGCCAACACCCCCGAGTGTTTCGGACAACGAATCGATAAAATCCCACGTTGCGAATATGGTCAGCGGTCGATGCTCGTTTGTTGTTCCCACCACAGGCTAACGCGATATGGACGCTGTGTTTTCACCATGGTTAACAGTTTTCCTCTATCGCCATGCCAACCCATTAAGCCCAAAATATCGGGTACACGATTCACACCCTTCATCACTTCATCATGTCCAAGTAGAGTCTCGGAACTCTTGGTACTTTTCCTCCGTGCACGTCTACGCGTTGGGGGAACAAGCTGCGTCGAATGTGTCCTTCGGGGCTCTCTGCCGACTCCCCTTTGATGGACGCCCCAAGTATTGCGATGAGGATACCCCCCTTGTTTCCCACACTGAGTTTAACTCAAGTGGGCTTAGGAATCGGGTTGACATCTGTGCTTACTCAGGAAGTTGTCACCATCCACGGTCTGAGCTATAAGACCATAAACTAAGATTATCATCTGGAACTACGTTCAGCTTGATTCCTATCTTGATAGGATGCGTAGGGATGCCCAGACCCCTTGTCTTTGAGTCCAGCTTGAGTTCAGCTAATTCGCCTCACGGGTCCTGCCATTGGGACCCCAACCACGGGACCGCGTGGCGTAGTGTAGGACTACGTCCTCATTCACGTCGGGTCTGCAATAGTTGCACCACGCGCACCCCGTTCTGAGAGTTAGCCCTCCTATTCCCTGTCCCGCATGACATTAAAAGGCACCCTTCAGAACTATGTGTGGCTTGACTCCCATCCTCATGGGATACGTAGGACCACCTGAATGTCTAGGATTCGGGTCCAGCCCCACTTCTTGGAGATCTCCCGGTCACCTAGGCCGCTTGGTCTGTCCCTCTCCAGGAAGGGGATATGTAGGTATGATACAAGGTTTTGGGCACCGTGCCCCCTTTCCCCGGGAACCCACCATCTATTGGTTACCCTCAAGTTGAGTCTCTTGACCCCTTGTAGTGGTTCACCCATGTGTTAAGAGTACTCTGGTCTAGGACCAAGAGTGTCGGATTCAACTTGTTCAAGTTCCTTCCACTTGTCAAGCTTCGTGTTCCCCTCCATTCGGGCTTCCATCACCTTTCACACCCAGAGGGACCCCCAAGAACGGCCTGGATACAATGCCCAAGGGCTCTCCTACCATTATGGGCCAACGCCCCCGAGGGTTTTGGACAACAAATCGATAAAATCCCGCGTTGCGAATACGGTCAGCGGTCGATGCTCATTTGTTTGTCCCCATTTCAGGCTAATGCGATAGGATTCTATGTTGCGAACATGGTCAGCAGTAATCCTTTGTCGTCACGCCAGCCCCTTCAGTCCTCGAATGTTGGTTGCATGATTCACATCATTTTCCACCCCATCATGTCTAGGTGGAATCTTGACACTTTTGGCGCTATCCCTCAGTGCACCTTTGCATGTCAGGACGACAAGGCGACAATATGGCGTCCTTCGAGGCTCCCATGGTCCGAGCTCTATGACCATAAACTAAGATCCATTCAGAACTATGTGTGGCTTGATTCCCATCCTCATGGGATACGTAGGACCGCCCGGACGCCCTGTCTTCGGGTACAACTCATTTAGGGAGACAGTCTCTCCCCCGGTTTCACCTCTTACCTCTATATAGGCCCCTAGGCCTAAGGTTTCCCTCTCCGAATGGCGTACAATATGATGTGGGATCATGTCTCCGTCAATTGTGTTTTATAACACTGCGCACATTTCCCTCCTAGCATCGTCTCTGCTACGTCTGTGCTGCATGAAGATAAAATGCATGCTTGGTCCTATTATATGACCCTAAACTGTGACATTATCATCCTGGCCGCATGACGAAAAACGGAACTGCATTGTGGTGACCTCGTTGTAGAGTACATCACGTTGGGTATTGGTCACGTGCCATGCCATTTGTCAACACCCATGACTGCATGATCCTTGTGGTGACATCACGGCCTACTAGGCCTGTCGCTTCACAAAAAAAACCATTCAGCTTAAAGAACAAACAAGATACATCAAATTACGCTTCTTTTAGTGCAAGGGCCATGCCCGCACTCCCCTTTTCCCCTGGCACTGGTATCCTACCATGTCACCTTTCAGAACTACGTATGGCTTGATTCTCATTCTTATGAGATACGTAAGAGTGCCCGAGCACTTCCCCACGGGCCCAGCCAAACCTTTGTGTTCGGTCCCTCGACTCGAGAATTTCCCCAGAGAATGCATGGTAAGTAGGGCTTAGGTCCTCCTTCACGTTGGGTTTTGATGTCATGTGTCCCCTGCTCCCTTTACCCATTTATGGTCTAAGGTCCATCAAGAACTACGTAAGGCTTGATTCTCATCCCTATGAGATACATAGGAGCGCCCGGGCACTTCCTCGCGGGCCCAGCCTAACTTTCGCTTTCGGTCCGTTGACCAAAAACCTCTCCTAAGGTGGTTGTACGGTGTGGTATGGGATTACGTCCTCATTCACGTCAGGTTGTTCATCGCACCGCACACACCCCCTATTCCCATTCACGCCAGGTGTTTGAGTTACTCCACCATGTGCCTCTTATGTCTCCTCCCATCCATGGTCCGAATTCTACGACCCTAAACTAAGATCTCCCTATGGGAAAGGACTCTTCTCCCTCTATCTAATACGTCTCGTTTTCGTATTCAGATGTGTTTTGACAAAGAGCCTGAAGTGTGGGATTTTCATGGGGATATTCCCCTCGTCCCATGACCAAGATTCGTGAGCTCGCTATTTGGATCCTCATCCTCTTCCACATCCAAAAGGACCCTTGGACGACATGGATACTAGGCTTAAGGGCTCTCCATGAATGTTGGACCTAAGGGTCCTCCAATCGTTTCGGGCCAACGTCCCTACGGATATCTGACAACATTTGTGACGTGGTCCCGTGTTTCGAACATGGTCAATGGTCGACCCTCATTTGTTTGTCCCCATTCTAGGCTAACGTGATATGGATGCTGGGTTTCCACCACGGTCAACAGTTATCCTCCATCGTCACTCCGCCATTATCGTGATCTGAATATCGAGATCCATGATTCACACATTTCCACTTCCTCATGTTCAAGTGGAATTCCATCATACTCGGGTCTTTCTCTTCGCGCATCTAGGTGCGCTAAATGATCGTCTTAGTGTCACTGGGCCAGTGTTCACCGAGCGTCCCTTTTCCCTAACCCGCCCCTTTCTGTGTCGGGAAATTCCTATCACTATTGCTTGTTTCCCACACCGAGCACGACTCACGTGGGCTTAGTAGTTTTGGCGGGATGTGTACCAACACTGTCAGGATGCTCCTCATCCTGCATGACGTTAAAATGCACTTACAGAACTACATATGGCTTGATTCCCATCCTCCTGGGGTATGTAGGAATGCCCGACCACTCTGCTTCGGGCCCAGTCCAATCCTCACTCTTGGTCCCTCGACCTGAAGAGTTTCCTCCGGGGGTATGTGGTATGATTTGGAATCCAAGTCCTCATTCACGTCAGTTTCATATCTACCACGCCACATGCTTCCTTCCCTTTTATTCCATGTTCTATCATATGAAGTTAAACTACAAGAGTCTATGTGTCCTCAACGCATGACATCAAACTGTGGTTCTACCCCGAACAAGTTCAGGATGACCCAAGATCCCACTGGGAAGTGACAGATCCCCTCACCAGAGAGGCCCTGTCTGAAAGAAGGAATGATCCATGATCAAACCGATGTGCCCATTTGGCGTACTCCCACCACGGTGGTGTAACTACCTAAGTGTTGGATTCTGTTCGGATAGACCATCACTCCATATTCCACACATTGCGTGCACCATATTCGGACCCTCGTCCCCTTTCATGTCTCACGGGACCCCCTAACGGCCTGGTCTCATGCCGCATCGGCTCACCTACCATCCTGGGCCAACATTCCGGATGACGAGTCATGTCTGGAAGGACCCCCTAACAGTATGGATTTTTGACCTATGGTCCGCCAACTGTCCTAGGCCAACGTCCCGAAGGATTGATCCACAAAATTTGTGACATGGTCTCGTGTTTCGAACATGGTCAATGGTCAACCCTCATTTGTTGTCCCCATTACAGGCTAACACAGTAAGGGTAATTCTTCTCCTCCAAGGTTAACGGTTGTCCCTTATTGTCACGCCATCCCCACAGTGTTCCGAATCTTGGGTATCGTGATTCACACTTCCCATTTTCATCTATTTGGACCGATTTCAGTGCCCCTGGCGTTGCCCCGTTCGTGCATGAGAGCACATTGAAGAAACGATAATTCGGCTATCCTGAAAGTTCCTTCTCCCATCAAGCCTCTCCCATCTTTCAGAAATCCGGACTGGTAATCCGAATCCCGGACATCGGGCTCGACCCACATGGGCTTGGGGAATAGTCGCCGAACGTCCTGCAAACATTGTAGGGATGTAACAAGGCAATTCAACAGTGGAAATCTTGCGTGCTACGACATTCAAAACAAAGATAAAATTTTGAAGCACGAAAGTACCAATAAAAGGTTTTTGGGTTTGTTACAATACTCGGGGGTCGACTCCCCCCATGGACGGGTTAACCCCGTCAAAAGAGCATTGCAGCTCTACCACCCGTTGGCTTGTGACATCCAAGGCTTGTTGCCACTGACCTAGCTCCCGCTCCTCCTCAGCAGCGGCGGGGCGTAGTTCGTCAGTCCTGGCTTTGGCCCTCTCCATGCCAGCTTGAACGACAACCATCTCTCCAGAGGTCTGCCTCATATGCTCTTCTTCCTCTACCAGCTGGGCCTTCAATCGTGAGACCAGCTCAGATTGTGCATCAAGAGAGGTTGAAAGCTCATCTGCTCGGGTCTGCATCTATTGAACCTCGCCTTCAGCCTCCTGGAGCTTCTTGATACTGGTTGCCTTCCTTCGCTGCCAGCCCACACTGGGCCCACGATCATGCTCCCAGATCTTCTCAGCAATAAGATCTCGGATGAGTGCGTGAGGACGTTGGGCATCCACTCCCCCAGCACACAGTTCGCGCAACCGCGAGTGAAGTCTATACATTTCGGCCAGCCATTGCGCTTGGGGAGTGTCCTTGATAAAGCGCATGATCAGCTTCCACGACCGGCGGTGGACTATGCTGCTGTCTTCCTCGTCGGAGGCCGTTTGGTCCCAGTCTGCGCGATTGGCAGGCTCGTACGTGGGGTACGCCCGCAAGAAATCCTCGACAGGATCAACATCTGGTGTTGAATCCAGTACGACACCTGGCGCCGAAGCAGGCGCGCCAAGACTGGGACCAACTGGTTGATCCTCTTCCTCGGAGTCCACCTCAATGAATTTGGGTACGGCCCTGCTGGTGGTCCCGCCAGTGATGATGTGTGTCGCAGCTTGAGGATATGTGGGGACTATCCCCACCATCACCGGCATGCCCCTAGGAGGGACACCACCAGACATCCCGACCAGTCTTGCCACAGCGGCCCACGCCAGTCGAAGAACTGTACGACAGAGAGGGACAAACGTTAGTTGGCATGGTCTACATGTGACAACGATGAGACCGGTAGAAGAGACTTACGGAGATCGACCTCCTGGTGCTGCTCTTGAGCCGGTACTGATGGGACCCCCAGGAGAGGCCCTCCGTATACAGTTGGAAGGTTTGGAGATTCTGGAGGAGCCACCTCGGGCGCTCTGGTCCCACCAGACGCGGAACTGGACGCAGCCATAGGCGCAGGTTCTGACGGTACCACATTATCACCCGCCAAGGAGCGAGAACGAGGCCTTCGAACAAGTTCCTCCTACATGGCTCAAACATTGGAGAGAAGTCCATAGTGATCCAATAACAGATCATAAGGAAAGAAGTTCATAATTCCACCTCGAGAGCCTCCACAGAATTTTCGGATTCTAAGCCTCGGTCTCCGACCTCGCCCTCCTCCAATGGGCTCCCTCCTCCAGCCTCATCCTCCCGAGAGGAGTCCTCTGATTCCTCCAGCAAGGGGAAGTGCTCCCTCAGATCGGCAGCCGATAACTGTGGGGGGACTGTCTGATTCAACAGTACCCTCACCCGGTCTGTCATTGGGCGAGGGACACCACTGGAGTGGATGTAATCCTCCAGCTCGTCCAGGTATTGTTCTGCCTCCGCCGGCGACACCATGAATCCAGCCCGGATTGGGCCTATGCCCGGTAATTCCATCCCGAGGTGATTCAGGTGGGCCCATATCTCGGGTGGGCTGAGGAATTCCTAGTTGACATCCCAAATGTCCCAAGCCTCCGGGAAGACGGAATCCTCTGCCATGTCAATATGACACAGGCGCTTCCTCGGAGCCTGAGTGGATATCCTACGAAATCCCCTCAGTGGTCGCCCCTCCGGATGACCCTGCTCTTCCGGAATCACTGGATCCACCGCTGCTACCATACCCTAGGCCGGTGCGGGTCTCGCCGCTATGGCATCCCCGCTACCGTGAGCGGCCCTAGCTGCCCTCCGACCCCGACCTCGAGATAGAGGAGGCCCACCGTCACCGACCCGGATAGTTGGTTGCTTCAGCATCTCCACTGGGTAAGCAGCCTCCCAACTGATGGCGTACTCCTTTACCAATCCGAAAGTGGTGGTGGATGGAGGCAATGCAATCCACATCTTTCCATCTTCCCATGTGAACATGAGCCACAACTGCCTCATCACACACGGGTTCTCCTCGTGACGCACCTCCCAGTAGACCTGCGGGGTCAGCCCCTGGAGGCACCATAACTGCCTCGAAAACCGATGTGGGGTGTACGGTTCACAGAGCGGCTCACGGTCTATTCGTGCCACCAAAACTCCACCTCGAAAGGCCAGGAGGTAAGCCCGATGTTCTTCCGTTCCCCGTCCTTCATCAGTAAGCATCCCCGTCGGCAATGGGAAGGGGTGGAAGTTAAACTCATTCGCCCTCCACACCCGATTCAGCACCATCGGAACGACCAGCTTGAACGGGAAGCTCCCGAACGCATTCAGGATGGAGGGGCGGAAGTTCGATCCCCGCGGCGAAATGGGGTTTGGATACTCATAAATCCCCCTGATATGCGCTGTGATCCACCCATAGAGGAGGTGGAAGGGCCCGCATATCCTTGGCGGCTTCTTTCCCTCGCTAATATGCTGCAGCATTCTGTACAGTTTGGTGAGCATCGGAATCCCCAGATTGATCAGCTGCCCCATGGCCAACATCGACGCCATGATAAATGAGCTGGGCCGTACCCCCATGCTTATATCTCTCACCGATAGGATCCAACCACTGATGAGAGCCACGATGAACACCGCCATCCTGACTATCGGATGTTGTTCAGTGCTGACACTGAAACCCCAAGTCTTCCATTGCCTGTATTCCAAGACCCGCCAATACGAGTGCCCCATGCCCCGTTGGGCTGCCCTCGGACAAGTTCGAGGCCTCAGAAGGAACTCTCGATTCTCTGGGAAATTCAGGAAGCATTTGAACCACCTCCTAAAGTGGACATCCCTCACTACCTCCATGTCCTCTCCAGGGACAAGTGCCATCAGCGCCGACGCCAGTCGCGGCATTGGCTCTGTATCCCCCCACGCGCTGATGACAGGGAGGAACTAGTCATACATGGCCCCCAAGATCGGAACCCCAGAAATCTGGTGGACATCCCACAGGCTGATGCCCACCTCCCCGTGATGCAGGTGAAAAGTGTTGGTCCTAGACAACCATCTACTCAGCAATTCCGGCATTAGCTGCTTCGGTTGGTAAATGTGGAATTGGGAGGCCCACACCGCCTCATACAACCCCACTCTCCTCAGCTCAGCCCCAAAATCCTCACATGAGGCGCCTACCCAGTAGGCCCAGGCCCAGTCATCAGAAAAGATGTCGCCCTGGCGCAGGTCCCACTCATCGGACCATCCCTTCTTTGAATCCTGCAATGCCACCTTCAGCATGGTACGGTAGAGGGGAGGGGAAGTCTCCAGCTGCAGTGGCTTCCCGTCAATGTCGTTCACATGGTTGTAGAGACAGTCAGCGGTAACGGGTGTGATGTTATCTTGTGCGTGACCATCGGCCGCCCTGAACCGTTGGTGCTGGCATGGTATGCTCCTGTACCAGTAAGCTGGTTCATCCCTACTCGACTCAGGGATAAAATGTCATCCCTCAGCCTGAAGTCATACAATGGAAGTTTCTTGCAATGCGGATAATCCTTCTGACCCTCCGATAGCAGATCTGTTAAAGAAGTGTGGTCCGAGTGGCTTCGGATCATCTCCCCCAGGCCGGGACAGTTGGCCTTCTCATCCCGACGAGCAGCATCTGCAAGCACCCCCAATACAGCCTCTTGATAGGCCATTTTAACTCTGGCCCTCAAAAAAGATTTTTTTCAGCTGGATCGCGAAGCTCGACTGCGAAGCTGAATCGAGATGCCAGATCGCGAAGATCGGTCACGAGACCAAGCCGCAAAGTCTGGCCAAGGCCGACAAGCGGAGGTTCGCTTGGCGCGGACGCGGAGTCGGAGACCTGCGGTTCGCCGTGAAGCTCGATTCGCGGAGGGCTGTCGCGGAGTACGCGGAGCTTCGTGAAGTCGAGAGCACAAAAAGACAAGGAACGTGAAGACAAAAGAGGTCGACCCCCCTATTTATAGGCGGCAACCCCGGAGCATCGCGGTGCGCCTCACCCGCGCAGAGCATCGCGGCGCGTCCGGATCTGTGGCCCCGGTCAGCACCACGGGGGCCCTTCGTGTAGCCGCATCGCGAACCACCGACAATTTTGGCGATTTTCCCTCAGACTTCGACCCTTCACCCTCCGCGGCTCCATGTCTGAGGGGGGGGGCATTTGTTGGCGCCAAAATATTGCATGAAAGGAAGGAACGAAAAAGAAGGCTGGCACGCTGCCTCGCGAAGTACCGTCGCGAATAACCGACGCGAAGGACCGACGCGAAGGGCCTTGATCATCGCGGCCTCGCGAAGCTCCAGAGGCGGTAATCCTCCACGAATGCATTTGATGTTCGCGAGACCGACGCAAAGCTCCAGAGGCGGTAATCTTCCGCGAACGCATTTGACGTTCACGAGCCCGCCACGAAGCTCCAGAGGCGGTAATCCTCCGCGAATGCATTTGATGTTCGCGAGCCCGCCGCGAAGCTCCAGAGGCGGTAATCCTCCGCGAATGCATTTGACGTTCGCGAGCCCGCCGCGAAGCTCCAAAGGCGGTAATCCTCCACGAACACATTTGAAATTCGTGAGTCACCGCAAAGCTCCAGAGGCGGTACCCTCTGCGGACGACGTTGATGTTCGTGAGCGCGCCGCGAAGCACCGGAGGCGGCGCGCGAGTTCTGCTTCGCGGCGCCCCTTGCCTATAAATACTGGACTCCCCCTGAGTCCCGAGGACGGACAATCCGACCTTTCGGCTTCTCCTCTCCCGAATCGCGAAGCACTCTTTTCCCCGGGAATCATGAGCTCCGCGAGGTACTTCTACTTCGAAAGACGCCTCTGCATTGTCTTGTTTTGAGCCCCTCTTCCGAGAGGGATGCCCTTCACGAAGCTCAAGGGAATTCACGAAGGAAGGGGATTCCCAAGGGAACTCGGGCAGCCGTGGAGCGTTTATGCTTCGTAAAACACCCAACCCATGCCAGTGATCCCTATGCTAAGGAAGGATCGCTACACATCGCGAAGCACACTGCTTCGCAGGACCCTGCTTCGCGAGTCACCTCTTCTTCGCGAGGCAGTGCTCCGCGAACACTGTTCCACTTCGCAAAGCACCTTCCCCTCACACCTATGCCCCATGCTAAGGCCAAGGCACTCCACTTCGCGAAGCACACTCCTTTGCTTAGCGATTCCTCTTTCCATGCGACCCTCCAGGTTTGCACGATGTGATTTCAAAGTCCCATGGACAATACCATCCGTAGCGTTGCTTCGCCTAATGCTTCTTCGCATAGGCACGCTAACGGCTATTGCTTCTTCGCATAGTCACGCTAACATGGACCCTTTAATGGTTCGTTCCACAACCCCCCTTAACCATGGCCTTACTGGTACCTTCCGTTCCCCAAGGACCAGAGGGTACCCGTTATGTATGTCCTAGGGGTGTGGAGTGAACCCACCTCGTCTGAGCTGCAGGACGTTAAACTGCCAAGCACCACGTCCTCAACACATGACGTTAAACTGTGACCCGACCTCGTGCCCCTTACGAAGGGTCCCCCCAGCTCGAACATTCTTTACACCACTCGTCTCCACAGGAATGGAATCACCCATCCACAAGGGATGATATCCTCCTTATTGGAGTGGTGTATGCTCATGGGAGAAGGGCGACCCTAGGTCCCCAACGGATGGCTGCACCTCTGCATCTGCGTACTTCCCCACTACCAAGGTCGGTGGAGGGCATGATAGGGAATGAGGCACCTCCCATCATTGGACCAAGGTCCATCTTTCCCTCACTTTGTCGCACCATGGGCCTCCATCCTGGAGTAAGTCCCAGCACCATGGGCCGCCTAATGCGTAAGCCCCTCTTCACTTCTCACAGACGCATCCTTCGTGACGTGATCGTCAGGTCCTTGCAACCTCTTGTTTCTCACACCGAGCATGACTCACGTGGGCTTAGAGTGAGCACTGACCCTGACCCCCACCCATAGAAAACTACGAGGACTTTGATCCATGTCAAGGCATGGTACGTAGGAAGCCTCCATGAGGTTCAAGCCACATTGCTCGATCATTCATTCACGTCGAGTTTTGCCCGCGTCCAGCATGACGTTAAACTGTATGACCCACCCTTTCTCCTACATGACATTAAACTGCACACCCATTCCCACCTGAACTACGAGGTCTTTGATCCATGTCAAGGCATGGTACGTAGGAATCCTTCCAATGGTTCAAGCCCACCACTCATTGGACCAAGGTCCACTTTCACGTTGGTTAGCCGACAAAACCCACCTGAACTACGAGGTCTTTGATCCATGTCAAAGAATGGTACGTAGGAAGCCTTCCAAAGGTTCAAGCCCACCACTCATTGGACCAAGGTCCACTTTCACGTCGGTTCGCCGACAAAGCCCCATTTGAACTACGAGGTCTTTGATCCTTGTCACGGCGTGTTATGTAGGAAGCCTCCACGAGGTTCAAGCCCACCCATCATCCAATTCACGTCGAGTTCTACCTACGTCCAGCACGACGTTAAACTGCAATTCCAGTCCGACGGCAAGCCGTTGTGGCTAACCCGAACTACGAGGACTTTGATCCATGTCAAGGCATGGTACGTAGGAAGCCTCTATGAGGTTCAAACCCACCATCTGGTCGTTCCGACCTCATTCATGTCGGTTCACCCCTGTCCCACATGACGTTAAACTGTATTCCCCAATCCGAACTACGAGGACTTTGATCCGTGTCACGGCATGGTACGTAGGAAGCCTCCCTGAGGTTCAAGCCCAACAATCATTAGCCCAGACCGTCTCCTTGTCGGTGTGCTAGGCCCCCATTTCCAAGCCCATCTCCCATTGGACCAAAGTTCATCATTTATGTCGGTTCACCGACACCCACCGGCCGTCGTTTATGCACGTCAGGGTTCACTATCGTCCCACATGACGTTAAACTGTATTCCATCAATCCGTTGAACTACGAGGACTTTGATCCATGTCAAGGCATGGTACGTAGGAAACCTTCCCAAGGTTCAAGCCCACCATTAGTGGACCCACGGGCCTACTTTCACGTCGGTTCACCAATGAAACCCTTTG
This sequence comes from Viscum album, assembly GCA_963277665.1. Classification (NCBI taxonomy): domain Eukaryota; kingdom Viridiplantae; phylum Streptophyta; class Magnoliopsida; order Santalales; family Viscaceae; genus Viscum; species Viscum album. Next base: position 490,794,720 of record OY728140.1, on the reverse strand, counting down.
AACTACGGGGTCTTTGATCCATGTCAAGGCATGGTACGTAGGAAGCCTTCCAGAGGCTCAAGCCCACCACTCATTGGACCAAGGTCCACCCTCAAGTCGGTACGCTGACGATGCCCATCGGACCAAGGTCCACCTTCACGTTGGTTCGCCGACGACATTCATCGGGACAAGGCCCACCTTCACGTCAGTTTACCGGCACCATCCTGAACTACGCGGACTTTGATTCCCTGCCACGGGGATACGTAGGAAACCTCTTCAAGGTTCAAGCCCAACTCCACTGTCGCCCCTACGATGGTCCCATTTCATTCCCCCTCTACTTCATTCATCCACCTACAGCCCATCCTGATTCTCGCCCGGGCCGTCATATCCCGGTGAGACCATGTCGATACGCTCTTCTTCACAGCCGCCCAGGGGCTGGCCCCGGTATCGACATCCCTTCAAGGAGAATCCCTCAATCCGATCTATCCTAGCTAATTCTCTGGTTGGGTTGATCCGTCTCCGCTAGACGTTAAAATTGCGGCATACCCTGTGTTAAACACGGGAAGCTGAGGAAAACCTCAGATATGTGTCTATGACATATAATTCCCCGCGCTTGATGTGGGATGCCTCGGGCTTCCACGCCCTCGAGAAGCCTTGTGACTAGGGATAACAGACAGACATGCCAGGTTCCCCAGCATCCAGACACGCTACTGATGCCTCAACGTGACTACTCCCCCAACTGAAGGTTGCTTCCCTGACTGGACCCTTTTGAATGTCTCGACAGAAGCAGTGTAATTAACCAGCGTCCATAGAAACATGGCACTGGGAAGAGTTTCACGAACTACGTATTAAATCTATGAGGGAGGCCCGGACTAGGTGACGAGTTCTGAGGAGGAATCCATAGGAGGAAGAAACGACATCCCATCATCCCGTTTCGATCAAGGAGCAGACGTCCCTGAATAAGGAACGAATTCCGCCCGCCTTTGGAAAGAAGAAATGCGGGGCAACAAAGCGCCGCGCGTCCTCCTCTGCGGACGGAACGGATGCGCGCGCGCGCCCCGACGAAAGCGTCCGAAACAACACTCAATATGGTTTTGTGAATATAATCATGTGATACATGTATCAAAGGATGTGTAAATGGATAATTGAGATACCTATCATTCTTACTTTCAGAATTTTGACAGATACTGATACATCAATTGTTGAGAGGAGAAAACGGTGAGCTAAAGCTTGGAATTACACATAAGTATTTAAAGAAGATGAGGATAATCCATATCGTACCAGATCTAGATAAGAGTCTTAATACTTATAGTGTCAAATCTCTTTAGTAAGTATGCATGTATTCATACTGTTCTATCTTCTCATGGAGGTGGACTGTATTACACAATGGTGTATAAGAAACCGTTGAGAGAATGGTGATATTTCTTTGATGGATCCTCATTAAACAAAAGAATTATATCTTCTAGTGGGTGATGGAAATGGAGTAAAATAGAAGGAATATGTGTTTATCATAATTTGATTGTATTTTTATTTAATCAACTATTTTATAGTGAAGAATATGTATTAGAGGGTCCAACCAATAAATCAAGAAGTATAATTTTATAGAGAACATTGTAACTAATGTGTGATTCTCTCTCTATCTATTATTTCACCAATACACACATGGTGATATTGAGATGTTATATTGAGTGGATTACCAACATTAACATGTTCAGGTTGTTTAATTATAATAAAATAGAACTCATAAAAAGATACCACTAATTCTACACCATCCCCCTCAATGGTTTATCCATCATAGGCCACTTCTAGTGGTATAAAAGGTAGGGACACCACCATAGATCCCAAAATAATTTTTAGAGATGGATAATCATAATGTATTCAACAACTGAGGTGTTCCCATATATTATGTGGAGAATGACCATAGTTGGATTAATAGTGTGATAACATATCTCGTATCTCTTGAAATAAAATTGAGAGATAATATAATAATGTTTTTTCTACCCATTAGTGATGATGCTAATATGACACAATATGATAAGAGAATTTTAGAGTTATATGGACTGGGCCAAAATACCATCTTCATGAATCTATAATATAAGGTATACACAGAGGTCATAGGTCTCTAGAATACCAACAAAATCATGGAAAATTTGATAGTAGTTATGAAAGTAAATTAAAATTTAAGGAATCCCAACATCAAGTTTGAAGGATTCAATTTAAAGATATAAACATGGATGAAGATGAGCCTATTGATAAATATTTTTCCAATGTAAATGAAATTTTGCAAAACATCCAAGGATTTTGTGAGAAGCTAGATTATTCGACCATTGTCAAAAATTTGACGAGAAACATTATAGAACTTTTTTATTCAAATTTATATGTCCAAAAGGAAGATAATATCTAATAATTGATGAGTAATAAAATATACCCATATATTATGAGATAATAAAGGCACTAACATTCAAGAATAATGAAAGATATTATATAGCCATTAAAGTAATTAGAAAAATGAGAATGTAAAGAAGAAGATATTTTTGGAAGAGGTGATTCAAATAGTGTTGAGGATGGTGACAAGTTAAATAAAAATATTCTCTTATATAGAAAGGAACTAACTGGTATAGTGTAAGGGAAATAATAAAATACCACAAATGTTTTTTCACTTTGGTGAATCTGGTAATTTTTCAAAAAATTTTACAAGTACTTTGAAGAATCTGAATTAGAATTAGATGATGAGAGACCTCAAAAACACAAATATAATAAGATGAAAAAGAATCATTATAGAAGAATGAAGATAAATTAAATGAGAAGTTAAATTCAAGATTCATCATCTGGTTTTTCTTCAGCTGATAAAGTCGGTTTCTTTCCTCATGTAATGAAGGGAACTTGTTCATCAAGTAAAGGATATGATAGAAAAAAATTAATAATATTGAGAAAGAAAATAAAATGGAGGTTGTTGAAAAGAAAGAGATAACCTAGAAGAAAGTAGTCTATATTGATAATATCAATCATCATATAAATTTCTGGTGATCTTGAATAGATGGTGAGTGATCCTGAAGAACATATGGTTATAAAAGAAGATGATTTTCATAAGAAACAAGACATATGTTTCACGATTCAGTATGATTTAAAAATGGATATAGATGGCTTCAATAATTTATTGTAATTTATTGTATAATGTTCATGATTTGGTGATATGAATGGACCAAACTATTAAGTAAAATTTAGTATTTTTAGACCTCAAAATAGATCATTTATAACTGATATTAATGGTCTAAAAAGTAATCTGGTACATTTTTGTTCCAATAAAATGACATGAAAAGTCACATATAAAATAAGGGTATAAAATTTAAAGGAGTCCATAGATACATAATAGAATTGAGGATTGGTTTTCAATAGGGTATAAGAAAATACAAATATATATATATATAGAACTAATCTAGAAGAAAAACGTTTCAATGGTTTTGTTGGTGTTCTGAATAGAATGGACACAAATATTATTCTTACTATTTTAATGTTTCTTTAATGGGAAAGAGGTAAGATGTATTGGGATGTTTTTTTAAAAAATCCAAGGAAAAAAACTCATAGTACATAACATATGACCAGATATTTATCACAACTATCTACACAAAATAGATTCTGTATTATGGGAGAATGTTGTGGGAGATGCAGTTTGGAAGGTCATAATGATGACATGTCCATTCATTATCATTGGACAAGAACACTAGGCCAATAATCGTCTAAACATTTTTTTGTGATTTTATCCCTAATTTTATTTAAGTTCTTAACCAATAAAAGCTTTCAGTACTAGTTCAACATTGTCGAGTGATACCAAACTCAATCAGACCCCCAAAATCACAACATATTAATTAGAAAGGTGTGAATGATCATAGGAAGAGTAGATCTCTGATATTTTCAAGTCTTGTGTGATCATTATGACATACATGGATCAAATCTATGTTGGTGGAAGCTTTTAAGGAATGCATAATGCTTACGAAACAATTGACAAACAATGGAGACCAATTTATATTGAAAGATGGTGAGAAACCATGATTTTCAGAAAGATACACAAGTTTTATCTGGCATTTCGGTCAAAATTAAAGAAATAATATCAAATTCAAAGAATATAAATTAGATCTAAAAATATAGGGAAACCCCAAATACACTCCATGTATAGGGAAGACCACATGGCGTGTATCCCCTCAGAAATGTTTACAGCGATGGTTTGGAAAAGTTAAGGATGGAAGGACATGTATCCCTCTCACATGTCGTGTACCCATTCACTAGATGGGAAACCTTTGTGGAGGATCACATGGGTGGGATACCTAGTAGAAGTACATAGTACATACCCATGTACTCGATGTACACAAACATGAATAGGTCACACGGGTGGTACCCCGTGTGAAGCAACATGTTGTGTACCAAAGTACAAAGACACTGGGTTATTGCATGACACAACTAAAATTACACCACCCGGTCCTAGTTAACTTGGGCATGCCACGTACTCCACTTTCATGGAATGTACTAATACATGGTTTTGGATCCATGTTTCACCTAGGGACACATCTATGGAGTGGGGTGAGACCACATTCCATGTATATCCCCTCATATGTTATGTAATCCTTGGTTCATTTTCAACACAGTTCAATCATTTGTATAACCTTTGATCAAACTCATATTTTGGCATGTGAGTAGCCTATACTAACTGTTTTTTCATGTATAATGTGATGGATCCCTTGGTTGTGGATTATTATATTCTATATGAAATTTTCTGATCATGCTGCTAGTTTAGGTGATTTTCGATGATGGTAGGATCTCTGAATGCTTTTTTCGAGTAGAACCCCCTATCGAATAGGGTGTGGGTCCTCGATGACTAGAGTGAAGCCCCCTAACTATATGGTAATGAGTACTCTATAAATAACTTATAACTAGAACCCCCTAACATACTAGGGTGCAGATCCCTGATGAGAAGAGTGGAACCCTGTTATGGTGTCCTGGTGGGTGTCCTCAACTTCTGAGTGGAACCCCCATATCGGATACGGTGTGGGTCATCAGTAAAAAGAGTGGAACCCCCCCCCCCCCATCACACTTAGGCATTGGTACTTGACCTATAAGAGTGGAACCACCGATATTCTTGGGAATGAGAACTCTACCTTACCAAGTGGAATCCTCCCCCATCAGCATAGGTCACATGTCCACATGACACTAGAATAGAACCCCCTATCAATATAGAATATAGGCCCATGTTACACTATAGTAGAACCCACCAAATAGATGGGATATTGTCTTCTACTTTGATTTGTGACCACTCGACTATGTGGTATAGTGATGAGGTGTGGTTTTAATTTCAATGTTACTTCTGGGAAGATGTGTCAAATACTAGGAATTATTGATGGACTTTTTGAAATGTTAGTGACTATTATTTTTGGGATAATCTATGAGATACTGATCCCCTTAATATCTCATTTGGTATTATTTTACTATGAATATATATATATATATATTCTGCTATATCCACACATTGTATTTTGTTACTCTCTTTCTATGGGAGACAAAGATGCATGGGGTATGTCATTTTGTTTTCTTGTTTATCTTCTACTCTTTAGATGAGTCTGCTATCCTAGTATAAAGGGGTGAAGAATCAACATGTAACTCATCTACTCACTGTGTTGAGTCCCTTTTTATTGGATGAATATACTTTCACTCTTGGGGTGGATTGAGCTGTTTACATTGATTGTATCTTTCATATACTGTGTTTTTATTACTATTGTATCTCTTACTCCCCCCGTTAACCTTTCAATTTTCCTTATTGGGTATGTATATACTAACCCCTACATGGTATTTTATATCTTATTTTTTTTATGTAGGTGATAGGAGCTTAAGGATACCTCCTACTTTTGACTGCGTATAATGTTAATGGCTTGGGATTTAGGATATGGGATTTATCAGTAGTTTACTTTCCAGTTTTTTTTCAACATGGGACATATTTCTGGTTGGGTGTGTATTTTTTTCCATTATTTTTCAGTTTTCACTATGGTACTCTTATAGATCCTAGAGGTTATTCATGATTTCTTTACATTCTAGCTATGTTGTATCATTATATCTTTACCTATGTACCTCAACATTGAGGAAACTATGTGTGTGCTTATAGGTACTTATGAAAATACCTACCCATGTTAGATATGCATTCAACACTAGTTTCCACCCTTGGCCTATTGAGGAGGGCTTCTAGTAGTTGTGGATAGAGCCTGTGCTTGGTTCGGGAAGTGAAATATTAATTTCTAGAATAATATGAATGTCCAATTATTGATAATCCATTGAATTTTTGTTTTGTATGAGAATAATAATTCTTTTGAAGTATAGGAAAAACAAAATCTATTAAAGACATCATCCTAGTTACTATGTAACTGATAACGACCTCTCTAAAATAGAAGTTTTTTCCCCAAGTCATATAACAGTAAAATGAAGAACTATAGAGGCTATAGGAGAGTAAATATATAAATTTTACCTCATAGACATAGTGATATACAAGGGAAATTATTTTTTAATGGTGATTAGGCACATGATAAATAAAGGTTCCATAGTTGATATATAATAATACTTACCCAATATGTAATAGTTACTAGAGGATACACTAATACATAAGGGTGTTTTTATTTTCTTCTTAGGGTATAATTTCAAACTAGAAAAAATGATGTGTATGGGTTACCTCATGGATTCACATGATATGTAAGTGTATTTTCCTTTTTTTTGGGAGATATGTGACCCATAATGAAGAGTTCCTAGGGATATGAAGGAGTTGTATGCCCAGAAGTAAATTTTTCTATAATTTTATATGTAAAGGTTACATTATAATTTTATAGAGTGAAAAGGGTTCATCATCATTTATGTTTGGGATAGTTCATGATAGATTATTTCTGTAAAGATTTTTTCCTTTCCAAACCAATATACTAGCATGTCATTTGAGAAATAAATATTTTAAAAACACTCAAAACATATTATAGTTGTAGTAATTATCTCTATGATGTGTGCTTTTAGGTTATTATGAGGGGACCAAGAGAAGATCACTGTATGTTAATTCTGAACCGAATCAATAAACAAGGAATATGGTCAAGGTGTCATGTGATTCTAGGAAGGGAACATTCAAAACATGGATTCTTGATAACCTTGAATTCAGAGATAAATATAAAAAATCCATGTGGTGGAGATCTTGTAAACATGGATACACAAGGAATCATTATTGTAACCAAGGAAGGAATGGAAAATATGTTTAATATGGTAGAAGGACACAAGGATAAGGGGGTGGGTATTTAGACATTATTGGGAGTCCAAATTTTTTTCACGTTTATGTTATGTATTTTCTCTCCTAAACTCATATCCTTAAATGTTGATAGATAAAACCTTATTGGTGATTGGGATGATGGGTAGGATTAATTTTTCTAATTCTTGAGTCAAAATATCAATAGAAAATTCTTATACTGATATTTGATATTATTTTATAACATTGATATGTTCAATTAAATGTGATTGCATTTGGTTGATATTTAATGAAATTTTATCGACATAGTATTATAAATTATTTTAACCATATACTTGATCTTTACCATATATGATTGTATATGTAGGGGTTTTTGGTGAAATATCAACTGATTGTTGATATGAGTGAGGAAGGTAGTGGATCTTAATAGATTACTTGAGAGTACATTCACCGAGTTAGGAATTGATTGAGTAATTTTGGGAGATCCATTGATGAGATTTATGTGATTTTTATGATATCAATCAGCACTCATAGGACTTACGATTAGTTAGAAAATATCACTTCTAATTCAAAACTCAAACTTACTACAACTTCTTAGTGAGAAAGAAATGATTATGGATTAAATCACTGATTGAATCTCATTTGGAGGATTAATCAATTTAAGACTAGGACAAAATATCAATTGGTAAAACATCCCCAAAACCAATCACGTATTCCAACACTTAATCAATCAAATTTTTTCTTCACAATTATTCATATTATTCTCAAATAAATTCAGCACAAACCCTCTTTCATTTCACTAATTATTAAAATATGAATTTTCACCCCTCTTTAGAGACAAACATTGGTATTTTTTATACTAATGTTTAACATTGGGTAATTTGTATCATTTTGATCCACCTTGTGATAGGTGTATCACTTTTATTGATGTTTATTTCAATATTTTAGTTATTATATTTATTTTAACTTATGTAATCACATGTTGGTGAGTTATTTTAGTGATTTTAGTGTATGTAATAAAACATTCTATATGAAAATAAATATATATTATGTATTAATAAATTTTAAAAAACCAAAAACAAAATCATGTATTGTACTATATTAATAAAATAAATAATCAGTAATATTAATTCATAATAAAATATGAAAAACTATAAAAAATACAAATATACCCCATCACTAATAGTTATAGATCCCTTGATTTGTATTCACCACTAAATATCAAAATAGTTAATATCATAGTCAATGGGGAAATAATATAACCCCTAAAATAATTATTGTGTATATGGAAATAAAAAGAAGGATAAATGTGAGTTTGATATTATAATGGAATGGATATAAGGAAATAAATGATGAAATTTAACCTTATATGTTTTAACATATTACCATAATCTTATAATTATTTTCTTATTATTTAACTTCTTATAAATAACCATCATGTCAAAATTTTGACTACATCATAATAATTATAAATAATATGTTTTTTATATGTATATATAAATTATTAATAAATAAATAATAATTTGATTTTATGTTTAACCATTAAAATTAAACAATTCATTCATTTAAAATAGGAAAAATTAAATATACTTTGATATTTTATTTAAAATTTAAAATTTTCAAACATATAGATTTATCATATAAACATACTTTAAATTTATATTCATAATTTAAAATTTTGGTAAGATTAATGATTTATTGAATTTTATAAAAATCTAAATACATAAATGATTATTGAAATTTATGAAATATGATATACCATATCAAAATATCATGTGTGAGAAAATTAAAGAAATTATTATTTAAGTGAAAACCAAGTTGATTCATATACTTCAACCACATGTACCAATACATACTCACCTCTTTGCTCCATTTTTTCTTATACCAATTTTTTTTTACTCTTTACTTCACTCTCAATTACACTCTCATATAGTTTCCTCTCTAATATAGTGAAATTTGAAACACCTTAAGTGGTGTTTTTAATGTTAGTAAATAAATCAATGTAATATCTTATAGTAACTACCTTTATTATGTGTTATTCTTTTGAATTTATCCCATTAAAATCTCATTTTTATCATCAATTATTATCATATATACATTTCAGTAATATTAATTTTATGTAAAAATAATATTAATTTTACATTACATCCCCTTAAAAATTATTCATGTGTCCGTATATATGATAAAATAATTTTTATTTATCATAGTATGACCTTTTTGTGTTATTTTTATCTAAATATTTATACACTTCAAAAATTTTTGGAATTTTGGATAAAAATATATTATTGGGATATTTAAACTTGTTTGTAAAAGATATATTAGTTACAAAAATTACTAATACTTTTGAGACTACACTTTTTATTGGAACAAGTGAAATTTCAATATAGTTTTTGACTATCATGGAGTACATCTGGGAAGAGTTTTTTTTGAAAATGGGAATGAAATATATGTGATATGCAATTGTAATTTAAGAAACAATTTTTCCTTTATAATCTTTTAATCACCCCATTAAAACAACTTTTATAGAATCATTTTTTCATAATAATACATTTTAATATGATATTAATAAATGTTTTATGTATTACTTTTAAATAATTTTATTTCAATTTTTATTGTTATAATGTTCCGTGTGTTTTGAAAACCCTATTATAAATTTGTTTTTATACTATTTAATTAATTGGTCTATACCATACACTTGATTAGATAAGAATATTGTTTTTATTATATTTCTTTTAATACATATATTCATTACTTATATACTAATTCCTAGTTATAATATACAATATTGGATAATAAAAGTTATAAGTAAGGCCTAAAGTTATATATTCCACTATTTTTTTAGCTTTTTTATTGTCAATTTTTCATAGCCTCATTTATTTACTAGGATTTATTTCTATTTTAAATACCCCTGAAATTTATTCTCCATGGTGTTTGGATTTCATTAAAATCACAACATAGTTTTAGTGGGCCTCATTCTTGGTTATCTTAAGTTACATCTTCCATGATAAATCTTGGTTAGTTTTGTAGATCATTGACCCGAAGAGGAATTTTATTACCTTTTCTAACATATAGGAATATTATTTCATTTTCAATTCATGTTCCCTATGGTGTGGTAGAAGTTGTTGTTCTATTATTTAAAGGGTTCGTCATTGTTATTGAGTGATGGGGTGATGGGTGGTCTTATGATGGAGATAACTTGAGAGAAATTGGTGTTATTCCCTGGTGATGGATTCCTGATGAATTTTTTTTTGTACTACTAAGGGTATCTATATTATATTCTAGTGAATATCAATCCTCAAAATATTTTTTTTGTTTGGTTTTACTTTTTGTAAATAAAATTTATAGCCTTGGGAATGTATATTTGGGGTTACTTTATTTTGATCTGGAATGTTATGGGTTTGGATAATTGAATATAATGTCGGTATTTGGATCGTATCTTTTGTTTAGGTTCTAAGTAAACCAAAAAATATTTTTTATTTTATTTTTCAAAATCTAAAAAATGGTTAATGAATTATTATGGTGTCACTGCATTAATAAAATAAGACAATGGGAATATCCTTACCCATATGTATACAATGTTTTAGGAATCATTCAATGAAATATGACATTACAGTGTGAGATCATATTTGACCCATCTCAAAGCCATGTTACTATTCTTTCTATTTTTACTCATCTCATTGTAATACAGTACAAGGATCACACGGTTACTTAGAAATATATTTACCTACTCTATTTGACCTGAGGTTTGTCTCAACAATGATCCCAAATGGAATTGGGTGTGCTGAATGCACCTGGATAGGGCATCAATCTCAACTTATATGGATCATGTGTTCAAGTAATTAATCATGTATATGTTCTTATTAAGTACTATTAGGGTTATATCATTCTTGTATACACTTCATTAAACAGGGAAGGAAATTATCTTCTCATATAGGTTTGAGATTTTTTATCATGGATTATTCATTGTAATTTTTATAACATTTATCTCTCCACAAGTGACAAAACACATCCTTGGTGGTCAAGTTCTAATGGGGGATCCCCCTCAACCACTAAGCACTACATATTTGAGGTGACCAAAACAATACATACCTAAATATTAAATATTATTAGATGAATATTTATTACAAATCATTACAATCCATTCTATAACCATAAAGGTTTAGTATCTTTGAGAACTATGATTAATAATAAAATAATTCATAAAATATCTACATCATATCCCAATATGTAATTCACTACAACAATCCTTCTTAGAAATTTCTTACTTAAAACCTTTCTTCACATCCTGTTGAAAAGGAAACAAAATAAAGGGTGATATCTGATTATAATTAAGGCTAAATAAGGGAGACATCAATCAATTGTCATTTTTATGCATAACCGGATCAAAAGTGTATGATAACATGAGATTAAAATTTTAAAATCACACATATAAATTCATAGATCATAATCATGAGTCATGGAACCAATCTTGGATGTTCAAAAGACACCAATCATAAAGGAATCAAATAACATGATCCATGAGATCGTAACATTGTCCTAATATTATATCATAAAAGAGTAGAAAAAAATTTGGGATAACCGTAATCATTGAAATCTTATGTCAAGTTTACCCATCAGAAAATTTATCACATGTTAGTCTTCAAATAACCACCATGGTACCTACTTTAGTCTTGGGATAACATAATGTGTAGCTTTATTGGGACTAGGATAACCTCCCATTCACCCTTTGAACTCCAAAAATAATATTTACGTAATTCATTGGAGGTATATAATGGACCCACTAATCATATATTATTTTTCCATTCATATGTATTCCTCATGATCATGATAATCTTTATCATTTCATCATAGCTTAATCCATGAAAAAGAAAATGGATTCCATCTATATTTCATCATTATAACCAAAAATCATCCAAAGAAACAATAAAGTTTGTGGCATAGGATAATGTCCATAGTTGTAAGATCTAGACTTCTTATAGAGTTGTATAGATCTAATTTTCATGTACTCCTTTTCTTAGTTTTTAGTTAATCTTTATTTGGTTATATCTTGGGGGTATTTGGGTGAAATTAGAGGATTTTGGAAAAAATAGGGACAGTACATGGTTGGTTCCTGGTTTTACCAAACTATGGGTCCAACCTAGAAAACATTGTGAACCAAGATAGTGGGGATTCACATAGCTGGAACATCTTTTTTAAATCCTTTCTCCTTCTTAGAGGTAACCATGATCCCCCCACCCCCCACCCCCGCAAAGAGGTGCACGGTTAAGGGGTAGGGTTTAGAAAACCATGTGACCCTGCACATGAAACCATGTGTGTGGGTTTTAATATTCCAAAAATTGGTTTTTAAATACCCTAACCTCCTGGGACATCACCCTAACTCATCCCAAATTTATCCTATTTAGTTAATCTCATTTATGGATCTACACCACTCTCGGTTAAACAATCACATCCCATGTGGTTTTCTCTATCTCCCTTGACTTTCCCTCATCCTTTGGAGGGATGTTTTCCTTTATTTTTAATATATCTAGATAAAGGTATTGGATATTTATTCAAATGATCATGGTTCTATGTTTTAGATTGAGATCCCATTCTTTTTCATGATCTTCAATATTCCTCTTCAAGTTGGGATTTCCACTAGAAAGTTTCCATCATCGACTCTGAGGTAGGTGATCTAAATTAAATTTTCATGGTCTTGAATTCAAATTTCATGTATATATTGTATAATTTCAATTAGAACATTTTAAAATTGAATATTAAATTGAATATATTAATTGATTATTTAATTTATGGAATCATAGAATTGATTTGATTTGATTTCCATGTGATGAGGAGTTGGGTTGAATATATAATGATGAAAAAAGTAGTGGAATGAAAATTGGATAAGAGAATGATCAATTACTTAGGATCTAACCCGAGTGCTTTTTCACATAGGTAGTAGTCCAAGACAATATCATAGACAATTTCCCCTACCATCAGAAGAGTACAGAACTTGCGGTATGTTGGCACATCTAATTTTTTTTTGCAGGAACTCATGAAAGATGGGTGGTGGTGGAGTAGGTAGATATAACCAAAGTGTGGGGAGGGTATGTTCTACACCATATTAGTCTAGTATCTAGAGTTCTACTGGATGTGGATGAGGAGGCACTGGATGTGGTGATTCTGAGAAATAGAATTGGTATCAGTAGTGTGGGGCATCTTAGGGGACTCAAATTGCATCTTAGAGAAGAGGGGAAATGTGATTTCATGCAGTTCAGCCTATATATTGGGGTAGTGTGGCAGGACCACCAGAATTTAGAGGAACTATTCTTATATATTTTACACTTTCAATATCCTTATTTGATTCTGAGACCATTCATTCTTTTATAACTTCCCATCTTTTGAAATATTGGAGCCTAGCGGTGGAGTTCGTGAGTATAGATAGGATGATAGATACACCATTAGAAGTACAGATGAGAGAAATATTTTTGTGCAAGGGTTGTTTTCTCATGGTCAGGGAGTATCGTTTCAATTGGGATATTTACATCCTTGACATGTTAGGATTTGTCCTAATTGTGGGAATGGACTTGATAGTACCATACTGAGTCCACATGCATTGTTACTATAGTAGGGTGATGTTTATATCTCCTGAGGGTGAAAAATATGTACACCATGAAGAGTGGTATATATGGGGGGTTCAAGCATGACCAATTCAATAGAAATTATAGGAGCTTATTTCCCAGGTTTCTTTCCTATTACTGGATGATAGAGGTGTAAAGTATGATGTCTTTCCGCTGATAGTTTACAAATTTTAGGAAGTGTTCCCTAAAAAAATTATAGGGATTCGACCTGAGGATGATATAGAATTTATAAATGAGCTCATGTCGGTGGTTGAGCTAGTTTTTATTCCACTGTACATAATGGCACCAATAGTGAATCAAGAGATTGAGACTGAACTAGTGGTGTTGTTTGATAAGGGGTTTATCTGTCCACGTACTTCACATTGGGTTTCAGCAGTATTATTTTATAATAAGGATGATTCAAATAGAAATTTATGTTTTTTCTATGAGAATTAGGAATGGATGATAGTAAAGAACCATTATTCTCTTCTAGATATCAATGATCTATTTGAACATTTGAGGGGAGTTACTTCTTTCTCCAAGATAGATTTGATAGTAGGGTATCATCAGTTAAGAGTTAAGACTTCTAATATACTAAAAACTTCTTTCAAAAGTAGGTATAGCCTTTAGGTGTTCATTGTGATTTCATTTGGATTTATGAATTCACCATTATTGTTTATGTCCTTGATTAACCATATCATCCATCTATACCAAGATTAGTTTGTGGTTGTATTTGTGGATGACATCATGATATACTCCAAGAATCAGGATGGTTGTTCCCAATATCTTGAAATCATCCTTAGTAAATAGATATATAATAAATTATACACAAATCTTAATAAGCGTCGGTTTTTTACTAATTGGGTACACATCTTAGGTCACATCCTCTCAGAGTAATTCGTGTTACTAAACCTATAGAAATTTTAGGCAGTGGTTTATTGGGAGCAGTCCAAGAATGTTTTTGATATCTATAGTTTTCTAGGGCAATAAGGTTATTAAAATATGTTCATATAGTACTTTCATAATTTGGAAGAACCTCTTTTAGGCTTGACCAAGAAGGTGATAAAGTTTGAATGGATGGAATCATGTGACAATGCCTTCCAAGAGTTGAAGAAGGACTTGAAAACAATTCCAAACATGATCCTACCCAAGCCAGGTGAGGAGTATACAATTATTTTGGTTGATTTTGGGATAGGAAATATAGTAATATTAATGAAAGGAGATTGGGTTGTGGCCTGTGGGTTTCAAACATTGAAACCACATGAATGAAACTACCCTATGCACAACCTTATGTTGGAAGTAATTATTTATACCTTGAAGTGTTGGAAACATTATTTGTTCGGTGATAAATTTACTATATATATTTATAAAAATATCTTAAAGTATATTTTTTCTAATTACATTTCAATCTCTGGAACAATACGTGGACCGATTATATGCATTCAATCAAATTTGATATATCATATACGCTTATTAAGGGAAATAGTTTGGTTGACACTTTATGTGGGAAAAATTAAACTCGGGTAGTTCAACTGTCTGGTACTGAGTGGGAAATGATGACTTTACTAGATGATATTCTTGTTATTAATCAGGTGGGTTAGGGAAATATGAATCTCATATCATTTTTAGTGGGGTTTGTACTTTTTAGCCAGATTAGAGATAAACAATATGAGAATACAACATGTTTCACTTTGAGGTAAATCCTTGAAGGTGGGGAGTCTCCCTCTGAATTAATAATTTATTAGGATGATATCATCTATATCATGAAATGGGTTTTTGTGCCTATATGAATTTGGTAAGAGTTGATACATGCGTTTCATGCCTTGAAGTGGGTGATGCATCAAGGTGTGACCAAAATATATTGCAAACTATGATGACATTTTGGGTAGAAGGGAATGAAAAAAGAGATGGTAGGGTTCATGTCATGATTCTACACCTATCAATATGTGATGGCCATGTATCAATGACTATGTGACTTACTACAGATATCTCCCAATTCGAAATGGAAGTGGGATGATGTTACCAATGAATTTTGGGTGGGTCTCCTATGGATGCCTCCGAAGAATGACTCTTTTTGCGTGATTGTGGACCAATTGATGAATGTAGAACATTTCTAATTTATACAGGAGAATTTCTCAGTGGAATAGTTGGGATAATCGTAAGTTTGGGATATAGTCTGTTTACATTGATTCCCATAAATCATTGATTCAGAGTATGAATTATGCTTTACTGCACACTTCTAGAAGGGATTGAAGAAGGTTCTTGGTACATAGGTTTTACTGAGTTTGAATTTCCACCTACCAATAGATGGTAAAATAGACAGTACAATACATGTTCATTAGGGTATTTTTTCTGTGTGTGTCCATGACTTCCTTTGGTCTTGGGAGAATCACTTAGCTCACATTTAGTTCACCTTTAACATTAGGTATCAAGAAACTATACAGAAGTCACTGTATGAGTATCTTTATAGAATCTCATTCATATCACCTTTATATTGGATGGAGGAAGGTGAGTCAAAGTTATTAGTACAGAGTCTCATGTAATAGATGTGAGAGAAGGTGTATATAATTCATAAGGTTGTGACTATGGCTCAAAGTAGATAGAATCCATATTATAATAGAAGAAAAAACTCCCTTAATATTTTAGTGGGTGATTTTGTGTTCCATTGAGTGTCTCCAAGATTGGGTTACCATAGGATTAAGACACAGGGAAAGCTATTGCCGATGTTTGTTGGAGAATTTGATGTTTTACATAGGATTGGGATGATGGCATACTGATTATCTCTTCCATAAATTTATATTGCTATGTATGATGTTTTTCTTTGGTCAAAACTTTGGCAGCATCTGTCCAACCCTTCTCTTGTGATCAATGTGGATAATGTTAAACTTGATATTGATGCATCCTTTAGGGATGATTTGATACATGTGTTGGATAGAAGTGAGAAACTATCATGGGGGATGTCTATTCCATTAATTCAATTCTTGTGGAAGCATGGGAATGTTTCAGAGGAAACATGGGTGGGATAAAGGGATATGCGGGCTCAATGTCTTGATATTTTTACCTGAGAATCTTAGAGATGCTTGGGAGTAAAAATATAGGATATACTATTACAAGGTTGGGAGTTTAAAATATCCCTTCTTTTTCTGGAGACGTCCCAATCCGTTTTTCATGTAATATTTTTCCTTTTTTTGAGTGTATCTTGTTTGGTTTTTACATTAGGGATGTTTTGGGTGAAATTGTATAATTTTGGGAGGAAGTGGGGTAGTACGCATTTGGTTTATATATTCCCCAAACCATACACCCATCCCAAAAAAACATGAGAAACGAGAGAGAGGTGATTTCCATGGCTGGAGAATAGTTTTTAAAATCATGTTCTCGCTTATGAGTAATTACCCCTCCCCCCATAAGAGATTCATGGTTTCGAAAACCATGACCCGATTCCTAGAAAACCATTTGGGCAGGTTTTAATATTTCGAATATTGGTTTTAAAAACATTAACCCCCCATACATCACCCAAACTCAATCAAAATCAACCCTAAAAATTTTCTCTCATTTTTTTGATGCTCCTAGACGGACTCCAATTCCTTCCAACCATTGTTCTTGATTATTAGAATCCAACATTTAAGATCCCCACCTCTCAAGATAAGATAATCCCATACCATGCGGTTTCCTATATATCTCTCGTTTTTCTCTCCTCATTTGAAGGGATATTTTCCTATATTTGTAATGGATATAGATCTAGGTTTTTTATATCTTGATTCATATAATCATTGATCTTGATTTCATATCTATATCTCTTGCTTCATCATGATTTTTTTTATTCCAAATCAATTGGGGATTTCCCTGGGTGAGTGTTCATCACTAATTTTGAGGTAGGAGGTCTAAAATTCAATTACCATAGTCAAAGATTCCAATTAAATGTACTTATTTTAGGATTTTATTTACAATAATCAATAATTAAATCTTGAATTGAATAAATTACTTAATTATTAAATTTATGGGATCATGGTATGAATTTGATTTAATATATAAATTCTAATGAAATGGGTAGAACTTTAGGGCAATTGGACATTTAGAAATTGGATTAATTAATTGGTTAATTAATTAATGAGATATTGGGATTGTGAATTTGGATTAATTATTTGTTGAATTAATTAATGGGATATTAGGATTGTGAAATTTTATTAATTAACTTAACCATTAATTAATTTGATATTGGGATTGTGATATTGGATTAATTAAATGGTGAAATAATTTATGGGATTTTGGTATTGTGAAATTATATTTGTTAATTTTTGAATTAACCAATCAGATGATGGGATTGTGGACTTGGATTAATTAATTTTTTTAGCAAATTAATGGTTTATTGAGATTGTATAGAATTATTAATTAATTGGTGAATTAATTAATGGGTTATATAGTTAAATATTGAAAAATGGATTAATAGTGATTTTTTCATATTATTCTGTGTGATTAAATAGTGGAGCCATGATTATAGTGATAATGTTTAATGGTATAACATGATGTGTTCTATTCATAAAAAGGGTTAATGTTGATTAACATTTAATTATGTTATATATATGATGTATGTTTGATTAATTGATATAAGAATCTGGGACATCGATTGGGGCTCCAAATACCCATACGTGATAAATGAGGTTTGGGATAAGGAATGTTGCTCTAAATACCTATTTGTGATAAAGAGGTGTGGGATAGGGACAAATTCACTAAATAACTATTTGAGATTGAGAGTATGGGATTGGGACTGTGTCTCCAAATACCAAAATGACCTTGAGGTGTGGGACAATGTTTAGGGCTTCTAATACCCTTAGGGTTTCAGAGATGACGTTATACACCCATGATATTAGAATTGGAAAATGGTCCCTACTGGTCCTGGTATGATTTGAAATGGAATGATAAATGATGATCATGGTATATATTGTGATATTAGATATCCCTTGGGGATATATCAAACTCCATCACTTTCTGAAGAGGTTATTCAGGTCTCATGTGTCCTTGAGATCCTAGGGTTTCATGTGGTTAATTTAAAGAATAATAAATGTGATAACTATTTACTTATGAATTTTATATTATTCTTTATACAAGTGTACACATTGTTTTTTACTGTGTATTGTTTTAGACATATTTGGAGGTGGCCTACTGAGTTTTACTCACTTCCTACTTGGGTTCCTGATTAGTACCCAAATAGACTTCATGTATGAAGGATAGGATAACGTAAAAAGTCATATTCTAAATGGATGAGTTAGTTTGGATCATGGATGAGGGAACCGTACATGGTTTCGGGACCCACTGGTAGTTTTCAGTGTCTTATTTATTTTGTGTTTTTGATATTATCACATGACACATATTGGGCATGACATATCTGTTTCATAGTTTTCAAAATTGTTTTTCCTATTTTGGTCATCATGTGATACTTTTTTGGTTTTTTTATTGGCTATATCATTGGATATTTTTATTTATTTATTTGTTTTTGGTACTTACATAAAGAGGGTATAGTCTCCCCATGATCGAGATTAGACCCAAGTTTCTAGTCGGCAGCCTCTTGTGTACAGGGAGGTTCACCTGGGGCCATGTGACCGAATGGCTATGTGCACTAGTTTGTTGTAACTAGGTTAGTACATTACACTATTTAAGAATAAGCAATATAAAAGGATGATATCATTGATTAATAATTAATTTAAAATATCATTAATATATTTATTTGGGAAAATATACTTTTCCTTTCTAAATCACTTAGTTAAAATCTAAAAACATCCATAATATTAACAAAAATTTTTATTTAAAATAACGATGGAATATTCTAAAGTGACTTTCAAGAATATTAATAGTCATGATGTTGGAAAAATATGTTATTGCGGTAAATGATAAAATGATGATTTTATTCAATCATTTGGTAAAAAGTACCTCATTCAGAAAATGAAAAAAGGATTCCTTTTAAAATATAATAGAAATTAAAACAAGGGTAAAATTTCTTTAATAAATTTTTTTAGAATATTAAAAACTTTATTGAATATATTTTAAAGAAAATATGGACATGGAAGAAAAATATTATGGACCAAATAATTTATACAAATTAAGTTTTCCTTCAAAGCGTTATTTTTGATCTTTTGAGTACTTAAAGAGAGGAAAAAAGAAAGGAAACTTTTATTATATATAAATAATTTTTGAAAAAGATAAAAGTAATATTTTTTATAGATAAACCATGAGATTCCATTATTGAAAATTTATTCATAAAAAATCCTTGTATAAAGTGAGATTGTAACATAAAACCCTTGGGTCAATTTCAACATTCCTTGTGAGCTCTTTAACATCCTGTATTATAAATATAAATTTATTATACTAATATAAAAAACTATATTCATAATTATAATACCATACATGGTTTATTTATAACACCTTATCATCCGTTTAGTAACAATTCTCCTTAAAATCACTATTTTGGGTGATCATAGTTTTTTTTCATATATGTTTCTATTTAGTTGTTATGGTCCTTATATATTAATAATAATTTTATAATATATATAATTTTTATCATGATATAAATATAATATATATATATTAATTAAATACATATTTATAAATATCCATAAATGGTAGAGATAGAAAAAGGAATTACACCGTTCCTGGACATGGTAGTTTGTACAAACACATGAATGTTGTTTTTATTTTATAAAAAAGAAAAAAAGAAGGATAAATATTATTTCATCATTAAAAAACATAATTATAGAATATATTTTTATTAAATGTTCCATTATATCCATCAATGTGAGGAATTTATGGAAAATTAATCATATCATTACATGGAGGAGGTAGTCCACACGTGCATATGAGAAATACTTTAATTTCACATTTTATGGAAAGTAGTAGTCAAATGGTTCTGTTTTCATCATAATAACCTCTAAATGTATTTCTTATACTATATTATTAATTTTATGATGGTTAACACATATTTTGAGGATATGAGAGAAGAAATAAAATTGAAATATACATCATTTGGATTACACATTAAACCCTGAACTATTTTTCTTAAAAGAAGGACCTAAGATCTAGGATGAAGTTAATGGAACTAGGAAGGTTTTTTATTAGGTTTTATCCAATATATTAGACTTGATATTCCATAATAATGAAGGATATGAGGATCACTTTTTTATGTGAGGGTGAGGACACACTTGGAATTATATAAAAGATTTAAATAATATAAAGCTATTTTCTAGTGAAAGTGACCCATAATGGAAATTATTTTGAAGGTATGATAATATATAGTCTAAATATCTTAAAACAATAATAATTATACAATTTTATGTGACAATATTACTCTTATATCTTGGTTTACTTGCCACCAACAACCAATTTTAACCTCAACAGTGGTAAAGAAATTACTATTTTACTATTCATTATGACAAAAAAATAAGTGTCCTCATAACCAAAACTTTGAAATTGTGATTAAAGATATAGAATAAAATTTATAAAATTTAATTTCTATAAGTGAAAAAAATAAAATAATCACACAAAACACAACAAAAACTCATTTTTAGAAGAAATGATTTTTAAGCATAAAACTAAATTTGCATTCATTCCTTTCCTAGTAAAAAGATTCAAATTGATTTTAAAATACTTGAATGAATATATAATCTATATATTTAATTAAAAACACTATACAATTATTATTTATTTAATTTAATAATGAAAAAACACATTGCGCATTTAAAAACAGTTTTATGAAAAATAACTCTTTTTACCGTTATAAGATTTTATCTTCATTCCTATAATTTATATAAATAATGTATGGATGATTATTAATTTGTTTATATAAATTATAAATATGTTATTATGAAATTGTTTTTCAATAGTTATTAATATACCGTTTTTAGATAAAAATACATTATATGTAGAAAAATACATTTCTTCCAAAAATAGTATTTTAATCATTAATTGAGTTCTTATCAATATATTTTTAACATCTAAAAACATTATAAATATATTTAATAATATGATTAATAATATTCATACCCAAAAATACAAAATCTATGTTATAAAGTTATATTAAATAACATATTCATTTAATCTCAGATTTGCATGTAAATCTATTAAAAATCTCATATTTATTTCAATGAAAACACATATAAAATTTCTGGATATCACATTATTCCCCCCATAAAATGAATTTCTCCCTTAAAAAATATGTCACTCTAATAATGAAATGAGGATATCTATGATTTATCTCATCCCCAGTTTCCCATGTAATTTTCTTAAATGTTTTATTCATCTATATAACTTTAACCAGATGAGTAGTATTATTCCATATCTCTTTATCTCTATATAAAAATATTTATAATGTTTTTTTATAATGGGAAATATCATGCACTAATATTATAACCTCAATGTTCAGTTTATTTGAAGTATC
This sequence comes from Viscum album, assembly GCA_963277665.1. Lineage (NCBI taxonomy): Eukaryota > Viridiplantae > Streptophyta > Magnoliopsida > Santalales > Viscaceae > Viscum > Viscum album. The sequence goes on along the minus strand of OY728140.1, from coordinate 490,772,465 downwards.
ACATATGTTATTCCAAAAAAGAGATACTTGAAACACATCGTAAACATGAAATAGATTCTATAGAAGATCCAAGTGATAAAAAATAATCTCTATATAATTATTAATCTTGAAAGGGGGATATATCTTGGTCGTAAATATACTTTTTTTAATCTGATAACATTCTTCCATATATAAATTTATAGGAACAGCTTCTCACCAACTTCAGATTACAGATCTCATTGACGATTTCCATCATAACTCTTATGTCGAATATGAGATTGCTTGACGTGATCCGGAATATCTCTAACCTTATGTTCCATATCCTTATATATCTTAGGTACCAATAACATTAGTTCACCAATTTCATCCTAACATGTTTTATTTTGACACTTATTTCCATATAGTGCATCAAATTGAGCCATCTGAATGCTCAATAGAAAGTTATTGTTATATGAATACTTGACTAGAGAAGGGTGTTGATCATGAAAACCATTTAAATCTTGATAATAATATATCAACATATCCTATAGGTTTGTAAATTTACTATTATAATTACAATCTATTTGAGGATCATTGGTAGTACTAAAACAAGACTCTATATCCAGATCTTATTAATGAATTTTCCAAAACATTGAGTTAAACCTAGGATATAAATTTGATATAATAAAATGTGGAAATTTATGAAACCTTACCACTTACATTATATATATCCTGGAAATATGATTAATAGATAAATCTTCTCTGATAGAAATTAATTATGTTTAATTTGTTAGGTGATCGACTATAACCCAAATAGTAATTTGGACTTTAGATGTTTTGTGGAGTTCGAAGATGAAATCCATAGTGACTTTTTTCATTTCCATTATAGTAATGTTATTTTTGTAATATTTCCTTATAATTATATTTATAAACCTTTACTCATAGACAAACCTAGCATCGAGATGCAAACTATACAATCTCCCTCTTCATGATATCCCAAAAAAATACACTTTCATATATCTAAACGACTTCGTACTTCTATGATGAATAGAGAATCATGAGTAATGAGATTCTTACAATATCTCGTTCTTCATGTATGTTGTTTATAGGACACATAAGTTGTTCCTAAACCTTATCATTCCTTCTCAATCATGGTTAAACATAAGAAAATTCCTCACCTTTTGTCAATTATATATATTCCATTTGAACCTCTTTAATCATCCCATAGATTGATGGTTGAATATTAATTTGTTAAATTTAATATTTCTCTCATTCCTTCAATATTGTAGTTTTATTCCTTTAAAAATCAACAAATATTGGATCATTAGTGATCCTCGTCATAGATAAGCTAGCATGATCCTTTCACCTCAATGAATTAGACACACTGTTCACTTTACAAGGGTGGTAATGTATTGAGTAGTAATAATATTTAATCAACTTCATCCATCCCCTCTGGTGAATATTAATTTATTTATAGGTGAATTTATACATTAAACTTTTATAATCAGTATATATGTCGCATATTTATCCAAAAAGATAATTCATCTTTATCTTTAATTCAATGATTACCTTATGGGTTGTATTATTCTTCTCATGAACCATTAATTGATTAGGTATATAAAATGTCACTATATAATTCTTTATTATAACACATCCTATACCCTTATTTTATGAATTGTTATAAATCACAAAACCTTCTCCACTAGAGGTTAGTGTGAGAATAGGTTCATTGTCTAAACTTCTCTTTAGTTCCATCAATGTTTCTTCAGATTCATCAGTGCAAAGGAACTTGAATCCCTTTTGGGTTAACATGGTGATTTGAATAGATATCTATGATAAATTATTCACAAGAATTGATAATATATATCCAGTCTAAGAAAAATATGGATTTCATTTACCATGGTCTATCTAGGATAATGTTCAACAACTTTCTACTTTGACTGATCCACAGATATACCCTCGCTTGAAATTATACAACCCCAAAATGAATCTTTATGTAGCAAAAAATCACAATTACAACTTTTTCATACAACATATCTTTCATTAGGTTATTTAGTACTATTCTAAAGTGATATTCATGATATTCATTTCTCTTAGAGTATTTAAGAATATCATCTAAAATGGAAAACACAAACAAGTCATGGTAATCTCTATGGACTATATTCATTAAATCTAGGAAGATGGTGGGGGAATTAGTAATACCAAATGGAATCACTATAAATTAATGGTATAAATACCTCATAATAAAGAGTGAGTTTTTTATTACTTTACTATTTACCCTCATTAAATTTCATCCAGATTGAAAATAAATCTTGTAAAAATATTGAGATCCTCATTATTTATTATACAAACCATTAATACGGGGTCGAGGATGCTTATTATTCATTATGATCTTGATAATAAATGTAGAGTCTCATTGATCCATCTTTATTCATAAAAAAATATCATGTTAGACCCATGGATATACACTTTTTTGAATGAATTACCTATCAATATTCTCTTTGTGTATCTTTTTCAATCCCTACAACTCAATTGGTGAAATTCTATACAGAGTATTTGAAAAGGATATAACACCAAGAATGAATTATATTAGAAAATATACTTCAAATTCAGTGGAATACTTGAAGACTCCCACAAACATCGTTAAAAACTGTCATAAAATAGGAATATCTGGAATATTGTGTTTCTTTCCAACCATCCGAGATAACTACCCATTTTTAATGGCAATAAAGACCCGTAAAATTGATATAATTCACATTAGGTGTTCATATTTTTTCTCTTAACAACATACAATTATAGGTTAATTCTAAATATCAAATGCGAATTACTTTACACATCAATATATATTGGATAAATATAACTAAATCCATTCCATTTCCAATTACCATCAAATTAAAGTTGACATTGAATAATGATATTTGTTTGAAGCATCATCTCATAAACTACAATTTGAGAAGAATCATAGAATTAAATTTTGGTCATCATGCCATTATAATATTTCAATACTATTTCAACATCTAATTTTTGGATGGTAATGTGATACAATTAGTAAATTTTTCCGATATAAAATAGTGGGATGATCCAAAATAAAATAAGAAATTATAAGTTCTAGAGTGCATGGTATGTGTACCTTTCAGCACTTAATTATCAAACACCACATCGATAATTGTGATCACACAAGATTTCCATTTTTATCTAGGCTTAAAAGTCATCTTATGTAGATCATATTCATTAACCTATTAATTAGAGTACAATTTAGTATAATTCCCATAATACTTGCATTTGAAACAATGGAGTGTGGGTGGTGCATTCTGTGGTACTTTTTCTCCATTTGGATCATTAGAAAACTTTTTTCCATCACTTCACCATTCAATTTCCCAATGCAATTACTTCCCCCACTTAAATCATTTACTACTCTCCCTAATAAAATTTCCTCCATGTTTTTTCCACACTAATTCCATAAAATTGAATTATTTTATTAGGACAACAAAAATGTACAAGAGATCGGAAAAAGGGAAATGGACAGTCAAATATTCAAGGGTGAAAATAATGAAAACCAATCATATCCCCTCGGATGATGTTCACTATATCGTTAGGGAGTGACCCAATGATTGAAAATTCGGTGAAACTAGAGTAATGGGAGGCTAGAGAGGTGATGAACCCATCTCCTTTGTTAACCTCACACCATACATGAAGAACATTTATGTGGGCTCCAATAAGGACTATGCATCTCCGAACAAGATATGTGATAAACTAGGGGATAACTTGGAGACATATATGGGTGTTGTGGATGATTGAAGAATCCATCTCCAATGTAGTGAGCCTGGTGTAAGCCTCATGACACATGTGGAGGCCTGAAAAAAGAGCATGTGCTTCATCTTGACGGGATGTCTTACTTTCAATGTGATTTGAGAAGGCCAAGATGACTTATATGTGGTAATCCCAGTCCACACCTCCACCACACATGGTACCTTCTAAACAAGTTACATAATTGGTTTAGCTTAAAACTTGATATGGGAGGCCACCATTTAACACATCATCCCAGATTGCTACTACATTACTGAGGGATGAGGTTAGTCCCTACTAGGAAAATACCAAGAGAGGGTGTATCCATCTTGTTGCGAAAGTGCTTGAAAAAATCACCCATCAGATTAAAGGATTCAAAATAATGACCATACTCAGAACTGTATGGGCTCTCATGAAAGGTATTATTCCTTTCTATCTAGATAACCCAACAACCAGTAGAGATAATTAGTGAAAGAGACTTCAAATCATGGACACTACAACCTGGTCCCTAGAGCTAGTGGTAAGGAAATGAGTCCCCCATTACAGTTATAGAAGAAGGCTCCTAGAAAGATCAGATGGATCTCCGAAATATATGTTCCCAGTCATTACGAAAGAAAATATGATTCATAGTCTCTTCCTGGAGATATTTTCAATAGGAGAAATGGGACATTAGGGGAATTCCCATGCCTTTTAAATTTTCATTGGTTGGTAGGGCATGGGTATGGATTGGCCATGTGGGAAAATTATACCTTGTTGGAATCTCTGAGCGCCCCAAAACTTCACCCCATTTATCTCCTTTATTGGAATCTGAGGGCAGGCTCCAAAAATTCATGTCCAAGAAAGAACCAAAAGAAGAACCTAAAAATACACATTGATCTGGCTCTGCATTAATCTCAATAAGGTCAAAGGATTTTCACTAATCTTTTTTCAAAACTACCCAAAAGAATTTAAGGTAAATTATATCTTTCATTAAAGATAAATGTGTTTTTGGACATTCAAGAAAACCAAGAAGAGAGATAGCACAATTAGGAAACCAGAAATTGATTTCACCCTTACCAACATTCCACTGATAATAAGACTGAAGGATAAATACCAATAGTAGGAGATACAGATATAGGAAGGAATGGTGAGTTATAGGTAGTCCCAATTTCACACCATATTCTCAGCCATGAACTGGCCCCAAATCATTTTCTATTCAATAATATCCAAATGCATCATCACTTGAAACCTGATGATAGTATCTAAGATATTTTTAACATTAATTCAACCTCACAAAAATTAATTTATTTCCTCATCCAAGAGATATAATGGTGTCTTCCTTCAGACTGAGTATTCTAGATGGAAGAATCCATAAAAAATTAAATTCCCTCTATGACTCCCTTTAGCACCTTGAGTGCCAACATCACATGCATATGAATAGATGATAAAACATTGTTCAGAAGAATGATTCTTCCCCCATAAGAAATGAAAATTTTCTTCCAATACAGGATATGACTCATGATCCTATCAAATATCTCGTCAAAATGTTAGATCTGAGGACTCCCTTGGGAGGTTAGAGCTCCAAGATAAGTCATTGGGAATTTTTTTTGAGGGTCCCAAAGGTACCTTAAAAGGAAATAAACCACCAATATAGACAATTAGAGGCAATATACAAACTAATTTTTTAATGGATAACCACCTTTCCACTTCATTTGTAATATCCTCTAATAGATCTTTTTATATGATGAATATATCATCCATTGGAATTTTCAAATACAAGAGTTTCATCTAAAAACAAAGGATGGGAAATCATAGATGCATTGTACTTTCACCAGTATGGGTAAATATACCCATGATAATCACTCTTATTGATAAGCTGACTAAGGAAATCCTAATATAGAATAAAAAATATTGTAGATAGAGGAACAACCTACCATGTAATTTTAACAGATTTGAAGAAACCATAGCTCTTGCCCAGAATGTTAATGGAAAACCAAGGGGGGGAAACATCTATACAAGATATCTATGGCCCAAAACAAAAACCACATATGTGAGTGAACCTTGAGTATTAAGTTCCTCTCCACATGGTCATAGGGTTTATACATATCAATTTTAATGAAAACATTGGAGCTTGGGGACTTAACATTGATATTAGAGATTATTTCATGATTTAATCCAATTGCCCTTGAATTTCTCTCCCATTCACAAACTCATGTTTTTCTTTAAAAATCAATCTTGGAAGGTGCTAAAAATGTATCTTTTTAATTACGCAGACTAAGTATTTATAATAAAACTTACACATTATGATCGGCTGATAGTGTCGGAGTGAGGAGATATCTTTAATCATTAGGATGAGTACCACTTTCATAGAATAGACAACAGGTAGAAAAATGCATCCATGAAAGAAATCCTGAATGATATCCAATAGATCATCATTAACAAGGTACCACATGACCCTATATAAAGATCAATTTCAAAACATATGGAGGAAAGGAAGAATCATTCTATTCCCTTCAAGGTTTTTATTATTATAATTTCATTTAAATTCAATATTTCTTCTCTTATGAAAACTATGAGATTTATGGATGAATATGATCTCTATTTCTACCTTGAGAGTGCATAAAATTATTTCATCATAACTATAGAATTATCTTATGTATAAATCTCTTTATAGATATGTTTTTAATCCATTGAATAATTTTCCAATATTAATTTCAGGTTGGATGATAATTCTAGAAGCGCACCTCATAAGTCTTGTAAAATTTTCCTCATAAGTACTAATGGATTCATTATCCTTTTTTCTTTATCTAAAGGAGTTACTTATCTGTTTTCATATGAAGAATACCGAGAAAGTAGTTATTGAAAAATAACCACCTAAACTCTTCCCACTTCATAGATTTTATTTCTTCTTATCGTGTTCTTGATAAGATTACTCCATTGATCCATTTAAACTTCTGAATTATGACCAACCAAAATAAATTTATTATGTTCCAAGCATTGGATGACATAAAATATAATTTAAATAGTAAATATCCATTAAAAAAAATTAATGGATCAGTAGGACTATTAAAATAATGTGTATAATTTCTGATGAAGGACTCAACAGAACTGTGTTTCCTCCGTTGTTCATTTCTAATCTTAGCATGATTCATGGATTGAGATGTTAGTTAAACATGAAAATGGTTATCCTCATTCTATATCACATAACCTTTGGATTCTTGGAAGGAAAATCATTTTATTTTTCATCACAATCATCATTATTATGGTTACTTCAGGTTTTATCCCTCTACTATAACCAAAAATCATACATTTCTCACTAATAATCAAATTGAAAAACCATATAATCATGAAATTTTTTATATGATATCTAAATCATGGAACCTTATTTTAAATCAATGAAACCTTAGGTTTAACCTAAGTTATCTATGGAAATAATATATAACAATATTTCATAATGGTTCAAAAATAAAATTTTAATTAACCCAAGATTATCCCCTTGGAGTGTTTATCAAACTGTATAATCTTAGGGCCACTCATCATGCACTACTGATGATAAATTTAATACCCAATATTCCCCTTACAGAGTTTATAACCATAGGTTCATCTATTCTATAGTCACATCCAAATTCTAGTATCTGGGTATTCATGTATATTTTAGGGAAACAAGCTCATTTCTTTACTATGACATTATATTTTTATTATACTTAGGGTTGTAATAAGGGTTCTCCCTAAAATATTCATGTCCTAGTTTTAAAAAATAACTAAACCCCACATTGATACCAACTAAGTTATCCCAAACATTACATGCATAAATATTGCAACATATTAGATGAATATTCATTATATTTAATTATGATTCATGCCATATTTGTAAAGGTTTAGTGTCTTTGGAAACTTGGAAACAATAAAAACTAGTACATAAAAAAATTAAATCATCTCCCATTAAGTTATTTACAACTATCACCCTTATTAGACTTATTGTAATTGAAATATTTCATAATATTCTCTAGAAAAGGTACAACATAAAGGATGAGATCATATACTCAGTAAGGGTAAACAAGGGAAATATCAATCAATGATCCTTTTTTAGAATAAAATGCCCATAATGGTAAGATATCGTGATAATAATATATGAAATTCATACCCATCAAGTCATAGATCATAACCATGTGTCATGGAATAAATCTTTATAATTCATAAGACATGAATAATAAAGTAATAAAAGAACATCCTCAATGAGAGCATAAAATTAGCATAAGATCATGTTATAAATGAGTGGAATAAAGTTTAGAATATTCATAATTATATAAATATTATTTCAATACTACCCACTAATACATTCAATCCATTTTAGTCTTAGGCTAATCACTCATGTACTTTCTTTGGGCTTGGGATAACTAAACATGTTCCCATTTTGGGATTGGGAAAACCTCATTCGTACCGTTTTAAATCATAAAAAATTTATCTTTACCCAATTAATTGTATGTATATAATGAACCTACCTATTAATTACTCATAATCAATTTATATGTGTACCACAAGATCAGGAATAAATTTATCACTTCATCATATCATAAGTCATGGAAAAAATGTGTTTCATTAATATTTCATCATCATTATCATAAATCATCAAGATAGTTAATAAATAAGGTTTAATAGGATCATATCCATAGTGAATAATAAATACCATCAAAGGATGTTATCATAGATGGAAAATTTCATTGAAATATCATTGGAAAATTTCATGAGGAAAATAACCTTTTCATTTTCAATTGAATTATTTAATATCAAGAAACATAAAAAATATTGATAGAAATTTTATTTGAAAAGAAAGATGAAAACTTTTAAAGGAATTTTCTATGAAAGTAATAGTTATGATGGTTGAAAAAAATTCATGTTGTAAACATTAAATCAAATATTTTGTTCTCACCTTTGGTAAAAAGTACGACATTCTAAAAAAAGAAGATTATTTATTAATTGTTTTATAGAATGTAACACATGGGTAAAAATGTATTTAATAAATACTTGTATAATATTAAAATATTTTTTGATAAATATATTAATAAAATATATACATGGAATAAAATGATAAACAACCAAATAAAAACCAATGTTGTTTTTTCTAAAAAATTTCATTCAAAATTTTTTTTACATAGAGAGAGTAAAATTAGAGAAAAACATGTAATATCTAGAAATAACTACAGAATAATAAAATATATAATATTTTTCAGATATATATCTTATAATTTCATCATAAAAAAATTAATCATAAACAATCCTAGTAAAAAGTTTGAGTATAACATAAAACGCTTACCTCAAGTTCGACTAGATTCATAAGTTGTATAACCTAATGTATAATAATTTTAAATTTAATAATATTATTTTACATAACCATATTCATTATTATAATTTCATACATGTTTTACTTATAAAATTTTGTCACCCATTCATTAAAAATTCCTTATTAAAATCTTTTTTTAGGTGATAACTATTTTGTTTTTCACGTATATTTTGATTTGACTATTATGGCATTGAATTTTGATTGTGGTTATATCATATAAAAATTATAATAATGATATAAATATCACTTATATTCATTATATAAATATTCAAAACCATCCATAATAGGTAGAGACAAAAAAATGGATTGTAGCATTCAGGGAGATGTCAGTTCATATATACGTAAGAATGTTGTTTTCATTTTCTAATATCAATATCAAAAGTAATATAAATAAAATTTTATCATTATATAATCCTAATTATATAATATATATCATATATTTATTAAATCCATAACTATATCCATCAATGTGTCATGATTCTGGAAAATGATTCTTATCACTACGTGGAGGCGATAGTCCACGTATAATGACAATCAGTTATTTTATCAATTGATGATAGGGAGGTGGAAAATGATTATGAGATAACAATTAAAATAATAATAATAATAACTCGGTATATTTATGATATTGGAGTATTACTTTTAGGATGTATATAACATATTTATAGTGTATGGATGGAGAAATAAAATTAATGTATCTCGATTAAGATTTTTACATCTTCTTTGGGAGTCCTCCTTTGGCATACACCTTAATACGTGAAAGATTGGTCTTAAGAGAATTCTAGGGTATCTATGATGAATGAAATGAATCTAGGAAGGTTTTTTGGAAGTATTTATATATATATAATTCTCAAAACTCATTAATAAGTGAGGATAGTATGTTCCCTTTTATAATTGAGTGAGAGGACGCACATCGAATTACATAAAATATTGAAATAATGTAATTCCATTTTACTTTTCAAGTGGATAAAAATGAAAAATATTTAAAAGTTCGTATAATATAGGTTAAAATATATTCAAATAATAATAATTATAGAAGTTTATATGTAATTATTACAATTATATCTTAGTATAAATCTCCTCCCCCACCCCTTGGGTAAACTCATTTTAACATTAACTATGGTAACAAATTTTTATAGTTTTACTATTAATTATGAAAAAATGAACATTTACTCATTAAAAAATTTATACATTATTATTCCAAATATAGAATCAATTATATAAAATTCAATTTCTATAAGTGGAGGTAATTAATTTTATATTAACCATGCAAAACATAATGAAATTTCATTTTTAGAATATTATTCCAAGTGTGTTTATTTATTTAAAATTGACATTAATTTTAGAAAATATATAAATTGAAATACTGAAAATGACGAAAACTAAATTGGATTGTTTTGATACTTTATGAAAATGATACATATGTCATTTCAAATGTGTATGAATTTACTCTGACCTCAATCTGATGTATAGTGTGACTAGTGTAACTATTAGTGTTACTTTTTATTTAAAATTGACATTAATTAAATTAAAAAGAACAAGTGACATATTGACAACCAAGAAAATGCATTCCTATTATTTTTATATTTTATTATAATGATCTATATGTCATTTGTGACAAGTAGGAATCAATAGAACCTCAATCTGATGCATGGTGTGACCAATATGACTCAACACGTCTATTATCAGTTGAAAATGGACATTTTAGTCCAAAATGTGTCACTAACTAAAATCCAATAAAAAATTCTATGATTTTCATCATAATTTATTAAAATGACGAATAAGTCATTTGTTATGTTTAGAAATCAGCATCACATCAAACTGACACATGATGCAAATGATATGACTCAAGTGCATGTTTCCCATTTCAAATGAAATTATAATAACAAACACAAGCGAAATAATCAAAACTGAGAAAACTTATTCATATTGTTTTGATATTTTAATAAAAATATCCAAAATCAAATTTTAATTTGTATGAATTATCATTGTCTCAATTAGAAACATAGTCTGATTTTTATAATTCCATGTTTGTTTATTTATTCAAAATTGACATTAATTTTAGTAAAAAGAATAAGTGGCATACTAAAAACTGATAAAACACATTCATATTATTTTGATACTTTAATAAAATGATCTATAATTCATTTTTGATGTCTAGTAATCAATCAGAGATCAATATGATGCACAGTGTGAGAGGTATAACTCCAAGTGTGTGTTTTTATTTAAAATTGACATTAATTTTAGTAAAAAGAAAAAGTGACAAAATGAAAACCAAAAAATTACATATTTGGATTATTTTGATAATTTATCAAAAGGATTTGTATATAATTTTTGCGGTATAGGAATCAACCTCACCTCAATCTGATGCATGGTGTTATCTATATGACTCCAAGTGTGTCTTTTTATTTATAATTGACATTAATTTTTGTAAAAAAACAATTGATATTCTGAAAACTAAGAAAAAATATTGAATTTGTTTTTATAATTTAGTAAAATGACACATGATTCATTTGTGATGTGTTTTAATCAATCCTACGTCAATCTAACGCATTGTGTGATCAATGTGAATCAAATTGTTAGTTATCAGTTTAAAATAGACATTTTTTGTTCAAAAAATGTGTCCCTCACTGAAGACTAGGAAAACACACTCTGATTATCATTATAATTTATAATAGTGAATCATAAGTCCTTTGTGATGTGTAGGAAGCTGTCTCACATCATAACAGCACACGATGTGACCGGTATGACTCAAAATTCATATTTTGAGTTTGAAATGATATTTTAGTAAAAAATAAAAAGTGACATACTAAAAAATGAACAAATGAAATCAGATTGTTTGGATACTTTAGTAAAATCATCCATAAGTAATTTTTATGTTTAGGAATTAGCTTCACCTCAATCTGGTTCAATGGGTGATCAAAATAAATTCAAGTGTGTGTTTATTTAAAATTGAAATTAATTTTTGTAAAAATAACAAGCAACATACTCAAAACATAGAAAATGCATTCAAGTTTTTATACTTAAGGACAATGATCCATAACTAATTTTTTATGTGTCAGAATCAATCACACTTAAACACATGCATTGTGTGACCAGTATAACTCCAAGTGTGTCTTTTTATTTAAAATTGACATTTTATTAATGTATTATTTCATATTAATTTTTAATTTATTTTTTATTGTATTATTAACATAATAATTGTTTAATTATATAGGTGGATTATTTTTCTTGGGTTGAGGTGATTTTTTTATCTATTGATACCATGGGAAGTCTTTTTTGAGAGGAGATCTTTGGCACCAAAGAAGATAAAACATTAATTTCTTTAAATGTTTAGGGATAGTAATTGTCAATGTCATTATAAAAAACATTGTTTTAAATTTATATGTTAGAGTTTTTTATATTCATTATGTAAAATTTATTTCAATTAAATTGTATATTTTTCATATCGGTTTCATGTATTTGTTGCTGTGTGCTATTATACAAATAACACACTACAGTTGGTTAGAGCATTATATTTGTTATTGAAAGCATTGATAAATGGGACACCCACTTTAACTCTGCTGAGGAAAATAACACTTTTTAGTGATGTTAAATTCCTTTTTTCATTTTGTTAAATGGAATATCTATATTAGTGGATAAAGGCACCATTTATCAGCACTAAAAATCATTGATAAAGGAGGCCTTTATCATCTTTTTTGTTAGTGGTGATAAAGTAAGTGGGATATTAAGGGTTATTTGGTTGTTTTCACATTTTATTTACCATTCTAGCACTAATATTGGATGAATTTTCATTAGTGTCTTATTCCCAAGATCATCATAGGTGTACCACTAATTCTTGGAGATCCTTCCAAGCCACCTCATCAATTCCTCTATCTCTAACTGATGGACACCATACCCTCTTCCTTATATTGATTGCTGCCTCTGCTAGACATGTATGAAACCCTTGCCACTCGCACATCATTTTTGATATTTACATGGATCATCATAATCCCATGTCATTCTCCCCCCTACATAAATCCATGTTCACCGGAGCTCACTCTATTTCATCCCTCCTAAAATCTTCATCACATGATCTCACTACTCATCCTCCCTCTTAGCATCACCATCCCATCTCACTATAGTCGACCACCTCTATGGATGTAATTTTTTATTTCTCACATGAGAAGAAAAGATAACAAGAGAGATAGAGAGGGTAAAATAAGGAACAGAGTTGGAGGGATAGAGATAGGATAATTTCAATCCAACCTCTTTGTCGATCTTCTAACGGATTTTCTTCTTCACCTTGATTTTTGTTAGAGATCTAATCCATCTACCCTAAAAATAAAATACATTGAATGTGGGCAATAGATTCAATAATGGACCCCCAAAAATTACTACATGGTTCGCGAATAATTATTAAATAAATAAACTATCTCTTGAAAAACACAAATATCAAAGTTGTTTAGAAATTATATTTAATTATATAATTCATGAAGAATAGAGAAGTGAAAATAAAAGAGACTTACCTTGATGGTGTATCATCATCACTTTGATCTGTCATCACATCCAATGGTTTATTCATCATCATCACATAATTCAACTATTGGTGCCACCACATATTTGATCGCACTCCTTTGATCTAATATCACCCCCACCTCCTCAATTACAAACCCTCTCCAATGCTCCTAGTCAAGATTTATTAAAATTTACTTAACTCTAGTATGTGTCCATAAAAAGGGTTTAAATTAAAGAAATTCCTTTGTATTTTCCAAAAAGTAATTAATTAATTATTAATGGATTTCTTTAAATGATGAAATAATGATTGTTCATACTCAGTAACCTCAATGAAAAGTAATTTTACACATCTATTAAGGTAATTCCTCTATTCCTAACATAGTAATGTTCTCATATTTCTCATAACAGACCCTGATTTAAGGGGAAACACAATTTCTGATAGTGGAAATGTGTGGGATAAAAATAATATGTTTATACGTAATATATTTTTATCGAGGCCTTTTCCAGGTAATAATTCTATTTTGTCTTAGCCATGGGGTAAAGACACACCCTATAATAAAAAAACTATTAGATGATTTTTTTGGTATTTTTTAGAGTAAATATACATTTTTACCCTTGGGGTTGTCCCAAAACATAAAAATTCAAAATTTAGCAAAGTCACATCTGAGAAAAATTCAGCTTACTATATCTACCCCTCCATAATATATTTTCATTATTAAAAAGGAAATAGTCAGAACTCCTCAACTAGGGAGCATGATATAAAATCATATGTGGAGAACAATCATAATCACATTATCATTCTTGATTAATGGATGAATGTGCTCTAAAAAAACTCACAATTAAACCATTTTTAGGGAAACATCATCTTCCATATACAAAGATACCATCTCTGGTCCATCCCAAATCATGTTTTTGGTGGAATATTTCCACCACTCAAGGTGATTATTTATATGCCTCCACACACACATAATTCCTTAACCTATGGTTGTCATACAGCATGGGATAAAATAAATTGGAAAACCACCAATATTTTTCCCAAAATGGTTTATTTCAAAAGTTATCTCAGGTGATAAGATCGTACTCCCTACATTTTAAGAGTGTTCAAGATAGTTATTGGATGAGAAAAATACACCCATTCTACATTCCAAAATGAATCACATCGAAACGATTTTACACTAACCTTAGAAGAGGTTCAAAGCACCATACTCACCCAGATTGATTTCATTTTTCCCTTCATTATTGCATACAAGGAACATGAACCAATATTTCTAGCTCAAGGCATAAAAGTGACATAGCCCATATTTACTATCCTCAACACACTACTATTGGTAATCCTATGTTCATGTCTTGACCTCTAATAATCAAATACCCAATATCAAAGACAAAATGGTTTTTTCGTAGTCTCTATTTAATAGAATCTATCTATGAACATATTAGAAACAAAAAGAAGCCTCTTAAAACAACTCAATAATACACCACTACCCATTAAGAGGCTTAATATTCCACAATCTAAAGTGAATGGCCTTAATTGTTTAAATGACCATGATCTATTGGCTCCAGGATCTATGATAACACATTACTATAGTAATCAAATTCCACAACCTCCCAAGAAAACCTCATCCACCACCACTTAATAGAAGGTTTTATATAATATGTACACTTATGAAGATACAATTTACCTTTTAGACTACAGATAATTCTCCCCTAGGGATTTATCCACAACGGATTTCCATTAAATTTCAAAATAAAAACACTAAGGAATGAACACTATCTACCAATAAAAGTGGGTGACTGGCTCCCCATCTTTAGGAAAACATTTTAGTTCCAAGGACCACTAAATCAATATCATCACTATAGACCTCTATCGCACGAAGTATGATATTGTGTCCACTATCATCGATCGAAGGTGATCATGTCTCTCTCTTTGAATGCAAGAATCACTGCTCCCAACTAGATACTCATGCAACTCCTTCATTAGTGGGATGAAGCGTCCTTTTATAAAATAATTAACCACAATTACACTACTAATCCACTAATAAATTTTCAATAGTAATGGAATTTACTTTATAATGACCAATACTACCCCATGAATCATGATACTATAATATTATAGTTTTCTGCATAGCCAGCACTCTCACTAAAATATAAGGAAAAAATTCTAAAACACCCAACATACTCCCTAATAAACAAATTCTTATAAGAGTTTGGTCTGCATTCCTATAAATTCCACAAGGATATCAAAATTCCAATAAACTCCATCCATTCACTTTCTTTGAAATGAAATTCGATTGACACACTAACCTCATATTAAGGGTCAACCTTATGTCACCCTTCAGAAGCATTTATTCACTCCCAAAAATTCATAATAATTGAATATCTAATCTATGTAGATAGAGAAAAAATATATCCACACTAACCAATGGGTATTCAATTTAATCTTTAATAACCACTCTTCACCAAATAACATTCAAGCCTCTCTGATGTTATCAAGTTCATTATTAAAAAAAATTACGAAACTACAAATTGCTAACTCCATACTTAAACAAGATTATCTTTATTTAATTGAATGGGGTGACTGTAATATGGTCATCATTAGTTGAAACTCTATATCTTAATGGGTATATCTAATAGCCTTAGTGGAATCATCAAATATTAAACATATGATGTAAAATAAGTAACTAGGGTTACTCAGAGTACTGAAAAATACACAAAACATGAATTGGATAGTCAACAATATATTGTGTATTGAAGGTAACTGAGGGGTTACTAAGGATTCATGATCCCCAAATAATTATGTACTTATCAAACTCTCCAACTACATCACCATATCAAATTACTATGATAGAGGTTATTCCCATCATTAAAGCATGATCGCTAGTAGAGGGAAATCTACACCCTCTTGTCTATCAATATCACACCATTAATCAGTTAACAAACTCCTCAATTTCATATTGGGGGGATCACCCGGGTATCCACATAGTTACTAAGTTGTATTACACCCTGGTATCTACAAAGTTTCCTAGATTACATGCACCCTAGTATCCATACAGTTTGAATGGGTAGTTATTGACCATATTCAAACCACCCTTGTGTTAGTGACCTCTTAAAAACTACCCTGAAATACACATAGTTCCTCAGAGGGGGTTATTGGGAGATCATTTCATGAGAATCTCACATGTCTATGGGAAAACTCATCACTCTTATCTTCTATAGAAGTTTCATCCACCAGGGTGAGAAAAAAACCCTAATGACACTCTCATCATCCAACCTGAACTCAGTCATCATCCATATGGAGATAAAATAAATTTCTATCTATATTTCCTCAAAAAATAGTACTAAATGGTAAAAATAACCATTAAATTTCATTCTACATATAAAAAAAATAAAATAGATTATTCGATTATTAAAAACATGCATCATGTGAAAAATATTAATTTCATTAAAACATTGATGAGAGTGGTTATATGATGGGATGTGGGGCTCATTCCATAAGTCAAAATTATATATCACATATTAGTATTGAATATTTTTTCATTATATCATTATAATTATGTCTTATATGAATTTTTAATATATATATATATATATATAATAAAATCAATAGGGGATTCACACACTGACCGCTATTTTGGATATCATTAATTTATTTTTTTATCATTATCTTTATTTAAAAAAATTGTTGTTATTCTTCCAAAGAACCTTGAAATAACAGTAATTATCCCAGATGTTTTGTTGAGATACTTTTTTTCCACCCTATCATAAACAGGTAGCCACTTACCACCCCCCCAACCTTTGACTTATGACTTCCCTCAACATTTATGACACCCCTGCCACTCATACACCATCATCGATCCTGGCACAGATTTCCTCGATATTTCATTTCTCTACCTACCCCTTACTGAAATCTTGATTTTCATGTGGTTTCTCCTCTCCTACCTTATAGTGTTGTTGTCACCTGAGCTTTCGAAGTCGCCTCCCTCATAGCACCACCAATCGATCACCATATTTTGATATCAAGTACAAATATGAGTTCGAGATCAAATTAATTATATATTTTATAATTAAAATTTTGAAAAAGTATCTTTATCAAACTAAGTCTATACTAGTCGAGTATGTTGATTGAGATTTATTTGAGCTCTAACTCAAGCTTAATTCATGAAATCAATACTCGATCAAGCACCGAGCAGAGCACGAGCACCGAGCCTAAGAACCAAGATTAAGCTTTAGTATAAAGATACTTAACTCAGCTCAACTCAACTCGATTACACGAATCCCACCCTTCATTGATCTAAAAACAAATTCAATCGTTCACATTGACCACATATATTTATTTAATCCATCTACCAAAAAAATAAAAAATATGACCTGAGGTTATAGGATTCAAGAACGAAGGTCTGACAAACACTATGGGATTCGGGAAGAATAATTAATCTAATAAACCACCATGTGACAAACACAAAGATCGAAGGTATTTAGAGATTAGATTTAATTATATAATTTATAAAGAGTAGAGATAAAATATACGTACCTCAATTGTGTATCACCATCACTTTGATCGATTATTACAACTATAGGGTTGTTCATCCTTGTCGTGTAATTCAATCCCAAATGTCATTGAGGATTCGATCATGCTTCTCTAATCCAACATTTGTTTCCACCCAAATATAATCCACCTCCATTTCTCTCATTAAGGGTTTATACCAAGTAATGAAATTTTATATAGAGGGAATATATTAAATTAATTGAAATTTTGTAATTTCCAAGGGGTTTCAAATCATTAATTCATTAATTATTTATTGATTAATTTCATTAAATAATGAAATTTTGACGGTCCATACTCAAGAACCATAATAAAAACTATGATTACAACTCTCTTATACCAAATATCTCATTTAGGATTAAATTCTGGTTTTAGACTTATCATTCATTAAATTTTTTCAATATAAATATAGTTACAGAGAATACATGTGTTCTAGATAAAAATAATAGTTTTATGATTAATATAAATTTATCGAGGCTCTGTCACACTCGCAATTCCATGCCAGTTAATCCAAGGGGTAAAATTCACACCCTAGAATCAATAAAATAATTTGGTTGTTTTTATGACGTGACCTTCTAGGGTTAATTTTCCATTTTACCCTTGAGTAGGTCTTGGGACATTAAAACTATAAATTAAGAAAATTATTGTCAAAGAAAAATCCCAGTCAATAAACATAATTCTAGAAGGATCAGTTGCATTGTATTTTCCAAACATAAAAAACTTTTTTACCTCATCATCATATTATTTCTATATACAGTTAGCATTTTAAGTGTTTTTTATTTTTATTTATTGGAAGAGTTTAAAACATGAAATATTTTCATGTAAACATTTACAATTTTTTGTTTTAACCTCTTATCAATTATAGAAAATTATAACAATATTTAATAACTCTTGTAGTAGTTCTATTTTTCATTTAACGTTAACTATAAATTTATGTCACAAATTGAATTAAATTATTTATATTCAATATGTGTGTGTGGGCGTGCACCCGCGTGCATTTAGAAACTCATATATTTAAAAACTACACACACATACACATAAATTTAGTGTTATCACTACAAAATATTTGAATTTATTCATTACTAACAAAAAGCACCGATGCAATGTACTTTTATCAAAATATTTTTAGTGAAGATAAATGGTGATTTTGTTAGGGCTTTTATTATCATTGATAAAAGTATGTCTTTTATCAGTGCTAAAACTCTTGTTTTTAACACTAATAAAAGTTACATTTCATTAAAAAAATATCCTTAATATCATATATCGATATATAAATGTATTTATCTTAATATGAATTTATTTTATTTTATAAAATTTTATTTATTTAATACGAAATATGTAATCACACTCAATCGATGAGTCTTCTATGACAACGACTGATGGGTCTTCTCCAACGCCCACCCCCCTGAGGGGTCTTATCAGGTGACAGTGGCCCCTTTCCCCTATTTTCTGGCGACCACCAACCCCAATCGATATTGAGCCCTAATCCCTTCCCCACTACCCAATACTCATGACTAACTCCTCATTTCCACCTAATTTTGTCTGAGTTTGACGATGTTAGGATCATATCCCTAACCTCTATATTTCTCATTGATCTCTCATTACCCCAGTGACCATCTTCCGCATAATCTGGCCCAGTTATTGTGAGGATTAATGTTTATTCATTTATGATTTTTATATTTTTTTACATTGATTTTAATAATTTTCATGTTAAATTTTTGTTCTATCAAATAATGACACTACCCACGTCAATGATTAAATTGGGTGGTGTTAAATTCACCAAAAAAGCCCAGACAGAAGAAAATCTTCTGACTATTTATAAAATTAATGAAATAATTAAAAAAATATATGGGAAGTGTCAAGTAATGGACTTTACATCATCCGTAAAACAAGAAGATAAAGATCATAATAAGACATGTCAATTACTTAATCAGAATCATCAGTATTTTCCCACTCAGATTGATATTTATCTTGATTGAAAATCTTTAGGATATTTGAATTGACCATATTGGACACTTTAGAAGATGATTTGGTGTACACAGTCCGTGGTAGGTGATAATAATCCTTCTATAGTCTTATCTTATAAGGATAAGGGGTGAATCCCTTGTTGTCAATTACCTTTTTCTTTCTATGAATAATTTCATCCTTATAAGAGGCATGACCACTTCTACCCAATGCTTTTAGGGGGTATTGGCCTTCACCCCTTAATCATGATAGATGTTTCCCCACTTCCCATATATCTTAAACGAGTAAATTATTTTATGAATCTTATTATGGCAATAAAACTTTAGATGAGTATAAAGTTGATTGGAACTATCATCATGTGAGGATGGGGGATCGTAAGGCACCAACTACAAGCATTATTTCCCCAAATGAGACTGTTCATAGAAATCTTGTGAAATATCCAGATGTTTCTTGACATTATCAAAATCTACCACATCCTTCTGTAATACCTCATCACCCATTTCAGGCACAGATTCATCGACATGAACATTCTTTTGGATACCCATGCCAGCTAAGAACTCAAGACCAGGCCCCATCTCCAAGGAGGAGGCTTGTCCCTTCAAAGCAGTATCCACAACATCAGAAGTAGATTTCCTCTCAAATTCACATTTTTCACTGAAATGGTCCACCTTATTTTTCACATTCAGATTCTTCCTACAAGATGAATCATGTTTCCCGTTTTAAATTGCAATGGGAGCGAACCATATTTTTACAGCATGTGTTTTTAACATGATAAATTTAATTAAAGTCAACAAAAAAATTAAGAATTATTTTATACTCCAATTTAAGAGGTATATCATCATCTAATACTGATATAATTATGATTAAAATTAGGTAGGTGCTTAATCCAACCTCCACCAAAACCCTAGCAAAGTTCCCAAATTTAGCAACCTCAGTGGATCTATCCATCTTGATTGAAATACCAACAGAATATGCAATATCAAATAGGATATTGGGATTCCATATGATATTGGGTGATGTTAAAAATTGATTTTAATTGCTTGATTAAATATTTATATCTTTATATAAGAATGTAGTGGGATAAGGGCAAAAATTCAATAATTATAGATAAAATCTATATTAATTTACCTCAAAACACACATTATAATGCCAAGGGTTTGAATGAATTTTTATATTATAAAATTGAAAACCAATAAGTAAATGGTAAAATAATGTGTTTTATTCCTAATTATATATTAATGTGACGTTTGAATATAAAAAGTATATGATCACTTTATATTGAAAAAATTTCTTAATGGGTATGTATGTTGTATTTGTCATGGTGAATCGAATTTTATGGAAAGTAAAAAGAATGAATATCCTATCAATAAAACACAAAGTGACCCACTAGAGTAAAATTTAGTTAAAAACTTCATAAATGATGCATTTGGACTTTCAGGATTCTAGGTACATGAATTTAATAGATCAACAAAACCTTTAGTTGATCCTGAGAAGGTAAATCTTTCCCAGAACTTTAGTGACCAAAAAATGAGTTTTATGAATTAGTTGAAGATGGAAAGTATGACCTATATGACTCATGTTACAGGTAAAAACTATTTTCTTTTCTACTTAATTTATATTATATTATGTTTCTCTACAGAAATACTAATAATGAAATTTCCACCATTTTAGAGTTTCTTCAAGATGCATTTCAGGAAGATGAGAGCCCAGTACCATTATATGAGATGAATAAAATCATTAAAAAACATGGAAATGATTATACAAAAATACATTCATGCCAAAATTATTTCATGCTTCATTAGGTGAAAGAGTCTTCTAAGGAATAATTCCTATGACTTCATAAAAGAAGATATAAGTTAATGAGAAATAATGGGATTACAAATTAATACAACACTATGAAGAATAAGAAGAAGAATCAAACACCCATAAAGTTATTATGTTGATTTCCTCTAAAACCACACATTAAAAAATCATTCATGTCATCTAAGACTGCATACAACATGAAGTGGCATGCTCAAGGTAGTAACAATTATGGATTGATGAGACATCCAAAATATAGGAAATCATGGAAGTTATATGATTCAATATATCTATATTTTTCCTAAAATCATATAAATTTATGTTTGGTATTTGATTCTTATAGTTTTAGACATATTGGTATTTTAAGTACTAATTATATAATATAGACAGTTATTTTAATCCCTTATAATCTACCACCATGGATGTGTATGAAGAAGACTTATTACAATATTTTGATGATTATTATTGGAAATAAATTTTTTTTGAAAAGAAATTGATGTGTACCTTCAACCACTAATCAAAGAATTATGATAATTATGAGATGATGGTGTGGAAATATATAATGATTCAATGAGAAAACTATTCAAAATTCACGATTCTTTAATGTGAAAAATTAGTGACTTTCCTATACTTGGAAAATTATTGGGTTTGGAAACTCATACTAGTTTGGATTTCCAGTTTGTAATTTTGATTTTGAACCGCAATGATTACCTCATTGTAGAAAATGGTATTTTATGTGTCATTCTTTACTTCATGATTCTTATCATAAATTCAGGTCTAACATGAAACAATTCAATGGATATGTTTAATTGATAAAAACATTAAAGGTGTTATCTAGTTTAGAAATATTCTGAAAATTAATGAATGTCAATGTAGAATTTGAAAAATGTAATCAGTTTAAAGATGGGGAAAAGGGTACATGATACAATATCCAAAGAAGCTGGAACTCAATAGTGGAAGAACATGAGTATATTTTTTAAAAAATTTTATCAAGGAATTAATTTAATACATCATAATCTTGACATAATTCACATTGAAAAGAATTTTTTTGAAAATATAATTTTTACATTGCTTAATAATAATGGTAAATCAAAGGATCATCGTAATTCTTGTAAGTATTTGGAATAAATGAATATAAAGCATGGTTTGTGGGAAAATGAGGATGGAATTAATCCTTCATCTTTTTTTACAATGAAAAATAATGATAAATAAGTATTCATTCAAACATTAAATAAAGTAAAAGATCCATATGGATATTCAATTAACATTTCAAGGTGCATTGACTTAAAAATTCAAAAGTTTCATGGATTGAAAATTCATGACTAGCATATTCTAATGATGAAATTGGTTTTGTTAGCATTACATAATACATTACCTGAAAATGTAACTACAACTCTAGCTGATTTTTATACCTCTTTCAAAGAGATTGGTGGAAAAAATTTAAATCCAACTAAACTTAATAAACATCAATAAATCATTTTTTTTGAACTTTTTAATTTGGAGATATTATTTCCCCCTTCATTATTCATTAACTATTAATTATGTTGAAGAAGATAAACTTCGTGGACCAATACACTATTGATGTATGTATAAAATTAAGAGGTATGTTAATTTTATTTTTAATTTCATTCATGATTTAAATTTTATCAAATCATTTTTCAAAAAAATTTAACATGTTTTTAATTTTTTTCATTGTGTACTTATATTTTCTGAAATCATATATGAGAAATAAATCTCAACCCAAAGGATCTATTACTAAAGGTTACATATATGAAGAGTATTTTATCTTCTGTTCTCGGTATTTGGATGGGATTGATGAAGGTATCAGGTTGTGAAGCTGAAGCCAGTGGGTAGGGGATTTAAAAAATATATCACCAGAGTGATAGATCTTTTATCCTTTGGTGATCCAAACCCTAGATTGGCCTATGGATCTCACATAAATTACATGGATCATATAAATTAAAAATAAACAAATTCCATATTTAAAATGAAATTTATTTGACTGTAGCTTGTTGTCGTTGACCGTCTATCGAAGGATGTAAAGCCAAACACCTCTAGATCATCCACACATGCTTCTAGAATCTGTACTCATTTTGTTCATACAATTCTAGGTGCTATCATAGAGCTCCATTGATCTATTCAACATCGCGAGGATCACCATGATATCTTTACTTTGATCGAGGAAGGCGATCATAGATCATTTTCTTAGAGAGAGGCTTTCACTGCAATTATGAATGCATGAATAGTACATGGAATGATCTTCTCTGTTACTATATATAGTGGATTCTCAAATACCACAAAAGGGTTCCCTAACCCCCATATATTTAATGGCCATTAAATAAGCAAAAATAATAAAAAAAAAAATAAACTACATCATTTATATTATTTATATTTTATCACATACATTTAATATATATTTAAAATATTATGTGCTAAACTTGAGTCATTAACTCAATTCGTACTTCCCACTAATATTAAATTATACATTAATATTAAAATAATATTTTTTTCATATAATATTATTCCTTATATTTACTTAAAATCTTTTAAATAATTTTAATAAATAAAATCAAACCGATTATTATATATTTAAATAATAAATAATTTATTTATTTTGCGGTGATCAATAAATCATGGAAAACTTCAGACCTCATGGGGGTGCCCACCATGTCCTATATAGCTTTCACCAAGTTAGGGAATATGCTCGAATGCACTATTTTGTGACCTTCTAGGCCATTATCTCGATAGTAGTGAATACCATTTAGAGACCAACAGAATATTCTAGAAACTCATCAACACCCCTAAATAGATAAAGAATAGTCATAGAAATGAAAACCAACCTATTAATATATATTGTATATTATAATATATTTTTCATTCATTATATCATAAATAATGATTCACACTTGTGTCATATTCCTTTATTTCTTTATTATTTATTGATATAACAAGAAAGATATACCTTCGACAACATTGGAAAGGGATTTATGAAGCTACTACCATCCTGATCAACCAATCCTAAGATATTACTTCCTCAACTCGAACGTGAAAAATTATATCTAGACCATTAAACCAACTCCATTCCACCAATGAAACATCCCACCCAAGCTACCTCACCAAAATTTAATTATCGTTGTTTTCTTTCCTTGATTCAAAGTACATGATCAAATGGAACACACTAATAATGATATCAAGTAAGGAGGCCAATACACATGTATATAGATATGAATATCCTATGACTCCTAAAACATGTGAGGTTATTATTGGTGAGTTTTTCCTCAAGATATCATCAACTAGAGATCACCAAGTGAAAACATCATTAGAATAATTATCGATGCTTATAATCCCCCATTACCTGATAGTTAGACATCGACTATGTCTAGTTAGTATGATGTATCTAGACAATATTCCATATATTTAATATTAAATTCATAGTATCTCAAGGTTATTATCATACCCTAGGATATTCTATAACCTTTTTATATAACAAATCATAATTGGAAATTACCATTTAAATAGTGGATACCGAAATATCAACACTATAATGCTAACAGTATTCATCCATAACACACTATATAGATGATATGGTGATAAAAAGTATATTTAGGTTGGGTTTAGGTCACCCACTATTACAACACATCCACTTTCACTAGATCCATCTTTCTAACCATCCTTATTAGCTATTAAATGATTAAGATCAAGTTTTTTTGGAGTTGTATCTTTTTTTTGGGTCTTCCACGTCTCTATTGCATGGTTATTCTGTTATGTGTGACCTCACATCCATAAGTAAGACTCCTCAAGAGATATGAACCCTCATTATATCATTTTATTCAATATTCAAACTAGACACCTTGGGTAGTAATGGTAATAGAATTATAATAATGGTAAATATTTACTTATTAGGTGTGATTCTAATAAATATAATAAAAATATTATTTATTTTATACTGAACCTTTAGTTACCATAGAAGTTGCAATGAACTCGGTATTTATAGATATGACTACCAATAGATTGTATGACATTTTCTCACTCATCACCTTAACCTGATGGTACAATTAGATCACATAGATCCTTAGAAGACTATTTTGTTTCCCCTAAAACTAGTATCCCTTCCTCTTCCCATACCAGGTATATATTGATTGTAATTTCTCTAGTACTATTATATTGTTCTAACTACTTCCCTTGAATTTATCGAAGATATAACTAATATTTCCTTAATATAATGTTCATGTAGAAAATAACATATCTTGTACATACCATGTAATATGTGATTAATCCATTTCCAAATCATATGGAACTATAATCAAAAACATAATCTTCTCCTATACCTATGCATGTATTCTTAGAGAGGAATATTCTATCTAACACTGGTAACAATACTCTCTCGAATTGTTCCAACTTTTATTTTTAAATACCATGTTAGAATTAATACTACTAACTAGGTCTAAGAAACTATTATATCTTCCTTGGAAAGATATTGTTACCTAAATCATAGGTTACTACATTAATTGAATCTATGGAATATTCCTTTTATTATTTAAGACCGATAATTTTTTCCATATGTTACCAAACATATTTCACCTAGAAAAACATAGTTCTCCCACTCACCACTTATAGACACATGGAAAATATTCTTTCCAAATGAATTTCCAATGATCTTTTTGCTTAATTCAATCCTAAACAAGATTTCAATAACTTTTACCCCTTATTGTAATTCAAGGGTTTCACCATCCCTTTTTGGTTGCATAGTATAGATAACTTCTATGATTGGGGGTCTTGACAACCAATTCTAAATAAAATGGTTACAAAAATTAGCTATGACACAGAAAGAATTAATGGATTTTGGAAAAAGGTCATGGAATTATGAATTGATCCTAATTGTTACCACACTTGTAACATCAATGTATTGTCTCACTTGAATATTCACCATAGTGTTCAAAATAATAACACCCATATAATTTGATACATAGAATCCATTATTTAATTATAATTAATCTTGTCAGTATTAGCTTATTTTCATATACTACTTACTTGTATGATTTATTATTCTCAATGAATAATGTATCACCAGTCATAGTTAATATAAAACCATCACCATTGTTTACCTAGTGTGTTTCTTCAAAACATTATTCTTACAAACCTCTTGTGCAATTCATTCCTATGTCAACTATTTTTTGCATCTTTGGAATTTAATATATCCAATTCAATCCTTCTACCAGTATCTCAAGTAGAAATGTACATCCTTTTGTATAAATTTGGTCTGTAACTTGACTATCTATTTTCTATCTTATGGATTTCAATAATTTCCTTTTATAACATTAGGATAATTACTATAGACTCACATTGTGTTTTACATGATGAAATTTTGTTTTTATCATAACAAACTATTTTTATATAAACACATTTTTTAATGATATAATGGTTTTACATCATACTACAACTCATATGATATATTTTAGTCATTATAGTTGGAAATTGTTATGAGATAACACCATTATTTTCAATGTATTCCTTGAAAATAATGGATGTTTCTGAAATGATTATAATTCTCAACATTGATATTCCTTTTACTAACATCATTTCTTTGATGTGTATAATTAAATGTGAATTCATGAATTGATCCATGTTTAATTTTATTGATCAATGTTTGTATGTCAGTCTCATCATTGATCCCCCATATTAATATCATAGCTTTGACGTGGATAAGGTAGTGTGCATTTAGGAATTAATCAACACTTCATTATATTGATAACTGAATGCTTGGTCAGGATAATCTTCATCATACCAATGAGAATAAAATCATATATTTGGACCATGCACATTCCATACTTTACTTTTACATTCCTTAATAAAAACCTAAATGAAATAATGAAGTATATTGGACACTATATTACCCTTGGAATATTTTAATCTCTCTGGCTGAAATAATATTCAAATCTTTGTGGAATTCCTTTATTTCTAATGGTTTATTTATCCGAACTAAATAAGTAAATAAGTCAATAATACCTAAGGTGTTTAGGTCCATTGAATATAAGTGCAATACTAGGTATATGTGTAATAGTCTATTTTAGTTTTACTTGGAAAATAATTATCTTTCCACAACTGGGTATATAGGTACTATATTTTATATTCATCGAGTATTGTTAGTGATACATGTATCAGTAAACCATTGGTTGAGTATGAGACACCACATACAATATTCATTCCTCAAATGGAATAGTCTCTCATTATTTCCATTAAACACCTGATATTAATTTTTTAGTTATACTTAACAAAATTTATACTATAATCAATAAATTAGAAATTAGAAGTTCTTTTCTTCTCACTCATGACTTAAGAACCACCCATTCTCAGCCACTTTTATAATTCACCTTACTTCTAGTAATTTTTCTATACTTGGTTACTATATTTTGATACACATATGTGATATTATTATTATATTTAATATAAAATAATCATGATAGAGAAAATATTTATAATTGATTAATAAAACTAAAGAAGAAGTGATTAATTTTTTTATTTAATTCTTTTCTTTATATTTGATCTTTGAAATATTTATTTCATGGTATGTGAAAAAAATAACCTCTTGTTTAATACATCTTTTCTTTGAATGATCTTTTCATTTAAGGACATTGTGAAGGTGCCTTTGATTCCACTCTTTTTATTGTCCTTTTCACCTTGTCTTTCAAAATTCTTCACCATAAGAACTAAAGTCAAAAAAAAATTAATGTTCTTTTTACTTGATGAACTTTACCTAGAAGGTAACAAAGCATTTTATCCATAACATATATTTTTTAATATTAAAAAAACTTGAATAAATAATTAAAAATGATATTAAAAATGGATCCATTGAAAGATCATGATCCATCATTCAATTTAAACATATGCATTGTAATAAGCACCTTATTTATATTTTGCCTCACTTTCTCTTTGAAAGCTTCTCAGAGATGAGACAACATGTAAAATGATCCATAACCTGATATTTTATCCATAACTCACCCTAGATATTGATGATATAATCATGAAATAATGATCATATGAATCATACATGAGTCTTCTGTAAGCATTTTTAACACCCTCTATTCTTGAGGTGGCATAAAAGGCATTGGTATCCCTAACACCTCAATTTTTTGATGTTATAGAACTTTTCACAAGATTTTGTACAACTATTTGGAACCTCGTACCAGTTTGGACATTTTTTCAATTTTAACGATGTGTCTCTTCTAGTATTACATTACATTTTCTATAAAACAAATCTATAATATTAGTAATTTTATATTGATTTTCAATATAGACACAACTAATTAATTAAATAAATCAAAAAATTTCTCTCACTTTTTTATCTAATTATAGAAACCCTATATACTAGAATCAGAATACCCTATTTCTTGAGTATTCTATTTGAAAGGATCCTTAACCCTCTCTTCGTAGTCCACAATCTATGGATATGCCACTACATAGAGCATTCAAGGTATGTGTTTTTCTGTCCAGCCACATTAACTCATAGATCCTTGATCTGTTAAGTGAAGTCCCGACATATTAAATCATTAAAATGATTTAATCAATGCTTCCCTCTAAATTTTCAATAAGTTATCTATAGATACACCTTTTCTACCAACATTAGTTAAGTCAATATATTGTTCACATAAGAACTCCCCAGTAGTATGAGGCACCCTCGACTATGGATGATCAAGTACCCTGAACACCAGATTGTGTTCAAATTTAAACAATAGAATGTTTATTTCACTTAATTTTTTGTGATGGTTTTTTGTATTTTTATCAATGAATTTAATCCATTTTTTAGAATTTTAGGGCCAAAGTCTCATTTTATTATTAAATAAAAGACCTCTTTTGACTGGGTAGAGGGAGGACGATTACATAGCCCGAAGGCCTATGTCCATGTGGCCTGAATACAAGGATTCAAAGCCCATTTTTTGGCCTAAAGGGCCCTTCGGTGAACAATACTTCTATAGTACCAAGGCTACTACAGTACCTGCTATAATACCTCCACAGATATAGTTCCTGATATAGTGTCACTACTATTATAGTTTCATTGTGCTCACAACTAGAAATTAATATCAAACATTAATTACATATTTTTGAATTTTACTATATATTATTTTATGTGTTTCCCGCTGTTATGAAAATGGATAAAATAATAAACAAATGCATAAATAAAATATAAATACATGACCAGTATTGAGCATCTAGTATTGGTTGACCCATTTAATATTAATGAATCAACCATGACCTATGGGTATCGTACCAGAGTCGTAGCTTGCCTCACATTGTATCTCATCCTCATACATTATTTCCAATTCTCATTAAGATTCGTCCTCGCCTAGGTGTTATCTTCATCTTACATCATCATCTTTAGGGTTCAAAAATACTCTCACATAGGTGATGGGGTCTTCAATGTACAAATTATAGATAAAAATCTTTTATCTAGTAATGAATACCCTTATACATATTAAAACGAGGAAAAATGGATATTCATAGACAGTATTATTTAAATTCATTTATCAAAGGAAATTAAATAATTAAATAATTAAAAAGATTAGAAATAAATAAGTTCAGTTAAATAATCAAGACCAGTAAGGATGATAAAATTAAATGCTATAAATTTAAGGTATGAGGCCCTTAAATAAATTACATGAATTAAATGGATTCAAATAGTTTACTTTTATTCAGCCTAGATATTAATTTAATTTTAATTCCAAAAATTAAATTAATTAATTAATTTAACTTAATCCCCAAAATTAAATTAATTATTCAAATAATTAAATTTATTATTTTTATAATCTAAATTTGATTAAATTAAATTTTATTATATTTTACTGAAAAAGATATCTAGATCCTGAAACCCCATGCAGGACCAATCTAGGATGGGCCATCCCCACACAAGACCGTTTTGGGTCGGGCAGTGCCCATGTGGGAATATACTGGGCATAAAGGACCCACCCTAACCAATTTTGGGTTGGGTGGATCTTCCCATTCATTTTTGGGCCCATACTAGGTGGGTATAACTCAATTGTGGTCTAATCTTTTTGTTTCTTTGAGTAGATAAGGAAAGGGTACCTCAAGCGGGGTCGTGTGTGACAGGGGAAACTTCTGCTGTAGTTTGGGAGTGGTCTACCGAGTGGAATGTGGTGGAAAATGGTGGTGGTGCCACTCTGGAGTGGTGGAAAAGGAGTTGGTGGTATCTGAGAGTGGAAGCATTCATAGGTGGTCGTGTGGTAGTGACCTGGGGAGGACCAGTCGGGGCTCGATAGAGCAGAGTAGCGGCGGCGCATAGGCATGGCCAATCTGATAGTGACCTTTGGCGGGATGTGGCTAAAAAACAAGTGTGGTGAGAGAGATCTAGCATAGGGTAGCTCCATTCCATAGTGGGAAATTATGTCTGGTGTACCCAGGGGAGGTGGTGGTCAGCTCAATGGCACTCGAAATAAACAGTGGAGCGATGTGATTGACTAGGATGAGCACATCGCTAGGGTTGGGGCCAAC
The DNA here is from genome assembly GCA_963277665.1 of Viscum album. Taxonomy (NCBI): domain Eukaryota; kingdom Viridiplantae; phylum Streptophyta; class Magnoliopsida; order Santalales; family Viscaceae; genus Viscum; species Viscum album. The sequence goes on along the minus strand of OY728140.1, from coordinate 490,741,095 downwards.
ATGGGAAAGGATGGGATGATGGGTGGAGCAATGGTAGGAGAAGGTGATCCAACGACCTTGGGAGGAGGAGGTCATTGGGTCAGAGATTTAAAAAAATTATCACTGTAGTGATAGAACATGTCATCTTTGGGATCCGAACCCTGGTATATTTTGCAGATTTCATGTGAAATAAAACAAGCATATAAATTAAACTAATCAAATACCTTGTTTGAAAAAATGTTTGTTCAACTGCCTCTCATTACTGGTGACGATTTATTAAAGGATCAGAATTGAAACCCCTCTATAGCATCCTCACAGACTTCTTGATTCTTCACACACGTTGTTTATCAAATTCTATGTGTTAGCACAGAGCTTCAATGGTCTCTTTGAAATCATGAATTTCACAACAATCTCTTGTATTCAATATATGAAGGCGATCGTAGAACATTCACTCAGAGATATGGTTTCTCTCTCTAGTATGTAGGGGAGACAGAAGATCTCAATAATGAATGCATGAATAGTAGATGGAATGAGCTACACTCCTGCTATATATAGAAGATGATCAAATAATCGAAAAGGGTTCCCCGACTCCCATACATTTATCATCCACTGAAAAAAATAAAAAAAATTATGATTAAATAAAATTCATCATAAATATTTTTTCATATTTTATCACTTACTTAGAATATATATTAAATATATTATGTGATAAACCTGAGTCATTAACATAACTCGTACATCCCAATAATATTAAATAAATCTTGAATATTAAAGTAATATGTTTTTAATGGATGGTTCTAGGCTTTGTGGAATTGTAAAGAGGTGGGAGATATATTAAAATTTATTATAATAATAATTGCCTAAAACCAAGGGTGAGGATATTGTGTGTAAAATTTGTAATTATTTTATTTAATATTTAAAAATTCATATACCTGGTCCTAGGAACATTTCTCATTGGCGAATGTTGATCATCCTAAAATACCCTTTTGGATTACCTTCTTTGTGTTGTGAGGATCCAAGGCTAAAATCCCTCTAGTAGTGATCCACATGTTCTCTTATGATCTCTAGGATGCACCACTCGATCTCTGGGTACTATTGTCACTACCCAAAAACTGGGTTTTCGCAGCGCCACACTTTATCAATGCTTTTTTTAGAGCTGATAAATGGGGGCTTTATCAGTGCTTTTTCCTTATGCTGATAGAAATGTATATTTCAAAAAAATCATAAAAAATAAAAACACAAGTAGAGTTAGGGAAGTACATTTAGGGTAGCATAAACATGATTTCAATTATTCCAATTATTTTTAATTAATCCATATTTTTTAAAAAAAATCATTAATTTTTTAAAAAACTAATTAATTTATTTTGATTTTTATTCATATTTTATTTATAAAAAAATTTTAAATTTGAATTCTCTTAAATAAATTATTATTAGTTCATTAACGACATACTTTTAAATGAATAAAATATTATAAAAAATATTTACTTACTTTTTTGACATGGGTATTCTATATTTATAAGTAAAATTTAAATATTTGAAATTCAGTTTATTAAATTAAAAGAGTTATGTTAGATAAATAAGTAGTTAAAAATAATAGGGTAGAGTTAAGGTTGTGAATTTAAAAAATAAATGGATAGAGGTTAGAGTTAGATTTTTGTAAAAAAAATAAACAGGTTAAGGTCTCTACATCACATTTTTTGTGGGTATCCAACTCATTGTATTATTTATTTATTATTCAATCATTTATAATAGAGTCTGGCCCAATGATAGTGGTTTGGTTGGGTATTTGCGTGTAGATACCCAAAGCTTGATGTACATGTACATTACATTACTTTTCCAGAATACTTAATACATAACAAAAACAGAAACACAAGGACCGTAATAGTTTAGTGTCTTTGGATACTCGGAAAATAATCTTCTAATCATGGTGAAAGATCTTCAACATATCCCATAAAGATCTTCCCCTTTTTATTTTCTTACCTAAAACCTTTCTTTAAATCCTAGGGAAAAGAAAACATATAAAGGGTGAGGTCAAATGCTATGTAAGGGTAAACAAAATAAATATCTATCACATCATATTCATAAGAACGTAACATTTTGGAAATCTTAACCTACAAAAGAAATCATAATTTCTTAACATGGGATAAATCATAGTAGTGAAATGTAATCCCAAAAATCATAACATAAAACATGAAACTTTTTGGAATACACACATAATCATAGAGAATAATTTCTTATTAGTCAAGACTAATTTCCAATACTATCTTAGCGGACAAAGTCAATTTCTAAACCAGGTTCACTCCTCGTTTCAGTCATGTTTCACTGAACTGGATTAACCTGCCATTCCAGACAGGTCTATCTCATGAGATATGAATCCTTACCCAATGCATTGGAGGGAGATATAGGTCCCACCCATATCATACTGATACCATTCTTATGTGTTCCACAAGATCATAAATCATACATCATAGCATAACCCATGAAATAAAAATGGGATTCTTAAACATCATGTCATCATAACATAAATCATTTAGGATAAAAGAACTTAATAAAAATAATTCCATCCTAAAATAATCAAATAAATGTGAAAATAGGGATATAAATATAACCCTATATTATCTTATATGGAAAATAATTTTGATAAAATTCTTGAATTCCATTCTTGAGGAAAATATCCTTTCTAGTTCAAAAACATTTTTCCTTTCTTAACATGTCATAAAATTTTAAACTAAAAGAAGTTGATTAAAAAGAAACTTGAAAACCTATAAAGGACGTTTCATGGAAATAATTATCTATGAAATCATAAAAATCCATTCAAGATGTATAAGTTAAAAAATCATTCTTCTCGTACTTTGGCAGGAAAAGTCAAAAAGTACATCGTACAAAAAACGACAAAAGATTCCTTTCTTATCTTTTACTAAAAATTCACCGAAGGATAAAATTGGATTTAATAAATTGTAGGAGTATAGAAATAATATTACATATTGACAAAACATGGATGTGGATGATAAATATTCCCCAGTAAAATTTGAAGTAAAAATAATCTCGGACAAAAATTGAGATTGCGAGATTTTCCCTTACATTTGGTCTGATTTTCTTCGTAAGTGTCCGAACCTCTGGTATAATGATTTAAATAATGTCACTGACTTATTACAGAATCATACACATTGTTATGATATCATATATTGTCATATTCTTGACTTCTTATTAGTAATATTTCATTGCTACTTGTTATTCGGGTGTTTATTACTTTTTGTTCTTATGTGTGTTTTGTCGAATAAATTCTTATTCTTCTTTTTTAGGTCATATATAACTAATTTATATAATGGTATTAGTGTAATATATATCATATTTATTCATTAAATTCATTTATATAATCATAATTCGATGAAGATCATGTAGAACGAGTCGCATCACATCGTGGAGACGGTATTCCGTACGTACGCACGAGCGATGATATCATTCCCATGATCGTGGAATTGTATTGGAGTGTATGTATACTATTTCAGAATAAATATCACTTTACAATAATCATATATAGCTAGTCTCTAAACCATTATACCCATCCAATTAAGGTGGTGGTGGAAAACAGATTACACAACGGTGTGGAGACGATATTCCGTACGTACGCAAGCACGGTGGTTTCATTTTCCATAGGATGGATGGAAGGTGAAATAGGGTTGTTTCATATTTATAATAACATATCATTATATGAGTGATAATGATGTTATTACTTAATAATGAAACAACCCAAGAAGAAGAAGTAGAAGAAGAAATAAAGTTGAATGAATCGGTAACGAACATTACATCTTCTTTGAAGCGCCTCTTCTTAACCTCCTCTTAAGGAACTAAATATGGCCGTTGAGGAAGACCAAGACCTCTAGGATGTTTATAGGAAAGTGGAGAGAAGAAATGGTTAGGTTTTATCCTATCTTGAAGGCTGAAAGTGGTGTGAGGAAGAGAGGGAGGAGGTTCCCTTTTATAAGGGAGGAGAGGGGCACCTTTGGAAAAACTAAAAATATTATTTTATTATAATGTAATATTCGGTTTTTAATAGCTCCAAATTGATTTATTTATAAAATAAGGTGGTTATGGGTCAAATTACTCTCATAATATATAATTTAGACAAGTTTAGGTTTCTATTTTAACCTTATCATTTAGATTTAACTTTAAGTTAGATAATTTATCTTTTACCGTGTCTTCTTGTTTTCTTACACTATAAGGTTAATAAACTAACTATAACAAGCCAAAAAAACCCAAAGTTGTTTATTATTAATATATATAACGTTATCCAAGTCATTTGGCCGATACTTAGATTTTTAGGAATAAAATAATAATTAATAATATAATATTTTTTTAAAAAACTATTTTATGTGAATTTTGACACTATTTGGTAATTGATTTCTGTAAAATTCATAACAGAATGATTATTTCAAAAAAAGTTAATTAAATAAATACTAACATGTCATATTAACCTATAAAATTATGGTAATTTATAAAAAGTCTCAAATTACATTTATTTGGGTATTTATAACATCAATTATGTCAGTATTTCATTAATAAGATAACTACTCCATCATCATTGTGTCATAAATATATTAAGTTATTTAATGTATAAAAATTGTAATTATAATACCATTATGTAGGAAATCTTTTTATATTTCTAATTAATATTTATAGTCAAATGTTTCTTATGTATAACCCTATATTAAAAATTATATAGTTATTAAACTTTGATTTTAACTATTTTAACCCTTCTTTAAATAAAATAGTATTAAATGTCCTAATCTAATCCCTGTGGGTCTAAATGGTCATATTTTATTACTATGGCTGTTTTTGGTCGAATTAAACTTATCCAATAGAATTAGGACATGTGTTAGGGTAATAATAATATAATTATTACCCTTAATTACCCAATTTACTTTTAATCGTGGTAAAAAAAGTAAAAAGTTACTATTCACCAAAAATTATTTTCATCTCATTGAACCACATTTTAGTTCTTGATATTAACCATGTCTCTAAGATTTTTTAAATTCCACTCATAGAAGCGGTAAAATTATGTTTTTTTTGAATTGGAAAATTCCCCTAGGAGGTGGGTAAAAACGGTAAAAAGTTCAATAAAATTTTAATATATCTAGAATTATTATAAAATGACTCCAATGAATTACTTTGAACTTATATAGGTATTATGTATCAATTTTTACCTAAAATAAATTTTAATAAAATAAATAATTATTTAAATAAAAAGTCGGTTTTTAAATAGTAACCTAGTGTTTTCACTATTAATCAAAAATTGAATGTTTTGAGAAAAATACCAAAATTTCACCCTATGCTAATTTCGATATTCCAAATGCAAAAATGAAGTAAATATTGAAAGATGAAATTTAGAAAATTTCAAAAAGTGGGTATTACTATTCATAATGGCTAATATTAGTAATATTTTAATAGCATATCGTTGTTTAGTGAAACTCGGTATTGCGTACAATGCAAGCTATCGAGTATGGTCATGGATGCGTGTAAAGCAAGTAAAGCTAATGTTGTGTATAGTGAAAGATTTATTTGATGATTTATATAACATAAAAACAAAATATTTCTCATAAAAATATCAGGTGTTACATTCTACCCCCCTTAAAATGAATTTCTCCCTCGAAATTCGTTGCTTTGTAACAAACAGATGAGGATACCTCTCCCTCATAATATCCTCAAGATACCATGTAGATTCTTATAATTTGTGGTTCCTCCATAAAACTTTCACCAAGAGAGTGGTCTTGTTCTGTAGGACTTTTTCACTATGATCCAGAATCTCTATTGGCTGTTCTTCAGAAGAAAGATCTTGCTCCAGCGCTACAACTTCTGAGCTGAGTACATGTGAAGGATCCGGTATGTACTTTCTCAGGAGAGATACATGGAACACATCATGATCTTGAGAGAGATTAGGTGGAGGTTCCAATCGGTACGCTACCTTCCCAACATGATCCAGTATTTCAAAAGGATCGATATACCTAGTGCTCAGCTTTCCCTTCTTTCCAAATCTCATTACTCTCTTCCAAGGAGATATTCGTATGAACACTTTATCAACCACTTCAAACTCTAGGTCTTTTCTTCGGTTGTTGGCATAACATTTTTGTCGACTCTGAGCAGCTCTTATGTGTTTTTGAATAGATCTGACCTTCTCTACCATCTCATCAACAAGATCAGGTCCTAATATCTTTCCTTCCACAACTTCATCCCAGCAAGTTGGAGTCCTGCATTTCTTTTCATAGAGAGCTTCATAAGGGGCCATATGAGTACTGGAGTGAATGATATTATTATAAGAAAATTCCACCAAAGGTAGGTGTTGATCCCAAACACCTTCAAAATCTATAGATCAAGCTCTCAACATATCTTCTAGAGTTTGAATTTTCCTCTCAGACTGGCCGTCTGTCTGAGGATGATAAGCAGTGTTGAAACTCGACTCTGTATCCAGAGTATGCTGAAGACTTCGCCAGAACATTGAGGTAAACCTGTGATCCATATCAGATATAATGGAAAGTGGTACTCCATGAAATATTACCCCTTCCTTTACATATATCCTTGCATGATGATCCAGAGAGAAATCCTCTCTAATAGCAATGAAGTGTGAAGACTTTGTAAGACGATCAACTATGACCCAAGTAGCATTATTGCCTTTGGATGTTTTAGGAAGTCCAGTGACAATGTCCATAGTGATGTTTTCCCATTTCCATTATTGTATGGGTAATGGTTGTAACATCCCCTTATAATTCTGTCTCTCAGCATTAACTTGCTGAGAAACCAAGCATCGAGAGACATATTCACAACATCTCTTTTCATGCCATCCCACTAGAAGTACTCTTTTAGGTCCCTATACATCTTCGTGCTTCCAGGATGAATAGAGAATGAAGAACTATGAGCCTCATCCAGCAGCTCCTTCTTTAATTCTCGGATGGGAGGAACACAAACCCAATTCCCGAACCTTATTATCTCATCACAATCAAGGTTGAATTCAGGAACATTTCTCACCTTCTTTTGTAACTCTATATCTTCTTTTTCTGCCTCATTAATCTGCACATGTATAGATGGTTGAACATTCATTTGAGAAAGATACGATTTTCCCCTTGCATTATAATTCCAAGATCCATCCTTTTTAAATCCATAAATATTGGATATTTTATGATCCTCATCATGGATAACCTAGCATGGTCTTGTCGACTTAATGCATCTGCCACCTTGTTTGGTTTCCTAGGGTGTTAATGAATTGAGCAGTCGTAATCCTTAATCAGCTCCAACCATGCATATTCAGCTCCTTTTGTGTGAAAATATACTTTAAACTTTTATGATCAGTATAAATATCACACCTTTCTCCCTAAAGATAATGCCTCCATATCATTAATGCAAAGATTACCACAGCTAACTCCAAATCATGAGTTGGGTAATTTTTCTCATGGATTTCCAACTATAGTGAGTAATAAGATATCACCATATCATTTTTTATAAGAACACACCCTATCCCCTTCTTAGATGCATCACTGTAGATCATAAACATTTCTACACTACAAGGAAGTGTGAGTACAGGTGCACTGGATAACCTTCTTTTCAACTCCTTGAAATTCTCTTCACATTCCTCCATCCACACAAACTTAACTCCTTTTTTAGTCAACCTGGTGAGTGGATTAGATAATCGTTAAAATTTATTCACAAAACGTCGATAATATCCAGCCAAACCAAGAAAACTTCGGATCTCAGTTACTATTGTTGGTCTCGACCATATTTCAATAACCATTGTTTTTGCTGGATCCACATATATCCCCTCTTTTGAGATTATGTGACCCAAAAATGCAACTTTTTGAATCCAAAATTCACACTTGGTAAATTTGGCATAAAGATTCTCCTTTCTCAGGGTCTTCAATATAATTCTCAAGTAGTCTTTATGTTCTTCTTTTTCTTTGAATAGAAAAGAATATCATCTATAAAGACTACCAAAAACTGATCAAGATAGTCTCTAAAGACTCTATTCATCATATCCATGAAGATAGTAGGGTCATTAGTAAGACCAAATGGCATCACTATAAATTCATAGTGTCCATACCTTACACGGAAAGCTGTATTTGGTATATCCTACCTTTTGAACCTTAATTGTTGATACTCGGAATAAAGATAAATCATAGAAAAGTATTGAGCTCCGCGTAGTTGGTCAAATATGTCAACAATGCGTGGGAGAGGATATTTTTTCTTAATAGTGATCTTGTTAAGTTCTCGATAATCAATGCAGAGTCTCATTGATCCATCTTTCTTCTTAACAAACAGAACAGGTGCTCCCCAAGGTGACGCACTAGGGAGTATGAATCCCTTATCATGATTCTCTTGGATTTTCTTATTCAATTCCTACAACTCAATTGGGGCCATTCTATAAGGTGTATTTGAAATTTGTAAAGCACCCGGTACGAGTTCTATTGAAAACTCAACTTCACGATTTGGTGGAAGACCAGGAAATTCCTCTGGAAAGACATCATCAAACACCAGTAAAATGGGCATATTCTTAATCGTGAGTTTCTCTCCAACCATTTGAGATAAATGTCCTTCACATAGTGGAATCAAAACCCATAAGATGGAAGAAATTTCCACCGAAAGGTTATGTTTATATTTTCATCGATAGACGATCATAGATTGATCTGGAATATGAAATGTGGCTTCCCTTCTTTGGAAATTGATATGAGCTCCATATAAATAAATCCAATCCATGATAACAATCACAAAAAATTCCACTATAGGAAGGATCACAAGATTTGCAGGGAGCACTTTCCCAAAATCTTCAATCGAAGAAGAATTATAAACTTTTGATGCGACTGTTGTGCCATTAAGAGTTGTCACAGCTAACTCAACATATAATTGTTGAGGTAATATGGCGATACCCTTAGAAAATTCTTCAGAAATAAAAGGGTGGGTGGATCCAGAATCAAATAAAACATTTTCTACATTAGAGTGGATGGTATGTGTACCTTTCACCACTTCATTATCGTACTCCACATCGCTAATAGAAATTGCATGTGAATTTCCTTTGTCTTTGGCCTTAAGAGTTTGTTGATGTAGATCATCATCATGAAACCTTGGATTGGGGCATTGATTAGCATAATTCCCCATTTCTATGTACTTGTATCATTGATGTGGAGGAGGTGCACTCTGTGTAGCCTTTTCTTTGTTCGCATCACTAGACATATTCTTCTTATCATTACGACATTCAAATGCCCGATGACCTTCCTTTCAGCATTTGAAACATTTACTTTTCCCTTTAAGACAACTCCCTCGATGTTTCTTTCCACACTTTGAGCATAAGGGAAAATCATCTTCTATTCAGTGTGGTATTTAGATTTTCATTTAAATTCCATTTTCCTCATCATATTAAACCCATATGACTGATGGTTTACTCCAATATCCATCTCAACATTGAGTGCACATCGAACGATTTCCTTGTATCTATTGAATTCCTTTATTGATAACGCCCTTCGAAGACTTGGTTTTAATCCACTAAAGAATTGATCAATAATACTCTCAGGTTGGATAATAATCCCAGAAGCGTACCTTGCAAGTCTTGTAAAATTTGCTTCGTAGGTACCAACAGATTCATCATCCTTTTTCCTCAGTTCAAGAAACTCCTTCTCCATCATTGTTCAAAGAATAGGAGGGAAGTACTTATTGAAAAATATTTTCTTGAACTCGTCCCATTCTATGTTCTCAATTTCATCTCTTGGCCTCGTATTCTTGATAAGATTTCACCATTGATCAGAATCACCTTCCAAACGATACACTACTAGATGAATTTTTCATGTTCAGAACATTGAAGAACTGAAAATATCTTTTCAGTAGTACTGATGCATTGTTCCGCAACTAGTGGATCAGTAGACCCACTGAATGAGGGTGGACGCTGCCTCATGAAGGATTCAACAGAATTTTGCTCCTTATTTTGCTTGTTTGGAAGTCCTGCATGATTCATAGCTTGAGAAAGTTGTGTGATCATGGCTACAAGATTTTTCATTCTAGCTCCCATATCGTTTGGTTGCTCAGGGGGACAATCATTGCATTGCCCGTCGCATTCCGCATTAACACGGTTCCTTCTGGGTCCAGCCATTGACTAAAACCAAGAAGAATAGTGTGGACAACACTAATTATAATAGGAAAACCACATAATCAAGAATAATATTTCATACTTAAGGTCTTATCATAGGTTGTTCGTGGCCATTTTAAAACACTAAGATTTTGTTCTATACTTAGAGTTATCCTTAGGGTTCTTACTAATGCTTTCACATCCTAGTTTCCAAAGGTTGACTATATCTTTCCTCTGATACCATCTTTAACGACCCAAACATTACATACATTATTATTACTTCATAATTTAATCACACTTATTACAATATATAACAAAACCATGAAAGGACCGTATAGTCATAGTGTCTTTAGAAACTGGGAATCATAAAAAACCGGTTCATAAGGCATCTACATTGTCTCCCATTTATTTCATCATATCTAGAGTCCCTTTTAGCATATCCAACATAATAACCTTATTCCTGACCAGGGGAAAGAAAACATACAAAAGGGTGAGCTCAAACTGCTCAGTAAGGGTAAACAAAAGAAATATCTATCACATCATATTCATAAGAACATAACATTTTAGAAATCTTAACCTGCAAAAGAAAGCATAATTTCATAAAATGGGATAAATCATTATAGAGAAATGTAATCCCAATAATCATAACTTAAAACATGAAACTTTTTTTCATACACACATAATCATAGAGAATAATTTCTTAGTAGTCAATACTAATTTCCATGACTATCTTAGCGGACAAAGACCATTTCTGAACTGAGTTCACTCCTCGTTTCAGTCCTGTATCACTGAACCAGATTAACCTGCCATTCCAGCCATGTCTATCTCATGAGATATAAATCTTTACCCAATGCATTGGAGGGAGATATAGGTCCCACCCATCTCATAATTATACCATTCTTATGTGTTCCACAAAATCATAAATCATACACCATAGCATAACCCATGTAATAAAAATGGGATTCTTATACATCATGACATCCTAACATAAATCATTTAAGAAAAAAGGAATTCATAAAAATAATTCCATCATAACATAATAAAATCAATGTAAAAATATGGATAGAAATTGAACCCTATATTATCTTATATGGAAAATAATTTTGATAAAATGCTTGAACTCCATTCTTGAGGAAAATATCCATTCTACTTCAAAAACATTTTTCCTTTCTTAACATGTCATAAAATTTTAAACTAAAAGAAGTTGATTAAAAATAAACCTGAAAACATATAAAGGATTCTTCATGGAAATAATGTTCTATGAAATCATAAAAATCCATTCCAGCTGTATAAGTTAAAAAAACATTCTTCTCATACTTTGGTCAGAAAAGTCAAAAAGTACCATGTCTGAAAAACGACAAAAGATTCCTTTCATATCTTTTACTAAAAACTCACTGAAGGGTAAAATTGGATTTAATAAATTTTAGGAGAATAGAAATAATATTAAATATTGACGAAACATGGATGTGTATGAGAAATATTCCCCAGTAAATTCTGAAGTAAAAACAATCTCGGATAAAAATTGAGATTGCGAGATTTTCCCTTACCATAGGTCCGATTTGCTTCGTATATGTCCAAACCTCCTGTATAATGATTTAAATAATGTCATTGAATTATTCCAGAATCATACACATTGTTATGATATCATATATGGTCATATTCTTGGCATCTTATTAGTAATATTTCATTGATACTTGTTATTCGGGTGTCTATTAATTTTTGTTCTTATGCGTGTTTTGTCGAATAAATTATTTGTCTTATTTTTAGGTTATAGATACCTCATTTATAGAATTGTATTAGTGGTGTATATATCATATTTATTCTTTCAATTCATTTATATAATCATTATGCAATGAATATCATGTAGAACGAGTCGCATCACATCGTGGAGATGGTATTCCATACGTACGCATGAGCGATGATATCATTCTCATGATTGTGGAATTGTATTGGACTGTATGTATACTATTTCAGAATAAATATCACTTTAGAATAATAATATATAGATATTTTATACACCATTTTACCCATACACGTAAGGTGGTGGTGTAAAACAGATTACACCACGGCGTGGAGACGGTATTCCGTATGTACGGACGCGTGGTGATTTCATTTTCCATAGGATGGATGGAAGGTGAAATAGGGTTGTTTCATATTTATAATAACATATCAGTATATGAGTGATACTGATGTTATTACATCATAATGAAACAACTAAATAAGAAGAAGTAGAAGAAGAAATAATGTTGAAAGAATTGGTAACAGACATTACCTCTTCTATGAAGCGCCTCTTCTTAACCTCCTCTTAGAGCACTAAAGATGGTCATTCAAGAAGACCAGGACCTCTATGATGTTTCTAGGGAAGTGAAGAGGAAATATTGGCAGGGTTTGGCCGAGCTTTATGGCTCAATGTGGTTTGGGGAAGAGAGGAAGGAGGTGCCCTTTTATAAGGGAGGAGATGAGAACCTTTGAAAAAACAAAACATATTATTTTATTATAAAGTCATATTCGGTTTTTAATAGATCCAAATTGCTTTATTTCAAAGCTAAGATGGAGATGGTTCTAAACCCTCTAATCCAATAAAATTTAGACAAGTTTAGGTTTCTATTTTAACCTTATCAATTATAATTATCTTTAAGTTAGATAATTTAACTTTTACCGTGTCTTCTTGTTTTCTTACACTATAAGGTTAATAAACTGACTATAAAAGCCAAAAGAACCCCAAGTTGTTTATTATTAATATATATAACCTTATACAAGTCAGGTTTCCGAACCTTATATTTTTAGGAATAAAATAACAATTAATAATATAATATTTGTTTTAAAAACTATTTTATGTCAATTTTGACCCTATTTGGTAATTGATTTTTGTGAAAATCATAACAGAATGATTAATTCAAAAAAAGTTAATTAAATCAAAACTAACATGTCATATAAACCAAGAAAATTATTGTAATTCATAAAAAGTCTCAAATTACATTTATTTGGGTATTTATAACATCAATTATGTCAATATTTTATTAATAAGATGATTACTGCATCATCATTGTGTCATAAATAAATTAAATTATTTAATGTATAAAAATTATAAATAAAATACCATTATGAAAACCGTGATGATATATGTTCATAGAGAGGTAGGATGTGTTAGATGAATCATGAGTAATATTTCGTTAATGAATAATGCAAGAAAGGATTTATCCTTTCTTTTCTACCATAGAAGTTGATATCACCGGCCCTTTTAGGGAAATGATATAGTCTAAATAAATCCATGCTCACGGTGTTCTGTAGTAAAGATCGATTTATATAAATTCTATGAAAGAGACATTGATCACTAAGGTTGTTGGAACCAACATGCAACCTTATTGATTATAGACATTGGGATAACGGAATTATATTACATAGTAAGTGTTCATATGAGGTATCATTTTGTTGATTTACTAAATACTTTCTCTATGGTTGTAACACCCCGAGCTTCCACGATACGCTTCTCATTCAATAATGCAATGGCTTGCATTGTACGCAACTTTGAGTTCTAAAACACCGCGACTAATCAAAGTAGCCGTTATGAATAGTAATAACCACTTTTTAAAATTATAGAAATTTTATATTTCAAAATGGACTTCATTTTTGGATTCAGAATATCGAAATAAGCATATGTTGAATTTTTGGTATTTTTCTGAGAACTTCTAATTTTTTATGAATAGTGAAAATTACTTAAAAACAAATTTTTTAATCAAAATAATTTATAGTGATAAATTATACTATTTAGTGGTTTTAAAGTATAATTAGAATATATTTTTACCATTTTATCCAATGGTGGTCATTATAATTAATTTCACTTTGAAATTGGACATAAACAATTGCCAATCTTTTGATATAAATTGTTTCTTAAAAACACGCTATTTGTTGTGACAGCGGGAATTAATTATAAAATTAATTAATGCAACTTATATGTTTGGAATTTTTTAAAATAGACATCATTTTTGAATTCGGAATATCAATTATATCTTAGGGTGAAATTTTGGCCTTATTCTGAAAAACTTCAATTTTTGATGAATAGTGAAACCACTAAGTGGTAGTTAAATAACTGATTTTTCGTTTAAATGAAATATTACCACATCTGTGATTTGATTTTCAAAAATCCGACATACATGGTTGTCATTAAGAAGTAAAATGTGGTTCAATGAGATTAAAATAATTTTTTGGTGAATAGTAACTTTTAAGTTCTTAATCTCGATTAGAGGTAATTAATGTAGTTTAAGGTACAAATAATGTCTTAATAATATGAGATGAGCATGAAACTTGTCCTACTCCTATTGGATGAGTCATGGAAGACCAAGAAAACACATGGGTCAACTTGGGGACCCCATGGAGCCACTTTAGTTGGAAAATGACATTAATATATATTTATTTAATGTTAAAATTAAATTGACACAAACATGAGTTGTTTTACTAAAACAGTTTTTAAGTGGGGTTAGACAAGTCCAAATTTTGACTATAAATATTCATTAGAAAGATAAAAAGATTTCCTACATCATAGTAGTTTTTTTATAATTTTTAGACATTAGATAAATTAAATTATTTATGACATCATTATGATGCAGTGATGACCACATTACTTAACGATTTTAATAAAATGAGAAGATAATGAAAAATCCAAGGCTTACACTTGTCCAAAGCCTATTGGATGAAGAGATTTCGAACCCTTATCACCTAAGACACTAATTATATAATTGTGGGACCTTTATAATCCTAAAAGAATTGTATAATAATGTAACATTTCAATCTTTCCAAAAGAGCCCCTCCTCTCCACTTATAAAAGGCCCCCACCTCTCCCACCTCATTCACACCATAAAGCCATTTGTCTCGGCCAACCTCTGACCCAATACTCTCCCAACATCCCCATATTACTCCTAGAAGCCTCACTTTGGGTAGAACTCTTCTCAAGGAAGCCTTTGGCTCAAATCAAAAAGAGTTACCCGATTTTGAGGTAATGTCTTCTCTAATGTTGTTTTGTTTTATTTTTCTTCTCCAACCCCCTAAACTCTTTTTATTCATTTCTTTTGTAACAACACCAGTATCCCCAATATACTAGGATGTTGTTATAAGAAGGATTCGAGCTAAAATTACACACACCTACATCTAATGGTTAAAGAACATACGGTTTCTGTGGATGGCGAATTTCTGCCTCACGAAACGATGATTGTTCAACACTCATATAACACCCTCAAAGGTGACCATTAAGATGTCACTATTTTTATATATGATATATAATATGTTTATGTTTTACTTATGCTTCTTTATTTCTCATTTATGGCATACTTTATGATTTCCATTATGGGTAAAACGCGATAATTTCATTTTAGGAAGTGCGGACTACCGCCCCCTCAAAGTGATTTGAAGCGTTAATGCTATATGACGGATGTATAAAGGATGGAGTAAATGGTATTATACACTATATTATACTTGAATTATATTATACATTTATATCATTATGATTTTGTTCCATTAAATATGAAATTGAAATGAAAGTAGCGTTCATGCGTACGTACGGCTTACCGTCTCCATGAACGGTGCATTTCATTTCATACCTCTAAATGTTACGTAATATTATAAATGAATGTATATACTGGATATATAAGAAATATATGACATCTAAATCATTAATATAATTCTGGATATAATTGATATTTCACCACATGAACAACTTGTAATTATAAGAAGTTTATTTTTGACTCAAGTACCAAAGATCGACAAAACGACCGTTATTAACTTAAATAATTAAATAATGTTCATAACATGCTAATAAGTGATATAAAGGGAATAAAGAACATGAAAAATGTTCTTAAGTAAATAGAAATTAACTCTAGTTTATTATTCAGGAGGTTAAAGAACGGTCTAGTTAGGACAAGACGCAAGGTAAGGGAATTTCTTAACCCAACTTCCATTCTTTGGGTTAATCTCCTACTTTCAAATTATGTCATGATATTATTATGTCCTATTTTGTATTTTTACTTTCTTTATGTGTACCTATAGTGAATACACATAATAGATCTATTTTATTTTAAAAATGATCTTTTTAAGGACTTCATCTCAATCTCCTTTCATTGAGGCATATTTGGTTTTATACACAACTTTCTTTTATACGGTGTATAAACCCCTTTGACTTTTACGTTTATTCAAAAGGAATCTTTTTTATACGAAGCGTTTTGATAAACGACAAAAGGGAATGTTTTTCTTTCCGTACTTATGCGGCGACAATGACTTCTCTGCCGCCGTGACCATTATTTGAGTTTCGGATTCCTCTACAAGCCATCATTTTTTTTAATGAAAAATAAATACAAAGTTTTAACTTTCTTTTATTTTGGTATTGAAAATGGTTTTGAAAGCGTTTTTATTATATCAATGTGTTGTATTGATATCTTGTGATTGAAATGTGGAAATGTTATGTTTCCTTTATGAATGTTTTATGTGATACGATTATGTTATGGTTTATGATATGTTTAAACCTATTCATATGAGGAATGTATTGGACTTAATAAGTGACGGGTGGAGCCCGCTATAGCTCCTCGATGCATCGGTAGGTCTCATGAGACAACTAGACGTGGAATTGGCTGAGGCCCTTTCCCAATTTGATTTATGGTTTTGGCCGAGGCCTTAATCATTTTAGACGTCTTGGCCGAGGCCTTGACAAAGTGTTTCAGAATGTCTGGCATTATACATTCCCTCATTATGAAAGTGGTTTTTGATATTTCATGTGATTATTCGACCAGTAGAATATCCATGTGAAGAAGTGAATGGAATTATCTCATTTTACTTTTGTCATATTATGTTGAAGTTCATGTTTAAAAGGCTTTTGTTTTAGTTATACATTGCCTTAAATGTTGATGTTTATTTATGAAAGCTTCCGCAATATTGTTATCCTTACTGAGCATCTGAGCTCACCCCTTTCAATGTTTTAATATTTTCCAGGATGTGAAGAAGTATTTTATGAATGACCTACAGGGATAGTCAGAAGAGGATATGGGTGTGGACTATGAAGAATTTGTTATTAGTTTTTCACTTTATGATGTAATGTAAGACTTATGAATGTATCTAGTGTTTCCAAGGCTACTAAACTAATCGGTCTTTCGAGACTTGATCTTTTGTGATCATGCCAATGTTACGAAGTAATGCACCGACTCTGGGTAGCTGGGGTCGGGGCGTTACAATTGTTTCCTTGGAATGTTTTTAAATGCAGCCCTTTTACTTTAGGTTAATTGTCTAATTCCACTTAGAAAGAGGCCTAGAGGCTCAGACATTAAGTGTATCCAAAATATCAGCTAAATATCATATTATTATTTATTATTTTACAAGTTGAATATATATTACTATAATGCATGGTTTAATACGTATTCATGTTTTATTGATCACATATATTCTATCAATAGTGATTCAATATAATATTTTTTGAGTATAATATTTAATAAATAACTATTTTCTATTTAGTAAATATAACATTAATTTATTTATTGGAAAATAATGACATGAAATTTATTTATTAAATAAAAAGTCATCATTGATGGACTGATAAATATTGTGGGGGCTGAATAAACGAGTTTAATGGTCTTCCGAGAAGTAATATATATTGAATATTATTAGAATAAATAATATTTAATTTTATTTCTCAAGTTAAGAGCATATTGATAAAAAATAATATTGTTATTATTATAAACATGGGGTTCTTAAAGGATTAAATAAATATTAAACAACACTTGTGAAAATATTTATTCAAAAACCCTAGTGGCATATTAGACGAATTATATTGTATTTCAGTAGATCCCATTCATTTTCATTTTTGTGAACAAAGAATCCTTAAAATCATCACAAAGACCTAGAGATATCCCTTCTCCAAGAATGATCCCAAAATTAAAGGGTGATCTGTATCCACCCTCTACTATCAAGTATAGAGATATTAAAGAGAATCCTTTGTAATTTATTCTTAAGGTGATTAAAAGAAAACGATTCATGAGATATGATCTATATTTCTAGCATCTAGAGATTCTAGTAGTGATGTTCAGATGTTTTTGGAACACATGTGGATAACCACTATAGGTAATATACTATTAATTCTTACTAAAATAATAGTGCAATGTAGATCTATTTTAAAATCCATCGACAAAGAAAAATATTTTACAAGGTAATTATTTAGTTGATTAAATTAATTATAAAACATATGTGATGATCTTGTTCATTGGTTTGGTGTTTTTATCCCTTGTATATATTATTTACATTAATTTAGTTGATCATAGTGTCCAAAATTGTGTGAAATATTATATTAATAATCAACCGTGAAAAAAAAATCAAAGTTATACAAGACCCATGAACACTTGTGTTATTTATGAAACCTTAAGATCTCACCTTCTAGTTATCACCAAGTGTAAACCTCTTTATAATAAGTCTGGATGATTATGTTCCCCCATCAATAGGTAATCAGACATAAATTATTTCCGGTTAGTAAGATGTATTGACAAAATAAACCATATATTTAAGATTAATGTCATGGAATCTTAAGGTTCTCATTAAAGTATGGGATCTAATATACCCTTTTGATACAAATAATCTACGGATATTTCTATTTAGATAGTGGATAGAGAAATTTATTACTATAATAGTAAGTGTAAATCTTGCATAACTCACTGTATACATGATATGGTAATCAAAAAGTACAGTTTAGTTGGGCCTAGGAAACCCACTATTATATAAATTTAGACTAGATTCAATCATGTTGCATGTGTTGATGACATATATACAAAGATATTGTTGAATGGTTCACCCATCATGTAAATATATACATAAATTCATATTATTTACATGTAGTTATTTTTTCTATGTTATAATTAACACCTTATATCTTCTTTTATTGATAATGAAATGAATAGAATCGAGCTAAAATATCAAATGATTTCAAGTTTTTGTCTCAAGGTCCTATATGGTGGGACAATAGATTTGATGCCAAAAATATTCATGCCATTATGTTTCATGAAATTTATAGTGAAGAGGACTTGAAAACTCAAAATAGTGATGTATTTATACTTGTAGAGGTGGGATACTATTGAAAGTTGATTGATATAATATTATTAAACCATAATAGTCCATTTTTATATATTGTATTGAAATTAAAGTGGGACAATGATGATAGGTGTATAACGAAAGATTCATTACATTTTACTTCTTTCTACTTCTATCAGTTGATCCATACCACTATGCATGCATAGCATGATCCATTTGTCTTGGCTTAAAAACATAAGTTGGTTTATTATTTCAATGGTAAGATTCATGAATGTTGGAGTGTTGTTGTATAATTAAAGTAGAGATACCTGTATGATATGGGTGACGAAGATCAATTTGTACTTTGTGACATTGAACCTCATCAACCGAAAGACATTAAACAGCTTTTTCTGACAATATAAATACAACTGAACTTGCAAGAGGGGGTGAAACGAAAGTACTCTTAATAATGGAGGTTGATATAAATAAAGATAATTAAGATGAAGATAATTGGATGTATAAATTTGTAATAATTTTTTTTTTCTAATTTCTCATTTCTATGTTTTTTATTCATATATACATTATTCCATTTTATCCACTTTTGTAAAAAAAACTTTTACTAATGCATTTTTTATACATTGAATATACTCTAAATAATTTGAAATAGAAGAATTATGAGAAAACAGTTGAGATACTAGATGATCAACATCTCAGAGTACACCACCACTATTGGAAAATTTAGTGGATATGAGTGATTCCATTGTACTAGAGACATCTAGAAAGCTAGAAGTTTAACCAAATTTTGTTAGTAGATCATTGTTTGATGCAACTATGATGATGAATCAGCTGGAACCCATATATCTAGGGGATATTGGTGACTTATCATTAATGGTATATATGTCATGGTAATAAAACTATATATATTATTAATTGTATAATATATTTTTCAAACAGATAAATATAACAATAGAAGAGATATATATATGAACACACCATATGTATGAGTCATAAAGTAATTTAATATTATTTTTCCATCTGATGTGTTATGGGTGCTCGTTGTTGATGCTGTCATAATATATGGATAGATTCCTGGGCATATTTCTCATGAAACAATGATCATTCCCATTAATTATAAATATTTGAGGAAAAGATACACATGTTGGAAAAATGTGGTCATTAATAATCATGTAATGGTAATATTAATTTAATATTTATTGATATCAAATTTAAAATGTATGGGGAAATTATTAATATGTTTATAAAGAGTTATGTTTATTAATTCTATATTTTTTTCCATTTTTATGTCCCCGGCTCCATTTCACATCCATGGACATCAAAAAATTTGGGCAAGAAATGGAGATATTTTAAATCTAGATTATGGAACATGTTTAATGAAATATCTCTATGATCAAGAAAGAGGTATGAGAATGTTTATGATGGTGTTTCTTTTGAGTAGTGGATGATTTTTATCGATATTAACAAAGATTCATCTCAGGACATTATTGCATATTTTACAGTGTCTTAATAACGTAAACATAATAAAATTATATCTTTTATTAATTTTGCGATTTTTTACAAGAATTATCTAAAAAATAATATAAAGAATGAAAAACAAGTCATTCCTCGTATCGTTGGATCTAAATGTTTTTTGAGAAAAAGGAAAATCATGGTTGTATTTTATCCTTTATTATTTAAATTATTTTGTTATAATCTAATGGTTTTTCTAAACTGTATATTCTTTATAATGGATAATTAATTGGGTCACTCTTTTGTTTGTATAGAGATGTGTCTTAATGTTCATAGGAAAAAAATAGATATTTTTTGGATAAACCTACTAGAGATGTTAGAGTTAGTACTTTTCCTTATTATTTCAATTTATTTAATTACTATAAAAACATAATAATGAAAAATATATTATAAAAACAAAAAAGTATTAAACCCAATTAATTTATACCAGAAACATGTATCAAATGGTGATAATTATCTCTAATGGTGTTGTTTAATCCATATATTTGTCCCTAATTAATTAGGTTTAAGGATTTTTTTTGTTATAATTTATTGTTCATTATTATTTTTTTATTTTTATGAAATAACATTAAATATTAATAAAACATTTATTAATAATATGTTATTGTGAATTTTATATAATTTGAAAAATGATTGTTGATATTTTTTTGTTAACATATTAAAATTCATGAATTCTATGATGTGAATCCTTCATCATCATTATTGGTATCCTAGAACAAGGCATTTGTAATCATTTTAGGGAAGGAGAATCTTGATCATGTGTGAGGGATGGGGTTTGGGCCTACTCCATCGATTGTATTTGGTAGGGATTCTTCATCATTTACTACTACACCTAGTGGGGGTTCATGCAATGCCATTTTTTGGGAAACCTAGAATGAAATTTCAAGGTTCAAATAAAAATTGAACAAACAATAATTTTATGGGAAAATAAATGATTAATGATGGGTGATAATGTAAAATGATTTAGTTATTATATTCTAGTGGTTGACTGGATGATCCTTCTGGAAATTGCAAGCCTTATACCACATCCTATGGAGGTAAATTCAAAACTCCAAATATCATTCACACTTTTTCAATGAACATATACAGCTATCATGAATAAAATTAAAATGATGATTTTATATTTAAAACACTCACTTCAATTTATACCAACCACATCATGTTTTGGATTAATGTGTGGTCAATTTATACCCATTAAGAATCAATTATAGATCATTTCCCTAAATTTTAAAAATAATCTACGCTCCTTTTATTATTTTTTGATATGTAACAGGAATCTTAAAGTAAATTGTATCATTTATATTGAAAAAGAAACTCTTCATAAAAATCATCCAACTTCATGTGTCTGATAACCATGAAATAATAGGGAAACAACAATAGATTTATTTTATAAATATAGGAGTTGACGACACATCATTCAGATTTATGGTTTTACTAGGATGCACGTAGATGTGTTTTTAGTGTTTTAAAATACCAAAATGTGTGTGTAATGGTAAAAACCACATAAAACCCTCATGTTGACATGGAATCATGTTTTAACCAATTTTGAATTATTTTTTATGTTTATTCATAGATAAAACATTCATCTAACGTGTGGTGTTCATGGAATGACTTGATAAACATTTTTAAAGATATCAAAGTCTTTAAAAATGTGTGTCACGGTGCCAAAACCAAGAAAATAGTATTGGATGGTTTTTAAGTCACATAAATATGACTATGTTATTATTTTTTAAAATTTAGGAATTGACGGAACATAAATCTGAGTTACAATTTTCTCAGGATTCTGTTAAATGCATTTTTGGTCTTAAAAAACTAAAATGTGCATATAAGGATCAAAACCATAGAAAATGACCACAGATTAAGGTGAAAACATGGGAAAACCACCATTAAATTATTTTTTATTTTTAATCAAGGAAAAAATGTTCATATGACATGAGGTGAGCAAGTATGGACTCAATAAATAGTTTTAAATGATATGAAGGTCTTTAAAAACGTTTGTTAGGTGGTCAAATAAAAAAAACAGCATTTTATGGCTGTGAAATCATTGTAAAAGAACCATATATTTATTTTTGAAATGTATTCATTTATGCCACATCATTTTGAGTTACTATTTGACCATAATATCTTTTTATGTATTTTAAAACACAAAAATGGGCATGTAATGATCAAAATCATAGAGAAAAATCACATATTGAAGTAAAATCATAGTAAAATATTTGATAAATTATTATTGACATGTACATCCATAAATAAAATCCATATTACATGTTTTGTGTTCATAATGACTCAATAAATAGTTTCAAAAGATAGTAAAGTCTTTGAAAATGTGGTTCAAGGGGTCAAAACCAAAAAACATTGAATTTCTATAAAAACATAGGAAAATGAGTATAGGTTAATAATTAAAATATATTAACTAACACTATTTAATTTTGAGTAACGGTTTTCTCAGTATCACATAAATAAATTATTAGAATTTTAAAACACTAAAATGTCTGTTTAATGGTAAAAACCATATAAAATAACCTAAAATTGTTATGAAATAATTTGACAATGAAAATTGAATTATTTTTTATGTGTGATCACAGAAAACATGTAAATCTGATGTCAGGTGTTCTCAGAATGACTCAATAAACAATTTTAAAAGGTAATAATGTGTTTAAAAATGTGTTTCATGGGGTTAAAATTAAGAAAAAAAATTTAGATGGTCATGAATCATAGGAAAATAATCATAGATTTATTTTTAAAATGTAGGAAAAGACAACTTGTTTTTCCAAGTTACAGTTTTCTTGAGATTCCCATAAACATGTTTTTAGTGTTTTAAAGCACCAAAACATGTGTTTGATGTTCAAAACCCTATAAAACTATATCATATTGATGAAAAATCATTTTAAAAACACCTCTTAATTATTTTTTATGTGTATCTATAGACAAAAATTTACCTTTGGCATATAATGTGCTCAGAATGACTCAATAAATAATATTAAAATATACAGAAGTCCATAAATACATGTTTAAGGGGGTAAAAATGAAGAAAATGGAATCATATGGCCTTAAAATAAAATTAAAGAGGTTGTATATTATTTTTTAAGTGTAAGAACTAACGACATGTCATTATGATTTACGGTTTTCTTGGGATTCTTACAAACATATTTTTAGTTTTTTAAAATAATAAAACATGCGTGTAATGTTAAAAACCATAGATAAAGGACTCATATTGATGTGAAATCATAGAAAACCCACAATTTAATTATTTTTATCAATATTCACAATCTCCACATCTATATGAAATGTGGTGTGCTCACAATTACTCAATAAACAGTTTCAAAAGATATCAATGTCTTTAAAAAATTTGTTAAGTGGTCAAAACCCTGAAAATAGTTTCTCGTGTACATTAAATAAATATTTGGAATGTATCAAATAATGGGACATAATTTCAAGTTATGCTTTCCCATTATTCCTATAAACACGTTTTTAGTGTTTTAAAACACTAAATTGTTTGGGCAATGTTCAAAACCAAAGTGAATAACCACATATTGGATTGAATTATGGTACAACCACATTTATTTTATTTTTTAAGTTTACACATAGATAAAATGTACATCAAACATGTGGTATTCTCATAATGAATGTGTTATGTTTTTTAAAAGATACAAATGTCTTTAAAATGTGTGTGAGGGGTTAAAAACTAATAAAATCGTACTAGATGACCATGAAATCATAATAAAAAATAGTATATTGATTTTTGAAATATAAATGCTTACCGAATTTCATTCCGAGTTACAGTTTTCTTTGGATTTTCGTAAAAACATTTTAAGTGTTTTAAAAAACTAAAACATGCATGTAACTATAAAACCATAGAAAATAACCTCAAATTGATGTTAAATAATTTTAAAACAACCATTGAATTTTCTTTTATGTGTATGCATTGAAAACATGTCCATCTTCCATGTGATCTGCTCTGAATGACTCAATAAATAGTTTTGAAAGATACTAAATACCATAAAAACGTGTGACAGGGGATCAAAACCAAGAAAACAGCTTCAAAAGGCCATGAAATTGTAGGAAAATGGCCTAAGATTTATTTTTGTAATGTAAGAACTAAAAAAATGTCATTTTGAGTTTTAGTTTTATCATAATGCCCATAAACATGTTTTTAGTGTTTTAAAACACTAAAACATGTGTGTCACTATCAAAACCATATAAATCGACATCAAATTGATGTGAAATTATGGGGAAAACATGATTTAATTATTTTTTATGTGTACGTGTAGAAACAAATTCATACGACATTTGGTGTGCATGGAATAACATAATAAATAGTTTTAAAAGATACTGAAGTCATTAAAAACAAGTGATAGGGGATAAAAACCATGAAAACCAATTTGTATTATAATAACCTTGCTTTTTATTACACACTTATCATAAATCACTACATAAAAACCATCACTTAATAAAATATAAAAGACTAAGAGTTACAATGTCATTGGGTCTTATGAACATTACAAAACAACTTAAAACATAAAAAGCTACATCTTATTGAAGACATCCTATACATGACCACTACATTCCCTTGTACCTAGCATTGCATGGGATAACCTGAGATCATACATAAGAATGGGGTGAGCTATAAAGCCTTGTAAGAGTGTAAACAAGGAATAACATGAAGAATAAAATACATGTTTGTCAATAGGCATATTAATGGAGAATTAAATAATATGAAAATAAAGGCATGATATATCTTGATTATCATAACATGGAAATGTGGCATCAACACTTAAAATAGAATAAGAATGAGCTAAGGATCATTGCACATATAGCATGACTAACCCTCATTGAACATGAATCATGAATAAACCCTAGTTGCACTTGAATTAGCATGAGTCAACAGTCATTGCACATGGAGTATCATCATACTATACTTTACCTAAATCTTTGGAGCGTTATTAGGGCGCACCCTTCATAAACATTTTATTTCATGCATAAGTGTGCAACATGGATCATACAACATGGAATCATTCATCATAATTTATTTCATGATAAAGGGATGTGTAATACATACATGAATCTTTATAATCAATATGAAAATGTGAATAAAGTTCAATACCCTTGACAGATAAATGAGTTTGGTATTCACTACACAATGACATTGTCTTGGAAAATCATGGTGCAATTTCAGCAACATAATGGCATCACATAAGAATTCAAAAAAATGGTTGATGAGATAGAAATAGGTGTCTCATAATATACACATGAAATATAAATTAAAGGTATCATATGGATATGTGTCCCAACATAGGTAATGAATTTTATACTCATAATACAAAATAATTGCTTCAAGGTAAATGAGGAGAGAGAAATTCCTTACCGAATTTCGGCATGGTAATGGGTAAACATGGAAGGAACAAATGAGAGATTAATGGGTATCTCATCATTAAAAAATAAATAGGACATTATAGGAGAGGTTTTAAATCATACCCCAAAATTTATAAGTGAAAATAAAAGGGCATAACAATATTATGAAACATAGAGAAATTGAGAAAGGAAAGAATCCCTTATATGGAAGTGTGATCCCAAAGGCATGGGAGAGGCTTGAGAGATGCTTCATGGGAGTTTGAGGCACATTTGGAGGATTTTATAGATAGGAGGGTTGAGTTTGGACGAACTACAAAGGCTTTTAGTGAAGTGGAAGTGGGATCTTGGGTGCGTTTATATAGGAAATGAGAGGGAATTATTTATTATTTATGTTTGGGACACCACAAATTAAACTAATTAAAAACACAAGAACATCCCATGGTTTTTTCACACGGTTTTTTTCCAAAGGGGGGTTTAAAAAAATATTTTATATGGCCAATGGCCTATCTTCTTAAAATAATAGGGTTGCTTATGTGGAGCTGGGTCACACTCTCAAGGAAATCAATTTAAGAACTGAAATGTTTTATAAGTCTTGGAGGGTCCACTAAGTCTTTTTAAAATAAATAAATAAAAACTAAAATCCCATTATTTTATTTGTAAAACATATATTGGACGAAAATAATTTTTATAGTATTTTTTAAAATCAAAATTGGGTCATTATGATGTCATAAAACACATTATATATTTAAACGGTATTTAAATTTGACCAAAAAATTCAACTATCTCCGAAAACTATGAAAAATTCACCATTGGATAATTTAATCATCCTGATTCCAAAAATAATATTAATTTTTTCTAAATAATTTACTAAATATTTGAATTTTCACTTTTAAAATAAAAACTGATATTTATCAAAAATTAATGGGGTTTTGAGAAAAACGGCTTTCAATCCATAAAAAAATATTAGAATTGTATTCCAAAATAATTATACAATAATTTATAATTAATAAAAATTAATTTAATAATATATTTTTAAAATATTATTTAATTAAAAAATCCATTAATTTATTGAAATATATTCATTAGTTGAATATTAACTACAAATACTATTTGTTCTTTAAAAACTATTTACAAAGTAACAACAATAACAAAATGAATGTATATTCTTTATTATATACAAAAATAATTCACATAATCCTAGTGATAAGGTATTGTTACATAACCCCTAATAACACCCACATACATTCGAAGGTTAAGGTGTGCGATTGTGACAGACTCCTCGGGTGGCTTGAATAACATCGCTTGGGTGGTAATCTCTATCAACATCCACTTCTCCCATAGGCGGTTCCATTCAAGCATAACATGTTGATGCTCGACTTGGGCTTGGTCAAGAGAGAATCCTAATGATGCCACCTCATTTGCGATATATAAAGAATGGGATTCATACGGTTCGAGTCTACTAGATGAGGTTATCGCTTCCTTTGTCTTAGTTAATTGGATTTGTTAAATCCTTATATTTATATTAATCACGTGATCACTGTTCAACGACTACATTAGCAACGATAACTATTCTTAATGGTATTTTGAAATATAAAAACATAAAACAAAGGAAGTTCATTTTTTATATTACCATTTTTCATAATAATACATTTAATTAGATAAAGTTGAATTTTCATTAATAAAATTTTGGGTCTTTACAATCTTCCCCCCTTAAAAACTTTCTCCCTCAAAATTTAGTTTTACATTCAAATCCATAAAGTGGTTCGGGTACTCTTCTTTCATTTTCTCAACGTCATCCTCATTCTTTCCTATAATATCTACCTTAATGTAGAAAGGTTTCAGGCATCACAATGGTACCTCATGATATTTTGAAAATCATATACTTCTTTTTCCCAAAAACACCTCAAGCATCTTGGTTTATATCGATGGAAGCATCGATAAGTCATTAAAAAAGAATTTTTTATATATAATTTTAAATTATCTTCTTGAACTTTTTTTATAGAAAATTATCACTAATTCATCTTAAAATATTGCAAAATAGGGTTTTGGTAAATCAGTTTTTGTTTTTCCCAAAAGGACAAAAATCTATAATTGGATATATATAGGCTGCTCAGAGGTCTCCCCCTTTTGCAGAATCTAGAAAATATTTTAGTACTTAATAATTTTCAAATAAAGAGAAGAATTTTAAAAGACCCTGATGGGACTTTCCACACATAGCATGAGATGAAATTTGAGAGGCAATATTCTTCAATATAATGTACTTGATCCTTGAAAGAATCATGCAATGGTAGAGGTACTGGATGCCTCATAAAGTTGTTTTCCAAAAACATGGATATTTGAAATATTTTTCAAAGTCTTTTGAGCCTGAATTCAAGATGATATTCTCAAGTTTTTATTTAGGAATAGAGAAAAGAGTTGTTCGGGATCTTTCTCCATCCGTATTTTAACTACGAAAAAGGGGGAAAATTTGGCGGTTAGAATAATTGGCTACTGAGCAAAAAAAATAAAATTTCAACATAAATGGATTAACATGTAAAGGAGAATTATATCCAAAACTGTGACCCCTTAGGTTTAAATCTAGGTTATCCTTGATCTATTTCCTAACGTATATTCCAATGGGATTTTTTATTCCCTTAATAGTTCTTTGTACTAAGATCAAGAATTTACCAAAGAATATCCCCTGGGAGTTTCATAACTGAGAGTGTAGAAAGGCCCATTGTTGTGTACCAAGATACCTTGGGTCAAGCCCAGAACTCCTTGTCCGTGTTTTCACTCCTAGGTACATCTATGCCAAAGCCACTTATACGTGCTCATATCCAGATAAGGATGTATTTTCTTGATACACCACTTAATCATTACTCACCATAAATTACAGAGTTTTTTTATTATACATAGTCTTATCCTTATGTCTTTCACTAGTGTTCTCCAATCCTAATCCCAAAAATGACTAAACCTATCCTCTGATTCCAACTATAACAACCCTACTTTTTATTACACGCTTAACATAAATTATTGCATAAAAAACATTTACATGATACAACATATAAGATCAAGAGGTCTAGTCTCTTCGGGTATTAGGAAAATTACATAACAACTTAAAACATAAAACACAACATCTTATTGAAAACAGCATTTACATGACCACTATATTCCCTCATACCTAGCATTGCATGGGATAACCTGAGGACATATATAAGAAAGGGGTGAGCTATAACGATTAGTAAAAGAGTAAACAAGGTATAACATGAAGAATACAATACATGTTAGGAAATAGGCATATCAATGGATCATAAAAATACATGAACATAAAGTCATGATATAGCATGATCATCATAACATGGAAATGTAGAAACAACACTTAACATGAAATTTTCATGAGCCAAGGCTCATTGCACGTGGAGCATGAGTAAACCCTCACAGCATATGAATCACAGGTAAACCCTCATTGCTCTTCAATTATTATGATTAAACACTCATTTCACATGACCTAACATGATACTATACTTTAACCAATGCATTGGAGCGCTATTAGGGCACACCCCTCATAAACATTTCATTTCTTGCATAAGTGTGCCACATGGATCATACAACATGGAATCATTTATCATAATATATTCCATGATAAAGGGATGTGGAATACATACATGAAGCTTTAAAATCAATAATAGAATGTGCATAAAGGTAAATAACCTTGATATAGAAATTGGTATGGTATTCACTACACAAAGACATTGGCTTGGAAAATCATGGTGCAATTTTGGAAGTGTAATAGCATGACATAAGAATTCATAAAAATGGATGATTAGAGAGAAAGGTGTGTATCATGATATATAAATGAAATTTACAATAAGGGGGTAATATAGATACATGTCCCAACATAGGTAATGGATTTTAGATTCATAATACAAAATAATTTCTTGACTGTAAATGAGGAGAGAGAAATTTCTTATGGAATTTAGGCATGGTAACGGGTCTACATGGAAGGCACTGATGAGAGAGAAATGGGTCTCTCATAATTAAAACATAAATAAGACAGTATAGGGGGGGTTAAAATCATACCCCAATATTTATAATTGAAAATTAAAGGGTATAACTATATTAAGAAACCTAGATAAAATGAGAAAGGAATCAATCCCTTACTTGGTAGTGTGATCCCAAAAGCTTGTGAGATGATTGAGAGAGGCTTATTATGAGCTTGGGGAAAATTGCGAGGATTATATAAAGAGGAGAGAAGATTTTGGACTAACTTCAAAGGCTTTTAGTGAAGAGTAAGTGGGATATTGGGTAGGATTATATTGGAAAGGAGAGGGAATTATTTATTATTTAGGTTTGGGACACCACACATTAAACTAATCAAAACCACAAACTCTTTCCTGGGTTTTTCCCATGGTTTTTCTAAAAGGGGAGTGTAATAAAATATTTTATAATTCCAATGGACTAAATTATTAAAATAATGGGGTTAGTTATGTGGTGGTGAGCCACACTCTCAAGGAAATCAATTTAAAAAGCTAAAATGTTTTTTAATCCTTGGAGGGTCCACTAAGGCTTTGTAAAATAAATAAAACAAAACTAAAATCACATTATTTTAATGGTAAAACATATATTGGCCAAAATATATTTTTATATTATTTTATTACATCAGTATTGGGTAACTATGATTTCATAAAAAACATTATATATTTAAACGGTATTTAATTTTTACCCAAAAATTCAACTGTCTCAAAAAATAATGAAAAGTTCACCATTGGATAATTACAACATCCTGATTCGAAAAATAATATTCATTTCATCTAAATAATTTTCTAAATATGTGAATTTTTAATTTTAAGAGAAAAACCAACATTAATAAAAAATTATGGGTTTTGAAAAAAACAGCTTTCATACCATAATAAATATTACAATTTTTATTGCTAAAAAATTAGAAGACCATTTATAATTAATAAAAATTAATTTAATAATATTTTATTAAACGTTTATCCAATTAAAAATACATTAATTTATCAAAATATATTTCTTAGTTGAATATTAAATAAAAATATTATTTTCACTGTAAAAACTTTTTACAAAGTCACAATAATAATAAAATGAATGTATATTATTTATTATATACAAAAATAATGCACATAATCATACTGTTAAGGTCTTGTTACATAACCCCTTAAAACACTCGCATGGGACTGAAGGGTAAGGTGTGTGATGGTGAAAGACTCATGGGGTGGCTCTAATAACATCGCTCGGGTGGTAATCTCTATAAACATCCACTTCTCCCTTAGGCAGTTCTGTTCTAGCATAAAATGTTGAATCTTATCTTGGTCTTGGTCAAGAGAGAAGAAAAATAATTCCACCTCCATTCTGAGCTTCAAAAAATGGGCTTTATACGAGGAAAGTCTACTGGATGAGGCCATTGCTTCCTTTGTCTGAGTAAATTTGATTGGTTAAAGCCCTATATTTATACTAATCTTGTGATCACTATTCAATGAAAATATTAGAAATGGTCCAAATTCTTAAGAGTAATTTAAAATAAAAAAATATAAACCCAAGGAAGAATATATTTTTTATAACCTTTTTGCATAATAAGACATTTAATTGGATCAAGATGAATTTTTATTAATAAAAGTTTTTTTTAGTTACATGTATGGCCATGAAAATATAAAATAATGATCATATATTTATCTTTAAAACATATTAACTAAATACATGTCATTATTAGTTATGATTTTCCAAAGATGGCCATAAATGTGTTTTAAGTGTTTTAAAACATTGAAACATATGTGTAATGGTCAAAACCCAATAAAAAAAGCCTCATATTAAAGTAAAATCATGGGATAAAGACCATTAAATTAATTTTTATCTGTACACATAGAGAACACATCTATACGACATGTCTTTTTCTTATAATGACTCAATAAATAATTTTAAAAGATATCAAAGTCATTAACAATGTGTGTTAGGGGGAAAAACCAAGAAAATGACATCAGATGGATGTGAAATCATAAGAAACAAAACTATAGATTTATTTTTGAAATGTTGGAGCTGTTGAAAAATCATTCCAAGTAAAAAAATTTATGGGGTGACCATAAATACATTTTTAGTGTTTTAAAACACTAAAACATGTGTTTAATGATCAAACCATATAAAAATACCTATTATTTATTTTAAATAATGTGACAAAAACTGTTGAATTAGTTTTGAAATATTGGAAATGTTTTAATATTAAAGTATTTAAAAACATTATTAAGTAATTTCAAGAAAAACTTACGTCAGTTTAAAATTTAATTTGATTTTTATATACTTATACCTTCTCATTTTCAAGTGTTGAATCATATATTATATAGGTATGTTTTTTGTTTTCAATGTGTTCTTCAAGATATATTATTTTTTTGGTTAAAATAAAATCTTTATGACTAAAAATATAACAAATTTTAAGTGAAACATTCTTAATATATTCTATATATATTCTATTTTGTATATTTTCATAAATGTATTTATTTGTAGTGTAGGGGAAACATGATGACACTAGGAAGGACGTTGACCATTCTGATCCATGAGATTCTTTAATAGTTATTCATGATGGTTCTTATTTTCTATGTTATGTTTAAAGATTATCAATGATTCTACTCTAATTTTGGTTTATTATATTCGGTTTTGATTTCTATATTCTTTTTTGTTCTAGTTGATAACATGATGTGGTCAGTTCTAGTTGATGGAATGATGTAGAGGTAGATTAATTTAGTGGAGGTTGTGGTATGGATGCATGTTTTCCATGGTTTAATAGTTTTTTTGAAATATTTTATACATGTATATTTATTACTATGGTTATGGGTTGACTGTGGTTGTATATATATAATTGTGGATGAATGATTTAGTATGTATGGTGATTTTATTGTGCATTTATGGTTCATTTTATTGTATGACAATGTTTTTTACTTGAAAAATATTCTTTATAAATATTTTTAAAAAATATTAATATATTTATCAGGTATTACTGAAAACCACCAAAAAATAGATAAATTAAAATCAATTATGTGGTGGTTTTTGATAACTACAAATAAACACAACCACCCCTATGTTCTTTAACGACAGTTAAGTTTATTTTCCCAATTTTATTTTTGGATTATTTTTATTTAGAATAAACCAACATAAAATGAATAATAAACTGTTTTTAAGTGCCCAAAAATTGAAACATATAATAACCACACCTAAAATAAGAAAAATTGTCACCAAATGATTGTTGACCATGAAATACACGGTGGTTTATGTAGCCACTACTAAACTATTTAGTGACGGTTTAAACCACCACCTGAATAAGTGGTGTGTATGGATAAAACATGTAACTAAATATATATAAATTAAAATAAATATCATACATTAAATAAAAAACAACATATATTAGTGTTAAAGTCATGGTTACATGATTGTGGAGGTCCCAGGTTCTAATCCATGTGAAGGCACATGTAAGTGTAGGCAGGAGTGGTTTTCTAACACTAATAACATTAAGAGGGACTAGACAAGCATTGATATAATAGGAAGGGGGTTGAGTGATTATAAAAGGGGTGATCTCCCCGTTAATCCCTCACCAAATAATGGAATTTTTTTTTATCTTTTAGTAGTGCTTTTTCTAACAGTGATAAAATGGGCCTTTTATCAGTGCATTTTTTAGCCCTGAGAAAAGTGGCCAAATTTTATCAGCACATAGATTATCAGATATTTTTTAGTGGAAATAAAGGGTTTTATTTACACAAATAAATTTTTGATATGTAATAGTGTATGAATATATTCATTTTATTACATTTTGTATAAATCTATTTTTTCAATTTTCCAGAATCAAAATTCTTGTGAAACTAGGTGAATTGAATGAAACATCATAAAAATCATTTATTTATGTATTTTTCTAGAACTTTTCAGGATAAAAATTATTGATAAATCACTTCTCCAATATCCACACATATATTACTTCAATACATAATAGTTTTAAACAAAATTTTTTAACAATAAAAATTGAAGAATCAATCTTGTTATAAAAATTTTACATGAAAGGGTAGGGATGGTTTCAATAAAATTTATCATCATAAAAGAATAAATCATGGATTCTATACAAAAATAGTCCTCAATGAATAATATTCAAGACATGTGATCTTTCTTGGTTCATATAGTGAGGTTTAGTGACACCTCGCTGACAAAAGTTTCCTTTTTGACCCATTCCTTAACTTCCCTCCATATAGAGATATAATGATTGAGATGAACAATTGTTTTTTCTTATGAACATAGTATATAGAATGGGAATAGTTAAAACATGTTCAAAACTATTGGAGTTTTTGTCCTATAAACAAATTTTTGTACATTTATTACATATATATTCTATAATTTGAATATTAATAAAATATTTTGTTACATATTGTAAATTTTTCTTTACGGACATAATGTAATAATGTCCTAGAATATTTGTCGTATTAATAAGGTCATAAAAGTTCTTCTATATTATGAGAAACTATAGATGATATAATTATATTATTTAATATAGTTATTTAGTCAGATAATTTTTTATGATGGGACACGTAGATCATGACTGTCAGGTGTCTTAAGAGGATGAGGCTTCATCACATGAAGTTCCCACTTGGTAATCTCCATGATGGTAGATTATAACAGCATACCCAGAAATAGGAATTTCACATGTTTTAATGTTATCATATATTCCAATCTGTGAGTGTAGATAATGGTCTATAGACATTATGATTATAATTTATTCATATCATGACACACACACTTATATTTATAGATGAAAAGTACCATTCTATATGTTGGTGGGAAGTAGGGTATGTTGGGTGTGTCGTGAATGACATGTTATTTATGGATAAGTCATGGGAGGATTTTTCCCATCCATTTTTATGGAAGGTGATATCCTGACCCTTTGATTGTAATAGAGCCATTGCATTAAATTACATGGTAATGGTGTAATGACATGATTATTTTGGAGTGTCGAAGATAGGCGTATCAGGCATCTAGGTTGGTGGCAGAGATGTGCAACCTTCTTGATGAGATATTATGACAAAGAAATTATATTACACATAGAGAACTAGTACTTGGTTTTCATTATTTTGAAATTAATTTCTTTCTCTCGCGGGCCTTGACTCGTTTATAGAGAGTACTTTTGGACATTAGGAAAGCCTTTCTAATTCCAATGAGAAACAATCCTAGAGATTCTCACACTACGTTTTTTTGTTGATCTAAATTAAATTATGTTTGAATTTAATTAATAGAATAAATATTATTCTCAAGACCGATGGATAATTTTAGTCATGTTTTATTGATGAAAAAAATTTATTGATGAATAAAATACTTAATATATTAATTCTAGTGTTCAATAAATTTTAGAGAAGTTCAAATGTAACAAGATAGTGTGCTTTGATAAATATTAATGTATAATTTGGATAAATAATATTTTTTATTGGGCAAGATAATTCATGTGCCATAATTTAATTATAATAATGTTAATATTATTATTGGCATGGTTTTAAAAAAATATTATTATATTATTGAAGGTATGTCATGAAATTAAATAAAATTTTATCCAAAACCCTAGCTCTATAAATAGATGGTTATGCCTATTATGTAGATTTAATCAAGAAATATAGAATTGTTATGCACAATGGATTTATTTCTCAAGTTCCATTTTCTCTCTCTCTTAGGAATGAGAAATTTAAGATATATTCCTTCAAGATATAAGGACAATAAATCAACATGAAGGATAGAAGAAAATTGATTCGTCGAGCTAGAACCTGCAAATCAATTTGCAATGCTCAGAGATCAAAGGAGCCCACGTGGATCACTATTAAATGGATTCTACATGTAAATCATTAGAACACAAAAAATGTAAATAAAAAGGGATTTAAGAAGATAATTAATGTCATAGAATAAAGGTTCCTAATACATGGTAATTGTTTCTTCCAATCTTAATAAAATAATTATAAATTCATTGTGTAAGATCATATCCCAGGGTTTTGAGACATTTTGTTTAAAATAATTTAAAATTTATCTCCCACCACCAGCATTTCCACAATGCCCATAACCAACCTATGTTATCAGATTCATCACATTTTATATTTATAATTATTTATTTGGTTGTTGATATATTCACAATAGTGGTCATATTTTCATTTCATATTATTTATTCTTTAATATACTTAGAATTAACATGTTATTGATATATTAATCATGTTAGTTCAGTGTTTTATTTTATTAAAGGACTAAGAACTGATAAAGAGAGACTAAAGATGACATTTGGGAGTGTCGAGGATTTTGAATAGATAGCATGAGACTGCACGATGTGTAGTTGGAATACACATATTGTACCTAAGTGCACTATACCTATCCATGTTGTAGGATACTTGACATAATAAAAAGTAAACTGCATGCAATTAATTTAATTTGCATTGTATATTGATTGGGCCAGCCTAGTAGATGACATGTTGGATTACCCAACATGTTGCAAGAATATATGTTGTTTAGTCTACTTAGGTTGGTGGTAAAATTCATGTAATCAATGTAGTGATTATACATGGTCAATCCACATGAGGCTAATATTCTAGAGGATCAATGATATAAGCAACATCAATTTTGTGTACACAACATGTAGTTCATCATTTACCGCATCTGGGATATACGCCAAATCATTCAACAAGTCAAACAGACACACAAGAAGAAGAATATGTGGTGTGTAGCCGGTATACACATCTTTTACTTCAACATATAAAGAACATGTCGATTCCTTGGGTGGGTTTTGTGGACACATTGTAAGAGTGATACAAAGTGTGTATCTATCTTGTACACATCATGTAATCCAACCGAGGAACACACTAATTCCTTAGGCGTGTAACTAAGATAGATGGAGTGTAACTTATAAATACACACCATGTAGTCTCCAAATTAATGATATAATTAAATTACATTAAATTGAAAATTTTAGAATTAAAAAATTTATATTATTTATTGGAGTCTGTTATGTTTTAAAAATTAATAATTATTTTAAATAATTTTAAGTTATCAATTAATTTATTATAATAAATCTATAGTTATTAGTTATCCCAATTATTTTCTATGAATTTCATTAATGATAGGTATCTTCAAATGAGTTTAGATGGTTATTTATGATAAAATAAAATTAATTTATTGATTAATATAAGTTCGTTTATCTTAATAA
The DNA here is from genome assembly GCA_963277665.1 of Viscum album. NCBI lineage: Eukaryota > Viridiplantae > Streptophyta > Magnoliopsida > Santalales > Viscaceae > Viscum > Viscum album. The sequence goes on along the minus strand of OY728140.1, from coordinate 490,703,908 downwards.
CAAAGAAATTTTTTGAAACAAATGTTATCCAATTAATATTTCATATAAGTTTCATGTATGACCATTCATGAGCTTTACCAAGACCTGTGTATGTGTTAGATTTTTTTAATTTTATTAATTACATGGGTTTTTGATTATTTAATATTCAATTAAATTTGATGGCATGTGTGTCATCCCACCCTCCATTATTATGTAGGACATGTGTGTCCATGGTTACTTATCAAATCCCCATTAACCAATCCTTTGGTTTCCCTCACCTATGTGTTATTTATAAATGATGTAATAATTGGAGTATCCCATGCTACCTAATGTTGGTTCAATAAGAAAACATAATGATGTCCAACGAGATGATACATGGGTGGATAGGTGTCATGGCGTAACTCATGTTAAGACTGCCAATATGACTTATTCCCCTAGTTCAAATACTACTTTATTATCCACTCAATAAATCAACCATTAGATAATCTCATGATCTGACCATTAATTATTAATTTATTTATGTCTTAAGTATTATTTAATTTATGGCTGAGAGACCTCTATCACATAAATGAATTAATTAATATGAAAAGAATGAAAATAAAAAAATGTATTATGCTTAAATATTTTATCAGACAAGAATATTAAATTGAGTAAAATCCACTTAATATTAACAATTCCTGTAAATGATAATTCAAGAAAAAAATTACATATAATAAATTAAAATCGCTAAAATATATATTAATTTAATCATGTCCTTCCATCACTTGATTAGGAATAAAACTAACATAACTAAGTGTTTGACCAACCCTTTTTGGGACACTAAATTTTATAATAGGAGTTCTTATGAAGGTTTTGGTTTGAATTAACCATTTTATATCCATAGGAGTAGCTCTTGATAGACTTGGTGTAATTTTAAGGCATGTTTTGAGGAAATAAAATTCTAGATTTATGGCTAAGGGAATCCACTCAATGGATCAAGGAGAAGAAATATTGAAGTTGGAAAATACTTTCCTACCTAAATACCATCAAATAGATTGATCAACCCTTTTTGGTTTTATGTGAATAGAAAAATTGATCTTTTACACTAGAATATCCCAGAAACGAGACATTCTGAGTTCAAAGGTGAGAGATTTTGGGACTTGATAAAATATTGGGAGATTTAATAAAAATATTATTTATTATAATTTCTTAGTTAATTTGTAATCAAACAAAGTTATAATAATATACTCTTTTATCATTTTATAAAAGGGAAAGTTTATCATTCAAATTATCCCTATAATCTTTATTGGAGAAAGACCATCTCATCACTAGCAGTAACTTCCAAGAGTGGTCCAAAAAACTTTGGGTAGTACTGCACCATGAATAGAAATATTTTGTGCTTGAATCCAAAGTGATTGATCCGCCTTCCAAGGAGGTAGTGATAAAGAGTTTTGAGTCAATGAAAATCATTTAAGTGACTTGGTCAACGTTCAATGTTTTATGTTATCATATTTGTCTAGTGAACTCATGAAGTCTCATGAAAACATGGATTCTTATATCATGTTTGAGCATCTTATTTGTCTATATCAGGTGATAGAAATTAAATAATTGGTTTAGATCTCCAAGAATATTTTTCGAATTAATCATGGAGATGGTTCCTCAATTGGTCCTCATGTAGTCAAGCTCATTTTCTACATTGAGTATCTAGAGGTTATGGAGTTTATACTCCATAATGAACTGGGAATTGGTCTTATTCTTGCATCAATATCTCATAGCTTCTCCAACATTGTTGTAAATTTTAATATTCACAACATTTATAAGTCTCTCCTAGATCTTCTCACTAATCTTTTCAAATTTGATATGGAGATGAACTATGAAAAGTGAAAAAATTGAAAGGGAAAGTGAATATATATAAGCCCAAAGATTTTTCACACCCCTCAAAGAAGGTAAATATAAAGTGGAAATAAAAGGAGAAGGATGTTATTTGTTTTTCATGTGGCAAGATAAGAAACTAGAAGAAAAACTACACCCAGCCTAAGAAGAAAGAGAAAGATTCTAGTGCATTTTTTATTGAGTGAAATTTATCTATTTCTATAAATTTTGTATTAGATATAGCTTGTGGTGTTCCCATATATATTTAAATATATAAACCAAGTACATTCATAAATATTGAAAAACTGTAGGTAGATTAATGAGTATCCAACATAGCTATAGTTTCTATTGGGGCGATAGATGACTACCACCTTACATTTCCAATAGGGATGATATTTGTTTTCTAAGGTTATTAATACATATCATGTATTACTAAAAGAATTATATTTGTATCTATTTCTGAAACAGATGGTTTTATTTTAATTTTGGGAATAAATGTTAATTCTTTTATATATATTTCATTTTTTATGGTAAGGCACATTTAAATAATGGTCTTTTTGTTTTGGACTACACAAACCAAGTAATGGAAATCAATAAAGAAACTATTTCACATGACTCATACCACACCCAATATTGGAATCACTAGATAGGTCATATAAATAAAATTTATTGGATAAATTACATTAAGATGTATATTTATATTGTTTTGAAATAAAACCAATTGGGGTATGTCAAGCATATTTACATGGTAAAATGACCAAATCCCCATTTATTGGGAAAATTTAAAGGGACAATGACTTTCCTAAATTAGTTCATATGGATGTTTTTTTACTATTTCATGTTGATGAAAGGGGTGGGTACTCAAACTTCATAACTTTTACTAATGATTTTAGTAGATACGACTATGTATACTGAATGTGTTATAAGTCAGATCCCTTTGATAAATTCAAGGAATAGAATAATGAAGTTGAGAACCATCTTAGTATGAAGATTAAAAATCTCAACTCAAAAATTAGTAGAAAATATATTAATCAAGTTTTCAATGATTATTTATCAGTGTTTGGGATTTTATCTCAAATCAATCCTTCTTATACTCCTCAATGGAATGGTGTAAGTGAAAGGAGGAACCACAAATTCGAAAACATGGTTATATAAATGATGAGTCATGTGAGTCTTCCATTCTATTTTTGAGGGTATGAATTACAAATAGTAGCACACATACTAAACCAAGTACCAAATATATCAATAAATGGTATTCCATAAGAACATTTTAGTGGATTAAAAACCATGTTTTCCAATTTACATGTGTGGTGTAGCGAAGAATTTGTTAAGATCTCTTCAGGTAACAAAAAATTCACCTTGAAGAGCAAATCCTACCATTATAGGATACCCCAACAAAACAAGGTGATATTACCTATATGAAACATCAAACAAAAATATAATAGTGAAAATACCTGTTATATTCATTGAGAGTAAGTACATCTCTAAAAGATATAGTGGGAGAGAGTTGTACTTTTATGATGTTCGAGTTCAAGTTACAAAAGAGTTGGCGTAGGAAACAATTCCACAAATCCCCATGGAAGAATAAGATGTTCTAGAGACATAAGTACTATGTAGGAGTAAAAGAGATATTATTGAACCATAATGAAATGGTTCTCTAGTTATTGAGGATGGAAATTCATTATTTATTGATAATAATGATCCTCTAGCCTACACAAAAGTAGTAAGTGGCATAGATGTTTCCCAAAGTAAATAATTAATGAATTATGAAATGGATTCCATATACCCAAACCAAATAAGGATGTTGGCATATCCTCCACTGGATGTAAATCCTATTAGTTGTAAATGGGTATTCAAGAATTAATTAGATGTGGAAGGACAATTCAATAATTAAAAGTCATGACTAATTGAAAAAGGGATTAAACATTGTCAAGGAATTGACTTTGACTAACCCTTTTCACCAGTTTCAATGTTTACTCCATCAGAATTATACTTTACATTATGGATTTTCATGACTTTGAGATGTGGAAATTGGATGTCAAAATAGCCTTCCTTAACAGGAACCTTTAGGAAGATGTCTATATTACACAACCTGAAGGGTTTGTGACTCTAATGGATTCTAACAAGTTGCGAATATTGCAAGAAAACATTTATGGATTAAATGAAGAATCTAAGTAATGGAATATTAGATTTAATTAATCCATATAAAAATTGGTTTCATTAATAATGAATGTGAGCCTTGTGTCTATAATCGGTTTAATGGAAGTGTTTTCATTTTATAAATAGTATAGTCAATGACATATTAATTATTGGAAAGGAAATAACGGTCTTATAGTCTGTTAATGCATGGTTGAATAAATGATTCTCCATGAATGATGTAGGTGAGGAGGCATATATTCATTTAATAAATATCCATTTTGATAGATCCATGAGGCTTCCTGTCCTACGTCAAAGTAGATATATTGATAAGATATTGGAGAGGTTCATTATGAAATATTCCAAGAGGGGATTGTTTCCAGTGTCACATGACATTCAACTTTCCAAGAAAATGTTTCCTTGGATGAATAAGGAAATAAAAAAATGGAAATGATTCTTTATGTGTCATCAATTGGGTCATTCATGAATGTTATGTTGTGTACTAGGATAAATGTTACTTACATATTAAGTTTGGTAGGTAGATATTAAGAAGACCCAGGTGACCACCTTTGGGATGTGGTCAAGACTATCATTAAGTGCCCAAGGCATACTAAGGATATCTTCCAAGTCTATGGAGGATATAAGGAACTAGTCATCAGATAGTATTTATAAGTCAGTTTCCAAACATATTAAGATGATACAAAATAAAAAATGGACATCATCACTTTAAATGGATGTGTTGTGAGCTGGAATAGCTCAAAAAAGGTAGTGGTCCTAGATTCTACAGCAGAGTTCGGGTATAATGTTACTTTAATGGTAGATAAGAAAGTATTATGGATACAAAAATTCATCCATGATCTTGACATAATGACTAGAAGAAAACATCATGCCACACTCTATTGTGATAATACTGCAGTGGTGGCCCTTTCCAAGTAGCCAAGGTTATATTAGTGGATAATGCTTATACTTTGGAAGTATTATATCTTGAGATATTTTTCTCAGAGAGGTGATGTTTTTGTGAGTAGTATTTCAATAGAAAACAATGTGGTAGACCCCTTAACTAAATCCTTGATTTAGTAGAAACATATAATGTGAGGTCTAGCAGACTAAAAGTCGAAGGTTGTTGGCTTAGTCTGATTTGGATTTTGTTGAAGAAGGTGTCATACGACCAAATATTTTCACTTTGATTACATGTATATTTTATGAATTGAACGTTATTAAATATATCTCATTACATATTGTACATTTTTATATATGAATTTAATGTAATAATGTCCTTGAATATATGTCGCATTAAAAAGGACATAGCAGTTCCCTACTATGATGAGAACCTTGAGATGCTATGAAAATATTATTAAATATAGTTTGGCGGTTGGATAATGTTATATGATGGGACACATAGAATTTTACAGGTGCAATTAATCATAATAGTAATATACTTATTCTTATAAATTTCACACTTGGTAATCTCTAAGATGGAATATTATTCCAACAGACTCGCCCATATAAATTTTGCAGGTTTTTGTGTCATATGTTATTTATTAATATGAGCATGTGTAATGGTCTTTGACATTAAAATCATCATTTATTCCTTTCATGACTCATGTACATATATTTACTAATGAAAATAGTCCCTCCATATACTGGTAGGAAGTATAGCACATTGGTTGCATCATGAATGACCTATTTTTAACATGTGATTCGAGGAGAGATTTGTCTCCTCCATCTTTATGGAAGTTGATATCTAGGGCTGTTTTATTGGAATAAAAATGGTGAATTATATTCCATGGTTATGGTGTAACAACATGTTTACCTCAGAGGGACAAATAAACACATATCGAACATATACGTTGGTGAAACAGATGTGAAACCATCTTGACAAGATATTGTGATAAATGGATTATATTACACATTTAATTTTTGTATGTGGTAATAATTATTTCTACATTAAGTTATTTCTTTTGGGTGATTTGACTCATTTCCACACAGTACTATTGGACATTAGGTCAGCCCACCTAGTGCTAATGAGAAAGATTCCGAGAGGGTCGCACACTATGTGTTTTCACTAATCTCGATTAAATTATACTTGAATTCAATTAATGGAATAAATATTATTCTTAAGACTGATGTATAATGTTATACACATTTTATCGCTTGAAAATATTTATTCATGAATAAAATATTTAATATTTTTATTCGCCTGTTCAATAAATGCTACAAGATTTTAACCGGAGCCAGACTGTCTCCTTTAATAAATTTCAATTTACCAGTCGGTTAAATAATATATTTTATTGAGCAAGTTAGTGTTCACACCATAATATATTATTATTATTATTATTATTATTATTATTATTATTTTTATCGGTATGATGTTTAATAATGGTTATTGTGATTTTATAATGGGGTAGAACATAATTAAATAATATGTTAACCCAAACTTTAGCTCTATAAATAAATGATTATGTATATTATGTAAGGTTAATCAAGAAATAGAGAATTTTTGTGCATAATTATTTTCTCTCTTGAATTCATTTTTCTCTCTCCATATTAAGAATGAGAAACACAAAAGATATTCCTTCAAGATATAAGGATGAACGATCAACACAAATGGGGCATGACAATTGACATTTAATGCTAACACCTAGAAATAAATTGGTGTTTCTCAAAGCCTAATGGATAATTTATGGATCAATATTATAGGGATTGTACACTTGAATCCTTGTATCATAACGAAGGTAATGTAAAACGGTTTTTGGAATATCAAAAACATCGTCAAAGAAAGCATCCTAAGATGAGGTAATCATTTCGTTTTTTCTTTATAAATTAAATATAAATTTAACATGGAAGATCCTCTCTTAGGGTTCTTGGATATTTTATTTAAGAAAACATTAAATATATTTTCCACCACTATCATTTTCATTGCACCTAGAACTAATAATAATAATTGAAATGTATTATACATTAATAGATAAAAAACATTAATTTATTAGTCAGTTAAACATATAAATAATTACTAAATAGGATCTTCAAATAATAAATAAAGAGATATAGATATAAAGATACTAAAAAGACATTATGAAAGAATAACCATTTTACGAGGCCTTAGAGTGATGTAAATGGGGGTGGTGGGTGCTATTTGTAGTGAAACATGAAGAATAAACAAGTATTTATTTGTTGAGAGTTTGACAACTAGGTATTGAAATATATTTATTTAAAAATATTGAAATGGCATATAATTGTTTTGACTTATATGACATTATATTTGAATATAAAATAAATTTTATAGTGGAACATGAAGAACAAACAAGTATTTATTAGTTGAGAGTTTGACAACTAGGTATTGAAATATATTAATTTAAAAATTATGAAATGGTTTCTAAAACATTTTTTGGCATATATGACAAGATAATTGATTAAAAAATTATTAAATTTTGAAACCCCCACAAAGGATAAAATTTTAATAAAATATATATGAAATAAAATCAAAAATAATTTTTTAATAGAAACTAATATATTTTATATTTTTTTAATTAATATTATTGGTTGAGTAAAATATTTTAATATGATTTATTTTTTCTATAATTCATATCTTAAGTCATTTAAATGATGACGAAACTTATTATGTCATTTTTACATCATAATATTCTATTGGGGGGCTTCACAATGCATGGTAGTCCCCATTTAACTAGCAATGATTCGTTGGGATTAATCTTGGTTCACATAATCCCAAAATATGAAATCTAAAAATAATGTTTATATTGAGGTTCCATAAGTTGAAACAAATAAACATCAATATATTTGTAGAAAAATTTAAATAACTATAATTAGAATGATTTAATAGTCAATGCATAACAATTATATTGATTGATACATATTAATTCAGAATTTTTAATTCTCACCATGGGTTTCACTATACAAGTAAAAAGAAGTGCATGATAGAAAAACAAAAAAAATGAAACAAATCAACATCTCTAATAGATCAAACTAGATTGAAATACAGTGAAAAAAATAAACCACAACTGAACCCCCTTACAGATGGAGGATTGTGGGTAGTGGAAGCATGGATACGGATCATTGGAGGTGATTATAAGAAAAAATATAGTAGTAGTAATAGGGTATTTATTTCATCTCGAGAGATTTTTTGTGACAACACAGATGGTACTCCCTATTCATAAAGATACAATCACATAGCAAATAAATGATCAAAACATATATAAATATAAATTCCACAAATTGTTGTAGTAGGTTCTATATGAGATTTCAATGCCAAACATGTTAAATCAGCCTTCATTTAAGATCTACAAGCCTCCATTGCTACAGTGGATATTTGGCACCATCCCTAGAATATTTGTTAATTATCCAACATCACCCCTTAAACTCCTTATCCTTGTGACCCATGATTTTTCATTATATCAAGGTGGGTAACAAATAGGAGTAATGACTTCCCCATAGTCAAATCCTTCCTTTTTCTTGTATCCTTTGGTGGCATTGATGGAATGCATTTACTCTTATGTCACTTTCTTCCACATGCAACTGGTTTTATCTTCCTTGAAGCTAACTAGATTGGAAATTGCTAAGAGACAATAAAAATATACATACTCCTCCATTGGTTTTGTTCTCTCATATATATCTACAAGGATTGGTTCATTTTATGATATTTATGAGAGATTTCTTGTTTAATGTATTCAGATGTGGGAGTATGTGATGATGATGTCATCAGTTATTCAATTCTTCATTCCTACAATGGTACTTCTTCAACTATTTATTCATCTTCTATAGTGAGTCGTACCTCCTTGGAATCATCATCTTTATTCAACTTCCATGTTTCCTTTTCATTAAAGATAAAATCTCTACTAAATATAATCATCTTGGTGATGGGATTATACAAACGATATCACATTGCTCAATCTCCATATCCCATAAAGACTAACATCATTCCTTTTTCCTTGAGTTTTGTTCATTTTTCATTCGGAATCCTGACATAGGTAATAGAACCCAAAACTTTCAGATGACTCACACTTGGCTTGTGAGTACTCTAGTGTTCATGCAGTATCTTTACGTCAAGGTTTTTTTTTGAATCTATTTAGTAGGTACACTTCACGCAAAGCTGTTTCTGCCCAGAATTTCACAGGCACTCCTTTGTCTTTCAACATTCTTCTTGCCATGTTGATAATGGTGCAATTTTTACTTTCAGATACTCCATTGATTTGGGGTGTTTACGTCAGTGTCAGCTGGTGCTGAATTCTATGTTTCTTTAGGTACTCTTGAAACACATCAGTGTTGTACTCCCCACCTTGATCAGATCACAATGTTTTTATGCAATGGTTTTTTTGATTTTCCACTAGCTCCTTGAATCCTTTGAAGATTCCAAACACTTCTGAATTCATTTTTATAAAATATATCCATTTTTTATTATTTAATCATCCATAAACATCATAAAATACATCCTTTGTCCATCTGATTTTGGATTCAATGGACCACAAACATCAGTTTGATCTAGCTCCAGTAGTGTTGTATCTTTCCAATTGGTCTTCATTGAAAATATATATCTATTATTTTTTCTTAGAACAAAGAATTCACATATTAGATTCTAGTGTTGAATGATGGGAATCCCATTCACTATATTATTGCTTCCTAATAATCATAAACTTTTTGTGTTTAAATTTCAGAACCTAAGACTCCATATCTAGTCTTTATCATCATGTACCATCATCAAACATCGTGGTACGTCAGGATGGATTATAAGTGGAAACATGCAATTTTTCTCCATCCGTACTTTTGTGATCAACCATTCAATTTGATTAAAAATGACTATTTTTTATTTTGAATGCTTACGTGAAAGATTGTTTCCACAAACTACCTGACACTCAAGATGTGGATCTTCAAGTCAGGTATATAGTAGATGTTGTAGATGAAAACATGATTGTCATCTTTTTTGCTTGATCAGAATATATCCTCTTCCATAAACAACTAAAATTTAGAGATCTTAAAATGAAATATCTCCTCAAACCCCCTCATCAATGTTCATAAATATGTTTTTGTTCCCTTTAACGTGATTGATAGCTCCAGATACAAGATACCACCTACTATGTTTTTGTGTTGTTTTTTGTGACATCAACACATGGGACTCGTCAAAAGGATCTTCTTCTTCGACGATATGTGCCTCTTCGGTGTCATTCTCCATGGGTTTCATGTACAAACATTCATTGATATAATATCCATATTTTTTAAAGTGACAACATTGAATATATATTTTTCTGGTTTGAGATTTTATAATCCACCCCTTCTTCCTTGTCCATGTTATCATGGAGTATAGGTTTGATATTCATGGGATCTTTGAGTTGGGATTCTTCCACCACATCTTCATTGTCCTCTTCTTCTTGGATCAAATTGTTGTCCATGGAATCACCTACCTCGTTTTCTTTGAGATGTCCCCCTTGCTCTTTTTTAGAGTTGTTGAGATATAACTTTGATTGCAGAGCATGGTCCACTCCATTAGTATCACTCATGTGGTTCACCTTAAGTTTGTGGGCCTAAAGAGACCACATGAGTTCTTTGATACATATCATCTCAAGGCCATTTTTTTTCTAGGGAAACTACCATGTAATCAAATTTTGGATAAAGGGATCATAAAATTTTCTCACATACACACATGTCAGCAATATCTTCTCCATTTTTTCAATGTTGGTTCACCACAACCATTATATGAGTATGATACTCGGTAACAGTTACATAAGTTTTCATAAATAGGGATTTAAAGTCACCTTCGAGATATTGAAGTCGAATCCACTTTACTTTTTCGACTCCTTGGAATGCATTGCGAAGAGTATGTCATATCTCCTTAGATTATTTTTATGAAATAATTATTTTGAAAATTGCATCATAAATCCCTTGATAAATATAGGATTTCATATTGCAATCCATTTTTCATTCCTCCTAAGTGGTTTTTTGAACATCTGATAGAGTTTCCTCCACTGCTTTGGATTCTGTCTTGGTGTATCCATGCTCTACGATGTCCATGATGTCATGGGTGCCAAGGAGTGCACACATTTAGATGCACTAATTATCATAATTATTCTTTCCATCTCTTGGATCACAACTTGTTCTAATGAATTCTCCATTTTGAAAAATTATTTTTTATGAAAAATAACATATGCATATATTTGGAAGGAAAGGTTAATTTTTTTTGGAGATACAAACTGTTATATATATTTTTTTTCGACAGTTTTGATTGTTTTTTATGGGTGGATTGAAATTTTTTTTATGAATTACTATCTTCCCTTTTTTCAGAATTGAAGACTAATTTTTTTTGAATTGAAGATTTCAATTTTATGTTGAATTGCAATCTTCTATATTTTTTGATTCAAAATGAACGAACACTTTTTTAAGATAGATGAGGGTGAAGGATGGAAAAGGGAAAAGGTGTAAAAACAATTATGAATATAAGATGATAAATGGAGTGATTCGAATTTTTGAAAAATATCTGAAAAGTTTCATAGAGAATATGGGAAGGGAGAAGGAAAGTTATCTGTGGGATAAAAACTAATTTGATTAATTCCAACGAAATGTAATTGAAATTTGGAAAAGAAAAAATACATTTTATAATTTGTAAAGTGAGATAACCTCTTGGTTTTTCTCTCAATACGTGATGGAATAAAATTAGGAGGAAAGATGAAAATTAACTATTCATCTTCTTCCTCCTTCCCCCTTCTACAATAGATGGGAAGGGGATATCACAGATGCCTTTTGGCACTATAACAGATGGATCAGAAGCACAACCCACATATCTATGTTCGTTCGGCTCAACTTCGACGCATTAATACAACAGAAGGTGGTTTTTTGGCAGTGTCAGTGGAATCATATCTTACGGATCTGTCTTTCCTCATATCAACATAGAACCTTCCTATGATACCACTGATGGAGGATTGTGGGCAGCGGAAGCATGTGTGCAGATCACTGGAGGTGATCACAAGAAAACAAATAAAGTAGTAGTAAGATGATATTTCTTTCTTATCATGGGATTTTTTTGTTACAACACACACGGTACTCCCTATTTATATGGATACAATCACATAGGAAATAAATGATCATAATAGAGATAAAAAAGTTCAAAATAATTGGCAATAGGTTTTATCCAATCATTCAATGATAAACATGTTGATATAGCGTTTTTTGATGATCTCCAAGCCTCCATTAATACAGTTGATGTTTGGAACTGACTATGGGATATGATTTTATTATCCAACACTTATTAGGGTTTAGACTCACCCACTTTTTTGTGTCAATATTATAGGTTGAACCATTTTAACAAGGATTGTCCAAATTTGGAATCATCCAAATTGAGCTCTGTTATCTCAACCCTGCACTGGTTTTAGAGTCGAGCAACATTGTCTAAGTCCACTGCTATCTGGGTCAATTTTTGTCCCACATGAGTTCACTGATATAGATCATTTTATGCTTTCTAGGCTTGCCACAACAATCTAGATGAGTCGCTACAGACCAAGAATCATCATAGCCATCTAGATTTGGTTTGAATCATATTAACCTCCCTCACTGAAATCTCTCTCTCGACAAACCATGGTTAGACGGCCATTGTGCCTTTCTTGTTTCCAAGGAAGTGAGGAATTAGGTCGGATTTTACATAGGAGATCCAAACTCCAAGAGGTGTACTACTCTCTCCACCCTTTCCTTCTCCAAACTAGAAGATAACTCATCCCCTTTATCTCTCCCTCGACCAAGATGATTTTCGTTTTTTTGGTGTATCGTCATTTTAAATCACTGAAATGGAAGATGTTCAAAAGATAGGGGAAAACATGCAGGAGCAGACACGTGTATGGTGGAAGATTAGTGGATAGTTCCCACTTTCCATCTATGTCACAAACTAAAAAATATAAAGCATATTAAAAAATTAAATTTAATTACAAATAAAACATGAAACGGAAATTCAAATGTTCTTATACAGTATACTGTATATATATAGCATATTAAAATATTGGGATAAAATTCATTTATCTCCAAATATTAACAAAATTTTACCATTACCAAATTTTGATATTTTGATACCAAATTTGATATCCAATTTTCTAAAATACACTTATAGCTATGAACAATTATATTATCAAATAAACAATTAAAAAGAATGGTTTCTATGTAATGAGCGTTTTTCATAATGGCTACATGATCATTTCAACAGCCATGTTACTTTCCTAATGATTACCTTATCCAATTAAAATGGCTATGTAATGGAAAAAACCCCCTTGACTTGCTAAAAATTTTAAAAATTTGTTTCTTCTGGTAATGGGGATGACCTCGTTTGTTTAAGGTCCAAACTTTCCAATCGGTTTCTAACGGGTTTATTCGTAGAACCGGAAACATCCAATGATTCTATATCCATTTGGACCTACATTCCAAAGGTAGGTTCTCATTAGTTGTGGACTGATGAGGCTTACAAATATGCATTGATTGTGAGGATAGGAGGTCAGACTCATCACACCTTTTTGGGGAATTACTGTCTACTCTGGGACTCTCTTATAGAGTTAAGTTATTGTCACGAATCCTTATTAATTTACCAAGCATGAAAATGAGTTTTTTCCATTAGTCTTGTAATCAATGATTCATATGTATGGTATGTATAGAATATTTTATATGTATTTTAGGTTCTTCATAAATATAGAATCATCTATATGAATTAGAGATTCTTATATAATGGTATCCTTAAATACATTATATAGGAATCTCTTGGTCACTATGATGACCATTATGGTTTTAAAGCCACTTAGTGGGGCACTTGATGTTTATTGTTGTTCAGAAAGACATGGATTATTTCATAGTTGGGATCGTACCCGAAGATAGGCTACCTATGTTTCCTTGTTAAATAAGGAATCAAAACCCATGTAGTTCAAGTGATGCAGTATGAGGTTTATTCATAATTAATGGCCCAAAGAGATATGTCGTAATTACATTTACACTCTAAGCCCACGTGAGTCATGATCGGTGTGGGAAACAACAGTTATTAGTAAATCTGATGATTGTGCCATGAAAGATGTAATCATAAGAAATGATGTGGAGCTTATGTATGTATCACGGCCCGAGTAAATGAAGATCAGGACTTAGTTCGGGAAATAAGCCCAGGAGTAGGGTCCATAAAAATATGTGTTCTTTATGGAGATTTGGAAATTTAACTTAGGACTTACTCCTAGAAAGGAATCCCACAATTTAAGAGGGACATATAATTGAGTTTTATTCCAGAGAAGGAGGCCCAAAGTTAAAGGAAATTATAATTGGGACTTACTACTGATAAGGAGGCCCAAATTTGAAGGTAACTTATAACATGGGGCTTAATCCTAAGAAGGAGGCCCAAAGATAAAGGAATTTATGATTGGGACTTACTCTTTAAAAGGAGGCCCAGTTTTAAGGAGTCTTTTAACATAGGCCTTATTACTGAGAAGGAGGCCCAATGTTTAATGGAAATTATGATTGGGACTTACTCCTGAGAAGGAGTCCCAAATCAAGGAACTTGGGCCTTACTCCTAAGGAGGATGCCCATGAACAGGGAACTTGGGGCTTACTCCTAAGGAGGATGCCCAGATTAAAGATTTTCTCGTATTATTGGATTTGGTTGAATGAAGGAAATATCTAACAGTAATGATATAAAGTTATGTAGATCACTAGGTTTTGAGAGATGTTCTACAGAATTCCTTTCCGATAAGGAAGCCAACAAAGGAACCATGCCACAAATGGATTTGAAGAGGGTTTTAAAGGCTGTCTTTGAAAAGGAAAGGTGGATTTGGGGAAAAAAAGTGACTAGGTAGGAGGCATGCACGTTTTGTTCTAGCGCATAAGTCATGGACACACAAGTATACTTGTGCGACACGAGTCAACTTGGGCGACTAAGAATCCATAGGGTAATACTTGGGTGACATTGAACACAACCCCTTAGTATGTAACACCCCAACCACTCTAGGCTGGAGCTGGTGCATTACTTGTGATATTGGCATGTGTAAAAGGAATTAAAATAATGAAGGGACAATCCGTTTAGTAGTCTTGCGGAAACTAGATTCGTAAATGTTACTCAAATTACATTGGAAAAGTTTACAAAATACAATACATAACAAAAACTAAAAATGGGATCCCCAGGAACTCAATAAAATATCTTCTCTTCATCACCTTTTGAAGGTACACAATGAAAGGGGTTAGATCAAATGCTCATTAAGGGTTAAAAATAGTAAAATCATGAGAAAAATAATAAGTTAATCACAAACAATCTGACATAATCAATATGGAATAGTGAATAAATGAACAACTAATGCCATTAATAAAATGAAAATGAAACTGCATCCATAGATTTTGTCATAGTGAGAAACTCAGGTATAATAATAATAACTAATAATGAATAAATAGAGTTCTTATTAATTGTAAATCATGTATCTAGCACAAGAAACCATAATACCGTAAAAACAGTTTAGTTCTATGGGTAGAAACCCTTCTGATTTTTTTTTTGAAACAAACTCGAAGGGTTTGTCACCAAAATGTTTTTTCTAATGAGACCTACCGATGCATCGAGGGGCTATAGATGGCCCCACCCACCACTGCATGTCCACATAATTCTTTATAAATTGATTCAATACAAGGGTAATATTCCCTTTCAATATTCGTATATACTAGAGTATATGGATTCATCAATATTTCCATAATTAAAATAACCTTCCAAATAAACATCGTATGTAAAATGGTATATGGTTTAGACAAAAAACATATCCCTGACATGAGATTGTGGATATTTAATATAAATATAATTTCAAATTAAAATTTATCTCAAATGGGAAGTAGGTCCACCACATTAGAATTATTAGGTTCACAATACAAAGATAATCACAACGAAAACGGCAGCTGAGACAAAGTCCCTTACCACAATGTAATCGGTCGAACCGTATGACCAGAAATTAATAACCATTAAGTGAATAATTGAATAATAATGAATATAAATATATTAATGTTATTATATATCAAATGGCAGTACACAAACACCAATTATAAGGAATAATTGGCGAACAATGGAAATCTCACAGAAATAAAAGTGAGATGAGAAACCCCTTAACTTATGCTTGAGTGTGTTCTTCATTTTTTTAATGACCTGAATAAACAAATTTATCTTCATAAATTAATGTTTCCAGAACCTTATATACATTTAATTGATTTATTATAACCATTTTAGGTTCATTCATGGCCCTTTCTATGGGTTCAATTGGTTCAATTTTCATGTTTTGGAAGCATTTTCTCCCTTGGTTTTCATGGATCGTTTACTTGTTTCCATGAATGGAAGTTCATTTGAAACATGGTTAAACATAAAGAATTGTTAATAAATATTATTAATTAAATTATGGAGATATAAATGATATTATAATGATTTTGGGTTTTATATCATGATGACGATTCATTAGTTAAAACAATATTGATGTTCATTTAGATCATTTTTAGTGGTTCTATGATAATAACAACCTCATTTTGTTTTATTAATTCGAACCATGAGTAAAAAAGAGTTACAGAACAATGGATGAGTCATAACACATATATTCTAACCTGTTTCACCATTATAAATGGTTTCATGACCAGACTTGAAATAATTAATGCAAATTGAAATCACATCGTCTACGATGTCGGTAATTCGACACATCACGGACAATGTTTTTAATTACTTGAAAAAGTGGGGGAAAAGAAGAAGATTGATGATTAATTTCTCATGGACATGAGAACATCCAGAATATACAAGATTCTTGAGATTTCATTCCTCTTGGGTAAGAATAGATGAATAAATAATAAATAAAGAACTCAAAATAAAAGAATAATTTTGAAATCGCTTACAAAAATTCTGCATCCTAACGTCAATGCAACATGGTTTGAGACAATATTAAAAAGAGAGGGAACAAGGGTCAAATATCCAAAAATGAATCATAATATAGAGTAGATAATTAATAAGAATAAAAATAAGAACATGGTATGGAAACATTAAAGATATACCACATAAAAGAGAACTTGGAAGGAAAAAAGAAAGCAATTGATAATTTTTTTACCTTATATAGTAACCCATAGAACATGATTGTTGGGACATTGGGGGCTTGAGGAAAACATGGGAGGACTAATATGAAGGTAAGGATTCCAGATCATCATTGAGGGAGAATTGGTAATGAATTCAATGAAGGGAAGAGGTGGTATTCATAGGAAAAGTGAAGGATTATTTTAATAATTTCCAAGGGACACCTCATGGGTGGTATTTGCAAAACCATGGGCTTGCCCATGGTATTTTCCCATGGTTAAAGCCACTTGGGACACCTAACATATTATTTAACTATACAAAAGTCAACCAGATTTATGAAATCATTATTACATCATTAATGATGTCATAAACACACTGAAACTAAAAACTGTATTTTTACTATTCACTGAAAAATCAACTGTTTCAGAAAATTTCACAAAATTCACCCTAAGAATTTTTTAACATATATAACTTAAAAGTGAGATCCATTTTTCAAAAATAATTTTTTCAATATTATTAATTTAATTTTTAAATAAATTCATAGTTCATTAGAAAAATAACAATCTTAAAGTGCAATTAGTTATATCTCTCATTGAAAAACAAATTAAGATCTCATTATCTTATTGCCATAATAAAATAAAATATTATTATTATTTAATATTCATAAGGTTCATATTACTATTCATATGGGTATGTTACTATTCAATAAAAATCATGTGTGTTCTATCAGACACCAAATGACTTATTGAACACAACTCTAGATAACCATTTTTTGAAATTCAAAACATAGAAGAGGCAAAGTTTTGTTTAATGGATAGATTATAAAATTGCATTATATATTTATTTTCAAAACCTTGGGGTGTTACATTCTCCCCTCATTAAAAAAATTTCTTCCTCAAAATTCAAAAAATATTACCTAAAAAGATTCAGTAATGACTTTAACATAAGCTCCTTAGGCTCCCATGTTGCTTCCTCCATCTTATGGTTCCTCCATAGAACCTTTACCAAACGAGTCATCCGATTTCTCAATACTTTTTCTCTAGTATCAAGAATCATGATAGGCTATTCCCAATAAGATAGATCTACCTCAAGTTCTACTTCTTCATGAGTACATGTGTTGGGTCTGGCATGTACTTTCTTAACATTGACACGTGGAACACATTGTGAACCTTGGAGAGACTAGTCTTCATTGTCAAACAGTACGCTACGACTCCAATTAGGTCCATAATTTAAAAAGGTCTGATGTACCTGGGACTTAACTTTCCCTTCATACTGAATCATATAATACCCTTCCATGGAGATACCTTTAAGAAAACATGATCTCCTTCTTGAAACTCCAAATCCTTCCTTCGGTTATATGCATAGCTCTTTTACCTATTTTTGAGCTATTTTGATATTATTATGAAAAAACATAACCTTTTTCCATTGTTTCTTCAACAAGTTTTGGGCCCAAGAGATTTCTTTCACCAACTTCATCCCAGCAAGTTGGTGTACAGAATCTATTCCCATATAATGCTTCATAGGGTGCCATCTGAATACTTGAATGGAAGCAATTGTTGTAGGAAAATTCAACGAGAGGTAAATACTGATCCCACATGCCTTGAAAATCATGTGAACAAGACCTCAACATGTATTCCAATGTTTAAATAGTCTGTTCTGATTTTCCATCAGTGTGTAGGTGGTAGGCAGTGCTCAAACGAAGATCAGAATCTAGGGCCTTCTGAAGACTTTTCCAGAATCTTGATTTAAAACATGCATCACGATTAGAAACAATTGATAGGGGTGCTCCATGAAGTCTCACAACTTCATTAATATATATTCTTGCTAGGCGTTCAAGTGGTAGATCTTCTCTTATAGAAATAAAATGTGTTGACTTGGTAAGACGATCAATAATGAACCATATTGCATCGTTCCTTCTAGGAGTCTTTGGTAGTCCCATGATAAAGTCCATTGTGATATTATCCCATTTCCACTCAGGTATGTGAAGAGGTTGAAATACTCCTCCAGACTATTTCCTTCCAGCTTTCACTTGTTAACAAACCATACATCATGACCCAAAATCAGCAATCTCCCTCTTCATTTTGTCCCGCCAAAAATGTTCCTTCAAATCTATATACATCTTAGTGCTACCAGGGTGTATAGAGAAATTTGAACTATGAGCATCATCCACAATTCCATTTTTAGATTAGGTATATTGGGAAAACAAATTCTCTTCCCAAATTTAAAAATTACATCTTCATATACGAATTCACTCAATCTCCCATCATTCAAAACTTTATTCTTCTTTTGAAACTATTCATCATCAGCTTCAGAACTTTTTATCCTTTCTAGTAAAGATGGTTTGGAAACAATTTGAAAAATAATTGATGTTTCACCTTCCATGGTTATTCCCATATCCATATTTACTAGATCAATGAAAATAGGATCCCTTTCAACTCTCATCTTGTTCAAAACTCCATGATCCTTTCTGCTCAAAGAATCTGCAACTTTATTTTCCTTCCCTGGGTGGTAGTGTATCATGAAATCATAATCCTTGAGTAGTTCAATCCATCTCTGTTACCTCATGTTGAGTTCTTTCTGTGAGAAAATATGCTTCAAACTCTTGTGATCAGTATAAATCTCACATTCTTCACCATATAGATAATTTCTCCATATCTTCAAAGCAAAGATTACGACAGCTAACTCAAGATCATGAGTAGGATTGTTTTGACAATAACTTTTAGTTGTCATGATGCATAAGGAATAACCTTATCATTTTGCATAAGGAAACAACCAGCTCCTTTCTTTGATGCATCACTATAAATAACTGACTCGTCATTCCCTAATGGTAGAGTCAATATAAGAGAATTGACTAATATTATCTTCAGTTCTTCGAAATATTCTTCACAATATTTTTTCCAAACAAATTTAACCCCTTTATGTGTGAGCTTCGTTACTGGGTTAGCCAGTAAGGAAAACTTCTACAAGAAACCCCAATAATAACCTGCTAAGCCAATAAAACTACGTACCTCGGTTATGTTTTTTGGCCTGGGCCATTCTTGGATTGCCTTTTTCTTTGCAGGATCAACTAGGATTCCATACAAAGAGATAATATGTCCTAGAAAAGAAACTGACTGAAGCCAGAATTCACACTTGCTAAAATTACTATATAATTGATTCCTTCTAAGAGCTTTCAGAATAGTTCTCAAATGATCCTCATGCTCTTCATAGATTTTTGAGTATACTAGGATATCATCGATGAATACCCCAAAAATGTGATCATGATATTCCTTGAAAATTCTATTCATTAAATACATGAAAACCGAGGGTGAATTTGTCAGTCCAAAAGGCATCATTGTAAACTCTTAATGCCCATACTTGGTTCGAAATGCTGTCTTTGGAATATCTTCCTTTCTCACATGTAGATTATGATATCCAGATCGAAGTTCAATCTTAGAATTGTATTCAACTATATGAAGTTGGTCAAATAAATCACCAATTCGAGGCAGATGATACTTATTCTTTATTGTAATAGAATTTATTTCCCTGTAATCAATTAAAATCCACATGGGTCCATCTTTCTTCTTGACAAAGAGGACAGGGGCTCCCCATGCAGAAACACTAGTTTGAATAAATCCTTTTTCACACAAATCCTCTAGTTTTTTCTTTAGATCTACTAATTCCGCAGTGGCCATTCTATAGAGAATCTTTGATATAGGTCTTGCATCATGAATTAAATCAATAGAGAAATCAACTTCATGCTCTGGAGGATGTCTAGGTAAATCCTGTGGAAATACATCAATGTACTCTTTCACTATGCACACATCTTCAATTTGAATATTTCTTTCCTCTCCCATAGATATTGGTTTATCTTCCTCTCCAAGTATTTCATTCAACAGAGCTATTGGGGGTGGTTCTAGATAAGAATCAGGTGGGGAAGTTTCTGCCCTAAAGACGAGGGATTCTACACCATTTTCAAAAATTGTAACTTCCTTTTTCTTGCAATAAATCCTCACATCATAATTTGATAGCCAATCCATACAGAAAATTATATCAAATTCATCTGCGGGTATGATGATAAAGTTAGCAACTAAAGCACGTTTTGGTGTTTGGAGGGGGACTAGTCGACATGCCTTTGTTGCAATGATACATCCCATGGGTGTTTTGACTAACAACTCATTTATTAAATAAAATTGGACATATCAAATTTTCTTGGAAAACTGAGAGGATATAAATGATTGCAATGATCCAGAATCTAATAAATTGTTGGCTATGTTAGAGGAAACAATTAAAGTACCTGCCACCACGTCACTATGAACTTAAACCTCCATGGTTGTAATCGCATAGGCTCTCCCTTTCTCCTTTGGCTATTTTTGAGGCATGTTTCCTTGGCGCTTAGGACACCCATTTACATAGTGTCCCATATCTCTGAAATTGTAGCATTTAATATCATTGAATTGTTTCTTCCCCTTGCATTCATCAGATCGATGACCCTTTTCTCTGCAGTTATACCAGACTCCCTTTCCTTTCAAGAATTTCCCGATATGATTTTTTCCACAGTTCTCACATAATGGGAAACTATTCATTCCCTTTCTCTTCATTGGTGCATCTCCTTTTCCTTTGTTATCAGAATACCGCTTCTTATCTAGGTTTCCTTTGAAAAATTTTGATCTAGAAAATTTCGTCTCTGTTTTGACGGAACTTGATACAATTTCATCATATGATGAAAATGACTGAGAATAATATTCCCTTCAAAGTCTTGGCTTAATACCTTCAAATAAATGATCATTCTTGTCTGTCAAGTCATGTACGTAATCCAAGACAAACCTGGCTAGCCTTGTGAAGGTAACCTCATACTCTGCATCACTGTCTTCTTCCCTTTGTTTCAAGCCAAGGAATTTCCTCTTCATTTCATTTCATTTCTCACAAGGGAAATATTTTTCAAAGAATATTTCCTTAAAAGTCCTCCATTCCATATCCTCTACCTCTTCTTCATCCACGGTATTTTTAATCACGGACCACCATTGATCAGCATCTCCCTTGAGACAATATACTGCCAGTACTACCTTTTCATTTTCATTGCATCTTAACTTCAGGAATATCTTTTCAATGGACATGATCCATTGCTCAGAAACCACTGGATTAATAGTCCCACTGAATGATGGGGGCTTCTGCCACATGAAACAATCCAACACAGTTGTTGAATGGTTATTCGTTACAACTTGAGTAAGTTGTCCCAATATGGACATGATCTGATCTGCTCCAACATTGACTGTGTTGACTTGCTCAGTAGGGAGATACCAACCGTTCCCACGAGTATTGATTCCCCTTCTTCTATTAGATAGCATTTCTAAATAATGGGATACACTAGATTAGTTTATGAATCTCAAATAGAAAATCACTCAACATATATTGAAATTATATGTATATCTAATCTTATAAACAAGGTTCCTCTGAGGAAAAATTTACATTAACTCCTTCATTATGGTTTTTAAAGAAAATATGAATTGTCTTATGCATATCCCCCAGGAGTGTCATAACCAAGAGTACAGTAAGGCCCATTTTCGTGAACCAGTTCCTGTTCGAGTCTAGCTCAATGTGGTGTTTTTGGGTTTTACCCCTAGATACATCTATGCCAGAGCCGCCTCTACCTGCTCGTATCCAGACAGGGACGTATTTCGTAAATTATCCACATAATCTATTCCTTACCAAAATACCAGGACGTTCTTGTATGTTGATCATCAGATAATACCTTAGGTCTTTGTTCCCTACTATACATTTCCTACTCTAGTTTCCATGTTTTCTACTAAACTTCCTCTGATACCAACTGTGACACCCCGACCCCTCTAGGTTGGAGCCATTGCATTACTTCTGTTATTGGCCTAGTTATATGGAATGAAAATCCTGAATGAATGATCAATTTAGTCATCTTGAAGAAACTAGATTCATAGATGTTACTCAAATTAAATTGGAAAAGTTTACAAAATACAATACATAACAAAAAACTAAAAACGGCATCCCCAGGAACTCAATAAAAGATCTTCTCTTCATCGCCTGTTGAAGGTAGACAATGAAAGGGGTGAGCTTAAATTCTCAGTAAGGGTTAAAAATAGTATAATAATGAGTACAATAATAATTGAATCACAATCAATCTGACATAATCAATATGGAATAGTGAATAAATGAACAACTCATGCAATTAATAAACTGAGAATTAAACTACATCCATAGATTTTGTCATAGTTAAAACTTAATGGATAATAATATTAACTAATAATGAATAAAGAGATTTCTTATTAATTGGACGTCATGTATCTAGTGCATGAAACCATAATACTGTAAAAACAGTTTAGTTCTATGGGTAGAAACCCTTCTGATTTCTTTGAAACAAACTCGAAGGGTTTGTCGCCAAAATGTTTTGTCTCATGAGACCTACAGATGAATCGAGGGGATATAGAGGGCCCCACCCACCAATGCATGTCCAAATAATTCTTTATAAATTTATTCAATTAAAGATCAATATTCCCTTTCAATATCCATATAGATTAGAGTATACGGATTCATCAATATTTCCATAATTAAAATAACATTCCAAATAAACACTGTATGTAAAATGGTATACGGTTTAGACAAAAAACAAATCCATTACATGAGATTATAGATATTTAATATAAATATAATTTAAAATGAAAATTGATCTCAAATGGGCAGTAGATACACCACATAATTATTATTAGGTGCACAATACAAAGATAGTCACAACGAAAACGGCAGCTGAGACAAAGTCCCTTACCAAAATGTAATCGGTCGAACCGTATGACCATAACAAAATAACAATCAAGTGAATAATTGAATAATCATGAATATAAGTAGAATCATGTTATTATATATCAAATGGAAGTAAACATATATCAAATATAAGGAATAATTGGAAAACAATGGAAATCTCACAAAAATGAAAGTGAGATGAGAAACCCATTACCTTATGCTCGAGTGTGTTCTTCATTTTTCTTAATGACCTGAATAATCAAATTTATCTTCATTAATTAATATTTCCAGAACCTCCTATACATGTAATTTATTTATTATAACCTTATTAGGTTCATTCATGGCCCTTTCTATTGGTTCAATTGGTTCAATTTTCATGTTTTGAAAGCATTTTCTCCCTTGGTTTTCATGGTTTGTTTACTTTTTTCCATCAATGGAAGTTGATTTGAATCATGGTTAAACATCCAGAAATGTTAATAAATATTATTAACTAAATTATGGAGATATAAATTATCTTATAGTTATTTGGGTTATATATCATGATGATGACTCATTAGTTAAAACATTAATGATGTTAGTTTAGATTGTTTTTAGTGGTTCTTTGATAATAACAACCTCATTTTGTTTTATAAATTAAAACCATGAGAACCAAAGAATTAAAGAACCATGGGTGAGTAATAACACATATATTATAACCTAGTTCAAACATATAAATATTTTCATGTCCAGACATCAAATAATTAATGCAAATTGAAATCACATCGTCTACAATGTCGGTAATTCGACACATCATGGACAATGTTTTTAAATTCTTGAACAAGTGGGAGAAAAGAATAAGATTGATGTTGAATTTCTCATGAACTTGATAAAATCCAGAATATAAATGATTATGGATATTTCTTTCTTCCAGGGTAAGAAGATATGAAGAAAGAATAAATAAAGAACTCAAAATAAAAGAATAATTCTGAAATCGCTTATAAAAATTCAACAGTCTAACGGCTACGCAATGTGGTTTTAGACAATATTAAAAAGAGAGGGGATAAGGGTAACCTATCCATAAATGAATCATAATATATATTATATCATGAATAAGAAGAAAAATAAGAACATGGTATGGAAACATGAATGATATACCTCATAAAAGAGAACATGAAAGGAAAAAAGAAATAAATTGAGAATTTTCTTACCTTGTAGAGTAACCCTTAGAACATAAATATTGAGACCTTGTGGGATTTATGAAAACATGGGAGGACTACTATGAAGGTAAGAAGGCCAGATCTTCGTTGAGGGAGAATTGGTAATGAATTCAATGAAGGGAAGAGTTGGTATTTATAGGAAAAGTGAGGGATTATTTAAATAATTTCCAAGGGACACCTCATGGGTGGTATTGGCAAAACCATCGGCTTGCCCATGGTATTTTCCCATGGTTAAATCCACATGGGACACCTCACATCGCATTTAACTATACACAAGTCTACCATATTTATGACATCATTATTACATCATTAAGGATGTCATAAACTCACCGAAAACTAAAAACTGTATTTATACTATTCATTGAAAAATCAACTGTTTCAGAAAATTTCCCAAAATTCACCCAAACCATTTTTAAACATGTAGAATTAAAAAGTGAAATCCATTATTCAAAAATAATATTCTAAAAATTATTAATTTAATTTTTAAATAAAGTCATAGTTAATTAAAAAAATAAAAATCTTAATGTGAAATTAGTTTTATTTCTCATTGAAAAACAAATTAAGATCTCATTATATTATTTCCTCAAGAAAATAAAATATTATTATTATTTGGTATTCATAAGGGTCATATTATTATTCATATTATTATTCAAATTACTATTCATATGGGTATGTTACTATTCACTAAAAATCAAGTCCGTTATATCAAACTCCAAATGACATACTGAACACAACTCTAGATGACTATATTTCAAAATTCAAAACATAGAAGAGGAAAAGATGTGTTTAATGGATAGATTATAAAATTTAATTCTATATTTATTTTCAAAACCTTGGGGTGTTACATTGTATCATCCCTAGAGACTTTCATAAGGGTGGCACGCAAGTTCCCTTGAGAGGGGAAGGCGGCGCGCAAGTGTCTTCACTTCCCTTAAGGGCTGGCCACTTAGGTGTGCAAGTATTGATGAGTTCTAATACTTAGGCCTTATTCTTTCTCTTTAGAGCTTCCAATATAGGTAAAAAAATTACCTTATAAGTGTTCGGAAGACGTCGGGAAAAGACTTGGGTGACCAGATCTTGAATCTGAGTTTTGGAATATTCATCTCCTAAATGGGGGGCCCAGAAGGGGTATTTATAGTCCACTTGAGGCTTGGGAGAAATTTCACTTAGGGAGCACATGTGACTTGCGCACCTCATATCTGGTGCGCAAGTGACTTGCATTACCAAGGTTGGAATGTAGGTATACTTGCATGCCTTAATACCTTTGCAATATTTGATGAATCTTCCCTCTTCTTTGCTCGAGGTATTCCCCTTAATCAATCTTCAAACTTTGTGATGGAAAGGAGTGTCAAAAAAATTCCCCCCTCAGAGCTGGATCCGAAAAATGAAATGGGATTTGACTATAAGGTAAAGGAGAAAAACAAGGATTTTGGGGGCGTAGGATTGGGTGCGTTGGTATCGCCGCACTGGTGCAAGGCACGCAGTTTACAGCGTGTAGGGGTACTACTTCACCTATAAATATGGGCATCATTTCCCGCAAATCAACCAGCTTTCGAATGCTTATCGCTCTCGTCACGCACGTGTCTTGGTTTTTTTCACTCGTCTGCGCTTCTTGTTTGTTCTGTCAAGCTTCCTCAATCTATTTCTAAGTTGTGTGCCAGTACTAGCGTGGTAAAACATGCACGACCGGCTTAGACTTGCACGCCAAGATTAGATTTCCATGCCAAGATTAGACTTGAGCGCCTTAATGCCTTAGCCATTTTTTTCAATTTCTTCACAAATTTTTTGAAAACCCAACTTACTTAAAAATTAATTATTTGATCTTTGTGCGGATTCAATGGCTCCCAAAAGAATTAAATCAGGTGATGAGTTGTCCCACAAGCAGATTGATGACATGATGAACATCATTGTCCATGATTACTATGATATCTGTGATAGCACACTCCGAAATTTGGCCATGTACTTGAGTAAATATCATGCCAATTTTTGAAAAATCATTTACTTAACTTTATATGGCCATGGTCATCTATAAGGAGTCAACATTCCAGAACCAAAGAACTATCTCCCTCATTATTTGTTTCTATCTTACACATACTTTTCTTCAGCAAATGTTTCAGTTGCAGGATCATTTGTCAATGATGGAACAGTGCAAAAGGCCTACATAATGCATCACATCCCTTGTGCCCCAGATCTGAAACATCACAAGCCTGAGCTACAACCACATTATTATCCTTCAATATTCTTAAATTCTCAAATTGATCAATCCAGTGGATGGAAAAAATAGGTATTTATATCTCATAAGAGGTGTGAAGACAACTTGGATGTGGGTATATTGGTTGTGAAAAACATGTGAAGATTTTGTCGAGGATCTAAAAGGAGCTGCAATATATGAAGTTGTCTAGGCCGGGCAGACATATCACTACAGGAATGATAACTTTGTGCCAAAGCTAATCATCCTCTGGAGCCCAGAAACAAATTCATTCCATATGACTCATGTAGAAGTAGGCATTAGTTTATGAGATGTCTACAAGATCTTATGGGATCTAATTTAGGACGATATGTATGATGAATTCATCCCCCCCAAGGCGACTTGGAATGATTCGGAGAAGTCTCTGACTTTGGATCGAGAGTTATTTAAAAATTTCCACAAGCTCAAGAATTCTAAGACCACAAAAATTCATTATAGAAAGGATATTCATCCAGAGGAGTGGATGGATATGTTTCATATCAAGAAGAAGGAGAAGGGGTCAACCTGTACTCATCCTACCGGCTTCCCCAGAACAGAGAAGAGGGGTTCTCTTGGCACAGTCTGGACAACCCCATAAGTGGGAGAATTTGAAAAGTGGGGGTATGAAGTTGATCAATGAATTCCAGAAAAGGCTCGTCTATTGGGATTCGTAGCCTTGTGGCTCAATTTTTATCTTCTGCCAGTTAGGGATTCAATGGGAGGCATCAGGCCAGGGACCTTCATTGTTGCAGCCAAGTTGGCTGAGAGGAAAATGGTTGGTTTGGACACCCCAATTTTGGAAAAGATTCACAGGAGCTTACTCCATTTCTATATGGGTAAGTATCATTTGATAATAGTGGGACCATTACAAGTTTTGTGGGGATGTATCACCACTCACTTCAGGACATACGCTGTACAGAGCAGAGTATAGGTTCTTGGAAGTTATTTTAGGTCATTAGTGCGGGCATATTCTAGAATTTCTCAATTGTCCCTCAACCCCTGTGATATGAAGGTAAGGCTGAGCATGTTTAAATAATTCCATTTCATTCCATATGGAAACCCGCCAACCGGTCGGTTTGTTGATGATGGAACAACTAGCTTGGAATTGAGGTCTTACATGTTGGCTTGCAGATATGGTGTATTGGCCACCAGAATTGACAGAGATATTATATGTGAGTCCTATGCTCCATATCGATTTTCACGCCAATTCAAGTGTATGAAGAAGATTGTTGTATCCCCTCCTGTGCATGTCAGGTCAGAGTAGCATCCAATGTTTTCAAGACAACTTTGGTTGCTGACAGCTATGGAGAAGACCGGGGCAGTGTTTGATCTACCAGTTACTGGAGCGATGACTCACTTGACTACATGGTATGCCAAAAACATGGTAGCATAATACCGAGAAGGGTTACTGAATCATCTGGTTCCTCAGGTGGGGACATAAAAGAGAACTGTCAAGAAAGAAACCCTTTGTCTGGAAGGTTACTCTTCCTCACCCGGAGCTGATTCACCGGGTTCCTCACCCAGGGCTGATTCGCCGGATTCCCAGGATGGGGATGAGGAGGCACGACATGAGTCAAAGCGGCCTCGTTCGATATATAATATTCCTTCCAAAGATAAGAGACATACTCCATCGACTCCTGGTGAGTTATATCATTGAGGCAATTTAATCACCATTGTTATATAGAGTAATAAGTTTTATTTTCTTATTCATTATCTGTGATTCCAGGATCTAGGAAGAAGTTGATGTCCAAGATTGTAGGAACCTCCTCGTAGCCTTCTGGTCCACATGCTGAATATTTATGACCAGAGGCTGTCCATACATGGAAGATTTTATATTACGATGCTAAAACCTCCTGGATGGACTTATGCGAAGGGCTACACATCACTGGAGTAGGGAATATTCAGTCTTCTACTGATATTCGTTTCTAGGATA
Source organism: Viscum album (assembly GCA_963277665.1). Lineage (NCBI taxonomy): Eukaryota > Viridiplantae > Streptophyta > Magnoliopsida > Santalales > Viscaceae > Viscum > Viscum album. Next base: position 490,674,806 of record OY728140.1, on the reverse strand, counting down.
ACCCCAATAAAGTGCAGGCTTAAATCAGAGAGCTGGAGTTGCTCATATATGCAATAGATGATTCCATTAATATCACCAAGCAGGTGAAGGAAATGATGGATCGTGGCACCACTGAGTGGATTGGTGCTTCCGTAGATGAGGAGCAGCATGATTACGTGGCTCTTGAAGATGTAAGTTTCTTTCCTTGTTTTCTTTACAAATTTATTTCAATTAATGATTTTTTACTCAAGGAAATTACTTTCTTCATCTAGTAGCTTGTAATGAAAGAACTACCGAGGTCCCTTCACCACAGTACAACCCTGGGGGCACCGCTATTGGAGCCACTGAATCTCCCTGTGAACTGGGCGATGTATCTCCAGGTCGGCAAGCCATGGACAAGGAGTTAGAAAGAGATTTTCACTCTCCAATACCTGTATTTAGAGATTACGATTTCAAAACACCCAATAAGTCAATGAATCAAAGACATCAAAGGAAGTAGTCCACAGCTAAATGATTCACCTGTAGTAGTAAGTCCTTAGGATAATCATGAATCCAAACTCATGAAAATATTTCTCATATTTCTTGGGATTGCAGGGGCTTCCTGGGTTTCCCCTTTGAGGGGGAGGACTGACCATCCTCTGAGGATGACAGAGGGTGCTGGTGAACAGTCTCAAATTCATGCTGACCTGGATGCTCCTGATGAAGAGCTAGCGTATGTTCCCATTACTGCTCATGTTGCTACTATAAGGAGAGAAAAGCCTACTTCTAGTAAATTAACAATACTTCATAGAACATTGAATGAAAACATCAACTGACATCCATTCTGTGATACTTTATGTTAAAAACATCCACCAGAACATTTATCAACCACTGCAACTGATTCCATAGTTTTCTATGAAGAAGCTATCTAGGGTCAGAGGCTGCAGGATGAGGGTTGTCATGAAGACATATGAAATACTCCCACTGATGAGACTAACCAAGAATATGAGATATCACTGGATGAAATGATGAAACTTGGCGCATCTTTTGAAGAAATTTTAGATCATGTTAAATTACCATGTGATTTAGATGATTTTGTACGTGAGTGTTATCCTTCTTCCTGTTAAGAAATTTCTTATTACATCGCTGACCATGATTGGTTGAAATGTACAGTTCTGTCTAAGAAAGAAGCTGATCTGTCGATGCCTAAAGTGGGTAGAGACAACCATATTATTGCAGTGACGCTAGCTCAAGTGGAGCTTAACCCAGCAGAGCTTCCTGAAAAACGTCCTAAAAATTCTGTTGAGACTAAAAAAGATGGGGAGGAGCCTTCTCATATTGTTGATCTACCATTGGGTAAGAGATGATAATATTTTTTATTGTACATAATTTGCAAGAAAACTTAATTCACATTTATTATCCTTTGAAAATAACCAAAACATTAAATTGATTATGCAGGGCCATCAATTTCAGTTGATAGATCCGGAGGTGAAGCCTCAGCCTTCACCCCAACGGGAGTAGAAAGTTATGTACTAAGGTTCAAGGGGGAAGGAGAAGAACTACACACTTCTTTAAGTGCATTAATCCTGGACTATATTCCCACCAATGATAGTGATGCTGAGTCAGACCCAGAGGTGTAGAAGATGCTCCAATTCTCATATCACAAGGCATGTCAGAATATATGGAGGATCATATCTAAAGTGCCTCTTGAAGAGCTGTCTTCAAAGATCCTGTGACTGTCATCCTTGTTCATCGTGTTAGGACTTGGTGGTTTTGGATATCAATAGATCCATGCCGTGGAGAAACAAGTCATCTTAAGGAGGGAGTAGGAGCAAAAGTACCAACATATTCTGACCAGAGCAATGTTGTTGACCAATATCAGTGAATTCGAGGTTGCAGTGTCATGAGATGAGGCTGATCATGCTTCAAATGGGAAGGAGATGAAGCATAAGATCAAGGAGAACGTTTTCTAGCAGATTCACCATTATCAATTGTTAGTTGCTGTTACTGGGGAACGTGACCAGCTTAACAATTCACTGGAAGGAGTTCAAACAAATGGTATTAAAGCCATCACAGATGCCAAGAAAGCACTCCATCAAGCTGAAAATAGTGAAGCTGGTCAAGTGAACGAACTTCAATTGGCTGCTGATGAAGACCGGGATGTCATAAATAAAGTTAAGAGTTATGTTGAAAGCCTCCTGTAATTATTCAAAAAGAGAAGAGACTCCAATCCATGGATGTCCTTCTAACTCTTGTGAATCAATGAAAAACACTTTCATATTCAATCATTTGTGCAAGCATTCTCTTTCTACTTGCTTTAATAAATTTTACCTAAGACAATGGGCCTAGTAAGCATTGTTTGATTTTTTTGTAGGTTGATACAAACAACCCCACAAAATTTTCATCTTTTTTTTCTCAATATGGCCTAAATCATACAATCTGTATGTTTAGAAAGCTAGGACTCGACATTTGTTCAGAGTTCCTTTTACAAGTTCCCAATTTAATGAGTACTTTGTCTTTTGTTGGCAGTTTAAAGTCATGCATGTCAGACATAAAAAAAGGCTAATGTTTAAAGATCGAATAGCATTGAATGAATGAATTAAAATTGTCTCAATTCCATGATAATTTATCTGAAAACATATTACCACATTCAAGTATGGGGGGAAACATGTAAACTATGACCTAAGAAATTTTGAATATGAGGGATGATATGAAAAAAGGGCTAAAAGGAATTAGAGGAAGTATTTCTTAAGAGTGAAGTTACTACTATTTTACAAACCCGTTATGGGGTTGAATTGTGAAGGGCCACTTAAGGAAATTGGATGAATAGTCAAATAATAGAATCTTTTGGCTGACAGGTCCATTATGTATACTACTTATGCAAGGCCACCTAGGGGCACGTGCTTCATAGTCAAGCAAAAGAACTCTCATAAATTTTACTTTTCTATTGCTAAAAAATGGTGGAAGTTTAAGGAGATTCAAATTCTCCAAAGCATAGATTTTGCTGTATGGAGAGGGGTACTTGAATATGGAGAGGATATTCCCAATCAAGATTGTCAAAAAATTGGATGAATGTCACTCATGCGAATGTCTAACCCAAATGTAGCGAATAGATATATAAACCATATACTTTAATACTTTCAGATCATGAAAAAGAATATGGGAAGAATATGTTAAGGAAAATTATAGTTTGAGGGTCCCTATATATTTTCGTTAAGAACAATAAGGAAAAAAGATATTTTCCTCCTAAGAATGAAATTACCACAATTTAACAAACCTGTTAGGGGGTTGAATTATGCAGGACCACATAAGGGCATTGGATGCATAGTCAAATAATAACATATTTTGGCTAATAGGTCCATTATGTAGACTAATTATTCAAGGCTGCCTAAGGGAACACGCTACATAGTCATTAAAAAACAATTCTCGGGCATGAAACATTTTGTGACTATAAGTCAAGAAAAGGGTTATTGAGATCTGGAAGTATTTAAGGTTAGGAGTATGACACATCAAAATGGTCATTGTCCGATACATGTAGGAGATCCACAGACCAATGTTAACCATAATCATGTTGTGGTTGGGTTCTGAATTGAGGTGTTGGACTTCACTACCTATCCCATAAGGATGGGAATCAATCCATACATAGTTCTTGAAATATAGTTTAACGTCATGTGGGACGAGAGTGAAGGAGATCTTAGTTTAGGTTCATAGAGCTCGGACCATAATGAGGAATACACATTGTGTGTTTTATAAACCGGATGTGAATGACGACCAGGGTTTTCATACCATATTCATGTTTATACAGAGGGAATTTTCAGCCAAGGGACTGAAATTTGAATTTTGGGTTAGGCCCAAAGACTTGGGGCTGGATGCAAGGGACACTCGAACGTTCCTATGTATCCCATAAGGATGGAAATCAAGCCATACGTAGTTCTTGAAATACCCTCTATACAGATTTGGTTCGTAAAAGTGAAGGGTGAAAGGGGAATTTAGTGCAATGATTGTTTGACTGAAGATTAAAGGTTTGGGTATTACCATGTATGCACATAGTCTTTGAAATATGACATGATTGGAGATCAAAGTCATTGATGATTCCCTCTCATGAGAGGGACTATGGGGGACTGTATAGTTTAATGTCACATAGCAAGGACGATGGTGCTTCCATGTTTAGTGTCATGTAGCAGGGACAAAAGGGATGTACACAATTTAACATCATGTGGGACGAAGGTGAACCAACGTAAAAAGATTGGTTTTTTATTGCTTCATGGATCCACATCTATGAGATGGAGTTGAACCGACGTGAAGAGATTGGTTTAGGGATACTTCACAGATCAACATCGAATGAGACAGAGGTGAACCAACATGAAGAGATTGGTTTTTTTCTTGAACTTCAGGAGGTTGCCTTCATACATAGCCTAGAAGGAAAGGATCAAAGTCTGTGTAGTTCAATTGAGAATGAATTACTGATCAAGTTGTATTTGAGAACCAGCCGAAGATGATGTTGGGACTTACGTGTGGTTAGAGGCCCAGATAGGGTGTTATGGTTGAAGCTTACTCTAAGATCACGTGATTCATACACGGTGTGAGAAACAAGATGTAACAAAAACCATAACAATTCACAGTTTAACATCATGTAAGACAAAAGGGACACATTTTAATGTCATTTTGGATGATAGAGGGACCATAGAGTTTAAATTCATATAGTAAAGACTATGGGGACTTTGCAGTTTAAACTCTTGCAGTAAGGACTAAAGGAATTTAAGGTCATATGCATGGACCAGTGCTATACAGTTTATTGTCATGTAGCTAGGACGATTAGTGCATTTGTGTTACACAAAATAATTCTTCAAGAATCTTACATTGGTTAGAGTTGTAATGAGTTCTCCATCCATTGAGATTAATGAATAAGCTCTATTGGAGTAGACCTTGTGTATTTAATAAGGTCCTTCCCACTTTGGCTCAATATTCGGAGGCTTCTTCCATGGTATCATTGGAGTTCTGAGGACCATTACCAATTCTCCTTGAATTAATGATCAAAGATGGACTTTTTTGTTGAAACACGTGCTATCCGATTCTGATAGACTTCCAAATGGTGCAGGGTGCACAATCGTTTTTCATCTAATTGTTCCAATTCATCCAATCACTTTTGAGATTGTTCATCTGTAGATGACTGGTCACAAATGGGTACTCTATGAGAACATAATTGAACCTCAATGGGCAAGACTGCTTCTGTTCTATATACCAATGAATATGGAGTTGACCACGTAGCAGTGCAGGTGGTGGTCCGATAAGCACATAAAGCATGAAAAAGTTTATCAGGCCATGATTTCTTATCTTTATCCACCATCTTTTTCAGTATGTTTGCAATAGTCTTATTGAAGGCTTCTATTTTTCCATTGGCTGCAGCTTGATACTGAGATGAATGGTTGGATTTGATGTTGTATTCTTGATACAACTTCCTTACCTCGGATGAACAGAAGTTAGTGACATTGTCAGTCAATATGGTATGAGGGACACTAAATCAGGTAATGATGTTAGACTTGGTGAAGCTAACAATGATTTTAGAACTAAATTCTTTGAGAGGTATAGCCTCTGGCCATTTGGAAAAGAAGTCAGTAGCAGAAATAATATACTTAAACTACTTGGATGTAGCTAAAGGGTAAGGTCCTACTACATCCATACCCCATGTGGAAAATTGCCATGAGTATTTAGTTGTATGGAGCAACTCTAGGGGTTGATGAATGAAATTGGCATATAATTGGAAATAATGAAACTTCTTAGTGAAATCAACATAATCATGTATCATTGAAGGCCATAAGTATCCAAGTCTTTGAATTTGATCAGATAGTCTATGTCCAGACTGGTGGGCACCACAGACTCCTGCATGTACTTATTTCATGACAACCATTGTCTCTTCACTATCAATACATCTGAAGATAATTCCATCAAAACCTCGCTTGTAGAGAATTTTTTCTAGGTGATCTGGGCTATCATAAATATTAAAATTTACCACACATCACTAGATTTGTTCTTTCCCGACTCTATCAGGTGGAAGTGTTCCATTTTGAAGGTATTCTGTGATAGTTGTCATCCATCCTGTAGTATACCATATGGTTCAGAAATGGGACTAATTTCATTGATTTTATCTGTTCTGATTTGAACATAAGGTGAAACAATACGAAGGTGGGCAATAATGATGATTATTTCGTCCCGATTTGGATCTTCCAGTGCTATGGCTACATTAGCTAGCGCATCAGCTTGAGCATTTTACGATAGCGGGACATAATAAAATGTCAGTTCTGAAGGAAATTCCGCCATTAAATCTTTGACGTAATCATAAAAAGGGATTAAATATTCTTTTCTGATGGCATATTCCCCATTCACTTTTTTGATTACCAAATCTGAATCACCCTTAACCTTTAGGTGATTCACCTATGCCTGAAGCACCAAATCCAATCCTGCGTTGAGAGATTGATATTCTGCTTCATTGTTTGTACCACCTTTCAATAATAAGATGGAATGGCATAGAACTACCTTTTCTGGGGAAATATGCACAATTTATAACCCAACATTATTGAATTTAGGATCTACCAATTTCTCTCCTATTTGACTTCGGGAAGCACCATCAAAGTACATTTCTCATGTTTGATGATTATCTTGAATAGAGAAGATTTCCTCATCTGGAAGTTCGGTATCTAGAGATGTATCTTCTACTGAAGGGTGTTCGGCAAGGAAATCAGCCAGAGCGTGACCCTTTATTTACTTTTGAGACACATAGTAGATATCAAACTGCTGCAAAATAACTGCCCACCTTTCCAGCCGTCTTGTAAGCATTGGACAACTAAGGATAAATTTGATCTGGTTATTGCGAGATACCAGTTGGACCTCATGATGTTGTAGGTAGTGTCTCAATTTTTGAACTACAAAGATTAACACTATGAATCACTTTATAATACTTTAATAATGAGTTTCTGCATTAAGCATAGTTCAACTGAGATAATAAGGGTTGTTTGCATTCACAACATCATTCTTTTGGGAAAGGAAGGCACCCAATGATCACTCTAAAGTGGTTACATAAAGAATAAGAGGTCTTCCTTAAACAGGTGTCATTAATACCAGTGGACTCAAGAGATATTTCATAAGAATATTGAATGCTTCTTGACATTCTTCAGTCCACTTGTAGGTGACTCCCTTCTTTATTAATTTGGTGAAGGGTAAACATTTTCCTACCATATTGGCAACGAAACAGGGAATATAGGCCAAGTGTCCTTGAAGTCCTATTAATTCATTCAAATTCCAATAAGGTGACATACAAAGGACTGATTTTTTCTTCTTAGGATCAACTTTGATACCACGATGTCAGCAACAAAGCCGATAAATTTTTCTGAGGTTACCCCAAAAGCACATTTCAAGGGGTTCATCATCAAATTGGGTTGTCGAAGTTTGTGGAATATGATTTCCAAATAATCCAAGTGATTAGAATGTTGTATGGATTTAACCCCCCAATTTTCCACATAATATTCAAAAAAAATTCCTAAAAAGGGTTTGAAGATACGGTGCATGGCACGTTGATATGTTGCACCTACATTCATTAGGCCAAAAGGCATTACCCGATAGCAAAAAACACCTTGATGAGCTCTGAAGACTGTAGATTATTCATCTTCTGTAGCCATTCAGATTTGATTATACCCCGAATATCCATCCATGAAGGAAAGTGCTTCATATCCAGCTGTTGCATCAATTAAGAGTTCTGTGATCGGAACTAGAAAATCAACCATGGGATAATGCCAATTATGATCTCTAAAATCAATAAAAACTCTAATTTGTCCATTATTCTTTTTAATAGCGACAATATTAACCAACCATTTGGGATATTGAACTTCTCTGATGAATTTAGCCTTGATAAGCTTATCCACATCAGCTTCAATTTTAGAGGCATAAGTTGGATGTGTTCTTCTTGCAGCTTGCTTGAATCCTCGGTGTTCTTTCGGAAAACCCAAAAGATGAGTAGAAAGATCAGGATCAAGACCTGACATTTCTGTATAATTCCAAGAAAATATATCTCTATTTTTCTTTAGAAATGAAATATAAATTTCTTTCTCTTCAAGAGTCATGGCCGCACTAATTAAAGTGAGGCATGGATCTTCTTTTGTACCCAGATTTATTTATCTGATTTCATCAACAGTGGTGGAGATACCTTCTTAAAATGCTGGAGGAGCATCCCTGATATCTTCCTCTTCTTCTTTAATATTCATTAGTTCTTTTGTTTCAACTTTCATAGTAGATGATGAAGAAGAATTTCCATAATCAAGTGAGAAGTTAGAATTTGGGCATCTTGAAGAAAAGGCTGCCATTTTTTACCATATTGCTGATGAAGGTTCCTCCTTGTGTAATAAAGAGGAGATGATGGATTGAGAATCGACATCATCATTCATATCTGACATTTCTATAACATCTTATGACCTGTTTGATGAATTATAGAATTGTTGGATTTAAGCAGATGAAATGAAGACATCTCCATTTGAGCTTCCATCATTGCCTAGTGAATCAACAATTTCTCCCATGCTATCTGGCTTAATTGTCGAAATTGACATTATGGAAGTTTCCATAAGTGTATTTGGATTTGGGTCTACCCTGTCAATTTGACTAATAGGCAACACATAATCTATACTCACATGTATGAATGGGTTTACTGGAATCTTTTACAAACCATATGGAGGATTAATTTTGGTAACCTCCTTCATCATAGATATCTCCTTTCCCTCCATGTGATAGAATTATACCTCAATTTATTGAGATTCACATGATTAGAATAGGGATTTATCCCCATAAAATGTCCCAAATTGTCCTTTGAAACAATATTTAAGACATTGATGGTATTATGAAGGTATAGTCACATGGTGATGTAGCCGAGGTCTTCCAATAAAAATGTTGAAGGCTGTGTCATGATGAATAACCATGAAATCTAAATTGGATACAAAGTCTCCAAACTAAGTTCTGAGTGTAATATCGCACAGAGGTTCTTGTTCATTTTTATCATATCCTTGCAACATCAATGTAGAAGGAGATAAATCAGATCTGGTGAGGCACAATCAACGAAGTGTACGAATAGGGATGAGGTTGACTTATAAATCATTATCATTGAAAGCTTGTCAGATGTCTACATCATTGACCTTGCCGGATAAATACAAAGATATAATATCTCCATGTACAACACCATCTTCATCTTCATCTGTAAAAGATATCACTGCATGCCATTCTGCAGTATCATTCTCTATATGGTATACTTCAGCTACAACAATTTTAGTTTCGAATTTATCGGGACTTTACAAATCCTCAATGAGTGCCTCTCGAAGATCCTTTGATAGATTCAAGGAATCCAGAATTTATAACTTGGTCGGTACATTGGACAAATGTTTCAATACATCATACTTTTGGTCCAAAGGTCTATGTTTCCCAACAGGAACATGTGGCTTCGCAGGTGCCTTAGAAGTTGATGCTTTGGAAGTAGATGCATCTTGTATTGGGGTAGGAGTTGGAAATACTCCTGGCTTTGGAAAATTAGACCGACTAGGTCTATTTATTTTCTGAGAGGAAGAAGTTGTAACCTCTAACCGATCCTCCAAAATAACTCTTCCATAATTGAATCTACCATGTGTGGAAAAACTTTCTTGTTCTTGTTGAGCCTGTTGAAGGGATTTTCCATGAGTTTCTAATGAATATACAATTATAGAAGGGGTAGGATTGGAATAGTGGCTTCTGAAATATCCATGTCTTCCCATGTATCCTAAACCCCTGTCTCTTCCTCTAATTCCTCTATTTGATACAGGGAACTAAGGCTCATGAAGATTGAAATTGAAACTTGCATAAGGATCTATTAAATGAATCATATTAACAGAACCAAAGATCAACTCTTCATGTGATGAAGATTCTTCCTGATTAGCCAATTCAGGTTGTTCCGTTTGCTGGGATGGTGCCCGTTCTTCTTAATTCGATGGCATAAAATCTACCAGAGTCAAAGATAATTTAGGCTTTGACACGAATTTATCTTCTTCTGTATTCTATTCTTTCTTCGAATTATTCCACCTTTTTGAATATTTTCCTTCTGATGAAGGGGGTTTTTGTGGCATTCATGGCAGACGACACAATTGGTGGATTCAATTGTGTTCATAAAATGGCATGATTTTGGTTAATCATTTTCTTGACCATCCAATCATCATATTTTTACACATTTTTGCTTTTGGCATCATGCCACTCGCCTTCTTCCTCTAGATCAGTTGCAGTAACACATGCAACCTAGGATGAATAACCTTTCAATTTTACCTGTCTAGAGTCCACCATCTTTTTCAGGAGGTCTTTGAAGACAAAAAACTCTTGAATGGGAAGCCCGAATATCTGATGAAATGGGAAATAGTTGGTATCATCTTCGTCTCCTTCCTTGTTCTGCCTTTTAGGCCTTCGAAACTGAACCAAATAAGTTTCCAGAGCCGAAATGAGGTAACCAAAAACTTTTTCATTTTAGAAAGAATAAACTTTGTTCTTAAAATCATCAAAAGGTTTCTTCCTTTAATATTTTTGATCATCTTGACTAGGAGGTCATTATTGTTGACGCTCAGGAAGTGGATCCCTTCGATATGATGAAGGTCTTGAAGTGTAAGCAAGTGCTTGTTTAAATGTAATTGTAGCAGTGTCTGCTTTCTCCATTCTCCTTCCTGGAACTGATGGAATTACACGAGTTTTAGCCTCAGTCTTTATAACAGAGTCTTCGATCTGCTCAATGATTGAAGTAAGGTCTCGAAACCCTGCTGTGTATTTCACAGGTATCAACGGTGTGCGTAATTCATCACAAATATTTTCCACACAGATTAGCAACAATTCTTATTGAGGGAGTGCTAAGAATAATGAATATGTTAATCCATTCCAACAAGAAATGAAATATGAAACTATTTCATTCTCCCTTTTCTTACAATTTGTAAGATCAAAAAATGTATTCTTTGGAAATTTTGAGCTGAATTGAAGGAGAAATCTTTGATGAAGATATCCCCACCTAGTAATTGACCGGGATTGCAAGTTTGTAAACCAGAAAAAATCAGACTGTTTTAATGATTGTACAAAACACCTAATATTACTTTCTTCTTCTTGTTGAGGATTTCCCATCATGGGATCACAATGAGAATCAAAATGTGTTGAGTGTTGTTCTGGATCTCCTGAACCATTAAAAATTGGGAATCTGGTACTTTCAAAATTTGATGGGGGAGGAATTGCATCAACCCATTCAGGGTAAGCTCTCTTTTCTGGGTGAATTTGTGCATGCTTTCAGTCCATAGCTTCCAACCGAGCTATTAATGACTCAATGGTAGTCATTGATTTTTGAGAAACATCTGGTTGAGCTTGGACCTAAGCATGTTCAATAATTGGAGTTTGGATAGGTGTGGTGACTGGTACTGCAACTGATGGTAGCACTACCAGTTGTTGTTGCACATGACCCATAGGATTGGACTTCTGAGGGTGTACTTGTAAAGGAGGCTATTCTTGATCCATCCCAGTAACTGCAATGAATTCCCTTGACTGACAAACTCTAGCGTGCTTAGGAGCAAGACTACCTTGAAATAGCTCTGCATTAAACCTCATTAACTCCTTCATTTCCACCTCTTGTTGTGCGAATCTTTCCTATAATTAGAGTGATTGGACTTATCCGGAGGTAGGGTGGGGAATATTCAAACATTTACCCTTTTCCTTGGCATGTTCCATTCTGGAGTATGGAAGGGCGTTACTCAAAGGAATATCTTACCCCTGGGCATCCCTCTGGCTTCTGGTACGCACACCTTCTTCATTTACTTCTGTGTGTATAGCTTCTTGAATATGAAATTCTTCATCTGATTCCTCTGAGTGAACCTCATGTTCTGGGGGATTAGTGACAATGGAATTGATGACATTTATTGATGCATAACGCATTGCACCCCTTCTATTAGCATTTCTGCAATAATGTCTTCTTTCATGTACTTTATGAGACGTTTCCTTTTGTTGATTTGATCCCTTAGGAACTTCTTGATGAATCTTAATTTTAAGGGAATCTCCTGATAATTTGGTTCTGTGTTCCTCCAGTGTCTTCTCCCCTAATAGAGAGAGGACTTACTTTCATTGAGGAAGATATTGAGAATTTGAAAAAGTCCCAAGTCCGGTGGATTGGGGTTGTTCCTACTCAACTCCTCGAATCCTATATGTTGATCCCGAGGGTTGGATTAAAAGAGTCTCGAGTCTGGAAAGCTGAGTTGGATCTTGAGATACTACATCTAAGACTTTCTCTAAAGCTCTCCTGATTTTGCTGACATTAGTTTGGAAATTATCCGGATGCATCATCCGACATCCACTCAAATCATCTGGCTCAGATGACCATTGGATTATTTCTGACACTTCTGTCACCAGATGATGTGCATTCTCTAAACAAGAAGCCTATTCGACATTCTCATTTTATTGATGCATGAGTAATTTGAAAACTTGTTCTTTGTGTGCCTAAATTTGGGAAGAACTGGTTGAGGCATGTTCCTGAGCAAACCATTGATCACACACAGAACCAATTGGATGTGGCCATCCATGGGCAATAACATTGAATGAGACCACTTTTGGTGGGATTTGTTGACTAGAGAGTACAGTGAAATGTAGTTCTCCATGAACACCCCATCCCCTGATATGAATACCAAATGGGGCATTGGTAATTTAATGGCACAACATTTTTAGTGCGCCAAAGCATGAATGCTAAAGGACTCTCTACTTCTTTTCAACTTTTAGATGTCGGTAAACTGAGAGAGATTCTAAATCAATTTGGCGTTGTAACCCTTTTGTTATCTTGACATGATTTTCATATTCATAATAAGATAATATTTTCTCTTTTATGTGTCAAAGAGTTTTCCACATGTTGAGACAAATATTGTGAATACAATCTTCCATCAACATTTCTGGAATCTCATACTGAGAGTCAGCCAAAGGCCAAAACACGACTGGTAATTCACCTTTTTCCATTTTTTTTCTCATATTCAGCACTTCCTCCTTATCATTCGATGAATATTCTTCTACCCAATTAGACCAAAGCTGGTGCTTCTTTGATGTTTTTTCAGATTCAACAAGATTGGTAGAGAATTAATTTATAAAATTAGAATGTAAATGACCCAAGAGAGGTTTAGAGAATGACCTACACCCCGGGCTATCTTCTGATTGGGAAAGTATTTCACCTACTATTGGTAAAGCATTAGACATGATTGGATTCACATTTTCAAGTGCCTCAAGATAAGTGGGCTTTCTCATTACTACATTGTCCTTTGATGAATTTTCCAGGAAATGCGAATTACTACTGTAGAGTGGACTTTCTCAGCTAAATTCATCATCATGGGGAGGACCACCATGGTGGGTTTCAACAAAAGATGAAACCTTTTTCTCCTTGTTCTTCTAGCCATGCAGAGGGTTATACTGGCTTTCATCTGAAGACGATACTTTGAGATCAACCAAACTATCATGAAGCAAGCCTTCATGATGAAGTTTCTAATGAAGACCATAGGAATTATTGTTGTTATTTCTGAAATATGAAAATGAAAGAGAAGAATCTTGAGTTGCAAGAGATAATTGTCTGAGGGCTTCAATAACTCCAGCATTAAGTAAGGCCTTATTACTGATTGGATCTTGATTTCTCGACTCTGTTGGATGGGTCTTTTTCATAGATTCTTTATTACTCACTTTGGAAACCAATTGTTGACGAAATTTGTTTTTATGGGCAGGTGTATGTACATTCTTAGGAGAAATGGTTAGGTTAGCCTGATTATCTCCATTCAAATCAGGTGTATGTGTCTTACTTGATTGTCTGTATGACATGGGGGAGTATGCCCCACAACACTCCTAGACTGGTACAAAGGTGTGTATCTATTCCGGAGTGATATGTTGATCAGTCACTCCACTGGTAGGAATAGATTTATGATTCCATCACTATGAAGCTACTAAAGTTGTTATAATATTCTGACATGCATCCATAATATGGGTAAGGATTTTCTTCTGCTCTTTCACCGTTGTCATAATGTGCTTGGTGACTTCAGATGCCAGAATGGGAATATACATCCAATCCATGCTTGGAGTAGGTGTGTATTCCTGCTCCTGTCCTCCTTTTCCTATTAGTGAATTCTGAAATTACTCACGTGGGGGGGAAGAAAATTGTTTCTACCTCCTTCTTGTCATTGGAGCATTCCAATTGGCATCTTCGGGTGCTACCAAACGAGACTGTTAGTTAGCCTGATGAATTTTCGGTGTATGTGCCTGCAGATTTTTCCCCACCGCATTTGATAGGAGAGTTTCTTTGGTTGCAGTCAGACGAGCCTGCTGACTAGATGATAAATTATAAACAGGTGTATATGCCTGCCTATAATACTCTGCCAGAATTTCCTGGTGGGATTTGCGTGTTACTGCAAGATGATTCTGCTGGGCAGTAACATCAGGATGGATGGGTGTATATTCTCTCTCGTTATTTTCCATCAAGTTGTCTTGATGGACTTCTCTGGAGGGGGTTGAAGTAATAAGCTACTCTCTGTTGACCGGATTTCACCTCTGACGGTTCGTCTTGCATGCTCGGGTTTGAGGAACCTGAGCCGAACCCCTAAAGGTGATACCCTAATCATGTTGAGGGTGAACTATAGTAGGAGTCTAACGGTGATTGTTGATGGGAACCCTCAGGACGGACTCCTGTCTTCTTGAATTAAGGCCTTGAGTGACATTCTCATTCACCTCCCCATAATATGGGAGGGACTGGTGATTGTGTTCTGAGGATAACGACACAAAACGATTGGCGACGGTGGTTGGAACTACCTGCTTCTTGACAACTGGTCGTCACTGTCTGACATCCAGGGTGAGTTGTCAACTTGGAGGGCTTGTCGAGCAGCCTCCAGAGTTGGAATAGTACCGTGTTTATGGTATTCCTTAACTAATGCATTTGAGACCCAATGTTGAAAATGCTGAGTAGGTGATGTCGTCCTCAGAGCGGACGAGGATCCAGCATGAGTAGTGGTCAAGGCATTCACAGGTGTGAACTTTAAAGAATCCATTTCTTTAATGTAGAGAGATCTTGAGAAAAAGTGCATGTTTGATATAATAGACATAACAAAGATAAGTTTGGACAGACTACATCTTTTGGATGATCATATATGTTATTGATTGCTTTTTTGGCCCTCACATTAAGTTAAATAGGGGCCTAACAAATAAGTAAAACATCATTTAACTTGGTTAAGGATTCACATCGGTTTCACCATTTTTAATTCTTCCAGAAATGGGAATGACCTCGTTTGTTTAAGGTTCAAACATTACAATCGGTTTCTAAAGTGTTTATTCGTAGAACCAGAAGCATCTAATGATTATATATCCATTTGGACCTAAATTCCAATGGTAGGTGCTCATTAGTTGTGGACTGATGAGGCTTAGGAATTTTCATTGGTCAAGAGGATGGGAGTTTAGACTCGTCACACCTTTTTGGGGGGAATTATTGTCTACTCCGGGTCTCTTTTATAGATTTAAGTTATGTTCCCTAATCCTTATTAATTTACCAAGCATGAAAATGAGTTTTTCCTTTAGACATTTCAATCAATGATTGATATGTATGTGATTTAGATAATCTTTTATATGTATTTAAGTTTCTTCATCAATATAGAATAATCTATATGAATTGGAGAATCTTAGTCAATGGTATCCCTCAATACATTATATAGAAATCTCTTGGTCACTATGAAGACCATAAAAGTTTTAAAACCACTCAGTGGGGTACTTGAAGTTTATTGTCATTCAGAATGACAGGGATTATTTCATAGTTGGGATCGTACCCATAGATGGGCTACCTACATATCCTTGTTAAAGAAGGAATCAGAACCTAAGTAGTTCTAGTGAAGAAGTATGAATTTTATGAATAATTAATATCCCAAAGAGATATATTGTAATTACTTTTATGCTCTAAGCCCATGTGAGTCATTCTCGGTGTGGGAAACAAGAGGTATCCGTAAATCTATTGATTATCCCATGAAAAGAGAAATCACAAGAAATGATGTGGGGCTTGTGTATATATGATGGCCTGAGTAAATGAAGATCAGAACTTAGTTCAGGAAAGAAGCCCAGAAGCAGGGTCCATAAAGGTATTTGTGCTTTATGGAAATTTGGAATTTTAACTTGGGACATACTCCTGAAAAGAAATCCCACAATTTCAGAGGGACTTATTATTGGGTTTTATTCCTTATAAGGAGACCCAAAGTTAAAGGAAATTATTATTGGGACTTACTCCTGAGAAGGAGGCCCCAATTTAAAGTGAACATATAACCTGGGGCTTTGTCCTGAGAAAGAGGCCCGAAGTTAAAGGAAATTATGATTGGGACTTACTCCTGAGAATGAGGCCCAGTTTTAAGGAGACTTGTAACTTGGGGCTTATTCCTGAGAAGGAGTCCCAAAGATTAAATGAAATTATGATTGGGACATACTCGTGAGAAGGAGGCCCAAATTAAGAAACCCGGGGCTTACTCTTAAAGAGGATACCCGTGAACAGGGAACATGGGGATTACATCTAAGGAGGATTCCCAGATTAAATATTTTCTCATCATAATGGATGAGGTTGAATTAAGGAAATCTCTAACCTTAATGACATAAAGTTATGTAGAACACTAGGTTTTGAGTGATGTTGCAAATAATTCCTTTCAGATGAGGAATTCAATAATGGAACCATGACGCAAATGGATTTGAAGATGGTTTTGAAGATTGTCTTTGAAATGGAATGGTTTATTTGCGGAAAGGAAGTGACTATAAAGGAGGCGCGCAAGTTTTGTTCTGGCGCGCAAGTCCTAGTCATGCAAGTATACTTGCACGACATGAGTCAACTTGGGTGATGAAGAATCCATAGGGTAATACTTGGGAGACATTGAACGTAAGCCCTTAGTATCATCCCTAGACACTTTCAGAAAGGTGGCGTGCATGTTTCCTTGAGAGGGGAAGGTGGCGCAAAAGTGTCTTCACTTCTCTTATAGTCTGGACACTTAGGCATGTAAGTATTGTTGAGTTTTAATACATAGACCTTATTCTTCCTCTTTGGAGCTTCCATTCTAGGTAAAGAATTACCTTAGAAGTGTTCGGAAGATGTTAGGAAAGGAATTGGGTGAACAGAGCTTGAATCTGAGTTTTGGAAAATTAGTCTCCTAAATGGGGGGCCCACATGGGTTATTTATAGGCCACCTGAGGCTTGGGAAAAATTTCACTTAGGGTGCACATGTGACTTGCGAGCCTCATATCTATCATGAAAGTGACTTGCACGCCCAAGGCTGGCACACACGTATACTTGCGCGCCTTAAATTCTTTGTAATATTTGATGAATCTTACCTCTTCTTTGCACGAGGTATTCCCCTTTAGTAAATCCTTGGACTCTGTGATGGAATGGAGTTTCAACAACATTATAAACATACTTTTCATTCAATATTTTTTCTTCAATATGTCTATTCCATTGATTATACGGTTTTTCCTTTGTACCATGCTTACTATAGCTTTAACGTTCATAAGGAAATCTGATCCTAGAGGATTATTTCTTATGGTTTTGAAATGGAAGGGGGAATGACTGATGAGAGTAAAAATTTTAAAGAAATGTAGTACAACAGTGTCATTAAAAATCACATAAATCATTACAAACTTGAAGGATATGCTGAATCTTGGTCCCTTGGATAAGAAGTCTCCTCCACCTCCTAACATTGTATGTGATTATCCAGTGAGCTTCCATGGGTTTGGAAATGAAGTTAATGATCAGATAAGAGTCTATTTCGACATAGCCAAAGATGATCCAAACTCATGGAGAAGAAGCATTTCCTTCACATTGAGTTGGTATAATGACTGAGAAATATTCCTATGAAGGTTTTTATTACTAGTATCCCAAAGTGACCAGCAACCAGATGTGAATGAAATTACTGCCAACCTCAATTAATGAAGTTGGTGTCATATAAGAATACGCCTTTTATGGTGTTTTTAATTTTATATACATTTCAAATATATCTTTTCTATTATAATAAATCTTAAAAGAATTGCATCTTACTGATTGGCTAGCCCGAGTCTTCTTTAGTGATTTAATTGTTGTCATTTGTGCCCCTGATCCTTATACTAGCATTGTGAATAGAATTAAAACATGGTAATGTTATCTGATGGTTGATTATAGAGTTATATGAATGGAATTGAAACCATTCATTGAAGGAAATAGAGCACAGAATAATAAACCATTTCTAGTGAAATAAAAGTCGCAGAGTTTTTTATTTTAATATGTTTTTTCAAAAAAATTACTAAATAGGTTAATGTTATGTTTTTTTCAAAAATGTGTACTAAAGGCGGTAGCAGTGCTTCCGACTTTTGGGTTCTGGTGAAAGGGTGTAGCCATAAATTCGATGCCACCATTCGGCTAAAATTAAAAAATAATGTTTTTTTTATTTTTAAAATTTTAATTTTAATTTTGTTTTGTTATATATATATATATATAAATGAAAACAATTCCACAGAATTTAACTTCTATTTAATAACCAGTGGTACTTCCATTGTAGTAGTATAGATTCTGAAAAAATCTGTCACCTAGGCTCCCTTTTATAAGAGGGGTTGGCTGGGAAATAATTCTGCATTTTTGATATGGGATTCTGATTCTACCTTTCCTGCGCAGAACGTTCTACATTTCTGATGTGGGATTTAGAACTGTTTCAAGTAAATGGATTTGAAATATTATAAAATATAAAATATATTACCAATATAAATTTAACTTAAAACATGGAATAATCATATAATAAATACATGAAAATAAAAAATTTAAAACATGTTGATGAAAAATTATTTGTAGGATTTTGAAGACACCTACATGAAACTTAAAAATGTTTCAAGGTTTTGACTTTGAATGCCTATGAAATATAAACTATAAGACCGACATAAATGAAACATAAAACATGGATTAAACATATAATAAGTATCTGGAAATATAAGGAGTTTTGTAACAAATTTTGATGAAAGATAATTTATAAGATTTCAAATCCACCTACTTGAAACTTAAAAATGTTTCACGTATTTGACTTTGAAAGACTATAAAATATAAACTATAATACCAATATAAATTGAAAATATAAAATTGATTAAAAATATAATAAATAGTTGAAAATAAAAAAAAATTGTATTAAATGTTGATGAAAAATAATTTATAGGCTTTCAATGCCACCTACTTGAAACTCATAAATGTTTCAAGTATGTGACTTTTAAATCCTATAAAATATAAACTATAAGACTAATATAAATAAAACTTGAAACATGGATTAAACATATAAGAAATAGTCAAAAATAAAAACAATTCTGTAAAAATGTTGATGAAAAATAATTTATAAGCTTTGAAAGCCACCTACTTGAAAATTAAAAATGTTTCAAGTATTTGAATTTAAAAGCCTATGAAATATTAACTATAAGACCAATATAAATTAAATTTTAAACATTAATTAAAAATATAATAAATAGTTGAAAATAAAAATAATTTCATAACATATGTTGATGAAAAATAATTTATTAGCTTTCAAATCCACAAATTGGAAAATTAAAATTTTTCAAGTATGTGAATTTTAATGAATATAAAATAATACCTATAGACAAATATAAATGAAAAATTAAAAATAGATTAAAAATATATGAAATACTTGAAAATAAAAAGAATTTCATAACAAATGTTGATGAAAAATAATTTTTATGCTTTTAATGCCAGCTACTCGAAACTTAAAAATGTTTCAAGTATGTGACTTTAAAAGCATATAAAATATAAACTACTAGATGAATATAAATTAAAATTAAAACAAGGATTAAATGTATAAGAAATAGTAAAAAATAAAAATAATTTCCTTATAAATTTTGATGAAAAGTAATTTATAAGCTTTCAAAGACACCTACTTGAAACTTAAAAATGTTTTGAAGTATGTGACTTTGAAAACCTATAAAATATAAACTATAAGGCCAATATAAATAAAAAATTTAACACGGATTAAACATATAATAAATATTTGAAAATTAATTAGTTATTTAGTAATATAATTATTAATTATATAATAATTAATTAATTGGTAATATAATTATCAATTATTAATTAGTTAATTGTTAATATAATTATTAATTATTAATTATATAATTAATTATTTAATTAGTAATATCATTATTAATTATTTAATAATTGTTTAGTTAATTAGTAATATAATTATTAATTTGTTAATAATTAATTATTTAATTAGTAATATAATTATTTATTATATAGTAATTAATTCATTAATTAGTAATATAATTATTAATTATAAAATAGTTAATTAGTTAATTTGTAATATAATTATTCATTATAATTATTCTTTATAATTATTAATATATAATTCTTAATAGTTAATTACATAATAATTAATTAGTTAATTAGTAATATAATTAATAATTATTTAATAATTAATTATTTAATTAGTATTATAATTATTAATTATAATAAATTATTTAATTAGTTATAAAATTATTAATTATAATTACCAATTATTTATTACTATTTATATAATAATTAATTACTTGATTAATATTAATAAATAATTAATACTTATAATTAATACTTATAATTAATAATTTTATTACTAATTAACTAATTATTTATTATATAATTAATAATTATATTACTATATAACTAATTAATTATTATATAATTAATAATTATATTACTATGTAACTACTAAGTTATTAATTATTAATTATATTACTAATTAACTAATTAATTATTACATAAATAATTTTTTTAAAGGTTGAGGTTCAAAGACCTCTTTATTAAAATGAACAAAAATAAGATAGTAAAGAAGAAACATCCAAACACAAAAAAAAAAGATCAAATCACTCGGGAACGAGTGCTTTTACTGTGGTGGGGGGATATACCACCCCTACCATAAGGGTGACATCCCCGACACCATTTTATGTCCTGAAACCAAGGACCACCTCCATCATCAGGAAGATCAACATCAATAGAGGTCATCATCTCCCCTACGCCAGACTGACGTTCAAAACTTTTTCCTTCGAGCTCGCTACTTCTGGAGGCAAGTGCGTCAAAGGAGTTGGAGAAACTCCCCTTCAAAATATATTTAATATTGTGAGATAGAATAGAATCAAGACCCATAGAGAAGCATTTAGTCACTAATTTATCCAGCTTGCAAGCCTCCAATTTTTGAAATCCTTTGTCATCTCTGTCAGCAATGTTACCAGGTCCAACATTTTGAAAGAATGTACTTGCAAATGCCTCAATTGATGAGTATCCAACATGTTTCATAGCATAAACCACATCTTTTCCTGGTCCCATTATATCTAGATTTCAAGGGGGCCCTAGAGAACCATTTCCAACACCTAGAATTGCAAATACTATAATTTGAACCATGCCATTAGTTTTTAGTTCACACTGTATATTTTATATCTTACATGAGACCTCCATAGATCCTTCTAAGGTAACAATATCTCTTTTTTGTAATTAAACATTTGAAACGGTATGCAAAACCTTTCCAACATTAGTAGAGTCTATAACCACATCCATATATGTCCCTACAATCTGAACATAGTCTTGTCCTCTTATTCCCTTTTCACATGTTGACACAATTCAGTTGCATGATGTATATTTTATTTTGTTGGGATGTTCTGGCTTCCAAGGCTGGTGGAGTTAGAAACATTCTTTTTTCAACCAGATGGATCATCTCCCTCATAGCGTTGCTACCTATAGACAAGCTTTTGATATTTGCAGCCAGAATCCATAGGAGCTGCAACTACTCTTTTTGAGTCCAAGATATTCTTATAGGTTTGGGAGGTATTAGACTTGGTAATTCTTAAATAGGCATCACCAATTTTTATTTTTAATTTTCTATTCTTTGAGGAAATCCAGGATTGTCCCTACCAAAAAATTTGCATCAACATCATCTTGTGCTTCATGCTCTTTAATATCTAGGATTTCATCAGATTCATGATACTCATTTCTCTCAGCAATTCTCCAAGATAGGTTATTTCTACATTTGAATCCACTAACAATTCATTGTGTATACTCAGCCACGTCTACCCAGTACTAAAAAGATTGGTTATTCTGGGTCTCATAAACATGATTAGAAATCTGAAGAGTTGAGATAGGTATGGAATTCAATAAAGTAGAAAAACCATCCTTTAAAGGAATTAAATTAGATTCAAAACTTTTAAGAGACAGAGATGAGTCTGCATAATTAATAGGGTTCAAATAATCAACAATGTTTATGGTTCCATCTAGTGCTTGACCATTAACAAAAACCTGATTTTTAGACTGATAATTTCCATGAATCCTTTTTCTAAGAAATTTTTGGATATCATGAACCTTAATCTGACAGTTAGAATAGATAAGGTCCCTCTTATAAGAAGATTTTTCATGCCGAACAATACCACAAACATCAGAAAAATGTGGAGTTCTCTCATATTAAATTCTACGATTTATTTCTTATATGTTTAATCCATGATTTATGTTTCATTTATATTCATATTATAGTTTACATTTCATGGTATTTCAAAGTTTTGTACTTGAAATATTTTTAAGTTTCATGTTGGTGGCTTTCAAAGCTTATAAATACATTTTCATCAACATTCGTTACAAAATTCATTCTATTTTCAACTATTTTTTATATGTTTAATCCATGTTTTCAGTATCATTTATATTATTTATTTAAGCACATTCTGATAAATAAAATAAATAGTCACGTCCCAAGTTCATCCACAGGATGGGGAGTGACAACGGCATTCATGGTGACTAGATGGTTGATTTTTTACCTAGATTTTCGGCCAATTTCATTAAAATAAAATAATCAATGTTTTATCATTATTTGATCCCCAAAAAATATCTTTCCAAAAATCCATTTAAATAAGTTAATCACAACTACACATATATATTTTTAAAATTAAATTTGGTAGATGGGTTATTATTTTTTAAGACAAATGTGACATTTAACTTCATAAACTAACAAACAATTGCTTGGAATATACACAAACGCATAATCCATGGTTTGGTGAGAGTCATCATGTCATGGTTTTGTTTTGCATAATTATCATTGATATCATGTTGCATGTTCATGTTTAAATGGCATATCATACCATTCAATAAACCTTCATAGTGTTATTTTCTTGTTTATTTAACTTATGACACATCCTATGACTTTGTATGAATTAAGATAATGTTAAAATGAGTTTTAACAAGACACTAGATTAATGAGGTGACTATTATAAGAGTTTTGACGATGATAAGTCAAAATTTTGTTATTTCATAATGTGTGTGGTGTTAGACTCACATACTCCATTTTATGAAATAGTATTATTTGAGAAATTTCACATGCCTCATCTGAGCACACAAGTTATTATTCATGAAACCAAGAGTCCAATTTCTTCTCAAAATTCACCTAAGAATATTAGGTTTCAACGTGCCTTTAAATGAAAAGGGGTCTCACTAAATCATTTTATGATTCTAGCATCCAATAAATACTTTTGGAGGGAAGAAAATTTTAGTTTTTGGTGAAGGAACTCAATCAAACTCATTGTAAAAGAAAATTCTTCATGGACAATGAGTTACACACTATTTTATAGTTTTTTACTTTATCATTTCAATTCCTCTACGGATTGTTATTTTATATGAGTTTTGTGTTTTCTTATACTATTTATGTATGTGGAGATGTCCCAAAAATTCCTTCAGTAGTATAAGAGCATATGTCAGTGAAGAATCGATGAGATGAAAATTTGAAATGAAAAACAATTTTTTGTGTTTTTTCGAAACCATGACTAAGGTTGTAAAACCACATCCTGGTTTTTAATGATTTTTAGAAATATAGCATGGTCTATAAAATGATTTCATTTTTTATAAAGCCACATGTTATTTATTGAAACTTTCATAAAAATGGCATGTTTTATGGGTGAACACCATGATCTTAATATCATAAAATATAGAATCATTTTTCAATACCATTATGTCATATTTTCCCAACCAAACAACCATGGTTTATGGAAATGGGATTTCCACAAGTAAAAACTGTGTTGCGATAAATTTAAATTGATTTTAGTTTATGATATTACCTTGGAACAAAAATAACTTTCACTGGTGAACTATGATGTGAATCTAGGTGGCATCTTTAAGAAAATTTCCATGAAAAAAGGCTTAGGAAAATAATCTTCATAATTTTAGGTCGTACGAAAATTGATTTAGGTAGTGTTAAAATTATATAATGTTGTTGTATCTAATGATAATTTTTTTTTTGAATTTATCATTTATTTATGAAATATCTATTTAATATTAATTTATATTAATTTCTTATATAATGAATCTTGCACCCCTTAGGTTAAACAGTTTAAAATGTTTCTTATAGTTGTAATTCTATGCATATGAGAGTTACATCATAGGTATGATATAAAATATTTGGTTTTCATTCAACCAAGACAATTATTTTTAATTTTAGTTATGAATTCCATATAAATGGTGGGTTGTGATTTATGCATATTAGGTGCTAGGTTCATTTGAAACTGAGGTCTCTATTGAGAATTAATCCATGGATAGTGGTACTTTAGTCCAAACTTCTCATTTACCTATAGGAATAGGCGCTATCTAATAAAAACAAGGGATTACTTCCGATCACACAATTATTACACTCTTGGGTATTTTTGTGTCATATGATTCTAAGTTTTTACATGAAAAAGTTTCATGTACTTTATTCATATAATAAATTTGGGAATGTGTACATATGATTGCCTTTTATTTCTGGGTAAGTTTTGAAAATAATGAATTGTATACTGTATTATCCATTAAATTTTTTAGAACATATTAATTTGATTCAATGAATTGTATTTAAGAACTTAATTGTTGGGAAAATGTATACATATTGTGTTTTCATGAGATATGAAGATTGGATGTGATCTAATAGTCACTAATTAAATTCATAAGATTCATAAATAAATGCACATAATAAGAAAACCCTTGAAAAAATAAGGTCTAGATTCTTTCCAAACAAAACACATGTCAAGACATTAATCATACAAATAGGTGGGTTCATGTTAATGTCGGGTTTCCATGGATTATATTGTGCAATACAAGATGGATTTTTCTAACTATAGAAGTTAAATGACCATGTCTTGTTATAAGATTTGGTTCAAAAGTGGATGGGAAATGCTAAAAGTCATAATACCATTAGAATATAGTTTATTTTATCCATATGATGGATTTGAGAAAAGTCTAATCCACTCAACTATTTAAGGATTATATATGATACAATTTTCATGATAGCCTGCCTAAATAGATATTTTTTTAGAAACACTAAATTGGAATAAAAAATTAGTGAATCATGGAACATGATCCACTTAATATATATGATGCATGGGGTTATAAATTTTTTGGGAGTAATTCATATAAAATATGATACTCTATGTAAGATAAATCTAGATGTAGACAATGACATGTATCATGAATATCGTTTTTGTGACCTATTATAAGTTCACGACCACATAATCACCATGTATCCCTGGTAAAAAATAATAGATAAAAGTAATAGAACTATCACTATTGATGGATATATTCCCTAAACCATCATATATTTTATATATTTGGGCCATATAGTATTGTAAAATATGACCATGTCATGTGGAACGACATGCATGAAAACCTTGACATATTGTTTGCCTTGTTCACGGGATGTCGTAAGTCTAGCAATTTCCTTTTCATGGGAAACATAATGTTAAATGTTAATGTTTGATAAATCATCTACAAAAACAATCATTATCTGTTTCATGTGATAAAATGAGTTGGAATCGACTAGGATATAGGTTGTGAAAAGATCATAACTGAGGGATTTGCTTGAATGTAATAAAACATTCAATTAAAAGCCTCGAAAGGATTGAACATATTGCAAGACCTATATATATTTTCCACTTCCATTTAAATGGTATGTTCAAGACCATTTATGGTTGATACTACCGCAATCCTAAATCTCACTTCTTAATTCCACTCTATTACGATAGGTACAAACATGTCACGGGTTTTAGGAGACACTCAACCAACAATCATGAGATTTAGCATCAATACATGGATACACCATAGAGGGGGAATGCATTTAAGCCACCTCTATGTGATATTCAATAATCATAAACTATAGAAAAATAAGTAATGTTATGGTGAAAGGTACACACATTGTGGTTTCATCATTTTATTTATAATGTTGTTTCAAGTTTCTTGCATGACAATCCTAGTTTTTTGGTTTTGAAATTACTAATAGAATCAATGTAATTGCGTGAGAGGGGTGAATCAGTTATCCTATTTTCACCAATTACCGATTATTCTTGGAATCATTAACCTCCATTGTAATTTATCCTATATTATTAGTTGCTGAAAATAGATATTTTTATCTTCTGACTAGGAAATTAATTCCAATATTCCATAGATTCTCCACAATAATATTATCATCAATACAACTAGTGTGTGGGAAATTATTAGCCTAACCCACCAGTGCATACCACACCAACATAATATCCCACTATGTTTACAAGTTCCTACTTCCCACAAGATGTATCTTCAACTTCACACTATTGGAACACCTTCCCACCCTGATCTCCATGAAAACCATGAATCCCATAGGTTCTATGACATCCCAAAATGTATATGAAAGTGTTTATTTCAACTCCTCCTTGTAAGCCGATCACTAAGTCTGTATGGTATTCTTTTCCATCAATAAGATAAATCCCTTTTTAATATGTATCTTCAAATTCCTTTAGTTATTCATGTCATAAAACGAAAATTGGTTCATGTTAACAACATAGCTTCATATGAATCTACTAAATATGTACATATATTTGTCTCACTCACTTCACTAAAATGATCGATCCAAATCATCAGAACATTCACAACATATCAGTTTCTCCACAACTTCTTCTTCTCGTAGATTCATCTCACCTAAACAAAACAATGAATGATGTATGATTTATTCTTATTACGTTAGTTTCAATTTTGATATAATCTTCATATTCACTATGTTCTCAGCATCATCATCTTATTCCTTGAGATTTAAATTCATTATTTGGAAAAGAACAACATCTTGTAATTTCTCAATAGATGATCATTTTCTAACTATTTTCCTAAAAAAATATAGGTCAATTATAAAATCATTACTTATTTTATAAATATTGAATATACTTATTTGATTTCGTTACATGATCTATATTAAATTTTTCCTCTTTATTCATATGCTATAATTCTCCCATTATCTCATCATTCCCTTTACCTCCCAATGGTTGTATCCTGAGAAATTCTTAGATCACCCTTTTTTCCATTATCTCTTATTTTCCATTTTACTCATTTCTATCATATAGTTGTAGATATTATATATTCTTCCATATTCATCAAGATCCTCCTTTCATTCATATTTCTCTCATCCAAATTATCAAGAACTAGCCCAGAAATACCACTTGACCCAGCACCTGGTCTGGCCCATGACAAGGCCTGAAGGAAGTTCTCGATCCTCATGGGATGGAAACTAGTGTATGGGTATCAAAAAATTACTTTTGGAAATTATTTCTCCCATTATAAACAACCATAAAGAAATCTCAAAATAAAACATCACAACAATATCAATATCCATAACTAAAAGAGATAAATCAATGCCATGTCAGTAATTTTAAAACATTAACAAAAAACCAAAATACCCAAAATGGGGAGGGGAACCAACTGCATGACTCAAACTCCATGAAATAATAGGGCCAATAACCTCATTACTCCTCCACCAACATCTAAAAAAAGAGTAAAAAAAGCCATTATATCCACCATCAACAACATGATAGTTCATGCCTTTACCTGGGTTAAAATATTAAGGTTTAAATACACCCAACTATGTACATAGGGTGTGAACAAAATACTACTATGATACCACACAAAATAAAGATCTCATGACATAACATTAGAAGAAAACCTAACAAGAATGTTTTAAGAAATATTTTTGAAACATTATAAAAAAAATATTTTTGGAAAACATTCTCAAGATAGAATTATTTTATATTAAAATTAAATAATGGTCCATCGTATATTGACAGTAAACACCACATCACAAGAGAGCACCATTGGTAATCCCTAAAGGCATTAGCACTAGTGGGACACGAGGAACCTCATATCATGATGAAACATGGTTAGCAATAATAACCCACAATTTCCTCAAGCACGAGACCTTATAAGAGAACACATCCCAAAGTATAGTGTTCTCCAATCATCATCATAGTTTAGTTAGTGTTGTAACGTCAACTGTGATAGAAGAAATCAGGTCTTAGACCCACCGATCAACTAGTGTATTATTCCTTGTCGACCCACCTAGACACCTAAGATCCCCTTTATGCTCAATTTCATTTTTCATGTCACATAGATCACCACTTCTATATACACACATTAAGAAATATAAATACTCATGAAAAAATCATTTTTCATAGGAAAACTCTCTTTCAAATCCATACACACACCAAATCTGTTTTAAAGAATTCTTCGCACCCCTAGCACAATTTATAAAACACATTCAAGAAGAAAAACAATAAGGAACATATAAAACCCAACCAATTTAATTTAGAAAACAATCTATCAACCCATACACAGCTCAAAACCTTTTGAAAACAAATTCCAAACCACACACATAATCCATAAAACCTATTTCTGAAATAGAGAAATCCTACCGAAATCATATAATAATGCTAAAGTATTGAACCACCTACCTCAAGATTATAAACTTCTAGAATCCAGTTGAAAACTACAAAAACACTAAAAATAAACCCAATAAAGGTAGGATCAAATCAAAAAATCAATATTTCAGCAGTGAAACTCAATATTGGACCCTCATTATGTCAATCATTCCATTTGAGAAGAAAAACACAAAAGGGAGGAAGAAGAACCCACAGGGAGAGAAGAAACCAAGGGATAAAGGTCTTATATTATGATTATTTGAAGATACCACACCAAATCCATCAAAGGAAGGAGGTCAAATAGATCCAAGATAGAGAGTTGATCTATGGGATAGTAGAAATGTATTCTGGTGATATTATTTGTAGATGGAGGATCCCTATTTTTCCCTATAGAACTAGGTTCATGTGACAAACCAACATTGGGGGCTGATGATGTTGGCACTCTAGTGTCCTGTACAGACTCAGGTTCATGAGGCAAACATGTTTCATGGCTATAAAGTATATCAAGATTAGTGAATGATATCAAAAGATAAACCAATCTCATGGAGAAGTTGTTGTTCCTTCACATTTATTTGGTATAATGAATGAGAAAGTTTCCATATTGGATTTTATTACGGGTATCCCAAAGTGACCAACAACTAGATGTGAATTTCATGATGTGAGTAAGAACCTCATTTAATGAATTTTCATCATCGAGGAACCAACCTAAAAGAAATAAATGAAAAGAAAATAGGACTCGTTGAATGTTAATTTTACAATCCAACTAATTTCAGATGAAGTGAGCTCATTCTTCTATAATAAAAATATAACTCCATTTAAAACATGGGTATCCTATAACATTTACATTTATAAGTAATAGAGATCTCTCTTATTTGTATCACATTATTATTGTTAATGTAACTACATAAAATACACCATATGATAAAGTTAATCTTTTAGGGGATTCTTTGTGACCCAATGAGCTTTACCCTGCCAAATGTGAGAAATGACATGATAAAACATGGTGATAAATGAAGATGAGGTATTACCAGTGAGAACACCTTAGTCTTCGTCATCTTAACTCATCATAATACACTTGAAAATCTCTATCTAATTTTACCACAGTATAGAGTTGCTGTAATTGGGAAATAAGGATTCAATTTTGATGTAAATATTTTGAGTAAAGAGAATCTATGAAAATAGAGTGCGGTCCTGAACAAAATTTCCTTCCAAAGGTGGATGTCTCCCTAATTAATCACCCATTTGATTGTATTGAGCATCCATGTAATAGTTTCCTTGAGATAACTCTATAACTAAAAGGGTGTGGTTTTAGGATGAATGGAATCAAAATTTGATCCATCTTTCTGCCTAGAGTACCTGACCCATAAAGAATCACCAGTAGTGAAATCCCAAGTTAGCTTCAGCTTTAGGTCTTGCATGATATCTTAATGTATTTAAATACTACCCTCGTCCTACAGTTTATCCATCCTATTTCGATTCACCCTATGATAATATCCATCTAAATGATCATCTTAAAGAAATTTAGTGAGGGTTCTTTCAATATTATTCAAAAATGTTTTTGTAACTTTAATAACTTCCATGATATGGGCTATGATGGACAAGATAATAGTTTTGATAAGTGCCTGTAGTTTTTTATTTATAGGATGGTGCCACAGTTTTTTTCTCAAAGGTGGATGGTGAAGGAAGATGAGGTGGGAGGCCAACCCCACCAACTCATCTAGTGGGAGAGAAGAATTTCAGGTGGAATGAGGGCTAGCATAATCCTATAAAAGGTAGAATTCTCATACCATTTATTCATCACCTTTAGAAACATCATCAATCCCATTTCAGTGTTATAATATTAATGGTATTTAGTGAGGTGGTTTACCCACTTATTTAAGAGAGATTTTATGAGGGTTTTCTCCTTATAATAGTGAGGGATTGTGTTCCCACATTTTCCCATAACAATTCTTCTATTTTGCCTATGGTTTTTTATCCATTTCATTTTGAGGGTTTTCCACATTACATATGGGGTCATTTATTTTACTTCTTTATTTTTTACTTCATTTTAACTTTTTATTATCACTGCACTGGTCGGCCAATCCCTTTCAATCCCAAAAATTGGTATCAGAGGAAGGTTCTAGCCTCATTTTGTTCTCTTTTTTGGGTATTAATAATTCTCTTAAATTTCAGTATGCTATGTGATTGTGACTCTGGTTAATCATTCACATGAGAAAAAAATATTGAGTTTATTAAATTCATCATGTGTAATATAATAGGTTATGAAATGATGGCATGTCCAGATAGTGGTGAAATTCGATAATGAATAATTCAATGGGAATAATATTTCGTTGTGGAAAATGAAGATACATGCAATACTGGGGAAGGAAAATTTTCAACTGGCAATTAACAAAAAACCGACAGATGTGACGATCGAATGTATTTCTAGTGGGAGAAAAAAATTTGACCTAGATGGAAATGCGGTGAGTACTTCGGGAAATAGAAATATACTAGTCAATGAAGTAGTGACGACTACTAGAAGCAGGAAACATCTCCATGACACATAGATAATTGACTCAGGAGCAACATGGCACATGACATCTCAATGGGAATGGTTTGACCAGTATTAAATTGTTATTGAATGAATTTTGTACATGGGGAAGGATCACACCTTGAATATTTTGGGATTTAGTACTATAAAATTGAATATTCAAGATGGTATTGTTTGAACCATCCAAGGAGTACACCATGTGAAGGGCCAGAATAAGTACAAATAGTCTTTTGGACAATTTTATGACATCATATGCAAGACTCACACTAAGAATGTAGGGATGAGAATTGCGAAGGGAGTTCTTTTTGTAATGAAGGTAGAGAATATCTCAAATAACTTGTACATTGTTATGGGTGAAATATACAAGGAGGTGGTCATAGTTGTTTTATCAACTACCTCAACGAAAGTGTTGATGATGTTATAGCATCAAAAGCTTGGTCATATGTCAGAATGAGGCCTGGAGATTATTGTGGATCAGAAGTATTTTTCTAGTCTTACAAATCTATCCTTTCCATTTTATAAACATTGTGTTTTTATCAAGCAATACTGTTTAATGTTAGGGGAATCAACAGAAAGAAGAAATGGGATCATAGATTTGATCTAATCTGATATTTTTCAATAATTAGTTATATCATTGGGAGGATCAAGATACATGTTATCATTCATTGATGTTTATTATAGGAGATATTGGGTGTACCCAATCAAGAGGTATTTTAATTATTTTGGTGTCTTCAAAAAATTCAAAGTGTGAAAGGAGCTTGAATCGGGAAAGAAGATCAAGTGTCTAAGGACTAACAATGATGGATAATATACAAGTGAAGAGTTTGATACTTTTTATCAACATGAAGGAATCAAGATATAGTTCATGGTGATGTACACTCCATAATAGAATGGAGTGTTAGAGTGGATGAACTAAACCCTACTGTATAGAACAGGGGAATTATTGAAGACTATAGGAATTTCCAAAACATTTTGGGTAGAAGTAGTGGATACCGCCTATTATGTGATCAAACAATCTCCTTTATTGGCGATTGATCTAAATACATCGATGGAGTTTTGGATTTGTAAACCCTTTACCTATTCTCAATTACATATTTTTGGAAGTCATGTATATTCATTTTTTAATGATTAGGAAAGATCAAAGTTGGATTCAAGTTCCAAGAAATGTATATTCTTGGGGTATGCTGATGGTGTGAAGGGGTATAGTTTGTGGGACCCCACTACTCGCAAACATATCATCAGTAGAGATGAAATTTTTGTATAAGACATGGTGAAAATGACAATTTATGGATATTTGGAGAATGAGAATATAGAAACAACAATAGTAAAAGTTGAGGAAAAAACAAAAGGAAGAAGAAGATTCTTTTGAGGCATTACCAGAGTATAAAGATCAAGTACCGGTTGAGTATGGACCACGATGGTCAACTCGGGAGAAAATAACACCAATATAGAACTCATACTATATCACTAAGAGAAATATTGTGTACTTTTTAATAACATAGAATAGAGAGCCATATTCTTTTATGGAGGTGACCAAGAGTCCAGATGTTTCCTCATTATTGGTGGTGATATAGGCAGAACTTTAAGACCTGTATAAAAACTTGGCATGGGATCTTATTCCATTACCTCATAGATGGAAGGGTATCGAAAAAAATTGTTCTTTAATACCAAGAGTGATGGAAATTACTAGGAATAAAGATATCATGACCAACTGGTGGTCAAAGAATATGCTCAGAAAGAAGGTATTGATTTCAATGAAATATTTTATCCTCTTGTTAGATTGATGACTGTTCAGTAAGTTCTAGTGAGGTCTGAAACTTACATCTTACATCTAGAAAAGCTAGATTTAAATAATACTTTTCTCCATGGTGATCTTGATGAATAAATCTATACGCTCCAAATGGAAGTTTTTTCAAAAGAATGAAAAGATAACTTGGTTTTCTGGTTGAACAAATCTTTGTACGGTCTCAAGCCAGCGTCGACGTTTTCATATAAATGATTTGATTCCAATATGACGATCCTTGGATATAAGAGACTCCATTCAAATCCTTGATCATATTTTAGGGTTTTTTATAGTAATTAATTCATCATTATTCTATTTTATGTGGATGACATGTTGGTTGGAGGCCCTAACGGAGATTAGATCTACGAGATGATGACATAGTTGTATAGGGAGTTTGATATGAAGGACTTGAGACCAGAAAATAATATTCTTGGGATCAAAATTTATCGAGAAAGAAATAAGGGGAAGATTTTGATATCATAGAAGAATAAATTATAGAGTGTCTTAAAATTATTCATCATGTGAGTCTATGATCCAATCTCTACCCTGCTTCCTTTTAATTTCATGTTATCCTCAGCGATGATTCCTAGCAGTGAAGCAGAGAAGAAAGAGATGTCTTGAGTACCATATGCATCGGTAGTGGGAAGTCTGATGTTCTCTATGGTTTATACTACACTATAAATTGTACATGTCATGGTCTCAGTTAGTCGGTACATGGAAAATATTTGACGAGATCATTGGATCATAGTGAAGAGGATCCTAAGATACATCAAGGAGGAATCAGATGATGCATTATGTTATGGGGGGTAATATTTCACTATGATAGGATATATTGATTCATATTTTGTATGTAATTATAATTAAAAAATCTACTACTAGTAATGTGTTTACTCTTGTAGGAGGAGTTGTGAGGTAGATTTCAAAGTTATAGTTATTTGTGGATTTATCAATGATGTAGGTAGAGTACATGGAAGCTATAAAGGCTTGAAAAGAGGGTTTTTGGATGAGAAAGCTGTTGGAGGACCTCATCTATATGAAGGAGAAAATTCCATTGTTTTGTGATAGTCATAAAAACATGAACATTGCATGGAATATATATTTTCTTTATAGGATGAAGCACATAGGGGTACAATATCACTTTTTCTAAGATATGGTGGAGGAAGGATTTGTGGACATGGTAAGAATTTGTATAAAAGAAAATATGGTGGATTTTCGAATGATTTCAAATGAATCTGATAAGTTCAGATGGTTAATATCCTCAAGTGGTGCTACAGATATATTATCAACATTTTTAAAATATATAAATGATTTTTAGAGATGTGATTGGTTCTCAATCAAATCTTCAAGTGGGAGATGTGTCGAATGTTTTTTATTTGGAGGATCGTGCCTCCCCTTTTTTGTGAAAGGGGGTGGTGAAGGGAGATGAGGTTGGTGGAAAACCCCCCAAACTCATCTTTTGGAGGAGGGTAATTTCATGTGGTTTGGGGGCTAGAAAAATCATATAAAAGGTAGGATCCTCCACCAATTTATTCATCACCTTCAACAACAACATCAATCCCATTTGATTGTTATCATTTTAGTAATATTTAGTGATGAGGTTTACCCACTTATTCAAGATAGATTTTATGTGGGTTTTCTCCCTGTAATTGTGAGGGAGTTTCTACCCACATTTACCCATAATGATCATTCTATTTTCCCACAGTTTTTTACCCCTTTAATTTTGAGGGTTTTTCCATATTACATCTAGTGTCATTTATTTTTCTAAATTTTTCACATTAGTTTATATCGTGATTATCACTGCACTGATGGTACAATCATTTAAGGTCCCAAAAATAAGAACTAACTCCCCACTAAAAGAGACTAAATGATTCTTCAAATTAAGAATAAAGCCTAAGATATTATTAATGAGTCTAAAAAAAGGTAACTCGATATTTCAATGAATTGAACCTTTCTTTCTGATAATTTTACAAAAACATACATGTTCTTCCTGAAAGTTTGTACCTTCCGAATACTCCAATTTTCCTAAGTATATATAATATCTCTAAGACCCTTGATGTAAAATATCCTCCCGTTGATAAAAACATTCATTTTATTGGAAAATATGAGATGAAAAATACTAGAAGTTCTAAACTGGCTGTGGAAAGGGATAACTATATTTTCTCCCATGGTTTTGTTCAGTTATTATCTAAATAAATCTTTAGAAATGAAAAAAATAGTTTGATAAAGAGTATATCTTATCTTAAACACCTTCTGGATTTAATGAAACCAAATATTTTTCCCATAAGATTCACTAGAAACCAAGGTGAAGATAAATACTGAAAAATAACATCCCAATAAGATAAAGAGGATCTAAAACTTTTCATCAAATTGAGAATGTAATTCCATTATATTTTTTTAATATGACTTCAAAATATCAATCTTAATCATTAAATTAAAATTGAGACAATTTTCTAAATTTCATTTTCTAAATCCTTTGTTTTGATGATTCACAATACACTACATTTTCCTTATATTATTATAAAGTGTTTTTAAGTCTGTTATTTTATCAATCGATTTATTAAATTTCAGAATAGATGATTTTGAAAAATGTATATTTTGAAACATAGAAAAATCACCTAAACCATTGTACATATGAAATAATATTATAAATAATATGAGTTTGTTATAATGACAGTTTTCAGCCAAGAGGACACTCAGATTAAATTACAAGGTTTATTCAATTAGTGCTTATAAATAGGAGACTAAGGACTTGAGTAATAGATACTATATTTTTACTAAGTGTGTTGACTAATGAATGTTTGAGAGGTTTTAACTACATTAGTGATAGTTAGATTCTATTAGTTTTAGGTTTCACTATGATCTAAGTGCTTCTGAATCTATAAGGTTTAATTTTATCATTTAATAAACATTTTTTAGAATTTTTTAGACTATCTATGAAGTAATCTTATAATATATTATACTTATTATCATTTAATAAAAGAGGTATCAATTTTGGAAGCACTATAAAATTGGATTTGGGTATTGATCCTCATGTCTATTTGGATCAAAAGTGAAGAGTTATTGAGATAATAATTTTAATATTATTTAAAAATCTATGTTTAGGAATTTACAGGTCATTATCTGGAACTCTATCGCATCATTTTATATTTTATACGCTTCATTTTATTCTTGTTTAATTTATCATTGTTTTATTTTGTTCTGTTATATCTTATGAATCCTTTATATTCCAATATATTTACTTTTGTTGTTACTCCAATAGTTTGGAACTTGTATCTTTCAAATGTCAAATTTCCAAAAGAGATAATTTTGTATGTTTAAAAAAACTTCAATTCACTAGCCCTGTGGAAGGAGTCATATTAGGACAAAAATTACCTATACAAACCACATAGTCATGGTCTTACTATTATAATTACTCACACCAAATTTTCTTTATTATTATTATAATGGGATAAATATGGATAACCTTGTAAAATTGATGGACGTTGACACTAAATTAATTAAGCACCCTAAAAATAATTTTATCCCTAATTAAAGTGTCATTCCATTACCAATCAGGTCTCAATTATAATTGTGGTATGTTCCATGAAAATTATTTTGGAAGAGATAATAGTAAAATTACAAAAATATTTTTAGGTGGGAGAAAATCAGAGAGACTCAAATCCCTAAGTTCAATGGATCAAGGTATGTGTTTTATTTTTGATAATATTTATCTAGGTTTGTGATAAATACATATTTTAAAGATTATAAATTAAATGAAATTGATTTACATGTGGAATAATATCTGGTTATAAAATCTTTGTTTTTCATATTTATATTTTTTATAGGTATCATTTTATTTAGATTGATAAATCTAGATTATGTTTACAATTGACTAATGTTTTTAATTTAACTTAACAGGTTTCTAGAATTTTTTGTTACCCTTCTCTAGATATGCACTTTTTTAATTGGATCATGACACTGTGTAATTATTTTAAATAGATAAAGACACTATGCAATTTTGGTTAGAAATATGAAATTTTCTATGCATTTTTTTAGGAATACATAAATGTTGCCTCTCTCATCATGTGTTTTCAAAAATTGAAATCTAAATTTATTTATTTTTTAAATTGGTCACTTCTTATGTGATGCCTCTCTCTATGTATTATTATTATTTTTTGGTGGACCATGTTTAGAAAGTGGGTTAAGCCGTTATCTTGAATTCTTCCCTCAACATTATTTAATAATAATCAATGGATAAGTCCATAATTTTCTTGCATTTTCTATCTTGAAATAATAATAATAATATTGAAAGTAAATTAAGTATTGAAAATCCTTCCCAGAATCATTAATAATTATTGGTATTACAATTGTTATTGTTATTATTTTTATTTAAAGGTATATTATCTTAATTTTTTAATTAAAATTATTTATAATTATTTTAAATAATTATTATAGTTTTCAATTTGATGCCAAATATATATATATACATATATATATTATTCTTCATTATTTGAAATATGTATTAGAGTTTAAAATTTTATGCCAAACTAGTTAAATAAATTTTAAACAAAATTTAGATTTATGTTTATTAAAGATTATTTTTATTTATAACTATGTTAACATTTTGGTGTTTTATACTTGTAACATTACTCGATGAGATTTTTTAATCACCAAAGTTGTGAAATCAAAAATTTAAAATTGTTCCAAAATTATGTTAAAATGATATATACTGACTGATCATAAATTTGATACTATTATGATATTTTATGAGTAATTTAAATTCTTTATTATGATTTATTTATTAATTTCCCAATGGAAATTTTAATATTATTATAATTTATTATTATAGTTGTTGGTGATATATGTGTGCATTGTGATATTTATTTATATGTCCAATTATAATAAATCAATCTAATTTATGCATATATTATTTTCAAATAATGTTAATTTAATTAGTATCAATTATTATTGTGTAATAGTGTATCACAAAAAGGAGAACAATAATACAAATATTATATTAAATAATTTGATTTAATTGATGTGTTATTATAATTATTATTCAAAGAATTCATTTTAATCATGTATTTATTTAATTTATATTTCCATCATCATTCCACTCACATGCATCGAATGTTTCGATATTTAATGGATTAAATTTCTCTAATTGGAGTAAACAAATAAAATTTCACATTGGTGTATTGGATCATGATTTAGATCATCGAGTAGGGAAACCTACTACTATAATGGATGACAGTATAAATGATGATATAGTATATTATACTGCATGGGAAACAACAAACATGTTGAGTTTTATATTCATGTGAATGATCATAACAAGTAACATCAAATCTAGTCTCCCTAAAATTGATAGTGCAAAAGAATTTATGAAATTTGTGGGAGATTAATATCAAATTTCTGAATAATCTATTGTTGTGACATTATTTAGTACATTGACCACCATAGAATTTAATGGTTCTCGTACTATGCATGATCATGTCACTGAAATGACTTATATTTTAGCAAGACTTATGTCTTTAAAAATGGAATTAGATGAATGTTTCCTTGTACAATTTTTTTAAACACATTACCGTATGCGTATGAACTATTCCAAATGAACTAAAACACCGTGATAGGTAAATAGAATGTGCATTAATTTCAAAGTATACCAGTTCAAGAGGAAACACATTTAAAGAGTTAGGGTATCCACTCCATCCA
Organism: Viscum album; assembly: GCA_963277665.1. Lineage (NCBI taxonomy): Eukaryota > Viridiplantae > Streptophyta > Magnoliopsida > Santalales > Viscaceae > Viscum > Viscum album. Next base: position 490,636,089 of record OY728140.1, on the reverse strand, counting down.
CTATGTGCATCATCAACGAGGAATGAATCATAGTATAACGAATCAGAGAAAAGGAATGGGGCCATTAAAAATTAATGAGTGCACTAGGAAGAACCAAAAGAAAAAAAATGATAAATTATATTTTTGGGGAAAATTTGGACTTCTCCAAAAGGATTTCCTAAAATGAAAGGCTTGGTTTGAATATAATGATAAGAAAAATTTATATAAATATTATAAATCAAACATATCTAAAGTTTCACAAAATACATGGTGGATTGATTCTGGTTGTATGAATCATGTTTCTAATATGATGCAAGGATTCCATTCAACCAAAATCTCAAGAACAAAAAAAAGTTCATCTTTGTGAGGAATAGAGTGAAGGTTTCATTGGAAGCTATTGGGACATACCATTTAATCTGTGAGAGTGTATATTGTCGGGATTTATGTGAATCATTTTATCTACCTAGTATATCTAGGAAATTTTTTTCTTTATCAAAACCTCATGCTGTTGGATACTCTTTTAACTTAGTGAATGGATATTTTAGTTTTTTTATGCATACACGCATGATTGTATATAGTTTTTTGTATGATGGTTTATATAAACAAAATCTTGATATTATTTATGCTAAAACACTTATGAATTTACATCATAATTATAGTACTAAACATTCTTTAGTAAATGAAAATTCTTCTTATTTATGGCATAAATGTTTAGGTCGTATTTTTAAATAAATATTGGAGAGAATTATTAAGACTGAAATCATTCCAAATTTGTATTTTATAGACCTAAACATTTTTATGGATTGTATTAAAGGAAAACAAACAGAACACACAAAGAAAGGTTCCATAAGAATAATTCAACTCCATGAGATCATACATAATAATATATGTAGACCATTTAATGTCAATTATTTCGGTAAATAAATATAATTTATCACCATTATTGATGATGTTTTACATAATGGATATGTCTATTTATTGAATGATAAATATCAATAAATAGATTCCATGGAAATTTATGTAAATGAAGTTGAGAGGAAAATAGATATAAAGGTGAAGGACATAAGGGTTAATAGTGGTGGTGAATATTATGTACGATTTTATGATGGTGGAAAAAACCCTACTCCATTTTCAATGTTTCTAGAAATTCATGGAATAGGTGCACAATACACTATTCTCGGAACACAAAAAAAATGGTGTAGTAAAAAGGCATAATAGACCATTAATGGATATTTTTAGGAGTATGATAGTAATTCTTCATTTCCCTCCTCATTGTAGATGTATTCTTTGAAAAACAACAGGTATTTATTGAATAGGTTTTTTAGTAATGATGTTCCAAATACTCCTTTTGAACTTTGGATCGGTAGGATACCTAATTTGAGACACCTTCATGTATTGGTTTTTCTAGTAGAAATAAGAGCATATAATCCACCAAAATTAAAATTGGATTCAAGAACATTCAGTGGATATTTTTATTTATCTATATAAATCAATGGGGTATAGATTCAATTTTCTAAATCATAGAATGAGAATTGTTGGAACAAGAAATGCAATATTTATTGATAATGGTGAATCTAGTGGGAGTGAAGTTCCACAAAATTTGTAAATCAAAGAAGATAGAATTCAAGTCACATTTTCTTGTATACCAACTTTTCGTGTTGTTGTTCCTCGAATTATTGCATCACAAAATTATCATGTAGAACAATAATATAATGCTTACCAAATTCACAATGAAGATATAGTTTAAGGACCACAAGAAATACTATAAAAATATCCTAAATGGAAAGAATTTAATCTATTTCTAATTAATATGTGGTATATATGCATGAAATATAATGTGATCTTAGCGTTGATAATGATCTGGTTTCATATTATCAATCCATAAAGTGTGATAATTCTGATAAATGGTTAGATGCCATGAAATTTGAGTTGAATAACATGGAACAAAATATAGAATGGGACCTTATGGAATTTCTTGAAGGATTCAATAGATTTGGATGTAAATGGGTTTTCAAAAATAAATGTGACTCTAATGGTAACCTTGAACATTACAAGGACAAACTTATTGCAAATGGATTCACTCAAAGGGATGGTATAGACTATTAGGAAACCTGCTCACTAATTTCGAAGAAATATTAGTCCAGCATTATTATGGCATTGGTAGGTCAATATGATTTAGAGTTACATAAAACTGATGTTAAAACAACCTTTATAAATAGAAAATTAGAGGAAGATGTGTACATAGATCAACCAATAGGTTTTATATTAAAGTAAAGGAACACACGGTATGTAAATTAAATAAGTCAATATGTGGACTTAAATAATCTTCCTGATGATGGTATATTTGGTTTAATTATACCATTTTATATTTTGGATTTAAGGAAAACATCGTTGATCAGTGTATATACCAGAAGTTCAGTGGGAGTAAATTTATATTTTTAATTATATGTATTGATGACATATTGGTTGAGGAAAAATATCTTGGTTTCTTATGTGAGACCAAGAAATTACTCTCTAATAATTTTTAAATGATAGAGAAGGGAGAAGCCATGTATATGATTGGAAAAGAAATATTCCATAATATAACTCAATTTTTATTGGGATTATATCAAAATCCAATTATTAATATAAATTTATAGAGGTTTCAGATAAACAAATTTCTAGTATCACTGGTTCCAATTCAGAAAGGAGATAAATTTAATCTCAACAAATGTCCCAAAAATTATTTTAGAATGAAAACATGTGGAAGGAGTTCCTTATGAATATGTTGTTTGAAGCACGATGCATGCTCAACCATGTAAAAAATAGACATTATCTTTATAGTAGGTATGTTGAAAAGATACTGAAGATATCGTGGACTGGGTCATTGGAGACCTGCAAAGAAGGTTTTTTGATATTTACATAGAAAGAAGAATCACATGATTACTTATAAAAGATCTAGTGATCTTGAGGTGATTGGATAGTCTTATTTTGAGTTTTCAGGTAGTATTGATATAATAAAGTCCACAATTGGTTATAAGTATCTTTTATCCAAAGGATAAATAGACTTGAAAAGTGAAAATAAATCATTTATAGTTAATTATACTATGGAATCTGAATTTTTATGATACTTTTAAGCTATAATTTAGGGCATGTGGTTGCAGAAATTTATTTCCAGACTTCGAATTTTTGATAGTATCGCCAAACCCTAAAAAACATATTGTGACAAGACAACAATAGTATTATTTTAAAAGAATGACCAGTATTCCAAAGGTTCTAAACATATGTAATTAATGTAATTTACAGTTAATGTGGAAGTTAAAAAATATAAGGTGTTAATTGAACATATTATAAAAAATATTATGATTTTTGAACCTTTGAGGAAAGGGTTGTTACCCAAGAGATTTTTTTACATGTGAAGTTATGGGTATTGTCACTGATTAGGATTGATTATATGTATTGACTGTTATGATTAATACACTTGACATTTGGACCTATATATTTTTTGATAGTGTGCCCTATTTTTTTAAATAAGTATACCTGATTGAATTAAATAATGATAACAGTCATAGTCTTAAATAAAGAAATTATCATTGGTCCAATTATATATATCAAATTTTAATTATGATGTGGAAAATTTCCATATTATAGTACATGGAAGGGAGTTTATTACTAGAGAGTATATGAACTCCATGACTCATGTGGATGTTATTCGTAATTATGATGAATTTTGTATACATGATGGAATGGATATAAATATTCATAATGATCAATTAAAAATTAAACATCATAAAGTAATATTAGGTGAGTTAAGTGGGATAATGCTGGAATAACTCAAATAATATTTTGTTTAATATTATTATAATGGGATAATGTGAGATAAACTATTAAAATTGATGGAATTTGATATTTAATTAAATAACCACCCTGAAAACTATTTTATCCCTACTTAAAGGGTCATCACTTTACTAAGAAAGTCTGAATCACAATTCCAGTATGTTCCATAAAATCTAATGTGGAAGAGAGAAAATTAAATGGATAGAAATAAGTTTAATTGGGAGAAAATAAAGGATACTAAAATCCATAAGTTCAATAGATCAAGGTATGTCTTTTATTTTTGAATTTTATTTTTCTAGATATTTGATAAATATAGATTTTAAAGATACTAAATTAAATGAAATTAATTTACACTTCCATAATGTCTTGATTTGGGGAGATAACACCCTGTATGGATCTTTCTTTATCAAAACTATGTTGTTCCTCTGAAATAAATTCTAGAAGATAAAAGGTAATCTATCATTAATGATATTATCAAAGTACATGTAAGTAAAGTTACACATAGTGACTCTCCAAAACTGTTAGAAAGAGTGAGGAAGACTCACCATTAGAGTAATAAACTCATAAGTGAAACAACAATCCTTGGTTAGGGATCCAACTAAAAAATAAATCAAGGATCATCATATAGAAATCATACCTAACATTATTCTATGTAGCTATATAAAAAGAACCTGAGAGACTATATGGGCTAGTGGAACTACAATGATTCAAGTTATGAATCATTTTCTAGATTGACTCATCATCAATGATTATCTCTAGAAGAACATTGGTCTAATTGGTTATAATAACACTAGAATAATATTGGGATTTTGAGGAGGGGATTCAGACTACTTAGACCACCAAGGATTTACACTGGCCCACCCAATTTCCCCCGCCCCCACCTTATCGAGCCCAACCACCCACCCTCCCTCCCTCATCGATCCCTCCTCATTGGGGTCACCCTCTAGGATATCGTTGGTTTGATTTGTGATAATAACACTAGTAGAATATTAGGATTTCGACGAGGGGGGATTCGGGTGACCACCTAGGCTTTCTGACTCCCTACCCAATTCTACTCCCCCCCTTCGTGTCAGGGCATCCCTCTATGAGATCGTTTGTTAGATTGGTGATAAAAACACTAGAATATTTTCTATCTTTCAAATAGTGGGATTTGGGTTACTGTTAAGGCTTTATTCCTCTCTATTGAATCCCCCCATGTCCTCATTGAACCCCCTCCCACTCCTCTAGTAGATTTTTTGTCTAACCTTGCCACCCTTCCTCCTTCTTTGAGTCCTTCTCATTGGCTCTACCCTCTAGGATCTCGTTGGTATGATTGGTGATAATAACACTAGTAGAATATTAGGATTTCAAAGAGATGGATTAAGGTGAAAACCTAGGATTTTTATCTCCCCACCCAATCCCCCTCTCCATTATTAGGGATTCCCTCTAGGAGATCACTATTCTGATTGGTGATACTAACACTAGTATAATTTTGAGATTTCAAGGGATATTCAGGTGATCACCAAGGCTTTTTGCAGCCTCATTTAATCCCCCCTCCCATTGGGGATTCCCTCTATGTTCTCATTAGTATGATCGGTGATACTTACACTATTATAATGTTTAGAGTTCAAGGAGGGGGGATTTGAGTGACTGAAAAGGATTTCCACCTCTCCAATGAATCCCCCCCGCCAGCCCTTGTTGACACCCCATACCATACCTCCATGTAGCACTGAACCACCCCACCTCTAGCTATTGATCCCCCCTCTACCGTCATTGTCCTCTACGATCTCTTTAGTCTTACTCATGATACTGACGCTAGTATAATTTTGGTCTTTTGAGGATAGGAGATCTCGGAAACCACCTAGGATTTAAACCCCCATCCCCCTCCGCCACTACTCCATGTTGTGTTGTTCCACCCCACTTCTAGCCATCGATCCCCCCATCCCCCCCATCAAGTGCTCCCTCCCCCCATTCCTTTTCTTTACAACAACCTCGTACCCCTCTACTAGAAACCCCACCCACTATCAACATCCCCTTCTCCCTAGAACAACCATGAACCGAATTTTCTAGGTATGGTTTTCATATCAGACATTGCATATATTTTTTTGAAATAGGGTCTCATATGAAATTAGGAAGTTTGAGATTTATGGTATGAAATTTAGGGAAATATAGTTTTTAATGTAATCAAAGAATGAAGAACTTTATCTTTAAAAAAATTAAATAATCAATCATCTATGTTTGAAATGTTTTTTTCCTATGAAGAAATGTTTAATTCATTTTATTTCAGTGATACAATGTTACATGTGTAAATATTAAGTATAAGTAATTATTTTATTTATCTGAACAACTATTCTTTATTAGTAAAATTGTTCTAAATATATCACAATATAAATATTTTATAAATATAAATAATATTTGAGAATTAATATCGTTTCAACTATTTATAAATATCATGGATCTCACAAATAAAAAACTAGTAGATAAATTAATTAATTTTATTTTTAGAAAATGTAATCTGTTATAGTAACATATTTCATTATTGAATGGATAAATGTTTCATGATTATAATGACGTAGATTTTATTATAATAAAGATTTCAAATATTTTATTCATTGAAAATATGTTTGATAAAATAATTTTTTTGAAATAAAATTATTCAAATCAAAAAATTTATAAATATATGATGAAATTAACAATATTCTTATAAACATGATTTATTGATATATTTTGGTTAATTATGAACGCACTTATCATGGACATAGTTATATAAAATTTTTTGTATGATAATTTATGTTATTTGAAAAGGTTATGGCGCAATCCCCCTTTATTAATCTTAAAAATGAGAAGACCAGTTTTGAACTAAGATAAGAGGAAAACCATTACAAGAAGAGTACAATTCCTAATGAAACATGAACTGGAATTCGCAATGATCCCAAGTGTCTAATTTGAATCAAATTCCAATAAATTAGCAAAAAAATCTCATTTCCCCTTGAATGATAATTCAATATTGAAACCAATCAATGGAGATGTGTCCCTCCACTATGAAGTTGAGTTGTGCTGGACCAATAAAATGTGGTAGAACCCTCCTCACACCCACATGAAAATGTGAGTAACTCATTTCACTTTCAACCTAATTCCACAAAAGACCATATTTAAAGCACTATGTAGATTAAAAATTAGAGTATCCATCCATCCAACCAAAGATGAAAGATGGATCAATGATGGGTATCAACATAATTATCTCTCTTTCGAGGTCTCCCACCTAACAATACCAACAAAAAGCTACACTGCCATCCAAATATTTATTTTTACTTTTTTTGTTTAATATTTTACTCAAATATCGTATAAAAATTATGAAAGCTATTCTAAAATAATACAATTTGTAATTTTATTTAATTTTTATAATCATATTTGGTTATATATAATTTTATGATATTTTTATTTTTATAACTTATTATAAAACACATGTTTTAAATTTTTATTCATTTGAATAGAGTAAAAATTGTTTATAATTCGTTTGGGTTTTAAAAAAAATAACGGTTTACAAATGTTTAATATTTTATCATTGTTATTTTTATTTGAATTAACAAATACATCAATGTGTTTTAAAAGTAGTTATATCTAGTTAATAATATATCTAAAATGTGTATTATTTTGATTTTATGTTGATATATTTATTACATATCTGTTATAATTTTATAGTTTTCATTATAATATTGTTTATTTATTTCAATTATTTTTTTTATTATAAATCAAAATATGGATAAGAGATGGATTATATGTCAGAGAGGTTTTCCACTAAATATTATGAGAGGATTAAATAATTTATTGATGTCATTGGTAGATTTCAAAAATATTTCATTAATTGTCAGCTAAGGTTTCTAAACTGATGAAACGAAATTCAGAAAAAAGAGAGGATGATAAATTAACATACCCATAAGTTTCTTTGGAAGAGAAATATTTTGGTCAAAGAAACCCAGAATTTTCTCAAGATGGTCATAGTGTTCAATTGTAGTTGACATCAGGTGGTTTTAACCCATTTAGGTCTATGGTTGGTGTGACAAATAGTATGTGTCCAGTGGTGTTGGTTTCATACAACCTTCCCTTGTGGTTATGTATGAATCAACCATTTTTTCAACTATTATCGATAAAGCATGATGACTTGGAAAAAGTTCATTGTTTATGTGAAATCATTGATTGATGAGCTACAATAATTTTTGGAAGAGGGTGTAATGACTTTTGACTTAGTAGCTAATGAAATGTTTAGACTTTAGGCCACTTTATTATGGACTATTAATGACATCCCATTTTATTCTAACTTATTATGTTGGATTACAAAAGGATAATTCCTCTTCCCCTATTGTAATAAATGTAAGAAATCAATATCGGTTAAGTAGTGTAAAAAGCGGGCATTCCTTGGTCATTTATGATTTATTCCTCCATTTAATAGGTTTAGAAATGACAATGAATTTTTACGAAATATAGAGCATTTACCTACACCAAAAATAATGTATGTGGTTCAAATTCTTGTACAACATGATCAAGAAAACATTGGAACAATGTATATTTTCTAGATTTATTAGCTCATTGCATTCCATTAATGATGCAAATAAATAGCACAATCCTAATTGGAAGAGGAATATTTTCTTTTAATTTATTTATTTAAAGGATAATATTTTAAAACATAATTTTATTTTGATTCGCATTGAAAAAAATGTGTTCAGTAATATATTGTGCACCATTTTAGAAGTCAAAGGGAAATAAAAGGATAATCCTAATTCTTGATGTGATTTATATGAAATGTGTTTGAGAAAACATTCACATTTATAGTAGGATGAGGGTAATTGGGAATACATGTCTATTTTATAGTAAAAAATGAGTAAAAAAGTTAAAAATTTTACTATCAATTTTAATTATTGTAAACATGCCTTGTGGTTATTGATCTCATATTTTCTAACGTTTTAATAAGACAATCATGGCATTATAGTGGTTGAAAAGTCACTATAGTCATATTCTAGTTTAATAGTTAATCCCTATTTCAATTCATGATTATTTTTCTACCCATGTTTTTGATCCATTGATTTAATTTTATAATTTTTTCAGATAGATATGTTCAAGTAACCATCACACAATTGATTTGAAAAAATTGTAGGATACGATTGTGATTACACTATGTCACTTATAGAAACTATTTATCCCATATTTTTTAAATTTCATAGAACACTTGACTATACATTTAACTTTTGAATTAATTGTTGGTGGTCTCGTTCAATTCATATGGATATATCCAAGAGGTAAATACATAAATACATTGAAATGCTACGTACCCAATGGATCTTATTCAGTTAGTTAAATTGTCAAGGAATATTTGAAGAATTATTTCACTAATTTATGTGTTTCATATATTGATGATGTTGAAATGAAGTTATATAAACCCTTCCAGGTTGATGATGTTTCATTGGGAGAATGGATAACATTTGATATACATAATTACAAGTGGGTTCAAGTTCATCGATACATGTTGTTCAACACTCCATAGGTTATGTCCTTAATACATTATGTTTCATAGTTAATATATTATTTCTTATGTTTCTATATTTAATTTATTACTTATTTTTTATAATTTAGGAAGCATATTGTTGTGTTGAAATGGGAAAATCCATTTGCAACTGACCATCAATTCCAAAAACATCATTTCAACACATTTCATGAGTGTTTCAAGACTCACATATATATAAAAAACTTATGACATATTTTTATAATGAAAATGAGGTTTATTTTCAAATCCCTTTATCCATTTAATTATGTGAAATTTATAAATTTAAAAGATTTTATGAATCAAGCACTCATACTATGAGTGGAGAACTCAACCAACTAGTAGATAGCCTATTTACTACATCTCATAGATACAATCCTTTGGATTCTAACAGATTTCTATTCTATATTAACGATGTTTATGTGAATAGATAAATGCATAAAAATGGTGTTGTTTGTTCATTTTTTTATTGAGGATAACATTATGGATTGGAGAGGGATATTATCGAGGTTAATTATGGTTGTGGCTTAATGCATATATCATTGAGGTGTGATTGGTCCGATCCAGTTCATGGAATGAATGTTGACAATTTCTAATTTAAAATAGTAAAATTTAACAATATGATATATAAAGTTGAATGAGTAAAAAAATATCCCTTTATACTGACATCATATATGGACAAGTTTTACTTTTTCTACATTGATTTAAATTTGAGAGTTGTGGTGAGAATGTCTAGAAGAGAGGTTTTTTTATTAACCAAGAGGAACTGGATGTAGTTGTCTTTCCTGATCAAACACTTGACAAAACCTATGTATTTGTAGGAGGATAATAAATACAATGGAATAGAGTGAATATTAGAGGAGATACAATAGACTTAAATGATTATTGAAAGATTTGATGTAATTTTTTCCAGTAAAATGTTTATAAATATTTATGAATTATATGTATATTTTTTTTTGATTTGACCTTATTTTTAATAAATGTAGGTATATCAAAATGTGAGAAGAGTGTTTCACTTGATTTCATTAGTATGTATTCTTTCAATTTTAAAATTTATTTACTATAGTTTTCTCCAACTATAATCTCTTAGTTGTTTCTAATTTTTAATTAAAAAATTGGTTATTTTGACTTCATTATGAATTTATGTTTTGCAAAATCTTGTATATCTTTAAGCAGACATAGGGGTCCTAGTAGAGGGGTTTGATCCCAAAACTATGGATTCCATTTGGATGTGTTATTTGATTACACTTTTCATTAAGTTGTAGAGGGTGTGAGTGTATTGATTCCTCTGTTGGGTAATATGATATGAGACTCACATAGATTCCTTTTTAAAACCATCTAAGTATTATTTTTATGTGAAAAAATAGACAACAAGAAAATCCGGAATTTATTCAACCATAAATAACCAATGAATCGGTTTTAAAATAAAAAAAATTACTATAAACTATTACTATTTTCAAAACCAAATGACATCAGACTGGTTTACTATGTTTTAATGGAAATACTATAATGGATTTCAATTATTAGTTTTTTTTTATTTATTTATTATTAATTATTTTTATATTTATTTTTATTCAATGATGGGTGTAGATCCTGGAAGATTATTGGACAAAGTTATTTACGAACGTATGGTTTTACATATCATTGATATATATATTTATTTTTTTAATTATGATAGTTTTTTTCTTAAAATTTTGCTGTGAATTCTTTAAAAAAATAAAAAAAAATTAGTAGCTTTCATATGATTGTCCTTACATAATTTATCAATTGTATCATTAGGGAATGGAGTGAAATCATGAGTCGTTAGATATAATGTTTTTGGGTCTCATATCATATGCCTCAACTAATGAATCAAAAAAAACTTACCCTCTCCAAATTGATGAATGGTGTCATCAAATAACACATTCAACCAGGGTCTAGAGTTTTAGGCTTGAACCCCTCTACCCAGAACCTTGTGTCAATATTAAGGCACACCAGACACTATAAAACATAAGTTCATAATGCAATTAATAATAACATAATTTTAAATTAAAATTTAGAAATAGTTTGGGAAATATAAAAACAAAAAATTAAATAAACTTAATTTTAAAAAATAAATATGTACGTTACAACAACATTAGGTTAACCACTTATCCACCTTGTGACATACCTGTATTAAAAAAATACAATTAAATCAATCAATGTTTATACATATAATACATATATATTTTTGAAACATATAACTGGGAAAAAATTATAGTTTCACTGATCATTAAATCCAATCATATCTCTATCAAATATATCTCAAGACCATTGTATATATTATTCTTGTAAATCTATAATAGTTTGGTCAAGTGTTTAATCAGGGAATATGAAAACATATGGTTTCTCTCTATCAATCATTAAAAGTACTCTTCTAGACATTTTCACCACAACTTTCCAATTATAATCAATGTTGAAAAAGTGAACATGCTACGCTTGCAATGTCAATAAAAAGGGATCATTGCTTACCCAGTAATATTTATATAGAATATTGTTAAATTTTACAAAAAGAAATTGGAAATGTTCAATTTCATTCCACAAACCGGATCGACCCAATCACACCTCAATAATATATTCTTTAATCCATGACCATAAATAACCACAATAATATCCATCAATAAATAAATAATAATAACATGTATCAATAGATAAAAAACCAACACCACTATTCTGTACTACTCGGTTCATGTCACCATTTCTAATATAGAATCAAAATATGTTAGAATCCAAATACTTTTGACACTTAGATGTAATAAACCGGTCATCAGGTTTTTGGTCGAGTTCTTCACTCATGGCATGAGAAATTGATTTTATGCATCTTGTGAATATGTAAATTTCACATAATTCAATGAATAGAAGGTTGTAAAAATACATATCAGTTGTATTATAAAAGTATTAAATCATTTATTTATACATACATAAGTCTATAACCACCCATGAAATGTGTTGAAATGATGTTTTTGGATTTTACGGCCAGTTGCATGTGACTTTTCAATTTCAACTCAGTATCATGGATCCTAAATTAGAATATAATAAAAGGTAAGTACTAAATTAAATATATAAATATAAATCACATTAAATCAACAATGAAACTTATTGTATCAATGGAATAACATATGGAGTGTTTAAGAACATGTATTGATGATCTTGATCTCACTCATCATTGTGCATATCAAATGTAATCTCTTCTTCAATTAAACCTCTATCAATCGGGAAGGGTTTAGATAACATTAATTCAACCTCATCAATATATAAATGTGCACTCATCCATCAAATATCCCATGTAAATTGAAGATTTTGGATGATATCAATTGTGTATATACCATTTTAATGTATTTAACTATCCCTTTATTGGAAACATGCACTTGAATTTCATGGGACCACTAGAAATGACTTCACTAATTAAATGTATAGTCAAGTGGACCATAACCTCAAAATAAGACGATGGAAATAGTTTCTATAAGTGAAATAGTGTAAGAAAAATCTTATCCTACAACTTTTTAAAATCACTCATGTGATGAATATTTGAATAGAGAAATTTGAAAAAAAATAGAAACTCCAATAAACATCTCAACAACATGGGTAGACAATCAATCATGAATTGAAATTTGTATAAACTACTAAATTATAATGTGATTTTCATGAATTTTCACCCATGTAATGTCATGGTCATCACATTGACACACTTATAAATATTTGAGCAATATCCATTATGCACCTTGATGGTCTTATAAACTGATATAAAAGTTTTTTATATTTTTTACTCATCGTGTATAGTAGAGAAGACATAAATGACCTATCACCATCACCCAACTATAAATGGAAAGGTTTTCTAAATCCCATTTTTTTAAATCAAATTGAGCATGAGCATTGTCCTTTGATTTCCCCTTTACTCCTAAAATGGTGCACAAAATATTATCACACATATATTTTTCAATGTGTATCACATCCAAATTACGTCTTAAAAAATTATCTTTCTAATAAGGGAATTAAAAAAATACTCCACTTCTTACAATTCTGATTGTGTTGTCTCTTTACAGTAGGAATTGAAGGTAGTCCAAGAGTCAATAAATTATGAAAATATTACATTTTTATAATGGTTTCTTGATCAATTTATGCAATAATTTTAACCTTGGACATTATTTTTGGTGTTTTGTCGTTCTTATTATGCCCATCAAATGATACACTATCTTTTCTGAACCTGTGCAAAGGATGAGGAAAGGATATGTTGTTGGAAAAGAGTCTGTTTGTTACTAATAATGGAGTTTGGTTTGTTTTTTTGTAAATATAAACAAGGATGACTAGGGAGGTTTCAAGTAATGAATTCATACATTTGAGGATGAAAGAAGTATTGATGTTGGTGAAGTTTCCAGTGTTTGAAAATTTTTTGGGCCTCAAAAATCAGAAGTTCGGTAATGGTTTGCAGCAACAGTACAAAGTGGAGGCCAACGGTGTGAGTAGAAGATGTGTGGTATGCTGTAAAGGTGTGTGGTACGCAGTTAAGGTGCATAGTATGCAGTGAAGGTGGGATGTACATGAAATGGTGTGCGTTACGGTGCATGGAATGGTGCGCGGAATCGAAACAGTTCACAGAAATTGTACTTGGAGAAGGAATCCAGTATGCGATGTGATCAAGGACTTTAGGATTGATTATGTTCACGAAATAGGAACGGTACACAATGGATCTAGGCAGTACGCTGATAGAGTTTAGTTTACAACAATAGTAATCCCACATTGAAAATTTGGGTAAATCATATTACTGAAATTTGCAGAGTTATGTGCCACTTTAAGGAATATTAATCCTATTTGTTGGGTGATGTCATTAGTGATTAAATTTTGGGAAGAAATATGGAGAAGTCTGAATTGGTTCATAAAGGAGAAGAAAGTATGCAGAGAGACTCATCCACGTAAGGAAAATTGTCCATGGAAGAGTGTGTAGTTCACGCAGGAAGCTCTCGTTGTATGCAGCAGGGCAAGGTAGTACGCGAAGCAAGACAACACATGGAGTTGTGGAGAAATATGTAGAGTAGGGAGGAATGTAGAGCAATGTATTTCGTGAAGGATCTGGAAGGTATGTAGAGCATCTGGACAGTATGCAAAAATAGTTGGGGTACACGGAAACAGCAGCAGTACATAGAACACCCAAGGAAGCCCAAAATTAGCCAAATCAGTTTGAAAAATTAATATTCATAACATATAACTGTATGGAAATATAAATTACATATATGCTTGATTATGTGACTTCAATAGAGCATCCATTTATAGTTTAGGATGCATGAATTAATGCTAAACCATTTATGAGGCCTTTAAGTCGATAAACTTAGTGAAGTCCTTTCCAAGGCAGTGAGCTAGTGGGAGTCATTAGAAGAGATCTGAGGGAAGTAGTGAGCTTTCTATGAACCTTGTAAAGGAAGTGCTCCTGGCATAGAGTGACTTTTCTAAACTGTTTTAATCCAACACCAGTGAAGATTAGTGGAAATTTTTATGACTGACACACTGTCGACATAAGATCCATTGGATGTATCCCTTAGTGTTGAACCAAATAAAATTGATGTGTCCTTTCATTACATACGATTGTTTTTATTCTACACTTCCACTTCATACAATTTTAATAGGTTCATACCAATGTGGTAACAAGATACATCGGTTTAAAAGAAAAATTTCACACCATGATTCAATCCTCCGCTCTCAAAGTGCTCTAGGGACCATCATGTAGTATCAGGGGGAGGTTGATGGTGTTGAATATGTCTGTCATGGAGAATCCAGTAAATGTTAGGGGAGTTCCCATATATGATGGAAGTAATTTCAAAATATGAAAAATATATGTGATATCACATTAGATCTATTTTAATGGATGTCTTATTTTCTATTGTGTAGGGAATATAAGTTACTGATCCTACAGAACTATCAATGACAGATACAGACAAGAAATTGTTTGATACGGATGCAAAAGCAGAGAATTCTTTCACTACAGCCATTTATGATAAGATTTATCTAAAGTTAATGAGTTTCACATCATTCAAGTCAATGTGGGATAAATTGGAGAATATTTATGAATGTGATATAAAAGTTAAGTAGGGAAAGCTCCATGTTTTACACAATAGGTTTGATGATCTGATGATTCACCCTAATGAAAATGAAGATTCTTTCGTCAATCAAATTATTGAAGTTGTGGGAGAAATTTGAGGACTTGGAGAAGAGATCAAAGACACTGATATTGTAAGGAAAAATTTGAAAATGCTTCCACCCATTTATAATGAAAAGGTTCCATCTCTTGAAGAAAGGGATCTTTCTAAACATTACCTTGATAGTCTGACGAGCATCCCGGTGGAATATGAGATGAGACTCGACCTAGAAGATGCAACGACTCGGGTAAGTAGGGAAATGTAATTCAAATACATATTCAAACTTGAAATTTCAGGAGATTGTGTTGATGAAGATGATGAGGAAAAAAGATCTTTCTCTCATTTCCAAGAAACTCAAGAAAGGAACAAGGAAATTTGAAAGAAGTCTACCTCTCTCTTGATTTCACTATATAAGAGTTGGGAACATTGTCTCTCATTTCCCAAGAAAGTTCAATGATGAAGAAAGTGAAGATGGGGAAATTCAAAAGCCTCAGAAATGGTTCATCAAAAAAAGAGACTTTAAATATGGAAAGAAATTTCAACAAAATAGTTTTTTTTAAGAAGAAGAAGATGATAACAGTAAACTCATTCAGGAAGAGGAAGTAGAATTCAAATCTGGGAACCATGCTTCCATGGTGGATTCCATTGAAAAGACATATCCATTGATAGGAAGAGGTATGATAGGATAAATTTGTTCAACATTCAGAGATGATTCAATATACATCAAATAGATAGTGTTTCTATTTCAAATAGTTTTGTTCTTCTGGAATAAGAATTTGAAAATGAAAAAACCATGTACATAAAAGAGAGAATTGAAAGGCCATAAGTTCCCTACACTCAATCCAATACCTCATAGAAAGAAAAGAAGAAAATTTAAATGTCTAATTTTGCAGAAGTAGACCTTAAAGCTACAAAGAACAACATCACCTAGATTCTTGATAGCAGATGTTCATCCTACAGTATGTGTAATGTAGACCTGTTAAAAAATGTCAAGAAAACGGTCAATGGAATAGTGAGGTTTGGTAACAGTGGTGCTTTGAAGTTAAAAGTTAGTGTAATTACTGAGCTTTCTAATAGAGAGGTAAAGAAGATTGAAGTTCATTATGTGGATGGGATGCGTCATAATCTTTTGAGTGTGAGTCAAGTCTGTGACTCAGGCCTTATTGTGAAATTCAATTAGAAGGTATGTACTATAAGAGGAATGTCTAGGAATTCACTCATGAAGGGATAGAGAATAGATGGAAACTTATATCAGGTTGATAGTAAAGAGAGCATTTTCTATATAACAATTTAAGGGGAAAACGAATTATGGCATTGAAGATTAGGGAAAATCAATTAGAAAGACATGGAAAATATATCTAAGCTATTGGTAGTCATGGATATCCCTAATATGAAGCATGAACGAGATAAGAATTGTGATGCTTGCATGCGAGGAAAGCTGGTCTGCAGTTCATATCATCCAAAGAAGAAAAGGGTGTCACATCTTCTTGATCTCATTCAAACAGACATATGTGGGTGATAAATGTTTCCAGAACTCAAGGATAAAGGTACATCATCCTTTTCATACATTATTACAGTATAATGGCATGTGTAATGGTTGTACATGGGAAACAGAAAGTTCTTGACTACCATAAAACATATCGTCGAATGGATGAGAATGATACTAGACGAACAATCAAAGTGATGCGATATGACAATGGACGGGAATACACATCCATTGTGTTTGGAAATTACCTTGAGAATAATTGGGTACCAAATGAGGTATCTTTTATGATAACTCCATAGAAAAATGGAGTTGTTGAGTGGAGGAATTGATAGGTAAACCACATGGCCAGTACTATACTGATTGAGAGTTATATTCCTCAACCTTACTGGATTGAGGCAGTTCAAGATGCAGTGTATATTCAAAACTGTACAGGGGAATTTATGGTCGAGACAAAGACACCATATGAATTTTTTCATGGAAGGAAGCCCTCCTTGAAATATTTCCATGTTTTTGGAAGAAAATGTTTCATCCTAAACAAAGAATAAAATCAAGGGAAGTTTGGTGACAATGAAGATGAAGGAATATTTCTTGGATACTCCCTGAACAAAAAATCCTATAAGTGTTTCAATAAGCGCTTGGGAAGAATTGTGGAAATCAGTTATGTTAATATCATTTTAAGTGAAAAATATGAATTCTGCAAGGAATTATTATGTTGGCATGATAGAAGATGAGTAATAATGTGAACATGGAACAAATGCTAATATAGAGGTAGTGGATTATATTAAAAACTCTCAGGAGTCGCATCATGATGTTGACTTAGAAGAAGAATCAGAAGAGGAATCTATAGCTGGAGATAATGTGGTCGAACCCTATATGAGAAATCAAAGAGCATAAATTTATCAATCCAACATTATCGGGGATCAAAATGCACCTACACATACGAGGAGAATGAGGAATAAATATCAATCTGCTTTTCTATCAGTTTGGGAACCATCCTCATTTGAAGAGGCTGCAAAGGTTGAGTCATGGTTGAATTTAATGAATGAAGAGTTAGATCAGATTGGAAAAAATTAGACTTGGGATCTTTTCATAAGACCTGAAGGTCACAATGTGATTGGTATGAAGTGGATTTTCAAGAACAAGTTTGACGAGCAAGGAAATGTGATCAGAAATAAGGAATGCGTGGTCTATATGGGATTTTCAAAAACCGAAGGTGTTGATGTTGAAGAGAAATTTTATCCAGTAGTAATACTAGATTTAATCATACTCTTTATTTCCAAGGAAATAAAAAGTTGTTATAATGTGTATTAAATGGATGTCAAGACATCATTCTTAAATGGAATATTGGAAAAAGAAGTATACATTGAACAACCTGTGGTGTTATTTCTTCTAAATGATGAACTGGAGGTTTCAAAATTAATGAAAGCTATCAATGGATTGAAACAGGTGCCATAGGTGTGGTACCCTCGATAGGACTCTTATCTAAGAAAAATTGAGTTTAAAAGAGGTGGAGTGGATCACAATCTCTATATGAAGAACTCTCAAAAGTATTAGTTCAGGGTATTGGTATACATGGATGATATTATTTTTGGTGGAAGAAGATAGGGATCAGTGGATGAGTTTTCCAATCACATGAAATCCAAATTTGAAATGTCCCTAATTGGTGAGCTGACATACTTTTTAGTGTTGATGATACTTCCGAAGAAGGAATACACATTCATTTATCAGGGAAAGTATGCAAGTGAGATGCTGAATAAATTTATTATGCATTATTCCAAACTAATGATGTCTCTAATTGTATTTGTATCAAATCCTAGAAAGCATGAGGAAGGGACCTTTTTTGATCCCACTATGTATAGAAGATTCATTGGAATCCTACTATACCTGACGGTGACACAGCTAGATTTTTTCTTTTCAACTTACCTTGTGGGCTGCTTTCAGGGTAATCCTAAGGAAGAACATATGGGGGCATTGAAAATAATCATGAGATACATTTAAGGTACACCCAATTATGGGTTATACTTTGCTGCAGGAAGAGATAGTGAACTATCATCATTTTCTGATGCTGACTAGGATGGGGATGTAGTGGAAATAAAGTCTACCAATGTTGGAGAATTATATATTGGGATGAAATGTGTGGGTCGGTTAAGAAAGAAAGAGAAAAGTACTTCACATAGTACTTTTGAAGTTGAATATATTTCTGTTACTGAGGCATTCACTCAGTTAATTAGGATGAAGCAGCAACTGAGTGACATAGGCGATGAGGTGAAACAACCAATGGTGATTTACTGGGATAACAAGAGTGAAATTGATCTTACAAAGAATCTGGTTCAACATTATCGTATGAATCATATTGAGATCAAATATCACTTCATCAACGAAAAGGATGAACAAGGAATGATAAAAATAAACCATGTGGGAAATCATGAGAAAGTGGCTGACATTATGACTAAGCCACTATCAGTGGCTATTTTTGGGAATCATCGGTTGAACCCCGGTGTTCAGCCACCTCCCAGTGCATTAGGAGGTTATGAATTTCCCCTCTCCCCAACTTTTTTAACTATGTTAGTCTATTTTTGGAAGTGTTGCAGGTTTATGGTAGTGATACGATCTAGGGGGAGTATGTTCTAAGCTCTAAAATTTTTAACTACCGGTCTTTAGGGTTTATTGACAATGGTGGAGAATGGATAAATTCAATGGATTCAATTGAGAGTGCTCTAAAAATGGATTCAATGGAGGGTGATCTATTTTTTTTAACTATGGGGGTGAAAAGAAAATAATGAGAACTCAATTTACGACCTCTCTCTTGTTTTCTACACCGAGCACTACTCATGTAGACTAAGAGTGATGGCTGAGTTGTTTCTTGAAGGATCTTTTTTTTTTATCATATTAGTCGTGAGTTTATCTGGTGATTTCAAAAAAAACTTAAAGGGGGAGATTGTTGAAATGAAGTTTATTCCTTTCTATTAAAAGATTTTGGTTTGTGTTTTTTGTCAATCTATAAATGTATGACTAGGGAGGTTTCAAGGAATGAGGTCATACATTTGAGGCTGAAAGAAGTATTGAAGGTGGCACAGTTTCTACTATTTGTCAATTTTTTGGGCCTCAAAAATCATAATATTGGTAAATTTTTGTAGAAACGGTACGCGGTGGAGGTTGGCGGTACGCGGTATGTGGTATGCAATGAAGGTTTGTGGTATGCGGTGAAGGCAGGTGGTATGCAGAATGGTGCGCGTTGCGGTGCACAGAGTGGTGCGTGTAACTGAAAATAGTTTGCAAAATGGTACATGGAGAAGGCATGTGGTACGTGGAGTTCTGAAGGTTATAATGATTTATGGGGTTTTCGAAATAGGAATGGTATGTAGTGGAGTCAAACAGTACGCTGATGGAGTTCATTTTATAGCAGCAGTAATCCCACATTGAAAATTTGGGTAAATCAGATTACTGAAATTTGTGGAGTTATGTGCCTATTTAAGGAACAGTAATCCTCTTTGTTGGGGGATGGGATTGGATATTAATATTTTGGGAAGAAATATAGATATGTACGAAGTGGTTTGCAGAGGAGAAGAAATTATGTGGAGAGACTCATTGATGTAGGAAAACGTTTCCGCATAAGAGTGTGTGGTTCGTGCAGGACACTCCCGTAATATACGGCGGAGCAAGGTAGTATGCCAAGTAGGACTGTACATATAGGTGTAGTGTAATATGTGAAGTAGGGCAGAACCTGGAGCAGCGTAGTTCATGGAGGAGCTGGACAGTACGTAGAGCAGCTGGATGATACTCGAAAACAGTTTTGGTACGCCAAAATAGTAGTAGTACGCAGAACACCCAAGGAAGCGAAAAATTGGCCAAATCAGTTTTCGAAATTAATCTTCATAACATATCAGTGTATGGGAAAATAAATTACATTTATAGTGATTATGGGACTTCAATCGAGAATCCATTAACATTTTAGGATGTAGGAATTAATGCTAAACCATTGAAGTGACCTTCAAGTTGATATACTGAGTGATGACCTATACAAGGCAGTGAGCTAGGGAGAGTCATCGGAAGAGATCTGAGGGAAGTATTGACCTTTCTCTAAACATTGTAAAGGTAATGCTCCTGGAATAGAGTGACTGTGTTATACTCTTTTAATCCATAACCAGTAAGAGATTAGTGAAATTTGGTAAAACTGAAACCCTGTCTGTGTATGCTCCTTGGACATAACTCTTAGAGGTGAACGAATTAAAAATGATGTGTCCTTTCTTTGTGTGTGATTGTTTTTATTCTACACTTCTTCTTAATAAATGTTTAACATGTTCCTACCAATGTGGGATAAATTTAAATCAGTTTAAAAGAAAAAAATTGACACCTTGATTCACCCCTCCCCTCTTAGGGTGCTCTGGGGACCTTCAAGTGGTATTAGAGGGAGGTTACTGGTGTTGAATCAGTCTGTCATGGAGAATCCAGTCAATGTTAGGGGAGTTCCCCTCTTTGATGGAATTAATTTTCAAATATGGAAAAATATAATAACATCTCACCTAAGATCTCTTGGAATGGATGTCTTATTTTCTACTATTTAGGGAATATAAGTCACTGATCCTACAGGACTGTAAATGATAGATACAGACACGAAATTACTTGATGCTAATGCAAAAGAACAAAATTATCTCACTGAAACCCTTTATGATCAGATTTATCTAAAGGTAATGAGTTTTACATCTTCCAAGTCAATGTGGGATAAACTGTATAATATTTATGAAGGTGATAGAAAAGTGAATGAGGCAAAGCTCCATGATTTACACAACAGGTTTAATTCTTTGAAGATGCACCCTAATGAAAATGTAGATTCTTTCTTCTATATAATTACTAATGTTTTGGGATAAATTATAGGACTTGGAGAAGAGATCAAATCCATTGATATTGTAAAGAAACTTTTGAGAATACTTCCTCTAATTTATAATGAAAAGTTTTCAGCACTTGAAGAAAGGGATCTTTCCAAACATTATCTTGATAATCTGTTGAGCATCCTGGAGGAATATGAGATGAGACTCAACCCATATGATGCAGCGACTCATGTAAGCATGGAAATTGAATTCAATGCCATAGACAAACTGGAAATTTTAGGAGATTTTTTTGGTAAATTTGATGAGGAAAAATAAGTTCTTTCTCTCATTTCCAAGAAACTAAATAATGGAACATGGAAATTTGAATGATGGCTACCTCTAGCTTGTTTTCATTGTGTAAGAGTTGGGAACATTGCATCTCATTGCCCAAGAAAGTTCAATGAAGAAGAAATTAAATATGTAGACATTAAAAAGCCTTAGAAAAGTTTCTTAAAAAATATAGACGTCAAATATGGAAATAAATTTCAGTGAAAGAGTTTTATTTGTGAAGAAGAAGATGATTAAAATGAAATCTTTGAGGAAGAGGAAGTAGAGTTGAAATATGGGAACCATTCTTCCTTGATGGCTACCATTGATAGGTCATAGCCATTGACAGATAAAACAAGAAAGAATTGGTTGACTACTGATGTCGATCCCAAGTTTCAACTTAAGGATGGTTTTTCTGAGATTTAGAATTAATGAAACAGATGCAATAAGTGGAAAGAAATAGTACAGGAATATTATGAATATATTTATTAGTTAGAAGTAGAAATTGATCGATTTTAAGAACTTGTGAAATTTGAATCATAAATCCTTGAAAGCACTGATGATGTTATGGAACTAAACCTTAGAATTAAATAACATTAAAAGGTCATTAATGATCTTACCATGAGACTGGAGGATTAGTCCAAGACTGTTGAAGGAATCAAATAAGAATTTGTAACTTTGAGAAGTAAAGTTTAAAGTGAATAAATTTCAAAAGAATCAATGAATAAAATACAATTTGAAGCTTCTCGAATGCTGAGTTGTTAGAGATAGAGAAGCATGCTTCTGGTGGAGTTGAAAAGATCTTGCGTAATCAAATACCCACATGCATGGTGATGAAGCTCAAATTTTCATATATTTTATACTGTAAACCATTGTTTATAATCCCAAAAAAGTTTTATTGGATGGTTAATTGTCAGTTGTTTAGGTTTTAGTGTTATTTTGAGCCCAAATGTGAAAAACCTCTAATTCTGGATTTTTGCCAGATTTTTACATCAGTGGTATTTTGGTCATTTTTGGAAAAATAAAATTCCAAATGTTCTGATTAAATTTTTTTTATAACTTTTATTTCATTTTATTCATTTTTGTCTTCTGGACCAGGAGCTGATTCGGTCATCTAAAGGGCCTCAAAATTTATTGAAGTTGGGAAGTTTTCCGGGCAGACAACATGGACCCACCAAACGTAATGGGGGTCAAACACGGCCTACACATATCTAAATGATGTGTTTTAAACTGGGATACCTCTAGGACAGATAGGGACGTCCCTATAATAAATTTGGAGGATTTTGGAGGTCATTAAGGAGGATATTGAATGACATACCTTTGGAGGAACCTTCCTGGAAGTTTCGTCCAGAAAAAACAACCGAGAATGAAAAATTCATAACTCCTTCATACAGTTTCCAAATTAGCTGAACTTTGGAGGGGAGACGGACATGATATTTATGAACAACATTCATTAAATGTGGAACGCCTGAAGAGGTCATTTATGGGGCCTAAAATGCGCAGCCTTTTGGGGGTCGAATTCTACCTATAAAAGGAGGCTCTCACCTCCTTCCCAAATCATCCCATTCTCCATCTCATTACTTCTAGGACACCAAGAATGAGAACTTTTCAGATTTCTATTGTATTTATTTTCTTTTTCATAGTTTTGTAATGCCTTATTCTTCCCCATTAAACTCGATTACCCTTACCATGGTATGGTAAACATTTGGAGTGATTGGGGAAGGGTTGGTTTTCTACATTGTAATTCTTGAGTTCTTGGACGGAATTGAATAAATTTCATTCTTCTTCAAAGTTGTTTTCAATTTATTATAGCATATTTTATAATCAAGTATGATCTTTCTTGAATATTAATTCTGTTATTGATTTTTACCTTGGTAAAATAATCATAATTTCCCTCCACTAATTTCTGGTTTATAAACGATGGAATAAACTAGGAATTAGTGGTGAAGTATTCGACGATCATCAGTACGTGTAAAAGGTGTAGTGAATGTTCTTGATTGTTTGGGATAAACAAAACCCAATTGGGTATTTCCCATTTCAATTAAGGATATTCAATACAACTATTTATACATGGAAGGAGAGTTGACCAAACCGAGATCTTGGTAAGGTTTTCTCTCACAATAAAAATTTCACCAAGGAAGTGAGATGAAACGATTTTAAAAAATCACTTTAATTAACAAATAAGAAGAGGTTTGAATTAAATTGAACAAGGATAGCATTATAATTAGGAAACCGACCTCGACCTAATCACCCTTTTTAATATCATAAGATTTTCAATCATTTTAATTTCAAATTTCATTTAAAAAACCTGACATTTTTTACCCTCGTTTTAAAGTGACAACTCATTTTGTGTGCACTCCTCTTCGGGAGACATCCTAGGTCAACCAATTTACTACATTTTAAAATAGGAAATAATATTTTTGCCACGGCCTACGACAAGAGTGCGTCAAACTGGCGTTGTTGCTGGGGAGCTAATCGGTTGTTTACTTTACTTTTTCTAATTTCAAATTTTAGATTGTTTCCATTTTTTAAAAAAAAATGAAAAAAAACTTTTTCCATAATGCATTAAAATTCAAATTATTCTTCATGTAACAATTACTCACAGATGCAGGAGGAAGAAACAGACTATACTAAGGAGGCCCTCCAATGAAGATTTGATGCCCTAATAATAATGTTCAAACTGGTGGAAAGAGGCATAACAACATGGATCTCACTGGAAGATTTGATGGTCATGGTCAATGAACTCCAAGTTGACTTAAAAAGATTCAAGGCTAAGACGGATGTGCCACTGGTCTTCCCATATTTCACTGAAAACAGCCATGAGGTTGAAGCCAAACTTGAGGTGGATGATCCTGACTACCTACCTCCATCCAGCAATAATCAACTCCAAGAGGCGCTTTCAAATCAAGAAGATATTCAAGCTGAACCAACTCAGGGATATGATACATTCTAAAACTCAATTTCTTTTAATTTTGTTGAAATTAATTTGAGTATAACTCCCAATTGTTTTGAATTTTTAGAATTAGATGACTCCTATTATTCCCTGGAGGATGAAGAGACAGAAAAGATTCACCTGTTGAGGAACCCCTAGAGCTCCCAGAAGTCATGGAATATCTACTGGCGGAGCCCCATCAAGAGATCTAGGTAGCTGAGCCTAATAAAATCATTCAAAAGGATTCTCTTCATGCAGCCCCCATAAAGAAAGCACTGTAAGATAAGAAGTTTGCACAAGTTGCAACCAAGGAAGAGGATGGTCCATACATCATCCTACCCCCACCATACAAGCTATACTTCATCGTGAAGGGGAAGGATATGGTGTAATCTATCCATGGATCATCCCTTAAGAACAACGATGAAGCACAATCTGGGAAAATCAACATGTGGTGGTTCAAATGAAAGAAACTTCATCCTCCATCAGACTTTGGATAACAGCTGGTACTGCCCTCGGGAGGCAGTAAAAGATTCTAGGTCCCACTTGGGGGATCATACCAAGATTTAACTTTACATGCTTTCTCGTAATTTAAATTTCAAATTCAGTATTAGGAATTAGTCTAGCATGTGGCCCCCTCCCTTTTTTTATTTTGAGCTTATATGAAATGATCCTTGTGATTAATTGAGTAATTTTTCTTCTGTAGGATCATGAAGGCAGAAGGAAGCCCCGAGAATTAGAGGAAGAGGACCGAATCATTATTTCAAAAGGGAATTAACTTTTTACGATTATCATTTAAACTCCTTCAATTTTTTTCGGTCCAAAAAATATTTTGAGCTTTAATGAATATTCTTATCACTTTTCACACATCAATTGATTTTGAAAGAGTTGAAATGATTTTTGAAATAATTGATTTTAAATGATTGTTGATATGAATTATTTTCCCTTGAAATGGATTTTCAAGCATTTTAATGAGTTTGACTGATTTTTGAAATCCATGCCCATGAAACACTGACTAAAAATATTTTTCCAATCCTGTCAGGTATTCTAAACCACTTTTACATATTATTCCTAATACCCACACTTTCTTGAGGGAAACATGAATATTGTGTGAGAACTAGAATTTGTGAATATTCTCTTTCGAAGCTCTGGATTTCATGGAATGTATTTTAAATGATTGAGGCATCTCTTTGGATAGAAACATTTTATCATTAGACTCACCTTTACATTTATCCTTCGTAATCCCTTAGATGCCATGAATTTCCTTATAGGTTTAAGCCACATTACAAGCCAATTTTTACTTTAACTACCTGCACTTTTAGTATTTTTTCATCATTATTTCAAGTTTGAGTGTGGGGGAAGGGACTTTAGTGTGCATTCCTTTGGATGTGTATCATTTATGGGTAGTTTGAAGTGTGTTTCAATATTTTGGGCTGTGGATAACAAGAGAATTGGGCATGTGTCGTCATTTCATTGTGCTTTATTGGTTTTATCCATTTCTCCTAAAAAATGAAAACAAAAAAATGGATATGATCTTGAATTCCTCGTTATACATTCTTTTATGAATCATGTCCCTCCCAAAAAAATCAAGGGAATGAATTGTCATTCATTCATTGTATTCAATTTTCAGCTCATCCTCCATAAAAAAATAAAAAATAATAATAAAGTTGTGCCTTTCTAGAGCTTTGAAAAAAAAGGAGGAGAAATTAGATGATATCATTCATTATAATCACTTATTGGCTCATGTACCATGTCATAAAGAGGGGTGGGGTTGTTTTTCACATTTACAAGCAGTATTGAGTGAGGAATTGTCTGTGTTTTCACTTGAATTAATCATGCATTGTACTTAAAAGTCAAACCTCCTCTTTCTAGCCTGGAACTTTTTTCAATAATTTTCCCACCAACCTTAAGCCATAGAATCATTTGAAACTTTAATTAAATCCCTCATGATTAAATTAATTTTCATGTTTCACGCTGTGGTGAAATGAGAATTTTTACAAACCTATGGTGATACCTGCGATTTTCAAGTATGAGTATATCTATAGATTCAATTTCTCCTGAGCGAAGAGTGACATAAAATTCAATGTGAGGTGGTTGTGATTGGGCCATGGATTGATTTATGAGGTTGAACAAATTTTAGTTATTGAAATGAAAATAATAGAGAATTATTATTCATAAATGAGACATGATGGAATTCAATTTTGGATAAAATCATTGATATTTTCTCATTTTTGATTGTTGTGTGGATTGTGATTTGGATGTAAGATGATTGCCCAGGAGTGCAATGTTTAAGTGTGGGGGAGTGATGAAGCTCACATTTTCATATATTTTATATTGTAAACCATTGTTTATAATCCCAAAAAAGTGTTATTGGAAGGGTAATTGTCAGGTTTTTAGGTTTTAGTGTTATTTTGAGCCCAAATGTGAAAAACGTCTAATTCTGGATGTTTGACAGATTTTTACGTCAGGGGTATTTTGGTCATTTCCAGAAAAATAAAATTCCAAATTTTCTGATTAATTTTTTTTATAATCCTTGTTATATTTCCTTCATTTTTTTCTTATGGACCAGGAGCTGATTCGGCCATCTAAAGGGCCTAAAAAGTTTATTGAAGTGGGGATGTTTTTCGGGCGGATAACATGGACTCACCCAATGTAACAGACATCAAACGCGGCCTACACATATCTAAATGATGTGTTTCCACCTGGTATACCTCTAGGATAGATAGGTACGTCTCTAAAATAAATTTGGAGGATGTTGGATGTCATTAAGGAGGCTATTGAACGACATACCTTTAGAAGAACCTTTCTGGAAGCTTCGTCCAGAAATAGCAACCGAGAATGAATAATTCATAACTCCTTAATACTATTTCCAAATTTGCTGAAATTTGGAGGGGAGACGGAAACGATATGTATGAAAAACATTCATTAAAAGTGGAACACGTGAAGAGGTCATTTATGGGGCCTAAAATGTGTAACATTTTGGGGGATGAATTCTGCCTATAAAAGGAGGCTCTCACCTCCTTCCCAAATCATCTCATTCTCTATCCCATGCCTTCTGGGACACCAAGAAGGAGAACTTTTCAGCGTTCTCTTTTGTTTATTTTCTTTTTCATAGTTTTTTAATGCCTTATTCTTCCCCATTCAACTTGATTACCCTTACCATGGTGGGGTAAACATTTGGAGTGATTGGGGAAGGGTTGGTTTTCTACATTGTAATGCTTGAGTTCTTGGATGCAATTGAATAAATTTCCTTCTTCTTCAAAGTTGTTTTCAATTTCATATAGAGGATTTTATAATCAAGTATGATCGTTCTTGAATATTAATTCCGTTATTGGATTTTTTTTCTTGGTAAAATAATCATAATCTCCCTCCACTAATTTCTGGTTTATATATGATGGAATAAACTAGGAATTAGTGGTGAAGTACTCGATGATCGTCAGTACGTGTAAAAGGTGTAGTGAATGTTCTGGATTGTTTGGGATAAACAAAACCCGATCAGGTATTGCCCATTTCAATTAAGTATATTCAATACAACTATTTATACATGGAATGAGAGTTGACCAAACCAAGATCTTGGTAAGGTGTCCTCTCACAATAATAAGTTCACCAAGGAAGTGAGATGAAACGATTGTGGAAACTCACTTTAATCAAAAAAAAAGAAAGGGTTTGAATTAAATTGAACAATGATATCATTACAATTAGGAAACTGACCCCTACCTAATCACCCTTTTTAATATCATAAGTTTTTCAACAATTTTAAATTCAAATTTCATTTAAAAAACACAACATTTTTTACCCTCGTTTTAAAGTGACCAATCATTTTGTGTGCACTCATCTTCGGGAGACATCCTAGGTCAACCACTTTGTTACATTTTAACTTAGGAAATAATTGTCTGCCACGCTCTATGACAAGCGTGCGTCAAATTGGCGCCATTTCCGGGGAGCTAATCGGTTGTTTACTTAACTTTTTCTAATTTCTAATTTCAAATTGTTTCCATTTTTTAAAAAAAAAATTCAAAAAAACCTTTTCCATGATGCATTCAAATTCAAATTATTCTGCATGGGAAAAATACTCACAGATGTAGAAGGATGAAACAGACTATACTGAGGAGGCCCTCCAATGAAGAGCTGATGCCCTGATAATAATGTTCAAATAGGTGGAAAGAGGTATAACAACATGGATCTCACCAGAAGATTTGATGGTCATGGTCAATGACCTCCATGTTGACTTAAAAAGATTCAAGTCTAAGAAGGAAGTGCCACTGGTCTTCCCAGATTCCATTGGTCTTCAGAGGAGATGTACTATAAGAAGAATGTCTAGGATTTCTCTCATAAAAGCCTATAGAACAGATGGAAAATTATATCTAGTTGATAGCAAAGAGAAAATTTTCAACATAACAGTTGAATATGAAAACAACTAATGGAATCAATTATTGAGGCACATAAATCAGAAGGACATGGAAAAGATATCTAAGATAAAGGTAGTCATGGATATCCCTAATCTGAAGCATGAATGAGAGAAGACATGTGATGCTTTCATGCGAGGACAACTAATTTGCAATACATATCATCCAAAGAAGAAATGGAGATCTCATCTTCTTGATCTCATTCATATAGATGTATGTGGCCCGATAAATGTTTTCGGAACTCATTGAGAAAGGTACATCATACATTTCATAGATGATAATAGTATAATGACATGTGTAATGGTTGTACACAAGAAACAGAAAGTTCTTGACTGCATAAAAAAATCATCAAATCGCTGAGAATGATACTGGATGAACAATCAAAGTGATGTGATCTAACAATGGAGTGGAATACAAATCCATTGAGTTTGAAAATTACCTAGAGAAGAATGGGATACAACATGGGGTATATTCTGTGAGAACTCCGCAACAAAATGGATTTGTTGAGTGCAGGAATCGAAAGGTAAAAAACATGGTTAGGACTACGTTGATCGAGAGTCGTATTCCTCGACATTATTGGAAATAAGAAGTTAAAGTTGTTGTGTATATTAAAAACCATATAGGTCTATATATGGGTGATACAAGGACACTATATTAATTGTGGCATGGAAGGAATCCCTCTTTGAAATATTTTAATGTTTTTGGAAGAAAATTTTTCATCCAAAAAAAAGAAGGAAATCGAGGGAAGTATGCTAATAATGTAGAAGAAGGAATATTTCTTGGATACTCAATGAACAACAAATAAAAAAAGTGTTTCAATAAGTGCTTGGGAAGAATTGTTGAAAGCAGTAATGTTAGGATAATTAAAGATAAAAATATGAATGCTTCAAGGAATTATTATGCTAACCTGATAGAAGATGAGGAATAATGTGAACATGGAGAAAATATTAATACAGAGGTAGAGAAAGATGATAAAAACTCTCAGGAGTCACCTCATGATGTTGACTTAGAAGAATAATCATAAGAGGATCTTATAGCTTGAGATAATGTGGTCGATCCCCAGAGGAGAAATCGAAGAGCATAAATTGATTAATCCAACATTATCAGGGATCTTAATGTACATACATAGGTGAGGAGAATGAAGAATAATTATCAATATGCATTTCTATTAGTAGTGGAACCATCCTCATTTGAAGAGGCTGCAAAGGATGGGTCATGGGTAAAAGCAATGTATAAAGAGTTAGATCAAATTGACAAAAATCAGACTTGGGATCTTTTTAGAAGACCGGAAGGTCACAATGTGATTGCGATGAAGTGTATTTTCAAGAACAAATTTGACGAGCATGTAAATGTGATCAGAAATAAAAAGTGCCTGGTCTATAAGGGATATTCACAAATCAAAGGTGTTGATATTGAAGATACATTTTCTCTAGTAGAAAGACTATATTAAATCAGAATATTTATTTCCATGGTAATCCAAAGAGGATATAAATTTTATTAAATGGATGTCAAGATAACATTCTTAAATGCAATAATGAAAGAAGAAGTCTACATTGAACAACTTCTGGGGTTCTTTCTTGGAAATGATAAACTAAAGGTTTTCAAATTAATGAAATCTCTTTATGGCTTCAAAAAGGCGCCACAGGCATAGTACTCTTGGTTGGACTCTTATCTAAGAAAGATTGAGTTTAAAATAGGTAGAGTGGCTCAAAATATCTATGTGAAGAACTCTCAAAAGGATCCGTTCATGGTATTGATATACCTGGATGATATTTTTGTGTGTGGAAGCAGATAGGTATTAGTGGATGAGTTTTCCAATCACATGAAATCCGAATTTGAAATGACCATGATTGGTGAACTGATATACTTTTTAGTGTTTCAGGTACTTCAAAAGATGGAATACACTTTCATTTCTAAGGAAATTTATGCAAGAGATCTGCTGAAGAAATTCAATATGCATGATTCCAAACCAATAAGGACTCTGATTTCAGTTGGATAAAAGCTTGTAATGCATGAGGAAGGGACTTCTATGGATCCCACCATGTACAAAAGAATCATTAGAATCCTATTGTACCTGACAATGGAATGGCTATATATTTTCTTTGAAACTTTCCTTGCATTCTACTATCAGAGTAATCCTAAGGAAGAACATATGGAGGTAGTGAAAGAATTATGAGATACATTCAAGTTACACAAAATTATGGGTTATACATTCCTTCAGGAATAGATAGTGAATTATCATCATTTTTTGATACTGACTGGGTTGGGGATGTAGTGGATCGAAAATCTACCAGTGGTGGAGCATTCTATATTGGGAAGAAATGTGTTTGTTGGTTAAGCTATAAACATGATATTACTTATGTTTGTACTACTGAAGCTGAATATATATCTACTACCAAGGAGTTCACTTAGTTACTTTGGATGAAGTGTAAACTGAGTGACATAATTTATGAGGTGAAACAACCAATGGTGATTTACTTTGATAATAAGAGTGAAATTGGTCTTACGAAGAATCTAGTTTAGAATTCTCGTACCAAAAATATTGAGTCTAATATCACTTCATCAAGGAAAAGTTTGAACAAGGCCTGTTTAAAATGGACAATGTGGGAACTGATAAGAAGGTGGCTGAAATTATGACCAAGCCACTGTTAGCAGGTGTTTTTGAGAAACATTGGTTGAACATTGGTGTCCAGCCACCTCCTAGTGCATTAGGAGGTCACTACTTTCCCCTCTCCCAAACTATTTTAACTATGTTAATATTTTTGTGTAAGTGTTGCAGGTTTTTGGGGGAGATACAATCTAGGGGGAGTATGTTTTGATCTATATAATGTTTACCTACCAGGATTTGGGGATTATTGACAATGGGGGAGAATGGATAAATTCAATAGATTCAATTTAGAGTGCTTTGTCAATGGATTCAATGGAGAGTGATCTGTTTTTTAACTATAAGGGAGAAAAAAATAATGAGAACTCAATTTATGTCCTCTCTCTTGTTTTATACCTCGATCAAAATTTATGTAGACTTAGAGTGATGGATGAGTTGTTTCTTGAAGGTTCATTTATTTTTGATGGTTGTCATGAATTTATCTAGCAATTGAAAACATACCCAAAGGGTGAGATTGTTGAAACCAAGGGTGTTCATTGCTAATAATGGAGATTGGTTTGTGTTTATTGTCAATATTCATAAGGATAACTAGGGACATTTCAAGGAATGAGGTAAAACGTTTGGGTATGGAAGACATATTGAAGGTGGTGTAGTTTCTAGTGTTTCCCAATTGTTTGGGCCTAAAAAATCGGGAGTTTGGTAATGGTTTGTAGCAATGGTACACGGTGGAGGCTAGAGGAACGTGGTGAAGGCACACGGTACGCAGTGAAGGTGCATGGTACATGGTTAAGGTGAATGGTACATGGTGAAGGTGGACTATATGCAGAATAGTGCACGTTACGGTGCACAGAGCCGTGTGCAGAACTGAAAATAGTTCGCAGCAATGGTATGCAGAGAAGGCATGTGGTACGCGGAGTGCTAAATGTTGGAAAGATTGATGCAGTTTCTAAAATAGGAATGATACATGGTGGATCCAAACAGTATGTGGATGCAGTTCAGTTTACAGTAGCAGTAATCCCACATTGAAAATTTCGATAAATCAGAGTACTGAAATTTGTGGAGTTATGTTCCTATTTAAGGAACAGTAATACTCTTTGTTGGGGGATAGGATTGAAGATTAATATTTTGGAAAGAAATCTGAAGAAGTCTAAAGTGCTTCATAGAGGAGAAGATATTAATGTATAGAGACTCATCTGCATAAGAAAAATTGTTTGTGTAAGAGTGTGTGGTTCGCATAGGAAGCTCTCACAGTACTCTGTGGAGAAAGGAAGTACACAGAGCAGGATGATACGTGGAGTTGTGGAGCAGTACGTGGTGTAGGGAATAATGTGTGACATCACAATTAGTGTAGGACCTAAATGGTATGTGGAGGATCTGGATGGTATGCAAAAATATATGTGGTATGGGGAAATAGAAGCAGTACGCGGAACACCCAAGGAAGCCTAAAATTGGCCAAATCAGTTTGCGAAATTAATCTTCATAACGTATCAGTGTACTGGAAAATAAATTACATATGTGTGTGATTATGAGACTTCAATAGAGCATCCATTTATAGTTGAGGATGAATGAATAAATTCTAGACCATTGAAGTGACCTTCATGTTGATAAACTAAGTAATGACCTCTCCAAGGCAGTGTGCTAGGGGGAGTCGTCAAAAGATATCTGAGGGAAGTAGTGAGATTTATCTAAACCTTGTAAAGTAATTGTGCCTGGCACAGTGTGACAATGCTAAACTCTTGTAATACACAACCAATGAAGATTGGTTGAATTTGGTATGACTAAATCATTGTCGGTGTATGCTCCTTGGACGTATCCCTTAGTGGTAAACCAAGTAAAATCAATGTGCCTATTCTTTGTGTGTGATTGTTTTTATTCTGGACTTCCTATTCAGATAGGTTTAAAAGGTTCCTACCAACATGGTAACAAGATCCATCAGTTCCAAATAAAATGTTGATACCCTGATTCACCCCTCCCCTCTTAGGGTGCTATGGGGTCCTTCATATGTGACCAAAGTAATACCACTTTCTATAGTATTTGATCCATAAAGATTTCATAATTTTATTAGAATAAGGAAAGATAAATTATATTTTTTTACTCCAAAACCAGATAAGTTTCATATTTTGTAAATTCATTAATTATTCACAACAATGTGTCCGAAAGTATAAAAATTTCATTATCCATTGAGTCAAAATTTATTACACCATCTGTTGAAAATTCTTGAAGCTCATTAGTCAATGGTTTCACATAAACATCACTTTTATCACCAGGTCCTCTAGATCTATAAATAAGTGTCAAAAGTAAAAAAAATGGTTTCTTTATACATTAACATGGGGGAAGGTTATATTAAACCATCACCACTGGACATTTACTATGTGTTGAACCCACCATGAGCAAGAATGGGTTAAAACCATTTCTTATCAAATGCAGTCAAACATTACAACCATCCTGGTAAAATATGAGGTGTCTTTAATCAAACTCCTTTCATTTAAAATAATATGCTAGGTGAGTTAATTTATCATCCTCTTTGATTCCCTTTGAATTTTAAGTCACTAGTTTAAAAATTTTAACTAACATTAAGAATCACTTTAACCTCAGTTTTAGTGGGAAATAATATATCTTCTTTATGGAAACATGTTTTCCTTGATTCAAGACCCTTCTGGAAAGAATCTAATGACCTAGATTAATCTCATTTTCCTTCCAAAAAGTTGAGTATAAATTAGTTCGAGTATTGTTTTGAACATTCTATTTTCTATAAATATAGTTATTATGTAATGAATCAATGGCCTCATAGGTGAAACCAAGGTTATCAATAAACTTGAAAGCATTTTATAGTATGACTCCAGAATATTCAGTCTAGTAGGGAGTACCTTATTCAAGAGTACAAATGTCATGTCAAAGGAGGTTTCTATCAATTTATTAAATTAATCTCTATATATAGAATAATGGGGATTACTTCCACCAACATCTTCATTTATTACGTTACTATCTTCAGTTTCAAACTGACACATCATATCATTGAGAAATATGTTCATTGCATAAACTATTCTATAGTAAACATTTACATGAATACTCGATGATTAGTGACAAGGAACAGAATCTTCCCCATTGTGTCTCTACCACTTACAGTTTTTCAAAAACATGTTATGAAATATATGTTCACAAAAATTTTTCATGGACTCTGAAATTTGTGTCAACCCTAATCATTTTCGACACCACGGTCAATTGGTGATCTTCTTCTCAACACCTGAGGTAAACCTTCTTGCTACTGATCATCATTTTTTTCTTTTTGGGAAATTATTTAAGCACATACCCTCATTGAAATTCCTAAGATCGACCCATGAAGCCATTGGTTTTTAGGGTTTTATATTAGCCTCCTTAACTCCTCTAATGTTGTATTTTTTCTATCCTCTATGGATGACTATTATTGAGTTTGCGAAAAGCCATCACGGTATTTTGGGGGTTCTTCCATGAATGTTCTAAAATAGTCCCCTTATTTTGATCCCTTATCCGAACCTCCCATTTTACCAATCTGGGTTGGATTTCATAGGCTTCCATTACATCTATTCAAACAATATACTTTTTTCTGATTTCCAAACTCATTGGTAATCCTATGAAGCTGGATTCGTTCATGAGGAAGGGATTTTGTTGCTATATGTTTTCTGTAAATTGATGTATCTAAGAATCAACCCTCTCAAATTTTGATCGAGAAAAGTGAATGTAGATTCTATAAGGAGGTGTTTTATGAAAGGATTCTAGATTACTATAACCTTTTATTTAATCTTGTACAATCCTTCAATGTCTATTACCATAAAATTTTTGGTTCTGAGGTCAAGATAACCACAAGGATTGAAAAAATAAAACATAATTTTGGATTAGATGGGGATAGTTTTAGTCATAGGACTAATGCAATCCCATCCTGATATTCTAATGAAGGGATATAGAATGTTGTGAATAAGGAAAATTTGGTCATTATTTCTCAACCTACTAGAAATAATGAAATGTCAAGATATGTGGATGATGTTCTTACTATCACTACTGCCAATATTGTCCCTATTTCCATGGAGGAGGATCAAGGTAATCATCTTGATTCACATGATACAGAGGATAAGGAACAAGGAGACCTCT
Source organism: Viscum album (assembly GCA_963277665.1). Taxonomy (NCBI): domain Eukaryota; kingdom Viridiplantae; phylum Streptophyta; class Magnoliopsida; order Santalales; family Viscaceae; genus Viscum; species Viscum album. The sequence continues at coordinate 490,599,947 of OY728140.1, read as the reverse complement.
CTGATGATTCTATTTGGGATGAAGAAGATCCATCAGATAGAATTGAGGAAGATTATCTCAAATCAAGTTCTAATAAAGTAAAATTAAATAAATGGTTAATGTAGATGGATTCATTACCCCCAATCCAAAGAAAACTAGGAAATGTAGAGGCTATTCTGATATTGAACAAAAAATAATCACAAGATCCCTTGAAGACTCTAAGAAATATAATGTGATTTCAAACCATCTGGTTGAACCTGTTTCTATATCTGATGAGGAGGAGGAATATGACAAGGACAAAGATCTTATGTACATAGATTTTTGTTTGATAGAGGATGATGTGAGTGAGGAAGTTACTGCATGGATGGATGAACAAGATGAAATATCACATCAAAAATATTTCCATCATAAGATTTTTGCTAAAACATACCTTGAAATCGGAAATCGTATGTTCAAAAAGATGGTCAATGAATACAAGAATAATAAAAATTTCAAAATTAAAGACATACCCTGGGTTTGATTTCTTGAGTTTTATGTATTGCTTCATGGTCACTGGTTTTTTTGTTCATTGTTGTTTTTCCATGAATCCCTTATAATGGAAGGTTCTCTTAATGGATTTTTTTGAGATGGATCATGCTTGAATAAATCTAGATTTTTTGACCTGAGCCTTAAAGATTGGGTTTTTTGGGGCTGTAATTTCCCTTGGTTCCATCTTCACTTTTCTATCATTCATGGATTTATGTGGCTTTCCAAGTATTTTGATTGCTACTACACTGAAATTTCTAGTTTTGTGATGTTTGATACTGATTTGACACTTCTATTTGGAGTTTTCTATATAACATTGTTATTATTGTCTAAAGACACTACCTCAAATTGACCTTCAGTGGTGGGATGTTGTAGGTAGTTTGCATCTCTACATGCAGATTGCGGTGTTTCCCATGGAATTTCTGGTGGATTTTCTTGTTGATGTACTGGAGAAAAATGTTGATTTTTCTTAACAGAAGTGAGATAATCTATTCTGCTAAAGTATATGTAATGGTGGTCTTGTTCCATTAATTCTCAATGATTCTAGATGCTGAGATATCATATGCAATAGCTATGAATGAATTATTTGTCCTGATTTCTTCTTCTTGATGGCGCTTGTTGATGCTCTGATGGACATAGCATAGTGCAGAAGATTTCTATGAGCATACTAACAAGGAAGGATTGAATGGACCTCCTTTAGGATTCTCTCTGGATTTTTTAGTATCAAAGAAAGTGGAAGCTTGGAATGGATGACCAGCTCATATACAGCCTTCCTGGGCTTCTTTCTCCACGAGAATGCCCTCTGTTTTCGGATTGTCTATTTCAAATCATTATGGAAGTGCATGGATGTCTTCTAGATGTTTCGGTTTTGAAGAATTGGAAGTCTTGACATGGTCAACTATCTCCTATAAAGACTTACTAGATTTCATTTTCCATTTTCATTACCTTTTATTTTATTTTCACTTATTCCTTCTGGAAATTCATGATTATTGTGGGGGAGTCTTATTTCAAGAATGATTATTGTGCTTTTCTCCTTCTTTCGAGGCTGGGTATGTTTGCTTCACTACTACATTTCATTGAATTTGTTTTTTAGTAGTGTCTTGTTGGTTTCAACCCATGATTCTAGTATGTTTCTCTTAGATTCTTCATTTGTACCCCAAGCAATCCGTTGTTGGTGTAATCTCTTTACACCTAGTTCTTTTAATGTAACCTTTTTTTAATAAATTTTTGTGGGGCAGGAATTGGGTGACTAGTTCATCTTAGGGCTTTTCTTAAAAAAATACTTAATCCCAGCATAATATTAAAAAAACATATATGGAATATCAATTAAGCTCTTATCCAAATTTGTATTTGATAGAAAACAAATACTTGAAATATATAAAACAAAATATTTTAACAAATACATCAAAATTACTATACATATATATAATAGACATATTAATATGAAAAAAACATACTGCACATTTTAAATATATTATTAACCAGATATAATGAATTAAAACTCATTATTGTGTTATTTAATTCAAATAAAAATAGCAATGATGAAATATAAAACCTTTGTAAACAATTATTTTTATTTAAAATCCAAATAAATTATTAACTATTTCTACTCAATTCAAATCAATAAAAATTTAAAAAATGTGTTTTACAATAATTTTTAACAATAAAATGACCATAAAATTATATATAACCAAATATTATTAAAAAATTATAAAAAATTACAAATTATATAATTTTTTAAAAAAATTTCATAATTATGCCTACGATATGTGAGTTAATAATTAAACAAAATAATGTAAAAAATTACATTTTCACAAAAATGATGAATTAATACATGTATAATAATATAAATTATCAGACACAATATTTATCATAAATATTTCAATGATAGGTGAGTACATAATTAAAAAATACATTTCATAAAAATATCATAATAAAAATATGGCTAATTTTACCATATAATTATAAATATTAATATTTACCACATTTTACATAAAAAAGATAATTTTATCAGTGAATAAAATATTAAAAATTTATATTATAACAGATATTATATTAGTATAAGTATGAAATGTTTATCCATTGACAAAGATAACACATTATTATAATATTTTATATGTTCAAAGGAGAAAATTCAATAATATAACCACTACAAATTATTTATTTTTTAAGTCCCTGGAATTTAAAAATAGGCACAATGATATTCAATCTGACAAGAAATTTTTCCATAAAATATTTTGATTGATATATTTGGAGAACATTTTTTATAATAAATAATGGTTCTTTAGAGTCAAATAATAATTATTTGTATATAACATTTTTACTTGTAACATATTATCAACTAAATAGAATTATTTATACATTTCTTCATTGGAACAAAACATTCTAAACAAAGTAATTAACATTTAAATTTTAAATGATAATAGTTTTGCAGTCATTGATTTCATTCAAAATTCTATTATCCAAAATTGCCTATAACAAATATGTAACTTATTATTTACCTAGGAAACCCAATTTCAAAAGAATCCTTACATGCAAGAAAATAAATTCATACATGTACAATAGGGGTCATAGTTTTTTTGGGGAGCATGGGATGTTGAGGCGGAGTAGGTTGAGAGTATAGGGGAAGGGGGGCACTGTGTAGAAGAGGACTCAAGGGCATAGAATAAGGGGCACTCGTTACTCCTATTAGGGGGGTTGGGGCTAGGGTAAGTTCGGTATCTTGGGGGATCAATGGTGGGAGAGGGTCAATGACCTATAGGGATGGATCCATGGTAGAGGAGGTTCGGCTCATAGGGGGTTGGGGGATCCACGGTGAGGGGATGTTCAGTGCACAGGAGGGGTGGGAGGTGATGAGGGATTTACAATGAGGGTGGGATGGGGGTTGGATAGTGGTGGGATCACTAGCCAGAGGTAGAACGATATAGTGTATAGGTTGGGGGAGGGGTGGGATGGGGGCTCTAGGATGAGGGTGGGATATGGGTTGGATAGAGGGGGTATTTTGGCTAGAGGTAGCATTGTTCAATGTGACATGAAGGTGGGGAAGTTGTGGGATCAAAAATGAGGGTGGGGTGGGGGCTATATGGTGGGGGTCTTGACGGGAAGATGTGGGGCTTTGTGGTGCATCATAGAGCTGGGGAAGGGGGGCTCGACAAGGGAGGAGGGTGGGGTTTAGGTTCAATGAGGGAGGTGATATTGGGAATGGAGTTAGAATTCTTTGAAACCACCATTTGGTTACTACTAATAGAGTTAATAGAAACAAAAAATGGTGATATAACAAATGTACACTCTCCAAAATCCCAAAATTCTATTTTTGTATGAAAGATATCATCATACAATGCATCTTGGAGCACCTGTAGTTTTATAGATCTCCTAGCTCAACTCCCCTATTCATGAGTCAATATCTTATTATGATACTGACCACTAAAAGGAGAAAATTTCAACTATCTAACATTATTTTGATGGGCTACTTGGAGTTTCCCTTCTAAGGGGGATATTCCTTGAATAATGACCACCTACAATAAATCACCCTCCAAAAACCACCACATTGAAAATATTAAATGAGTATTATCTGAAGAAAAATAATTAACCTTAACCAACATTAGGGATGGATCAAGTGGGACAGAGGTAATTGGGTGATATAAATTCCAAGAAATAAGGATATCCCTTGTATATTGATGATGAAACCACTCTCTAAAATTGCCTCTTTGAAAAGAATAAATGAGTGTTGTCTGAATCACAATCATTAACTTTTACCAACATGGGGGTATGGTCTAAGAGGGACAGAAGAAAGTGGGTGACATAAATTCAAGGAATCCAGAAGATCCCTTTCATAATGACAAAGCATCTTTCCAAGTGACACGAGCCCTTCCAATTTCTTTGGTTATTATTATACCATGTGAAAAGGTCACCTGAAAATCCAAAAATCCCACAATTAATTATCACTTATAGGACATTAAAAAAATTCATATCTTTCCTAGAGAAAATGGACCATCCTCTTTTATCTATTTGGTCAATAATAGTGTTAAAATTCCCTCCCACAATCCATATAGGGGAAATAATAAAAATTTAAAAAATATAGTAACATTAGTTATCTTTCTGTAATATCTTATTTATTGCAAAAGAAATTCACTTAAGATTATTGGGAGAGACATAATATTATCATCATGATATGTCATGGAGAGGATTTGATCATATCAACACAGATGTTACCATTTCAGAATAACCATTTGTGGTTATTTTTGGGACTGTCACGAATATAGTTCTTCCTGTAAAAATTAAAAGAAATATACGAGATGTAAGATGGCTTATGTTTGGATTATGTATATCCCCATATCAAATTGACCACTAAGATGGGGGAGAATTGTGGTTTACTTTTAAGAATTATTTTCTTTGGAATTCATCCACATTAACATGTTAAGGTCCTCAATCCACATAGTGATTCTCAATGTCTCACCTCATATACAAAAATGATTAGAGAGAGAATAGTATATAGTATTTACAAGTTTTGGTAAGAGTATTATCTCCTAGTAATATTTTTTATACACCAACAATATGGATTCTATAATATAACCTTTTAATCAATTACAATGGTCAATACAGAATCTTAATGTATCCTAGCTCCAAAATATACATAGGAGGTTCTTTATACTATATCACATGGTGTTACTAGAATACATATAGGCTTGCTCCATAATCCCACTAGAAATATTTCCTACCTAAAACTCCAATCTAAAAACTTCTTCCACACTAGCCCTATCTAAGAGACTTTTACTCATAGAACAGACAAAAAGACTTCAAATGCTCCAGAAACCAACTGGATGACTTCACATTTCATGGAGGATTCGTCCACTATAGGATGACCATTTGATCTCCCTTCCTAAGATTACATCATATCAACTCCCATGTAAATATTCAAGTATATTCAAAAGCCATTGAACAAGTCTGTTGGTCTTTCCCAAATATCTATGATCACCTATATTTTATCAGTTTCCCCCCCTGAAACAAATGTTTTAGCTATTTTTCATTCTAATTTAACTAATGAACTCACTTAGACGTGTGGAAGAGATACACGTAATATCTCAATTAAAATTTATGCAATAATTTAACATGATTCTCAATATTACAACTAAAGAAAATATATAGATTATTGTTCCTTATATTTTATGTGATTTTATCAATTCATTTTGGGATATTTACTTAAGAGAGTATGTGTTTAGGTATTTAATAATTCTTATTACTTTTTACTTTATTTGAATGGTCTTAATGTAATAAGATCCTAGAATATTTTTAGCATTAATAAGGTCATAGAAGTTCCCCGCTATGATGAGAATTTGAAGACATTATAATGATATTCTTAAATATAGTTCTGTAGTCAAATAATGTTCTATGATGGGACACATAGAACATAACTGTTAGTGTGAGTACTAGTAAGTGTATGAGGCTTATTCTCACAAAGGTCTCACTTGGTAGTCTCCAGTATGGAAGATTATGAGAACAGACCCCCAGTAGGAATTGATTATGGTTTAGTGTTACCATATATTCTTATCTACAAGAATTTTTAATGATACTTAGACTTTAATATTATCATTTATGAATATCATGACTCGCATACTTTGATTTACTAATCAAAACTATCACAACATATGTTGTCAGGAAGTAGGGTAAGTTGGGTGTGTCGTGGATGACATGTTATTAATAGATAAGTCAAGGAAAGATTTGTCACTCCCTTTTTTATGTAAGTTGGTTACATGGTTCTTTGATTCAAATAGAACCATCCTAATAATTTTCATTTTCATGGTTTAACAATGTGTTTATTTAAAAGATTCAAATAAAGACATTTCCAGCACATAGGTTGGTGACACATATGTGAAACCTACATGATGAGATATTTTGGAAGAGGGGTAATATTAGAATATGAGCATTATTATGTTCTTGTCATAATTGTGACATTAATTTCTTTCAATTGGTTGCCTTGACCTATTTCTAGACAATACCCTTGGACTTTAGGCATGTCCGTTAAATTCCAATGAGAAAAAATCTTAGAGGTTCACACAATAAATGTTTCCATTGATCACAAATAAATTATTTTTAAATTTAATTAAGGGAATAAATACTATTATAAATACCTATGGATAATTTTTTTCATGTTTTATCGATCGTAAATATTTATTGATGAATAAAATATTTAATATATTTATTCTGGTGTTTAATAAATTCTATATGAGTTCAAATGGACCAAGACTATGTCTATTAAAAAAATAATTTACTAGTCAATTAAATAATATTTTTTATTGGGAAAGTTATCATGCATGACATATTATTATTATTATTATTATCATGGGGTTTAATAAATATTATTATATTATTTCAGGTATGACATGCAATTAGATAATACTTTAACCTAAACCCATGCGCTATGAATAGATGGTTACGACAATTCTATATAGTTTACTGAGAAATAGAGAACTGTTATGGACAATGGATTTCTCTCTCCCTATTAAGAATGAGAAATGTAAGAGAGATTCCTTCAAGATATAAGGACAGGTTATCAACATGAATGATTCAAGACAATGGATTCACCATGATAGCACACAAAAATCAATTTTCATTTATTAGAGATCAAAGGATCAGTGTGGATCACTATTAGAGGAATTACTAGAAGATTGGGCTATAACCGCAAACCTATAACCATGATTTTCCAAAAATGTTTCTATAGGTATTTATACTAAGGATATTATCGTGGTTTTGTCTAAACCATGGCTATATATTACACTTATAGCCACAATTTTCTTGAACTGTGGCTACAAGGTATTTCATAAAAGGAAATAGCCATGGTTCTATAAAACTGTGGCTATAGGTTTTCTAACTTAGCGTGGGAAAAAATTTGGAAAATGGTGGGAAGATATATATACATGGTTTTTTCTTCAAATAATATGGTTAATAATGATATATATAGAAATATATATACATATATAACAAAATATATCCTCAGTCTATTGGTAAGTTGTATGTTCTGTGGTAGTGAATGTAGGGAGTTTGAATCCAACTGGGAGCTATTTATTTTTATTCTATTTCCCCAGTTTACAAGAGCTGGAGCCCCAATTTTCCATCATCGAAATAGACCCTACAGTCATGGTTTAAACTGAGGATGTACCCTATATCCATGGTGGACAACTGTGTGATCTATAACAACAGTTTCCAAAACCTTGGAAATATCTTCTAAAAACCATGGCTATAGATTTTTTCTATAACCATGCCAGCAGGTACAATAGAAAACTGAAACTGTGGCTATAGATTATAGCCAAAAATTTTACCCATATAGCCATGGTTTTGGACTGCGGATAGCCTAATATTCTAGTAGTGATGGATTCTACCCTTTAATCCTTATATCTCAACTATGATAATCTAAAAGTGTTTTTATAATAACAAAAAATTCATTGAATAAAGGATACTAATACGAGGTAATCATTTATTCTAATATAAATAATTTAATTATAAATTTAACATGAAATATCCTTTCTTGGGGATCTTGGATATTTTATTTAAAGAAATTTAAAATATATTGCCAACCATTGGTGATTTTGTTTCTCCTAGAACCAAAAATTGGTATCACAGTGGTCATACTTTAAATATACAATTATTTATTCGATTGATGGTCTATGCACAGTAGTGGTCAGGTTTTTATTTCATAGTATTTGTTCTTTAATCTGATTTTAATTAACTTGTTCTCAATATATTAATCATGTTTGTTTGGTATTTCATTTTATTAAATTTCAAAGAACTAATTAAGAATGATTAGAGATTCTATGGGGAACTCTAAAAGATTATGGATGGATTGCATGAGGCTACACAATGTGTAGTTAGAGTACACATCATGTACCCACATGTATTGAACCAGTCCATATTGTGGGATACATGAAAAGAAAAGTAGTAAAATAAAACTGTTGCATTTTATTTAGACCACGTGTTGACTGATAAATCCTAGAACACGAGATGTTGGATTTCACATCGTGTACCTGGCATACACACCATGTAATCTACTCAGGTTAGTGGTGCAATTTTCACAATCTGTGTGGTCATTATACACGGTCAATACACCAAAGACTATTAGTCTGTTTAATTAATGATATACAAGAAATGTATGCAGTGTACATGGTGTGTAGTTCATCATTTCTTGTGTCTAAGATATATGTTCATCCATTATGAGAGTCAAATAGAATCACAAAAATTAGAACACATGGCATGCAGTTAGAGTACATGTCGTGAAGTTCTATATCCAAATAACCTACCAAGTCTTTCAGTGGGTTGTGTAGATATATGGAAATATTGATACACGATGCCTAGCTATCTTTCACACATCATAGATTCCTATTGAGGAACACAACAAATCCTCTGACATGTAACCCAGATACAAAAATTTGAGATACATGTCACGTAACTCATAAATACACATCTTCTAGTCTCCCAATTAATGAAAAAAATTAAATTATAATAAATTGAAAAGTAAATTTTTAAAATCTTATTTTATTGATTAAGTATTATCATGTTTGATAATTTAATAATGATTCTAAGGAATTTTAAATTCGCAATTAATTTATTTTAATAAATGTGTAATTATTGGTTCTTCTGTTTATTTTATATGAATTCCTTTAATGGTGGGTAAGACCAAATGAGTTTGGATGGTCATTTATGATGAAATGGAATTAATTTATTGATTAATGCACGCATACTTATCTTAATAATAATAAATTAATAATAAATGAATGTCAACTGGTTACTTTTGCATATATGTTTCATGTATGACCATTCGTGAGTTTGACCAAGACCGATGTATGTTTTGGGTGTTTCAATTTAAATTATCTCATGTGTTTTCATGTTTTTAATATTAAATTAAATTCTATGGACTAGTTGTTATCTCTCCCATTGTTATTATGTAAGACCTATGTGTCCATTGCTATTTTTATATTCTCCATTAACAAATAATTTTGTTCCCATCACATGTCTTTGAGATATAAATGATGTAATAAGTGGAGTATCTCAAGGTGCATGGGGGAGGTTCAAGACAAAATCACAATGATTCCAACCCTGATGATACACAGGTGGATATGAGGAATGTTGAAACTCATTCAAAGACTTGAGATAATATTTATTCCCTTATGTAAAATATTGTATTATTTTCCATTCAATAAATCAATTGTTAGATATGATCATGATCTAATCATTTATTATTTATTTATTTATATCTTATGAATTATTTAGTTTATGGATGAAATATCACTATCACATACATAAAATAATTAATGTGAAAATATGGAAAATAAATAAATTATTTATACAATAATATTTTACCCAACATGATTAATTAATTAATAAAAATCCACTTGATATTAAAAATTCATGTAAAGAATAAAATAGGAAAAACTTTATGAATAATAAATTACAATCCTAATAATATATATTAAGTCAAACATGGTTCCATCACTTGATTAGGAATAAAACCAATAGAACTACATTTTTTGACCAATGCTTACTGAGACACAACTCCCAGTGCATGAGAAATGACAAGTCATGTATATACCATGGCGTGCATTAGGATTCCAATAGCTAATTCCTATGAAAAGGTTTCCATGTACTCATCATCTTAAGCCATCTTTAATGATTTCTCCTTTGATTGTTTGAAATGGCCCGTCAAGGGAATAAAGACTATCTTTTATTCTAGCATATTAAATCTTCTCAGAACCTTTCCAATGTAGTCAGCCTATGATAACATCATGGTCGATCTATGTGGTCACCCTTGATCTTCATGCCCAAAATCTCACTAGATTCTCCAAAATTTTTCATTTCTAACTCCTTATCCATCTACCCTTTCAGCTCATCAAATCTCTGCACACATGATCTTGTAATAATCATTTCATCAACATAAATAAGAATAATAATATATTTATCAACAAAAGTCTTTTTTAAGAAACATTTATCCACCCCATGTCATTTGTGTGCATTTTTAGTCATTAGTGCACTAAAAGTTTTGTTCCACTTCATGGGTTACTTCTTCAACCATACGAGCTCTTTGTAGTTTTTACACCAAATCTTCATTCCCAGACTCAATATATCCCTATATCTACTATATATAGAATTAAAATTCTATATCTCCATCATGTAAGGTTGTCTTTACATCAAATTACTCATGATACAAGTCTTCGTATTCCACAATAATGAGTACCACCCGGATAGTGGTAAGCTTCACTAAAGGTGATACAATTTCATTGGAATCCACTACTTCCTTCTCTTGAAAACATTTCACAACCAGAATTTCATTGTATGTACTTTTTCTATAATTTTATTCCATGAATTGGTATACTAACTAGTTATGAAATTCATTATTTCCTCTTTTCATAGGTGTCAAATCTCAAGTGTTGTTATCAAGTAATGATGAAATTTCTTCCTTTATACCCAGCTTCATCTTTCTCGAATCCTTCAACTAATTTCTTCTTCAAATAATTCCGGTTCTCCACCATCAATCAATAATAGAGAATGTAAGGATTTTGAATACCTTTAAACATGCATTCAAACCCTTATTGATCACCTTAACTCCACTTGAGGAGTAGGATCCATTGGTTTTGGTGTCACACGGCCATGTACACATTCATGATCCACTTGATGAAGGATTTATAATTATTTATTCACACTATAATCTTTAGTAGTTTAATGGTACTTGTACACAAAAACATCATAAAATTCTAGGCCCTATCTCCTGATTACCTTTTTTGAGATCATCCCAAAAGTGATAACCAAACAATTCAACACCATATCAAATAAAGAAATATATTTTGGACTTATCATCAATATTGTCCTTTGTATTAGTTTCAATATTTACATATAAAAACAACCAAAGACGGGTAAATGTGAGTCTTACCTCATTACTAGAGTAGAAAGCATCAGGTATACATTCTCCCATTAGTACATATGGACTCTTATTTATGAGATATTCTGCCATGTTCAATGCATCAGTCCAAAAAAATCATGGGTTACCTTGAGTAAAACCTCATGATCATGGAATGTTCATTCATTGTTCTATTCATCCTTTCTACCTCACCATTTTGTTGGGGTGTTCCAGGATAAGTCTTCTCCCACTGAATTTCATTATTTTCAAAAAAAATTCTGAACTCTTTACTATCATACTCTCCACTATTGTCAGACCTCAAAAATTTAATCATTATTTCTAACTCGTTCTCCATTGTGGCCTTCCACTTCTAAAACACCTTAAACACATCAGATTACATTTTCATAAAGTAAACCCATACCTTATATTTTGAGTCATCAATAAATTTCACATAATATTGTGAACCTCAAAGGGAATTTACTCATACATGAACCCAAACATCAGTATTCACCAGGTCCATATTCTCATCATTCTATGTTCTACGAACTTTTCCAAAAGACACCTTCTTTTATTTTCCAAAGATACAATCTTCACAATGGCCAACATTCAATAACTTCAGCTCTGGTAGTAGTCATTTTGTTTCCATCACCTTCATCCCATTCTCATTCCTGTGGTCTAGCCTGTAGTGTTGTATTTGTGAATCCCCATAAATATTTAATGATGCAACTATAGGTTCTGGGCGTAGCAAAAGCGCGTTGGTGGGAGTGCCCAACTTTAATTTTAGCAATAACAATGATCAATCCAAGATCTATCATGATGTAAAATGTTGGATCTTCAGAATAGAATGATGAACAGAAAACAAAAGGGGGAGTTCCAGAACCATAGAGATAGGATCTTCATTTGTTTTTTATAATTAATTTAATTAATTGAGAAGAATTACCTTGATGGAATTAATTCTTCATTGATGTCTCCAGTAACGATCTAGTGTTATTTGTCACTATGTCGTAGAATCCAAGTGTAGGATTCCTCTAGCAGTGATCCACATGTGCTCCACGTATCTCTAGATGTTTCCAAAGGGATCTATGGGTGCTAGTGCGGAAGAACCTTCGCTTGCGATGTCCTCCTTCGGTCGCCTTGATCCGGTGGTGTCAGATCTCTTTCGGTCTTGAGAGCGTTCTTCGAGGAAGGGGTTCTTTTAGTCTTGAGAGAACTCTCCAAAATTATTGTGCACAATTATTTGGAAACATTCTTGGGGTTGTGAGGATATTTATAATCAAGTTTGAGGTTATTGTTTTATGAAAATAAATAAACACATTACATGTTTTATTTATTTCATTAACACTTATTGAAAACACCCCATGTCAAATGATTAATTCTTTGACATGCGCCCATGCTGATTATAATAAATATCATTTAATAAAACAATATTATTTCCTCGAAATCCTGACTAGAAAAACTAAACTCCAGATAATCATTAATACAGAGCGTGTACACATTTTTCATAAAACTACACGGCGTGTATATTCAGCATACACGACGTGTACTTTTATTTTACATTTTCCTTTATTTCCTCTACCACATTTATAAGCCCTTGAGTAATGGATATTTATTTCTTAAATAAATATAATTGCATTACTCGATAATAAATATATATTATTTTGCCCACAATATATTCTCTCAAATAACTAGTGTTGAAATAAATGAGATCAGGAATCCTTAAATAATTATTAAACCACAGTCAGGAATAATCTTTATTTAACTTGTAAAATTAATATTTAACTAAGATACATGGACACACTTATTGTGTGACCCTTTAGTCCTCGTTCTCGTTGGCATTAGGTAGGCTTTCATAAAGTCCCAGATTAATGTCTAGCAATGGGTCAGGCCACCCAAGAGAAAGAATTTGACATCGCATTGACATGTCACCTCATATGAACACTTACCATGTAATACCCATTAATAATAATCTTAATGTCTAAGGACCAGTACACACGTCCGCAGATAGGAACATCTAGTGAAACTATGAAATGTGGATTTCGTACTGGTGGGTCTCGTACTCATAATATCCTCTTGGATATTACCAAGGGCGCACACCATGAGAAGGTTCCTAAAAGTTTTAGGTGCCCTCACCCCTAACGGATTATATTGTTTGTGTCCCTAAAATAACATCTTCCTTCCATAGAACATATATTCAAGAACAATGTTATGGCACTACCAGGTTCTCATTATAGCAGGGATCTACTATGACCCTTTAATGAAACAGTTGTCCTTAGGACATTATCACATGCATTGTCATGCATAATAACAATCAAGATGTGATAAGGTATTTATTAATTAATGAAGTAAAAATTAGTTGGTTCTAGGCCACCAACTCCAACAGACTTCCACTTGGACTAGAGACAACTTCTAACAACCTTTAACCCACTATCTCTCACATGATATTCATGATTCTGCTGAGATATGCCTTTATTCATGGAGTCTGCCATGTTCTCTTCTGTAGACACTCTACTCACTGCAGCTTCACCCCTCAGATAGAAATCCCTCAAGAGGTGATACTTCTGGAGTATGTGATTTGTCCATTGATGTGACCATGGTTCTTTTTCAAGAGCCGCCGCTACAATATAATCACAATACAATCTTACATGGTCTTTACTACTAGGAACCACATCAAGATCCTAGACAAAGTTCCGAATCCAGATGTCTTCCTCGGCTACATAAGAAGCCGCTATATATTCAGAATCCACTTTAGAATCGGAGACAACTGGTTGCATTGAACTCTTCTACCTCACATCTCCTCTATTGAGACAGAAAACATATGCAGATTGTGACTTCAGATCGTTCTGATCTATCTGAAAACCAGCATCATCATACCCTCTGATGAGAAGCTACTTGTCTTCTCCATACACTAGGAACATATCCTTAGTTCTACTCAAATACTTAAGGATAGTCTTAACATCATTCAAATTCTATTCTCATAGATCTTCTTTATATCTACCTACCATGCTCAGTGCCTAGGAAACATCAATCCTGGTACATATCATGGCATACATGATGGATCCTATAACCGAAGTGTATGGAATCTTACTCATTTTATCTTTCTCATGTTGTGTTTGTGGACACATTTTCTTAGAAATATGTAGGCCATGTAACACTGGAACTAATCCCCTCTTGGATTGTTCCATACTAAATCTCTTTAGTATCTCGTTAATGTATGTACCCTGACTTAGTCCAAGAAACCTCATAAATCTATCATGAATGATCTTGATCCCTAGAATGTATGCTGCTTCACCCAAGTCCTTCATGGAGAAACACATGTTCAACCAATCACATCGTTCCAATGAAGAAATACGTCATCAACATATACTACATGGATAACGATCGCATTCCCATTAAACCGCTTATAAACACAGGTCTCACATTCATTCTTAATGAATCAAAATTCCTTTATGGATTCATCAAATCGAATGTTCCATGACCTAGATTCTTTCTTTAATCCATAAATGGATTTTTGCAACTTGCAAACCCGTTTGGCTTCGCATGGTGTCATAAACCCTTCTGGTTGTGTCATATATAATTCTTCCTAAATTTTCCCATAAAGAAATGTTGTTTGACATCCATTTGCCAAATCTCATAGTCATGGAAAGCTTCCATGGAAAGTATGATTCTTATGGATTTAAACATGAAAACTGGCGAGAAGTTCTCATCATAGTCAATTCCTTGACACTGTCTGATTCCTTTATCCACTAGCCTTGCTTTATAGGTGCGAATTTGACCTTCCATGTCCAATCTTCTCTTGAATACCCATTTTAATCCTATAGGATTTACATAAACTGGCTCATCGACCAGAACCCCAACTTGGTTCTGATCCATGGAATCCATCTCAGAATTCATAGATTCTAGCCATCTTGTATCTTCTGAGATTTCTACAGCTTCCTTTTAGGAGAGAGGTTCATCATTGTCCAACAATAATGATTCACTATCCTCGGTGACTAGGAAACCAAATCTCTCTGTTTCACTTACCTCTCTTGAGCTCCTACGTAGTACTTGTGTTTCTTGAACCTCTTCCACGGGGACCTGTGGAACTTGTTCCTATACCAAATCCTGTGTATCTTGAGCATCAACTTCATCGAAGTCAATCTTTCTCCCACTATCCTTTTTGAGGATGTGCTCCCTCTCGAGAAATACGGATTGTCCGGCGACAATAAATTTCTTGTCTGAAGGGTTATATAGGTAATATCCTTTAGTTTCCTTTGGATATCCTATAAGGATACACTTCATGCCCCAAGCTGCTAGTTTGTTTCCTGATAAGGCCTTAACAAATGCCTCGCATCCCCATACAAACGTGTACGACAAAATGGGTTTCCTTCCATTCCGTAACTTGGATGGAATTCCATTTTACACCTCAGTTGCTACTCGGTTTAAGGTGTATGCTGCAGTTTTTAATGCATATACCCAAAAGGATAATGGAAGATCTATAGGACTCATCATCGACCTCACCATGTCCAACAAAGTGCGGTTCCTCCG
This sequence comes from Viscum album, assembly GCA_963277665.1. Classification (NCBI taxonomy): domain Eukaryota; kingdom Viridiplantae; phylum Streptophyta; class Magnoliopsida; order Santalales; family Viscaceae; genus Viscum; species Viscum album. The sequence continues at coordinate 490,584,037 of OY728140.1, read as the reverse complement.
TTCACTAACACCGTTCCACTTTGTTGTATAAGGAGGAGTGAGCTGAGATAGAATCTCAGACTCCCATAGAAGATTGATGAACTCTTGGTTTAGATATTCTTCTCCTCGATCCAATTGAAGTTTCTTTATCTTCTTACCAAGATGATACTATACTTCATTCTTGAATTCCTTAAATTTATCTAAGTCTTCTAACTTTTACCTCATTAAGTAGACATAGCCATATCTACTCAAATCATCATTAAAAGTAATTATGTAAGAATATCCACCTCTAGATTCTATTGGAAATTGTCCACATACATCAGTGTGCACCAATCCTAGAAGCTCTTTAGCCCTTTCACCATGTCCAACAAAAGGCGGCATGGTCATTTTACCTTTTAAACAACTATGACATCTATCAAGTGTTTTTATCTCAGTAGAGTCTAAATAGCCTTCTTGGAAGAGCTTTGTTAAGTGCTTCTCGTTTACATGACCGAGATGGTGATGCCACAACTGGGTGATGTATGATTCATGTGAGATTTTTTCGTTATCAATTTCCAACACTTGGTTTTCACAATTTTATACATACAGAACATTATTTAAATGTTCCATACCATAACATATGTTGTTCTGATAAAAAACTCATATTTCCAAACATGAAAATAAATCCATCTATATCCAAACAAGATTTGGAAATTATGTTCTTGGTAACACTAGGAACATAATAAATGTTATGTAAAACCAAAATCATCCCAGTCGGCAATGTGAGGCGGTAATCACCAATTGCCAATGTATTCATCCCTATGTCATTAGCAGCTCAAAGATCCACCTCTCCTCTGGTAATATTTCTCAATCTACATGGTTACTGTATTTGAATACTAATGTGAGCCCCACAAGCTGTATCTAATACCCAATGGGTAGAAATAGAAATATTACACTCGATAAATAATGCACCTTTAGCATCCCCATGCTTATGGGTGCAGTTCCTCTTCCCGTGGCCTTGCTTTCCACATGAAAAACACACCGCCTCCCATTCCTTTCCCTACCTCTGGATCTTCCCCATCTTTGAAGGATGGTGCTCAGGGGATTCAGACAGTTTATAAGTCTTTGGTCCATTTTCCTTGTCCTTCCTTTTCTTATTCACCATAATGATTGTGGGTTTGTCATGCCCCATGTCCTTATCTACCTGGAGAATTATGTTTATAAGTTCCAATAGAATCTTCTCATTGTTGCTCATGTTATAATTTAAAATGAAGCTAGAGAAGGTCTTGGGTAGTGATGATAGGATGATATCTGTACGCAACTCATCCGGGAACATAATCCCTAAGATGTCTAGGCATTCAATGTAGCCAATAATCTTGACTACATGAGGCCCAGCTGGCGCAGACTCTCTAAGTGTAGTTGTAAACAAAGTGTTGGATATCTCATATCTCTCTTTTCCCGCATACTCTTGGTAGAGATCCTTAAGGTGAGACATCATGCTATACATGTCAATGTTTTTATATTGCTTCAAGAGCTCATTAGACATGGCCGATAGAATGAAACATTGGACGTCTTTGGCATCATCCATGTGTTTCATGTACATAGATAGTTCCTCATCACTGGCCTCTTTTCCAGGCGCAACTAGAATAGGCTATTCTAGCACATACAATTTCCATTAATGGTGAAGGATGACGCATAAACACCTCTACCACTCTTGGAAATTGGTGCTGGTGAGATGGTTTTCATTCTCTAGTATGGTTCACAGTGATATGTTTGAAGTTATTTTTCATTCCATTTCTACAAATTAATATGAGAAAAGGTTTAGTACTTTATTATAAAATTGAGACAAATGAATAAATTAATACTTATTAGTCTCCCACTATTTTATTGAAATCCAATAGCCCTCACCATTGACTTTGAAATATTCTCTTTCCTAAATACACTAGTGGGAAGGATCTATGTTTCCCTTCTCATTAACCCAACTAGTGTTGGTCCAGCAACTTGAAGGGTTTTATGTAGGCATTCTAAATTCCAATTGCATTAACTCGCAGCTCCTTGATCCATTGAGTGGACTCTCTAATCCTGAAATCCTTTTATTGTGGAATTCTTCAACCTTTTCCTCTAGGCCACACCAAGTCCTACTATGGAAGTCCACCCTTGATGTGAACCAAGTCAGTCAACCCAAAACCTTGAATTATAATTCCTTGATAATTTCAATCACACCATCTAGGGTTGGTCAAGAACATTGAATTATGGTTCGATTCTAACCAAGATTATGGAAGGATATAACAACATAATATTTCTTTGAGGGATTTTATCGTTATACGTAAATTTCCATTTTATTATCTTTGATTACATGCTTGTTAATATTAAGTGGGATATACTTAAGAGATTAACCATGTCTAAGATAATATTTACGCATTAGCTGGTCTTTATTTTAGTTCTATCTTGCATGCTTTTTTTAAATTCATTAATTGTGTGATCGTGACAACACACCCACAATAAATAAACCATGAATATGAAAAATTAAAATAAATGGTATCATCATGATCATGTTCTATTGGTTAGTTTATCTAACAGTTGATAAACTAACCCAAGACCTAGGAGAGAAACACCTTAAACCTTTTGGGATCATGTTTACAGCTTTCCACCTGTCCACCTTTGTATCTCCTTGGATTGGTTCCGTCTTGGCTCCTGTATAAAGCCATCTCCACTAGCTTCGGAGCTCCATCTATTACATATGCATATATCTCACACGTAGTGAGGGGTAAAATGGTTTTTTACATTAATGATTCCTTGGGTGCGCATGAACTACATATTAATGTGGTGAAGGCTCGCTTGTCAACAAATTTAATTTAAATAAATTAATTAAAGAAACCATTCACATACAAAGTTCTTGGTCTAGATCATGATCATCCATACATGAAATGATGTTTATTCATAAATAAAAATATCATTAAATTCTTTAATCGTTCTTGTTTAACATAAATCATGCTCAAATCAATTAACTTTCTTTAATTAATCAATTGTTTTATCTTAAAGCCTTTTCTGAATTTCCTTGAGATTCTCATCCATAATAATTTTAAACAAATAAATTAATTTAAAATTATCTTTTTATGTAACTTTTACCTTGGAGGAAACCCGGTGAATTCTTGTTCATTACGAAGATATTAAATTAAAAAAATATATATAAAACACCTATCACATGTTGTGCCTCAGATTTATGCCTGCACTATGGTACACATCTCAAAGGTTTGTATAATATCATAATAAATTTTTATAAATCTTCTTAATTTGGGTGAGTACACGACATGTAGTTTCGACTACACGACATGTACTTTTCTTCACCGTCCATCTGAAGTACACACCCAGGGACATGGCGTGTTGATGTACTTCAGAAATTTTCAGAGTACATGACATGTTCAGTTGGACACACACTGTGTTGTATCTGCATTACACGGTTTCCAGCCAGGCAACCCGTGTACGGTGTATACGGTCCAATCCCAGCCCAAAGGGACTATAAACCATGTTCAGTGGACCACACGACGTGTAATATGAAAACCTTGTGCCACCTGTTCTTGGTCAACACACGGTATCATAAATGAATTAGATAGGATCCAATACATGCCCTGATTTGGCAGACCAGTCCAATGATTTGAACCTAGACTACACTACGTGTACTTTTGAATACACTCCATGTATTCTGGTGTTGTATGGCCAGGAAGATTTGGAACCTTTGTATGAGTTCCTCTATTTTATTTTAATCTAAATTAAAATTATTTCTTTTCTTGTAAGGTGAACGAGAAACAATAGGGGAGGAATAGATCTCGAGATTCATATTTTAAAGAACTATTAACTTGAATTGAAACAACTAAATTATTAAATGCATAAATCAAAAATGAAAAAATAAATAATTATAATCAATTATATGACTACTCTGATACAACTTGTAGGTTCTGGGTGCAGCAAAAGCGCGTTGGTGGGAGTGCCCAATTTTAATTTTTAGCATAAACAACCATCAATCCGAGATCCTTCATGATTTAAAATGATGGATATTTGGAATAGAATGAAGAAAAAAAAATAAAAGAGGGACTTCCAGAACCATAGAGAAAAGATCATCATTTGTTGGTTATAATTAATTTAATTAATTGAAAATAATTAGCTCAATGGAATTATTTCATCATTGATGTCACCGGTCATGATCTGGTATGATCCGTTGTTGCGTCGTAGAATCAAAGTGTAGTATTCCTCTAGCAGTGACCCACATTTGCTCCACGTATCTCTGGAAGTTGATGAATGGATCTTTGGGTGCTAGCGCAGAAGAACCTTTGCTTGCGATGTCCGCATTTGATCTCCTTGATCTGGTGGTGGTGGATCTCTCTCGGTCTTGAGAGTGTTCTTGGAGGAAAGAGTTCTTTCAGCCTTGAGGGAACTCTCCAGAATTGTTGTCCACAATGAATGGGAAACATTGTTGGGGTTGTTAGGATATTTATAATCAGGTTTGAGGTTATAGAGTTATGACAATAAATAAACATGTTTCACGTTTTATTTATTTCATTAACTCTTATTGAAAACCCCCCATGTTGAATGATTAGTTCCTTGACATGCACCCACGCTGATTATAATAAATATCTTTTAATAAAACGATATTATTTCCTCAAAATCCTAACTGAAAAAACTACACACCATGTAGTCATTAATAAATGGTGTGTACTCGTTTTCCATAAAACTGCATGGCATGTATATTCAATATACACAGTGTGTACGTTTATTTTCCATTTTCCTTTATTTCCTCCACCACATTTATTAGTCCGTGAGTAATGTATATTTATTTCAGAAATAAATATAACTGCATTACTCGCTAATAAATATATATTATTTCATCCACAATATATTCTCTTGAATAACTAGTGTCGAAATAAATGCGATCAGGTATCCTTAAATAATTATGAAACCCCATTCGGGAATAATCTTTATTTAACTTGTTAAATTAATATTTAACTAAGATACATGGACACACTTAGTGTGTGACCCTCTAGGCCTCTTTCTCATTGTCATTAGGTAGGCTTTCCTAACATCCAAGATTACTGTCTAGAAAGAGGTCAAAGAACCCAAGAGAAAGAATTTGACGCCACATTGACGTGTCACCTCATACGAACTCTTAACATGTAATATAATCCTTTTGTCACGATATCTCAAATCAAGCGGCTTGCATGCTACTGCCATCAACCCATGTGCTCGATTATTCTTTCTTTGACATTCTAGAATTGAACTCGCCAATACCTTACCATGGCCATGGATTTTAGGCTATATCAATTCTATCAAAGGGCATGGGATATCTACTTTCGTTATGGAATAGAAGGGACACATCCTTTCTTGCATTATCTATTAATGCAGTATTACTCGTGACACACCCAATGTATCCTACCTCCTACGAACAGTGTGTCATCACAGTATTCATCAACACATCTAAGCGTGTGAGTTGTAATACCCATTAATAATAATCTAAATGTCTATGGAAGAATACACACGTCCATAGATATGAACATCCAATGACACTATGAAATGAGGATTTCTTACTGGCGGGTCTCGTTCTCATAACATCCTCCATGATATTAACAAGGGCACACACCATGAGAAGGTGCCTCAAAGTTTTATGCATCTTCACCCCTAATAGCCTAAATTATTTGTGTCCCTCAAATAACATCATCTGACCATATAACATATATTCAAGAATAATTTCATGGAACTTCCGGGTTCTCATCATAGAAGGGATCCGCTATGACCCTTTAATGCAACAGCTATCCTTAGGACATTATCACATGCATTTTCACACAGAAGGACAATCAAGATGTGATAAGGTATTTATTGGTGAATAAAGTACAAAGTAGTTAATTCCAGGGCACAAAATCCAACAGCAACCATGTCCATTCAAGTCTCTTTTATGTTTTACACAATACAATTCTTTTCTCCCCGATCTAAAACCATGGATCCATTGCTGATCTTCCATGAACCACAAACATAGGTGGTGTAAAAACATACATCATCAAGTTGTCTAAAAAAATAATTTTCCTTATCAGTATAGGGATATGCATCACATTTTTTAGAACTAGAAACATCCTACTATTAGTATTGATTCTGGCACCACTCTTCCCCATGATCTGCAAGGGTTTATCATCATCAAGATGTACCTTGTAAAAATTTCCAAAACATATTTTTTCAAGAAACTATTCTCCAATGTGGAATGGAAAGACATCCTATAGTCAAAAATACAATACTTTATTACGATATCCGCACTCAAGAATAAAAATATCATCAGTTCCTTCAGTCGTCATGTTTTTTGTCTTCAATTCAGAGCCCTTTTGTTTGTCTAAACACCCCTTCATAACATGTCCTTTCTTCCTAAAAATCTAGAAAGTATGACTAGCCCCAATATTCTGTATTGAATCATCCCTCTTGACTTTCATTGAACTTTATGATTATACCCCTATGCATATCTTCTTATTCCTTCAATTGTTTAGATAAAAACTCTAGAATATTCCTATTTCTCATCTTCGAATATTCTCACTGAGGATCAGGTCTTTCACATCTTTCAGAACCATCTTGGTATTCCTTGAAGAACTGATCAGAACTATAATAGTTTCTTCCCAACTATCATGTTGATACGACTATAAAAATAGTGCATATACCTCATTATCAATCACAAATTCAACTAATGAAAACTGACATATGATGTTGTTAGATTTAATTGATGTGATCTGCATCAATTCTCCCTTCAACCATTTTTATATTGAAAAATCGCTACATCAAGTGAAATTTGATTGATCTTGATGGATTATCATACATATTCACGAAGCCTTTCATATGCCCAATTGTTGTATTATTCTCTCTGATGTTCAACACCATGAGTTTTTCCAATGTAAGGAACAAAACACCCATAACCTATCGATCAAGTATCTCCAACTCTAACTACACCATGCCTGTTGGCTTTAAACCTAGAAGTGGATAATAAATTTTTTTCTAATAAATATTCCCTCTAATTTGTATCATCTTATATCTAAATTCAATTCCATCAAATTGTTCAATATTCACCTTTCATTATTCTTTAACCATCATTCAATTTGAGAAATTTGAACCACCCTCTGATAACAGTTTTTTTAAAACACTGGGATTCATAGGGACAAATAAGGTTTGCATGTAAATAATATTTGAAAACAAAATAAGAATAAGAAGAACACTGATGCGGATATTTATGTGTTTCGGTAATAATTTCTATGTCAATGGAGAGGAAAAAATATCCCTTTTATTCAAAAGAACAAATATAGGGAGATCACAAAGTTTCACACATATAAACATGGTCCCAAAATCAGATAATAAAGAAGATGAAGTACTATACCGCAAACCGTACAGAAAGTATTCACTACTACAGTGAATGGTGGATGGAAGTCCACATTACTATAGTTTGGTGGCCACCCAATTCCAAGCTGTTATAGTGGTCAGTAGCTAGAATTCTAAAAATTTACATTACCATTGCCTCTATTGTCTGACCTGTTATAGTAGTCATGCCAAAAGTCTACACCGAAAGAGTGCTTTGTTGGTTCCATCTGATCAACTCTACTAGAGTTAGTCAGGGTTGCTAAAGTGACCCAAAATTTGGGCTACTAGCCTTCAGCCTTTAGAGAAGGGGTGTGTTCCCCTTGAAACCCCCAATGAGCTCACCATGGAGCTCGAACCACAGAGTTGCAGCCTGGTGCACAGTTTGGGTTGCAAGAATTTTTTCCAACATCATCCAAAAAATGATCTAGATACACCAATCCAACACACAAGGGATAATAGATCAAAAATAAAAATTGTTGTATTAATCGAATAACTTATGGAATGTTGAACAACACTTATCAATGAGCTTGAACCCACTTATGATTGTGCATATCAAATTTCATCATTCATCCAATTGGACCATCAACAATTCAAGAGGGTTTATCTAACTATGTTTCAACGTTTTCAATATATGAATCATATAAAGTAGTGGACTCAAAAATTAAATATCCATTATCAATTTAAGCTTTTCGGTAATATTTTTTGTGAACAAAGTGTTTCAATGAATTAAAGTATTACACTATTTGATACATCCACAAGAATTGTGTAAGACCACCAGTAATGAATTCAACAGTTAAATACATGGTCAAGTATACCATATCGTCAAAAAATGACAATAGAAATAGTTTCTATAAATGAAATAGTGTAATCAAAATCTTATCTTGAAAATTTTTCAAATCACTCATGAGATTATTTCATGAACATATATATCTGAAAAAAATTAGAAACTTTAATCAACATCTCAACAACATGGGTAAGAAAAAAATCATGAATTGAAATTGGGATTAAATTTTGAAGTAGAATAAGATTATCATGAATTTTAAACCCCTATAATTTCATGCTCTTCACATTATCATGCGTGGAAATATAATAGAAATAACCACCAGATACCAAAATTGTCTTCAAAATTGATAGAAACATTTATTTCCCATTTTTACTCACTTTTTACTAGGCAACAGACATGTATGTTCTCTTAAAATCACACAACTCTAAATGTAAAGTTTTTCCCAATCGCATTTCTTGAAAATCACATCGGTCATTATCATTGTCCTTTGATTTCTGTTTGATGTCTAAAGTGATGAAAATTATATTATCACACACTGTTTTTTAATGTGAATCACATCAAAATTATGTTTTAAAATATTATCTTTAGAGTACATCAATTTGAATAAAATACTCTGATTCGTTCAATTGTTATTGTATTTTTTGTTTACAGAGATAATAGATGGAAATTTAATTTCCAATAAATAAAAAAAATCATACATTTTGTGAATGATTTATTTATGAAGTTTTGTAATAAATTGAACCCCAAACATTATTTTTGGTGTTGGGTCATGATCTTTATTCAGATCAAATGAAACAGTTTATTTTTTGAGCTTATTTAGTGAAGTAAGAAAGAAGATGTGACCAAGGTATTCCAATTTATATAGTTATTGAAACATCCAAGTCTCATACATTTATTACAATAATGATGGGTGCATTATCTTTTTTTACATCAACCCATTAAGTTATGAAACATTGGGATGTCATTAATGGTTCATAACAACGTGGTCTGAAGTCTAAACATTTCATTAGCTATTGAGGTAATAGTTATTACACCAGTTCCCAAATATTTTTGTGTCTCATCAATCAATGGTTTCATATAAACAATGATTTTATCATCAGGTCTTCTCAATCCATAAATTAGAGTTGAAATTAAAAAATGGTGGATTCATACTTGACCATGAGGGAAGGTTGTATAGAATGAACACAATTAAACAAATACAATGTGTCAGACCAACCATGTACCTAAATAGGTTAAAACCATATTTTCAAACCCAACAAAGCATTACAACTATCCTGGGAATTTTTTGGGTGTCTTTGATCAAACTACTTCAATGCCAGATAATTTTTTGGGTGAGCTAATTTATAACCTCTTTGTTTATATTTAAATTTCAAGTCATTAGTTTATCAATTTTAACTGACTTGAATAATCTCTTCGACCTCGGTTTCAGTGAGGAACAATGCATCTACTTAGCAGCATCTTATTTCCCTTGATTCCTGACCATATTGGGAAGAATATAACTACCTTAATTAATCTAATTGTACTTCCACCTAGATGAGTAGGAAACAATATAGGTATTGAGTTGTGCATTCTGTTTTCTGGCATGCATCAATTTTATCGTATGGAAAACCAAGGAATTCAATTAACTTGAGCTTGATTGTATGAATTTGGAATCATTACTCCTGTAAGGAGTACCTTATTTAACAATACCAACAACATGTCAAAGGAGTTTTTTTCCACTAATTCAATTCCTTTAGGTGTAACATTTTAGTAGTGGATGCAATTTTATTGAATTTAGTTAATCCATAATATAATTCAGTATGCGCATAATCTAGAATTTCAAATAATTTTAATTCTTCTACATCTGTAGAAGAACAAGGGTTACTCCCTCTGATTTCATCATTTATGAAATTATTATCTTCAAGTTGAAACTAATACATCATAAAATTGAGCCTTATTATATTTGGAATAGCTATTCTTAATTCAACATCTATATGAATACTTACTGTTTGGTGACAAGGAATGGACTCTTCCCCCTAATGTGTACATGTATTATAGTTTTTAAAAAATCATTCAGAAACAAATGGTCTCTAATAGTATCTCATTTGAAGAAACTTCAATTTTTTCATTTTTCTATGAGAAATTAAAAAAATCACTTTGAAATCCACTGGTGAAATCAACAAATTTCTTAATCACATCATAATATTCAATAGAAAACCTATTTTACATATCAATTCAACTCTTATCCATATTTTATTTAAAAAAAACAAATAATTGAAATATATGAAAAATATTTTAATAAAAAATAGAAATTTCTTACATATATACAATAAAAATATTAATATAAAAACATACTACACAATTTAAATATATTAATTACTTGATATAATGTCTTTTAAAACACATTAATGTGTGACATAGTTCAAATAAAAATAACAATGATAAAATATTAAACCTTTGTAAACAATTATTTTATTTAAAACCCAAATAAATAATAAATAATTTCTACTATATTCAATCCAATCATATTTTAAAACATGTTTTTTAATAAGTTTTAATAATGAAATTATCATAAAATTATTTATAACCAAATATTATTAGAAAATCATATATAATTAATAATTATATCATTTTATAAAAAATGTTCATAATTATTTCTATGGTATGTGAGTTCATAATGAAAATAAATAAAGTTCAAAGTACATATTCACAAATATTAGAAATTAAAAAATGTATACTAACATAAATTATCGTACACAAAATTTTACATAAACATGTCGAAAATAGATGAGTTCATAATTAATAAAAATATTTCATAAAATTATGTTTATCTGAATATGATTAATTTTACCATATACTTATAAATTTTATGATTTCAAACATTTTATGTCAAAAAAATACTTTATCAAAGATATTTTCAATGAATAAAATATTTTAAATCTTTGTTATAACAAAATTGTGTCAATGTAATCATGAAAAATTTATAAATAGACTAAGAACATATTTTCCTATAATAGATAACATTTTCAAATGAGAAAATTCATTAATATAACTACAAAATATTTACTTTTATAGTACATGGAATTTAGAAATAGGTGTAATGACAATCATTATGAAATAAAATTTATTTTCATAAGACATTTTGATTGAGATATTTGTAAGGTAATTTTACTAAAAAATCATAGTTCTTCATCGCCATAAAATAATTAATCACACTTAACATTTATATATGCAACATTTATTTATAGGAACAAAACACCAAAACACAAAGGAAAGAGTATTAAAAAAATTCAATGATAAATGTGCTTCATGCTTTGATTTCATTTAAAGCTCCATTTCCCTAAATTATCTACCATAAATCCCTACCTTCCTAAAAAATTGTAAACCTATTTGAAAAAATATATTCAATGAAAGAAATAAAAATCATAATTGGATAAGAGATGTCATGGTTATTTCGTAAATTATGGGATTTTTAGGGGGATTGGGTTTGCAAGTTGAGGGATAGGGGTTTTCTCTGAAGAAGAAGAATTTGGGGCAGGGAGTAGGGGGAACCGGTTGCACCATGTCGGGGGGTCTATAGCCGAAGGGGAGGTTCGATGCTAGGGGGATGGATAGAAGGAGAGGTTTGGTCAGCTATATGGGGTAACCATGGTGGAGGAGGGTCAATGAGTTGCGGGGGTCAACGGTTGGGGGAGGGAGTCGGGATAGGATGGGGCTCGATGGCAGGGGGAGGCGGATCAACGGTGAGGGTGTGATATGGGTTGGACATCAGGGGGCTCAATGGATGGAGGTGGGGTAGTGCATCACAAAGGTAGGAGGGTGGATCAATGATAGAAGTGGGATGGGGACTAGATGGTAGGATACTCAACGACTAGAGGTGGGGTGGCATGGTGAAACACAGAGGTGGAGTGGTGAGGGAGGATAGATGGGGTCGAGTCGATGAGGGGTGGGGGATTGGGTGGGGAGGTGGAACTCCAAGAAATATCTATTTTTTGGTTTCAAATAGATTCAATAAAAACCACCATATTTGGTTCACCCTAATTTCCACTCCCCAAAAGCCCAAAATTCTTCTAGAGTGTCAAAGAAATCATCTTCCCATGCATCCTAGAACTCTGTTAACTTTCTAGATCACCAGGATCAACTCTTATATGCTAGTATCCTATCCTAACAACCACTAAATAATATCTATTTTCAAATGTATGATTTTATTACGAAGGGTCACATAAGGATTACCTCCTAATGTGATTTCCTTGAATCATGAACTAGCTATGAGAAATAACTCTACAAAATCCACCTATTTGATAATAAGAAATGAGTGTTTTCTGAAGTACAATCATTAACTTTAAATAGTATGGGGGTATAGTCCGAGAGGGACTGAGTCAATTGGGTGATTGAAATTCCTGGAAACTGGGACATACCTTGAATATTGATGAAGAAATCACTCTCCAAAATCCACCTCTATGAAAAGAAGAAATGAGTATCATCTGAAGCACAATCATTAACATTAAGCACCATGGGGGTATATTCCAAGTGGGACTAAGGAAAGTGGGTGATATAAATTCTATGAAACCAAGATATCCCTTTAATATTGACAAATATTTAATCCAAGTGACACAGGGTCATCCTATTTCCTTTTTTGTTATTACACCATGTGAAATGGTCACCCAAAAATTCGACATCCATTGATTAATTATCAGTTAGGAATAACATTAAAATCATACATAGCTTTCCTAGATAAAATAGACCCTCCTTTTTCTCAATTTGGATAATAATAGTGTTGAAATTCCCACCCAAAATCCATAGAGAGAGTCCATAGTCAAAATTTGAAAAACAAGCCACAGTAGTTCCGTATCAGCAATATCACAATTAGCATAAATGAAGTTCACATAAGAGTTTTGGGATAGACATAATATTCTCACTGTGATATACTAAGGAGAGGATTTGATCATCTAAACTTATATTTTATCAATCTAGAATAACCATAAGTGGTTTTTGTTGGGACAATCATGAAGAGAGTTCTTCTTATACACCTTAAAAGAAATATCTAAGATTTCATACAGCTTGTGTTTTGATTAATGGAAAGTTGGGAGTGAAATATTTGAGTATTTAGCATTATTATTGAGAAACTTCCAATTTTAGGGAACCAAATACCCCTAACATTCCAAATTATCTCATTAATCATAAATGGTAGTATTTTTATCCTTTTAATCATTTTTTATACTTTAAGAATCGAATGGTGATGAAATCCTCTCACAACATTGAGATAGAGATCATTTCAATTTATTACTACACATCAGAGGCATTTAGGGGGGAGATCTTTAGCAATTCTAGTCAGGATAAAAAAGGGCTCTCATATTCAATAGGAGAATCTAGGATATCCTTATCCAATATTCCACTGTCTAGAGTAGAAGAAACAATTGGATGAATAACTATAATGGAGACTAAATCCACAAGAGAGATGGAAGAAACCTTTAAAATAGATTCTTTCAAAAATACCTTGGGTGAAAACTAGGATTTAGACTACAGATATGAGGCCTTAATAGTAATATTCTTGGTATGGTAAGGGTATCTTCCATCAGTCGATGTCTCTCCCATGATTGGGATCACTGCTAGCTCATAAGAGGCAGTTAAGATGGGGATGTCATTGGACATCTTAGTTAAGTTGGTAACTATAGGAAACTGAGATATATTATCAGGGAAATAATATCGATAGGTGATGGAGATAGTGTATGGTTGTGGGCCTGTGGTTTTTTGCCGTGTAATGCAGGTGTTGCTGTTTGTGGGGGTATTGGGGGCTAGTTATGAAATGGAGTGTGATTAATAAGTGGGGTACTGTAGAGATTTTTCAGATGATTTCTTCGATTGGTTGAGGATATAAAATTGGGGATGGCGGGGATTTATTATGGATATCTTGAAAAATATTATTCTTTTGGATATCCTACACAATAGGATTGTAGAGGAACATTTCAACGTTCGCTTTGGGTGATTTCTTAGAGAGTTATCTCCCTTTATTCTTCTACATTCATTTTCTTTCATTTTCTTCTTTACCTTTGTTTTATTCTATAATTTATTTTCTATATATAGAAACTATATATTTATCATGGTTTTCACTTAAAATTCTATCAATTTAGAGATTTTATTGAGAGGGAATCTAAATAGAGGAATTCTTGATAGAGTAAGTACTGAACATTGAAAAGTATGAAAACTGTAATAATGGTGTTTATGAGGAATATCTATAATGATGAGAGGCAGATCTGTGAGGAGATACGATCCTTGAAGACATATATAATGTCACTCACTCAAGATTTTCATGGAATGGGGGACTATGAATCACCTACTACTCTCAGTGATGAGGAAAATATAGGAAGTCTAGAATAGTATAATAAAACTGAGATCAAAGGTGATATTTCACTAGAGAGGCATGGAACTGAGGGGAATGTATTGCATTCTTCTCTTAATAAAAAGAATCATCCAGATCCTAGGTTGATTGGGAATTAAAAAAGTGAGGTATACCTATGCCTTCTCAATATGTTCAATTTTCGGGTGTTCATAGTGAGTCCAGAGCAAGCAGTGATGTCCACAACACATGTGTAGGTAGTTCAATACACCAGATCAAATACATTTGAGCTAGAATTTTTGTTTGACTGCATACTCTTAGTTTTCTAAAACTCATGCATCTCGTGACCAGTTCAGAACATCCTATTATAATAACCTCGTTCTTATTTTTGGGGTATGGGTTTCATTATTTCATTTTACATTAATTTTTTTGAGAAAATAAGGAAAACTGGGGGAAATCCCAAATTTATGGGTACATGTCGTGTACTTTGGCCGTGTGGGATGAGAATATAGGGCATGTAGGCTTGTCAGTGATTCAGGGTCTAAAAACTAACTACACGTCGTGTACTTAGTAATACACACCATCTAATCAGTCGACAAGTGAACAGTAAGGTGGTAGAGACTAGCCACCAGATGAATAGTAAAATGGATAGTACACACCGTGTACCTAGTATTACACACCATGTAATCAGTCGGTAGATGAATAATAAGGTAGTGCAGAGTTTTCACCAGTGAAAATTTAAAAAGAAATTACACGCTATTTACTTGAGAGTACACACTGTGTAGTTATGTTTTTTCATTAAAAATAGGAAGTTTTCCCATCTTTCAGCAGAGTAGGAAGATAACTCGTTAGGATCCCGGGAGAGGAGGCCAAGGCTTGGAGGGTCTCCCGAACACTCACTGGGATTCCGATTCTTCCGTCGTAGATCTTGTTTGAACCGCGCGGGTAAGGCCTTTCCTCTCCTTTAGTCTTTCCTTCCAATTATTTTCCTAAGTAAATTTATTTGAGTTTGAATGGATAGATTTTTATCTCATATCCACATCCTTCTTGTTTGTTTCGGGAGGTTTTGTTCACGTATATCGATCAAAGGAAATCAAGGTAGGTGGTATTTTGTTTATTTACAACCGTCAAGTGATTTTGTGTACCGCTGTGCCACGATCCCTTGTTCGGGGTGTCATATAGTTAAGACCTTGTCTGTTTAGATACCTAGAATTGCATATATGATCTAATGAATAATTATAAACAACTGTTTGGGATCACTGCTTTGATCTAGGGCTGCCCCGTGGGTGCTTTCCCCTTGTTTATTCATTTGGCCAGGATACTCGTGGGTATGCCGTGACTATAAGCCTATTTTGATTTTTCTTGAGAGGAACATATATAATTGATTTTCTGTATGTTTGGCTCAGCCTGGTCACTTGATTTCATATTGGAGGCTTGAGGGCAGTGTTTTGTTTTGCCTGAGGGAAGTGTTTTGTTTCGCATGAGGGCACGATTATGTTTAACCTAACCACAACGTTTCTTTTGACTGTGGGAAGTACCTTTTGATCCTGAGGGAAATATATCTTATGCTTGAGGGTAATATTCATTATGCCTGAGGGCCTTTACCTGAGGGTTTTGATTTTGCTTTCCCGAGGGTAAGGATTTGCATGTCTGAGGACAATGTTTACTTTGAATATTTATTGTGGTGATTTCTTATGGTGTACCTTACAAGCTAAAGCACACGATTGGTATTGATAAATAATTATTAAAATAGAAATGTATCTAGTAGATATAGTTACTTTTTTGTACTTCTTAGTTTACTGCATTTCTTTATTGCACACTTCTATTGCACATTTTCACTGTCAGTTGGGCATGGGCCTTTGGTGGTTGCCTATTGAGATTTATTTCTCACACCCTATTTGGGTCAGGTCTTGGGCCCAAACAGATTATATTGTTATAGGTGATGATAAGGGAAAGGGACCCTATACTGGTACATGATTGTTGTAGAGGAGTAGGAGAGCATGGGACCGAGCATAGGCTTGTGGTGCTACTGCATTCCTATTGTACTACTTTAGTTTCATTTTTTTGTACTTGTAATTTGTAATGTGTTGTATTTGATTGCAGTGTATCCAATTTTGACTTCTTTCCTAGAAATATAACATATTGCATCATCATATATATGATTTTTGGTTATCCTTTTCTTCAGTACAATTTTCCATTCAGGTTTGTGTTGTTTACTACTTACGCTTTTGGTTTCTTTATATTTTTCTTCTGTGCTAAACTTTGCCAAATGAGGGCATAGTTTCCCCACTATCAGACCTAGTCCCTCAATGCTAGTCGGCAGCCTCTAGCGTTTCAGGAAATGAACTTGAGGTCATGTGACCAACCGAGTTCGGGGCACCCGTTGTGTGGCACTGAGAACCAGGATGTTATGAATTTGTATCAGAGGGTTTCTTTTCTTCTTGAATTACTATCTGGAGCCTATATCTAGGTATAGGATGGAATAGGTACATGGTAATATGTTGTGCCCGAGAGTAGCTAACCCATGTATAGGGAAAATCCAATTTACCTCTTTTTGCAATTTTTCGGGTTTTTCAATTTTACAGTTGTTTTGATTCAACTGTTTGGTGACTCACTTGTGGTGTGATATTTATATTTTTATACATGGGTTCTATTTAGTTGCAACCCAATGAGATGAGGGAGTTCCATCTCATGCATCATTTAGGCACATGTTATAATCACATTCCATGCATAGTCTCCATGCCATGAAGGTGCATTAGAAATTACATGTTGTTGTGATAGATGTTGTGCTAATAAAGGCATACTATTGTGATAGTTTCCTGGATAAAAATACTTGCTATTTGATAAGGTATTGTTTTGTGAGGTAGTGTAGAATGAACACCAAACAACGGTTCTTGAGGAGTATGGGCCCTCATTGACCGAAATTTGGTGGATCATTAACTTGTTTACTTTTTTTATAACATGTATAAGATTCCAATCTTTGATTTGTGGGGAGTATGGGCCCTCACGGATTAGAATTTGGAACTTATGTGTTGGTTTCAGTGTTTTTCTGGGCTCGGGAGTAGTTTCTAAGGCTTACTGTCTGGAAAAAATCAGAATACACACTATGTAATTTTGACTACATGCCATGTACTCTTCTGTTTGGGAAGAAATGAAAAAAAAATTAAGTACACACCGTGTAATGTATGTACACGCCGTGTAGTTGCCAACAGTTTCATGGGCAGTGTAGGAAAAACTGAGGGATGGGAAAACTCTAGAGGGAACACGCTGTGTACCGGTCATACTCGATGTGTCATGTTGAACCTATGTCTGCCTGTGAAACTAATAACATGGACGGATAAATCTTCACTTAAACACACTATGTCAATGCCGAAGACACCGTGTTGTGTAATCTGGGAATCCGGCTGTGTAACAGGAAACACGGGATGGTGTTATCCTTTAATTTAAACGCCATGTCTATCTGAAACACGTTGTGTAGTGTGAGCCGTGTATCCAGCCGTGTCATGAACAAAACAGGTCGGCGAAGCTTGTTTAGTACACACCGAGTACCTGTGGGACACGACGTGTAGTCTTGACTGGTGAGATACCATGTGGACTTGGTCATGTGGATGGGGAGATGGAGTGGTGTATACACCGTGTGCGGGTGTAACATGCCATGTACCTAGGGTTGAGACACGCCCAGGCCGGCATCAGAACATGACCATGTAAGGGCTTAAGGGTACACATCGTGTGGACTTTATACATGTTGTTTAGTCTAGTTTTGCTAGTTCTTGTGTTTTTATTTCCCTTTTAGAGTGGGCACACATAAACGGACAAAAGAAAACTCTATAGTAAATTAAACTATAGCGTCTGTTTGACCTTGTAGAGTCATGTCGCCAAGATGACCATGAGTTATTCTCCAAGACAGTGGCAGCGACTACACACCAGAGATGGTAGGACATGAGCTACCAATGGATCTTACAGTAGAGCCATATACGGCGTCGGCCGTTATACTGGACGCAGGCACAGATGCGCAATTCTGTAAGGGCTTCATGCGGTTCATGCAGACCTTCCACGCAGCATCGCAGGTTGCCAAATATTCGGCAGAGATGACATGTATATTCCAATAGTAGCATCTGCCTATGTTTTCATGAGATGGAATACCACATACTATGGAGTCATGGATAGATTCATTGCAGACTATCTTTGAGCACCTTGAGATTCCTCTAGGGAGGAGGGTCAAGCTCTCTACTTATATGCTCTGTGATTCCGTAAAGAGATGGTGGGATGTTACCTCCCAGACTGAGCGTCATTGAGATATGGCGTGGGAAGATTTTAGGCAGTCTACTATGACTTTTTCTTTCCAGATATTCTAAGGGCTGATCGAACTTCAGAGTTCATGAATCTGCAGCAAGGCACCATGTTAGTGATGGATTATTCTGCCCACTTCACCGAGCTATAGTGTTTGCACTTTTATTGGCGGGTGATGAGGCGTTGAGGGCTAGACACTTTGAGGATGGTCTTTGATATGTCATCTGGGAACTGGTGAATGTTTTCAAGTTGTCTAGTGGATGCTATTGTAAACAAGGAACTGATTACTAAGAGGAACCTGTGGGAAGCTAGTTGTTCGAACCACGGTGGTTAGGCACCAATCTATGTTACTATTTCTACCGGAAAGAGGAAGAGACAGATGGCTTTATCTCACGGTGGCAGTACTAGACAGAAGAATTCTTTAGGTGGCCCAGTAATATGCAACCAGTGAGGTAAAAAGGGGAAAAAGAGACCTCAGTGTCCACATGACCTAGTGGAGTGCCGAGCTTGCAGCAACGTGGGCCATCTTCAGCATTTTTTCAGGGAGTTTCCACCAATGACTTGTGAGTGGGGTTCTATATAGACTCTGTGTGTGGGAGAAGGGCTAGCAGTTGCTTACCAGTTAGTGAATTGGAATACGTCAGGGCGTTCAGGCGGAGGTGGTGGTCATGGCCGTGGTAGCTAGACCCCAGGATCTCAGAGATAACAGGGCGGGTCAGCTTAGGGTATCCAGGCTGTGTCGTAGGGCCGCAGCACTAGGAGACATATGCAGTGCAACAGACCCAACAAGAGAAAAATCTCAGACCTTCCACTGTTAGAGGTACTATTCTAGTTTCTTCTGTTTTATATCATGTAATTTTCAATATAGGTGCTACAGATAGCTTTATATCTCTTCCTTTTGTGGAGATCCTTGGGCCTTATGTTTCTACTTGTTCTGATATCATGATGCTAGATGCTCTGCTGGGGATTAGAACGACATGTGTGCATCATTGCAAGGAGTTCCCCCTAGGGGTTGGTTGGTGTTACTTTCTGTGGGACCACTACATCTTAGAGATGACGAGCTATGATGTCATTCTCGAGATGGAATGGTTGGTACCCTTCCGAGCCTTTGTAGATTGATATTTTCGTAGGGTGATTTTCACTTCACCAGAGGCTGGGGAGTCTGAATACAAGGGCGAATGGGATGTCCAGGCAAGCCGAGCTGGACTCGAGTATCGTGGGTGAGGTGGAGTGACGGCCCAGATTGCGAGTTTATATCCAGATGATCAGGGAAATTATCATAATGATTTCCCTCCAGTGGATGATCATTTTAGGGATGTCTTCCCAAATGACTTTTCAGGTCTACCTCCTAAGTGAGAGGTGGATTTCTCTATTAAGCTTGTTCCAGGAGCGTCACCAGGGTCCATTCCTCCTTATAGGATGGATACACCAGAGTTGCAGGAGCTCAAGAAGCAGTTAGTAGAGTTGAAAGCAAAGGGTTTCACCCGACTCAGTACTTCTCCTTAGGGTTTGCATGTCCAGGTTGGGAATAAGGAGGACGGTACAATTAGACTTTGTGTGGATTACCAGAAGCTGAACTAGTTGATGGTTAAGAATCGATATCCCTTTCCGAGGATTGATTATCTTCTTCATCAACTTTGAGAAGAACGAGGGTTCTTGAAGATTTATTTTAGATCTGGATATCATCAGTTGTGGGTTAGACTATCAGACATACCGTTTACAATTTTTTGGAGAAAATATAGTCTATACGAGTACTTGGTCATGCTGTTTGGACTCAAAATCACACTTGCAGTTTTCATGGTTCTGATGAATCGTGGTTTCCATCCATACTTGTATTCTTTTATGGTAGTTTTCATGGATGATATCTTAGTGTACTCTCACACTTGACACGACCATGCCACCCATCTTGATATCGTATTGAGTACACTGAGATAGAATCATCTATATGCTAAGATCTCAAAGTGCTACTTTTGGATGGACCAGATACACTTCCTGGGTCATATTATCTCAGAGGTAGGAGTTGCAGTAGACCGAAATAAAGTGAGAGTATTATTTTCCTGGGAGCATCCTAATAATGTGTTTGAAATACGAAGTTTCATGGGGTTGTCTGGTTACTAAGGGTGCTTTATATAGGACTTCTCCCTCTTCGCAATGCTGTTGATGGGTTAGACTAAGAAGGGTGTGAAGTTCATTTTGTCAGAAGCGTGCGAGAAAGCCTTTAATGAGCCGAAGGGATGGTTGAAATAAGCATCAGTCCTGATACTTCTAGAGCAAGGGAAGAGAAATGTAGTTCACTATGATGCATCAGATATTATGTTGGGAGAAGTTTTGATGCAAGGTGATCGTGTAGTTGCATACGAGTCTCTGTAGTTGAGGCCACATGAGAGGAATTACCCAACCCATGATCTCGATTTGGCTGCAGTTGATCATGCATTACATTGTTAGAGACATTATCTATTGCAATAACATTTTGTGGTCTTTATGGACCACAAAACTCATAAATACATCTTTACCTAGCGTGACATGAATTCGAGACAGCGAAGGTGGGTTGAGTACCTTCAGTCCTTTGACTTTGAGCTTTCCTATACACCTGGTAAGGGTAACGTAGTAACTGATGCACTGAGTAGGAGGACTGAGATACAGGTAGTGTAGGAAGCTAGTGGTGAGTGGCAACTCAAGGCTTTATTCTCTGAGATGCATTTGGAGATGCACAATAGTAAGGGGAAAACCTATCTTTCATCCTTAGCTGTGAATTCTACCCTCTTAGATAGAGTGAGGATGAGATAGCTATTAGATTCCAAATTCCTATTTCTACAGGAGTCAGTGGAAAGTGAGGACCCTCCTCTTGATTGGATGATAAGCGATGATGAGGTACTATGTATCCATGGATGAGTGTGGGTTCCAGGGGACATACGTGAGGAGTTGATGTGGGAGTTTCATGATTCTGCTTGGGCGGTTCATCCTGGAGTTACCAAAATGTACCGTGACTTGAGACGTTAATATTGGTGGTCGGGTATGAAAAGAGAGGTGGCTGGTTTTGTTATGAGATGTTCCACCTGTCAGTAGGTGAAGCCGGAGCATTAGAGTCCAGCTGGACTATTACAACAGTTACAGATTCTGGAGTGAAAATGGGATGATGTTGTGATGGACTTCATGACTGGGTTGTCAAGGTCACCTCGAAGAAATGATGCCGTGTGGGTTGTTTTGGACATACTTATGAAGGTCGGTCACTTTTTTCCAATCAAGGAGACCTTTGGTGTTGACGAGCTCAGTAAGTTATATATCCGAGAGGTAGCACTTCTTTATGGGGTACCTCGTTATATCATTTCAGATAGGGATGCCCATTTTACATCTCGTTTCTAGAAGAGTTTTCAGAGGGAAATGGGTACACAGGTGCTTCTGAGCACAGATTACCACCCTTAGACCGATATCTAGTCAGGGAATATGCTACAGGTGCTAGAGGATATGCTACATGCATGCATCCTAGACTTTGGGGGCACTTTGGAGAAGCATATACCCCTGGTTGAGTTTTCCTACTACAATAGTTTTCAGGAAAATATTGAGATGGAACCTTACTAGGCCTTATATGGTCGTCCATGTTGATCACCTTTGTGCTGGTTGGAGGTAGGTGAGGCATCTTTAATGGGACCACAACTTGTACATGAGACTTTTGAGCAGGTCCAGTTGATTTAGAAGTGGATTGCAATAGCACAGCCTCATCACAAATCTTATGCTAATTGCCGTAGATGATCCTTGGAGTTCGTGGTCGGGGATCGGGTTTTCTTTTGTGTTTCACTGAGGTTGGGACACAGGCGGATCATGAGACAGGGTAAATTTTCACCAAGGTATTTTGGGCCATTTGAGATTCTGGAGGGAGTCAGGTCGGTTGCCTATATTTTGCAGTTACCACTGAGGTACCAGGTCATGCACGACGTCTTCGACGTATCTCAGCTACACCATTATCACTCAGACTTGTCTCACATTTTTCATCCCGGGGAGGTTGAACTTCAGGTAGATGCATCCTTTGAGGAGAATATGATTCGTATTATTGATAGGAGCATGAAGGTTCTTCGAGGCTGTTCAGTTCCCCTCGTATGGGAGTTATGGAACCATGGTCAAGTGCAAGACGAAACCTGGGACTAGGAGACCGACATACGTGCTCGATGGCCAAATTTGATCACAACTTTATCTACACCACCCTTGGAAGGGAAATTCGAGGATGAATTGCTTTAAGGGGGAAGTTTGTAAGAACATGGTTCTTATTTTTGAGGTAAGGGTTTCTTATTTTCCTTTACCTTTAATGTTTTTGAGAAATTAAGGAAAATGGGGTGAAAATCCCAAATTTATGGGTACCTGCCATGTACTTATCTACACACCATGTAATTTGGACATGTGGGATGAGAATACAGGGCGTGTAGGATTTTCGGTGATTCAAGGTGTAAAAACTAACTACACGTCATGTAATTAGTAATACACGCCATGTAATAATTCAGTACGTGAACAATAAGGTGGTGGAGACTAGCCGCCATATGAACAGTAAAATGGATAGTACATGCCATGTACCTAGAATTACACACTATGTAATCAGTCGGCAGATAAACAGTAAGGCGGTGGAGAGTTGTCACCAATGAAAAGTTAAAAAGAAACTACACGTTGTGTACTAGAGATTACACGCCGTTTAGTTAGGTTTTTTCTTTTAAAAACAGACAGTATCCCCCTCTTTCGGCAGAGGAGGTAGAGAACTCGTTTGGAGACTGGGAGAGGAGACTGAGGCTTGGAGGAGCTCTTGAATGCTCACTGGGATTCCGATTCTTCCACTGTTGATCTTTTTTAAACAATGCGGGTATGGCCTTTCCTCTTTTTTAGTCATTACTTCGAATTATTTCCCTAAGGAATGTTATTTGAGTTTGAATGGATAAATGTTTATCCTAGATCTACATCCTTCTCAGTTGTTTTGGGAGTCATCATTCACGTATATCGATCAGAGGAGATTGAGGTAGGTGGTTTTGTGTTTATTTACAACTGTCGAGTGATTTTGTGTACTTTTGTTCCATGATCCCATGTTCAGGGTGTCATGTGGTTGCGACCGTGACTTTTGGGATACCTAGAATTGCATAGGTGATCTAATGAATAATTATAAACTAATGTTTGGGATCACTACTTTGATCCAGTGCCAAGTCGTGGGTGTGTTCCCCTTGTTTAGTCGTTTGTCCAGGATACTCATGGTTATGTCATGATTATAAGAATGTTTTGATTTTTTTAGAGGAACATATATAATTGCTTGTTTGTATATTGGTCTCAACTTGGTTACTTGATTTCCTATGCGAGGCATGAGGGTAGTGTTTTGTTTAGCCTAAGGGCGGTGTTTTGCTTCACCTGAGGGAAAGTTTATGTTTAGCCTGAGGGAAATGTTGCTTATGCCTATGGGTAGTACCTTCTGGGCCAGAGGGCAATATCTCGTATGCCTGAGGAAAATATTCGTTATGCCTGAGGGAAGTTACCTGAGCATTTTGATTCTGCTTACCTGAGGGTAAGGATTTTTATGTCTGAGGACAATGTTTACTTTTAATATTCACTACAGGGATTTCTTATTGTGTACCTTCAAGCAAAATAACATGCTTGGAATTGATAAATAATTATTAAAATGGTAATGTTACAGGTAGAGAAAATAACTTTTGAGTACTTCCTAGTTTACTGCATTTCTTTATTGCACACTTCTGTTGCACATTTTCACTATTAGTTGGGCATGGGACTTTGGTGGTTGCCTACTAGGATTTATTTCTCACACCCTGTTTGGGTCATGTCTTGGCCCCAAACAGATTATATTACTGCAGGTGTTGATATGGGCAAGGGTCCTTATACAGGTACTGGATTGTTGCATAAGAGTAGGAGAGCATAAGACCGAGCTTAGGCTTGCGATGCTGATGCATTCCTATAGCACTGATTTAGTTTTTTTTGTTGTACTTGTACTTTGTACTGTATTGTATTTGATTTTAGTGTATCCTGTTTTTACTACTTTCATAGAAATAGGACATATTGCATCATCATATATATGACTGTTGATTATCCTTTTCTTCAGTAACATTGTCCATTCAACTTTGTGTTTTTTACTACTTCTTTTTTAGTATGTTTATATTTTTCTACTATGCTACACATTGACAAATGAGGTCATAGTTTCCCTACTATCAGACATAGGCCCTCGCTGCTAGTCGGAATCCTCTGGCGTTTGGGGAAATGCGCTTGAGGTCATGTGATCAACCGAGTTCGGGGCACCCGTTGTGTGGCACCTGGAACCGGGAAGTTACACTAATAATGTTGAGTTTTTGTCCTAACTCAAGCACATATAGGTGGGATAGTTCCAAGAGTTTTCTTTCTATAATTCTTCTTTGTGAATGGTTGATTTATTTAATTTTATTAGTGTGGTGGTAATTAGTTTTAATCGAGTAAAACAAACCAAGGAGAAGGAAGGGAGGGATGATTTCAGTGATAGTAGAGGAAGTACAAGAGACCAATCTTATAGTATTTTGGTACATACATTGGAACTAGGTGAGGAGGTAGTTCCACTAAAACCTAATTGATTGTCGCTTCTAACATGAGTAATTATGAAAAAGGTGAAAGTGGGAGCACCAATGAAGATGAGTTACCAATATTGTGTAGATTTTCTTCAAGCTCAGTCTATAACATGTTCAATGGATGTTTTATAAACATGGTAGTGCTTCCTCATATATCTATCCCAAAGTCAAGGAAACCATGCCTATTTGGGGAGCATCACGCTTCAATTCAGGTTGGTTCAAATATGAGTGATTCTACCCTAAAGAGGAATGGGTATATTGTAGTTGTTCCTAGATCTGGAAATGTTTTAGAAATTATGTATTCATATTTCATACATGAGGTGATATCGTTGTGTGTTCCATCTAATTTTATGGTGGATCTTCCTCAGAGAATCTTAGTAAATGTGGAAGTGATACCATGACATAAATTGAGGAAATTGTTTTTGGGGTTATTGTTCCACTGTCATTAACATACAATGGTGAAGTTGATCATCGATCCTTTTGATGAAAAAGATTGACCACTGGCTTATTTCATGTTTATAGAGAACATTTCATATGAATCATTAGTTATCAGTATTTTCTTAGGTTGATGGAAAATTAATTAGTAGCTATACTTTTAATCAAGTATTTTTTTCATATGAAACTTGTTTCTTTAATGGATATTATGATTATGTGCCACTTCCAATCGATGAAAAATTATCTTATTAGGAATGAGACCTTATAAACGAGAAAACCTTTGTAGTGGGGAAATAAAATTTTATTTATATATGTTCACTACCAATTTTTGAAATGGGTTTCAACTAAATTTTTAGATAATCCTGAGGGTTTGGGACATAGATTTACTAGAAAATGTGTAGTAAATGTATCTTTAGAAGTGGTTGAAATTATAGAAATAACATTAGAGTTGTGGAGAGATATTCAAGGGTGAAAACTTGTTAATATTATTACTGCATTCCCTATCATTTTTGGGGGCCCAGTAGAGGTTTCATGCATTCTTTCCATTTTATTCATGGGTTCAAAATAGTTACTTACTAAAATGTGGTGAACACAACACTTTGCTCATTATTTTTTAAATAGAATCATTGGGAAATTATCATTTTTTGTACTTAATCCTTCTTTTTACAACTATTAGAAAGTACCCTACTAATTTTGACTTCATTTTAGAATGGAAACAAAAACCTTTTGGAATGGTCCTGGAGAATTAGTTAATATTATAATTATAAGAACATATATCCATTAAAAAATTGATTCACACTATGCAGTTTGAAATAACATTATCCATTGGTGTGTCACCCATAAGTAGAAGCCAAGTTCCAATTAAAGAACCTTATTATCCAATGTTTGGTCCTTTATTTCACCTTGACCAAGTAATTTTTATATCTAAAAGATTAGTTTGCTTCTTTAAATAATAGAATTATAAATTTTAGAACCATCTAATGTTTGTTTTCTGATATGGTATTTTGATGGATTTATTTTTACTATTTAAGTTTTTACACTATTGGCACTTCCTCAAATTTAGGCTCCACTTTTTTTTCTATGGTTAATCCTCTACCTATAAGAGTTGGACTGTTCAATGTTATGTTAAGAGAATCTATCCCACACAGGAGGTACTGTGAAACATGAGTTTATACACACAACACCTCAGTAGGATTTCCAAAAAATCTTATTACAAATATTAGAGAAGGGAACATCTAGAGGATTATAAATACACTGAACAGGAAAATGAAATAGGACTAGCTGGAATGTCTCTTGAATCTCAGCCCCAACTTGAGGAGAATGTGGTTTTGAATAGGTTTGGAATGGTAGGGTGTTAGAGAGGGTGGCTATTTGTGGTTAAGTGGGCTATTTCAGCCCAGATAAGGTGTTTTTGGTGTGTGGGGGTGTTAGGGGCTTGTTGTGTCATGGAGTGTGGTTAATAAGTGGGGTCTGTTTGACGAATTTCATGGGGCATAATTGTAATTACCGAAGCTAGTTGTTAGTTGATCTTTTGGAGTGGTTTCATATATTAAATAGGGGTTGGTGGGGAGTATATGTGGATATCTAGGAATATATAAGGACACTCACTCAGGATTTTCAAGAAATGGGAGAAGATGACTAACCTAGTACTCTCGAGGATGAGGAAAATCATGAAAGACAGGTTTTGGCTCTAAAGACACCATTGATACCTAGGAAGAAACCCCTAAATCTTAAACCATAGTGGGATGGTCCTTATGTCATGCACAAAGTAGATCGTAATGGATCTTACTCATTAATAACAGTGAATTGGGAATGCCCCATGCCCCCTAATAATGTAATATTTTTAGGTAATAATTTGTTTGATAAGGATACCATATCATACTTAATGTATGACATTAAACTACATTGATTTTCATTTTTACTACATGACATTAAACTACATAGCATCATTGGTCTTTATCCAATTCCCTTCAAAAGGAATGAATTATCATCCTTACCATACGATGTTAAAATATATGGATTTCCATGTACACAACATGATGTTAAACTACATAGCATCATTGGTCATTATTCCATGACATTAAAAGGTTTGACATATTGTTTATACTACACAGTGCTAAACTGCATAGCATCATTGGTCTTTTTCGCAGGGCCTTAAAATTCAGTACATATCATCCTTACCATATGATGTTAAACTATATAGATTTTCATCTATAAGGCATGAAGTAAAACTAAATAGAATCATTTTCCATGTTTTCATGACCATAAAAGGCATATAAATCATCTTTTTTGCATGAAGAAAAACTACATGATAGTTCACCCAAATCATAAGATGTTAAATTGTATTCCAACATCCCTATCGTATGAAATAAAACTGCATGGTTGACATCCTAGCTCCTGTATGAAAAACTGCATAACCTTTCAGTCCATACTGGAATGGATCACCAAATTTGTTGTTGGTCTCACACCTCATCTCCATTCTATAAGTATGTGTGTCTTTATTATCATCTTAATGAGATATGTAGTGATGCCTAGACCTTATGACTTGGACCCAACCAAGAAGTAAATAAAATTCAACTCTCCCAACTAAAAATTGAGATCTATGTTGGAAACCTCAATTCAAGTTCCCTTTTTAGGATTCCATCATGGAAACAAAAATATCCCTCTCCTACATGTAAATAAATATCTATGTAGGTAACTTCACACTTCACAGCCAATATCAGTCCAAATACTCCATTTATTCTTGGACATATTCCTTCTACACACCAAACTCTTTATCCTAGGAAATTTCATATCTCCATATGATTTCTATGGTTATCGGTGATGGAATGTTAGATTCCTAAGGACGCATTTGTTTTGACTATACACAATATTCCCATGTTTGGATATTCATAAGTCTACCCCAAAAGGCCTTTCTATGAGAGGAAAATTCATCCTCATGAGAGACCTCTTTTATCCCCATAATCCTTGAAAACATAATTCTAGAAATAAATTTTTGAACATGGTCCATGGTCATTACTTGTATTTTTATCTTATATCACTTATCTTGATCTGAGAACCCACAAGATCATGGTTTACAATTTCTATCCCTATACGTGGAGCGTTTCGGAACAACCATGGCCCAGTAAACATTATATTGATAAATGTTTCTCAGATTTATGTTCATAGTCATATGACCAAAAACCACAAGACACCATTAATCCTTATCACATGATGGTAAACTATAGGATTAACTCCCCACTTATTTGGAGTTAAAATAATCCAATAACTACGTACGAATTGATTATCTCCTTGACAGGATACGCAGTGATTCCCAAGTCATACCTCATAGATAGACTCAATATAAAAAATCCTTCACTCTCCTATGTACGGTCTAAGTCTATATATAAGAGTCTAGTACAAATTCTCACCTCACTCATAAGCCAGTATTTAAATAAAAATTCCCCCTCCCCACATGAAAATTCAATCGGTGTGGGGAGCCTTTTCATGAATTATTAGTTGATTGATTCTCACTTTGATGAGATACGTAGTGACTCACAAATCCTATATCTTGGAACCATCCAAAATAAAAGAAAATCCTTTCCCCATGTATGGGTTATACCTATGTATAAAACACTTCTTACCATTCTGGCGTGACTTTGACATTAAATTCTCATTCCATACATAGGATCCTTCCTTGCTCAAATAAAAATCTATGTCTAGGTAAATTAAAATCTCTCTAAACTTCCTCCATCCATTGGTAGTAGATTGTCGGATTATTGAGGAATTTTTTTGACTACGAAAAATATACCCTATTTTATCTCTTCATAAGTAACTTTCAAAATCCATATAAACCAGAGGCACATTTTTCCTCATAAGAGACCTATTTTCAATGGGTAAGCCCCCAATAACTTTATACTGGAATCCAATTTTTGAACATGGTATTTGTTCATTCCTTGCATACTTGTTCCATATAACTTATTGGGTCTAGAGTCCCCCATATTGTATCTTACAACCTTAGAACTTAATTTATAAAGGATGATGGAATCTTCTCATCCAAATCACTATGGAATGGTAAATCATTAATCTTCTGGTCAAAATCCATGAAACCTTAAGAAACAATAATAATATGTCCCCACAAATTGATGTAAAAACTATGCAATCCATGTATTTTTTATAATTAAATTAATGTATATGACAATAATCCAAGCCATAAGACATTTAATTGAAAGGATGGGTTCTAAAGACATGTCCATAAATATTACAACATTTATGTTCTTGTTGCATGACATTAATCTGCATGGAACACATTCAATTATATATAACTCATTGCCTACATGAGATGCAGATCAATGAAAAGGTACTTGGTACTATATTTGGAGATTCACATTATTCTGATCACATAAAAAATGAAATATTAAAATGAACATCCCCAATAAAATAATTTTCTCTATATAGGGGACCTATCCTTTATCAAGTATTCATTGGTCATCGTTATGAGACCCCAATAATGATTTTTCATTGAAATCAATTATTTACTTCCAAAAAATACAATTGAGCCAAAGATACCACCACATGTTCTCTATCATGAACTCTCATGTGGATTTAAATGATTTCCCATGTTGTGTCTTGTTTCTCAAGTTAAGCATGACTCATTTGATCATATAAGACCTAGAAAGTCACATTGATTAGCATAATGGATTCACATTTTTTTATTTATTCAATGACAGAAAACATTATCCTATGACACATATATTTTGGAATCTATATTCCCAACACATGAGAGCTCTATTTTTGTATAAATCTTTGAAAAAAATCACTTTGCCTTAGAATATTGATGCCTCATTTCCTATGTATGAACTCAATGTACATATAATATTCTAAAACATGTTTTCGGTTTATGGACACATGCTGAGAAAAACAATTACCTTCTCCCTACATGTGAGTCAGATCTATGTAGGGAGTTTCATATTCTTGACCTAAAAACCAAGTATTATATTATTACTCTCACAACTATTGGTTAAATCAATTCGACCTAAAGCACCAGCTACATGGACCAGTCTTGCAAGAACCTAAATTTCCAATGAAAATATATGTAACACTCATCAGGTTGAAACCCCATAAAGGTAAACCTTGTACAAAATAATGTTTTATCTATCTAGGTTATTACCATAAGAAAAATTTAATAACATGTTCTTATTATCATTTTTGAAAGATAATACCCTAATACATGGGAAATCCAATAAAAACTCAACTCCAGCATTGATATTAAAATTTAAAGGGAAATATGGGATAGAGATACAAATTATTGAATGTAAATACATTTTCATTTCACATGTCAAGTAGAGATATGAGCATCCATAAATCCGAGTCTCTCCAAATAATTTAGTCTTTCCTCTAGTAAGACTTGTTTGATAGATTCAAAAAGATGAATTATTACATGATAAAAATTCTCTACTTCTTGGTGTAGATTTGATAATGTTATAACCTCTATTTTTGAATCAAATCAAAACACATTTACCCTCTCAATATATTCTTTCCATAAGTTCTCTACCTCTAGCACCAGTTTCTACTCTTTGTTAGTTTCTACTTCAATACAAGCCAACTCTTGATTTATCTGATCTATCTCTTGATGAAGTTGTTCCACCAAGGACTTTTGTTCAAGTGTGGTGATTAAACTGTATCCATGAAGATAAATCTTCTATACCTAAATCATGACCCAAATATGTTTCATAGATGAATTAATTCTCTATGAATCCCAATCTATCTAGGATTCAGGAAACACTTCCAAGATAGGGATGGATGACATAGAAGATGCTGACCTTATATGAAGGGCGAGATCAAGTCGTTGCACCTATTTTCATGGAATATCTTATACCAATTACCATATATCACCGTTCTTCTATGTAATAAATCATGAGGAAGAAGGAATTTTACCATGTTCACTTGGAACTATCAAAATTTCCTCATTAGTCCCCTATGAACCACTCCCATTAAATTCTATCTTGATTTAATATGGTCTTAGAATTTAAATTACCCGATCCAAAAATATTAATTGAAATCATAACAAATGAATTTAATATTTGAGGTCTCAGAAGTCATCCTCCACTAAATCAGGATGTTCTTCATATCAAATTAATTCGGGGATCGATATACCACCATACCTAGTTAGAATGATCTCTTTCTCCAAAAAGAATCACCAGAACTAGACAATGGTCATAAAATTCCCCATGTGTCCCATTCCATCCTATACATGGGATAAAAATATTATTTGGGGATGTAAAATTGGGGAAATGTCTCAATAGATTGAGTTATGGGGGCATAAATAGTATTCTGAGGTGATTAACCCTAAATCCGTGACATTTTACAATACATTTCATAAATGAGGGGTTTCCTTAGGGAAAACCCCTTTCATGGAGTAACTACCTTAGTTGTATTCTATTAATAAGCCTTGTACTTATACATAGGTTGAAAAATGATAATAGGGATTGGTTTTTCCAGTTGTCCATTCAGGTATGAGTGGATCAAAGCTTCAATATATGATCTCATAATCCAAGGATTGATGTTTGTGGGAGGAAGTTAAATCTAAGAGCATGTATCTTCCCATGTGAACATCATCCAAATTTGATGAGAAACATTAGATAATTTTCTCAATGTGTGATATTAATTGATTAAGGGAAATTATTATGGATACAATTGGATTGATGTGAAAATGTACAAGGTGAATACCCTTTACATATCAATTTTCTATCAATTGTGGAAACTAGATCACCTTCCCTATAGGAAATTA
The DNA here is from genome assembly GCA_963277665.1 of Viscum album. Classification (NCBI taxonomy): domain Eukaryota; kingdom Viridiplantae; phylum Streptophyta; class Magnoliopsida; order Santalales; family Viscaceae; genus Viscum; species Viscum album. Next base: position 490,551,536 of record OY728140.1, on the reverse strand, counting down.
GGTATCCTCAAATGGTTTATCACTAGATATATTATTTATTAGGGAAAAATGGAAAAATAATCAAGGGTGTATCAAAATTAATCATTATAATTGAGTTTTCCCATTAAATCCTATGCAACCAATGCCATTGGGTTTACCCCACTTGTATATTGTATGTAAGACCAAAATCAAGCATCCAAAATATATTGATTATTGATGAACTCATAGAATCTTATGTGGGATACAATACAGCCCCAAATAACATGAAATGGGACCATGAGATGGTAGAGTTACGTTCCCATGATTATACACCCCCACAAATGATAATTCTTTGCTTGTACAGAGACCATAAGATTAATGAGGCTCCTTGTGGCCAGCTGGGTCACCATCATGAAGGTTGTAACTCTGACTAAAGTGTTTTATGTACACACTAGTAGAAAACATCCACTAAAAACATCTCCAAGAAGTCTACAAGACAAACTAATTGATTGACATTGGGGTGAAATTTCTAACCATATTGATTGATGTGACCTTCCTCGAGAATCGGCCAGTAAGCACTAACATGTATCTTAGTGCAATGAGTGGGAAGTTCCCTTAGCCTCCACAAATAATTATCATAACCATTTACTATGTTGAATATTTGAATCTAATTAGAAAAAGGGGCATCTATCCTAGGGTGAGGCTCAACCTCCAAAATATTCTACACTACGTTGAGAAATTATCTTACAAGTGGCATTCTCTCAGGGTCATCCCACAATCAGGAAGGTGGAAGGAATTCATCATACATTTATCCCATAATTAGTGGCTCTGAGATCATTAATATATCCCAGAGGATGATATCAACTTCCCAGTGAACTAAGAGAAATGTGTTGGTATTTAGGCTCCACCGACTGAGATTTTGAGCAATGATAAATCTATTCTGATTAGAATAAGTCAACAACACCTAGGTATCCTCATATAGTTCTACTACCTTCAATTTGGCATTAAACTCTTCATAGCTCTAGAGAACCCAAAAATTATATCCCCATTCTAGACAAAATAATCCCCCAAGGTGAAGATCTTATTTAGATGAACACCATATTGACTCGTCAGTTGTGGATTTCATTTTAATGGAATGATTGAAATGGATATCTAATTATGGTACTCATATTATTTCCTCTAATGATAAAGTGGTGCAATTAAGAACAAACTACTTAGAGTATTCCTTCTCGATAAAATTCACCTTTGATGAGATATTTCCTTAGAGTGTGTTGTTGCACTTGATTTTCCAAACCAGTGGTTGATTTATTTAGCATGATGCAGGAATAGGGACATCTGATGGAAAGTAGAATTCATAAAGATATAGCATATCTGAAGCATGATACCCTTAGAGTCCATCACCCATGATTCATACTAAAACTTGATGATGTGCGGCGATGCTGTGTTTACTATTATTGTCAATACTTTCAATCACGAGATTCCTTTTTTCATTAGCAATAGAAGAAAAATATTTTTAAAAATATATTTATTACCTTTTTAAAAATCAAAAAAATGCTAACCATAAATCATAAATAACATGCATGGAAAGGTTTGGTGAACCACATAAATTGTTATGCCGCCCATAAAGAACTTAATCCATTAAGAATACTGAAAATTAATTAAGCTAATATGAGAAATAATTTATTGTTACGTCTAAATAATTCAGAAAAATGAGAATAAACAGTTTAAAAATACCAATTCATAGAAAAGATTCTTCACCATGTGGAAAGTTCATCAGTAAAGGACGAATATATGAGATGATAGATGGAAGTTGGAAGCTCAAACGATACCGAAAAGCCATGGATTACAAAAAGTGGTAAATGATTAGAGTCTGAAACCTTTTATTTTTGTGGAACCTTCTCTAGGTATATAAAGTCCGTGAAAAATCATCCAACCATTTTTACTTCTTTCTCCAAATAGACTACCCTTTGTACTGATCAAACCCCATTTTGATGGGTGCATTTTATTGGGTTAGAAAAAGTTCACTAAATGATTTTATGTGTATGGAAGGACTATTATAAAATCAATATATCCATGAAGATTAAAATGGTTAAATATTAGGATATAAAAATTATCCAAATCTTCTATATAGTATTCCTTCTATGCAAGTATCTACTTTTCATAACACTCTCTCATAACATCCTCTGCAAAAACATTCCTTTGTGGGGAAAGGTGAGATTTCTATTCCCCCCACACACGAAAATTTGTTTGTGGGGTGTGGAATTACATTTAGAACTCCAAAAAAGGAAAGTTATTTTTTGGGGTTAATCGTCACCATTTTTACCCCTAGAATCAAATTCTCTTTTTTGGGATGATTTATTATTTTCAGGCCACCTGGAAACTGAAATCCTTCATGTGTCACAGTTTTTCATCGCTTCTAATAATACTAAGATAAATGTTACATTTGCAACCCTATGAAAACCCACATAGAGATTTCAGGTTAGATGGATACATAGAACAATGAAAGAGGTAGACACATAGTGGAGAAATAAAGAGAGACAATCTAAGTAATCGATTTACACAAGAAATCTTTACACACACATTGTAAAGTAAAATATGGCATAATAAGTGGTCTAAATAGAAAAAAAACATTTTTGGATATCCAAATCCCTTTGTGGATAACCATCTATATAAAATATCCCATCATGAATAGTATTTCACATAGAAATTTTGTTTACAGACCACTATTCTATGCACCATATACGTATGGAACCTTTATGGACCCCCATCCTGTATAGAAAATAGTCTGCAAGATTGGGTATTTTAGTCTCGATAACCTTCCACGTAGAGTTTAGCATTATCTCTGACCCTCTATAAAATGTTTAAAACACACTATCTTTCAACTTCTCCTATGAATTACTAATCCATAAATGGGTCCCTACACAAACCACCTAGCCAAGAGCTATACTAAAGCCTCTAAATATGTTTGATGAGTATCCTCTCAATCATAAATTCCCATATTACATGAGAAAATGTTCATAACCAACCAAACAATGGGGATCCTTGTAATGTTCTCAATCATACATTATTGTGTTAATGTGGTCCCTAACATTAGGTATGGTTCCATGTGTCTCCTTGGGATGAGTATCTACATACGTGGCTTGTAGCCCCACCCTCTTCCTCTCTTCCACTGGTCCAAAGGGGAAGAGGGTGCATCTTCAAAAAAGTATCCCTCGTGGAGTAATCCATTAGAATTTATTGTATTATGTCATATATCTTCTTCCTTATGTCCCATAAGGTTATGAAAAAAATAGGAGATTGTAACATCAAGGACCTTTCTCTATCTCTCATAGTCCCAACTTCGTTCACAAGCATATGAAAGATAATGTGTGTTTTTACAGATATTCCAATACCTCTTATTTCACACACTGACCATAACTCACAGGTAATATAGTTTAGTAACAATCATGAAATATTCATGATAAAATACCAATCTTGGGAGGATATTCCTCCTTTATATCTTCCTATTTTCTTACATCAATGGGCCTCATATTCGTTATAATCCCCAACCATACTCACATCAATGGACCTCTTATTCGGTATAACTCCCAAACATATATCAATGGGCCTCCTCTTAGTTATAACCCCCAAAAACCATGTAACCATCCTCTTAAAGGGATATATTCCCTATGAGACAAACCTTAATGGGTCATATTACAAATGAGGTTACACCTTGGATCTCCTCTATTGTAACGCCCCGACCCCAGCTACCCAGAGTCGGTGCATTACTTCGTAACATTGGCATGATCACAAAAGATCAAGTCTCGAAAGACCGATTAGTTTAGTAGCCTTGGAAACACTAGATACATTCATAAATGTTACATTACATCATAAAGTGAAAAACTACAATAACAAAGTCTCCATATTCCACACTCATATCCTCTTCTGACTATCCCTGCAGGTCATTCATAAAATACTTCTTCCCATCCTGGAAAATATTAAAACATTGAAAGGGGTGAGCTCAAATGCTCAGTAAGGATAACAATAATGCGGAAGCTTTCATAAATAAACATTAACATTTAAGGCAATGTATAACTAAAACAAAAGCCTCTTAAACATGAACTTCAACATAATATGGCAAAAGTAAAATGAGATAATGCCATTTACTTCTTCACATGGATATTCTACTGGTCGAATAATCACATGCAATATCAATAACCACTTTCATAATGAGGGAATGTATAATGCCGGACATTCTGAAACATTTTGTCAAGGCCTCGGCTAAGACATCTAAAATGATTAAGGCCTCGGCCAAAACCATAAATCAAATTGGGAAAGGGCCTCGGCCAATTCCACGTCTAGTTGTCTCATGAGACCTACCGATGCATCGAGGAGCTATAGCGGGCTCCACCCGTCACTTATTAAGTCCAATACATTCCTCATATGAATAGGTTTAAACATATCATAAACCATAACATAATCGTATCAAATAAAACATGCATAAAGGAAACATAACATTTCCACATTTCAATCACAAGATATCAATACAACACATTGATATAATAAAAACTCTTTCAAAAACCATTTTCAATACCAAAATAAAAGAAAGTTAAAACTTTGTATTTATTTTTCATTAAAAAAAATGATGGCTTGTAGAGGAAGCCGAAACTCAAATAATGGTCACGGCGGCGGAGAAGTCGTTGTCGCCGCATAAGTAAGGAAAGAAAAACATTCCCTTTTGTCGTTTAGTAAAACGCTTCGTATGAAAAAGATTCCTTTTGAATAAACGTAAAAGTCAAAGGGGTTTATACACTGTATAAAAGAAAGTTGTGTATAAAACCAAATATGCCTCAATGAAAGGGGATCGAGACGAAGTCCTTAAAAAGATAATTTTTCAAAATAAAATAGATCTATTATGTGTATTCACTATAGGTACACATAAAGAAAGTAAAAATACATAATAGGATATAATAATATCATGACATAATTTGAAAATAGGAGATTAACCCAAAGAATGGAAGTTGGGTTAAGAAATTCCCTTACAAATAAAATAGATCTATTAGGTGTATTCACTATAGATACACATAAAGAAAGTACAAATACAAGATAGGACATAATAATATCATGAATTAATTTGAAAGTAGGAGATTAACCCAAAGAATGGATGTTGGGTTATGAAATTCCCTTACCTTGTGTCCGACTTGACTCAACCGTTCTTTAACCTCCTGAATAATAAACTAGAGTTAATATCTACCTTATAAAGAACCATTTTCAATTTCATTATCCTTTTTATATCACTTATTACAATGTTATGAACATTATGTAATTATTTAAGTTAATAATGTTCATTTTGTCGGTATTTGGTTCTTAAGTCAAAAATAGGCTTCTTACACTTACATGTTGTTAATTTGGTCAAAGGTTCATTATATCCAGAATGGTATTCATGATGTAGATATCATATATGTCATATATATCCAGTACATACATTCATTTATAATATTACATCACATTTAGAGGTAAGAAATGAAATGCACCGTTCATGGAGACGGTAAGCCGTACGTACGCATGAACGCTACTTCCATTTCTATTTCATATTTTCTGGAATGGAATCATAATGATATGAGAGTATATTATAATTCCAGTATAATAACATATATAATATCATTAACTTTATCCTTCACACATCCCACATATGGTATTAACGAATCAAATCACTTTCAGGGGGCGGTAGTCCGCGCTTCCTAAAATGAAGATATCGTGTTTTACCCATAATGGAAACCATAAAGGTATGCCCAAAATGAAAAAAACAGAAGCTTAAGGAAAACATAAACATATTATATATCATATATAAAAATAGTGACATCATAATGGCCACCTTTGAAGGTGTTAAATGAGTGTTGAACAATCATCGTTTCGGGAGGCAGAATTTCGCCATCCACGGAAACCTTATGTTCTTTAACCATTTGATGTAGTTGTGTGGAAGTGTAGCTCAAATAAATCTTATAACAACATCCTAGTATATTTAAGATACTGGTGTTGTTACAAAAGAAGTAAATAAAAAGAGTTTAGGGGGTTGGAGAAGCAAAATAAAACAAAAGAACATGAGAGAATGAATTACCTTAAAAAGTGTAACTCCTTTTGAGTTGAGCCTAAAGGCTTCCTTTGAAAGGATTCTGCCCAAAGGGAATCCTCTAGGATGAGGAGAGGGATGTGGAGAGAGCAAATGGGCAGGGGTTGGCCGAGCCAATGGCTTGAAGAGTGTGTGAAATGAGGTAGAGGTGGGGGCCTTTTATAAGAGGAGAGGAGGGGCACTTTTGGAAAGTAAAGGAACATTACATTATTTGAAAATGTGTTTCGGTTTTAAAAGGTCCCACATTGATAGAATTCGTGGATAAGGTGATAAGGCATCGAAATCCACTCATCCAATTGGTTTTGGCCATGTGTAGTTCATAGATTTTATATTATCTTTCCATTTTATTTAAATCGTCAAATAATGATGTCATCGCTGCATCATTATTATGTCATAAATAATTAAATTTATTTAATGTCTAAAAATTATAAAAGAAATACTATGATATAGGAAATCTTTTTATATTTCCAATGACTATTTATAATCAAAATTTGGACTTGTGTAACCCTACTTAAAAATTGTTTTAGTAAAACACTTTATGTTAGTGTCATTTTCACTTTAACATTAAATAAAAAGTAATTTATGTTATTTCCCAACAAAAGTGGATCCATGGGGTCCCCAAGTTAGGCCATGGCTTGTCTTGGTCGGCCATGACACAACCAATGAGGTTGGGACATGTGTCTAGGTCATTTAATATTATTAAAGTATTATTTATACCTTAAACTACCCTAATTACCACTAATCGCGATTAAGAACTTAATAAGTTACTATTCACCAAAAAAATTATTTTTATCCCATTGAACCACATTTTACTTCTTAATGACAACCATGTATGTCGGATTTTTGAAAATAAAATCACAGAAGTGGTAATATTTCATTTAAACGAAAAATCAGTTATTTAACAACCACTTAGTGGTTTCACTATTCATCAAAAATTGAAGTTTTTCAGAATAAGGCCAAAATTTCACCCTAAGCTATAATTGATATTCCGAATTGAAAAATGATGTCTATTTTACAAAATTCCAAGCATATTAGTTGCATTAATTAATTTTATAATTAATTCCCGCTGTTACGACAAATAGCGTGTTTTCAAGAAACAATTTATATCAAAAGATTGGCAATTGTTTATGTCCAAATTCAATGTTAAATTAATTCTAATGACCAACATTGGATAAAATGGTAAAAATATATTCTAATTATACATTAAAACCACTCAATAATATAAATTATTACTATAAATTATTATGATTAAAAAAGTTGTTTTAAGTATTTTTCACTATTCATAAAAAATTAGAAGTTCTCAGAAAAATACCAAAAATTCAACATAGGCTAATTTTGATATTACGAATACAAAAATGAAGTCCATTTTGAAATATAGAATTTCTATAATTTTAAAAAGTGGATATTACTATTCATAACGGCTACTTTGATTAGTCACGGTGTTTTAGAACTCGAAGTTGCGTACAATGCAAGCTATTGCATTATTGAATGAGAAGCGTATCGTGGAAGTTCGGGGTGTTACATTCTCCCCTCCTTCAATAAATTGCGTCCTCGCAATTTGATATTTTTCTTTAAAAATAAAAGGTTGAAAATAGAAAATACCTTTGAGGAAAACCCACATCGGAAATAAGGTTAATAAAATTTAGCCTTAATAAGAGGGAAAGGGAAATGAACAAGTCACCACCCAATTATGATCTCGATTAGGAGAACATTGGTGGCAATTAGAGACATATAATTAGAGGAAAAACGTAAATATTTGTAGGGAGTGATTGAGGTCATCAATCACAATCAACTGTCAAATTGAGGGCCTCAAAGCCTTCAATCTATGTTGATTTAAAATATCATCAGTTCAACAAGACATAAGGTATTAGGATAACACATTTTTTGTTTTAATATCCCTTTACTAAAGTTTAAGAATTAATTTATTCATTGAATAAGAGATAGGTATATATATATTTATGCTTGACAATTAGAGTTTCAACCATCAACTCATCTTTCACTCAAAAAGATAATAGAACTCAAAAATATTATACTTATCCTAATTGTATAAGGTTCCAAATGTTAACACATACTATTTAGATTAGTAAAATTATTTTGTAATAACCAGGGACTTCCTGTAGGCTAGTGGTAGGAGATAAAGGCTTGTCGCACTATGGTTGTGGGTTCGATTCCTGCAGCTTTGTCCGACGCGACGGGTTATGCCCCACCCTGCAGGTTGTCCTTTTCCTAAAACTATAGTATCATAATATTTCAAAAATAATCTTCATAAAATTTTTAACCTTAAACAATACTATCCACGGTTCAACTTAATCCATTCCAACCTTAATAGTTATCCAAAATACTTCTATCCAACTCACAGTCCAAATTTTACAAGGAAGGTAAACATAATGAAGATCCTTTATCCCACGTAACAACATGTGAACACCTTCGTCATGTATTCTTTTTAAACATACTGAATTACCATGATCCCTTATTCCTTATATAATACTAGATATACTCCTTCTATCCAAAAATGTATACAAAACATCAATCAGTTTCAAGGAAGTTAAGTATATCCAATATAATTTATCCAAATCAATCACGTCTTATTCCAAAATCACAATCTCAGTATCAAAACCATATTATGGTTTATTTTTCTCTCAACCATATATTTTCCAAAAATTTAACCTACTGTGGAGTCACTTTTCTTGGTTCCACACAATCTCAAGTCCTTGATGAAATAGTACTGCAGTACAATCCTTATATACTCCATAATTATTATAACCAGTACATCATTGATACAACACTCAAATTAAAAAAAAAATCTTTAATAACAACATAAGAAATCTAATCATTACTACTCATCTGTGGTAGTATCATAACTTGATTATTATCCAATAACATCATTTGGGGCATGCTCTGATGATTTGGACATTGGTTTGCGTAGTGTCCCCAATCCTTGCAGAAGAAGCATTGTACATTTGAAACCATTTTCTTACCCTTGCAGTCACGCACTTTGTGTCCTTTTTCTCTACACTTATAACAAACTCCCATTCCCTTTAGGCAAGTTCCATGATGTTTCTTCCCACAATTACCACATATTGGAAAATTCTTCATTCCCCTCATCCCTTTATCCATCATTCTCTCTTCCATCCCTTTTGTCTCTTGCTTCGCTTCAAAGCCATAGGACTCAGAGAATTCTTTACTTATCCTATTAACACATGATACTATTTCTTCATATGTTGAGAACACATGGGAGACTATTTCCCTTCGAAATGTTGGCTTAATACCGTGAAAGATACTATCCTTCTTACTCTTTGGATCATACGTACTGCTGGAGTTCACATTCCTTCTACTGGGCGCCATTTCTATACAACGGCATAAACTAGGTTAGTTTATGAATCAAAATACATAATTCCATATTTGTAAAACACTTTACATAAATTGAACTATTTATGGATATAATCCATAATCATAAAAAGAAATGTTTTCTTTGAGGAAGTATATACTCATAACCCTTCATAGTGGTTTGTGAGAATTATCCTAAGCATATCCCCCGGGAGTGTCGTAACCAAGAGTGCAGCAAGGCCCGTTGTCGTGCACCTGTTCCCGTTCGAGTCTAGCTCAAAGCAGTGTTTTCGGGTTTTACCCCTAGGTACATCTGTGCCAGAGCCGCCTCTACCTGCTCGTATCCAGACAGGGATGTATTGCTCGGAAAACTCATAACATCTCTATAATACCAAAATTATAGGAAGTTCTTCTATACTAATCCTCAAAGTCTATCTTTGGGCTATGTGCTCTAATCAGAGTTTATCTAAATCTAGCTTCCAAGGTTAGTACTAAACTGCCTCTGATACCAACTGTAACGCCCCGACCCCAGCTACCCAGAGTCGGTGCATTACTTCGTAACATTGGCATGATCACAAAAGATCAAGTCTCGAAAGACCGATTAGTTTAGTAGCCTTGGAAACACTAGATACATTCATAAACGTTACATTACATCATAAAGTGAAAAACTACAATAACAAAGTCTCCATATTCCACACTCATATCCTCTTCTGACTATCCCTGCAGGTCATTCATAAAATACTTCTTCCCATCCTGGAAAATATTAAAACATTGAAAGGGGTGAGCTCAAATGCTCAGTAAGGATAACAATAATGCGGAAGCTTTCATAAATAAACATTAACATTTAAGGCAATGTATAACTAAAACAAAAGCCTCTTAAACATGAACTTCAACATAATATGGCAAAAGTAAAATGAGATAATGCCATTTACTTCTTCACATGGATATTCTACTGGTCGAATAATCACATGCAATATCAATAACCACTTTCATAATGAGGGAATGTATAATGCCGGACATTCTGAAACATTTTGTCAAGGCCTCGGCCAAGACATCTAAAATGATTAAGGCCTCGGCCAAAACCATAAATCAAATTGGGAAAGGGCCTCGGCCAATTCCACGTCTAGTTGTCTCATGAGACCTACCGATGCATCGAGGAGCTATAGCGGGCTCCACCCGTCACTTATTAAGTCCAATACATTCCTCATATGAATAGGTTTAAACATATCATAAACCATAACATAATCATATCAAATAAAACATTCATAAAGGAAACATAACATTTCCACATTTCAATCACAAGATATCAATACAACACATTGATATAATAAAAACTCTTTCAAAAACCATTTTCAATACCAAAATAAAAGAAAGTTAAAACTTTGTATTTATTTTTCATTAAAAAAAATGATGGCTTGTAGAGGAAGCCGAAACTCAAATAATGGTCACGGCGGCGGAGAAGTCGTTGTCGCCGCATAAGTAAGGAAAGAAAAACATTCCCTTTTGTCGTTTAGTAAAACGCTTCGTATGAAAAAGATTCCTTTTGAATAAACGTAAAAGTCAAAGGGGTTTATACACTGTATAAAAGAAAGTTGTGTATAAAACCAAATATGCCTCAATGAAAGGGGATCGAGACGAAGTCCTTAAAAAGATCATTTTTCAAAATAAAATAGATCTATTATGTGTATTCACTATAGGTACACATAAAGAAAGTAAAAATACATAATAGGATATAATAATATCATGACATAATTTGAAAATAGGAGATTAACCCAAAGAATGGAAGTTGGGTTAAGAAATTCCCTTACAAATAAAATAGATCTATTAGGTGTATTCACTATATATACACATAAAGAAAGTACAAATACAAGATAGGACATAATAATATCATGAATTAATTTGAAAGTAGGAGATTAACCCAAAGAATGGATGTTGGGTTATGAAATTCCCTTACCTTGTGTCCGACTTGACTCAACCGTTCTTTAACCTCCTGAATAATAAACTAGAGTTAATATCTACCTTATAAAGAACCATTTTCAATTTCATTATCCTTTTTATATCACTTATTACAATGTTATGAACATTATGTAATTATTTAAGTTAATAATGTTCATTTTGTCGGTATTTGGTTCTTAAGTCAAAAATAGGCTTCTTACACTTACATGTTGTTAATTTGGTCAAAGGTTCATTATATCCAGAATGGTATTCATGATTTAGATATCATATATGTCATATATATCCAGTACATACATTCATTTATAATATTACATCACATTTAGAGGTAAGAAATGAAATGCACCGTTCATGGAGACGGTAAGCCGTACGTACGCATGAACGCTACTTCCATTTCTATTTCATATTTTCTGGAATGGAATCATAATGATATGAGAGTATATTATAATTCCAGTATAATAACATATATAATATCATTAACTTTATCCTTCACACATCCCACATATGGTATTAACGAATCAAATCACTTTCAGGGGGCGGTAGTCCGCGCTTCCTAAAATGAAGATATCGTGTTTTACCCATAATGGAAACCATAAAGGTATGCCCAAAATGAAAAAAACAGAAGCTTAAGGAAAACATAAACATATTATATATCATATATAAAAATAGTGACATCATAATGGCCACCTTTGAAGGTGTTAAATGAGTGTTGAACAATCATCGTTTCGGGAGGCAGAATTTCGCCATCCACGGAAACCTTATGTTCTTTAACCATTTGATGTAGTTGTGTGGAAGTGTAGCTCAAATAAATCTTATAACAACATCCTAGTATATTTAAGATACTGGTGTTGTTACAAAAGAAGTAAATAAAAAGAGTTTAGGGGGTTGGAGAAGCAAAATAAAACAAAAGAACATGAGAGAATGAATTACCTTAAAAAGTGTAACTCCTTTTGAGTTGAGCCTAAAGGCTTCCTTTGAAAGGATTCTGCCCAAAGGGAATCCTCTAGGATGAGGAGAGGGATGTGGAGAGAGCAAATGGGCAGGGGTTGGCCGAGCCAATGGCTTGAAGAGTGTGTGAAATGAGGTAGAGGTGGGGGCCTTTTATAAGAGGAGAGGAGGGGCACTTTTGGAAAGTAAAGGAACATTACATTATTTGAAAATGTGTTTCGGTTTTAAAAGGTCCCACATTGATAGAATTCGTGGATAAGGTGATAAGGCATCGAAATCCACTCATCCAATTGGTTTTGGCCATGTGTAGTTCATAGATTTTATATTATCTTTCCATTTTATTTAAATCGTCAAATAATGATGTCATCGCTGCATCATTATTATGTCATAAATAATTAAATTTATTTAATGTCTAAAAATTATAAAAAAACTACTATGATATAGGAAATCTTTTTATCTTTCCAATGACTATTTATAATCAAAATTTGGACTTGTGTAACCCTACTTAAAAATTGTTTTAGTAAAACACTTTATGTTAGTGTCATTTTCACTTTAACATTAAATAAAAAGTAATTTATGTTATTTCCCAACAAAAGTGGATCTATGGGGTCCCCAAGTTAGGCCATGGCTTGTCTTGGTCGGCCATGACACAACCAATGAGGTTGGGACATGTGTCTAGGTCATTTAATATTATTAAAGTATTATTTATACCTTAAACTACCCTAATTACCACTAATCGCGATTAAGAACTTAATAAGTTACTATTCACCAAAAAAATTATTTTTATCCCATTGAACCACATTTTACTTCTTAATGACAACCATGTATGTCGGATTTTTGAAAATAAAATCACAGAAGTGGTAATATTTCATTTAAACGAAAAATCAGTTATTTAACAACCACTTAGTGGTTTCACTATTCATCAAAAATTGAAGTTTTTCAGAATAAGGCCAAAATTTCACCCTAAGCTATAATTGATATTCCGAATTGAAAAATGATGTCTATTTTACAAAATTCCAAGCATATTAGTTGCATTAATTAATTTTATAATTAATTCCCGTTGTTACGACAAATAGCGTGTTTTCAAGAAACAATTTATATCAAAAGATTGGCAATTGTTTATGTCCAAATTCAATGTTAAATTAATTCTAATGACCAACATTGGATAAAATGGTAAAAATATATTCTAATTATACATTAAAACCACTCAATAATATAAATTATTACTATAAATTATTATGATTAAAAAAGTTGTTTTAAGTATTTTTCACTATTCATAAAAAATTAGAAGTTCTCAGAAAAATACCAAAAATTCAACATAGGCTAATTTTGATATTACGAATACAAAAATGAAGTCCATTTTGAAATATAGAATTTCTATAATTTTAAAAAGTGGATATTACTATTCATAACGGCTACTTTGATTAGTCACGGTGTTTTAGAACTCGAAGTTGCGTACAATGCAAGCTATTGCATTATTGAATGAGAAGCGTATCGTGGAAGTTCGGGGTGTTACATCTATAGGTGTAAGACCTAATACATTTGAAATGCATTAGCTTTGATTCCAATTAAAATGGGATGCATAAGAAGCCTCCCTGATGTCTAAACCCAGCACCCCAAATTCAACCTAATATTCTCTAGTACATATTCCCAATAGGGTCGTATCCATCCTGGGAGGCCACATCCCTTTCAGGTACCTCAATGTGCTTCAGCATAAGTCCCACACTATCACTTGACTTGGTAGATTCCACCTAGATTTCCATGCTACATGACATTAAATAGCATGGTTTGGTCCCCATCACATAAACTTAAAAGGTATGATGTGTCTCGTTAAGTGCACCAAACTACATGGGTTCTGATTCCTTTAAAAAGGATATATTTGAATCCCATATCATCGGGCCGATCCTAACATCAAAACAATTTCTTTCTCCCTGGATGATGTATAATTCCATATCGCTCAACTGTGTGGCTTAAAACCAACTTCATAATAATAAATGACATAATAATATCTAATATATTCATAATATGGTATCATTGATGTAGAACCTCATTTACATACAGATGTATCCATAGTTGAAGAACCTCATATACAGATAGATGAATCTAAAATCAACACATTCTATGTAATTGATTTTTAATAAAATGGTGAACTATTTTATACTTGATATTTAATAAAGGATTCATGAATATGTCTTCCATCTATAAGAGAGTCCCATAGTAGGAAATAGTTCCCCTCAAAATGGGGTGATGATCTCGACCTCCAATCCTATTAGCCAACTCATTTTCAAAGGTTTCATTCTAAAATTCCAAGTGACCTTCTACCTTTATAAAGTGGGTCCTCATTGACTTTAAATTAGTGTGATCATGAAGCACATTAGAGATAATGAAATATTTTCCATGAAAAAAGAAGTGATATGAGAAACCCTTATAACTTTTGTAACTTTCAAATCAAGGGCCATAGAAAATTATAACATAATATGGTTACATAAATTCCATGAATTACATAAAATATTATGAAAAAAATACATTAATGGGTAAGTTTGAACGCTATATAAAATAAAAAATGATGCACAATATGAAACAAGTCAAAAAAAATCTGGGACAATAAACCCTTAAAATATTATAATATTGAAGTGAGAATTAATCAATGGAGTGATTATATGTAACAAATGTAAATCCACCTAACCGAAGTGGAAATAAAACCTAAAATATTCAGAGGTCATTAAATAGAAAATAATAGCATAACATAGCCATTGAAGAAATAATATAATCTAAGGAAAATAATTTGAGTTAATAAACCCCTTACCTCAAGTTTATCCTACCACGTATATACTTTATCTCCAGTGTAATGAACATAAATTAATTTTCTAATTTATTTGTAACCATTTAAGTTGTATTAACTTATTTTTATCCATTTTATATCATTTATTACCATTCCATATATAATTATTAAATAGAATAAGTTCTTGTAAGATGTTTTGGGGATTTTGATTCATAATCAAAAAACAACTTCAATAGGTTGACCATGATTTAATGTTCCACGGTTCCATCATCTAATATAGTCATCATGAGTGGAGTGAAATGAGTTTCCAACTTATCTTTTTGTTAATAATTTTTAAATCTAAATCCACTCGATTTATAAAATCTTCCCAGTTAACTAAAATAGTAGGATTATATAATTTTATATTTCCAAAAGTTTATTAGATGTTCAATCACAGCTGAGTTAAAAAAAGTTATAAAACTCTTCTATCTTTTAAAACAAATTTACTGGTATACCAAACCATATATAAAAAAAATAGGGTTAATTAATAGAGTTATGTTTTTCAATAATCTTTTAAAAACAAAAAATTATTTGTTTTAAAAAAGAGTAAACAAAATAATAAAAACACACTGTGGAATAAATACAAGAGGTTTGGTATGAAGAAAAGACCTTATACATTCCACTTTTCAGTCACATACTTCCAAGAAGTTTATTAAAGAATAAAATAATCAAGAATCTAGATCATGTTTTACATAAATCAACTATAAAAAAACTATTCAGTCTACACAACCACTTCAACTGTTTTCTATGGGATAAAAAAATGTAACAACTACACATAGAACGATCATGATACATATCATCTTCAATATTTATTTATGGGAGTATAGATGAATAAAAGATTAAGTGAGTTTATATAAATATCCAATATAATATAGGAGTCTTTTTCAAATAATAAAAAGAGTATAAAAACACATCTCATAATAAAAGATAGAAAATAAATAGAAAATATTTAAAAGTGTAAAGATTTGATGCAGCTGAATTTTATTAGATTTGGTTGTTCAGCAGTCCGTGAATCGTTACTTTAGAGAGATTAATTGATTTTGCAAGATATTTAAGGGAAAAAACAGCTTCCTGGAATGTACATAGTGATTCCTCTATGTATCACTATGTTTGTAGTGGACATGAATATTATACTCTTGTATCCATAAGAGGATCTATATATTAATGTGGGTTTATATAAACTATTTATTAGAGGATATTCATTCTTTAATACTAATACTCATTGAATTTTTAAATTCATTGGATTTATAATTAATGCTTTAAAATATTGTAATTGTATATTTGAAATATTCCACTAATCAAGTCAGACAATGTAACCTTTCTTCACTTAAACCATGGTTACATTGGCATGGTTACTTGGGACAGTTACAAAATTTGATTTTTTATTAACTTGGTGTATTCTTATGGTATATTTATTACATCACATGGTCTGTTTAGTCATTCATGTGATAGTTTCACTAGTTCATATTGTATCTTCTTTACTTCATTCCATAGCTTCATCTCATTGCATGGGAGCTTCATTTCTTCATATAGTAGTTTCATTGCTTTTTGTGGTAGGTTTTTTTCTCACGGTATGTATTTTGTTAATTTGTTCACTATAATATAGATACATCATTATTATAAGACTTATAGAAGTTATGCATACCCATTTCATGGTAACTTGGTTGGAGTTAGGTTGAATTCTTTGTGTGCTAGGATTATCTTCAACATGTGGTTGGTTCAGTAAACATGTAGTAACTTGAAATTCAACATGAAATCACTTAATAAATTTGAAAAAAAAATCCCATTTAATACATGTTTTGTTGATGGTATATTCTATCATTTGGCATAAAACATGCAGTAACTTCAAAATGGTCACTTGAACATCATGTTCAGTTCAATTTCATCACATGAAGTGTTCATTAAACATGCAGTAGGTTTCCAAGGTAACTTCAATATTTATCCGATTTTATCATTTTTCCATATAATAGTTGACTATATAAAAATATAAAATTCTTTAGAAACATAATAAAAATGATTTGAGATCATTAAAACAAAGATATGTTGGACTAATCCAACAATATCCCCCTTATTGATGATCAAAAACCATGAAATATAAAATGAAATTAATTGAATACATCAAAATATATTTGTAAAAAAGAGAAACACAAAATCCCTTATGATCTTTAATTAATTTTAAAATTACGTTCACAACATTTCTCCCCAATTTAGGATAATCAAAAATTTAATTGATGGTTAAAAAATAAATACATAAAAAAATAATAATAGTAAAATTATAGAGATTAATATATGTATTTCAATAATATAAAAAGAAGTTACAAAAATATTAAAAATTGAGTATCCCTATCTACATTCCTAATTAGAGTCTGAATTTAACCCTTCCATGATCTCATCTAGTTATATATGATCATTTCCACTAGTGGTTGGGATTAATAAATTTCAGTTGGTTGGGTTTGATGTCATAGAAATTTTATCTGGGTCTTGAATGAACATGCACCAAAAAATAGGTTAGAGATGATGGAATGAAAGTCTAGGAGACAAACCAAAAGTGTTAGTGGAGGAGGTTATATTATCATGGGTGAGGTAGTATGTAATGAATTTGGATCAAGGATAGCTATGTTGGTAGTGTATATGTAGGGTTCTAGAAACATGGTAAAGTCCTTGATGTATCCGGATCAATGTTCTTTCCTTGAAAATAGTCCTCTTTATTGACTATAAATTTTTTAGAATAGGATTTTGGATTTTCAATTTCTCTACTTGAGAGATAAAATATATGTTGAGGGAGGAATCATAAAATCAATATCCAATAATCTAAAAAAAATTTGTTATGGATTTGTGAATATTTTGCTAAGATATAAATCAATGACTCTCTTTATAGTCTTTAAATCTTTTCTATCTGGATTGACATTCTTTCTGACTAATACCAACGTCTTGGAAACATGATTTTCAAAACCATCAAAAACCATTTCACTTATTTTCTCAAACTCAATAAAAACAGCCTTTAACTGAACCCTTATGAGTTTTATAATTATACCTTCATCATCAGATGGAACATGGGAATCAGGATGTGGATCATTATATGTAGAAGATTAAAATACTGAGTTAAGATACCTTTGATCTAGCCATATCATTATATCTAAAAGTACTTACTAAAAATCGCAAACTTTTGATTTCAATACCTCAATATAATTTTTCATTACTTCCATCATGATAATAAATTAGGATTAAATATGAGAAATGACTAAAGTAACTAACTTGGAAATTGTTGAGCTCAGTCTGATCTGTCGCATCGGCTTGTAAAAGCGGGCCGGTTTGTTCTGCCCGAGACGTGGTGGGCACCGCATCTCCAAACCACCCTACCATCCTGTGGGATAGTGTACCTCTAGCCGTATGATGTGGTTCACTCCCGCATATTCTAAAGCCACCGTCTGCCATTGTCCCCTGCTCGCCACCCACAGCCACTGCCAGTGTGCATACGTATTTTTCTATAGGCCACCAAACTCACCCCAGTGGTCCACTTTCCAAACCATGGGCACCTCCAGGATCCTTGTGTCATCTGTCACTTCCTAATTCTTCAAATCATCTTGTCATTGCTCTGGGGGTCTGGTCACATTTGGGACCTCCCAGCAAAGCCCAACACGACCACGGGGGTCTTTCAGTGAAGAACACAAGAATGGGGGGTAGGAGGGAATACCAAGAACACCCAAAAACTGATCTTATACAATTTTTGTATTAGACACAGATCATTATTTTTAGCAGGATTACAAAGAATATAAATAAATCTAGTAATCACAATGATCTAATTTCTATCAAATTCCAGTAAAACAATTCCCAAACTCGTAAGAATGATCGACCAATAGGTCAACTTATTAGTGAGTTGATCCACATACTTCATTTATAAAGGAAGAATGAGGAAAGGTAATCACTTAAAAACAAACCCCTTACTAGGTTTGGATCGATCAATGATGAAGGGTGAATCATGTGTTCTTCATTTGCCAATTTTCCGACGTCTGATCTGAATCCGTTCGTTGGTCTATCATCCTTAGTCATTCATCTCTTATTTCTATTTAGCAATGAATTTCCTCCAAGTATTTAGAGAAAACTCCAAGATCCTGCCCTGATGTCGTATCTTTTTTAATCAACATAATGAAGGAAATATGTTTCAGTATTTCTTTTACATTGAGTCATCGCATCATTAGGTTGTTTCATTTATGAAATGAAATAACATTTCTATTACACTTGAGTTGCAGTATCGTTATGTTAATTCATTTATAAAATGAAATATATGGATCAATAATTCATTGCATCAAAACATTTTTGAATAAAATAAACTTTCTTAATTTTTTTTATTTTTCTTTAGAACTCCCAAAAAATAAATTTTACACTCTACTCGTGCTAGTCTAGGTTAGGCCCAGCATAAGGAAAGTACACCCTCACGATCTCAATGGTAATATGGGATTTCCTATCTCTGTTACTATATATCAGTTATAGGATTTGAAAATAAAATAATATTTATTTAATTATTTTATTTACGGTCACATCCCAAAAACTAATTTCCATAGTTGACCTGTGTTGGCCAATGTTAGGATCTACCTATTGAAAACACCCCATTCCAAACTCATCTATGGTATCAGATTTTCAATCTGAGTCGTTGTTCATGAGTTAAAAGGATTTGAAAAATTAAATAAATTTATTTAATAATTTTATTTATGGTCATAACATTTTTCGGTTTTCTCATTGGAGGATCGCACAGACGAAAGTTAAGTACCTTCTAGGGTAAACCCACCATCCTAAACATAAGGATGCGCTCATATTTCTGATTTAGGAATCTGTTTATGAGTTTTTCTCCTTTTTTTATGAAAACCGATCATGCACGCTATTTAAGAACATAACACTTTTTTATGGACTATTCTGAGAACATCGGGCCTTGGAATCGCATGTCATCTCAGCATCTAGTCTTGTGATTTTCCCAGAAATTTTCTTCAAATAAAACTGGGAAAATCCAAGTCATCACATTCTCCCCACCTTAAGTCTCTATATCCACAAAATCCAAACCAAGGGACTCCCAAATAGATGAGGGTACGAGCAAGAACCTAAGCCTTATGATCCCTTGTGCTCTCCTAGATATTATTGTGCTACCAATGAATGTGCACTAGAGAAATCAATCACCCACAAAGTATCCTCTATTTTCAAATCTCTATCTCCATTGGAAACTATGCAATTTTCACCACGTTTTCAACATCCAACTCACCCCAGTCAATAAAGGGTGATGGGTCATGTACGTATATCCTCAGCTGGGATATATGGAGGGCATCGTGCACCTGATCTAACTGTGAAGGTAGAGCGAAGAGGTGCACCACCTCACCCACTTTACGTAGTAACAAAAAAGTTCTGATAAACCTCAGAGATAACTTATTTCCCTGACCAAATATATGTATCCCACATTGAGGAGAAACCCAAAGAAACACATAGTCTCCCTCCTAAAACTCCAAACGTCTTTTTCACCTATCAGAATAGGACTTCTGATGGATCTGTGCAGTCTTCATATACTCTTGGATGACCTTCACATTCTCTTTAGTAGCATGCACCAACTTCGGGCCCATGAGCACTAACTCGCTGTGGTTAGTCCAAAAAAGTGGCAACCTACATAGTTACCCATTCAAGACCTCAAACGATGTCATACCAATCATAGAGTGATAGATATTATTGTATGAGAACTCCACCATAGGTAGGTGATCCTCCCAAATGTGTCCAAAATCAAGGATTTAAGCACATATCAGGTCCTCTTGGACCCAAATGGTCCCCTCAATCTGGCCATTTTTCTATGTGTAGAAAATTTTTCTCAAGGGCAGCTGAGTCCCGAATGCCTCCTAAAATCCCTTCAATAACTAGGTTGAAAAGCTTGCAATTTGATCTAAGACTATCGTTGATGGTACTCTGTGTATTTGAAATATCTCTTACACGTAGAGGTGTCCCAAGCACTATATGGGAATATGTTCCCGAAAATCTAATAATTGACCAACATTGTGAGTTGGTCAATGATCACTAAGATATTATCATGTCCCTTGGACATATGTGATAAACCCATCATGATGTCCACAGATATCCTTTATCACTACCTTTTTGGAAACCCGAGGAAGAAAATAGAAACCTCTTCCAAGCATAGTGGCTCGACACGGTGTGTTGAAAAACCATGAAACTAATTAAAAAAGTGCTCACCTTTTATATCAACAAGTAATCCTAGCTTCAACCTATTTTTTCATCTCTAATGTCTGCCTTAACACCCACATGAATATCCTAATGCATCTCATCACTCCAGGAATCCACTACTACTGATGTGTGTCCTCCAAAAAAAACATTTTTCTCCCCACCTTTTGAATATCCATTAGAGGTATTCCCTATAGACAACTAAGCACATAAAAACTCATGGTTGGTATCATCGAGATGTGCCTCCCTGACTCACTTTAGGAGTGGTGGGGTAAAAATCACCCATTGAAGGTAAGTTGCATCATCTCTATCCATGAAATATGACTGTAACAAGGTCAAATGCTCTATTTTCTCATTCACCAACTATAAACTGGGTCTCCTGCTTAGAGAATCCACTACCACATTTCCCTTACTAGGCATATAGAATACTTTGAATTCATTTTCTTAGAGGAGCTCCAGACATTGTCTCTGTATCAAGTTCAAATCCTTCTGAGGGAAGATATACTTGAGACTCTTATGGTTAGAGTAGATGGTAAAATATTCCCCCAAAAGGAAGTGTCATTGAGTCATCAATGAAAAGACTACTGATACAAATTCAAGGTCATGGGTCCCATAGTTCTGATCATGTGTTCTCAACAGGTGAGAACCATCTCACTCCCTTTAGTTGATCAAAGAGATCATCGATCCATGGTAGTGGATATGTATTCTTTATGGTCACATTATTCAGGAACTGAAGTCCACACACAATTTCAAGATCCCATCTACCTTCTTGGAAAACAATATTGGGGATGAACATGGTAAAACTCAGGGTCTCAAAAATTCTATCCTCTACAAGTCCTCCAACTATAACCTCAATTCATGAAGCTCCATGGGTGCCATCTAATATTCTGGGGTAGATATCAGTGTCATCCTGGGGTATAGGTCAATGCAGAAGTCTACCACCCTGCGAGGAGGTAGTCCTAGAATATCTTTCATAAAGATTTCCACATACTCATCCACCACTATAGGAAATTGAGGACTCATCTCATCCACTACACCAAGGGTCATTATTACCAATTCAAAAGTGGTTGGTTTCACCCTCCTATGCATGATTCTATCTCATATTACCTAGGTTTCCTTTTTTACCGACCTAGGATAACCCAATTCCACCGTTGCAGACATATCGTATCATTTTTCCTAAAATTTTCAATTTGAGTATGAACTATGGATGACCATTCCATACCCAACTAACTTCATAAGGCCTCGATGTTTCCACCAAGAGGTTCCAACTGAAACTCTCACCTCAAGGATCAGATAAAATCATTAGCATGTGTGTGATTATCGGGTCGCATCCCATAGTTATCTCCAGAAGTATGTTTCCAGTTAATGGTTTAACTAGAAACTATACGTCTTTAACAAGATTAGTGACAATAAGGAATGATTAGAATCTATTTCTAATAATACCATATCTAAGAGTAGAGATTGACCATACCTCAAATCATTCCTAGAGCCCTTGGGTCATATAACTTGACCACATGCAGCTACCCCCTTCCCATGTCCCCCATCTCCCTATGCCTGGTGTGGAACACATTGGGGTGGTGGTTGTAACATGATGAAATGTATACCCCCTCCTATTGATCCCCTAGATCCTCTACCACATCTTCCGCCCTATAGATCCAATTATTCCTATAATTGTCTCTGCCTCTGTGGCCCATCCACCATTTCCCTATCAGCACCCTGACTGGCTGTACAATCTCTATAGATATGCCTTTGAATATCTCATAAAAATCATTTCCCCTATCTAAGGGGATTGGACTCACCCTTTGAGCCCTGAGATGTAGATCCTCTATCCTTGGACCACCTCTCAGAATGTCTCACATGACCATGTGTGTAAGCCTGACATTGGTTTTTTGTTTCTGAGTTCTCTAATCCTACATTACCACTGTTGACATCCACTGGATGTATCTTATAATCCAAGGGACTTTCAACCACAAAGGTTCACTCTAGCACCCCATCATATGTAGGAGTGAACAGAGTAATAATGTTGGCTCAGAAGTCCCTAAACACACCTCACATGGAGGTCTTATCCCTAATGCACTAGTCGAATCGTATTCATCAAGTACCTTGAAAGGTAGGTATGCCTCCATGACTAGTCATCTACTAACATGTCGTCTTACTGAAGATATATAAGCTCATGGTCCTACATATCCATTAAATTTTATGGAGGGATCCCCTTCTATGAGAATGTTTCTCATGATCTATCCATGAAAGAGTCACCTCATCATAAGATTGTGTAATCTAAACCCCACCATCTCCCTGCTGATACATGTAGAAAGCTTACTGCCAGAACCTCCATCTTATCTAATGGTTTTCTGACTATATGGAAAACTCAGTCACCACCTTAAGACATTCCTTAGATACATGTGAGTTGAGCTCTCCTCGGAACCTGAGGGGTCTCAGTTACTGAAACTCATGAAGTGCAGTCAGCCCGCAAATCTCATCAACTGGTACTATGAGTACCATGTGCTACTTCACAGGTGGTGGTATATATAGTATGCCATCCAGTGGTGTTTTCTATGGTACAAACCCCTATACCCATCTCGTCACCCTGTAGATCATCCTCGTGATCATGTGGTAGAATCCTAGATGGATGTCTACGTGAGATCATCTTGAAAAAAAACAAGATGTACCATGATCAATAGATTATACCTAGTGAGTTGACTCAAGAAGCACATGGAAAACTCAACGCATTCTTATACGATGCATGTACCATAATTTTTTCCTACAATTAGTGTTTTCACGTACTGAGTCAAAAACCAAAATTCAGGGTCCCGGTGTATGGATATGTTGGCCACCACACCAATACATGATTCCATATCTTGAAATACGAACTCAAAATAGTTAACACTATTTCCCAAAACCCAACTCATAGACTCAGGGTTCTTAAGGTAGAACTGAACTTCTCTGATACCACTCTATCATGACCCATCCCCCAAGGCCCATGTTTTGACTACCCCAAGACTGTCTCTCATAGGCAAGGGGTTGGAGACTAGATCTGAGTAGAGACATACCAAACAAATGGGAGGCATTTTACTTAGTACTTGTACACATACACATAACACCAAGACACAGATTATAGATGGTTAATACACTAAATAAACAAACACAAAGTAAGACAGTACAAAAATGAAGGTAAACGGTGCCAGAATAAAAGCCCAACTGAAATAAAAAAGTACAAGTACAAGTCTCTAGAACTCCCCCATGGAAAACACTGCCAGAAGGGTAGGTACAGAAATATATGTCTGAAGTCACAGAAGCACATCTCTTATATTGGGTCACTCTATGCACCACCTAGCCCCAGTCTGCCAAGGACTCCGTCAAAGGGTCAATATTTTGCACAAGACATGACACGTGTGGGTGAAACCCATGTAGGGGTGAGTAAAAAAAATTATTAGGGACCCAAAACCACAAAGGTATACCACAAAAAAAATACACAAATAAGGCTACCAATGTGGTGAACGAAGTGCATCCTTGAAGAAGTATAGTTAAGAGAGTCACTAGATTTATCTCACATAGGTATAATCTAATGTAAGAAAATAAATACTATCAGTTTTAAACACTAAACACCTAGTACTACTGAGGCACTCATCCCAGATGAGTCACATAGGCTCGTTGGGTCACCTAGACCTACTCATCACTTAGAAATACTAGGTCACCATGATCGGATCGTCACTTAGGCTTGTTGGGTCACCTAGAACCTCTCGTCACTTATACATGTTGGGTCATCTAGACCTGCTCATCACTTTTTCCTATTTGGTGACCTAGATCCACTCATCACTTTGACCTTCAGGGTAACCTAGACCTGCTCATCATAGTCAGTCGCAAGATTCCCAGTCGTAGCGTGCTTGATTCTGGGATAAAATAATTCATAAGCTATCAGTCATATATAAAATTCCAAAAAAAACCTTCTTAGATCATAAAAAACCTGCTCGTTATAAGGGTTCCAACTCCAAAAACATCTCATCAATTGGACATACGGTTTGGAAGAAATTATCCTTTTAGTGAAAAGGGGTCGGTAGGGTCTGGCTCCGATCCGACCTGGTAGGAACGACCTGAACCGACCCACTACACCGGCCTGGCTAGAACTACTGGGCCTCAGCCTGGTCTTTCGCTCCATCTCGGGCTACATGCCAAGCTCATCCCACAGAAGCGAGTAGGTTTGTTCAGTCCAAGAAGTTGCAGGCGCCGCGTCTCTGAACCACCTTGCGGGTCGCCACGGGGTCTTGGGGACGTGGTCCAAATTGACCACATCCTCCCATCTTCATGACGCAGATAGCTAATGTGTCCACCAGATCCAATAATTTCAAGAATATTATGCTCACTGCCCACAACTGATGTCGTGGGCTTCTTTCGATGTTGCCACACACTGGTAGGTTCTTCCCCGATCCACTGGACTCGCCCTGTGGTCCATTTTTTAAACCATGAGCACCTTTGAGATTCTTGGGTTTTCATTTTCACTTATGCATGCTCCAAAGCATCTTGTCACCGCTCTATGGGTTCGACCACATTTGGGACCTCTTGCCAAAGCATGACGTGACCACAGGGGTTTGTCGGTGAAGAACACAAGAACAGGTATAGGATAGAATTCCAGGAACACCCAATGAAGGATCCAATAAATTTTTCATGTCAGCCCCAGATTGTTCTTGTTAGACGGATTAAAAATAATGTAATTAAATTTAGTAATCACAAATATCTATGTCCCGTCAAATTCTTGCAAAATAATTCCCAAACCCGCAAGAACGATCGATCCACGGATCAACTTGTTAATGAGTTGATCCACATTCCTAATTTATAAGGGAATAACGGGGAAAAGTAATCACTTAAAAAGAAACCCCTACCTGGGTTGGGATTGATCATTGCTGAATCGTGAATCCTACATTAGTTCTTCATCAATCCACCAATGTATGATCCGAATCTATTTGTTGATCTGCCCTTATTCATCGTTCATCACTGCTTGTCATTCGCTAAAAAATTTCCTCCAAGGATTCATATAAATCTTCAGGATCCTCCGCAGATCATGTATCTTTGTAAATAAACTTAATGTAGGAAACATGATTCATTGTTTTTGTTAGGATGAGTCACCATGTTGTTACATTGTTCCATTTATGAAATAAAAAATTGTTTCTATTACGCATGAGTTGCAGCGTCGTTAAGCTGTTTCATTTATGAAATAAAATATCTGGCTCGACCTTGCATTGCAGCGAAACATTTTTGAATAAAATAAAATTCTTAAGTTTATTTTATTTTTCTTTAAAATACATAAAAAATAAATTTTTCCCTTTGACCCACACCAGTCGAGGTTTGGCCCTGCATAAGTAAAGAACACCTTCATGAGCTCAATGCTACTCTTGTATTTCCAATCTGAGTTACCATTTTTGAGTTATAGGTTTTGAAAATAAAATAATCTTTATTTAATTATTTTATTTATGATCACGTCCCAAAAACTACTTTCCATAGTTGACTCATGCCAGAAAATGTTAGGGTCTTCCTATGGAAAATAACCTATTAAAAACGCAACGGTAGTCTTAGATTTTCAATCTGAGTCACCGTTCATGAGTTATAGGGATTTGAACAATTAAA
Organism: Viscum album; assembly: GCA_963277665.1. NCBI lineage: Eukaryota > Viridiplantae > Streptophyta > Magnoliopsida > Santalales > Viscaceae > Viscum > Viscum album. Next base: position 490,524,594 of record OY728140.1, on the reverse strand, counting down.
TAATTTTATTTAAATTTTTTTTATGATTATGAAATTTTTGGGTTTTCTCACTGGAGTCTCACAATGACTAAAGTTAAGTCATGCCTAGGGTAAACCCACCATCATGAATGCAACAATACCCTCATATTTCTGATTCAAGAACCCATGTAATATTTATTTAACTTTTTCAAGAAAACCTCTCACGTGTGCTATTTAAAAACTTATCATTTTTTGATGGACCATTCTGGGCACACCGGGCCTCATAATTGCACTTCCTCTCAGTTCCTGGTCCTGCAGTTTTACCATAAAATTTATAAAAATAAAACCTGGAAAATCCAAGTCATTTCAAAAGAGGAGAACCATTTGGTATTAGAGCGGTCATATAATAATTTTAATTATTTAAAGATCATTTATTGGTTTACACATTTATTATTTTTTTCAATTATAGTTTAATCATTTTTTAATTTGAATTATGAGATCTAATTTATTCAAATTTTTTTATTGAAAATATAATCAAATCAATTAATTTTATGAATGAAATAAACTCTATGATCTCATATTGAGGTGTAGAGGTGTTTGATCAAACAACACAAGAGTACATGTCATGTAACATGGATGTACACATCGTGTACCCGTGTTTAATGCATTCTGGATTAATTTATAATTAATTCAAACTACTTTCAATTATTACACATTGTGTACTTAATTATACATCGCATGTTGACTAGGTCAACATAGTGCATAGTTTCCTATAGTACACACTGTGTAGCTTTTGTACACACTGTGTATTCCTTTGGTCACAAATGGTCTATGTATCCTATTACATGGCCTACATGACTAGTGACCATGTAACTCAAAAACCACACGTGATGTATATCATATGCCTACCATGTACTCAAAAAAATTTCATGGACTGATTATGCACCGAGACCCTAGGTGTGTTCCACAAAAATATAGTGAGAATAATACCTAATGTGTAGCTACAAAGCACACACTGTGTACTTTTACCAAATTATAAAAAATTAAAAAATAATTTATTATACTATTAAAACATTGTAAACATATGTTTTGTGTGGTCACTAGTTGATATTACATTCCATGTGATGGGTTATATATATATATAAATTTCTAATTAATTTATGTATATTGTTAACATTTTCATATCATGTATAAGTTGTATTATGGTTAGTACTCTGCACGCATTAAAGCATAACATGCTATGTAAATACCATGTTTTATGTCATAAAATCTAATAGCACACACCATGAAATTACATGATAAGTCATGTATGCCACATGTCGCAAGATTAAATATTATATGAGTCTAATACACATTGGGTAGTTTGGACGGATACTCACAGTGTTGCCTCAAAGGTTCATTTTTTTATACACAGTTAATTTTAAATAAATTTATTTAATTTTTTTTAAAATAAAAATGGATGAGAATAACATGAAAATTTGTATGAGAGTTAATATAAAATAATTTATTAATTAAAGAAGATAATTAATTGATTTGAGCGTGATTTATCATAAATAAGAATGATTATAATTGAATGCTAATTTTATTAAATGTGTAATTTTTTTCATGCATGTCAATGAAAATTAGCCTTGAATATACAATTATATGTGATTGGTTTCTTTTAATTTATTATTAAATTAAAGTGTCATCTTGCATGTCATCCCTCCTCTCATTATGTAAGGTCTTGTGTACCCATGTATTCTTCCACTACTAAAATGTAGGCTATTAATAGTGTCATGCTTTATTAGCACCAACTAAAAGAACTTATAATGCGGGTCTTTATCAGGGATAAAAAGCACTCATAAAGGGGTCTGTTTATTAGTACGATTAAAAATCACTAATAAGGTAAAACATTTACCAGTTCTAGTAAAAAATAACTAATAATTGGGGTCCCTTTATTAATGATAATAAAAAAGTTCCGATAAAGGGGGTCATTTATTAGGGCTAGAAGAAAAGTGTTGATAAACGGGGGTCTTCATCACTACTAGTAAAAAAGCACTGATAAAGGGTGGCCTTTATTCGAACATTTTTACTAGCACTGATAAAAGTTATATTTCATTAAAAATTTAAATTTTATTGAAAATTATATATTAATATGTAAATATATTGATATTGATATAAATATAACATATTTTATTAAATATGCTTTAGATAAGGCTAAATACAAATTTATAATTAATAAATAACATATTTAGTAAAAATGGATTATAAAATAATTAAAATTTTAAATTAATTAATACTTTTATAATTATTATTGACTAATGGTCATTTATTATAAATAGGATGACAAAAAACTAAATGAATTAATGATTGGTCTGAGATAAGTTGAAAACATGACTTTAACATTAAAAAATAGAAATTTTGATATGGGTGTCCACTTGGGATCTACCACATATCATATCGATGTATGCAAAGATATCTAAACTATTTTGACCTAGGGGGACCATGATCACTATTTTTTCGAGTTCAAAAGGCCTAGAAGGCCTCTATAACGGAATTTTTGGTTGAGATTCCCTATTTTTTAAAATTTTGACAATATTTCAACTTAATTTAAGAGGGTATTTCTATCCTTTTTCAATAGAGACTAAATTTATTCCTAGGTATTTAATTCATTTAGATATTATGGTTTTGAAATTTTATGTTTTTTATAATGTTGTTTTATTCATAATTATATATATGCATATTTTCTTATATTTAATTATAATAAATCAATTGTATAAATTATCATTAACATCAATATTTATTTCAAAATATGTAATCCATATGGAAATAAATATTTATTACTAATTTCATTTAATAGAAATAGTTATCAATTTTATTTATCTTATAAAAATTCATTAATATATATATATATACCTATATAAGAAAATGTTCATATAAAAACATGTGTGTGTCAATAAATAAAAATATATTTTTGTATATATTCTAATTTATGCAAACAAATAAATACATAAATACATAAATATATATATATATATATATATATATTTGTGTATGTGATAAATATAAATGTGTACTTGTGTGTGTAAATATTTGTGTGTGTGTGTCAACATTTTGTGTGCATCAAATATAAATTTATTTTTATTTAAATACAGCATTATCATTAAATATAGTATATAAATGAATTTATAGTAAACCTATATGAATACACACACACACACACACACATATATATATATTTATATATTGGTTATATATACATAAGTGTGTTTATTGATAAACAAATATATATTTATATTTATATTCTAATATATGTAAATGAATTTTAATATATAATATATCTAAATAAATTTAATTATATATATATATCATACATATATGAACACTCACAAACATATATTTTATAAATTTATTTAAATATAATTATATATATATGAATAATAAAGATGTATGTAAATATATATAAATAAATAAAAATATCATAATATATAATAAAATAGTGTAGGGTAGTGGTAAAGAGGTGTGGTTTCCAAATGGTGTCCACAGGATCAAATCTAGGAACACATAGGTCGGTGAGCAGTAGTCCAGTGCTAAAGAAGGGGGTCACAAGAACAAAGGAAGGTAATGGGTGTTCGTTAGTCATTTGGAGCACAGAAAAAGGGGGGTCTCAAGAACTGAGAAAGGGTATACAAATATTGTTTTCATTTTTTATCAATGTTAGAAAAAAGTACTGATAAAAGAAAACTTTAGAAGCACTAAATGATAGTGATGATAAAGGGAGGATTTATCATCACTAAAGAAAAGTGCTGATAAAAGCCCCTTTATCAACACTTTTTCTAGTGCTTAAAAATGTTATATTTTAACCTCACTTTGGAAGTTAGTGCTTTTTTAGCACTATCAAAAACTTATTACTAATGTTGTTAAAATCGAAATTAATAGTAGTGTTTTATGTAAACCCCTTAACCAATCCTTTGTTCCCCCTCACCTATTTTTAAGTAAACTCATATGTAATGGATGGATATATCATGTTTTTGTAGGCATTTTAATTTTAGTATTGAGGAGAAACCAATCCAAGATAGATACATAGGTGGATATGTGTAATGTTTTAACATCAACCATAAAATGTTCAAGGTATATTCCCCATAAGATGATGTTTAATTTATCATCCTCTATATAAAAAAATCATTATTAAAATATTATTATCACACCACTTTATTGTTTTATTTTTTTCAGGTTTCATGGTTATTTTATTATGGATGTTTTGTTGGGATCACATGAATTAATAAGCATGGAACAAAGAGCTAAAATAAATTTACTTATGTGTAAAAATAATCTAAGATATAGTTAATCACTTATGTTATTCCACTCAATTTTAACAAGCATGTAATAAATATAATAATTGAATATTTATTCATAAATGATAAAATACCTAAATTATATATATTAAGTTGGTATAGTATTGAAATACTTAAGTTAACCTCAAACCATATTTCAATGTGATTGATTATAAAAAGGTGTGTTGTTTTCAACTATCGGGGAATTATAAATTGAATTTTTTTGTTGAATTAAATTAGTTCACATCAAGTTTTGACTAATAATAAAGGATTTAGTGTAACTTAGAGGAAAAGGTTGAGGAAATCCACTTTAAGGATTTCAGGATAGGGGATTCCACTTAGAAGATCAAGGATATATGAGTTAATGTAGTTGGAATTATAATGCCTTCTAAAACCCATTCAAATTGCTTGGTTGAAAAAATTCAGGTTGATGAGAAGGGGAATATATATCCTTAACAATAAGAATTCCCAATAAATAAGATATTATGAATCCAATGGAGAAGGGCATTGGGTTTTGATAAAATAGTGGGATATTAATAAATATAAGATTTATTTTTTATCTAAATTTTATTATCTAAATTACTGAAAACCAACTCATCTTACTTGTAGAAACATCAATAGAAATGACATTAAATGTATCCCTGTGATCCATATCTTAGTAGGATAAAATTCTAACCTGCACAAATTTCCAAGAGTGGAAAAGTAATTTAGGCATTATCCTATGTCATGAAAGGAAACTGTATGTGTTGTAAGAACTTATTACTAATGCACCTCATAAAGAGGATATTTATGAATTGTTATCTCTCTGTGAGAAACATTTGAATGATTCCCCATATGTTTAGTGTTTCATGCTATTATCCATGACCAATTATCTTCTAAAGAAATATGAGGACATGGATTCATATAGCATGATGTACCACCTTCAAGATATATGTCAAGATAAGGAGAGACAAGAGATATATGAGATCTACGATATCGTGTTTATAGATAATATTATAGATTCATTTCCAGTATGACCTCATGTAGTTAATCTTATTGGATATATTGAACACATGTACATATTAGGATTTAATTTCCTAGATGAGTTTCCCATAAACCTCATACTTTCCCCACTACCCATTTCCTTCTCTGGTTTTATTTTTAATTATGACATGAGAAATGATGAGAATATTCTTTTATAACTTCTTACTTTGATCCTCCAAGTGGATAAGGTCATGGGGAGTGACAAACTCCTAGTCCTTATGATGAATAAGAAATGGAATAATTGGATGAAGGGTTCCATGATTCCTAAAAATTACAAATCTCTTGAGCACCATCCTTACAAGAAGAAGAAGATCCAAAGGTATGGAATGGAAAGGGAAGTTGTATGTTTTTCATGGGTCATGTAAGGGAATTGGAAGAGGAACAACACCCTAAAGAAACTAGAATCTAAAATTTATTTTTTTATCAAGTGTAATATTTCAATATCTATGAATTGGGTATTATATATAGCTTATGGTGATCATGTCTATATCTAAATGAAGGAACCATGGAGATTCCAAAATATTTCTAGAGGAGAGGTGGATTTATGAGTGGCCAATTGTGAAATCCTAGCTTCTCTAGCCATTGTGACTACCACCTTCTATTTCCAACAAGAATTATAATGGTTTTAAGGTATTATTATTATGCACTAACTGTTAAGAAGAACATAATTGTTGTATCATTCCAAAATATAAATTGTTTTATTTTAAAATTGGGAAATAAAGGTTATTTATTTTATAAATACAACATATGTTATAGTATGACACATTTAAATAGTGGTATTTATGAATCAAATTATAAAAACCATGTATTGGAAATAAATAACAAATCATGTTCACATGAATCATATAACACCCATATATGACATCACTATCTTGGTCAATTAAATGATAATCATTTGAAAAATCTATGTCAATATGGTTATTTATACTCTTTTGAGATAAAAATACTTGAAAGATATCATGATTGTTTATAATAAATAATGATGAAACCATCATTTGGTGGATAGGGTGAAAGGGACAGGGAGATTTTAGGACTACTACACACTGATTTGTGTGGGTCATCTCTTGTATAAGATATCGTTGGATATTCTTACATCATAACTTTTACTAATGTATTGAGTAGATATGGATTTTTCTACTTAATGAGGTATAATTCTGAGTCCTTTGATAAATTCAAAGAATTCAATAATGAAGTAGATAATCAACATGTAATGAATATAAGTAATCTTCGATTGGGTCAAGATGGTGAATATAATAACTAGGAGTATATCAAATTTTTATAGGAGTTTTGGATTCGATCATAACTCACTCCACTTTACTCACCACAATGGAATGGTGTTAGTAAAAGGAGGAAACATACATTGTTAAATAAGGAACGTTTGATGAAAATTCATGTGAATATTCCACTATCCTTTTGCAGATATTAATTAAAAACTACAACATACACACTAAATTGAGTACCAAATAAAGTGGAAAATATAATTCCCTTTAAGTTACGGAGGGGAAATAAACCCTTTTTTATACATGTGTATGGGGTTGGGTGTTTTTTGATAAAGACTTCTCAAGAAACAAATTAGTACCCAAGGGCACACAAAGTATCTTTTTGGGGTATCCTAATGGATAGAAAAGGAATAATACTTATACAAACCATCATAAAAGGATGTGGTAGTCTCCAGAAAAGAAATATTTATTGAGAAGTAAAAAAACATAAAAATTATAGTGGGAGAAACATTAACAATGATGAAATTGATGCTCAATATACACTAGAGTTGGTACAGGAATATATTCCATAGGTACCCATGGAAGAAGTGGTTCCTAAAACACATTTACGTTGTATGATTATTAGAGAGTTAAGAGAACCATGGGGAAATTATTTCATATTCAATGAAGTTGGTTACTCATTAGTGTTTGAAAATTATGAAACTCTCTCCTGGAAAGAGGTAGTAGAGTGTTTATAAATTTCAAGATCCAAAGAATACAAGAATTCTAAAATGGATTCCACGTATCAAAACCAAGTTTGGGTTTTGGTTGATGTGTTAATTTATGTAAATCCCAGAGGGTGAAAATGGGTATTAATGAGTATATTGGACAAGGAAGATAACTTAAATACCTTTAAAGAAAGGTGTCACAACCCATCCTTGGGGCCCGTGCTGTGACTACCCCAAGTCCGCCTTACATAGGATAGGGGCTGGCGACTAGTACCAATGGCATAAATCCTGACAAAAAGGGAAGGAATTGCCTTTATGAAATGTAAACACACACCCCCAGAGTACAAGTGGAAGAATACACTAAGTAAAGAAGTAAAAAGTGTGCTGAAAGTACAATGGGGCCGGAAATAAAACCCCAATGGAAAGGTACAGCTACAACTGAAAGAAAGTACAACTGAAAAGACAAACAACAGGAGGGTGTCAAGCTGCTCATGGATCGTCCTTTAGAGTTCCTACCTGAAAGGTAGGTACAGATGGACACCTCAGCTCTCCACATCCGTCTGTCACCTCCGGGTACCATCTCGTCGTGAAGTCCACCTCCGAGTACCGTCCAGCTCTACAAGCCTCAACCACGATCAGTGTTGTCTGTCGTCTACAACCAACATAACGAGGTGCGGGCATAGCCTGTGCAGTGGTGAGTATAAAAATACTCAATAGGGACACTGAGACACTCAAGGTCTCACTAAATCCAACATGGATAAACCACAAAGAAAGATCTTAACAGATAACCTTTACTTAGGTATATATCCATACATGTACCTATGTTATCAAGTAACCAATCTCAATCATGAGGAAAACAAAAAGATCATTGACCCAGCTCAAACCATGATTTTAATTATCGAAACCACAACTGCTGGAGAAACTCTTCCTCTGTCGAGTACAGTGGCCCTGTCACGACTCTAAGGCAATACTCACTAACCTTAGACAACTGAGGTACTCCTCTAGTCGAGTACCATAGGTCTGCTACCAAATATCAGGTGCTCTGTCTGCTGTGGGTCTGCCGCCAAATACCAGGCACTCTCCCCTAATAGCATATAGAGGTACTCCTCCTGTTGAGTACCACAGGTCTGCTTCCAACTACCAGGCGCTCCATCTGCCGTGGTTCTGCCACCAAATACTGGGTGCTCCGTCCACTGGGCTAATCGAGTCACTCCGAGTTGAATCAGTCAAGCATTCATCAGTTCTACAGCTACTAGGTCTCTGCACTCCATATGCTCCTCTCCAGGAGGGTCCACTCCATGAGCTACTGGTCTTTACTTCCATGTGTCACTAAGTCTCAAGTAGAAGTAACAAAAAAGACCGCATCGTCATAGGGGTCTCAACGCAACAGACGACGCGTCAATCGAACACCCGGTCTCTGAGTTATTAGCTTTTCCGTTCTAGGGGCCCGGTTGGTTTTTAAGCTAAAACCAACCCAACCATACTCCAACTGCGTCTAAACCATAGGTGTAGTAAGCCAAAAGAACCATGTCATCAAGAGGAATCCATCATAGTCGACGACACATCAATCGGACATCTGGTCCTTAAGTTATAAGTGTTTCCGGTCTGAGGACCCGGCTAGTTTGGGGTTCGAACCAACCCAGACATACCCAAAATTTTCAGAAACCTTGAGTGTAGTATTCCAAATCAACCGCCTCGATCAAAGGAATCATACACAACTGATGGTGCATTGATCGATGGTCTGTAGCTCAAGATATGTCTGTTTAACCAAAAACGGTTCGAAAATAGGGGGTCTTGGCCCGGTCCGACCCGACCCAACACCCCCTGGGTCAGCCCAAACTGGGTCGACCAGACTCAGGTCTGAGTTCGACCAGGTAGGGCGTGGCCCTCCCCGGCCCGGCTAGGGGAGGCTGGCTCAGCATGTCGGCCGAGCGTGTTGCACCGAGCAGGGGGGCCGCTGATTGATACCGGCAGCGCCCGCTCGCGCTGCCCCGCCTCCCGGACCTCGCGTGGCCACATGATTTGTCTGACCGCTACTGCGGATTTTTCCATGGCGGATTTCCTCCAGTGGCACGCCACCGCCACCGTACCGGCGTGGCGCACCGGCGGCGGCTTCCACGGACCACCGGACGCGCTCCGGTGGTCCGATTTGCCCGCCACTTGCGCCTATGGCTCCCTCGGGACCTGTTCCTCACTACGAAGGATTCTAAACACCTTTGAGGTCCCGTTTCATCGATTCCCATCAATCCTCACATAGACAAACAATCTGCGGAGTGTCGTTGTGCTGTGTTTGTACGGCTCGCGCCCTCCACTTTTGTCAGTAGAAATAGGTCGGACGACAATGATGTTCAATGACAAACAAGGTACAATTTTAATCAATTAAAAATTGAACTTAATTCCCAAAATTTCCCTCACAATCAATTATTCCCAACCCGCAAGTAAAATCATTCATGGATCAACTTGATAATGAGTTTATTCACATTCTTTGTTTTAGAAGGGAAGAATCATGGGAATATAAACATACTCAAATTGAACCCCTACCTCAAAATTGACGTTGTACGTCGAGCATCGCGGAAGATGGTGTCGTGGGGTGAGGTTGTGTAGACGACGTCGGTGTTTTCTTCCTTGTCGCGAAGAAAGAAGAGGATCGAAAACTATGGTTTCCAAGTCGTTCTTCATTAAAGGGTCGTTGTTCTTGGTTGGAGAAGAACCGTCCTTCGTTGAGGATAAATTTCTTTAAAAACACTAGAGTTCTCCCAATTCCTTCTCACAAAACAATTGCCAACCCAAATAAAATAAGGCATCTCCTTATTTTATTTAATCTTTCCATGCATTCAAAATTTAAAATTCAAACACTTAAATAATTTAATTGAAGAGTTTCAATCAATTATTATGGTGTGTGTTGGCAAGAATTAAAGAGGGAGAGAGGGGAGAGGAAGAGTTACTCAATTAAAGGGGAGTTAACAATTAAGAAGTGGGGTTTAAAAGGAGTTTAGGGAATGTGAAAGGTTGGGGTTCATGTGGGACCCACCTCACAAATATCCTCACATGGGTAGTTAGGTGATTTTGGGTCCCACCCCAACTCCCCCATGCAGGATTTAACCACATTAGATATAAAATAAAATTTTTCCACAATTTTATTCACTTCTTATTTAATCCAAAAAAATTAACTTCTCCTCCCAAGCAAATGCATTTGCGGTAAAGGTCCCCTTAAGAAATTATCAGAGTTGCGAGTTCATCGGTGCCCTCAGATTTTAATTCCGATCACCGGTTCAAAAGATAGAAAAACCCTCCCGTTCGTTTACCAAACATTCCCAAGCTAAACCTAGGAAATTGATTCTGGGCACACCGGTCCTCGGAATCAGGTGTCGTTTGAATCCATAGACTCATAAAATTACAAGGTATTTAAGAAAAAATATCCTTGAATTTTTCGAGTCTTTACATTACTCCCACCTCATGGATTTACATCCCCGTAAAGCTATAACAAAAAATAGGGAAACTAAAGAAGGTACCAAGCACGCAACTGAGCCTCCCACACCCATTTGCTCTCCTAGAGATTCTCGTGCTGCCAGCGAAAGCACACAAGAGGAATTAACCGTCCCCGTAGGACCCACTCTTGTCGATCCTCAACCATTACTGAAACCATGTGAAAGTCTCCCCTGTCATCGATATCTAGCTCTCTGTGGTCAATGATGATGGATAGGTTGTGCACACATCTCCTCAGCTGAGATACGTGGATGACGTCGTGCACCCTGTGTATCTGCGGTGGAAAGGCCTGGTGAGAAACCATCTCTCCTACCCTACTGAGGACCTTTAATGGTCTGATGAACCTCAGAGATAACTTACCTCTTCGGCCACATCTCCGTAGACCTCATCGAGGTGAGACCTGTATAAAGACGTGGTCGCCATCCTCAAACTCTAGAGGCCTCTGTTCCTTGTTTGGAACTGAAAACTCAAAAACCATGCTGCCACGAGGGTAAGGTTGGCCGACTCAATAGTGATCGGCCGCACCCTCCTATGCATGATTTTATCCTGTGCTTCCTAGGTTTCCCTTTTCTCCGACCAAGTAAAACCCATCCCATCGTTGCAGGTAAACCACAACCTTTTTTCCTAAGACAGTCAATCTGTGTATGAACTATGGTTGCCTAGTCCATACCCAAACTAACATCATAAGGCCTTGACTTTGCCACCAAGAGGTTCCTACCAAAACTCTCACCTCAAGGGTCAGATCACACCGTCTGCGTAAGCGTGATTTTTGAGTCTCCCCCCAAAGGTATCTCCAGACGTGAGGGTCAAGTCAACTGCTTTAACCGGAAACTCTAGGTCTCGAACAAGATTTTTGGAAGGAAGAAATGATTCGTATCAATGTCTGTTGTTACATTAGCTATTAGTAGACACAGACCGTACTTTGAATCATTACTAGATCCCTTGGGTCACACTCCATGACCGCATGCTGCTACTTTCTTCCCATACCTTCCTGCTCCCAAAGCCAGGCGAGGACTACAAAGGCGGGAGGTTGCAGCATGTCGAAATGTACACCACCTCAGGCTGCTCTCCCAACTCTACTTCCGCGTCTGCTACTCTGTAGATTCATCTATCCTTAACACTTCCTCTTCGTGAAACATTTTACATGCCCAAGTCTCTGAGACCGGTGCCAGTTTCCTATTTTCCTGCTACTAACCTTCACTGGTTGTATCCACTCAGCCAACGAATTCTCAACCACAAAGGCTCTATCTAGCACCCTAACATAAGTAGGAATGCAGAGGGGAAAATTGTTGACTCGTATATCCTTTAAACACACCTTTCTCAGAGGTCTGAGCTCTAATGCACTGATCGAATAGTAGTCATCAAGTACCAGTAATAATCGGTATGCCTAGATGAATACTCAGCTACCAACATGTCATCCTGTCGAAGATGTATAAGCTCTAGATAGCTTTAATCCACCTCCTCTAGCCAGTCCTCAGCCTCTGATGAGTCGGGCTCACCTCGGAACCTGAGGGGTATCTGATACTGAAACATGTGTAAGGCACTATGCCTACATGTGTCATCTACCAGTACCGTCGGTTGTAACTGCTAACCATCAGGTACTGATATAGCTGGCACGCTACCCAAAGCTACTATCTCAGGCACTGATCCATGTACCGAAGCCTCATCTCTATGCGGACCAACCTCATGGTCACTCACTCAGAAACACTAGTATCTAAGATCACCATCTGCTCTACTAGTGTCTAAACTTGGTGTAGAACTCTAGCAATCACCTCGAGCCAGTCCTGTGTTGTCTAGGAATCTATCTTTCCTTGTAACCTCGGAGGCCTCTGCTGCTAGAACTAGTGCAACACGCTCTGTTAGCATGCACCGTCCGCTAGTACGGATGTTGGCATCTGTTTCCCAACGGGTGGTGGTGCTGCTGGTACACCACCCAAAGGTACCAACATAGAAAGAGGGATCTGCACCGGACCTCGTCGCTCGGTGGGCCGTCATCGGGTACTCTCTTTGAACTCCAACTGACTGTCTTCGTGGATGTAACCTGAACATATGTGACACGGTCAAATGATTTAAACCTGGTGAGCTGACCTGGTTTCATCTGACTTAAAGAAATATTTTGGAAACCCACACGCAATCCGTGTTTTCATGCATTGAGTCGGAAATCAGTAGTCCATGTCCTGGTGTATGGATACGTCGGCCGCCGTACCAACACTGGACTCCCTAAACTGAAGACCATACTTGGTACCCTTAACACCATTGCTTCACAGAAAAGAAAAATATCATAGTCATAAGTTCTGCGGTTGAACCGACGTCCTCAGATACCAATTTGTCATGACCAGTCCTCGGGGCCCATGTCGTGACTACGCAAAGACTGCCTTCCATAGGCCAGGGGCTGGCGACTAGCACCAAAGGCATAAATCCTGAAAAAAAGGGAAGGCATTGCCTTTATGAAACATAAACACACACAACCAGGGTACAAGCGGAAGCATACACTAAGTAAAGCAGTAACAAGTGTGTTGAATGTACAAAGGGGCCTGAAATACAAGCCCAATGGAAAAGTATATCTACAACTGAAAGAAAGTAAAACTGAAAAGGCAAACAACATGAGGGTGTCAAGCTTCTCCTGGATCGTCCTCCAAAGTTCCTACATGAAGGTTAGGTACAGATGGCCACCTCAGCTCTCCACGTCCGTCTGTCACCGTTGGGTACCATCTCGTTGTGAATTCCACCTCCGGGAACCGTCCAAATCTACAAGCCTCAACCACAATCAGTGATGTCTGTCGTCTGCAACCAACACAACGAGGTTTGGGCGTAGCCCGTGCAGGGGTGAGTATAACAATACTATGTAGGGACTCCAATACCCTGAAGGTATCACTAAATCCAACAAGGATAAACCACATATAAAGATCTCAATAGATAACATTTACTTAGGTATATTCTCATACATGTACCTAAGTTATCAAGTAACCCATCTCAATCATGAAGAAAACAAAAAGATCATTGACTCAATTCAAACCAGTATTTTCATTATCGAAACCAAAACAGATGGAGAAACTCCTCCTCTGTAAAGTACATTGGCCATGTCATGACTCTGAGGCGCTACTCACTAACCTTATACTGCTGAGGTACTCCTCCTCTCGAGTATAGCGGGTCTGCTGCCAAATATCGGCTACTACGTCCGCTGTGGGTCTACATCCAAATACTGGGAGCTCTCCCCTAATAGCCTACAGAGGTACTCCTCCTGTATTGTACCCCGGGTCTACTGCCAACTACCAGGCACTCCATTCTCTATGGGTCTGCCACCAAATACCGGGCGCTCCATCCACTGGGCTAATCAAATCACTTCGAGTCGAATCGGTCAATCAGTCGCCAGGTCTACAGCTACTAGGTCTCCGCAATCCGTACGCTCGTCTCTGGGAGGGTCTGCTCTACGAGCTACTGGTCATTACTTCCAAGTGTCACGAAGTCTCACGTATAAGTAACACAAATGACCGCCTTGTCATAGGAGTCTCAACGCAACAGACGACCCGTCAATCGGACACTCGGTCTGTGAGTTATTAGTTTTTCCGTTCCAGGGGCCCGGTTGGTTTTTAAGCTAAAACCAACCCGAACATACTCCAACTACATCCAAACCTCAGGTTATGTAATCCAAAAGAATCTTCTCATCAAGAGAAATACCACATAGTCGACGGAACATCAATCAGATGTCCGGTCCTTATGTTATAAGCATTTTCGCTCCGAGGGCCCAGTTGGTTTCGGGTTCGAACCAACCCGGCTGTAACCAAACTTCATCGAAACGTTGAGTGTAATATACAGAATCAACCTTCTCGATCCAAGGAATCCTATACAACTGACATTGCATCGATCGTAGGTTCGTAGCTCAGTATATGTCTGTTTAACCGAAAACAGTCCGAAAATAGGGGGTCTTGGCCCGGACAGACCCGACCCAACACCCCCTGGGTCGGCCCAAACTGGGTCGACCCGACTCGAGTCTGGGTCTAGCCCGGTAGAGCGCGGCCCTGTCGGCCCGGTCCGCATGGCCCGCCCCAGCCCGGCTGGGGGAGGCTGGCTCGGCCAGTCGGCTGAGCGTGTTGCGCCAAGCGGGGGGGGGGGGGGGGGGGGGGGGGGGCGTGACCCCCACTGATTGATAAGGGCAGTGCCCGCTCGTGCTGCCATGCCTCCTGGATCCCACTCGGCTGCGGGATCCATTGCACCACTGCCACAGCGGGTTTCCTTCGGCGGCGCGCCGCCACCGCCGGACGCGCTCTGAAGGTCCGATTTTCCCACCGCTTGCGCCTATGGCTCTACCGGGACCCGTTCTTCACTGCGACAAATTCGTAATGCCATTTTGGTCCTGTTTCATCATCACCCATCAATCCTCACATAGACAAACAATCTGCGAATGCTCATCGGGCCATGGTTGTTCGGCCCACGCCCTCCGCGTTAGTTTGTAGCAAAAGATCAGACAACAATGATGTTCAACGATAAACAAGGTACAATTTTAATCAATTAAAAATTGAACTTAATTCCCAAAAATTCCCCCGCAAACAATTATTCACAACCCGCAAATAAAATCATTCGCGGATCAACTTGATAATGAGTTTATCTGCATTCTTTTTTTTAGAAGGGAAGAATCATGGGAATATAAACATACTCAAATTAAACCCCTACCTAAAAAATTGACATCGTACGTCGGGCGTCGCGGAAGATGGCGTCGCAGGGTGAGGTTTTGTAGACGACATCGGTGTTTCCATCCTTGTCGTGAAGATAGAAGATGATGGAAAACCATGGTTTCCGAGTCGTTATATGTTCAAGGGTCGTTGTTCTTCGTTGGAGAAGAGTTGTCCTTCGTTGAGGATGAAGTTCTTCAAAAACCCTAGAGTTCTCCCAATTCCTCCTCACACAACAATTGCCAACCCAAATAAAATAAGGCTTCTCCTTTTTTATTTAATCTTTCCATGCATTCAAAACTTAAAATTTGAACACTTAATTAATTTAATTGAAGAGGTTCAATCAATTAATTATGGTGTGTGTTGGCAATAATTAAAGAGGGAGTTAGGGGAGAGGAAGATTTACTCAATTAAAGGTGAGTTAACAATTAATAAGGGGGGTTTAAAAAGAGTTTAGAGAATGTGAAAGGTTGGGGCTCATGTGGGCCCCACCTCACAAATATCCTCACATGGGTAGTTAGGTGATTATTGGTCCCACCCCAACTCCCCCATGTAGGATTTAACCACATTAGATATAAAATAAAATTGTTCCACAATTTTATTCACTTTTTATTTTATCCACAAAATTTAACACATTCTCCTGTGCAAACGCATCTGTGGTAAAGGTCCCCTTATGAAATCACTGGCATTGAGAGTTCATCAGTTCCCTCGGATTTAAATTATGATCACCGGTTCAAAAGATTGAAAAACTCGCTCATTTGTTTACTGAACGTACCCGAGCTAAACTTCATAAATTGATTCTGAGCACACCAAGCCTCGGAATCAGGTGCCGTCAGAAGCCACAGACTCATAATATTACATGGTATTTAAGAAAAAAATTTCCATCAAATTTTTGGGACATTAAATTACTCCCACCTCTGGTCTTTACGTCCCCGTAAAGCTACAACAAAATCTAGGGAAACTAAAGGAGGTACTGAGCACACAACTGAGCTTCCCGCTCCCATGTACTCTGCTAGAGATTCCAATACTGCCAGTGAAAGCTCAAAAGAGGAATCGACCATTCCCATAGGGCCCACTCCTGTCGATCCTCAACCTTTACTGCAACCCTGTGAAAGTCGTCCCTGTCATCGATATCCAGCACTCTGTGGTCAATGATAACGGATAGGTCGTGCACACATCTCCATAACTGAGATAGATGGATGAAGTCGTGCACCCGGTGCATATTAGGTGGAAAGGCTATTCGGTAAAATATCTTGCCTACCCTACTGAGGACCTAGAAGGGTCTGATGAACCTTGAAGATAACTTGCCACTTTGGCCACATCTTCGTAGACCTTGTTGAGGTGAGACTCGTATAAATACGTGGTCGCCATTCTCGAACTCTAGAGGCCTCCATTACCTATTTGGAACTGAAAACTCAAAACTCGTGCTGCCGCGAGGGTAAGGTTGGCCGACTCAAGAGTTATCGACTGCACCCTCCTATATATGAGTTTATCATGTGCTGCATGGGTTTCCCTTTTTTCTGACCAAGGAAACCCCATCCCATCGTTGTAGGTAAACCAAAAACTTTTTCCCTAATATATTCAATCTGTGTATGAACTGTGGTTGAATAGTCCATACCCAAACTGACGTTGTAAGGCCTCGATGCTTCCACCAAGAGGTTCCAAACGAAACTCTCGCCTCAAGTGTTAGATCACACCGTTAGCGTAAGAGTGATTATCGAGTCTCCTCCCAAAGGTATTTCCAGACATGAGGGTCAAGTCAACGACTTTAACCGGAAACTCGAGGTCTGGGACAGGATTCGTGGAAGGAAGAAATGATTTGTATTAATGTCTGTTGTTACGACAGCTAGTAGTAGACATAGATCATACTTCGAATCATTCCTAGAGCCCTTGGGTCACACTCCTTGACCGCATGCAGCTACTCTCTTCCCCTACCCTCCTGCTCCTTGAGCCAGGTGAGGACTAAAAATGTAGGTGGTTGTAACATGTTGAAATGTACACCACCTCATGTTGCTCTCCCAACTATGATTCCATGTATGCTACTCTACAAATTCATCTGTCCTTAACACTTCCTCTTCTTGAAACATTTTACATGCCCAAGTCTCTGAGAATGGCGTCAGTTTCCTTTTTTCCCACTGCTAACCTTCACCGGTTGTATCCACTCAGCCAAAGAATTATCAACCACAATGGTTCTCTCTAGCAACCTAACATAAGTATGAATTCATAGAGGAAAATTGATGGCTTAGATATCCTTTAAACACACCTCGCTCTGAGGTCCAAGCTCTAAAGAATTGATCAAATCATAGTCATCAAGTACCAGTAATGATTGGTACCCCTCGATGAATACTCAGCTACCAACATGTCATCCTGCCGAAGCTGTGTAAGCTCTTGAAAGCACTTAGCCACCTCCTAAAACCAGTCCTAAGCTACCTATGAGTCAGTCTCACCTCGGAACCTGAGGGGGATCTGATGTTGAAACACGTGTAAGGCACTATGCCTATATGTGTCATCTACCAGTACCGCTGGTTGTAACTGCTGACCATCGGGAACTGATATAGCTGGAACACTACCCAAAGGTACTATCTCAAGCATCGATCCACGTACCGAATCCTCATATCTAAGCGGACCAACCTCATGTTCACTCACTGGGAAACACTAGTAGCTAAGATCACCATCTTCTCTACTAGTGTCTAAACTAGATGTAGAACTCTAGAAATTGCCTCCAGCCAGTCCTCTGATGTCGGGCAATCTGTCTCGCCTTGTAACCTTAGAGGCCTCTACTACTGTAACTAGTGCAAGGCACTCTATTAGCGTGCACTGTCTGCTAGTACAGCTTGTGGAATCTGTTTCCCAACGGGTGGTGGTGCTGCTGGTACACCACCCGAAGGTTCCAACATAGCAAGAGGGCACTACACCAGACCTCATTGCTCGATGGGCCGTCATCAGATACTCTCTCAGAACTCCAACTGACTGTCTGCATGGAGGCATCCTGAACAGATGCGACATGGTCAAATGATTTAAACCTGGTGAGGTGACCTGGTTTGAGCTGACTTAACAGAAAACTTTTGGAAACTCACACGCAATTAGTGTTTTCATGCACTGAGTCATAAATCAGAAGTCAAGGTCCTCATGTATTGATATGTCAGCCCCCGCCCCAACACTGGACTCCCATAACTGAAGACCATACTCGGTAACCTTAACATTATTTCTTCACAGAAAAGAAAAATATTAGAGTCATAAGTTCTGCGGTAGAATTGACGTCCTCTGATTCCAATTTTTCACGACCTGTCCTCAGAGCCTGTGTCGTGACTACCCCAATCCCGCCTTCCATTGGCCAGTGGCTAGCGACTAGCACTAAAGGCATAAATCCCAGCAAAAAGGGAAGGAATTGACTTTATGAAACGTAAACAAACACAACCAAAGAGCAAGCAGAATCATAAACTACGTAAAGAAGTAACAAGTATGATGAAGGTACAAAGGGGCTCGAAATACAATCCCAACATAAAGGTACAGCTAAAACTGGACGAAAGTACAACTGAAAAGGCAAACAGCAGGAGGGTGTCAAGATGCTCATGGATCATCCTCCAGAGTTCCTTCCTGAGGGGTAGGTACAGATGGCCACCTCAGCTCTCCACATCCATCTGTCACCTCCAGGTACAGTGTCGTCGTGAAGTCCACCTCCAAGTACTGTCTAGCTCTACAAGCCTCAACCATGATCAGTGGTGTCCATCGTCTGCAACCAACACAACGAGGTGCAGGCATAGCCCATACAGCGGTAGGTATAATAATACTCAGTAGGGACCCCGAGACTCTCATAGTCTCACTAAATCCAACAATGTTAAACCACAAATAAATATATCAACAGATAACCTTTACATAGGTATATGCCCATACATGTACCTATGTTATCACGTATCTCATCTCAATCATGAGGAAAACACAAAGAACATTGACTCAGCTCAAACCAGAATTTTCATTATCGAAACCACAACAGCTGGAGAAACTCCTCCTCTGTCAAGTACAGTGGCCCTGTCATGACTCCAAGGTGCTACTCACTAACATTAGACTACTGAGGTACTCCTCCTGTCGATTACCACGGGTCTGCTGCAAAATATCGGGCGCTCCGTCCGCTGTGGGTCTACAACAAAATACTGAGCACTCTCCCCTAATAGCCTACAGAGGTACTCCTCTTGTCGAGTGTGGTGGGTCTGTTATCAACTACTAGGAGCTCCCTCCATTGTAGGCCTGCGGCCAAATACCGGGCGCTCGGTCCAATGTGGAAATCAAATCACTCTGAGTCGAATCAGTCAAGCAGTCGTCAGGTCTACATCTACTAGGTCTTCGCACTCCGTATGCTCATCTCCGGAAGTGTCCGCTCCACGATCTACTGGTCTTTACTTCCATGTGTCACGATGTCTCACGTAGAAGTAACACAAATGACCTCCTCGACCTAGGGGTCTCAACGCAACAGATTGTGCGTCAATCAGACACCCGGTCGGTGAGTTATTAGTGTTTCTGTTCTAGGGGCCCGGTTGGTTTTTAAGCGAAATCCAACCCGACCATACTCCAGCTGCATCAAAACCTCAATTCAAGTAAGCCAAAAGAACTATCTCATCAAGATGAATCCTATATAGTCAACGGCACATCAATCAGACATCTGGTCCTTAAGTTATAAGTGTTTCCGCTCCGAGGGCCCGATTGGTTTCAGGTTCGAACCATCATGGCCATACCCAAACTTCGCTGAAACCTTGAGTTTAATATACTGAATCGACTATCTCGATCCAATGAATCCTACTCAATTGGAAGTGCGTCGATCGAGGGTTCGTAGCTCTGGATATTTTAGTTTAACCGAAAACGGTCCGAAAATATAGGGTCCTGGCCCGGTCCGACCCAACACCCCCTGGGTCGGCCCGAACCGGGTTGACCCAACTCAAGTCTGAGTCTAGCCTGGTAGGGCGCGGCATGGCCCGGCCGGCGCGGTCCGCCCCAACTAGCGTGGCCCGGTCCACATGGCCCACCCCGTCCGGCCAGGGGAGGCTGGCTCGGCCAGTCGGTCGAGCATATTGCACCGAGCGGGGGGGGGGGGGGTGCAACCCCCGCTGATTGATACTGGCGGTGCCTGCTCACGCCGCCCCACCACCTAGATCCCACACGACCACGGGATCTGTCGCACCTCTGATGCATCTGTTGCCGCAGCGGGTTTCCTCTGGCAGTGCGCCGCCGCCGCCAGACGTGCTCTGGTGGTCCGATTTACCCGCTGCTTGTGCCAATGGCTCTCCCGACACCCGTTCTTCACTACTACAGCTTCCAAACGCCTTTGTGATATCATTTCATCATCTCCCATCAATCCGCACATAGATAAACAATATACAGGGGGTCGTCGGGCCGTGCTTGTTCGGCCTGCACCCTTCGCGTTAGTCGGTAGCAATAGGTCGGACAACAATGATGTTCAACGAAAAACAAAGAACAATTTTAATCAATTTAAAATTGAACTTAATTCCCAACAATTCCCCCGCAAACAATTATTCCCAACCCGCAGATAAAATCATTTGCGGATCAACTTTATAATGAGTTGATCCACATTCTTTTTTTAGAAGGGAAGAATCATGGGAATATAAACATACTCAAATTAAACCCCTACCTCAAAAATTCACGTCGTACATTAGGCCTCACAGAAGACGGTGTCGCGTGGTGAGGTTTCGTAGACGACGTCAGTGTTTCCTTCCTTTTCGTGAAGATAAAAGAGGATGGAATATCGTGGTTGCTGAGTCATTCTACATTGAAGGGTCATTGTTCTTCATCGAAGAAGAATCGTCCTTCATTGAGGATGAAGTTCTTCAAAACTCCAGAGTTTATCCAATTTCCCCTCACACAAAAATTTCCAACCCAAATAAATTAAGGATTCTCCTTATTTTATTTATTCTTGCCGTGCACTAAAAATTCAAAATTCAAACACTTAATTAATTTAATTAAAAAGGTTAAATCAATTAATTATGGTGTGTTTTGGCAAGAATTAAAGAGGGAGAGATGGGAGAGGAAGATTTACTCAATTAAAGGGGAGTTAAAAATTAAGAAGGGGGGTTTAAAAGGAGTTTAGGGAATGTGAAAGGTTGGGGCTTGTGTGGGCCCCACCTCACAAATATCCTCACATGGGTAGTTAGGTGCTTATGGTTCCCACCCCAACTCCCCCTATAGGATTTAACCACATTAGATATAAAATAAAATTGTTCCACAATTTTATTCACTTCTTATTTAATCCACAAAATTAATCTTCTCCTCCCATGAAAACGCATCTGCAGTAAAGGTCCCATTAAGTAATTACCGGCTTTGCGAGTTAATTGGTTCCCTCACATTTCAATTCCGAGCACCATTTCAAAAGATAGAAAACCCTGCTCATTCTTTTACTGAATGCACCCAAGCTAAACTTCAGAAATTTATTCCTGGCACACCGGGCCTCGGAATCAGGTGCCGTTAGAAGCCACAGACTCATAAAATTCCAAGTTATTTAAGAAAAAAAATTTCCTTTAAATTTACAGGTCATTAAAAAATTCTAGTGAATAAAGGGTTTAAACAGCTTTAGGTAATTTACTATGATGAAAACTTTTCACCCATTACCATGATTAAATCCATTATAATTCAAATTTCTATAGCATCTTACCATGACATTGTAATTTGGAAAATGGATTTTAGAATAGATTTTCTTAATGGGAAGCCTTAGGAAGATGTCTACATGACACAACCATAAGGGTTTCTAACTCCATGTGATGCCAAAAAGATTTTCAATTTGCATAAATCCATTTATAGATTGAAGTATGTATCTAGGTCATTGACCATTTGATTCAATAATTCTATAAAAGAATTTTAATTCATTAATAATTAATTTGAACCATGTATTTTACAAGAGGTTTAATGGGAATGTGTTCGTTATCCTACTAGTATATGTAAATCAAATATTACTTATTGAAAACAATATATCGGTATTATAGTCTATTAATGAATGGTTATAAAAGAGTTTCTCTAGGAATGAATTAGGTGAAGCATCCTATATTCTAAGGATCAATATCATTAGTGATTGATCTAAGAGGATTATTAGACTAATTCAATGTGTTGGGACCATGTTGGATGGAGAAGTGGATTGTTGTATTTTGTTGTCAAAATGGGGATAATTAAATTCAATTTGTAAAATACTTGAAAAACCAAATGATACAATGTTGATTTGTATTTTCCAAATATCATATTTTTGGAGAAAATGTGATAGAAACCTCATCATGGAAAGGGGAATAAAAGGTGTTGTCAGTCGTATTCCGTTTTTATTGGAATGAAATATGCTATTGGATGATAGGGAAGTTTCAGTACTTTACGTTGAAAATATGTTGATGATAAAGGTGTTTGATAAAAAATATATATCATAGTAGATATGATTCATGATGAATGAATTTTTTTTTGAATGTACTAGATGAAAATTAATCATCATTGGTGCTCTTGCAAAAGCATATTTTAAGGTGGCATCGTTTCCCAGTGTTTTCCATATTCTTGTGGCTCAAAATTGGGAGATGGAGAAATGTGATTTTGGTAAAGAATGATTTGCACTAGTTTGAAGATGTCTTGGTATGTTACACAAAAGGCATGATTGAAAGTAAAAACATCGAAAAATGTAAAAGTCATGAAGTGCATGAAATATTCAAGGAGTGCATGAAAGATGAAGGTGGTGTAAAATATACTTAAGTGCCCGATGCGACATCAAATGGGGTTTTACACAATGTGTTAGGATCTTGCGTGATGCGGTAGGGTTTTTGTGCACAGGGGTTTGTGATGCCTATAAATAAATGGTGATCCCCTCACATTTGAGGAGATCGACACTTAGAGAAATCCACAGCTCTGAAGTACAGAAGAATTTTATGTAAAGGGAGTTGCGTGAAAGAAATAGAATTGTGCCTATGAAGGAGAGGTTTCTTGCAAGAAGAGAGTTTCATGAAAGATTGACGATATGCGCAAGATCTATTTTTCTACAAAAGCCAAATATTTCACAAGAGGCATAAAATTTTCATGCAAGAAACCTAAAAGGGTGTGTGAAATATTTGAGTTCAGTACAAGAATTAATTTGTGTGCAAGGTAGTTCTTACCACCTTTTGGGTTAAAAGGAGAAGATTTGTTTTGAAAGATCAAACTGTGAAAGTTGATCAAGAAGTGCTAAAACTATATGTTTTCCCTATTTGTGCTAAGAGGTTGAACACGTACATGAGTATTGTTTTCTAATTTATACATGTGTGTAAGGGTATATTCTACTCATAGTATTCCACATCAAACGATTGTTTTCTGGTGTATTGTGTGGTATTATATTATTTTCGTACCATACTACG
This sequence comes from Viscum album, assembly GCA_963277665.1. NCBI lineage: Eukaryota > Viridiplantae > Streptophyta > Magnoliopsida > Santalales > Viscaceae > Viscum > Viscum album. The sequence continues at coordinate 490,500,857 of OY728140.1, read as the reverse complement.
GACATAGCTACTCTTGTTGAGTAGTGAACCTTGTAAATCTTGTCTTCCTATGTTTGTGTGAATTAATTATGGAATGAACTATTTAATAGGAGTATAAGGTTGTTTCAAAAAGAAAGGAAACATAAAAGAAAAAGATATCCCTGATTCACCCCCTCCCCCTCTCTGTGATACTTTGATCATGGATAGGTAACTTCAATTGGTATCTGAGTGACATGTTCCCTTCATTTTTTATTTGATTAAGTGTTGAAGAGATGTTATGATAGAAAATATGAATTTTGTGAATAGTAAGGGGATTCTGATATTTGATGGGAATAATTATTATACCTAGAAAGATAGAACAATTCCTTATCTTTTGTATTTGGGGTATGAAGTTCTTGAAGCAACAAGAGGTGTATTTCATGCTATTTATTGCAAGGTTCCTATTACACCTATTGATATGAATAATCTTGAGAATTATAGAAGGGATAAAAATTCATTACTCTTATATGTTTATGAGAGTGATTTTTTAAGAGTGAAAGGTGTCACTATAGCTAAAGGAATTTGGGATAAGATGAAGAACATCTATGAAGGAAATATAAAAGGGAAGAAAGAAAAACTACAAATCTGTAGGGTGAAGTATGAAGACTTGAAAATGGGAGAGTCTTAATCTTTGGGGGAATTCTTTACTAGGTTAAATGATATTTTCAGTACAATTATATGTCTTGGTGAAAATTTGGAGGATTATACAGTTTTTGAAAAGATCTTGAGAATTATGCCCGACAATTTTGATGCTAATGTTTCATATTTGGAAGATAGATGCCCTGAAACACTATCCCTGGAAAATTGTCTTAGTTCTCTCATCACTTATAAAATGATAAGTGAGAAGAATATGAAGAGAAAAACAAAACCAGATGAAGAAATGTATTTCAAGGCTGCTAAGAAATAGAAGTCAAAAAATATTTTCATTGAAGATGAATCTGGTTAATATGATTCTGAAGATGAGGTATGTAAAACTTTTAATGAAATTTTATCCCTTTTTTTCAAAGAATGTGAAATGAGGTACGGGGAAATACAAGAGGAAACTTACCATAAAATGTTTTGAATGTGGAGTTGTTGGCCACTTTGCAACGAATTTCCCTCAAAAAGGGAAATATTAAGATAGTAATGAAGAATATATATTTCCAAGAAGGTCATGGAAGAAATAGAGTGATAAATATAAATATTCTGCAATAGGGAAAGATAAAATTTTCTTAAAATCCAAAAGAATAATTCTTTTGTCCAAAGATGAAGAAGAGTATAGTGAAGTAGAATCCTAAAAAAAACTTTTTCTAATTAATATATTGATAATACCTTTGTTGTAGTTTTGAATAATGAAGATTATGGAATCATCAGTTCTGAAGAAGAAGAAACTGAACATTAATATCATCTGAAAGAATAGTTGAAAGAATGTTTGAGAAAGATCAGAAGGATTGAGAAAGAAAATAGGATGTTGATAAATGATGATTCCTCATTAAAAAACCTAGAAAGTTTTCCTGAAGATAAATTCAATTTGGAAAATGAGATTGATGATCTAAATAATTCTCTTGAGAGTGAAAATAATCGTAATGAACATCTTGAAGTAAAGCTGAAGCCAAAATGAGAAGAGTTGGAACATGTCCAACTAAAACTTTCTAAAGATGAATAAAGGAATATATGTTTCAAAAAATCTATCTCAAAAGTGATTGAATGTTCTAGTAATAATGAACCAAATAAGGATCAACAAAATTTACCTTCAAAGGTTGATAAGAAAGATGGAACTCATTATAATAAGAACAAAGCTGGAAAGTCTATATATGTATCCAAAGTTAGAAATGAAGAAAAATCAGAAGTATCAAAAAATACTGATTCCAAAATTATTTCTACTACTTATGGTTCAGATAATTCTATTTAAAAATATGAGCTGAAAATTAAAGTTACAATTGAAAACAGGAAGTATAATGGTCAGCAATGTTCTTTTAAGAAGAGTGTTGAGAAGCATGTTTAGTCATATAGTGAGTATGGATGTTTCAGAGGGAAATATTCATTTTATGGATATTTTTTGTATTGTGGTGGAATTGTACACATGGAAAATTTGTGTTGGTTTAACCAATAACATTACTAAAATTCCACAAGTTATGGAAGACAATGTTTGAGGGGGAGTCAAACCTCTCAAAAGAAGAAGTATGAGAATGAAGTTCATAATAAATCTGAGAAGGCTGGTGTGAAAGTTGAAAAGAGGTTCGAAAAATTGGAAACTATTTTTGAAATATGTAAATATCCTATAAAACATACTAAGGGATGTCTTGTTTTGTTCCCAGCACAACAAAAGGTTTTTAACAAATCTCAGAAGCTGGATATGAAGAATGAAAAGGAAGAACAAAAAACACTTGTTATAGAAACTTCTTTGAAAGCTACAAAAGGATAATATCATTGGATTCTTCATAGTGGGTGTTATTCTCATATTATAGGAGACCTAATGTTTTTTGAGAATGTGATAAACTTTAAAAAATGAACAGTAAAATTTGGATATGATAAATCTCTAAGAATCAAAGGTGTTGGATCAGCTATCATTGGGAAAAAAAGATGAAATCAAGGAAAAAATTATTTGTTGATGGGCTAAAAAACAATTTTTTTAGTGTTTCATAACTCTATGATGAGAAAAAAAATGTTATGTTTAGAAAATATTGGTTTTTTGTGAAAAGTTAAGATGATAGAAAGGTAGTTACAAGAGGCCAACGTACAAAAAGGAACTTGTTCTAATTTGGTTAAGTATAGAACACTTGTTACATGGGTATGGTGGGTGAAAATTATTTATGGCCTAAAATGCTAGGAAATATGTTTCAGAGAAACATTTGAATGTTATTAATGCGAGATAGTGTCTGAGATATGCCTGATTTATCAAGAAGAACATATTTTTTCAGCACTATATGTGAGAAAGGGATGATTACAAACTCTACACATAAGAGAGTTGAAATTTGTTTGAAACAACCCCTAGAACATATACATTCTGATATTTGTGGTCCAATGATCATGAAATAAACAAATGTAGATAAGTACTTCATCACTTTAATTAATGACTTTACTCACATTACTTGTGTTATGTACATGGGACATAAGTTAGATGCTCAAAAAATGTTTTAGAGTTTCTAGAGGAAAACAGATAAAGAATGTGAGTATTTAGTGAAGAAGTTGAGAAATGATAATTGTATAGATTATAAGAATTCATAGTTTGAAAACTATATTTATAAGCATGGAATTCGGCATGAGTTCAATTCACCAAATACACCCCCAACAATATGGGGTTGCTGAAAGAAAGAAAAGAATCCTGGTTGAAATGGGACCAACTGTGTTTCTTGAACATTGTCTATATCATTACTATTGGAGTCAAGCCATGAGTAATGTTCTGTACATTCAAAATCGATGTTTCTATAAACCAAGTTCATATATGACTCCATATGAAATGTTTTATATAAAAACTCCAAGTTTGAAATACTTAAGAGTGTTTGGGATTCCGTGCATTATAAAAACGAAAGGTGGAATCCTTGAAAATATTGAGGAAAGAGGATATGATAGAATTTTTATTGGTTATGCTTTAGAAGGAATAGGATATAGATGTCTCAACAATGAAATATAAAGAATTATTAATTCTATAGATGTGAAAGTTGTTGAAAATGTTGAGAAAAAAAAGCTATCATATGCTGATGTGGAAGTTGAGCAGGATGGAGAATATTTTGTTACCAATTCTGATAATGTTGCATATTATGTTAATCCTACTCAACAATAGGAATCAGACTCAGCAATCTCAAGAGATGAGGATGAAATTCAAACATCTCATCCAAGACTGAGGAAGAAAGTGGAGACTCATAATATTTTTGGTGATCAACATCAGAGGGTTCAAACAAGAATGACAACAAATGATGTTGCACATACTTCATTGTATTCAAAAGTGGATACAAATGTTGTGAATGAAGACATTGAGCATCAATAATGGGTTCCAGAAATTAATGAGAATCTTAATCAGATAGAGAATAATGATACTTGGAAACTCGTACCCAAAAAGGATAGCAAAAAATTTATTGGTACAAAATGGTTTTTTCGGAACAAGATGAATAAAGAAGGTGAAGTGATAAGGAACAAAAAATATTAGTGTGAAAAGGTTTTTCATAGATTGAAGGTGTTGATTTTGATGATGCATTTTATCCAGTTTCTAGATTGGAAAAAAATAGAATATTTCTTGTCATTTCTGCCCAATGAGGCTAGAATATGTTTCCAATGGATGTAAAGTCCGCAATTATTAATGGGAATCTTGATAAAGAAGTTTACATAGAACAACCTTGTGTCTCTGTTGTTGGGAAAGATGAAATTCAGGTGTGAATGTTAAATAAATACCTTTATGGGCTAAAAAATATCCGAGAGCATGGTATTCTAAGTTGAATACGTACTTTAGGAAGGTGACTTTCAAGAAAGGAAGAGTTGACAGCAATCTTCACAACAAGGAATGTCAGGAGTTCTCTCTAACCAAAATTGTTTATAATTTCTTGGGTTACAAATCTTACACAAGAATAGACACATTTTTCATTCTCAAGAAAATTATGAGAAGGAACTGTTGAAGAAGTTTGGATTGGAAGCTTCAACAGCAGTCTCCACAACAATTTCAATGGGAACCATGTTTTATAAAGATGGAGAAGGCAAGATAGTTTATTAGATAGTGTTTTGAATTCTGATTGGAATTCTATTATATTTGACTACCTCAAGACCCGATATCATATATGTTATCACCTTATGTGAAATATTTCAGTGTGAACCTAAAAAATAAAATTTTATTTTTGGAAAATGAATTCTTATATATATTAAAGGCACAATGAAATTTGGAATCAGGTGTGATGGCTCAGAAAATATTGATCTGTTATGGTATTTACATGTGGATTGAGCAAAAAATGTTGATGATAGAATATCCACATCAAGTGGAGTTTTCTTTCTGTGTAAAGGTTTTGTTAGTTAGAATACAATGAAATAGAATTTATTAACTCTTAGCATAGATGAAACTGAGTATGTTGCTACTACACAAGATGTTAGCCAACTCATGTGGATGATGACTCAGTTGGATGATCTAATTGTTGACGTAAAGCTACTCTGGCTCTTTGGATGTGATAATCAGAGTGCAATCAATCTTATAAGGAATCTGGTACAACATTCTTGTTCAAAACAAATTGACATAATGTACCACTTCATCAAAGAACCGGTGAAGAATAATGAATTGAGGATGCAGTATATTCATAAATCGGAACAAGTTGCTGACATATTCAGAACACCTTTACTTAAGGAACCATTTTCTAAATTGAGTTTGAACATGGTTTTCCAACCTCTTTCTCATCAAGATAGATGTACATGTATTTATACCCTCTTTCATATTACCTTTGGATAGTGATTTCAAGGGTATAGTTGGTTCATAAATCTATTCTAATGATTTCATATATAAAGAGGGAGTTGTGGGTATGCTGTGAATCTAACATGTAAGTGTGTGAACTATTCTAACTGTTTGTTGGAGTGGTTATACGAAATAAAAATTTTGTATCCATGAATGTTGAGGGAGTGGAGAAATATATGGAAGAATTTTGGGTAAGAAGTCTTGGAAGAAATATGTTTATGTTTTACAGATGGCATAGGAAGAAATGCTGAATAGATTTCAAAGTCACTGCATTTGGACAATAAGGTTTTGGTATTAATAATTATTGTTTCCTACAATGAATTAGCTCGTGTAGGCTTAGAATTTTTTATAAGTAGTCTATTTCATGGGGTTACAATGTTTAGTGATTTATGAATCTTGGTTGAGAACAAAATATGAAGGGGGAGATTGTTGAGACCAAGTTAGATGAAGAAGTGGATTGTTGTATTTTGTTATCAAAAAGGGGATAAATCAGTTCACTTTGTAAAAGCCATGAAAAAACAGACGATGATTTTCTAATTTTTATTTTCCAAATATCATAATTTTGGAGAACTTCTTATGAAATACTCATCAAGGAAAGGGATAGAAATAGTGATTCTGGTCATATTCAGTTTTGATTGGAAGGAAATATTCTAGTGGAAGATAGGGAAGTTTCGGTACATTCTGTTGAAAATATGATGATGTTATAGGTGCTCGATCAAAGACTACATATCATGATAGATATGGATCATGGTGAAAGTACTTGTTTGTTAAATATTCCAGATCAAAATTAATCATCATTTGAGTTCTTTCCAAAGCATATTTTAAGGTGTTGTTGTTTCCCAATGCTTTTCAAATTTTTGGGGATGAAAATTGAGAGATGGAGAAATGTTATTTCAATAAACAATGATGTGTTCAAGTTTGAATATGGATTGGTATGTTTCTTGCAAGGAATTCTTCGAGGTCAGAACATAAAAAAATAGAAAATTCATGAAGTGAACCAAATATTCAATATGTTCTTGAAATAAGAGGGTGGCATGAAAGAGACTTACATTCCCAATGTGACGTCAATTGGGGTTTTGCGCGACGCGACAGGATCTTGTGTGACACATCATGGTTTTTTTCACACAGCGGTCAGTGATGCCTATAAATAAGAGGTGACCCCCTCTTATTTGAGGAGATCAAAACTTATTGAAATCAAGATCTCTGAAGCGTGGAATAATTTTATGTAAAGGGAGTTGCACGAAATAAATTGAGTGGCACGTAAGAATGAGTTGTAGCGCACAAGAAGAGAGTTGCATGGGAGATTGAAGTTGTGCGCAAGAGTTGTTTTGCTATAGAAGTCAAATCTTTTGTGATTGGAATAAATGTTTCATGAAAGAAACCTAAAATGGTGCACATAAGATTTGAGTTCAGCACACTAAGTAAGTTGTGTGAATGTTAGTTCTATCCAGCTTCTAGGTAGGAAATAGAAGAATTGTTTTTAAAGATAAAACTATGAAAGCTGATCAAGAAGCACTGAAACTTTATTTTTTCCCAATTTGGGCTAAGATATTTCACACATTCTTGAGGATTGTTTTCCAAGTGATACATGAGTGTATGGGCATATCCTACTCATTTTATTCCACATCAAAGGATTATTTTCTAGTGTATTGGGTGGTACTAGATTATTTATTTACCATACCAACGAAGTAGCTACTCTTGTTGAGTAGTGAACTTTGTAAATCATATGTTCCTATGGTTGTGTGAATTCAGTAGGGAAATAACTATTTAAAAGGAGGTGAATATTGTTTCAAAAAGAAAGGAAACATTAAAGAAAAAGATATCACAGATTCACCTCCTCCCCCTCTTAGTGGTACATAGATCCTGACTGGGTAACTTCACAAGGTACATAAATTTAAAAAACTATAAAGAGATTTATTATGGAATGATCCAATGGGGGATTGGTTCCAATGTCACATGGTATACATATTTCTAAGAAAACGTGATCTCATGAATAATATAGGGAATAAATATTGAGTAAGATCCTATATGGTTTAGCAATATGATCAATCATGTATGCCATGTTCTATATAAGACTTGATGTCTCCTCTGTATTGAGCACGGTAGGTAGATATCAAGAAAATACAAGAGAATGGAATTGGTCTACCATTAAGACTATCCTTATGTATTTGAGAATAACTAAGGATATATTATGTGTGTATGGAGGAGATGAGGTGATGGACATCAGGGGTTGAAGAGTTTAAAGTAGCCCCTTTTAGTTTATTCTATAGTGGATTCCGAGTATATAGTGGCTTATATTGAATTCAAGGAATCAATTTGGATATAAAAAATTTTCAAGGATATTGATGTTTTACCTAGAATTAAATACCCTATCACATTGTATTGGGATAATACTATATTAGTGAATCTTGCAAAATAGATAAGGTCACAACAATGGAAAAAGAACATACTACAGTAGTATCACCTCCTCAGGTATTTTTCTAATATGGTTGAACTTTTAATAACTAGAGTTTCAATAGAAGAAATGTTTTTGGAACCCTTGACTAAAGTCCTATATCAATAGAAGCATGAGTATCATGTGAGATTTATCAGACTAAAGTTTGTTAGTAGTTGGATCCAGTGCAAGTGGGATTCAATTAGATTTGGTTCCCTAAAACCAACATCTATTTATTTTATGATAACATGTATTCATTACATTGAATAGTAATAAAATCCTTATCATATCATGACAATTCTTATGCATGACATAGGAGGTGATAATGTTATAAGAGTAGTTGTCATACATAAAGGTTATAGTAGTTCCCCACTGTAATGAGAACCTAGAAGTGCCACGAAAGTATTCTTAAATATATATTCTACAGCTAGATGACATCATTTTACAGACACAAATGATATAGGCTATCATGGGTGGAGACTCATAAGACATTGAGGAACCTTCTCATTGTGTATTCTTTTAGTAATACCTAGTGTAGGGTATTATGATAACAAGGCCCACATGTAAGAAATCCACATTTATATATGTCATTGGATATTCCTATTTTTCGAAAATTACATTGATCCCTAGACTTTAATATTTTTATTAATGAGTATTATAAGTCATGTAATTTGATGTATTGATGAAAATTGTAAGGAAATATGCTCGTGGTGAGGTGGGTTATGTCATGTTCATTGTGAGTAATATTTCATTAATGAATAATGTGAGAAAGGATTTTCCCTTCCATTATTTAGAAGAAGATGATATCTTAATCCCTTTGATGAAAATAATATAGAATAAATAAATCCAGGGCCATGGTGTTTAATAGGAAGTTTAAATATCCAAAAAAAAAGAAAGAGGCATTGAACACATAGGTTGATGGCACCAGCATATAGCCTGATTGATTATATATTTTGTGATAAAGAGATTATATTACTTAGTAAGTGTCAGTATGAGGTATTATGTCATTATAGCATTAACTTCTTTCAATATGGGTGTCTTTCAGGTAAAATCCTAGAAATTTCTAAGTGATTAATAAATGAATTTAAATAAATTAAGAAATATCTTTTATAAAACAAAGTAATTATTTTGATCAAAATAAAATTTTGTTATAAGTCATTTAAATTGTTTAAAACTATAAAAAAATAATTAAATTTAACATCATAATTTTTTTAAATGTGATAAATTTTTATTTAAAATTATTTTAATATAAAAATACTTATTATTTTTTTTGAAAATAATTTTTTGAGTACATAAAATTTATTTATAAAGATTTTAGAAGGAAAATAATTTTAAAAGAAATATATTATTTGATTTACTTATGACAAAGAAAATAAGAAAAAAGTATTTATTATTTGAATATTATTATTTATAATAAATAAGAATTTAGTATATTTAAATTAATAATTTAAATATATATATATATATATATGAAGAATACATATTAATAAAATTTCATAGAAAACAAAAGTGATAATCTTCAAATATAATTTATTTATATTTAATGACAATATAATTCTAAAAATACATGTTAATATTATTTTGAATTATAATATTTAAATAATTAATATTTCATTTTAAACTTTAATTATGTTAAAGAAACTAAAATAAAAAAAAATAATAAAACATAAATCAAAATTAAAAAGGGATATTGAGAAGGTGGATGAAGGTGGATCCCTTCCTTTTCAAGGAGACCCGAGTGGATCTCAGGTTGGAGTTAAGGGCACAAGGGGATATCAAGGTGTGGGTTTTATCTTCAGGATGAATCAAAGGCGATACTAGTTTCATCGAGGCCAATCGCAGCAAACCCAATTGATGTTAGAGGGTGAATCGAGTTCAGATGGGGGTTTTGACGGTCGAATGAAGTCTGAGCGTATATCTAGGGTTAAAAAAATTCTAGGAATGGATTGGTTCAAAGCTACAAAAATGTTTAAAATATATATCTAAAATGTGAAGGGTATGGAAATCTATTCTTTGTCATTGACATCTTCTTCATGGTTCGAGTTTTATAGATATGCAAGTAGGTGTTTATGTCTTTAATTTTTAGGAATCTAAACCTCAAATTATTTCTAGTATATTAAGTATTTGATTATCTTTGAGCATCATCAATGGAACACTATCCATTATTTTCCCACTTATTTTATTCTATGTTCAATGTATATACCCTTTTGTCAATGTTTTTGGATGTCTTATTCAGTATTTTTCTTCCATAGTCAATTTTGTTGTCGATGATTCTTCATATCTAACAGATGTTAGTATCATATAACATCTAATACTTTTATCAAATTTTCAACAAACTCTTCCAGTTTTATCCTGTTTCATTAATGCTTCCTATAAAGTCTTGATTAATCTAACTGAACATGTAAACATCCTATTTATGTGAATTTTCTATTATGATATTTAGTTTTTGGTTAGGATAATATGATGAATAAATTTAGTTTACCATAATTCATTCCACTAAGATATTTATTAAATTTTTGATAAATCATTCGGTTTATCAGTGCCTCAAAATTCTATTTTATCAGAAAATTAATAACTTGACCCTCGTCTGTATTCTTTATTTATGACTATAAATAGGAAACTTCATTAAAGATTTTAGGGGAGTTTATGTGAGTGTGTTATGATTAGCGAGTTAGAGGAAAGATGTTCTGGTAGGTTATGGAGGGTCGTATCCTTCTTTTCTTACTTTTTCCATAGTGTCTAAGATGATATAAAATATGTTAAAGACTAGAAGAAAAACCTTACCGATCAAGTATCAACAAATAAAATTGGTAAGGGATATATTTTTATTTATTAATTTTCAATTTTATGATTCTAAATTCTAAAATTAGTAAGGGATTTTAATTTTATAAATCAAATTTTTATTGTACGGATTTTATTCTGAAAATTATAATTGATTATAATTTAAATTATTTTCAAAGTTAGATTATCATTAATATTTTATATATTCATATTTATAAGGAAATTTGTATTATAAAGGCTTATGCTGAGTGTTTATTCTACTTAGAATTCAACATTTATAAAATTTAAATGTAATAAATTAATTACTTAATTTAATATGATCAATTTTTATGATCAATTTTATTTTGTAAAGGAAAAGGTATTATTTTAAAATATTTCTTTCTTTAAAAAACATTAAATCAAAAGGGATTTATTTTTAAAACTCATGTGTAGATTTAAGATATAGATATATATATGTTCCAAAAGTTTTTTTCTAAGTTAATAAAGGAATAAATTAATCATTTTAATTTAAATAATTTTTTTACATTCTAGAATTTGAAACAATAACAAATTGTTATTGTTTAATTTTTAATACATTTTTTTATTTTATAAATTTGAAATTGGTAAGGTAAAATTCTTATATGGATTTTATGCATATTAGAGGAAGTAGACATATTCGATAATTTCATATGTCCTTTAAGAAACTGTTAAATTTTAATGAAGTCTATCCTTTATGAATATATGTTTTGAACATAGGAATTTAAAGGAAATAATTATTTTGAAAAATAATTAAAAGAAACTATTTAATTTTTAATTCATTTAATAGTATTTTTATGTAATTTTTAAATTATTTATCCATGTTATTAATTTTCTAAAATATAGATCTCTCATACAAAATTTCTCATATTTTGATTTATCAAATTTTAAGGAAATAAAATTATTTTCTTTTCTAAAAATAATTTATGAAAGTTTCGAAATGTTTTAATGGATTGAGGTTTATAAAGGAGGATCCTTAAAAATTAATTCTTAAAATTTGAATTGGAACTTGGGTATTAAGAGGGACAATGAGGAATGGGGAGTGAACCCAAGGCCTCATGGAATGTTGTTCCACCAGTTATATTTTTTATGGCCATATGGGTATTCATAGTATCTACCCTGTAGCAAAATAATCCATCAATAAATTATTATATTCAAAATAATTTCAATGGAAAAATATAATTATTTTCAATGAAAAATGTTTAAGTGATTTTTTGAAAAAAGTATTTTTGAAAAGATTCCTATATATCAAATATTTATATTTGATATAAATTATTTTTAAATGATTTTTTATACAAGGATTTACACTAGTTACTAAAATGCCTTACTGAGAAATTGAATGCTCATCCCATGTTTTAAAATTATTTTCATGGGTATCTTAGAATTTCTTATTCAATCATTTTCACTTTTGGAGTTAGCCCACGCAGAAGCATAGTAGGCATATTGTTTTATTTTATTTCAACTCTGATAAATGGTATGATTTTATTTAATTCTCCATAACCTTGATTAGAAAAGGTACTCTATTGTTTAAAGAGTTTTCTATTGTTTCATGTATCTTTTATATAAAAAATACACATCCGTTTTAATACTTGAATCTGAAATCATGTGTTTGGGCCATTATATTAGAATGTTGCTACATGATAACCTTGGAAATTAGCCTAATTCACATAATTCCACTAACAAATAGGCCTCGAGGGTCACACACTACATGTATTCAGAATCTCGGATAAATAATATATTATTATTTATTATTTAACCATTTGAATAAATATTTTTCTCGTGTGTGGTTTAATAATTTTTTATGTTTTCTTGATCACATATATTTCATCACCAATTATTCGAGATAATATTATGTGATCAGAATATTTAATAAATATTTATTTTTTTATTTATTAAATATAAAATTTATTTACTTAATGTAAAATAATGAATTGATGTTTATTTATTAAAAAATAGCCATTATTTAAGGACTGATAAATATTATAGAGGAATTATGAATCAATTTCAATGGTCTAGTGAGGAATAAAATATATTGTGTATTATATAGATAAATAATATTTAATTTAATTCACTAGTTTAGAGCATTGCAATAAATAATAATAATATAATTATTATTATAGACACGGAGTTCCCCAAATATTATAGAAATAATAACGGTGCATGTGAAATTATTATTATTTAACCCTATTAGTATATAATCACAGTTAAATTATTTTTATATAGATCAAATTAATTTATTTTTCAAACATTTAAATTCAGAGAGAATCATATCAAATCCCTAGAGAGATCCCTCTCTAATAGATCTTTCAAGAAAGTAGAGTGATCCTCCTTCACCACCACTCTCAAGTTAGAGAGATTGAAGAGAACCCTTTCTTGGAACGGTTCTTGGGGTGATCAAAATCGGACGACATAAGCATTATGATCTATCATGCTAAAACCCAGAGATTACTATGATAATTTTTGAAGTTTCATAGAACATATGTGGTTCACCATTAGAGGTAATCTATTTTTGATTCCCACAATGAAAATATGGTATTACATAGATATATTATTATATCCATAAATGAAGAAATAATTTCTAGAAAGAAAATTCTTAATTACTTAAATTAATTATAAATAATATCTTATGATCCTATTATTGGTTCTGAAATTTATCGATTGTATATATTATTTGATTCAGTTTAATTGATCATAGAATTTATTGTTGTGTAAATACCAGATTAATCATCGATCGTGAAAAAAACCATTTTGGGAATGCCCCATCCGATGCTTCCTCTACACCCAAAACTATCAATGGACCACCCTAGATTCATCATCTAGATCAACTATCTTCGTATCTTCTTCATCATCATTTTCTTATTCTTACTCTATTCCACTTCATTAGAAGAATATTTATTTATTTCATCTGGCTCAATACCTAGATACAATCGATCCCTTGGTCTAACTTGATATTTTATAGGTTTAAGATTTTTTTATAATTTATCAGGTTCAGTCATCCATTAATTTGTCAAGGAATTCCAATTAACTCTCATATTTCTAAAAATATTCTAAGTTAGGAAAAATCCATTTGAATAGGTTTTATTTTCCTCTCCTGGTGAAATAAACCTATAATGTCGAAGAGAGATGAAATGAACATTGGATATGGAAAATAATTAAACTTGGAAGAGTGTTTACATAACTCATTCATATTCCTTATCACATACCTACACAAATTAATATAAAATCTATTTTTCACTAATAAAATGGAGAAATTATCTTTTTTACTTTAGGATATTGAAATATTCTTTCCTTGGATAGATCATATTCTGAGTATATTTAGCTATAAATCTACATTAACCTCTAAGTTCTACTATTATTGGTCTTATGGGTTTTCCATTCCTAATCTATTATTCCAAATCATTTTTAAATTCAAAATTTTTATGATTTATTGGATATGAACTTTGTTAATGTTTATCCTCAACCTAATGAGGTAGTCATAATCTCTTTTCCGAAGTATTTCAATAAAATTAAAAAAATTAACCATTCACTATTGTCCAGATCATGTCTCATTTCACTCTAGGGATAAAATTATTGTATGTATAGAATTCCTTAAATATCCTTAGATAGCTTGAAGTACCATTATCTTTAATCCAATCATCACAATCTTGACTATGAATTATATTACAAACTATAAATATTATCAGTTTTAGCCACTTATCATCCACTTCTTTTTTAGCATATACTAGTTGATCGACAAAATTTGGGTTGTGTGGTCTCACTATGGAACTCATGTTACCTTTACCTTCCTTCAATATTTTTTCATGAGGAACTTCAATAAGTGGTGCGGTGTTGGGAGAACATTTAATCCTTGTAACTCTTACACATCTATTAAAACTTGAATGGTTTGGGTTTGAGAGGGAGTTTTGTGAAAATGGGATTCGAGAGTAGTTAAGGCTTCAAAAATAAGAAAGGGGGTTTAGGGAAAATATATGCATTGATTTGGATTATAATTGGAATTTTATTTGAATAATTTTGGGATAGAAAATAATAATAATAAATGTAATGAAAATCCCACCAAAATTACTTCAGAAATTTTTTAAATAGAATAGACTTGGTATGTATAATGAATGTGGATTTGTGATAACAAAGGGAATAATATGTATACTAATCATGGAATCATGGTAAGTATAGTGACCTTTTAAGTTAATATTTTTTGGAGGTATAGCGACTGTATGTGTAAAAGTTCATGGTAGGTATAGTGAAAGCATGAAAAACTAGTCACAATTAATTTACTAACCATGTGAACAAAAACTCCCGGTCACTTAACTAACCATGTTTACTATACTTCATGGTTTCTTTAATACCAGACATAGTTGTTAATAATTAAAAACGAAAATTTGAAAAAATTAAGAGGTATAACTAAATTGAAAGATATAGAAATAGTTTATCATTCATAATTTATGTATGATATAATTCATTCACTCAATATTAAAAGGCATTGTAAAATATATCAACAATCTGATGTTCATTACCAATGAATTCAAGAGTAACATCTACCTTTTGAAAATGATATCTCAAAAAATTATTTTTTTTATATCAATATTGTTTCCCTAAATGTGAAATAGGATTGTTGGAGATATTTATTGAACTTGTAATATTATAATTTATAGGTACATGTTGAAATTGATATCCATTGTACATCAGTGTGTTTTCTCCCAAAGAATTTGTGCACAACAACTTCCTGCATCTATGCACTCAGGATCATTAGTGGATAATGAAATAAATTTCTTCTTTTTACTAGAAAATAAAACTATAGACATTCCCAAAAATTGACATGTTGCAGTGGTTATTTTATCTTCCTTAAAATCACCAAAATCCACATCTAAATAACTAACTAAATAAAATTCATGTCCTATATAATAAAAAATCCTAAACTTGTAATTTTGAGGAATATAAAAATTATTTTCATAGAATTTAAATGAAATTATTTTTTATATTCTTAAATAAAAGCACATATATAAACATTAAACATAAAATTTGGTTTGATAGTAGTTAAGTATACTACAATTCCAACCATACCTCTATAGATGATTTGATCAACTAATTTACCAGGTTAATCAATATCCAACTTACATCTTGTACTCATGGTATAATCTTTACCTTTAGTTATATCCATACCAAAAAAATTTAAAATATCCCAAATATACATGCATTGATTTAAAATGACTCCTTCTTTACTTTTAAAAATATAAAAACCAAGTAGTAATTTCAAATCACCCATTAAACTCATTTCAAATTCATTTTTCATTAATTTTGAAAATTTAGTACATAAAGAGTTTTGGGATGATGAAAAAAAAATATTGTCAACATATATTTTATGTACTGAAATATATTTTGATATTATTTTAATAAATAAAGTATGATCAATTATACCTTTAGTAAAACCATTAAAAATCAAAAACGGGCAGATCCAATTATACCTGTCTATAAAAGATTGTTTGAAACCATAAAAATATTTCCACTAATGAAAAATATATTTCTACAATAGATTCATTCATTTTAATACTAAATTTTAACCAATTTTTATGCTTGAGGCATCATTAATAATAGTCTTGATATTGGTTTTATTAAAATAGGCATCTAAATATTAAGTAAAAGTGTATTTAAGTTCACTTTTGGAATCATTGTTTTAATAAACTAACATTGAAAATATATTTTTTCATCTATTTTACCATAAAACCAATTTGGAAAAGATCTCATAGAAATTTCAATGTTGATTATTTGGTAAAACTGACATTGGAAGTCATATTATTTTTAACAAGGGGAAAATCACATAAGACATTCAATGTTTTGTTTTACCAATTACTAATGTTAAAAGTCCAATAATTTTTATTCAAGATTATTTTATAAAAAAATGACATAAAATGCTGGTTCTAAAAAAATACAGTAAATTAATTTCCCCAAAATTATTTAAAACATATAAAACATAAAAATATAAATATAGTAGAGAAAAAACATATATATAAATGAAAAAACTTATAAAAACAAAAATAATTTTACTATATAAATCATAAAAATATTGTCTAAATAATAATTTTTGAAACTACAATAAAAATACTCATACCTGATAATTTATAATTTGACCATACATAGTTATACTTGAATCATTCCTTAGAGATCATGGGGTTGAGACATCCTTCCAATGAATAAGGTATGGAGTCCCAAATCATCGACTGAATTTCCATGATATGCCTATGACATGCCTTCTTGTTTCTTACACAAATGAATGATAAAAATATTAATTTATATTTAGAATTAATAGTGGGTGGTTTTTAAATATATTTTGAAATATTTAATAAACTTATTTTTAGTCAATATTTACATGTAATGTAAATATATTATTTTATAATGTTATGAAAATAAAATAGGGACTGATGAAAAAAATTAATATGTTAAAATACGATTATTACTCTTACATTTCATGTATTTATCCAAACATCTAATGGGGAAACATCCATCATATTCAAATTCCAATGATGTAATATCCAAAATATAAAAAATTATTTATATAATGATTTATAAAAATTTCAATCAAATAAGAAAAAAATAAAAAACCAACACCACGACGTATTTAAACGAAATAACATAGTATTTTTGAAAAAAGATAATAATATGAATGTTTAAGGGAAGAAATACGTAATTCTGTTTTTATTAATAAGTATCAAAACATTGTAAAAATATATTTTGATTAAAAATTTAAATTTTTGATCAATTATATATTAACCATAAAAACATTAAAATTTTATTTTAGCTTTTCTAATTAGACAATATCACCTTTCAAGCAAGTGGTATATCTAAGGAATGCTTGGAATTATATCATAAACTTGCATAACTTTATTAAAATATTTAAAATCCAGATTTTTCTACCATTCTTTTTTTCAAAAAAAAATACATTGTTATCATATTTTGTTTATATCAAATAATGCTAAAAATACATCCAACCTTAGAATATAGATAATATGATTGTGTTTAAGTGTTATATTATTATTTTTCCAAATTTCCCTCAGTATGATTTGTAACTATTATCTTCAATCAATATACATATTTTTTAAATAAATATAAGGAAATAATAGAAAAATTTTATAATCATATGAGGAACAATGAAAACATTCACAACTAAAAAGTAAAATAGTGCATTGGTTGAAAAAATATGAACTCAATCAACCAAGAAGAATAATAGTAAACACATTAAAGGAAAATTAATCAAAGAGTTGAAATTTAAGTGTATAAAAAATTAGTAAAACTAAAATACAAAAGATGAAAATTTAGGAATTGTAGTCAAAACATACCTTAAGAAAACATTGTTTCAATTCAGTTGGCCATTACAGTAAGAGTATAACTCCACCTCAATTTCTGGTAATCCTTTGCATTATTTAGGATTATTATTATAAATATATCTATATAAGAATTTCATGAATATAGAATTAATATAAAAATTATTCGAAATTATATGGTATAACCATGTGAAAGTAGATATTTTTACCATTCATTCATGTCCCAAATAGAGAAATAGTTCCAAAATAGTGAATTGATGAAGAAACCTAAATGATAAGAATGTAACATTACATTTGTATTCAATTTATAATGGGGAAAATGGGTTGATGATGATGTGATATATTCATAGGAAATGTTATTATTCCATGAGATTCAATAGATGATGATGCTCCATGAATGTCATCGATTAAAACTAAGGCAATAGTAGAATAACCTATAGTCAACTCATGTCTTGATTAAAAAATTATAAAACACTTATACGTAATGGAAAAATAAATCCATCACCTCTAATATGTTCTACTACAATAACCCATAGTCAATGCAACACTAGAATAGAGAACATGAAACTTGATTTTATGTATCTCAATGTTTAATAACCCATCATAGGTAAAACTAATTATTTGGATCAAGTATATAAACATTCATAGAACCAGGAAGCTATCCACAAACAAAATTAAGGAAAATATTAAAAAAATATAATTACATGAAACTTCAAGATGATTCTCAAATATGCTTCTTAAAAATACCTTCAATATAACACATACCATTAGAACATTAACATTATAAATAAAATGAATAATACACACATAAATACAAAATATAGATGGATAAATAAAATAAATAGGAAAAGCTGAATCCAAACTCATGATGGAATGTTTGTTTTTCACTTTGATGAATCATATTAGAATATATTTATACATGACTTGATTTCGATCAAAGTAACTAAGTTTTATGACTTTCCATGAGTAAATTTATAGTTTCCACATCTCCAGTTCCTTCATTTATATAATCAAAATGAAATATATAGAAAACATAAATCATAGTTTTCATATCAAAACACTTGATAGACCCTAAAATCAAAACACTAAAATAACTCAAAATCCTCTTAAAATAGAATTAATAAGGAGAAAGTCTTCAACACTCTATCGAAAATATAAAAAATCATATGCTGAGAAATATAAATGATTTCATGATAGAAATTTTTTTAAAATAAGGTATCCTCCTATCATATAAATAGAAGAAACTATGTAAACATAATGAGTCAAAAATGATATCGTCTATACCTTGTTTATCAAATTAATCAAACAGAATAACACTAATACAATTTGAAAGGTGATTGTTGTAAGGGAAGGATAAGATGAAAAACTATACATCACAAAACAATATAAGAAATTTGAAACCATGAAAAAACAAAATTTAAGGGACTGTGAAGGATCTAATATGAGTTTTTTCTGACATGGGATGAGTGATACCATTTAATACCTAAAAATATATATATATATGTGTAGAAGATTTTTTATTATTATATCTATATAGATAAAAGAAAAAAATGAAAAAATAGGATTAAAACAAAAAACATTGAAGATGAGAGAAAAATAGATAAACTAATACTACATAACCTTAGGATTCTGCATAACTTGAAAAAAAATTACATTGTAAATGAAAGGAAATAAAGTTAATATAACATTATCAAGAAAAATATTAGAAGAATAGGTGAATTTTGATAGAAGGAGAAGGCACTCTAAGGGAACAAATCATACCAAGATGAAGTAGAAGATGAAATTTAAACACGTATATGATGTATTTAACTATATGAACTTCAAACTTCTATGATGAAGTAATAATAATAATGCAAAATTCACTAAACATTATAAAGTCACCAATTAATGAAAGTATTAAATTTTATTATTATATAGTTTCAATTTATGGGGGTGGTTCTAGTTGGAAAAAGATAATATCATGAATATGGGTAAGTTCTTCATGTGTATACAGCTCGACCCAATTGAAAAAATACAATAACAATTAATTTTATAATATTAGAAAAAATAATATTTTTATATAAAACCAAAAATTAATGAAACTAACCTTATCAAGTTCATTCATCATCCTAGTTGTGATTATCTCAAACATGAATCATAAAAAAAATAACTATATTCCACTCTTCCTTTTTGAAAATGATACTATGGTTATGAAAAATTAACCTAAAAATAGAAACCAATGCACTCATATATATAATACGAGACATATATTATCAAATATAAAATATATTTACAAATAACTTCACATAGTTGATTTCATTTGGCTTTTGTATCAATAATTAATCACTGTCAAACCTTTTACATGACCTATATTTTCATATATCAATTATCGAAAAACATAACAAATAATAATTAAGAATAAATAACATATAAAAAATAATAAATCTTACTTTTTTTAAAAAAAAGTCTAAAATATTTACATACAACACCCAATTGACTAACTTAAATCAAAGAACAGCCCGATAAATTCAAACACAATATACCAACTAAAAGCATAAAAAAATTAGTAAAAATACTCATATATTTATATTTAATTAAAAGAGACGTACCTAAAACATCTTAGACCTATAAAAACAAATAAAATTTACAAAATTTAACAAAAAAACAATTGTATAATTTCTCATTTTTAAAAATTAAATTATAATATACACAACTGATAATTTAAAACGTATCCCATTTTAAAAAAAGTGACAAATTAGAAACCTATAAAAACAAATATAATATATGAACTTTAATAAAAAATATTATTGTCAAATTACTAATTTTTTTAACTTTAATTAAAAGAGACATTCATTATAATTTAAATCACAATAATACTTAATAAATAGTTTTCAAACAAATTGGAAAGAGAGATAAGTTCATCCTTTGTATATGAATAACGTAATTGAAAATCTACAATAAATATGAATGTTATAAGATTTAAAAACAAAATATTTTTATATAAAACATAAAATAGTTAATATAACAAACCTTATCAAATTTAGTTGTTAACCCAATTGTGATTATCACATACATAAATCTTATAACATAATAACTACATTCCCCCTTCCTTTTTGATGATGACACTGTGGTTAAGAAAATGAACTTGAAAATAAAACAGAACATATATATATAACAAAAAACTAAATATTATCAAATAAAAAATTTATTTACCATTACTTCCATGCATTGGATGTATTTTGTTACTTTATCGATAAGTGATCTTTGTTAAATTTTTTCCATGACCTTCATTTTCATATATATCAAATAACAAAACAAGTGTAATAAATAAGAATTAAAATTAAAGAACCTATAAAAATTAATAAAAAATATTTTTCTAACATGTTTCTAAATTTTTGATAAAAACCACCTAATAAAGATAAAAACCAATATAATGTGAATTTATTTGGGATTAATATTCCTAAAATCCCATGGAATATACAATATAAAAATTTCAAAATTATTGAAATTATCATGAATATTAATTCATAATTATCTTAGTGTTCTTACCCATCAAGAAATGAAAGAATCACACACCCAATATTTATTATTGATAATATCTCACACACATATATATATATACATACTCTAGAAGAAGTATTCATATATTGTGCAACTATTGAAATGTATTCTAGATCTATAACACCATACACACCAGTGGTACCATTTTAAAAAGTATGCATGTGTAATACCTAATTAAATATGTAATATAGTAATAACATGAAATCATATTTATTTAAATAAATAAAGACTGAAACATAAATGTAATTATATCAAAAACAACTAGAACATAGGCACATATAAATCATAAAAAATAACCAAATATATGATAAATGATTTGAATATTCCTGATGGATAGTATCTTCCGCATATATCAAACATCATATGAAACACATAAATATTATCCAATTAAAAAGAAATAAGGGATAATATTTTTAACCAATTAAAATTATTAGAAGTATCTCATGTTTTTGGTTCTTGACCCTCTTGTTTCATTTGTACTAATTATTTTCATTTTAGATACTCCTATATAAATTTAATTCCATAAAACATTATAAGTAATTTTCAATCAAATGTAAATAATATTTAAAACCCATTGCATACCCCATATGTCAGATAATAAAGAAGTCTAGCAGGACTAATTTAAAAATAACTGATACAATCTCCAACTCTAGACATCTCTTCAATTGGTAATGAAAGTATATTAGTTAGATCAATAATATCATGTACTAATATTCTTACCAAACCCAACAACATATTTTGGTGATGTACAAAATCACCAAAAATATGTGTGACTCCATATGCTACAAAACATACATTGGGGTCTCTAGTATAAAACTCATAGTATAAGGCCGAGTCCAAAAAAGGAGTTGGAGGATCTAAGTAGGAAGGTTGGTCAAGCTGGGTAGGTTGTGTCGGCTAGGCCAGCTACATAAGTTGCTCAGGCTAGTACTGTCTCATCAATTGTTCAAACATAGCCTACACAATTTATAGAGTTTGAATGGCTATGGACCTTTTCTGGTCTTTCATCTATGATTTTAATGAATCCATTTCAAGGTATCTTGATTTCTTACTTTGATGACAAAAAAATTTCTTATTACTGACTCTTACCTCATATCCCCTTTTATGGATGTGGTGTTATGGCTTTACTAAAGTAGTAGATAGGATGTACATCCTAACCTCAAGTATAAAAGTCCCCTACATTTCTTTCTCCTTAAGATAATCCTAAAATAAAAAATTAAAATGGTATATTAGTGTCGACAATTTAAAAAATAAAAACATACATGGAAAATAAAAATTAATTTCATACAATTATATTAGCTACTTCCTCGGATTTATCAATAAGATACATTTAATTTTTTTAAATTTTGACCTTCTCCATATTTTATGGAGAGTGGGGGTAGATGGAGGAATAAATTTTATATCTTTTAAACCAATAATATATTGAGCTCTTAATGCATCAAACTTTTCTACAATCATTTTATCCTCCAATAAATGATATCAGTCATGTGATAAAGTATAAGGGTATATGATCTATAAATTGATGTATTGATGAGATATACTATATTTATGTCAAATAAAAATAAACTAATGAGTAATCTGGTATTCTACAATAAATTTTACAATATAAAATAATTATCATATTATAAATTCTTTATCATGTCTATCGGGAAAACATTTATTCCATGTATCCGCATCTAAAAATCCATACTGGAGGCATGTTTTTTCGTTCTAAGACTTCCCAAAAACCTAATTTTTTGAAAATTTTGGATTCAAATATCTCTATCGATCTTCCGATAAATATTGAAATAATTTTTTATTTTCTATAATTTCTTCCATATTTAATGTCAACTATAATTGAATAAATAAAATATTAATAATTTAAAATATATCATATTCTAAAAACGAGATAAAAATAAATCAATTGAGATATTTTACCCTTAGGGACTCCCATAGCTTCTCTTTCTCCATATTGTCAATGAAATTCTAATCCCGATATAAAATGATTATCCTAAAATGACTCTATATAGATATATAACTGATAAATTATATTGCATTTGGGCCAGTAAGGTTGTTATTATCATTAAAATTAATATTTATTCTCTGTTATCCATGATAAATTAACAGTTTTGGTAAACATGTAATCCCAAGTCTACCAACTCTAGAAATCACTTTCTCTCTATATGAAGGAGAAGAATCCTCTATAAGAGGCACATCAGTAATCATGTATTTATTTTTTAAAAATTAAACATTTTAATTCATTAAATAATTATATTAATGAATATTTAATAATATGAAAAAATACATATACCTCAGTAAATGTTCCTTTTCTTATCTATTTATCATTGAAATAGACAAATGTAATGAAATTATATGTACCTACCTATAATTAAAAATGTGAATATTTTAAATGAATGATTACAAAAATATGTTAGTAAAAAAAATAGTTTCACACATATGTATGTTTCAAAAAAAATTTCATGATTATTAACCAAATAATATTCAATTTAAACTACTAAATATATACATTAATTCTAAAATTATGGATAATTTTATAAATTTAAATACCATAAATACAAAAATGTTTTTTGTGTGTGTAAATTTAACAAACACATAATTATGTACATCAAATTTTTTAATAAAAAAATATTTATCCATAACTGTTTTATATAAAATTAAAATAAAAATCATATTAATAATTAATCTATATATATATTTAAAAATTCAATAATTAAAAAAATAGAGTTTCTCAATGTTTAAATTTCAAAAAAGAAATAAAATGTGAATATTTATGTAAATAATTAGGAGAGTAATTTAGTGTTTTCCTATATCCCTAAAACATGATTATTTCATACAACATGGACTATATCTAAATTAAATCCATTGTTATCGTCTATAAATCACGTAATATATTAATAAGCCTAAAAAAATCCATAACATCATCATCATCCTCATCACCTAGATTAATTATTTTCCATTATAAAATGACATACCACTAATCATTTGTTGGATCAATGACATGAAATATTTTCATTGCATGTGTCACCATGATAAATGGTTCCTCTTAGAAACTAAATATTTTTAAATCAAATAATTTAAACTCATAATCATCATTGTAATAATCCAACCTAGGAAATCAATCCATCAGATTCCCGAGACGACCCACCACATACACAATGAGCATTCTTGATCCCCTCAGGCAGACAAACAACGTCAATAGTATCATATATAACTATTGGGGATGATTTCACTCTTAGGGATCCAAATAAAAACATCCAAACAAGTAATAATAGAAAAATACAATATACATTCCCATAGACATATCATATAAATAGACAACCCATCATAGATAATAAACTACAATAGAATCAAAAAAATAAAACTGAAGAAGAAGATGCAAAGCTGGATCCATCCTATTACATAAAAATAAAGGTCTAATAACCAACTCTCTGTGACTCTATGATCACCACCATCTATAAAACACCATATTTCCATGGAAGATCGAACCAAACCCAACTAGAAATACAAAACCTAAATGAACCGATATAAGATATACAAACTACATACCCATAAATGTGAGCATGTAGGGTGTGAGATGAATTTGGTAAGATACCACCATGAGTGAAATTATTTCCTTTTATAAAAGAAACCAATCTAACTAGTTTGTAAATAATTGAAACCAAAATAGAATTTCATTTTCCTTTACATTGTATAGGAATAAAAAAATAATGGTACATACTGTAAGATCCCATATTTTTTCAAGTACATCCCTCTTTGAGTTTTGGTTGAACCTATTTTGTTTTGTGTTTTCCTTCTCAATTAGCACTTATTGTTTGAGTCTCATGGGGGAATGGAGATATTTTTCTAGGAAAAATAACCTAATGTTTGGGGATGTATGTTTAGTTGAATTAATAGTCTGGGTAAATTTATTAAGGTATTGAGAGGGTTCTCCATAAGTTTGGAAGGATTCATAGGTGGTTCAAGATTTTTTATAGAATAAGGTTAAGATATTTATTTGGGATATTAACACACCTAGAACATGTTAAAAGACATATAAATATTTCTATGATGATTTCATAAACTGGTTTAAGGGGTGAAATGAATACATACTACGAAACTAGTTCACATCATGTAATATTTGATCATGGTTATTTTATCCCGAGGGGATACTTTTTTCAGTGTATCTCTTAAATCAATAATTCCATTATGTGAAATAGTTTTACTTCATGAATTTATTAGGCTAAGAAGTTATAGAACCTAGTTGTGTTTTTAATTCAATCTTCATCAGTTGTGAAACCATATCACTTAAACTCTATAAAAACTCAAGTTGATTTTAGAGTGATTTATCCCCTTACATATGTCTTGATCAAGAATATAATCCCTAATGATTTGTTTTTCTTTGGTTTCCACTATCTTTCACTTATTCTCTATTGTAGCAGTGGAATATCGTGACCATGGTTGTTTCAGGTTTTGATCTTGATATTGTGTTATCTAGTTTATTCTTGGTATTTTATTTGGATCTTTTCTTGTTGGTGTATCCTGTTAAATAATTATTTCTATATCTAGATAAAGGTAGATGGTGTAAAACAAATCCATATAGTACATTTATATTTTATTATGTATGTTTAAATTTTTTCGATTTCTTCTATATAACATGTGTGTTAATTAATAGAATAATGGTAATTATAATCATGTGTTTAGATTACTCCTTCGATCCCTTTGGAACTAATAGTATTGATAAATTTCTTTTGGCTACCTATTGGGTGAGACTACCCATGAATATTTATGAAATGATTAATGGCTTAAAGTATTGTTATCATTACATGAGACTTCATGTGATTTCCTATGATAGATTCACCTTGGAAAATGTCTTACTTGATTATTGGAATGACTAGAAATGTTTGATATGATATGGTTGTGTTCTCTATCATGATAATAGTTTAATAAAAACTTGATAAATTAAATGGTTATTTGAATGATAAAGGGTAATTGGATGAATTGACCCTTGTGTCTTATGATGTTATATGTGTTATTCTTGTTGTTGTATCTTCTGTTGTGATTCATGTTGTCATACTTATAGGAATTTTCCCAGTTATACTAAAATGCTTATATAAAGGGCATTTCATCATTATGGTGTAATGATTATAGGGATTTTCACGATTATTCCAAAATGATTATATAAATAGATTTTCCATATTAATATGTAATTCTTATAGAGATTTTGATAGTTATGTTGAAATGATTATATAACGGGCTTGTCATGGTTATGTTGTAATGCTTATAGGGCTTGGCTCGTTTATGCTAAAATTATTATATAGGGGAATTTTCTAGGTTATGTGATTATTCCAGGGTTTTTTGGTTATGCTAGGCATGGTTATGTTGTGTTCTCCTAGATTTTCTGACATGGTTTCAAATTCGGTTGTTTTATATATTGGATTGATTGATTTATTAATACACCTATTTATCACTTTATTATATTCACTTATTTATTAGACTCATTTTGTTTTGACATAGTGTGTTGAACTATTGAGTTTTACTCATAAAATATTTGGGTTTCCATTTTGGCACCCAATAGGATTACATAGATTTATGTTTGGATAAGGGTAAGGCGCCTTTTAATAGATTTTTTCTTATTGGATGGGTTAGAGCTTGAATATGAGACCGACATGGGGTTTGAGACTAGGGGATTTTGAGTCATTTGTTTCAGCATCATCTTTTATCTTTATTAAATTCATTTTAAATTTTAGATTCATTTTATCCTATAATTAAATTATCATTTTATTTTTATTGGATTATTTACTTGACATCTTTTTTTTGGTTTACATGGTTTACCCTTTACCTTTGAGTTGTACGTTGTCATGTTTCTACTATTTTCATTACTCTGATATTTTTTCATTTATACTTTGTTATAACTTTGTACTGAGGGTATATTCTCCCCACTATACTCATTAAACCCCCGCTACTAGTCAGTAGCCTTTAACATAAGGGTTAGTGCACTTGAAATCTAGTAACCAGCCTAATCTTTCCATGAGATAGAGTGCCAGATTGGAGGATGTTATAAAGTGGTATCGAAGATACATGTTATTCATTTATATTTCTTTAATATTTGGGAAATATAAAAAGGATACTAGGATGTGTCCAGACTAGATAATGAGCCTGTTCATGGGAGTATCTAAGCAATTTATGGAAGAAAATATGAGTACCAAAAGATGATATTTTTGTTCATGGTGTTAATTTGTTATGGTTGATGTTATTTCACATTTGGTGATTCACATGTTGTGTTATGTTACCATTTTTTGAGATTTATACTCATTTCCTAGTATGGAATGAGATTATTATGAGTGAATCATGATAGAAACACAGGTGTATATATTATCATGTATTGTTCATGATAGGGACATATTTATTGTATGTGATATATTTTTTTTATAAACTATTAAATGAGATGCCTGTTAAATCTAATAAATGAAATTAATGAACTATTATTTCATTATAATTCACCTAATAAGACATGTTTTGTGATACCATGAGTCATTGGTTCACTATTGTTGTCAGTTTTTGGGGTTGACCTTGTTGTTCCCTAGTGGTCTAAGGATTTCATTTATCTTATAAAAAAAATTTATCCTCATCATCTTCTATTTCATTATTAGGAGACTGAAAATCAGCAGGATCCTAACATAGCTAAATTGTTTCTTAATATATATCTTGTGGATCATAGGGATGTTCATCTTCATGGAAGCATCTTGAGGTTCTTGTGATCTATGGAAAGGGATATTTCTTACACCATACCTTTGATTTCTGAGCTAAAGAGGGAGTTTAACTGAAGAATCTTCCTACGTTCACTAGGGAGGGAGGCCCCTAGGCATCTGAGCTCTCGATTGAGTTAGACCATATTATATTCAAGCACCTTGAGATTCCCGCAAAGAGAATGGTGAATCTTGATAAATAGATACTTCACAAACCTACCAATATTAGGTGTTATATTCTAGATAATTCAGGGAATGAAGAGGAATTACCTAGGAAGGACATCGAGTTGATGTTTATGAGACACTTCTATTATAAAATGTTCAGAGATGAGAAGTCTCATGAGTTCATTTACCTAGTATTGGATGGAATGTTACAGATGAACTATGTTGTACATTTCACCAACTTGAAGTGCTTTGTGCAATCATTAGATGCTGATAAGATATCCATGGAAAGAAGTTTTTAATATGGTATTCACTATGAGATCAGGTCATGGGTGAATATATTTTTCCTGGGTATATTTTCAGAAATGATGAACCAATATCTCATCCAAGAAGGAAAACTAAGAGAGGCCCTGAGAATATACCAGAATATTTCAATAGGGAAAACTGGGTGCACTTTTTCTTGTGGAAATAAGAACTATTATGATATTTTTTTCCAAGGCAGCGGCAATAAGAGCATTTAGGGTAGTGAGAATCTATCTCAAAACCATGTTCTATTACAGTTTTATCAGTGTGTAAAGTTTGGCTATCTGTGTCCTTAGTTCCCATACCCTAATTTAGAGTATCATTAATGTGGTATTCTAGGCTTCTATTTAGGTTTTGTAGTGGAATATAGTAGTAGATTTGTGACAGGAGATCGAGATATATACTAGAGTCTTGGAAGAACTTAGCTACCCCTCATCAAACTAGTAATTGGAGTTCTGCTAGATGTTCAATTCATGGATCGGGTCATGGTACGCTTTTATTGAAGTATTAATACCATGTAGATGTAAAAGCACTAGGTAGTCAGACTAGATCCAAGAGAAAAGGGGAAAGTCAACCACATACTATGCAGTATACTCTGGCTAGTTTGGATGCATGACCTTCTATCATCAGAGGTACAATTCTTGTATAATATACTATTTCTTGTGTTTTTTTTGATATAGGGTAATCACATTAATTTTTATCTTATCTTTTTTAAAATCTATTAGGCATGAGTTTTGGAAATTTTGGATAGTGTCTTGACCATAGATACACCATTGGGAGTGTGGTCAAAGAATGATGTCTTCATCTTCTAGTCTATGCAGGTTAAATTATTTTCTATTTTTCATCCTTTTATTTTTTTCTTATGTTTTTAATAATTATATATTGTTTATGATTTTCCTAATAAAATTAAGTTCATTTTTGGTTATTATACCACCCAAAAGGAAGGTTCTTAGGTTGTGACTCCTGACGAAAAGTCTGGAGTAGACTAGGTTATGAATCTTGTACAGAGTCAGGGTTGTGGCTCCAATTATTGTAAAAGGAATTGTTTTGTAATAGGTTATCACACCACTAAAAGTGTTTTTCTCTTAGAGGGTACTATTATTAATACTGATTAGAGAATGTTAAAGAGTGGACTAAGATTTTGTGATCTGAACAATTGTAAATATATTATTTTGATATCTTTTATTTTCACTTCACTATATCTTGAACACTAAATTACATTATTGACTAATATAATAAATTACCCTTATTGATTATTTTTTCTAAATTTTTAAAAATACTATTCGACCCCCTTTTATATTATTTTCATCAATCTTGATTCAATAGAGATCTTTTATTAATGATCATAGATCCCTAAATAATAATCCCAATAATAAAGGAATCGCACAAACACACTATTGGAATGAAGGGTGGATACTCAGAACCTCTTCCTATAATTTGATAGATTTGGAATCTGAGCTATGGGGGGAGAGAAAATGGTTTAATAATATAAAAATAAGGTAAAATGTGTACTAAAACCCTTTCATGTGGCTAGAGTAACCACCCCAGGAATATTAGAAGTCACATGGGTGTTCCAAAAATATGAAACCCCTATCACCATGCCCTAGTGTTTCCCACCACAATGAGGCGGCCTCACCCAAAAGGTCAACCACAGGGTCTGGCCATGCCCTGGCCTTGATACCCTAGTTGTTTTGTCCTTTCAATGACATCCACCACACTGGTGGTGAGGCTTGTTGGCAGTATCTCATAGGGATACTAGTAACCAACCACACCCTGAAATGGGTATGGTAGCTCAAGATATTTTACAAAGGATTCCCAAAGGCACACCATGGCCTCCACCATGGTCATGGTGTTTCCCGTTCTACACCTAAATAATTCAAAACACATTTTTGACCCACCAAGTGAATCTAACTCTTCCAAAACCAAAAATTATATAAAAGAAGATTCGTTCTAGATTTTTTATATTGGGGTGTGATAATTATACATATTTTAAAAGTATTATTCCAAAAAAATATAAATATCATGACCATAAAAAGTGATAAGGCCGTTACTGTGTCATCAAGGCCTCTTACTTCCACATTTCATGGTTTTCCCTACCACACTGCCATCTCAAATGATCCAATGGGATCTTATTTCCATGAATCACATTATCATGTTGGTCCACTATCTAAACAATATTTTGAATCATCGAGGTGTCTAGTTAAATCTCAATATCCTCTTTCTTGATCACATGGAATGGATCTAGAAACTTCTTTAGTTGGAAAACATGGAACACATCATGGATATAATTTAAATGATTAGATAAGTCTAAATAATAATCCACCTTCCTAAGTCTATCCATAATCTCAATTGGGTATATATAATGAGTTTATGACTTACCCTACTTCTCCAAATGTTTATATCCCAACTAAGATGAAACTCTAAGAAAAACCCTATCACTTACCTCAAATAACAATTGATGTTTATGCTGATAGATATATGATTTTTGGTGACTATGGTCTATCTCTAACCTTTTCTTGATCAATTTCATTGTATATTTCATCTCTTGAATGGTGCACAGTCCACTAGGGAATGTTATACAATCTCTTCCCAATAAATAGGTTATCTAAAATGAATATTATACAACACCTCAAAGGGTGTCACCCTGATCAATGTCTGATATCAATTGTTATAGGAAAACTCCACTAATGGATGATTTTTCTCCCATAATAAAATAAAGCAAATCACACATAAGCAAATCATGCCTTAAAAAATAAAAATGGATCACTCAAACTATTCAATCATCTAGGGATGATAATACATTCCCAAATTCAATCAAGAACTCATCATGACATTAAATCCACTCCAAAACCATGATATGAAGTGAGTGTATCTTTTTGAAATTATAGTTGATGGCAAGCCATGAATTTTTAGGATCACTTGAACATATCAGTGACCAAGTTAATCTACCTTCATAAACTCCTTGATAGGTAGGAAATGTTTTGATTTTTTGATTCCATCAATATTACCTCAAGGAGTCTAAGGTAGCAAAATCATGAAGTCTATGGCTATCTCATTCAATTTCTATACTATAATGGATAAAAGTTTTATTAAACCAGTAATCCTGTGATTTTTCACCTTAATCCTCTAACATGTAAGGAATTAAGACACAAAATATACAATTTATCGTCTCATTTTCAGCCACTAGTAGTGACGACTTAGGTCAAGGTACATCTTAGTATCTCCTGAGTGCATAGATCAATTAAATTGGTGTCCATAATACATAAATTCCAACCTCAAGTATATTGGAATAACCATTATACCTTAGATGCACAAAACCCTATAGGGAGACTAAGACCACTCACATGATGTCTCTCCACAATAAATATTTCTACTAAAGAACTAACACTCCATATATTTAGCCTGTCGAAGTCATATTTGATCATCCATATATGATCTAGCTTGAGTAAAAGCTAAGAATACATGTATTTAAGCTCTCCGTTTATCCAAGTTCACTCAGATCGATTGTATAAAACCATTTTCCTCACTTAATCTAATAAAAAAGTACAATTATCCTATACAAGGGATATTTTTTCTTCATTGTCACTTGGTTGAGTTTTTGGTAATCAAGAAAAAATCATATACTCCTAACTTATTTCATTGTGGAGAGAAAATACAATGAAAAAATTGAAATGGTAGGATGAATAAATCACCTTGAATTTGGATCCTCGAGCTAATCCATTAATTCTTTCAATTTAGTGGGTTCTATATAGGATAAAGTAAACGAAAATGGGTCTCATCCCTATAAGTAAGTCTATAGAAAACAAAACATCCATTTTAGGTGGTAAACCAGATAAATCATCTGAAAAAACATCAGGATACTCAATCACTGCCATAAGAATAGGGCCACTAATAAATGTATCAAATACATCAAGAAACATATCTCACAACTAGCATGATATCATATCGTTACTAGGGAAAATAGGCCCTTCTCTCCCTAACCTAAGACCACACTCACCTTTAATGACATGATTGACTCCATGAGAGAAAAGAAACTATACCTGATGATGATAGAAACTGGTCTGGGATTTATAGCTAACTATCTGATACATGAAAATAATGAGATAAAAGATATCAATATCAAGAAATAGAAAGTATCACATGGTTTTATAGTTAGAAACCACCACATGACACTCACATAATTTTAAACCCTACTCTGAATTCGTTCCTAATGGTGTGGAAAGAGTCATCATGAAAGCAATAAGCTTCAAGTGTAAGCCTAACAGATTGATAATCTTGGATGAGGTAATGAAATTAGTTGCACCAGTATCAAACGAAAACATAACCATATAAGATTCAAAAAACATTATACTTCTCATGGTAGTTGATCCTACCTCTGAATTCCTTGGTGTTCACTCTACTATATAGGTACATCTAGCCTCATCCTACCCTTTCATCGCAACAGAGAATCACCTTTGGCATGAGTTCGAGATACCACCCATTTTTCTATGTCAAATATAAATTGAGAATTCTTATTAAAGGTGTATCCATCTCCATCACCCAAGTATTATCTCTCATAGAAATTATAAATATGATCAAGTTTTCCACATTTGTGACACACCTTTGGTAATGACTTACAATCAGTTTGGAGGTTCCCCCTTTTCACACACTAGTAATAGACCATAGGACTCCTCCTTGATGTTTGTTTTTTACTTATTCCACTACCTCGTAACTATTCATCTTTCTTACTTTTTTTGATAAGAAAGTTAACTATGGTTACCTTATGTTACCACTGATGCTATGAAGAGACATGTTTTCTTGTTACTCCCACCTTGTTTATAGATTTCATGTCAAAAACATATACTAAGGTGGGTAGGAAGATAATAATAATCATAGACTAGATATCATCCAAAAAACCCATCTAAAACTTCAGTTTCATGATATATTCATTGAAAATAAATATCTAGAGATAGGTGCACCAAGTTGGAAAACTGATTAGCATAATCCATAATAGAACAATCTTCTTACCCTAAATTAAGGAAAACCCAATCCTTAACTACTCCCAGTGTCTCTAGATAGAATTTTTAATTGAATAAATTATTGAATGTGGTCTAAGTGTGCAATTCATGCTAGTTCTATTACATAATAGATTCCCGCCACTTTCTTCCCAACCCTTTAGGCATATAACTTAAAAATTCGGCCTTGGAGTCTTTTGAAGTTCAAGAACTGGAAAATCCTCACAAGCCTCATAATCCATTATTCTGATTCCTGGGGTCACTTTTCACCATAAATATCGTTGGGAGATTCCTAGTGAATTTTCTAGCATGTTCCACCCTCTTTTCTCATTCAACACTAGAAACTTAGCCCATGGATGGATCATTCAAACAGTAGTTTCATGTAATGATGATTCAATTGGAGAATTCATATATGGGGTTTCCTATTCATCTTCTTCTCTATTATTTATATGTATTCTTTTTGAAGGGGTAGTAATAATAAGAGAATAGGATAAAACCTTTTAGAATATAATTTTATTATTTTATCATAAACCAAATTTAGAAAACAAGATCCAAAAAAGCTAAAACTATAAACAAGTGTGTTATACAACCTTTGACTTCCAATGGTAACTCGAGGATTTCCATGAAAGTGACTTGGCCAAGCACACTCCCACACTACCTATTGAATTTCAAAAGTCCAACATTAATTCTAAAAAAACCCCCACCACAAAATGGTGATACAAAATCACATGTTAATTCTTTCATCATAACTTATCCCTCTGATACTAATTTATAACAATATGGCCCAAGTCAAACAAAAAAGATGCCTGAATAAGTCTTCCACAAGGCCTAAAGATCATTCTTGATTTCACGAGACGGAGGCATGAACTAGGGTATTATATAAAGAACCATGGGAAAAACTCAATATACATATGATAAGAGATAAAAAAATCTATTTCACAAATATCCAAAATAAATCATATTTAAAAAAACCAATAAGAAGCATCCAAAAACTGGATAACGAGGTCTGAACAAACAAACCAAAAAACCGGAAACATAGAACCCAAAGTGACTGATGGGTTTATCTCTTCATGAGAACATGTCACCACCATACCAACCCACTATAAGTGAAACATGATCTAGGAGATTTATCCTCAAATGAATCTCTTCCCTTTACCTATATCTAGAAAAATCAAGGCAAAAAACACCCAATGGAAAAAAATAGAGGGTGAGCACTAAATCTCAGTAGGATACCACCAATGAATCTATAAAATTTCTATCCATATATGTTATTTATTCCATACAAAAAATAGATTTCAAACCATTTAATTAGAAATAATTCTCCTTATAAAATCATTATTTGGTTTTACTTTCAAAAATATGCTATATTATAATAATCAAATCAATATGACATAACATATATCTGTGAGGCATAATAAGATGAATAAATTAGTTTTCAAGCATCAACATCCATATCAAGATCAATTATGAAAATAATAAGATCAAATATCCATTCATGTAATGTATCTACAAAGCATCGATGATCAATCCACAACATGAGGGTATACAGGACTAAAACCCAAAAAGTGCACAAGCTAGAATAAGTGACTCCTAATATTTGGGAATCTTGGTCCCTTAGAAAAACTATCCACTAGAAACCATGGAATCATGATCACCTCCCCTAGAGATAGCTTTCTCCACTAGGGATCACGTATATATAGTTTTTCCTCATGTTCCAAGGTCGCTCAAAGAGTTATTTAATTATTATATTAAAGAAATCAAACAACATTTAAGAAACATTTTACAAGGAAAATCCATTTCATTATCAAGCCCATTTTTTCATAAAATGTTTTCTACAGAAACTTCACACCTCTTCCTTGCTTAAAAAACGTCTATTTCAAAACCACAATTGATGTATTTTAACAAAACACATAATGTGAATCAAAAAAGTTTTCCAAAAAACCATTTTCAAAAACCATTTCCATAACCATAAAATTTAATTCAATTCTAATAGATTTCAAGTCATCATTTTCATAAATCAGAACCAAAGAGAATCATAATAACATAATACTACCATAGGAATACACCATAGGATATAGACACCTACCTCAATTATAGAAGAAACCATTATGCCTACTAGTTTAGTGATGGGGAAGGAATATATCTGGCCCTTATGGGCTTGGATATATAAATAAAAATATGAAGAATTAAGGAATCACCAAAATTCATTTATGGAAGGAAGGATGAAAAATCAAAACCACTTCCTAGAATTGGATAGATATAGAATTTTAGATAAAGGTCAGAAAAAATGGTTGAATATAAGAAAACCTAGGAAATAAGGTCAACTAAATCCCTTAATTAAGGTTTCATGCAGTTGGAGAAACTACCCCTGGATGATTCAGAGAAAAATTATAATTTCATAAACCATAAACACCCATCACCACTATAGATACCCAATTCTTGACGTACATAGATATTACAATTATTTTTTGGAATACTTAATACATGACAAAAACAGACGCCCAAAGACCGTATTAGTTTAGTGTCTTTGGAAACTCGGAACATAATCTTATAATCATGGAGGAAGACCTTCAAAATATCCCATAAAGATCTTACCCTTTGGTTTTATTACTTAAAACCTTTCTTCATATCATGGGGAAAAGAATACATAAAAATTGGTGAACTCAAATGATCATTAAGGGTAAACATTGAGAACATAAAACAATCCCTAAACATTTGAACATAAGAACATGAACATAAAACATCAAAATCATGAGTAATGACATAAATCTTGTTAGTGAATAAGGAATCGATCAAAAAAGAACATAAATCATGATAAAATTGCATGGGGTAATAAACAATATAATTTTGGAAAACCATTAATCACATGATATGATTTCTATAGTAGCCAAGGCATTGCTTCCAAGACCATCATAGTGGAAAAAGTCCCTTACTGAATCAAGTTCACTCCTCGTTCCATTCCTATATCACTGAACTGGATTAACTTTTCATTCCATCCATGTCTATTTCATGAGATATAAATCATTACCCAATTCA
Source organism: Viscum album (assembly GCA_963277665.1). Lineage (NCBI taxonomy): Eukaryota > Viridiplantae > Streptophyta > Magnoliopsida > Santalales > Viscaceae > Viscum > Viscum album. The sequence goes on along the minus strand of OY728140.1, from coordinate 490,464,129 downwards.
TTGGAGGGAGATATAGGTCCCACCAATCTCATAATGAAATTATTCTTACGTGTGCCACAAAACAATCATAAATCATTCATCATAACCCAATGAATAAAATGGGTTTCATAAACTTCATCCCATTATGACATAATCCATATAAAACAAATGGATATCATTTAATCATAAGAAAAGTGAAACCATGTAAATCATAGAGACATCATACTTGAAACATAAACATATTAAATAATGTCACCTTAGATGGAAAATAGTTTTGACAAAACATTTGAAATGAATTCTTGAGAAAAATATCCTTTCTTCTTAAAATTCATTCTATTTTCTCTAAATTGCATTCAATTTTAAAAGAAAATGGTTTTTTTTAAAAAAATCACGAAATATTTTAGAGTAAGATTCATGAAGAAAAGGCGTTATGAAACTATAAAAATATTTTCATGCCGTATAAGTTAAAAAAACATTCTTCTCATACTTTTGCCGAAAAAGTCAAAAAGTACCTCGGATTGGAAAGAAAAGAAAGATTCCCTACATACAATGTAGTAAAAGTCAAAAAAATGGTAAAAAATACATTAAACATACATGGAAGAATATTAAACATTTTATGAAATCATTTTTAGAAAATATGGTGATTCATGATAAACATAACCCTAGTAAATACTTAAAAATAAACAATCTCTGATAAGAACAAGATTGGAATAAATATCCCTTACCTTAGGTCCAATTTCTTCTGTACATGTCCGAAACTCCTTTATAGTGGTTTTAAACATATTATTAACTTTTAACATAACCATAATAATATCTATGATATCATATATGTTTCACTTATTACTTAGATTACCCGTTGTTTTGTCAATTGCATGTAAAAGCAGCATTTTAGGGAAAATCGTTTCATTTATCGTACGTGTTTGGACTTTTTTTCTTGATATTATTACTTATATACTGAATTACATAATTCAATAATGTAAAAAATTATTTATATATAACATATATATTCATCATAAAAATATATATGGTAGATCAATAAATGGAATGAAATACACCATTCATGGAGACGGTAGGTCGTACTTACACATGAATGCTGTATTCGTTTCCTTATTGAATTGAATGGAATTAGGTAAATGAAACATATATGTACATAAATCCAGTATCATTATTATTTCATATATTTCATGATTATTTATTCTATATACTTTATAATCATTCTTTAATGGTTAACATGGAGAATGAATCTCATCGCGTCTTGGAGACGGTAATATGTGTGTACGCACGAGCGATGATATCTTTCCCATAATTATTTAATGGAATTGGAGTGGATGATATAATATCTTAGAATCAGTATGATATTATAATAACCATATATAGTTATTATTTACACCGTTATATCCATACAAGTAAGGTGGTGGTGGAAAAATGGATTACACTACAGCGTGGAGACGGTATTCCGTACGTACGCACGCACGGTGATTTCATTTTCCGTAGGATGAATAGAAGGTGAAATATGGTTGTTTAATATTTATAATAACATATCAGTATATTATTGATACTGATGTTATTACTTTATAATGAAACAAATAAATAATAGGATGTAGAAGAAGAATGAAACTTGAAAGAATCGGTAGAAGAGATTTCCTCTTCCTAGACGTGCCTCTTTTAAACTTCCTCTTAAGGCACTAGAGTTGGTCTTTTGAGAAGACCAGAACCTCTATGATATAACTAGATATGTTTAGAAGAAAAATGGGTAGGGTTTGGGCATGATTTAAGGCTCGTAATTGTGTGTGGAGGAAAGGGAGGAGATCCCTTTTATAAGGGAGGAGAGGGGCACCTTTGGAAACATAAGAAATATTAATTTATAATAATTTCCAACCACACATAAAAGCCTAAAAAAATGACTCAATTGGAATATGAGATGATATAGGGGTGTAATCTCATCAAAAAATAAAATTTATACATGTTGTGAACTTATTTTAAACATTATCAAATTGATTTATCCTTATTTAATCTATTTTATTTTATTTGTGGTAATAATATTCTAAATTTTAAATTGTAATAAATATTTACTTATATATTTTGAATTGTCTATAATTGGATACATTATGACTTTTTAGACCATATAAATATAAATTTATATTTTTTAAATATTTTTGTGATTCTTAAACAATTTTATAATATGTTATTTTGTAAAATAACAATAGTGTCAATTTTGACACTATTCATTTATTTGAATTTAAATAAAATCAACACAGAGGATATATTCAAACCAAAATATTTAATAGATTTCTAATATGTCATATTCATCTAGAAAATTTGTGGATCACATTAAATAGTTCATATAATATTTAGTTTAATATTTTTAAAATCATTTATTTGATATTTCAATCAACAAAACAATTTCAACATCACTATTGTGTCATCATTAATGATAATTATTTAATCCCTAAAAATTATAAATAAATTAAAATGATTTACATACATTTATTATATTTTTTGAGACTATTCATGTTCGATTTTTTATTAAGTTTATCACTATATTAAAAAAATTACACTTATAAGATATAAGAGAGTGACATGTTGTCACTTTCTTTGGTATTAATTATAATTATATCCGTTTCATGGTCAATAGTCCATGAAACGAACCTATTTTGACCCTTAGGAGATATGGGTCGACCTTTAGTCATCCAATTGAATTTTTTCAGGTGTTAGGGTAATTTTATAATCTTATGTTTACCCATAATTACCCGATTTACCTTTATCTGTAGTAAATAAAAAATACCGTAGTTACTATTCATAATGTCAAAAAAAAAGTAACCTATTAACATAATTTGGACCCACTGAATCCAAATATTGAATCAATTTTTCAAAATTGAAAACACAAAAGTTACATTAATTAATTTAAAATTAATCTTGTTGTTAAGAAAACAGGTTTTAAAAGTTAAAACATTGTCAAAGATTGAAATTTTTTTACCTATGATTTCAACAAAAAATTAATGGTAATGACATGAATTATATTAAATGGTATAAATATATTCTATTTATATTTTAAAACCATTCATTATTATAATTTATCCATATAAATTATCTCGACTAAAAAATTTGTTTTTAATTAAAATTTAGCGTATTTTTACTATTCATCAAAATAAGAAACTTATCAGAGAAATATAAAAAATGTATCCAAATTAAATTTTTATATCCTGATTCAAAAGAAGAATTATATATTGTCAAATTTAACTTATAAACATGTCAAAAACTAGATTTAATGTGGGTGTGCCATCAAAAGGCTGTAAAACTACATTTTTTAAAAAATACTCATTTTACCCAAAAAAATTATTTTTTTCTCATACCATGTTCTATAAAATGTGTAAGATGAATTATAATGTCATAAAATTAAAAATATAGTTACTAATATTAATAATGTCTAGTTCATAATAATATTATAACAATATATCATTGTTTAGTAAAACCCAGTATTGCATACTACACACGCTATCGAGAAAGGTCGTGGTTGCGTGTAATGCAAGCCAAGTCAGGACTGCCTGTAGTGAAAGATCCCTTTGGTGTTGCATATAACATAATCAAAAATTATTTCATTTATACATTAAACAAAATCTATACTTAATGTTGCGTAGAAAAATTTCTCCAAAACGAACTTGAAATTTGGTGTAACACGAGCCAAGAATAGTGTTGTGTATACTGCAAGCTAATAAGGTGTTGCATATAGTACAAGATAATCTTGATGTAGTGTAAAATAGAAGATATCAAAGAAATTAAAAAATAATATACCTCATAAAATCTTGGGGTGTTATATTCTACACCCCTTCAAATGAATTTCTCCCTCGAAATTCTTCGGGGTTATAAATTGTTTACTACTTGAAAGTTTCATTCATAGAAACCCACATCGTAAAAATGAATACTAAAACTTAATTATAAAAATTGAAGTATGAAACCTAATGGTTACCCAAATTATCTCATCACTGGGTTTCCACATATGAGAAAATTTTTGAAAATATGGATATGGAAGAGAAATATAACCATCAACTTCTGATGAAGAGTGGTAGAGAACATGGCTATGAAAAAGACAACAATCAAAAAGCCATAAATTTTTGATGATCTAAGGTACCATCTGATTCATCGTATATGAGGGCATTAGGACAACATTTTTGGTTTTCAATATCATTTACCTAATGTTGATGAATTTTTGAATTAAAATAAATACTTAATTTATTTTGGTACAATCTCACTGTTGTTTGTGCCTTGAACAATTTCAACTTCATCTCCTAAAGAAGTGAAGTTGAATTTGTCTTCCGTGAAGTGTTAGCAGATCATGCGGTAGAATGATAGTTCATTCCAACTGTCTCAAACATAAGGTTCGCAAAAATTATATACATAAGTCCATGTTATTGTGAGATTAACCGTATATGATTCCGAAAATGGACTTATACTTCAACTATCATACTGCTTAATAAAATAAAACTAATTTCTACTAACCAGGGACATCTTGTAGGCCAGTGGTAGGCGATAAAGGCATATCGCACATTGGTTGTGGGTTCGATTCCCACATCTATGTTCAATGCAACGGGTTGTATCCCATCTTACGGGTTGTCCTCTTTCTAAAACTATACTATTACAACATTCAAGAAATAATATCAAAAATTTCTAGCCTTAAAAAATACTATCTGATGTCCAAATTAATGCATTCCAACCTTTAGGCTTATCAAAAATACTTCGGTCCAATCTCATAGTATGCAGAAAACAACTACTAGAAAGGCCATCTACCAATCATGTGAATACCATCATTTATCCCCCATATATCATAAGATATATCTTGCTGGTCATATTCCAAATATTTGAATTCCTTAATCATGTATTCTCTTTAAAAATGAATACCCATTGAAACTTAGTGAAAACATGAATGCTATAAAAAGGTAACTCTTTCTACATACCAAAATCCCAAAATTTCTATGTACTCAAACCATGATATCACTTTGTCCTTATATCAGTCATGAGCACATTAATAATCTCCAAAATATTATTTTCTACTTATCCATTCATTATGGACATATCATCTTCTTTCAAAAAATATCTGAATAACCTTTCATGGTTACCGGTAACATTAAATATATACTTTCAAATACTTTAGGAAAAACATTAGTGTAACAATCCTTAGATGTTTCATTATTCCATAGTACCAATAACATAACTCTTGGTAAACATACAGTCATTCCACCACCTTCTTAAACCATTGAACAAGCTTCATCATTTTATTCCTCAACAGTTCTTTTATCTCATATATCATTTGTAGTTTCTTCATCATCATCAACATAAATACTACTCATACGACCATGGTGATTCTCTTAACGAGATTTTTCCTAAGGGAATTTCATTGCATAATGCCCATACATTCCACATTTAAAACATTTAATAATTGTTGATGTCGTAGAAACACCATTATACTTTTCCATGGTGTTAACTGAACCTTTTCTTTTGCACTTACTAGATTTGTGTCCTTCTTTTCCACACCCAAAGCATCTTCCAGTTCCTTTGAAACATTCTCCTTGATGGCTCTTCTGACCTGATTTACATGATTCAAATTGAACTTTGTTTCCTCTATGATCATCATGAAAATCCATCATTATCTTATTAGCCGAGTCAGGAAACTTACCAAAGTTGATATTATTGATCATATTATGAGATTGCTGATTTGGCATAATAACGATGTTTCGCCTTCCAAATCCCATTTCATTTGGATTCTCAGGAATATTATCATTCCATTGTCCATCATATTCTCCATTAACATGAATATTCCTTTTTCTAGCCATTTTCAAAAACCCAAAAAGAATAGAGTGAGATGAAAAAACCATGCTAGGAAAACAACATAATAAAGGGGAGTGATTTCAATATCTAACATCATAGGTTTAATCCTAGGTTATTCATAATTGTAATCATAATTCTATGAATGTAACCTATACTTATACATACTCTTAGATACATCCCTATACATACCTTAGAAATATCTCTAGGGATCTCACTTAAAGATTTGGCATCCTAGTTTCCAACGGTTGACTAAAATTTAGCTCTGGTACCAACTGTAGGGACCCAATGATTAACGTACATAGACATTACAATAATTTTTCAGAATAATTAATACATGATAAAAACAGACGCCCAAAGACCGTATTAGTTTAGTGTCTTTGGAAACCCGGAACATAATCTTCTAATCATGGTAAATGATCTTCAACATCTCCCATAAAGATCTTCCCCTTTGGTTTTCTTCCCTAAAACATTTCTTTATATCCTAGAGAAAATAAAACATAAAAATGGGTGAGCTCAAATTATCAGTAAGGGTAATCATGAAGAACATAAAACAATGCCTAAACATTTGAACCTAAGAACATGAACATAAAACATCAAAATCATGAGTAATGACAAAAATCCTCGCTGTGCATAAGGCATAGATCAAAAAATAACATTAATCATGATAAAATAGCATGGGGAATAAAACATGTAATTCTGGAAAACCATTAATCACATGATATGATTTCCATAGAAGCCATGGCATTGCTTCCAAGACCATCATAGTGGACAATGTCCCTTACTGAATCGAGTTCACTGCTCATTCCAGTCTTGTATCTCTGAACCGAATTAACTTTTTGTTCTAGACATAACTATCTCATGAGATATAAATATTTACCCAATGCATTGGATGGAGATATAGGTATCACCCATATCATTATGAAATAATTATTATGTGTGCCACAAAACAATCCTAAATCATTCATCATAACCCAATCAATAAAATGGGTTTCATAAACTTCATCCCATCGTGACAAAATCAATCTAAAACAAATGGATATCATTTCATCATATGAAAAGTAAAACCATGTAAATCATAGAGATATTATACTTGGAACATACACATATTTATTTAATGTCACCATAGATGGAAAATAGTTTTGACAAAACATTTGAAATTAATTCTTGAGGAAAATATATTTTCTTCTTCAAAATCATTCTCTTTTCTCAAAATTTTATGCAATTTTAAAAGAAAATGATTTTTTTAAATAATCATGACATATAATAGAGTAAGATTCCTGAAGAAAAGGTTTTATGAAACTGTAAAAATCCGTTCTTGCCATATAAGTTGAAAAACATTCTCCTCGTACTTTTACCGAAAAAGTTTAAAAGTACCTCGGATGGAAAACAAAAGAAAGATTCCCTACATACCATGTAGTAAAAGTCAAAAAAAAGGGTAAACATGACATTAAACATACTTGGAATAATAGTAAACATTTTATGAAATCATTTTTAGAAAACATTGACATGGATGATAAACATAACCCCAGTAAATACTTACGAATAAACAATCTCGGATAAGAACGAGATTGGAATAATTATCCCTTACCTTAGGTCCAATTTCATCTGTATGTGTCTAAAACTCCTGTATAGTGGTTTTAAACATATTATTAACTTGTAAAAAAAACTATAATAATATTTATGACATCATATATGATTCAGTTATGACTTTATATTATGTGTTCTTTTGTCAATTCCATGTTAAAGCATAATTTTGGGTAAAATCGTTTCATTTATCGTGTGTGATTGGACTTGTTGTTCTTGATATTATTACATATATCTGGATTTACTTAATTCCAGAATGTAAAACATTATTTATATATAACATATATTTTCACCATATAAATATATAAGGTAGATCAATAAATGGAATTAAATTCACCGTTCAAGGAGATGGTAGGTTGTACGTATGCAGGAACGATGTATTCATTTCCTTATTGAATTGAAAGGAATTAAGTAAATGAAACATATATATACATTAATACAGTATCATTATTATGTCATATATTTCATGATTATTTATTATATATACTTTATAATCATTCTTGAATGGTTGACATGGAGAATGAATCTCATCGCGTCATGGAGACGGTAATCTGTACGTACGCACGAGCGATGATATCGTTCCCATAATTATTAAATGGAATTGGGGTGGATGATATAATATCTCAGAATCAGTATGATGTTATAATAAACATATATATTTATTCTTTACACCATTATACCCTTCAAAGTAAGGTGGTGGTGGAAAAATAAATTACACCACGACGTGGAGATGGTATTCCGTACGTACGCACATGCAGTGATTTCATTTTTCGTAGGATGGATAGAAGGTGAAATAGGGTTGTTTCATTTTTATAATAACATATTAGTATATTAGTGATACATATGTTATTAAATTTTAATTAAATAATTAAATAATAGTAAGTAGAAGAAGAAAGAAACTTGAAAGAATTGGTAGAAGAGATTACCTCTTCCTCGACGTGCCTCTTTTAAACTTCCTCTTAGGGAAATAGAGTCTGTCTTTTGAGAAGACCAGAACCTCTATGATATAACTAGATATGTTGAGAAGAGAAATGAACTAGGGTTGTCCGAGCTTGATGGCTCATAATTGTGTGTGGAGGAGAGGTAGGAGGTTCCCTTTTATAAGGGAGGAGAGGGGAACCTATGGAAACATAAGAAATTTTAATTAATAATAAATTCCAAACCCTCTTAAAACCCTCCAAAAATGAGTAAATTCAAATATGAGATGAGATAGAGTGTTAATACCATAAACCAATAAAATTAGGACATGTTTTTTATTTATTTAAAACCTTATAAAATTGATTTATCCTTATTTAATCTATTTAATTTTATTTGTTGTAATAATATTCTAAATTTTGTTATAAATAATTACTTATGTGTTGTAAATTTTCCATAATTGGATAATTTATGACATTATAGACCATGTAAAATTAAATTAATAATTTTTAAATATTTTTGTGATCTGTAAACAATTTTATAATATGTTATTTTATAAAATAACAATAGAGTCAATTTTGACACTATTATTTTATTTGAATTTAAATAAAATATAAATAGAGGTTATATACAAAAAAAATATTTAATAGATTTCTAATATGTCATATTAATCTAGAAAATTCGTGGATCACATTAAATAGTTCAAATAATATTTATTTGAATATTTTTAAAACCATTTATTTGATATTTCAATCAATAAAATAATTTCAACATCACTTTTGTGTAATCATTAATGATAATTATTTAATCCCTAAAAATTATAAATACATTCACATGATGTAGATAATTTTATTAACTTTCTTAATAATATTCATGTTCAAAGTTATATGAAGTTTATCACTAAATTAAAATTATTACACTTATAAGATAGAAGAGAGTGGCATGTTGTCACTTTCTTTGGTTTTAATTATAATTATATCATTTTCATGGTCAGTTGTCCATGAAACCAATCTATTCTGACCCGTAGGTTATATGGGTCGACTTTTATTTATCCAATAGAATTTTGGCAGGTGTTGGAGTAATTTTATAATCTTATTTTTAGCCTTAATTACCTGATTTACCTTTAACTGTAGTAAATAAAAATTATCGTAGTTACTATTCATAATGTCAAAAAAATAAAAGTAAACTATTAACATAATTTGGACCCAATTAATCCAAATATGGAATCTATTTTTCAAAATTCAAAACACAGAATTTGCAGAAATTAATTTAAAATTAATCCTCTTGTTAAGAAAACGTGTTTTAAAAGTTAAAACATTGTCAAAGATTGAAATGTTTTTACCTATGAATTCAACATAAAATTAATGGTAATGACATTAATTATATTAAATGGTAAAAAATAGATTATATTTATACATTAAACCCATTCAATATTATAATTTAACCATATAAATTATCTCGATGAAAAAAGTTGTTTTTAATTAAAATTTAGCTTATTTTTACTATTCATCAAAATGAGAAACTTATCAGAAAAATATCAAAAATTTATCCAAAGAAAAGTTTTATATCCTGATCCCAAAGAAGAATTTTATATTGTCAAATTGAACTTATAAACGTGTCAAAAACCAGATTTAATGTGGGTGCTCCATCAAAAGGTGGCCAAACTGCATTTTTTTTAAATACTCATTTTACCCGAAAAAATTATTTTGTTCTCATACCATGTTCTATAAAATGTGTAAAATGAATTATAATGTCATAAAATTCAAAATATAGGTACTAATATTCATAATTCATAGTTCATAATAATATTATAATAATAAATTGTTGTTTAGTGAAACCCGGTATTGTGTATTACACACGCTATCAAGGATGGTCGCGATTGCGTGTAATGCAATCCAAGTCAGGGTTGCATGTAGTGTAAGATCTCTTTGGTGTTGAAAATTACATAATCAAAACTTATTTCATTTATACATTAAAAAAATCTACACTAAATGTTGGGTAGAATAATTTCCACAAAACGAAGTAGAGATTGTGTGCAACACGAGCAAAGAATAGTGTTACGTATACATCAAGCTAATACAATGTTGCGTATAGTACAAGCTAATCTTGGTGTAGTGTACAATAGAAGACATCAAATAAATTTAAAAGGAATATATCTCATAAAATCTCAGGGTGTTACAACCACACCCTAGTAATACCCACAATGGCATAATTTCCTCACCCAGGAGGATGAAAATAGAGTCTAGACATTCCCTAGCCCTGTAACCCAGGCCGTTTTGGCTTAGTCATGACAAATACCATGCCTATAGTGAGGCTTCTTGGTTGTGGAACATAGGGCAGCTAGTAACTAGTCACACTTAGTACCGCACCATAAACTAGGTGTGGTAGTTAATCCTATTTCATAAAGGGATCTCAAAGGTACACCACAAACTCAAACATGGTCATAGTGCTTACTATTTTTCACTGAAATGGTTCAAAACCATCTTTACTCTACCAAGAACCTCCAACTCTTCTAAAACTGAAAAGACAATGATAAAATAGGATCTTTACCTGATTCCACATATTGGGGTGTGAAATCAATGCAGAAAGGTGACATAGGTATTATTTCCCATCCTCAACACACAACTCTTGGGAATCCTTCATCCATGTCATAACTAACAAAATGATTGTACCCACTATTGAAGATAACATGGTTGTGTTGTTGTCTCTCTTTCCTGGAATCTACTAACAAACACATTAGGAATAATAAAAACCTCATCAAACAACTTTACAATACACCACTACCTATAGGTTGGTACAATACACCGCAATATAAAGTGAACAATCCTGACTATTCGGATGAACATACTCTATCAACTCTAGACCCCAAAATAACAAGTGCTTGTGTATCCAAAATCCACCACCTCCTAAGAAAACCTCCTACTATACTACATGGAAGGATTTATTCTACAATTGTTATAATAATTAAGATCCACTATACATTCCACATTGAAAATAATGCTCTATTAGGGAGGTATCCTATCAATATTTCAATGACATTATTAAATACAAACACTAAGGAAAGACCACCATTCACTGAGAAAAGTGGGTGAAATGATGTCCATCATAAGGGAAACCCTTCAGGTCTACTGCCTAAGAATGTATGGTCACACAAAACCCCTAAATCAACATCACCACTACGGGTCTCTCTCAAATATAAAATGAGTATGGGGCCATCACTATTCATTAACGGTGATAATGTCCCTCTCTTTTGTTGAAAAAATCAATACTCCAAAATAGTTGTTCATGTTCCACCTCTATCAGTTGGATGTGGAATTCTTTTTTGGAAGTGTCAAACATAATTCTTCAAATACTCCACTAAGCAATTATCAACCATCATGGCCTTTACTTTATAAATACCAATGCTGCCCCATGAATACATAACCTATAGAATAGGAGTTAACATCACGTTTATCACTCCCATGGAAATATAAGGTAAAATTCTTCAAATACCCAATATGATCCTTTATGAACCGATTCCTATAAGGGTTCAGTCCACATGCCTATAAATTCCATAGGGAACTCATAATTCCACTTAGAAACACCCTAACACTATCTCTGAAATGTAATTCAATGCACACATCAGCCTCTCGTTAAGGGTATACCATAGTACACCCTTCAAAAACATTAATTCATTCCTCAACGTTCATAGCAAGTGAATCTATCTTCCATGAACATAGTTCTCAAATACATCTATACCAACCAATGGATAATAAAATTCATCTTCAGGAGGGTTTAATCCACTCTCCACACCCTAAATGAGATAATTATTTCCAAAAAACTTTACTAACACTCCTTATAAAGTAAATTTCATGACTTCATAATCTTATCAATTTATTAATTTAAAACATTATGAAAATATGAATTGATAAACCAATCTATGAACATGATTATCTCACTTCAATGGAAGGGGGTGAGTGATAGATGGTCACATTCAATGGAAAATCTATAAATAATAAGGAAATAGCTAAGGGTTCCACCAGAATCTATAACTCTTAAACATATGATATAGAAAGAACAACTCATGCATATGTCATCCAGTACAAGGGACCTTGAAATAAGGATATTAATCTAACACTGAATTATATCTATTGATGTCCAATTATATAAAATCATCACATGTGTCTTCCCATAACTCTGATTATCATCACTATGGACCTAATATGAACTAACTAAAGGTGGTGGTTGTGGGAGTGGATAGATGCATATTCTATCTCTGATTTCTCTCACACCAATAGATATTCCACCAAATAAATTCTTAGTGGGAATTTGGGCCTACAATAGAGAGCCATATAATCTTAGAACTATGTCCCATGTAGAGGACCATCAAAAATTCACTTTGGATGCCTTCAGGTGAAATTCTAAATTTATCCCAAGTCCTAGATTCATATTTTCTATAAATAATTAGTCATCCAATGCTTGTCTCAGGGACTCTAGTATATGTGGTGTTTTGTGAAAACACAACCTCAACTCAATAAACCCTCCTTTTGAGTCTCACAAAAAACCATAGTGTTCAATCAAGTCAGTTAAAAAACAATCCAAGGAATTTCTCATGAGTTTTTTGACCCTCAACACATACTCAAATATGATCACACTTCTCTATACATGTTTTAACTTCCTTCGATAAAAATACATATCAAACAATGGATCACTTTAACTGTGGTAAATAAATCCCATCACAAGTTTAGGGAAACATCATCCACTGGTGGAACCTCATTCCACATATGAAGCTCATTAAAGGAATTAACATTTGAAAAAAACAATATGATCCAGATGGAAATGTGAGTCTCGGAATTCATGTAAACCTCTATCACTGTAGGATCAGGCTCTCCTCGCAAAACACTAAAGTCTCCATCATAAAACAAACAATACACTCAGTCTATAGGTATTTCCATTTAACTCAATAAGAAGCACCATCAGCTCTACTAAATTCATATTATGAAAAATGGAGAGATAAAGTACCTCAGATAATGGAGAAAAAATTTCTCTTAATCAAGCCTTCAAAAACTATACAACATCATTCAAAAACTAGTGGTGATACATCCAAATATAGGCATGGGATTGTCACTAACTAATTTTAACACATGGGATATATATCAATGGATATAACCATCTATTTTATAGGATGAATCCATGTGGATTTGATTTTTTATGGATGAGATAACATAAGAAAGACATGGAAAATCACAAATGGATATTATATGATGCATGTACATACGTTCATAAACCTCAAAATAAAATTCTTAGATAACTGGGTTGATAAACAGGTTATTAGAATCTTAGAGAAAGGATAAACTAGTCACCACACCAATACTGGTCTCTCTAGTCTAATAACCAAACTCAATATCCCCTTAACATAGTTTCACAAACATTTCCAAACTATTCCTCACATGACTGCTAACTTCAAAAAATTTACCTAGGAAAATAGTAAATTGAAACCAATCTAACACAACCCATCACACTGAGGCCCCACCTGAGCAGACAGTAAGCTGAGATTTAAACCTCAATCCTATATCAAATATGACAGGGGTTGATGACTAGAACCAAGTAGGAAGATCACACAATATGGGTGGCATTATCCTATATCAACCTATAATATACACATAATTCTATTACATTATATCAACCAATAACAATAATATAATATATATGAATAATTGAACTTTATATAACACAAGAACAAGATAAGAAATAAAAGTGCAACACAATGTGGGAAAATACCAAAAACCCATACATCTGAAAAGCCTATAAATCTTACTGATATAGGACACTGCTAAGATCCTCCTCATTATGTGTACTCCTTGAAAAATCTCTAGTCACACTAGTCACATCCCTATTCAAGTACCACCATGCTCTATCATGCATCACCAAGCATCCCCGAGAGTCCATTTTGAACAAGCCATTCAAACTCCACATTTACCAATACCATCTCCAAACATGTATTTCATTTGTATAGATACAACACATGTGGTCATAATTCCTATATAGGGTTGAGTATAAACACACTCGGTAGGATGACCTAAAACTATAGAGGAAAAAATCATAGAAAATTGTCTTCTCAAAACCCCTAGTACGAGTGAGTAAATGAGATAAATACAATAATGGATAACCTAGATATAGTATATAACTAGAATTATTAGGGACATTTAGATGTTCTAATCATTTCATCACCAACCCACAAAGGTCTGAATCTCATGAGAAACTAGGTGTGCCCGAAGTACCAAAAATCCCACAAAACCTATAGTCTATAACCACAATATGTCACATATTTAAGTAACCCAAGGGGTTATTAAGGAGTCACAAACCCCGAAAATATTTTTACTAATCAACATTTCCAACAACCGCGCCACTTTCAAAACCTATGAAGGGGGATTCTCATCACTGAAGCATGCTCGCCAGCCAAAGGAACAATGTACCATCTGATCCATCAGTATTACACCACCAATTAGGTAACCAAATCCTTAATCTCATATGGTGGGGTTTCACCCAGATATCCAAATCGATCCCAATAGATACCAAGCCTTGGAATCAACAAAATTCTCCAGGGGGGACCCACACCCTAGTATACACATAATTCCCATGGGAGTTGTAGACCCCATCAAAATCACCATAGTATCCAAACAGTTCCCAAGAGGTGTTACTGACCTCATCCAAAACACCTTGGTATCAATAATATTCCATGGATATTATTATCAGGAGAGCATCTCCAAGTAAGATCACACATTTATGAGTAAACTCATCACTCCCATCATCCATATAAGGTCTATCCGCAAAGGTGAACAATGAACCCCAAGAATACTATGATCATCACATCTGAACTCATTAAATAGACCTATGGAGAAAAAATTTAAGTATGCCTATATCACCTGATAAACAACCCAATATGTCCAAACTAACTGTATAATTAAGTTCTAGAAATAAAATTCTCAATATAGGTTATTTATATATTGAAAATGTGCATCATGTGGAAAATATGTATTTCATTGAAACAATGAAGAGGGAAGTTACATAATAGGATGTGGGGTTCAGTTCACAAGTTATAATTATGTATCGCATATTGGTATTGAATATTTTGTCTTGATTTCATGATAGTGATGGTGTAGATAGATCGTTAATCTAACATCACAAGAAGATGCAAATAAAATAAGAATTTTTGATAAAAATATTAATTATTATAATAGTTATTATAATAAACATAATGTCGTTTTTGTTCTTATTATTATTATTATTTTTTTTATTTTTAATACAGATGGGGTGGAATGGCTGTAGGGGGGATGGGTGTAAGGCTGCTTGGTCAAGCCCCAAATCTATGTGTGTGCATTTTACAAAAAACCCAACACACACACACACACAGACACACACACACACACACACACACACACATATATATATATATATTAACAGTATCCAACATCACAACTGAGCGGTAATTGGTTACAGAACAACACCCAAGCAGTCAGCTTTTGAATCTCGGTCACAGCTCATTTATGCCCCCTATTTTAGGGGGTGAATTTTCTCCCACGCACGTGTGCATGGACATGGTGGGCTGAGCATGAGGTGAATGGGGTCAGCAGCCTCTGATGATGTTGGAGTGGGTGAGAAAAAGAATGAGTAGGGCCAAGACATAGGGATTATCAGTCGCATTAGAAGTGGGTCAGACCCAAGTGTGGTCATGGGATTTGATCCAGGACGTAGGATTGGGCCTTTCTTATAGTCATGGGCCCACAAGCGAGGGTCCTTCAGGCATGTTTTAGGGGCCTACAGGTGATGGGCCATCGATTAAATTGATGGACCTTCAAGAACATGTATTCCTTGGACATTTGAGAATCTAGGCCCATGGATCATGAAATAGATTACCCCATAACCCTGAAAAAATGGGGTTTCCTTTCTTTATAAAAAAAGTCTACATCCCCAACCTAAAAAAATATTAACATAAAATATATTTATAATATAAAAGAAAGAGGGTAATTTGCAGCACCTCCACTTTTCAATAATAGTATTTATTTTTTTAATTATATTTATTCCAAAACATAATGTTTCTTTTTTTCAATAACCTCATGCACACAACACTACTTCCAAGAGGTCTAGTCGTACTACCTCATTGTTTCCCCTATCTTCAACTAACATCCTCCCACTGACCATGTATCACCCTAAATTTAAAGAATGTAACCCTTAATTTATGTATTTTATGTATTTAAGGTTTTTGGGTGATGTTTTGGAGGGTTTAGAGGAATTTTGGAATGTTTTGGGGGCTTTTCTAGAGGTACACAGTTTGAGCATGGTCAGTAAAAACTATACAACTCCAATAAGAAACCATGAAAAGTGTGACATAGGCTACTGGGTAGGCACACATTTAGGCACATGATTTTTTCAAACCATACATCCACTTAGGTGTAACCATGAACAATGGAGAAGAGGTAAAAACATGGTTGGTGCATGGCTTGACTAACCATGTGATCTAACCATGAAAAAGGTGTTGGGTGGTAGTGGATGGCACATGGTTGGTGCATGTTTTTCCTAACCAGGTGATCCAACCATTCAAAATTAAAAGTTAGATACTAAAAAAGTGGATCTAACTCGGTTTTACCCAAAATCCCCTTGTTTTTCACCATTTTTTACCCTAACATGGTTTTTCTTCCTCCCAATGGTTTTGGAGACTTTCCCCTTCAATCCAGAAGCAGTGAGTTGGCAAATCATGGTGTGTTAAAGGTTGGATTCCTTGGTAATTCTCTATTCATTGTCATTTTATTTAGATATACTTCTCTTCATTCTATTGTATTCCTATATATGATCCATTGGGGATATATCTATGACATTGAATTCCAAATATCATGAGTTATGATTGTTTTGATGTTATATAATGGGATCTAAGGTGGGTTTTCGGATATTCAATCTGGTTTTGTTGAATTTTTATTATCCTTCATTTTCTCCATAATTTCCAAGGTAGGTGGATTCATTATCGACTCCTATTATTAGAAATCGAAGTATTACATTCAAATTGATTAAATTTCATGAAATGGGTTGTCAAATTGAAGTGAAAATCATGGTAGAAACCCTATTTAATAATGGTTTGTACATTTTTGAAAATTGGTTTCATAAAGGGATTGGTTTTCTTTATTTTAAAATATTGATTTTAAAATATGGATTTTTTGTATTTATGAAAATGGATTCTTAAAAAGGTATTCAATAAAAGAAATTTTTTATTGAAATGATTTAAATGGTTGATTTGGAATTAGTATTTGGAATAATGGTTGGTGTGTTTTCATGTGAATTCAGGGTGGATAAGGGTATGAATTTTCCTTTATCATTAGTGTGATGTATAAGGGTATGAACATTCCCCCGTAAAAATGGTTCACTATGTGAATGCTTAGTGAAAGGATGACTCACCACTCATGATTATATCAAGGTACATGGTTGAATGAATGGTAGGGTGTTTGGATATATGGAATGAAATGAGTTTTTCTAAAATGGGAACTGAGAAATGGTTTTTAAATAATTTTCTAGTTTCTTTCCTTGGAAACTGGTTTAGTATGGAAAACTATTTTGGTGTGAAACTACATGGCTTTGATGTAAAAAATTTAAATGTTTTAAAAGTGTTTTATATAAAGTTTTTTATATAAATGTGATAACATGATATATCCTAGTGGCATGAGTAGTGAATTCATTTAGGTAAAACCTATTGAGTTTCATTACTCACCCCTTCTTTGCCACTTTGATGATTTTGCAGATATTCTTTATTAGTAAATAGGTAAAGGGAAGGTATTATATTTATTTATTGGTTCTTCCTGATACTTGGGATGTAGTTGTAATGCCCCGACCCCAGTTACGCAGAGTCAGTGCATTATTACATAACCTTGGCATGATCAGAAGAAAGATCAAGTCTCGAAAGACCGATTAGTTTAGTAGCCTTGGAAACACTAGATACAATCATAAAGTTTTACATTACATCATAAAAAAAACATCTTGTCTTCACATCCCCTCATACTATCCCTTCAGGTCATTCATAAATTACTTCTTCATAATCCTGGGAAAAATAAAACATTGAAATGGGTGAGCTCAGATGCTCAGTAAGGATAACATTATAGCAGAAGCTTTCATAAATAAGCATAAACACTTAAGGCAATTTATAACTAAAACGAAAGCCGTTTAAACTTGAACTTCAGCAGAAAATGGAAAAGATAAAATAAAATAATGCCATTTACTTACTCGCATGGATATTCTACTAGTCGAATGATCACCTGCAATATCAATAACCAATTTCATAATGATGGAATGCATAATGCCAGACTATCATAACAACATATCCAAGGCCTCGTGCCAAGACTACAAATAAGATTTTGCCAAGGCCTTGTGCCAAGACACTAGTTTGTCTCATGAGACCAACCGATGCATCGAGGAGCTATAGTGGGCTCCACCCGTCACTTATTAAGTCTAATGAATTCCTCATATGAACATGTTTAAACATAACATAAACATTCATATTAAAACTAGCATAAGAAATGTCAACACTTTAACCACAAACCATGAATGGTATAAAAATAGCACATCCATAGTCAAACATAACTCATTTGATACAATATGGAAGATTGTATTGTATCACATTAACCTCAGTCAAGAATAATTAAGGATGTTGACATAGATGAAAATAATCATCAAAACTATTTGAGAGAAATATCCCCCTTTTTCTTGAAATCATTCAAAAGTCACACTATTTGTCAAGAAGCCATTTAAAAATAGATGTTTGAATCAAAGTGCCCCATACCACTTTGAAACTTTTAAAAGGAGTTGTAATTTTAAAACTTTAATGTCCATATAAATAAATCCTTAAAACCATTTTTAAAACACGGACATTAATGAGCAAGATTTAGATGAATAAGTCTTTAAAACATTTAAAAAAGGTATTTTAGTTAGAGATTCTAACCAAAAGAGAGACATTTGAATAAAAATAATTGAGGTAATGAAAACATTGTAATATCATGAGAATAAAGGGATTCATGGTATACTTTTTCAAAGTACATTATATACACCACATAAAAGTGATTTGGTGTATATCAACAAAGAAGTCTCAATGGAATGTAAATTGAGATGAAATCTCTCATAAAAGTCGTATCCTTAGGTTATGGATAAATCAACGACATAGTTATGTGTGAAAAATATAAATACACTAAATATTATTGGATATTCGGAGTAAAACAATCAAAGGATATTCACACATAATCTTGTAAAAACAACACCAATGAATTGGATGTTTAACTCAACAAATGGAGAATGAGTTAACATTACTCTTATCAAATTCATATCGATGACTTGAGAAATTATCAATGGGGTGATTATGTGTATCAAATGTATATCCATAGGAAGGGGAGTGGAAATTATGACATAATCAAATGAATAGTGATTCCACACATAATCTTGGGGTAATATAATCAATGAAATTTGCGTAAAGCCAAATGAGTGGAAATTGAAATTTCAAATTCCCTTATCGATTAGGTAACTTACAAAACATACACCCATGAAAGAAGGATCATACCATGATGATGTAAATACCCATAAATTAATGTATATTACACAATGAATACAATCATTGGCAGTACACATACACCACATGAAATAATTAAGTGGTGAACAATGGAATTCTCACGAAATTAAGAGTGAGTTAAGAAACCCCTTACCTTGTACTTTTCCTTGGTTGGGGGTAGGTTAACCTCATGTATAATGTTGAAATAATTGTTATTAAATTATTAATGAATAATATACATTAATATGATATCATATATGATCTTTTAGCATTGATTTGTTAACAATATCTTAGAATTATCGTCGTTTCGGGTGTTAACTTACTCATTTTATTTTATATGTTTTGTTATGTAAGACATGTTTTTCATGGATAGGTTGTATCTTATTCATATCCATAATGATATAAAGTTCTTAAAAATTATTTTTAAATCATAAAATGATAATTATACTTGAATGGATATGATGGAGAATGAATCTCATCGCGTTCGTGGAGACGGTAGTCCGTACGTACGCACGAGAGACAATATCATTTTTCTGGATATTAAAATAATATATTCTTGGATGGTATATTATATATACAGAATCATTATCATGTTATATTTATCTTTTACATGAATTATACATCATTATTATACCCATCCAAATAATAATATATTGAATAAAAATTACACCACGACGTGGAGACGGTAACCCGTACGTACGCACGTATGGTGACATGTTATTCAAAGGGTGGATAGAATACTGAATATGGTTGTACCATATTTATAATAACATTACTGTATATATATGATACTGGAGTTATTATTTTAGAATGGTAATAACAAAGAAAGAAGAAGTGGATGAAGAAAGGAACTTGAAAAGGGGTGGTGAAAACATTACCTCTTCTTCGGGTTCTTCCTTTTGATTTGATCACAAGGGCTCCTTAGGATGGAATTATTATCAAACTAAGGCCTCTAGGTTGTAGTTAGGGATGTTGATAGAGTATTTGGGCCCGTTTTGGCCGAACCAAAAGGTTTGAAGGTGTGAATAAATGAGAAGGAGGAGTGCCCTTTTATAAGAGGGGTGAGGGGCACCTTTGGAAAAGCTAGAAATATTAATTTATAATAAATTCATATTCGGTTTCTAATGGCTGAAAAGTTGATTATTCAAGGGTTAAGGTGGGGATAAGTCTAAATCCATTCAAACAATAGAATTTAGACAGGTTTGGGTCATTATATTAACCTTATGTTTTAGATTTAACTCTTAGTTAATTAGTTTCACTTTTACAATGTCTCTTTGTATTTTTATATTATTTGGTTAATAATCTTACCATATACATCCAATCGACCCCCAAGTGGTCCATTAATGATACACATATCATGATATAAGTCTCTTGGCCGATCCTTATATATTTAGGAATTTAATATCAATTAATAATATAATATTTGTTTTAAAAACTCTTTTATGTCAATTTTGACAGTATTCAATAGTTGATTTTTGTGAAACTCATAACAGAATGATTAATTAGAAAAAAGTTAATTAAATCAATCCTAATATGTCTTATTAACCTAGAAAATTAGTTTAATTCAATAAAATTCTCAAATTATATTTATTTGGGTATTTATAATATCAATTATTCTAATTGTTCACTATTATGGTAATTACTGCATCACCATTGTGTCATAAATAAATTAACTTATTTAATGTATAAAAATTGTAAATAAAATCTCATTATGTATTAAATAGTTTTATCTTTCTAATTAATATTTATAGTCTAAAATATAATATATATAACCCTATTTAAAAATTGTTTTTCAAAACGATAAATGCTTGTGTGATTTTTGTATTCATTTTAACTTAATTAAAATAAAGTGTCCCTATCACTTACAAGTGCATCCATTGGGTCCCAAAATCGACACAAAGATGCTCATGGTCGACCATGTATAAACCAATAGGTTTAAGATACGTTTTAGGGTAATTTAGTATTATTATAATATTATTTTTTAACCCTTGTTTACCAGATTTACCCTTTAACCATGGTAAATAAAATATTTACCGAAGTAATTATCCAAAATGTAAAAAAATAAAAGTTACCTATTTACACAATTTTAACATCCTGATTCAAAATATGGAATCCATTTTTCCAAATTCAAAACACATAAGTGGCAGAAATTAATTTAATATTAATTCCCATTGTTAAAACAAAAATCGTGTTATTAAGAGATAATAACTATCAAAATATTGGCATTTGTTTATGTCTGGTTTAAATGTGAAATTATGTTCAATGACCAACATTTTATTACATGGTAAAAACATATTTAAAATATAATTTAAAACCACTCAAATTTGTAATTTATCACTATTAATTATTTTGATTAAAAAAGTTGTTTTTAATTAAAATTTAGTAATTTTTTACTATTCATCAAAATATAAAAGTTATCCAAAAAGTACCAAAATTTCACCCTAAGCTAATTTTATTATTCCAAATCCAAAACTTAAGTCTATTTTACAAAATTCAAAACATAAAAGTTGCATTTATTAATTTAAAATTGATTACTACTATCGAAACCAAAATGTGTATTTTGAAGAAATAATAACTATCAAAAGTTTGACACATGTTTATGTCCAATTTCAAGGTGAAATTACTCAAAATGACCATAATTGGATTAAATAGTAAAAATATAATCTATTTATACTTCCAAACCATTAAAATATATAATTTAACAATATAAATTATTTTGATTAAAAAAGTTGTTTTCAGATAAAATTTAGTAATTTTTCACTATTCACCCAAATATGAAAGTTATCAGAAAGACACCAAAACATTATTGATACTAAATTCTTATGTCCCGATTCTAAAGAATAATTTATTTTTGTCAAATTGAATATATAAAAGTTTCAAATATTGGTTTTAAAAAGGCTTCGCCATTAAAAGGTGGTAAAATTTCATTTTTTAAAAAATACTTCTTTTATCTGAAAAAATGAATTTGATCATAAATCATGTCTTAGAAACTCATAATATGGATTAAAATTTTAAGGATAATATAATATTTAAAATTTAGTAAATACTATTCATAACCTCTTTTGAACGGCTAGTTTGGTAAGTCGTGGTGTACTTGAACTCAGTGTTTCGTACAACACACGCTATTGTATTATTCAAAGAGAAGTGTACTGTGGAAGATTGTGGTGTTACATTCACCCCTCATTCAATAAATTGCGTCCTCGCAATTTTAAAAATTGGTCTTGAGAATATAATGGAAATTCCCACATCGGAAAAAGAGTCAATAAAACTATTACTTTAAAAGAAAGAAAGAGAGGTATAAAGGTCACCCAAGATAACCCATACTAGGATTCCAGGTAGGAAAACATGGATATGGATGATAAACTAAGTGTCATGTTCTGATGGAGAGGGATAGAAATCATAATCAGGAGAATTTTAACAATAAAAAAACCACAAACTTGTGTTGGGACAAACGATCAGTAATCTCCTAGTAGGAAAAGTAAACAAAAAACATTTTTTGTTTTAAATTAAATTACATAAGGATGAGGAATTCATTTATGATATTGACTAAGAATATAAAGATATATACTTACTTTTTAAGTATAGTTTCATTATTTAATAAATTTCCACCACTAACTCATTTTTTTAAATGATGAGTATTCAAGAAGACTTGGTCAAACTGGAAGAGCTAGAATAAACTTCTAGAGAATCACATGATCCATGCAGGATAAACTATATATTTACATTGTCTTTATAGATTAATCAAAACCAAAATGGTTAGTACAAGATCTAATGATTCCCCAAAAGGATATTCCTTGAGAGAAATAAACACTAATCTTAATTTCTAAAATTAAACCAACAATACCCCAAAGTTAAATATTCAATAATCAATTGTCCTTAAAATCCTTCAATATAATCCAAAATAATATTAAAACCCAAAACATAGAAGAATTTGATTATGTAGCCTCCCATGTTAAATTGTATCTCCAAATGACATCAAATACACTTAAAGTCAAATACTTAAAAGTAATTAACCTCATCACATATTCTCTATTATAGGTTAATCATTTCCATAAATAACCCAAATCACTATAAATCCACAATAAAAATGTAGATAAAAATCTACCATTACTCCATAAATGAAACCCCATAGTATTCTATTTTCCTTGGGCATATAGTGTTCCCAAAAAAGTGAACATCTTCCAAAATAACATTTATCACTTAATCACCAAATCATTTTCCTATACCATGGGTATTCATTTGATAAGACATAAGAACCCAAATCAACTTATTGTTGATAAATAAAATCATTTAACTAAAAATAATTAGTCACACTATCCAGGGACTTCACATAGTTCAGTGGTAGGCGATAAATCCCAATCGCACTTTGGTTGTGGGTTCGATTCCCACAGCTTTGTCCGACGCGACAGGTTGTCACGCGGTCTGTGTGCTGTCCTTTTCAAAAACTATTTTTTATAACATTACCAAAATGAGATAAATTCCTCAAAATAACCATAACATAATTTAACCACAAATCTTATCTCATACCTTTTATTTTCATCACAAATTATAATAACTTATAATTCTCTCAAACCCCAATGATCATATAAAACCAAATGGCTATTTATACCTATATCCACAAGAGAAGAGATAATTCTTCCTCAAATATCATTCTCACATGGCAAACAGTGGGGTTACAAATACAAGAGAAAATTATTCCAAAGTAAATCCATCAACAAGGAGCACTACTACTTTATAAACATTTCTCTAACCATTTATTTCAACATAGCTTCTTCTTTGACCAAGAAAATATCCTATAGAATAGGGCCTTCACTCGAGTAATGGCCAGGTCCCCTACATTTACGACAAATGACTGTAAATGGACTCTTGGGACCATTTTTATCTTCTTCCATAGTACTCTTCATTTTTCTTCGGCAATTCTTCACTTTATGTCATTCCTTCCTACATGTAAAGAATTTCTTTGTCCCATTCAGACACTTTCCTGTGTGTCTCCTTCCACATTTCCTGCATGATTGAAATTGAGGATTCCTTTCTTCATGGTCTCCACTGCTGGAGCTCTTATCATTCATCACCTTTCTCTTCTTTTTTGAGTCCGGGAATTGGTTAATATATATATTGTTGATCATATTTTTGGAAAATTTATTTGGCATAAAGACGATATCTTTTACGCCTATCAACATTCAATTTTTTTGCTCATTGCCACCATCGTTCCCACCTTGTACATCATTCTCAAAGTCACTATGACTTCCTTGGAATCCAGCCATTGGCTAAAACCAGAATGCATTGTGTCAGTAATAGTAGTCATAAAATCATTTAGAGATTATCATGTCACGATATTCTCAATTTGAAACACATTAGGATTAACCAAGGTCATTTACTCTCATCTTATATATTTATTAATTCAAATTGGTTAGTAAAGAAAATGTAAATTATCCTAAGCATATCCCCCGGGAGTGTCGTAACCATGAGTGTAGCAAGGACCGTTGTCGTGCACCAGTTCCTATTCGAGTCTAGCTCAAAGCGGTGTTTTTGGGTTTTACCCCTAGGTACATCTGTGCTAGAGCCGCCTCTACCTGCTCGTATCCAGACAGGGATGTATTGCTCGGAAAACTCACAATATCTCTACAATACTAAAATTCTAGGAAGTTATTCTATACTAATCCTCAAAGTTCATCTTAGGCCTACGTGCTGTAATCAGAGTTTATCTAAATCTAGCTTCCAAGGTTTGTACTAAACTTCCTCTGATACCAACTGTAACGCCCCGACCCTAGTTACCCAGATTCGGTGCATTATTACATAACATTGGCATGATCACAAGAAAGATCAAGTCTCGAAAGACCGATTAGTTTAGTAGCCTTGGAAACACTAGATATAATCATAAAGTTTTACATTACATCATAAAAAAACATCTTGTCTTCACATCCCCTCATACTATCCCTGCAGGACATTCATAAATTACTTCTTCATAATCCTGGGAAAAATAAAACATTGAAAGGGGTGAGCTCAGATGCTCAGTAAGGATAACATTATAGCAGAAGCTTTCATAGATAAGCATAAACACTTAAGGCAGTTTATAACTAAAACAAAAGCCTTTTAAACTTGAACTTAAACATAAAATGGAAAAGATAAAATAAAATAATGTCATTTACTTACTCACATGGATATTCTACTAGTCGAATGATCACATGCAATATCAATAACCACTTTCATAATGATGGAATGCATAATGCCAGACTATCATAACCACATAGCCAAGGCCTCGTGCCAAGACTACAAATAAGATTTTGCCAATGCATTTTTCCAAGACACTAGTTTGTCTCATGAGACCTACCGATGCATCGAGGAGCTATAGCAGGCTCCACCCGTCACTTATTAAGTCTAATTCATTCCTCATATGAACATTTTAAATATAACATAAACATTCGTATTAAAACTAGTATATGAAATGTCAATACTTTAACCACAAACCATGAATGGTATAAAAATAGCACATCCATAGTCAAACATAACTCATTAGATACAATATGGAAGATTTTATTATATCACATTAACCTCAATCAAGAATAATTAAGGATGTTTACATAGATGAAAATAATTATCAAGACTATTTGAGAGAAATATCCTGCTTCTTCTTGAAATCATTTAAAAGTCTCACTATTTGTCAAGAAGCCATTTAAAAATAGATTTTTGAATCAAAGTGTCCCATACCACTTTGAAACATTTAAAAGGAGATATAATTTTAAAACATTAATGTCCATATAAATAAATCCTTAAAACCATTTTTAAAACATGGACATTAATGAGCAAGATTTAGATGAATAAGTCTTTAAAACATTTAAAAAAGGTATTTTAGTTAGAGATTCTAACCAAAGAGAGACACTTGAATACAACTAATTGAGGTAATCAAAACTTTGTAATATCATGAGAATAAAGGGATTCATGATATACTTTGTCAAAGTACATTATATACACCACATAATAGTGATTTGGTGTATATCAACAAAGAAGTCTCAATGGAATGTAAATTGAGATGAAATCTCTCTTAAAAGCCGTATCCTTAGGTTAAGGATAAATCAATGACATATTTATGTGTGAAAAATATAAATACACTAAATATGATTGAATATTCAGTGTAAAAAAATCAAAGGATATTCACACATAATCTTGTAAAAACAACACCAATGAATTGGATGTTTAACTCAACAAATGGAGAATGAGTTAACATTACTCTTATCAAATTCATATCGATGACTTGAGAAATTATCAATGGAGTGATTATGTGTATAAAATGTATATCCACAGGAAGGGGAGTGTAAATTATGACATAATCAAATGAATAGTTATTCCACACATAATCTTGGGGTAATATAATCAACGAAATATGTGTAAATCCAAATGAGTGGAAATTGAAATTCCAAATTCCCTTATCGATTAGGTAACTTACGAAACATACACCCATGAAAGAAGGATCATACAATGATGATGTAAATACCCATAAATTAACGTATATTACACAATGAATACAATTAGGGGCAGTACACATACACCACATGAAATAATTAAGTGGTGAATAATGGAATTCTCACGAAATTAAGAGTGAGTTAAGAAACCCCTTACCTTGTACATTTCCTTGGTTGGGGGTAGGATAACATCCTGTATAATGTTGAAATAATTGTTGTTAAATTATTCATGAATCATATACATTAATATGATATCATATATGATCTTTTAGCATTGCTTTGTTAATAATATCTTAGAATTATCATCGTTTCGGGTGTTAACTTACTCATTTTCTTTTATATGTTTTGTTATGTAAGACATGTTTTTCTTGGATAGGTTGTATCTTATTCATATCCATAATGATATAAAGTTCTTAAACATTATTTTCAAATCATCAAATGATAATTATACTTTAATGGATATGATGGAGAATGAATCTCATCGCGTTCGTGGAGACGGTAGTCCGTACGTACGCACGAGCGACAATATCATTCTTTTGATATTAAAATAATATATCTGTATGGTATATTATATATAAAGAATCATTATCATGTTATATTTATTGTTTACATGAATTATACATCATTATTATACCCATCCAAATAATAATATATTGAATAATAATTACACCACGACGTGGAGACAGTAAGCAGTACGTACGCACGTATGGTGACATGTTATTCAAAGGGTGGATAGAATACTGAATATGGTTGTACCATATTTATAATAACATTACAGTATATATACGATACTGTATTTATTATTTTATAATGGTAATAACAAAGAAAGATGAAGTGGAAGAAGAAAGGAACTTGAAAAGGGGTGGTGAAAACATTACCTCTTCTTCGGGTTCTTCCTTTTGATTTGATCAAAAGGGCTCCTTAGGTTGGATTTCTGATCAAACTAAGGCCTCTAGGTTGTATTGAGGGAAGTTTAGAGAGTATTTGGTCAGGGATTGGCCGAACCAAAATGCTTTGAAGGTGTGAAGAAATGAGAAGGAAGAGTTCCCTTTTATAAGAGGGGTGAGGGGCACCTTTGGAAAAGCTAGAAATATTAATTTATAATAAATTCATATTCAGTTTATAATGGCTTAAAATTTGATTATTTAAGGGTTAAGGTGGGGATAGGTTTAAATCCATTCAACTAATAGAATTTATACCGGTTTGGGTCATTATATTAACCTTATCTTTTAGTTTTAACTCTTAGTTGATTAGTTTCACTTTTACAATGTCTCTTTGTATTTTTATATTATTTGGTTAATAATCATACCATATACATCCAATCGACCCCCAAGTGGTCCATTAATGATACACCTATAATGATATAAGTCTCCTGGCTGAACCTTAGATTTTTAGGAATTTAATATCAATTAATAATATAATATTTGTTTTAAAAACTCTTTTATGTCAATTTTGACACTATTCAATAGTTGATTTTTTTGTAACTCATAACAGAATGATTACTTCGAAAAAAATTAATTAAATCAATACTAATATGTCATAGTAACCTAGAAAATTAGTTTAATTCAATAAAAGTCCAAAATTATATTTATTTGGGTATTTATAATATCAATTATTCTCATTGTTCACTATTATGGTAATTACTGTATCATCATTGTGTCATAAATAAATTAACTTATTTAATGCCTAAAAATTATAAATAAAATATAATTATGTAGTAAATCTTTTTATCTTTCTAATGAATATTTATAGTCTAAAATAAAATATATATTACCCTATGTAACAATTGTTTTTCAAAAAGATATATGCTTGTGTAATTTTTGTATTCATTTTAACTTAATTAAAATAAAGTGTCCCTATCATTTACAAGTGGATCCACGGGGTCCCAAAATCGACCCAAAGATTAACGTGGTCGACCATGTATCAACCAATAGGGTTAAGACACGTTTTAGGGTAATTTATTATTATTATAATATTATTTATTACCCTTGTTTACTGGATTTACCCTTTAACCATGGTAAATAAAATATTTACCGAAGTAATTATCCAAAATGTCTAAAAATAAAAGTTACCAATTTACACAATTTTAACATCATGATTCCAAATATGGAATCCATTTTTCCAAATTCAAAACACGGAAGTGGCAAAAATTAATTTAAAATTAATTCTTGTTGTTAAAACAAAAAGCGTGTTATTAAGAGATAATAACTATCAAAAGATTGGCACTTGTTTATGTCTGGTTTAAATGTGAAATTATGTTCAATGACCCACATTGTATTATATGGTAAAAATATATTTTAAATATAATTTAAAACCACTCAAATTCATAATTTATCACTATTAATTATTTTGATTAAAAAAGTTGTTTTTAATTAAAATTTAGTAATTTTTTACTATTCATCAAAATATAAAAGTTATCCAAAAAGTACCAAAATTTCAACCTAAGCTAATTTCGTTATTCCGAATCCAAAAATTAAGTCTATTTTACAAAATTCAAAACATAAAAGTTTCATTTATTAATTTAAAATTGCTTACTGCTATCGAAACCAAAAGGTGTATTTTTATGAAATAATAACTATCAAAAGTTTGACACCTGTTTATGTCCAATTTCAAGGTGAAATTACTTAAAATGACCATAATTGGATTAAATAGTAAAAATATAATATATTTACACTTCCAAACTATTAAAATGTATAATTTAACAATATAAATTATTTTGATTAAAAAAGTTGTTTTCAGTTAAAATTTTGTAATTTTTCACTATTCACCCAAATATGAAAGTTATCAGAAAGACACCAAAACATTATTGATACTAAATTCTTATGTCCCGATTCTAAATAAGAATTTATTTCTTTTCAAATTGAATATATATAAGTTTCAAATATTGGTTTTAAAGAGGCTTCGCCATTAAAAGGTGGTAAAATTTCATTTTTTGAAAAATACTTCTTTTATCTGAAAAAATGAATTTGTTCATAAATCATGTCTTAGAAACTCATAATATGGATTAAAATTATAAGGATAATATAATATTTAGAATTTAGTTAATACTACTCATAACCTCTTTTGAATGGCTAGTTTGGTAAGTCATGATGTACTTGAACTCAGTATTGCATACAACACGCGCTATTGTATTATTCAAAGAGAAGTGTACCGTGGAAGATTGGGGTGTTACAGTAGTGATGATTTTGATCATGGAGCTTGTGGGCAGTTGTGGAGTTATTTCTTTGGATTCTTTGATATTTTTTGGTTTTGTCTTATGCTTTGTATTTGATGTTGATATTGGTTTCCACTTGGTACTCTGATATAGTTGGTATGATTGTTTATACATTGAGTTGTATAATATTATTATCATGAATCATATAGTGGTTTTGGTTATGGTATGTTTGTTTTGGTTATTTTATTTTCAGAGTGAAAATTATCTCCCAATTGTATTGAATCCCTTGGAATTTATTTCCAGCCTTTGGTATCTTAGAGATGCCGCCTAAGTAGAAATATAAATTCTTCCATGAATCAAGATAATGAGGAGGGGCAGGGTATTGCATGTGGTATCTGCATTTATGGTCCTTGACTTATTAATTGTATCGGTTATCTTTCTTGGAGTTGAAATTAATTCTAGTTAGTTCTTGAGTTGGGATGGTAGAAAGGAGTAGGATTATCGGGACTTGAAATGTTGAGCATAAAAAGACATCTATAAACTTTTTATGATGAACTTCAAGTTACTAGGGTGGTTGGTACATAAGTGTTTTAGAGACACTTATAGGATTTGTAACCACATATTCATGGGTTTATCCAATGATAAGGGAATGACATGAATTTTATAAATGAATTCCCACTAGGAGTACATATTTCATTTTGAGTAATGATTTATGATTTGGTACAAAAATGTTAATTTTTAAAAATTATTTAAATTGATTTCAAATGTGAGATTTGAAAATGGAATGATAGTGTTATTTTGAAAATGGTTGGATTTTCAAAATCATGGTGGAATTTTCAAAATGAATTAAAAATATAACGTGTTGATTTTGGAAAGCATTATTGTGATATATGATGTGGTATGATTTTATGTTGTTAAGACTACAGTTTCTAGAGAGTGAGACATATGAAATTTCATTTCTTTATAGAATATCACACCTGGTTGGTGTTCTAGAAACCAACTGGAAAAAGGTGTTGAGAATATGGTTACACCTAAACCAAAGGTGATATAATAGATGGTGCATGGTATAGTCCAAGATTTTTATGTTTTGGATATTGTGAACCGAAGGGATGGACTAGGTAAAGTTGATCACTCTATTTAGTTATAGAAACATAATCCACACATCTTTTGGTGTGATTCGGAACCAGATAAGGTAGAGGTGTGGCTGAATTCAATGAATCAAATATTTAATTTCCCTGGAAGACCAGTATATTTTAAAATAAAGTTGGAGATGTATATATTGGAGGATATTTTATGCCAATGGGGGGATTTTTCAGTTCATGATAAATTGTAAAAAGGCAATTGATTTGATAATTTGGAATAATTGATCAAAAAATTATTCAATCCTCATACGTTCAATATTGCAAGAACGATTCAATTTTTCATCCAGAAGTAAGAGAATCTCTCGGTGAAAGAGTATGCAACCAAATTTATGAATTTATTCTAATTTTCACCTGAAGTTATAGATAGTTCATTCTTGAAGGCACCAATTTTATAATCAAGGATGATGTGATAGATTATCTCAAATATTTCCATGATTTTTATAACATATTATACAGAGATGGTCAATAGAGCAATGATGGAAGTAAGGGACATCTATGAAGCTATGGGTGGAGAGAACATGTTGATACCTATGGGAAATGTTGGGAACTCTAATTTTGTGAAAAGCATAATAGGGACACCTATTTCCATGGTAGTGGAGTGCCTCGGAATCTGACGGATTGATTGGTAAATATTTTTCCAAAACCTAAGAGAAATATAGGATGTTTCCAATGTGGATATTTTGGTCACATGAAGTGAGAGTGTATGTAAACACCTAGATAATTCTATAATTTCAATTATATGGTGCATCATCAATGTTATTATCACAATACTCCAAGTTCAGTTGTTCAGGCCACAGCTCATGTGTCGCAAACAACGTATGCTTCAATGGGATGAGTGCAGTAGAATAGTTCCAATTATCATAACCAAGATAGCCATGGTAATTCTGGAAATACCATGACTCCTTAGAAATGGAAATATTAATGGAAAAATAAATAATTAAGTGTTTCAAGTAAGCATTTATATGGAGCTAAGCAGGTGATTATGGATGGTGAATTTGGATCATCGATGGTGAGAGGTATGATTATTTTAAATTCTACCCTTATGTAAGATTTGTTTGATATGGGTGTATCCCATTATTCTACTTCTTCTAGTTCTTTTTATATCCTAGGTTTAAATGTTGAGATGATGATTTCTGTTTTGAAACATCAAACTCATCTTGGTCAAAGAAAATGTTGAGCCTTTTTGTGAGAAGCATGTTCAATAATTGTTGAGGGATATGATCTGATATGGTATTTCTATGTTCTTGAGATATATTTATATTACATAATCCATGGTATGGATTGGTTGAATATGTCCTATTCTCACATCAATTTCTATACATGAAATGATAGTTTTATGAATGAGGATGGTGTTGAGAATCTCATTAAAGGAGATCGGAATGTAAAGGCAGGTGCAATGGGATTTTTGGAACAAGTTGTTGGAAGGATCTCATACTAGTTTGAAAAATTGACTTTGGAATCAATGGAAAAGATCGAGAATAGTATTTTTCATTTGTTTTTTTATTAGTTTCCATATGTTTTTACCTTGAATTTATCAAGGTTTCCACCCACAAGATAAGTGGAGTTTTTAATTGATCTCATTCCAGGGACCACTATTATTTCACTTATATATCATTGGATAGAACCAATAGAGTTAAAGAAATTGAAAGTGCAGTTGGAGGGGCTGGAAAGAAAAGGGTTCATTCACCCTAGAACATCTCCATGGGCAACACAAGTCTTGTTTTTCAAAAAGGTGGATGGAACTCTAAGGTTATGTGTATATTATGATAATCTTAACCATGTTGTGGTAAATAATCCTTATCCAATTCCACAAATTTATGATGACCAATTGAGGTGATCTTAATAGTTTTATAAAATTATCTTTTCATCAGGATTTCCCCAATTTCAGGTTCGAAAAGAGGAAAATTCAAAGACAACTTTTATGAGTAGATATTTCCATTAGGAGTATGTGTTAATGATTTTTGGTCTTAAAAATTCACCAGAAATCTTTATAGAATTGATGAATCAGATATTTCATATATATTTGAATTCTTTTGTGGTGGTGTTGGTGGATTACATATTGGTATATTCAAGGACAAGGGATGAGTATGATAAATAATTGAAAAAAATGCTTGGAATTTTGACGGGTCATCATTTGTATTCCAAATTATCAAAATATGATTTTTAGATACAATAGGTACATTTTTTTGGACATGAAATATTTAAAAGATATGATTCTATGGATCCAAAAAATATAGAGGTTGTCATCTATTGGAAACCAATAAATAATGTCTTCGAGATTTTTCGTTTACTTTTTTTAGCTAGTTATTATCAACACTTTGTCTGTGACTTCTCATGACTAGCTTCCCCAATCAAATATTTTACAAGGAATAATGTTCAATTTTAATGCAATAATTAATGATATAATTCATTTTAAGAGCTAAATATTTTCCTTACATCAGCACTGATCTTGATATTTTTGGATTCCAGAAAATGGTACATGGTATATTGTGATGCTTCAGGATATGTGTTGGTATGTGTTCTGAAATAGGGATATCATGTTATTTCTTATGGATCATAGAAATTATGGTTTCATGAGAATAAATACACAACACACTATTTATATCTAGCTATTGTAGTCCATACTTTGAAGACTTGGTGCCATTATCTCTATGGTGAGAAATTTACAGTGTTTTAAAGTCATAAGAGCTTGAAAAATATTATCTCAGAAGGGGATTTTAATTTGAGACAAAGAATGTGGATGGAGTAACCCTAAATGTTCAAATTTTACTTCATTTATACAATGGGTAAAGCTAATTCAATATTAAATACATTAAGCGGTAATTCATGTGATTAATTGGAAATTTATTCTTCAAAAAAATGGTAGTTTATGTCGGTGATAGCAGATAGGAACATGGATGGTAATGATCATGGTATTGTAGTGGTATTATTTTTGTTTTCTTTTCTTCCTAATTTTTTGAAGATGGTAAAAGAGGAATAGATATCTGATGTTAAATATGTTTCTATGAGGTCAAATATTAATGGTGGGAAGACCATTGAGGGATGGAAGCTGAAGGACAATTCATTTTTGTGGTGTCAATATTGGATGGTCATACCTATGTATTTCTAAGAACAACTTATTCACTCTTACCACCAATCAAGATGGGTTATTCATCCTAGAATATATAATATTTATAAGGTATTGAAAGAATGGTTTTTATGGGTTGGTATGAAAATGAAATTGGATGATTTTATTTCTAGATGCCTCAACTTTTAGCAGGTTAAATATGATCATTGACGACCATATAGTAGGTTACAATCTTTACAAATTTTTATTTGTAAATGAGAGTAGATAGTCAGGGATCCTGTAATAGGTCTTCCAAGAAAGGTTCAGAAACATGATTCCATATGGGTGATAGTGGATTGTCTCACAAAGTCATCCCATTTTATACATGTTCATGAATCTCATGTGGTAGAGTAATTTTCTAAAATCTATATTCGAGAATTTGTAAAGAGTCACAGCATACCTTTTTTTATAGTATCAGATAGATATTCGAGGTTTAAATCTTTTTTGTAGAAATAATTACAGAAATCCCTTGGGACTTAGTTTATAATGAGTATGGTGCATAATCCCCTGATGAATGGACAATATTAATAGATGATACAAATGTTGGAATACATGCATTGGTCTTGTTTGATGGATTTTGGTGTCTCATGGGAGGAGAACATATCATTAGTGGAGTTCTTAAATAACAATAATTATCAAGACTCGATAAAAATAGCTTATTTTGAAGCATTATATAGGCAACCTTATTGTTCTCCACTTTGTTGGGAGGAAATAGGTGATACTTCACTGGTTGGGTCAAGCATTGTCCAATAAATAATGGAGAAGACTCATTTGATCAAGAAAATAATAGAGATAGCTCAGAGACATCAGAATTCATATATAGATCATCATCAATGGTTGTTTTTTTTGTTGTGAGTGATCAGGTATTCTTTAGAATCTATCTAAGGCATGGGAATCGTCATTATGGGATGTAGGGAAATCCATATCCTAGATACATTGGCTATTTTTATATACATGAATGGGTTAGTGATGTGGAATATTAGTTGGATTTTCTCCCATTGTTCAGTGTGGTTTGTATTTTATTTCACGTATCTTAGTTGAAATAGTATCAGCATGATCCTCACCATGTGATTTAATAGAAGCATGTTGACCTATAACTAAATGTTTTGTTGGTGAACATGCCAATATGAATTGTGGATAGGTAAGATAAATTATTTCATAGGAAAATAATCATTCTAGTGTGGGTTTTGTTTCACCATGGTTGGATTCAAGAAGAAACATGGGAACGAGAGAATGAAATGGTCAAGAAATAGGTCGAAATTTTTCAGGTAAATGGTGATTTTATAATTCTCAAGGATGTAAATTATAATGTTTGGGAGAATTTATCCCCTGGTTTTAACTAAGAAACCAATAATTTATGTACTTTAAGTATGTACAGTGTTTGGGTGAATTTTTAGAGGGATTAGAGGACTTTTTGAATGTTTTTGGGGATTTTCTAGAGGTGTTTGGTTTGAGCATGGTTTGTAAAAACCATGAAACTCCAAATAGAAACCATAAAAAGTGATATAGAGTCATGTGGGTAGGTGAATAGTTTTTCCAAACTATGTGGCCACTTAGGAGTAACCGTAAAATTGTAGTAGATGAAAAAACATAGTTAGTGCACATTTTTTGGAACTATACATGCCCACTATAACATCCCGATCCAGGTTCCACACACCAGTGCCTTGAGCTGGTTGGTCACATGACCTCAATCCCACCTCTCCATATGAAAAAGGATGCTAACTAGTAGTGAGGTTATGATAATTCATTCATGGAGAGACTATATACTCTTTGATTAGAGTACTACACCGGTGAAAATAATAAACAATAGTGGAAGCAATATATATAACAATAAACAACACCAATATCTCATGGTAACCAAATATAAAAATTCAATACCCAACTAAATAAGATATATGTCATGATAATGTATGTGTCAAGTGTATAAAATGAAAATAGAAAATTAGGACACTGACAACTCCTAAAAGGGTCCCAAACCACATATGGTTCCCTCATCAAATCTCCATCCCCAAACTAGCTATCTAACACAGGGCCTCTTCCCTTAACCTATCCTGGCATGATAAATCCTATTCAGGTACCGATTAGAAATCCTAAATAGGATTTGAGTATAACATAGTAGGACACCACCAATGATGTATAAAATAATATCCAATCAAAAATAGTGTATGTGGTTTTATAAAGAGATAATTTCAATTCATAATTAAATAGTTATAACATTATCAATTAATCTTTATTTAATCACATAAACCTAGGGTTCTCATAGCTCATATATCTCAATACCTAATTTGGACCATGATGGAGTCTGAACGATCCCTATGGGATGTCATGAATTTTAATGTCCATTTCACCATTCTTATTTTCACAAATGAATGATCATGATACCATTAATTAATTCACACAATTGAATGAAAATTTTCCCTTTATTTATTTCACAAATGAATAGTCATGTTACCATTCATTAATTCCCTCATTTTAATGACAATATTACCATTATTTATTTCGTAAATGAATAACCATTTTAACATTCATTAATTCACACAATTCAAAGACCATGTTACAATTATTTATTTCATGAATTAATGACCATTGTACCATTAATTAATTCACTCATTTTAATGACCATGTTACCATTATTTGATCATTGGAAAAATTTCCATGTTACCATTCACCATTTACTAATCACACATATCATAATAATAAAATATTACATATATTAAAATAAACCTTTAATTAATTAAATAATTAATTAATCCTTTCATAATATCAACATTCAATAATTAGTTCACAAATTAATTCTTCAAACACATAATTCCAATATCTCATAATTATTTACCCAATTAATTATCTAATTCATAACATCAATATAAAACTATAAATTTCCATAATTAATTATCCCTAATTCCTAAAATTCTACAATTCTACTATTAATTAATTCACCAAATTAATTAATTCCATTGGAAAAATAAGTGGTTAAATAAATATAACAATTATATAATTTGTATGCACAATATCAAAATCATGACTATGGGATTTCAACATTAGACCACATACCTTTAACCAAATATCCAACAATGTTTACAATGGCCAACACCCATGAGGAAGGATGCAGATGGTTTCCAAGAGGTTCCTAGATCAAGGTTGACCAAGATCAAAATCAATAATGCAAGTTCAGCAAGGGATTTTACTGCAACGGGTTGGATTATGAGGAAGAGAAAGAGGGAAATCCAACCAAAAAGACTTACCTTGGATTAATCACATTAACAAGATGTTTAGAAGGGATTTTTTCACTCCAAAATCACTTAGATATCCATCCTATGTCGAGAGGAGAAAAGCTACAGTGGGTTCTATAAAAAATCATCTACACATCCACTTTAAAACTATAGGTTGGGAATTTACACGGCGTTTAATTCTATTACATGTCATGTAATTATTTTTAAATGTTTTTTCAAAAAAATTTATTTCCTTAGATTTATTTTATAAAAACCCATGAACAATTAAATGACGTTTAATATCCTTACATGATGTCTA
Source organism: Viscum album (assembly GCA_963277665.1). Lineage (NCBI taxonomy): Eukaryota > Viridiplantae > Streptophyta > Magnoliopsida > Santalales > Viscaceae > Viscum > Viscum album. The sequence continues at coordinate 490,425,881 of OY728140.1, read as the reverse complement.
AATTTTCTTTAGTTGAGTTCTAGTCCACATTCTCTTTAAAGCCTCTCAAATCACCATGAACTCATTTCTAACACTTAACATATTTATACATGAACAATGTTAATTCAAATAAGAATACATACCCAAAATTTAGGTCATTTTCTCCAAAAAAAGATCTTTGTCTTTGAAAGAGACCGATCTACTAAGGTTTAAACTAAAATAACATAGAGAGAAAAATTACCTGAAAAAGATGGGATCTTACAATCTCCCCACCTTATAATAGCTCATACTTGAGTTGCACTTCCCAGTATCTCTAAGATTCCGAGTCAAAAATATCAGGCCACTAATCCAACATATCTTCTTCTCTTTCACAATTTTCCTCCTTTGTAATCCCATCTTTCTGCAATACATGAAGTATCAACATAGTCTTTCCCCACTACACTTTCTCATTGTGATCCAATACATGTATCCAATTCTCCGCAAAGGGGGCATCTATCTCAATATCAAAATCTTCTAACTCGATAACATGAGAAGTTTTAGGATCATACTTCGGTATTTGTGATAAATGGAAAACATCATGAATAGAACTATATTTCTGTGGAATATCCAATCGGTACACCACCAGCACGATTCTCTTCACTATCTCAAACGGTCTAATGAACCTGGGCGCTAAATTTACATGCCTCCATATATTGTGGTGACCCAACCTAGGAAACACCCTAAGGAAAACATGATCACATTCTTCAAACTCTATGGGTTATCTCTATCTATCATCATATTTATTTTTCCTACTCTGAGTTGTATCCATACATTTTTGAATTAGTTGGACCTATTCAAATGTCTCTAGCATGAGACTCAATCCCAAAAACTTTGACTCACCAACCTCTATACAGCATAGTCGTGATATTCATGGGTTAACATAATGATCCTTGTATGGTTCCATATGTATAATTTCCTAATAACTGTTGTTATAGGAAAACTCCACTAATGAAAAATGCTTCTCCCAAGATCCTCTGAAGTCAGGGGCACACGCCCACAGCATATCCAAAAGAACCTATATAGTGTACTTCAACTACCCATCTATCTGTGGGTGGAAATTCATACTCAATAATACTTGTGTACCAAGATATTTCTACAAGACCTACCACAACCTTGATGAAAAATATGAGTCACAATCTGAAACTATAATCTAGAGAACCCCATGTAGACAGATTGTCTTCTATATATAAAAATCTCTCAGCTACTCCATTGTGAAAGTCTTCGATATAGGCAATAAATTAGCTATTTTTATCAGTAGTTCCACAAAAATCTAGATATATTTGTTATCCATTGTTGTTTTTGGGAGACCCACCACAAGATCCACTATCACATCATCCCACTTCCATTCAGGAATGGGAAATGGCTGCAACAAACCTCCAGGTTTTTGCTGCTCTACCTTCACCTTATGACATGTGTAGCATCGTGTCATTAACCCTACTATGTCCTTTTTCATACCCAGACACCAAAAATGTCATCGTAGGCCATGGTACATTTTTTCCACACTTGGATGTACCACCCACTTCAAGGCATGAAACTCCTACATGATCTCCTCCTGCATCCTCATAGGCCCAAAAACATGATTCCTGACATAGATGATCTCACCTACATCTACGATCCAATCTAAAGGTGAATCCCCACCTTCCAGGTTATCCCTAAAATTCAAACATTCTTGATCCTCATATTTATTATCTTAGATCCATCTCAAAATCAAAGAATCCACGAAAACTGACAATAGAGTCACATGTTCCTAGTTCTCCTAAAACACCATATATATCTCAGTCAGTGAAGCCGTTATCTACCACACAGCACTTGACTCTTGGACTATCTGAGTTTTAGTTTTCCGACTCAAAGCATTGATAGCACTATTTACTTTTCCAGGTGTATATGCCATCTCAAAAAATAATAATACATATATTCATCCCATCTCTACTATCAATGATTCAAATATCTCTCTGAAAAGATATAACTTATGCTCTTATGGTCTATATACACAGTATACCTTTTACCCAAATAATAATTTCACCAAAATTTTAAATCATAAACTAATTCTTATGGATTTATATCATGTGTAGGGTAGTTCCGTTCACGTGGCATTGACTGTTGAGACCCATACACCACAAATCTATCTCCCAACATCAACGCCGCTCTGATTCTAATTCCAAAATCATCACAATACACCGTATAGTCCTCACATGGATCAAGTAGGATCAAGATTAGTGGAAATGTAAATCACCTCTTCCACTCTCGAAAGTTATTATAACAAGATTCCATTCATTCAAACTTTACCCCATTCTTGGTCAATCCTGAATGTGGCACTTCCAAATTGGAAAATTCCTGGATGAATCTCTAATAATATTCATCTAGCTCCAAAGAGCTATGGATATCGAACACGTTCTTGGGATACCCCAAGAAACCACTATTTGAACCTTCTCTAGGACCACTAGCACACCTTCTTCTGAGATGATGTGTCTCAAGAAGAGTACGTGACTGATCTGAAATTGTCACCTAGATAGATTCTTGTATAACTGATTCTCTCTCAGTGTACATAGGATGATGTCAAGATGTTGGGCATGATCGTCATAAGTCTTAGAGTACACCAAGATGTTGACGATGAACACCACCAAAAATTGATCTGGGTATGGATAGCAGATTATATTTATCAATTACATAAAACATTTGGTGTGTTCTTCAACCCAAAAGGCATTAAAGAGAAATCATATAGGCCATACTTGCTCCTAAAATAAGTCATCGGTATATCAAAAGTCTAAACTCTCAGCTAATGATACCTTAATCTCAATTCAGTCTTTGAGAACACAAATGCTCATCTAAACTATTTAAATAGATCATTAATACACAGAAGAGGGTACCAATTCCTCAAAGTTATATAATTCGACATTCAATAATCAATGCACAATCATAAACTCCCATCACCCTTCTTTGAAAAAAACACAGGTGATCCCTAAGATGACATACTCGGATGGATAAATCCCTTATCCTCCAACTCCTTAAGCTTAGAATTGTGCTATTGAAGATCTTTTGGTGCAATTTTATATAGTGGAATAGATACTGTCTCATCCCCCACCATGATTTCAATAGTGAATTCCACATATCTCTTAGGTAGAAGTCCTGGGAAGCCTTTAAGAAAGGAATCCTAAAACTCTTCCACTACTGGTGTAAAGGTATCATGATGTAATCCTCCATCATCCAATAATAAATTAGTAACCTAGGATATGAGATATTATAGTTGCTGAGTAATTGACACTACTTTTCCAGCCTGAATATCCCACTCTCCATGGTGAAGAAAAAGATCACCCATATGAGACATAAAATTCACTCTCCTCCAATAAAAATCTATGTGGATTCGGTATGCGACTAGTCAGTCCATAACTATTATTAGGGAAAATTACAAAATTTCAAGAATATAGAGATCCGACAGAAAATGATATTCCATGACTGTAAGAGAACATCCCTTGTATAAACAGATGGATTATACTCCCAACAGTGTATCTATATTCATTACCCCACTAATAACTCCACCATGAGGCTGAAACCATTAACAAGTTTTGCAGAAATAAAGGATTAAGAGGCACTGATATCAAATAATAAAATTGTTAATATAGAATCTACAAGAATAGTTCCTCTTATTGTCGAAGGTCTATCATTTCTATCTATAAGTGTAGGCTTCATAGCATGTAATTGTCTTACCCCTCTCCCATGTGATGTTGGATGACTCCCCTAAGTCACACCACTCTACTGATATGGGGGATCTTTCTTAGAAGCAGCATGTTCTCTTCCTCTACTACCTTGACCAGTAGAACTTCAATTTCCATCCTGATACGTTGTAGAAGATCAATTTCCCACACTATGACACTATCTAGCTACACCCTCACCGACCATCTGTCTTTGTGTCCAAATGAACTTTGGTAGATGTCCCATCTTGCTGCAAAACCGGCACTCAAATGGTGGTTGGGGAAAATATCTATGATAATGGACCATCCTACCACACATATGATAGATCACACCCATAAGTTCTTATGTAACCAACCCTCATTTCTATGTAATCTTATTTCCATTGCTCTAACAAAAGTTGTCATAGTGGTGCTTCCTGCTCTCAAAAGTTTCACCTCTTGATCGTCTAGTAGAAACTGTTTGTCCAGTGCTGGATGATCATTTCAGTTCCCCTCTTCTATGAGAACCTGATCCACCACCTCATCAAACTTATTTAACTAAAAAAGGTTAACTTAGGACTTAATAGCACACTTAATTCCATCCTAAAAGCATCTCATTGTAGCTATCTCATCTCCTATCAATGCTGGAGAATATTGCTACAGGTCTTTAAAGCATCCAATATATCTAATCCCAAACATGATCCACCGATTCAACCACATGAAATATACTTCTTTCCCCTACAATAGATCCTCCTAAATTATGTTCTCCAATAACCTCTCTAATATTTCCATCCATATCATTCCATTAGCATGTCTATTATGTGCATGAATGTCCCACCAGCGATTCACTGATCCTCGTAGCATATAAGGGAATTACTCGACCCAATCTTCAGTAGCAGTCTCCAAATGTTCATGTATCATCTCAATGGAATCAACCCTGAACTATTATCCTTTAGTTCCACCCACTATAGTGAATTTAAGATGGTTTTGTAACTGCAAATACATCTTCAGTTTAGACATGCTCTTCATAACATGCCCTGGGTATCTTCCCATGAATTGCGTGAAGTGAGAAATGTTCTCTCAAAACTACCCCCTACTTCCTCACTCGACACTATCAGTGCATTAAGTTCCACTACTAGTAGAGAATCACCAACCATCTCCCCCTCTTGTTCTCTAAAAAAGCGTCATCATAGAGGCATATATCTAAAATTACAAACACACATCTTAGGACTCATACCACAAATTTATCACATTATGTAAGGGAAAACAAAACACTTAACAATAATACATTTCCCCACATCTCACCACATGGGAAAACTAAGGTGTTATCACTACCCTTAACCAACCTACACTTAGGTCTTGGTTAATAGGGTAAAAACATTCCCATAGTTCAGGTTTCTCATTTAGACACTCATTTATTCACATTATTTCATCATTTCACCATTTATGAATTCATATTAGGCATCATTTTCAATTCAATTTCACAATCTCAAAAAATGGTTCAATTTCAACAACTTACCCAAAAATCATTTTCCCATGTGTTCCACAAATAAATAATGTCACAAAATAATACAGAGTGCCTAAAATGATGCATTTATACTCAACTCTCATTCCATTCCAGGCCATGATTCAACTCTCAGAAAATATCAAAAATAATTTTCACATCACACAACAACTGTGTCACCCAAGGTGAAATTATATTTAACTATAACAATGAACAAAAATAACAGTTATCCCACCTTGATTACATGGGTTTTTCCCCATACATGGGTTTTAATCTCCCACACATAAGATCATTACCAAGGCCCAACTCTTCCTGGTCTCCTCTCTATCCTTCCCCAAATAGTAAGACAAAATAATAAAATAAAGAAAACTCCTATGATACCACTTTTTAACATCCCGGCCCGTGTTCCACACACCGGTACCACGAGCCAGTAAGTAACATGACCTCAAGCATGCCTCCCCGTATTCCAGTGGCTTTCGACTAGCAGTGATGGTATGATAATTCATTCATGGGTAGACTATACACTCTTTGATCAGAGTAATACACCAGGGAAAATAATAAACAATGAGAGAAGTAATATATATGACTATAAACAACACCAATATCTCTCAGTAATCAAAATAGTAAATACAATATACAACTAATGAATATACATTCCATGCTAATGTATTTTTCAAGTTTCTAAAATGAAAAAATAAAATAAGGAAACCAACAAATCTCAAGAGGGTACCAAACCACATTCAGTTCCCTCATCCAATCTCCATCCAAAAATCATACATCTAACAAAGGGCCTTTTCCCTTGACCTGTCTTGTAACAATAAAGTCTTTTTGGGTACCGATCAAGTAGCCTGAAAAGGGTGAGTATAACTCAGTGGGCCACTACAAATGGTGTCTAAAACAATATCCAGTCAAAAATAGTGAATGTGATTGTATAAATAAATAATTACAATACATAATTTAATAGATATCACATTATCAATTAATCTTTAGTTAACCACATAAACCTAGGGTTCTCTTGGACACCCGTAATGTAATACCTGCTTCGGCCTATGCCAGAGTCTAAACTATCCCCAAGGGATGTCATGAGTTTGAATTTCTATGTTACCATTCAAATTATCACTAATGAATGACCATGATACCATTAATTAATTTTCACAAATTAATGACCATGCTACCATTATTTATTTCACAAATGAATGACCATGCTACCATTCAGTAATTCACACATTTGAATGACCATATTACCATTATTTATTTCACAAATAAATAACCATGTTACCATTTAGTAATTAACACAATTTAATAACTATGTTACCAATAATTATTTCACAAATGAATGACCATGTTACCATTCATTAATTCACACATTTGGATGACCATGTAACCATTCATTGATCCTTGTCTAAATGTCAATGTTACTATTCACCATTTACTAAACACATGTATCATAATAACAAAATATTAAATATATCTCAATAACCCATTAATTAATTCAATAATTAATTAATCCTTTCACAATATCATCATTTTATGATTAATTCCCCAATTAATTCTTGAAACACACAATTCCAATATCTCATATTTAATTCACCAATTAATTATCTGATTCATAACATCAATATCACGCAATCAATTTCCATTTTTAATTATCCCTAAATCCCATAATATCACAATTCTAAAATTAATTAATTCACCAAATTAATTAATTCCATTGGGAAATTTAATTTATAAGTAAATATATCAATTCTATAATTTTCATACGTGAAATAAAAATCACGACTATGGGATTTGAACATTATACCACCTACATTTAACTAAATATCCAACAACATTTTTGATTCCCAACACCCCTGAGAAAAGATGTGGATACTTGATAAGATGTTCTTAGATCATGGTGGACCATGATCAAACCCAAAAAAAACAAGTTCACCAAGGGATTTTACCAAAATGTGTTGGATCATGATGAAGAGAAGGAAGGAAAACCAACAATGAAGAATTAATTGAGATTGATAACATAAAAGGGATGTCCAAAACGGTTTTTGGCACCCCAAAATCACTTGATGAGTCAGCCTAGGCTGGGAGGATAAAATATACAATGGGTTCTATCAAAAAATAGCGGCACAACCACATTAAAATTACATGTTGGGCATTTACAAAGCATTTAATTTAGTTACACATCATGTAATTCTTTTTAAATGTTTTCATTAGAAAATCCATCACCTTGGAATTATTTTACTAAAACCCAAGAAAAATTACACAACATATAATACCCTTACACCATGTGTAAATATTCTATATTTTAATTTCATCCCATTGTCCATTAAAATCCACTCAACTCACCATGAACCCATTTTCAACACCTAACCCATTTATACCTAGAATCTATTAATTAAAAAAAGCATACATCCCTAAAATGTAGGTCATTTCTCTAAAAAGGGATATCCCTCTCCAAACTAGTCTCATCCGCTATGTTTCAGGAAAAAAGAACATAGAGAGAAAAGGTACCTGAAAAAGAAGGGACTAATAGTGCAAGGGGTATTGGGAGGTAGTGTTTAGTGCACTGTTGGACCATGCTTTTCCAAATTGTGTGATCCAACCATGCAAAGTAAAATTTTAGATCCTAAAAAAGTGTATCTAACTCTGTTTCACCCCAAATCCCCTCATTTTTCACTATTTTCATCCCTAATTTGGTTTTTCTTCATCATAAAGGTTGTGGAGACTTTCCCCTTTGATTCGAGAGTGATCCTTTAGGAAATCTTGGTGCTTTGAAAGTATTATTCCTTGGTAAGTCCCTATTTTTAGTCTTTTTCCATAGATCTACTTCCCTCCCCTCTCATGGATTCACATATCTGATCCATTTGGGATTGATCTACGATAGTGTATTCGAAATATGATGATATATGGTTGTGTTGATGTTAGATAACAGTATATATGGTGGGTTTTCGGCGATTCAACCTAGTTTTTTTGTGTCATTCCTCTTTTTCTCTATAATTTCTCATGTAGGTGGATTCACTCTCGACTACTCTTATTAGGAATTTAAGGCTTAGTTTCAAATTTATTTAATTTATGAAATTTGTCGAGAAATTTATGTAAAAATAATATCAAAAACCCTCTTTATTAAAGGTCTATAGATTTCTAAAAAATTAGTTCTGTAGAGTGCTTTGTTTTCATCATTTTGAAATGTTGATTTTAAAATTTGGATTTGTTGGATTTATGGAAATGGTTTATTAATAATGTTTTCAATAAAAGAATGGTTTTAGTGAAATGGATGAAATTGTTGATTTGGAATTGGTTTTTGGCATAATATTTGGTGTGTGTTCATGTGAATTAGGGACGAATAAGGGTATGAATTTTCCCCCATCATTAGTGGGATGGATAAGGGTATGAATTTTTCCCCATCATAATGGTTCACTAACTGATGACTTAGTGAAAGGATGACTCACCACTCATGAGTATAGGGAGGTCCATAGTTTCTTAAATGGTTGGATGTGTGGATATTTGGAATGAAATGGGTTGTGCTAAAATGGTAATTGATAAATGGTTTTAAACAATTATTTGGTTTCTTTCATTGGAAACTATTTTTGTATAGAAATTGTTTTGGTGTGAAATTCCTTATCCTAGATGTAAACTGTTAAAACATTTTAAAGTTTTTAATATAAATTTTTTTCTATAAATTTTCTAACATTTTCTATCCTAGTCGCGTGAGTAGAGAATTCATTTGGGGGAAACCTAATATGTTCTATTACTCACCTATACTTTGGAACTTTAGTAATATTGAAGATATTGTTAATTATAACATATGTAAAGGGAAGGTATCACATTTCTTTTGTGGTTATTTATGATACATATGATTTAATTTATATTTGGGGTATACAGATTTTAGGGAGATGTGGAGTTATGTATTTGGAGTATTTGAGCTTTGTTGGTTTTGTCTTCCACTTTATAGTTGATGTCAATCTTGGTTTATGTGTGGTACACAGATATAATTGATATGATTTATTATCTATTGAGTTGTTTTATGTTGTTATCATTCATCATATAGTGGTTTCTGTTATGTAATGTTTGGTTGTGGTTGTTTTATTTTCAAAGGGAAAATTTTCCCACAATTTTATTGAATCCCTTGGGTTTTATTTCCAGCCTTTGTCATCTAGGGGATGTTATCTAAGTCCAAGTTGCAATTCCTATTTGACTCAAGCCAATGAAGAGTGGAAAGATGTTTCATCCCTCCTTCCTTCGACCACCAACATCTCCAACCACGTATGAAATCCCACCACTAGCATTCCTCCTTCAATCCTTGCATAGATCACCTCAATCTCATATTTATTCAGTATAGAATAAAAATATAATTTCTGAAAATTCATAAATCAGGAAATTATTTCCCAATCTAGGTATGTTTTCAGGTGGTAGGGGTAGAAGGGTGGGTAATTTCTTATACAACACCTTCTTAATATTTTATTTTTATATGGTTCTATATCAAATAGAACCTTCCTTAAAACATTTTAGAAGAATAACCTTCCCTAGAAATAACCTTCTTTGAAATCTTTATATGAAGGTGTTTTTTGGAAAGGTTTCTTTTTTAAAAAAGTTTCTTGGAAGGTACTCTTCCTGACTACATCCTACCTTATTTTTTCTATATTTTTTTGTTTATATATATATAAATTAAAACATATTTTATTATTTTTATATTGGTGTTACTTTCATTCAAGTATATAAAAAATATTAAATAAAATCACACCCAAGCCCCCCCTTTTTTAAGGACGAGGCTCTTCACCTATTTTCCATATTTTCATGTGGTATAATAACACCTCTTCTCCACAAATAAATTAATATGATTATTTATAATAACACATCAAATATATTACATAATTAATCATAACACATTATTAATAATTAATTATAATTTAATAATGCAATTACAAATAATTAAAAACATAATTAGTTTGATATTTAAAAAGAATTATTTATAATTAATTATCTAATTAATAATAATAATCGATAAATTTATATATTATTTTAATAATAATAATGTAATTATAAAATTATAATGTCATAATTAAAATATAGTAATAATCGATAATAATAATTAATATTATTTTTATTATTTTTATTAAACAAAAATGTTTTATGACATGTAAATTATTTTTTATTATTTATATTTATGAACAATAATAATATTATTATTAATTAAATATGGTTTTATATACACTTAGATACAGAGAAAATACATACATCCATGGACATGACCATGAATAATAATTTCTAGATAATAACACCATGATAATAAGAAATAATTTAAAAAATAAAGTCATTATAATAATGGTATGATAATAATATTATTAATAATAAGGTCATATACCACAATTCTAAGGTTCCAAAAATAAAAGATAATAAAATCAAGATAATTAATAAAATATAATAATATCACGACCTGACCCAACAGGGCTCGAGCCGCGAATCCCCAAGCCCACCTCCAATGGGCCAGGGGATTGCGACTAGCACCGCGTAGGCTATCACACAGAAGGGAGGCATTAGCCTAAGGTACATGTACACACGCATCCATAAACACCTCCATGCAACAGTGTAGTGATATATATAAAAACTGAAAAATATATGCATGCATACATCTAACCCACAACTAGAGTACAACAAAATTACAAAAGGTAAAATACAAGGCCCACCTAATGAAAACAAGAAAAGTGTCCAACCTACTCAGAAGGAGGGGATCACTATAAAAAGTACCCACTGGTAAGATCCTCAGCATAGATCCAGTAAGCACCCTAGTCAGTCTCACTCACCATGCTCTACCTTCTCTAGGTCCTCCAGGGACTTCATCGAAAGGCTTGTGGTCTGCACAAGATAAAAACATGTGCGGGCCAAGCCCATGTAAGGGTGAGTATAAAAATACTCAGTAGGCACCCCAAAAATCCCAAAAATTAAAAGGAGCAACTGAAAGGCAACAGTCAGCTCATCCCATCCAGAGGGAACCCAAACGAGGGAGAAACTTCATCTCAGTACCATCCTCGGCTAAACATGACTAGTCATCTCAGCTCACATGTATGCCCATACAGACATCGTGAACATCCACTTAAGTATATGCCCATACATATACCATGAACAACCAGATATACTCATTCATGAACCAAGCCTTCTGAGGTTTTGTCTCGTCTCCTACGACTGGTACAAAGCTAGGAGAACACACTCCATGAGCTATGTCATCCTAGATGACACTCATCCGAGAGATACACTCCATCGGTTCTCACACCAACATCCCAGATGCCCACTCAAGAGATCACACTCGTCAGATATCGTCACTGAGAAATCACACTAAAACAGAAGAAACACCAAACTTCTCAGATAGGGGATTGCTCCTAGGGTCTGCTAGGGGATAAAATAACCCACTCTGGTATCTCAAAGATCTCACAGATAGGGAATCACTCCTAGGATCTACTAGGGGAAACCAGAACCCGATCTGACATTCTACAGTTCACATCACTCAGATAGAGGATCGTTGCCTACATGAAGATGGTCACGACAATGCCAGAAACCCCATCTGGTATAACTCATGATGTAGGGGATAAAACGGACGATGCACCAACCCTACTGAAATCCATGGGATGAGTAGGGGATCGTATAACCAATGATTCCCAAACCCTTCTGGAACCATGCGCTAAATAAGGGATTGTATACCTGATCATACCACAACCGTACTATAACCCACATGCTACGTAGGGGATCTTATACCCGACGATTCCACAACCCTACTATGCACGGTCCACTACATAAGGGATTATATTCCCGAAGATGACACAAACACTATGGGATTAACCTGCTAAATAGGGGATAACTGCTCATGGATAAGAGGTAACAGCAATACCAAGAACCCAATCTAGGGAATAAAATCTAGAGGATCCCACTCCAGACCCACTGTAGGGATGCCATAACTCTATCAGGAAAATATCCTATCGAGGTTATCACAAACCTATACTAAGGTTGTAATTCCACACGAACCCTCATAGGAACGGACCATGGGAGTACACTCAACCACTGCTGGTCCAAACACCGCTAACTCGAGTGACAGACAACATCACTACACTACGCACCTCGTAGGCCTATACTGAGGCCACCACCGTTATCTACCCAGAAAAACACGCAAGATAGGCTATTTACTCACCCGAAGTGGAAAACTGGTAAAAAATGTATTTTTCACTATAGTAAGACCAGGTGGGGCCCAAATATCGATCCTAAAACTAATCAAGCTAACCAAACCATTGAAACCCCCTCAAAAAAATGCACGAGATCAACTACTCATTGTCCAAAACGAACACCAGATGAAAAAGTCACAATTCTCTGTAAACGCCTAAAACCAGCCTTGTGGGGTCCACACCCTAAAATCCATCCCAGAACCCAGAAACTATCCTAAAAGGTACACCTTACTATCAGGATCACAACGTCACTGATGACACATCAATCGGATGCTCCGTGTAAAAGTTACGGCGGGTCGAAGTTGAAAATAATAAAATATTATTATTATGTTCAATGTTTCATGGCCCCATGCCAAAAACCTGAATCATAAAATTCTTCAAACATTCTCAATGGGTCCATCTCATCATGAGGATTGTCTCGTTGCAAACATCTTGAAAATTAGACTTACGGTTTGTGAGTTATGGGGGTTTAAAGAACCCCCGGAAAAATCTGGCCGGAGCACCGCAGGGTCGCCGGAAACCACCGCTGCTGCATGACCAGACTTCTGCCACCTGCCAGAATCATCTGCGCCCCTGCCACCCTACCGGAAACCACCATTTCCACTTTTAGAAATCGGGTTTCCACTGGAAAACTTCCAGAATCCACCGGAAGCACCCCGGTGCTCCAAATTCATATCTAAAACATGTTTCGGAAAGCTCGGGACCCAAACTACACAACCTTTATGAAGATTTGAATAAAAAGCACATAAACAGGATACATTATTTTAAAACTCAAACTGCCTACCTCTTGGGAGAAATTTTGATGCTTCTAGGTATGATCCTCGCTCCGAAGCTACTGTTGCACCATCCGGGAGCGATCCCCATCAAGATCTGAGTCCGACAGAACCTTGTTTCTTTGATCCGGTGGTTTTTCAAATTAAGGGGGAGGTGAGGAGTTCTTCTCCTCATTGGCTCATCAATATAGTGGGTGGGGGATTTATTAGCTTTAATCAATTAATTAATTAGTTAATTAAATAACCATTTAAAGCCCCCGACCCAAACGCCTGGCACAGAGAAGATTAGGTCACCCCTAGGGTAAAAACGGAATTATAAACGTAACAACGCACTCAGAATTGCGATATTAGACTCCATTTAGGAGTTATAAAAGCCTACTCTCATAAATAAACTTTTCCATTTATTTACAAAAATTCCCCTACTGGCATTTTCTACAGCAGGCCTGTACCTGCAAAGTTTACACCCCGCCATGGGTAAACGACATGCTCCAGACGCAACCATGCTCTCAGATTTCTAATTCGAGATACCATTTAAGAGAAAACACAACCCCACAATGTGCATAACATAAAAACACCTAATATTTTTATAAAATTAATTTCAGGCACACTGGGCCTTATAATTGCATGTCGTCTTTATGCCTAACTCTGGAAATATTTGTAGGGATATTCCAAAGTCTGATAGTGCCAAAACTCAAGTTGCTACATCATCCCCACCTTATAACATTTCATCCTCGAAAATCCATAAGCACAAGGAAAAAAATTGAACTCTCAATTAGGTCTATCGCGCCAGTGAGTTCTCCAACAAGAACCCCTGCCCCAACACATCAGTTTGAGGGACTCATCCACCACACCACGACACTATCTGCTTTGGGAGGCACTGACTCACCTAAACAGTTTTAATTGTGTCACAAAAACGTGTCTCGGTGGGGTAACGACCCCTCTTCTTCATGCATTCTAAGCACGTAGAACAACACCCATATAGGGTCTTACCAACGCCCTGAACAACCCCCGAGAAAGCAATATAAGGAAAGAGTACCTTCCAACAACATCTATAAAAACTATTTCAGATGTATAAAGGAGACAGAGTGTACCTATATCCATCTGTAGAGCCTCTGGGTCAAAATCCTCTAAGTCGTGCAGCTGTCCTCGCCCTCCACTTCCCTAAGCTTGACATGGACAACCGGGGGGTGGTGGTGGTGGCATCTGATACCGCCTACCACCTCCATTTTTTGAACCACCTTCATCACCACGTCTTCCTCCCTACGGACCTCTATTATCAAGACATTGCCTCTGCCAAGGTGGCATGTCCACTGGTTCCCTCTTAGCTGCATGGCGGGATAGACACTCCCCAACAATATGTCCCAGATCGTTTCAAGCATAACACTGTCTCCCATGTGGCTGGCCAAAACTAGCTTGAGAGACCTGAGAGCCCTGATCCTCAGATACTCCATCTTGGGGGGTCACCTCCTGATACGTCTTGCACATCCAGACCCTTGCGCCTACCGTAGACTACCAGCTGTCGAGGTCTCAACTGCCACATGCCTAGCACTAAATGGATGAATATTCTTAGCCAGAAAGCTCTCTACCACCAAGGCTCACTCCAACACTACAACATAGGTGGGCAGGCACAAGAAAACAACACCGGACCATATTTCCATGCGTAGGCCCTACTCGAAGGTTCTAGCCCTAAAGAATGGGTCTCGAAACATATCTTGGGAGTAGTGTGGAAGGTTTGTAAACTTCAATTAGTACTCTGACATAGTCATTCCCTCATTTTGAAGCTACAGAAGCTCTTGGATCCGTATAGACCTCAGTGTCACCAGATAGAACTCTTCCCTAAAGAGATACTCAAACTCTTCTCATGTGAGCCTCTCCTCCTCGTTGGACTGCGTCGCCGAACTCCATCATCACCTGGCCAAACCATACAAAAGACTCACTACTATGACCACCATCTTATATGAAGGTGTACTCAATAGGCGGAAAACATGGGTGACTGCTTCAAGCTAGTTATTATCTACATGATTTTATGGATCACCCTAGAACCTTAGAGTTCGCTGCCTCTGGAACTCTTGTAGCACATTTAGCCTACGCGCATCCTCATCCGGCACTGTCGGAACAACTAGCTGCTCGACGGGTGGTGGCTCAATTGGAAAACCACCTGGAGGTCTAGTCTCAGAACCTTCACCCTAGTCCATAGCCACCACACGGGGTGGATCATCACCATAATCCCACTGTGGAATGATCACTGGTCATTTCCATGGAGTTATCCTAAAATACAATCAAGATGCACCATGGTCAAAGAGTATATCTGGGGATATGACTCAAGAAGAACAACGGAAACCCAAAACCCATACCTATATGATGCATGTACCATTATGTCCCGACAACTAGTGTCCTAATTTCCTTAGTCAAATGGTAGATTATCAGAGTCCTGGTGAATGGATACATCGGCCACCGCACCAACACTGGAGTCTCTGGCCTGAAAGTTGAACTCAAAACATCCTAACACTACCGCGATGCAACCCAAACCAAACTCACAGATAGAACACCTACACTCAGAGATCCTGAAGGTGGAAACTCCTTTGATACCACTCTACCACGAGCTGACCCAATGGGGCTCGATTCAGGACTCCCCAAGCCCGCCTCCAATAGGCTAGGGGATGGAGACTAGTGCCGAGTCGGCTATCGCACACCATGGAGGAATTAGCCTAAGGTACCTATACACATGCACCCAAAAACATCTCCATGCAACAGTGTAGAGAAATATATAAAAACTGAAGAAAAAAATTGCATTCATACATATAACCCACAACCAGAGTACAACAAAATTACAAAAGGGAAAATACACGGCCCACCAAAAGTAAACTACAAAAGCATCCAACCTGCTCAGAAGGAGGGGATCACTGTCCAAAGTACCCACTGGTAATCTCCTCGACACAGCTCCAGTAAACACCCCGGTTAGTCTCTCTCACAAAGCTCTGCCTACTCCTGGTCATTCTGGGACTCCATCGAAATTCTTGTGGTCTGTACAAGACACAAACATATAGGGGCCAAGCCCGTTCATGGGTGAGTATAACAATACTCAATAGGCACCCCCAAAAACACCAAAAATAAAAGGGAGCAACTGAAATAGAATAGTCAGCTCATCCCAGCTAGAGGGAACCCAAACAAGAGAGAAGCTCTATCTCGAGACCATCCCTAGCTAAATAGGACTAGTCAGCTCAGCTCAAATGTATGGCCATACATACATCGTGAACATACACTTAGGTATATTCCCATACATATACCATGAACAACCAGATATACTCATTCACACACCAAGCCTCATGAGGTTCTATCCCATCTCCTGCAACTAGTAAAAATATAAGATAAAACACTCCAAAAGATCTATCATCCCAAATGACACTTTTTTGATAGATACACTCCATCGGGTCTCACACCAATATCCCTGATGCCCATCCGATAGATCATGCTCATCCAATATAATCATTGAGAAATTAGGCAGAAATAGTGGAAACACCAAACTTCTCAGATATGGGGTCACTATTAGGGTCTAATATGGGATATAAATCCCACTCGGGTATCTCAAAGATCTCACAGATAGGGGATCACTCCCAGGATATCATGGGGGATACTAGAACTCGATCTGATGTTCTATAGTTCACATAACTCATATAGAGGATCATCGACCATGTGAAGATGGCCACGATGATGCCAGAAACCCCATCTAGTATAACTTGTGACGTAGGGGATAAAATATACGATTCACCACCCCTATCGAAAACCACAGGCTGAGTAGGGGATCATATAACTAATGATTCTGAAACCCTACTAAAACAATGTGCTGAGTTGGGGATCATATACCCGAAAATACCACAACCCTACTATAAACAACATACTGAGTAGGGGATCGTATACCCAATGATGCCACAACCCTACTATACACGGCCCACTATGTAGGGGATAATATTCCCAATGATGACTCAAATCCTAACGGATTAACCTTCTATATAGGGGATCGTCGCCCCGTGGATTTGCGGTAACAGCGAAACCAAGAACCTGATCTAGGGAAGCAAAGCTAGAGAATCCAACTCTGGACCAACTTGAGGGATGCCATAAATCTATCAAGAAAACATCCTTTCGAGGGGATCAAAAACCTATACTATGGTTGTAATGCCACTTGAACCCACTTAGGAATGAACCAAGAGAGTATACTCAACCACTACTGGTCCAAACATCAATAACCTTTGAGACCCACAACATCACCACATTGCGCACCTCATAGGCCTATACCAAGGCCACCACCATGATCTACGTAGAAAAACACGCAAGATAGGCTATTTACTCACCCGAAGCGGACAACCGGTGAAAAAGGTACTATTCACTGTAGTAATCTCGGGTGGGGCCCATAGCTCGATCCCAAAACTCATCAAGAAGACCACACCATCATGATCCTATACAAAACGCACGAGATCGACTACTCGTTTGTCCAAAACGGACACCTGATGAAAAAGTTGTGTTTCTACGTAAACACAAAAAACTAGCCTCATGGGACCCACACTCTGATCTCTATCCCAGCACCAGAAATCTATCCTGAAAAGTCATCCTTACTATCATGATCACAACGTCACTGACGGCGCGTCAATCGGACGCTCTGTGTAAAGGTAACGGGGGGTCGAAGTTGAAAAGAATAAAATATTATTATTATTTTCAACATTTCATGGCCCCGTGGAAAAAATCAGACTCATAAAATTCATGAAACATACTTAGGTGATCCATCTCATCACGAGGATTGTGTATCCACAAATGGCTCACAAATTAGATATACGGTTTGTGAGTTACGGGGGTTTAAAGAACCCACGGAAAAATCTGGTCGGACCACCGCATGGTCCCCGGAAACAACCATCACCGCTTGACCGGACCACGCCGGAATCCACTGCACCACCACTACCCTTGCCGGGAACCGCCATTCCCACCACTGGAAAGCAGGTTTTCTGCTGGAAAACTTCTGGGAGCCACCGGAAGCACCCTGGTGCTCCAAATTCAGATCCGAAACATGTTTCGGAAAGCTCGGGACCCGAACTACACAAGACTTATGATGATTTGAATAAAAACAATGCATAAATGGGATCCAATATATTAAAAATTAAAATTCCTACCTTACAGGGAATCTTCCGACGCTTCTAGGCCAGATCCACGCTCTGAAGTTTCCATTGCACCATCCGGGAGCGATCACCGTCAAGATCTATGTATGAGGGCACCTTGTTTCTTTGATCTGGTGGTCCGTCGCTTGAAGGGGGAGGGGAGGTGTTCTCCTCCTCATTGGTTCATCAAAGATAGGGGGAGGGGGTTGATTAGGTTTAATTAATTAATTAATTAATTAATTAACCCACCATTTAACGCCCCCAACCAAAACGCCCGGTGTAGAGAAGATTAGGCTGCCCCTAGGATAAACGTGGCGTTCTGAACGCAACGACACACTTAGAATTGTGATCTAAGATTATTTTCATGAGTTATTAAAGCCCAGTCTCATAAAGAAACTTTTCTATTTATTTAAAAAAAAAATCTCTAGTGGATTTTTACACAGTAGGCCCTCAGCCGCAAAGTTTACACCCCGCTTAGGGTAAACATCACGCTCTGAACGCAACCGTTCCCTTAGATTTCTGATCCGATCTATCGTTTAAGATAAAACACAACCCTTCCACGTGAATAGTATAAAAATACTTAATATTTTTATAAAATTAATTCAGAGCACACTGGGCCTCGGAATCACATTCTGTCTTCGCGACTAACTTTGGAAATATTCGTAGGAATATTCCAAAATCTGATAGGGGAAAAACCCGAGCCGCTACACATAAATTCATGATAATTAGTCCATGAAAAAAAGTCATGATGATTATTATTAATGATGCAATGTACCTTTATTTTTACTAATGGTGTAAATAATCATATAATTATCCAATATTATTTACTATTAATATAATATTAATTATTATGACTTTAAAAATATTAAAAATATAATGTAAAATAATTATTATTGTTATGGTTAATAAATTGAAAATATTAATTATTTTTAATTAATTGTTTATTTTATATTATTATTATTAAGTCGTATATTATTTTTGATACTTTTTATTTTCTATTTATTATTTTTTGTAAATTATTTATATTTTCAGTTATTTAATATATCATAAGAGCATGTCTTAAATTTTCTTTAGAATTTAATTATAATCTATATTTTTTAAGATTTTAAAGTTACCTAATTCTTTTAATGTTTAAATGTTATGTGATGAAAAAAATGCTTTCCATCATCTATATGATTTTATATCTATTATTTTTGTGAAATTATTTTTATTTTCAACTATTTTTAATAAGTTCGTATATGTTTGACATTTTTTTTAAATTTTATTTACTATTTATATTTTATAAGCTTTGAAAGTAACCTACTTGAAACATAAAAAAACATATTATGTTTCATGTAGGTAACATTTAAGGATTATAAAATTTATACTATAAGTACAATCTTAGTGAAACATAAAAATTAGTCTAAATATATAAAAAATAGTTAAAAATAAAAATATTTTCTTAAATAAAATTTAAAAAATTTAATTCATTTGATACAACATGTAACACCCCAATACATTATAATATTTTCATACCTAAATAAATTTAATTTTTTTTCTTTCTTTCTTTTTACACAACACCATGTTAAGCTTACGTTATACACAACAATGAGTTGTCTTGCGTTACACATAAGGTCCAGTTTTATCGAACAACAATATATTGATAAAATGTTATTATTTAATATGATATATTACCAAGACATTAAATTAGAGGTGATGAATATTATTAACCATGTTTTGAATTTTATATATTCTATATAATTTTAAAATTTCCCTTATGTGTTTCTTAGAAATAATATAAGAACAAATTCAATTTCTTTTTGGATTAAATAAGTATTTTTTTTAAAAGCATTTTTGTCACCTTTTGATAGCGCACCCACTTTAAATCTAATATTTCATACTTTTTATATTAAATTTTAAAAAATAATATTCTTATTTGGAATTGGGACATCAAAATTTATTTTTGATAAATTTTTGGTGTTTTTCTGATAACATTCATATTTTGACGAATATTGAAAAATACTAAATTTTAATTTAAAACAACTTTTTTAATTGAAATAATTTATATTGTTAAATTATAAATTTTTAAGGTTTTAAATAATAATTAGATTATATTTTTATCATTTAATATAATCTATGTTATTGTAAATATTTTCATATTAAAATTATATATAAACACATGTCAATCTTTTGATGGTTTTTACTTTTGAAAAACTTGTTTTCTCATTTTGACAACGGGAATTAATTTCAAATTCAATAATTCAACATATGTGTTTTAAAATATTAAAAATGGATTTCATATTTGTATTTGATGGGTCCAAATTATGTTAATAGGATACTTTTATTTTTAGCATTATGAATAGTAACTTTAGTAATTTTTTTTTATTATCACGGTTAAGGGTAAATCGGGTAATTAGATGTAATATTAATATAATAAATTACCTTAACACGTATGAAAATCATATTAGATAACGAAATTAGATGAGTATCATCTATGGTTAGAAATGGAATCACTTAATGACCACTTTCCCATGAATATGACATTAATATTATTAAAATCAATGAATGTGACAAAATATCACACTCTCATTTTATATAAGTATATTAATAATAATATAGGTATAAATAGGAGATAGCAACGACTATAGGTAGTCTATTGAAATATTACATAATTACCTAAATTATGGAAATTTCTTTATAATTTTTATAGATTAAATAATTAGTATTAATGATGACACAATAGTGATGCATAGATTATTCTATTAATAGAAATATCAAATAAATAATTATAAACATATTAAAATAAATATATAATTAATTAATTAATGTGATACAATAATTAAATAAGTTAATATGAAATGTTATTATTATATTCAGGGTTTTATGTTGACTTATATTTTTTGTGGTTTTTATTTAAAGTCAAATAAATGTATAGTGTCAAAATTGACAATATTGATATTTTATAAAAATAACATTTTATTAAATTATTTAAAAATCATAAAAAAAGTAAAAATTTAAAAAGTAAAAATTATAAGGTCTAAACTTTCATAAAGTTTATAATTATGGAACATTGACACCACATAAGTAAATATTTGTAACCATTTAATATTTATAATATTATCACCACAATTAAAATTATATAGATTAAATAATGATAAATCAATATGATATGGTTTAAAATGATATAAAAACATGTCTAAATTATATTATTTTAGTTTATTTAGACCCATATTCGTCTTATATTTTAAATAATCCTCTTTGGATCCATTTTAACTTAAAAATTTATGTATATTAATTTAATAGTTTTTGTATTTCCAAAGGTGCCCCTCCCCACTCTTATAAAAGGGTACCTCTCCTTATCTTTTAATCACACATCTAAAGTCCTTTTTCTCAGCCAAAACCAGCCCATTTACTCTCGTAAAATCCTTAAATTCATCCTGGAGGCCTTAATTTTGGTATACATCCAAGGAGTCCTTCTGTGCATACCAAAAAGAGATACTCGAAAAAGAGGTAATTGTTTTATCACCTCTTTCAAAGTTCTTTTCTACTTATACTTCCTCTTTCTATTTTGTTTCCATAACAAAGTAATAAATCCAATATCATAAATACACTGAGATTTTATTATAATCATGGGAAAACCATATTACTTATTTTATCCATCATACGAATAACAATATCACCATGCGTGCGTACATACGACTTACCTTTTCCATGCCATTGTGTAATTTTTTATTCAATAATAATTTCATTGGATGGATATAAGGATGCGTATAATTGAAATAAATAATAAATATAACATGATAATTATTATTTATAACTAATATACCATCCAATTATATACCATTTAACCATCAAGGGAATGATATAGTCACTCGTGCGTACGTACGACCTAACATCTCCACGATGCGGTGCGATTCATTTTTCATGTTAACAATTCACGAATTATGATAAAATTTATATTCTGAGTAAAAAATAATAATTTTTAACTTAATTTAACTATGTACATGAATAAAATACATCCTATACATAACAAATATGACTCACACGGGAAAATAGGAATGGGAAAACGAAGCAGTTAACACCCAAAATAATGGTAATATTGAAACACTATTAAAAATGATATAATAGGATCATATACGATATAATAAATATTTATAGGTTCCTAGTATAATTTAATAACATAATTTAACCACTATATATGAGGTTAACACTGCCTTCACTAATGGAAAGTACAAGGTAATGGTTAATTTCATAATCACATTATTATCTGACATTGTTTATGCGTAAGTATATTCTGGGACATATTTATCATTCATGTCCATGTTTTCAAAAGGAATATTTTTAAGGTTTTATGTAAGGGAATATTTTACTAAAACATCATTTTAAATTTTTTATGGATTTATTCTTCTAGATATATCTCATTAATGTCCATGTTATCAAAATGGTTTTAAGGATTTATTTATATAGATATGAATGTTTTAAAATGTAAATTCCTTTCAAATGATTCAAAGTGGTATGGGAAAAATTTATTAAAAAATATATTTTAAATATATTAATTTATAAACTATGTTAATTTTAATTTTTTCAAAGTAAAAAAAATGATATTTCTCTTAAATAGTTTTAATGAATTTTATTATATTGTTTTCATATATGTAAACATCCTTTGTTGTATTTTTATTCTTAATTAAGATTGATTTATTATGATACAATATTCCATATTTTATTGAAAGGTGTATGATATGTTAGATCATGGATGCTATATTTTAATATGATTCATGTTTTATGATTAAATTAATAACATTTCTTATTCTAATTTTAATATGAATGTTTGTGTTATGTTTCACTCTTTTCATATGAGTAATGTATTGGACTTAGTATGTGACGGGTGGGGACCACAATATCTCCTCAATGTTTCTGTAAGTCTCATGAGACCAACTAGATATGGACTTAGTTGAGGCCTTTCCCGTTTATTTTCATATATGGATTTTTCCAAGGCCTTGACCATTTATTTTTAGATGTCTCAGTCGAGGACATGATGGTATGTTTCAGAAATCCTGAATTACGCATGACCTCATTATGAGATTAGTTATTGATATTACATATGATTATTAAACTAGTAGAATATCCATGTGAATATTTATGTGTAATTATATGATTTATTATTTCTATATTATCTTCAAGTTTATGTTTTAAAGGATTGAGTTTTAGTTTTATATTTACCTTAAAGTTTATGGTTTTTTACGATAAAATATACTATATTGTTTAACCTTAATAGGAATATGAGTTCACCTCTTTCGTATGTTTTATTTTCCTAGGCTTCCAAGAGGTGTTTTATGATTGATATTCAGGGTTAATCTTGAATAATAATGGAATTCTCAAAGAAGGGACTATGTTGCATATTATGTTTTAAATTTTAATTTATTGTTCATGTATGAAATCTAATTTCCAAGGCTTCTAAACTGATCGGTACTTCGAGACATGATTCCTTGTAATAATGAAAATGTATTAAAATAATGCATCGACTCCGGGCTTCTGGGGTTGGGGCATTACAATTGTTATCAGATGTATATTAGAAATAACCTTGGAAATTAGATTTAGAAAACATATAATAGGGATGATAACCCTAATATTGACATTAAGGATAAGTATAGAAGAACATCCTAATCTTTTGGAAATGTAGATATTATGTGGGTGTTATTAGAAAATAAATCCATGTCTGGATACTACCAGTGGACGTGGTTTTGGCTCATATATACCTAGGAGTAATAACTCTGAAAAGGTGTTCTGAGAATGACTAGGGGTAACCTGGTACACGAAACTGGGCCTTACTATGCACCTAGTTTAACATTCTCAGGGGATATGGTTAGGATAATTTACATTTTATTTGCAGATAGTTATGAATTATTTATGAGTAAATATGTCCCCAAAGAAACTGTTTCTCTGATTGTGATACTAGATACATGTAAATATTCAATTAATGATGAGAATTTTTTTCATTTTTTAAGGTATGATCTTACCTAGTGTATGAATTCATTTAGAAATGGCACCTAGTATAAGGAATGATAACTCCGACAATACACATGATCCAAAGAGTAAGAAGGATCATATCTTTCATGGTCTTAATAAGAAATTTAGAAGGGAAATATTCCCCTACGTATTCTCATTATATGAATAAATTATATCATGTGTTAAAAAGATAAGTAAATAATTATATGAGTCCTATGTCTTTAAAAATAAGCAAGAGAAAAAGAATATGAAAAAAAAATATGGATAAATAGAAGAAGAGAAAGAAGGATTTTCACAGATGTGATAACTGTGGAATGAATTGACCTGGTAAGTTCTTGAAGGGACTGGGAGTTCTTTATAAGTGTGGAGAAAAAGGAAACCAAGTTCATATTTCAAGGGTAATAAGAATGTTTCTAATATAAAATGCTTCAACTATAAGGAGATAGAACATTGTGCGAATCAATGACCCAATTGTCAAAGTAATATACACCAGATGATGCTATTGGATAATGATCAAGTTTTGATACAAGCACAGATGAAGAGGAATGATTAATATTACAATTAATGAATTATTTTAGTTGAATTAGAAATATACTGGTTGTAAGAATTATAGAGTATATAAGGATTTTATTGTAGTACTATTTCATTAAGGATTTGAGATTGTGTGTTACCAAGTAAAGTGACATAGTTAAAAGTTTAACTTTTTTTAAAATATTTAGATGAGGGAAAGATAACCCTTAATATATTTCTGATACTGAGATAATGATTTAGATAATGTATATTGAATATTATTCACTAAATTAGAACTGATTAATGTTTTTTATTCTACCATTATTGGAGTTCACGAAAATTTTTCATTTAAGGAGTATATCCAATATTATAAGTTTTTATGGTAATTCAGGGTATTACCATGTTTTTAGAGAATACATGGTGAAGGTATTAGCATATTATGTATGT
Organism: Viscum album; assembly: GCA_963277665.1. Taxonomy (NCBI): domain Eukaryota; kingdom Viridiplantae; phylum Streptophyta; class Magnoliopsida; order Santalales; family Viscaceae; genus Viscum; species Viscum album. The sequence continues at coordinate 490,400,630 of OY728140.1, read as the reverse complement.
GAAAAAAATGGAACTACATTATGTTTTGTTATTTTGATAAATTCAGTGACTTTTTTTATAAATTTTCGGATTGTGAATTTGGATATAAGTATTTTGGATAAGTCTAAAGGTTTGAATGGATGATGTCAAACATTGGATAATACTGTTTTAGGTAGAAAATGTTCTTAAGTTTATTTATGGAATGATATAATAATATTGTTGACCCCAGAAAATGCATCCCTAAAATTTCCCAAACGTCCCCATAGATGATCTCGGAGCATATCGCGTTCCGCAAGCTTCGATTTGACTGGTCGTGGAGCCCAAACGGAGTTATGGATCAGAAGTTATGGATGTTTGAAGTTGGGCTGCTGGGGGTGGCCATCCAAGATGGTTTTGGGGAAAAGTTTGAATTTGCGGGAAAAAGGAGTTTCGCATGGAAAACCATTTGCACGTGCGGAATATTACGTGCTCATCTTTGTACGTGGGGAATATTACGTGCACCGCCTTGCGCGCGCAATTTTACGCGCGCCAACTTGAGCGCGCAGAATTTTACGCGTGCCGACTTGACCGCAAAAAACCCATCGCGGTCGCACAATTTTACATGCACCGACTCCTGGGGTTCTGCCTATAATACATGGTCACCCCACCTTCTTCAGGAGTACCCCGGAGGTCGGCCGCTGCTCTAATGCATGTAATTCCGCAGTTTCTGTGCTCGCACGTAAAACCCCCCTCTGGCGCGCAAAACACGAGTTTTCCACAGAAAAGGGCCAACCTGCCCAGTTTTCTGCACAACACATAATCTTTGCACGCAACAGTGCCACTGCGCCTGATTTTTCATGCACCAGTGCAGCACCGGTCTTATTGCGCGCAAGCCTTCCCTATTGCGCGCACCACTTCTTTTGCGCGCAAGGAATCCCTATTGCCTGCGATTCCTTCCCTTTTGTGCGTGCGTCCTCCTATTGCGTGCCAGCCTATAGTATTGCGTGCACCACCTAGTATTGCACGACCGCCACACCTATTGCATTCCCAGATCCCATATTGCGTGCCTACCACACCTATTGCGCGCGTCGTGCCCCTATTGCGCCCCAACCTGGTGTTTTTCGCACCGCGAACTTTTCGGGCCAGGACGTCAAGGTTTTCCATTGCGCCCTTATGCGCATCCCCTCTCCACCTATGGGATAGCATTATTTGAGATACTCCTCTGCACACCATGAAATTCCTTGAGTTGACATATTCCTCTTGGTCCCTTTCACGTGTCGTGGGTCGAGATTCTCATCATCAATTCCCCGAGTACCTTGAGTCGAACCATTCCTCAGGAAGCTCCTCCAAACCCTATCACTTGGCTCCTATGCCAGGTTGAACCAGAAAGGGATTCCCTTGCGTGAGGCCCAACATCAGCCGTTCTATCCGCCTTATGGCCAGTAGTCCTTTATACATGACTATAAACTATAGTAAACCCTGTGTTCCAAACATAGGATGCCTCTTGTCCCAAATAAGAGATGCCTTGTGCGCCAAGCATTAGATGCCATTAGTCCTATCTAGATGACTATAAACTGTAGTAAACCCTATGTTCTAAACATAGGATGCCTCTTGACCCAAATAATAGATGCCTTATGCTCCCAGCAGAAGATGCTAAATGCCATTATTATAGTGGTGTATTTTCAAGAGCGTTGGAATCAGTTCAATCATTCCATCACTCCACCTCACGCTTTGCGTGTCCTTCATTCGGATATGCATCCAATTCCATGTCTGAAGGGACCCCCTAATGGTATGGATGATAGACCTATGGTTCGCCTGCTATAACAGTATGGATGATTGACCTCTGGTATGCCTGGTATAGCAGTATGGATGATAGACCTCTGTTCTTCATGCTGTAACAGTATGGATGATAGACCTTGGTCTGCCTTCTTTAATAGTATAGATGATAGACCTTGGTCCACCTTCTGTAACAGTATGGATGATTGAACTTTGGTATGCCTACTGTAACAGTATGGATGATTGACATATGGTCTGCCTGCTGTCATGGGCCAACGCCCCAGAAGACTTTGGATAAAACATTAAGTCAGGTCCTGTGTTTCAAACACGGTCAGCAGTCGACCCTCATTTGTTTTTCCTCATTTCTGGAAAACGTGCTATAGATGATGCGTTTCCACCACGGTCAACAGTTATTCTCCATCAACATGCCACCCTCACCGCGTTCTGAATTTCGGGCATCTGATTCACACTTTTCATCTCCCTTTGTTCAGACTGATTCCAATGCCCTTGGTGTTATCCCTGTTGTGCGCTAGCGCATAAGTGATTACCTCAACCCACCAGTGAGTTGGGATGGCCTCTTGGCCAGACATGAGGAAGCCTCTATGGTCCGCCTTAGAGCGTAAGCCCCGTCCACCATTGCCGCTCCATAGCGGCACACGGGAAGCACCCTTGCGTAAGTCCCAATCCATCCTGAACTAAGTGGACATTGATTCCCTCCCAAGAGGATATGTAGGAAGCCTCCATGAGGTTCAATCCCACCACTAGGTTGTTCTGACCCCCTTCACATCGGTTCACCAACTACCATGGGCCTCCTCAGAGCGTAAGCCCCATCCACCATTTCCGCTCCATAGCGGCACACGGGCAGCACCCTTGCGTAAGCCCCAATCCATCCCGAACTACGTGGACTTTGATTCCCTATCACGGGGATACGTAGGAAGCCTATATGAGGTTCAAGCCCACCAATAGGTTGTTCCGACCCCCTTCATGTCGTTTCACCAACCACCATGGGCCGCCTCAGAGCGTAAGCCCCGTATCCATTTTGGGCCACCTCAGAGCGTAAGCCCCGTATCCATTTTGGGCCGCCTTAGAGCGTAAGCCCCCTTATCCATTTTGGGCTGCCTCAGAGCATAGGTCGCATATCCATTGTGGGCCACCACAGAGCATAAGCCCCATATCCATTTTTGGCCACCTTAGAGCATAAGCCCCATATCCATTTTGGTCTGCCTCTGATTTTAAGCCCCATATCCACCATTGTGGGCTGCCTCTGAGCGGAAGCCCGATACAACCTTGGGCTGCCTCAGAGCGTAAGCCTTATCCAACCATGGGACGCCTCAAAGCGTAAGCCCCATACAACCACGAGTCGTCTTAGAGTGAAAGCCCCATACAACCATGGGCCGTCTCAGAGCGTAAGCCCCGTACCACCTTCGGGCGTCTGAGAGCGTAAGCCCCATACCACCTTGGGCCGTCTCAGAACGTAAGCCCCATCCATCCATCACTGTGGGCCACCTCAGAGCGTAAGCCCCGTCCACCATTTCCACTCCATAGCGGCACACGGGTAGCACCCTTGCGTAATCCCCATACCATTGAACTACGTGGACTTTGATTCTCTACCATGGGGATACTTAGGAAGCCTCTTCGAGGCTCAACCCCAACTACGCCATTTCCCTTGCGATGGTCCCATTTCATTCCCCCTCCATTTCATTAATCCATCCACCACCCATCCTGATTCTTACCGGGGTCTCCACATCCTAGTAAGATCATGCCATTCATCCCAGCGCCGCTCCCTACGGCACCCAGGCAGCTAAACATGCATATGCCCCAACATGTCTTCGGGTCGATGTCCTTTGTGTACACCCCGGATCATCACCCCTTCGAACTATGTGGGTTTTGATCCCTGTCCTCTACACAAGGTACGTAGGAAACCTCCATGAGGCTCAATCCCATCCAATGGTAAACCCTGGTGTCCCCCATATTAGGGTTCACTCTCCCTGATCCACCCTCAGTGGTGTTCAGATCAGCCATGGTGTGACATCTCCTTTACATGGGGAGCACCACCTTGGATCCATCTTCATTGGGCGTTCTGATCCATTCATCTTCCTAGTGTTCCCTCCTTGTGATTTACCATTCTGACTCGTCCCTATGGGACGTTCTGATCACCCTCATTCCATCTCTGGAAGACGTTAAACTCACAGCATACCCCATGTTAAACATGGGAAGCTGAGGAAAACCTCAGAAGACACGCCCTTGGAGTAACCATCTCTGCAAGACGTTAAACACGCGGCATACCCTGTGTTAAACATGGGAAGCTGAGGAAAACCTCAGAAGACACGCCCTTGGCGTAACCTTCTCTGCATGACGTTAAACACGCGACATACCCCGTGTTAAACATGGGAAGCTGAGGAAAACCTTAGAGACATGCCTATAGCATATGATTCCCCGCATTTGACGTGGGAAGCCTCAGGTTCTGTGCCCTAGAGATGCCCTCTTATGAGGAAGAATACAGGTTCCCCAATGTCCACGCACCCAGAGATGCGCCGACATTCCTGATGTTACCATCTACTTCGACCGAAGGTTGCTACCATGTCAGGACCCCATTGAATGTCCTCACAGAAGTAGTCTAATTAACCGGTGTCCATGATGATATGGTGCTGAGAAATGAGATTCCCGAACCTGTCTTAAATCTATAAGGGAGACCCGGACTAGTTGACGAGCTCCGAAGAGGAATCCACAGAAGGAAGAACCGACATCCCATATAGGGACCTGGCCTTAAAACATTACATAATCATGAATTAAATGAATAATTCACATAGAGGATCTTTTCAGGTTTAGAGTTTTAGATAATTAGGACATAACTATTACATCTCAAAATATTACAAAGTAGACACTTCTAATAAGTTTCCATAAAATAAAAACTCCTAAAAAGAAACATGTCTAGTTCCATGTTTTAGATAGCATGTCTTTCCTTGATCCCATCCTTAACCCTATTCATCTTTTAAGTCATGTGGAGAACATTTCAAAAACTTTGGATGATCATAAAAATCCCAGTAAAGGATAAACAAAGAAGGAAAACTGTTATTTTTTCTAAACAACAAGAAAACCATGAATACTTTATCAAAGTAATATATTTCACCTTTATGAAGTAGTAAATACTCTTCACTGAATAAAATATCACTACTTATCATTTTTAACCAAAAGATTACTTTAAACCCATATAAAGAACACATAACATATAAAGGTAACTTGGGAGATAAACATACTTAAATGGAATAACCATACGGTCAACTTCCACACATTTCACTAAATGGAATAGCCATACGGCCGACTTCCATACCCAATGCATTGGAGGTTATAACGTAACCACCCGTCCTAGTATTCACGGCACCACCCGTCATATGGTTTATCACATAACCACCCATCAAATTCCTAAGTACCATTATAAAACAATAAGACATAAAACAAATATAATGGAAAGAAAACATTTCCACATCACAATATTTTCCTTAAATATATTGACATAAAAAATCCATTATAAAAAACATTTTCAATACCAAAATACATAAAAGAGTATATGGTATTTATTTCATTTAAAAAAACAATATGGATTTTTGAGGAATCCAAAGATCAAATAATACTCATGGCGGCAGAAAAGGTCATTGTCACTACGTACGTTAAAAGAAACATTCCTTTTTATCGTTTAGTAAAACGATTCGTAGAAAAATATTCCCTTTGAATGAAATGAAAATTCAATGGTGATTTATAGAGCGTATAAAATAAATTCATGTATTAGAACCAAATATGCCTCAATGAAAGGAGATTGAGATGAAATCCCTTAAAAAGTCAGTATCCTTAAATTAAGGATAAGTAAATTACATAATTATGTGTGAAAAATCTAAACACACCCAATATAAGAGGATATTATGTGTAAAACAATCAGAGGTAATCCGCACATATTTATAGTATGACATAATCATGAAGAACAGGTTTAACCCAATGAATTGAAATTAGGTTAAAAAGTTCCCTTATAGAAATTCGACAGCCTAACAGCGTCACTTTAAAATTAAGAAAATGAGTTGATGAGAGAGAAAATGATATCTCATCACTTGGAAATAAGATTTACATCAATAAGGATATAGAATAACACATACCAACATAATAAGATGTAAATTAAAAGACATAACAAAAGAAGTCTTTTAAAAAGAGGAGGGTGAAAGGTTCCCTTACCGAATTCGGTAATTTTTTAAATGTACACCCCACAAAATAAGGACTATACAAAATTGATGTAAATACCCACAAACAAAAGTATATTACACAAAGAGAAGAGTAATGGGCAGTACATACACCACTCAAAGGAAATGGTGGAAAATGTAGCATAAATCTCACAAGAATAAAGGTGAGATGAAAAATCCCTTACGAAAACTCGGTAACTTAACGGCGCCACATAAAACATCCAAAAATGGATTTATGAGATCAAATAGGGTCTCTCATAATATGAACATAAAAAGTACAGTATGAGGAATATAAAATAACATACCAAAAAAAGAAAGATGATCTTAAAAGAAATGACATCAAAAAGACTACTTAAATATCATGCCATCATAATGGCCACCATGAGAGGTAGTAGGAGAAGATAGAACAATCATCGTTTCGTGAGGTAGTAATTCGCCATCCACATAAACAGTATGTTCTTTAACCATTAGATGGAGGTGTGTGTAAGTGTAGCTCAAATAATTCTCATAAAAACATCCTATTATATTGAAGATGTTGTTGTTGTTACAAAAGAAAGTAATAAAAAGAGTTTATGGGGTTGGAGAAGCAAAATAAAACAAAAGAACATAAGAGATGACATTTCTTTAAATCGGGTAACTCCCTTTGGTTTGAACCAAAAGGGTTTCCTAAAGAGATTTTTGCCTAAAGGAAGGCTTCTATGATGAAGAGAGGGATGTAGAGAGATAAAATTATCATATGTTGGCCGAGCCAATGGCTTGAGAGGTGTGGGTAAGGAGGTAGAGTTGGGGGGCTTTTATAAGAGGGAGGAGGGGAACTCTTGGAAAGTAAAGAAATGTTACATTATATTAAATCGAGTTTCGGATTTTAAAGGTCCCACATTGATATATTTATAGGATAAGGTGATAAGGGTTCGAAACCCACCCATCCAATATGTTTTTTAATTGTGTAAGTTTTAGATTTTACCTTATTTTATCATTTTATTTAAATCGTTCATTAATGAGGTAATCGTTGCATCATCATGTTGTCATAAATAAATTAATTTATTTAATGTATAAAAATTATAAAAAAATAATATGATGTAGGAAATTTTTTTATATTTCCAATGAATATTTATAGTCAAAAATATGACTTGTATAACCCCATGTAAAAATTATTTTAGTAAAACAATACATGTTTGAAACATTTTTATTTTACCTTTAAATAAAAAGTTATTAATGTCATTTTCTTACCCAAGGGCCTCTATGGGGTCCCCAAGTTGACCCATGGATTGTCTTGGTCGTCCATGACTCATCCAATAAGGGTAGGACATGTTTCAAGGTCATTTAATATTATTATATCATTATCTTTACCTTAAATTACACTAATTATCTTTAATCGAGATTAATAAAACATAAAAGTTACTATTCACCAAAAAAATTTATTTTAATCCCATTGAACCAAATTTTACATTCTAATGACAACCATGTATGTTGTAATTTTTTAATTAAAATCACAGAAGTGGTAAAGTTTCATTTAAACAAAAAAATCGGTTTTTTAATTACCACTTAGTGGTTTCACTATTCATCAAAAATTGATATTTTTCAAAAAAATACCAAAAAATCACGCTAAGCTATATTTGATATTCCGAATTCAAAAATTATGTCTATTTTAAAAAATTCAAAACATATAATTTTCATTAATTTATTTAATAATTAATTCCTTCTGTCAAAACAAATAGCGTGTTTTTAAGGAACAATATCTATTAAAAGATTAACACTCGTTTAAGTCCACTTTCAAAGTGAAATTAATTTCAATAACCACAATTAGATTAAATGAAAAAAAATATATTCTAATTTAACTTTAACACCAATTAAAAATATTATCTAATCATATAAATAAATTAGATTAAAAAGAGGGTTTGAATTAAAATACAACATTTTTCACTTATTCATTAAAAATGAAATTTATCAAAAAAATAAAAAAATATACACAAAGTAAATTTTGATATCCTGATTCTAAAGAAGGATTTTATGTGATCCAATATAACATATAAAATTTTCAACAAGTGGATTTAAAAAAGGGTTCTCCATCAAAAGGAGGTTAATCGACCTTTTAAAGAATATTAGAATATTTACGCTTAAAATTGGATTCATTCGCATTTGAAGCATCTAACATTTATTGAATAAATGTAAAAATATTTGACAAGCATATATAATAACATTTTACTCAGTTCTGTTCATTCCCGCCATTTCATTGACTAGGAGATTACTACCATTTACAATAAAATTATTTTATTATTAGCTTGCAACATATGATTTCAAAGAAACTCGTTGTTGCGTATTGGGTACGCCATCGAACATAGCATCCCCTTTTAAGTAATATTAATATTTTATTCAAAAATATTGATATATATAAGCATTTCATAATAATTATTTACCTGGGATGTTACATCCTTTCCCACTTTGGGGAATTGCGTCCTCACAATTTTAGAATTTGGTTTTGAAACATTATTGAAAGACCCACATTGGAAATGGAGTCAATTAAACTGTCACTTTAAAATAAAGAAAGGGAAGAACAAAGGTCACCCGGGTTAACCCATACTAGGATTCCATGTAAGAAAACATGGACATGGAGGAGAAAAAAAGTGTCATGTTCTGATGGAGAGTTATAGAAAACATTATTAAGAGAAAGTTAACCACAATAAAATCACAAAGTTGTGAAGGGTTAAATGGTATTTGATTCCCCAGTAGGAAAAGTTAACAGACAACATTTTTGTTTTAAGTTACTTTTCATTGAGGAATTTATTTATGAGCTTAATTAAACCCTAAGGAATCCTACTTACTTGTCATGTAGACTTTCATCTCTTACTATATTTCTTACACAAACTCATATTTCCTCCAAAAGATGATTATTTAGGATGACTCATTCACATTAAGAGCGCTATAATCAACTTCTAGAGAATCACCAAATCCAAAAATGTGAACTATATATTTCTCATTTCATTAGACCAAAAGAAAACCTAAAAAATTGTTAGTACGATATCATATAGTACCTAAAAAGGATCATCCTTTATAAAAAGAAAATCTATTCTTAATCTACAGAAATTTTCCAACAAAACCCAAAGTTCAAAAAAGACGATTCGATAAACAATTGTCCATAAAATTCATCAAGGTAAACCACACTAAGATTGAAACCAAACTCTTTGAAGGATTTGATCACATAGTCCTTCAAGGTAAATATTAACATTTATCTCCAAATAACATCAGTTGCTCTTAAAGTCTCATATTTAAAAGTAATTAACCTAATCACCAATCCTCCATGATAGGCTAATTATTTCCATAGATAACCCAAAATCAACTTATTCCTGATTAATAAGATCATCTAACTAAAAAAATTTAGTTATACTAACTAGGGACTTCACGTAGTCTAGTGGTAGGAGATAAATATCAGTCGCACTTTGGTTGTGGGTTCGATTCCGGCAGCTTTTTCCGACACGACGGGTTGTCACACAGTCTGTGTGTTTTCATTTTTCCAAAACTATATAATTCTTAAAACATTCACCAAAAAGAGATAAAATATTCAAAAATAACCATAACATAATTTAACCTCAAGTTTATCTCATGCCTTTCATTTTCCATCATAACATATAGTAACCCATAATTTCCTCAAAATTAAGGATCATATAAACCCTAATGGTTACCTTTATAATTATTACCTGAACTTCCACATCGAGTTGTTCATCTCATACATGATGCATTAGAGAACTCACCAAGGTTAAACTGGTTAATCATGCCTCCTGATAGTTTGTTTGGAATAACAACGAGATTTATCATTGAATCCCCCATTTCATCCAGTCTCTTAATCAGAGAACCACCACAGTTTCATTCAACCCATTGTTACTTTGGTGCCTGCTAGATCCATCCATTTACTAAAACCAAAAATGTTAGTGTGAGTATATAAACATAATAATCATGTACTAATAAGGAATATAAACACTAAGATATACTTACTCATTCACTTTATCTAAAAACTATGACTCTTTCTGAAATCCTATCCATTATGGTAATGTCACTTATGCTTAAAGAATACCCTAACCTCTAAAGTTATCTAAACAGACCTTTGATACCAACTATAAGGACCCGGCCTTAAAACATTACATAATCATGAATTAAATGAATAATACACATAGAGGATCTTTTTAGGTTTAGAGTTTTAGAGAATTATGACATAACTATTACATCTCAAAAGATTACAAAGTAGACACTTCTACTAAGTTTCCATAAAATAAAAACTCTTAAAAAAGAAGCATGTCAAGTTCCATGTTTTAGATAGCATGTATTTCCATGATCCCATCCTTGACCCTATTAATCTTTAAGTCCTGTGGAAAACATTTCAAAAACTTAGGATGAGCATTAAATTCCCAGCAAAGGATACACAAGTAAGGAAAACTGTTAGTTTTTCAAAACAACAAGAAAACCATGAATACTATATCAAAGTAATACTTTTCACCTTTATGAAGTTGTAAATACTATTCACTGAATAAAATATCACTACTTATCCTTTGTAACTAAAAGATTACTATAAAACCATATAAAGAACACATATCATACAAAAGTAACTAGGGACATAGACATACTTAAATGGAATAACCATACGATCGACTTCCACACATTTCACTAAATGGAATAGCCATTCGGCCGAATTCCATACCCAATGCATTGGAGGTTATAATGTAACCACTCGTCCTGGTATTCACGGCACCACCCATCATATGGTTTATCACTTACCCACCCGTTAAATGTCCAAGGACCATTATAAAATCATAATACATAAAACAAATATAATGGAAAGAAAACATTTCCACATCACAATATATCACTTAAATATATTGACATAACAAATCCATTATAAAAACCATTTTCAATACCAAAATACATAAAAGAGTATATGGTATTTATTTCATTTAAAAAAACATTATGGCTTTTTGAGGAATCCAAAGATCAAATAATACTCGCGGCGGCAGAAAAGGTCATTGTCATCGCGTACGTTAAAAAAACATTCCTTTTTTTGTTTAGTAAAACACTTCGTAGAAAAATATTCCCTTTGAATGAAATGAAAAGTCAAAGGTGATTTATACAGCGTATACAAGAATGTCTTGTATTAGAACAAAATATTCCTCAATGAATGGAGATTGAGATTAAGTCCCTTACAAAGTCAGTATCCTTAGATTAAGGATAAATAAATTACATAATTATGCGTGAAAAATATAAATACACCCAATATAATAGGCTATTAAGTGTAAAAAAATCTATGGTCATCCACACATATCCATATTACTACATAATCAAGAAGAAGAGGTTTAACCCAAAGAATTGAAATTAGGTTAAGAAGTTCCCTTACAGAAATTCGACAGCCAAACAGCGTCACATTAAAATTCAAAAAATGATTTGATGAGAGAGAAAATGATATCGCGTCACGTGGACATAAGATTTACATCAATAAGGATATTGAAAAACATATCCCAACATAATAATATGTAAATTATAAGACATAACAAAAGAAGTCTTTTAAAAAGAGGAGGGTGAAAGGTTCCCTTACCAAATTGGGTAACTTTCGAAACATACACCCCACGAAAGAAGGACTATAAAATATTGATGTAAATACCCATAAAAGAAATTATATTACACAAAGAGTATAATAATGGTCAGTACATACACCACTAAAAATAAAATGGTGGAAATGTATCATAAATCTCACAGGAATAAAAGTGAGATGAAAAATCCCTTACGAAAACTCGGCAGCCTAACGGCGCCACATAAAACTTCCAAAAATGGATTTATGAGATCAAATAGGGTCACTCATAATATGAAAATAAAATTTACAGTATGAGGAATATAAAATAAAATCCCCAAACATAAGAATGATGAGCTTAAAAGAAATGACATAAAAGAGAGTTCTTAAAAAGAAAGAGAGAGGTTGGATCCCTTACTTCAAGCCCGACTTCTCTTTTTCATTTCATTATATTCCTGAATAATAAACTAGAGTTAATTTATACATGATTAATAACATTTTTTATGTTAATTATTCCATTTATATAATTTATTGCCATTTTATTAACATTATGTAATTATTTAAGTTAATAACAGTCGTTTTGTCGATTATTGGTACTTGAGTCAAAAATAAACTTTATATAATTACAAGTTGTTCATGTGGTAAAATATCCATTATATACAGAATTATATTCATTATCTAGATATAATATATATCATATATATCCAGTAAATAATTGAACTTATAAAATTACATAATATTTAGAGGTAAGAAATGAAATGCACCATTCATGGAGACGGTAAGCTGTACGTACGCATGAACGCTACTTTCATTTCTATTTCATATTTAATGAAATTAAAGCTAAATAAGATATGTATATATTATAATTCCAGTATAATATATATGTTATATATGTGACATAAGTTTATTAATTTCATTCTTTATACATTCCATGTATTTCAGGAATGAGTCACATCACTTGAGGGGGCAGTAGTCCACACTTCCTCAAATGAAATTATCACATTTGCACAACATGCAAAGCATAAAGGTATGTATTAAATATAAAATATAGAAGAATATAGTGGAAATAAATATAATATATATCATAAATAAATATAGTTCCATCATAATGGCCACCATGAGAGGTGGTAGGAGAAGATAGAACAATCATCGTTTCATGAGACAGTAATTCGCCATCCATGGAAACAGTATGTTATTTAACCATTAGACGGAGTTGTGTGTAAGTTTAGCTCGAATACTTCTCATACAAACATCCTAGTATATTTAATATACTTTTTTTGTCACAAAATAAAGGAATATAAATAGTTTAGTGTGTTGGAGAATCAAAATAAAACAAAAGAACATAAGAGAGGACATTACCTTTAAATCGGGTAACTCCCTTTGGTTTGAACCAAAAGGGTTTCTTGAAGAGAATTATGCCTAAAGTAAGGCTTATATGATAAAGAGAGGGATTTGGAGAGATAAAATTATCAGAGTATTGCAGAGCGAATGGCTTGAGAGGTGTGGGTAAGGAGGTAGATGTGGGGTCCTTTTATAAGAGGGAGGAGGGGCACTCTTGGAAAGTAAGGAAATGTTACCTTATATTAAAATGAGTTTCGTATTTTAAATGTCCCATGTTGATATATTTCTAGTATAAGGTGATAAGGGATCGAAATCCACCTATCCAATAGGTTTTTGACTAGTGCAAGTCTTATATTTTACCTTATCTTCTCATTTTATTTAAATCAATCATTAATGAGGTAATCGTTGCTTCATCATGGTGTCGTAAATAAATTAACTTATTTAAGGTATCAAAATTATTAAAAAAATACTATGATGTAGGAAATATTTTTATATTTCCAATGAATATTTATAGTAAAAAATATGACTTGTATAAACCCATGTAAAAAATTGTTTTAGTAAAACAATACATGTTTGTGACATTTTTATTTTAACTTTAAATAAAAAGTTATTAATGTCATTTTCTTACCCAAGTGGCTCCATGGGGTCCCCAAGTTGACCCATGGATAATATAGGTCGGAAATGACTCATCCAATAATGGTAGGACATGTTTCATGGTCATTTCATATTATTATAACATTATCTTTACCTTAAATTACACTAATTACCATTAATCGCGATTAATAAAACATAAAAGTTATTATTCACCAAAAAAAAAATTTTAATCCCATTGAACAAAATTTTACATCCTAATTACAAACATTTATGTCAGATTTTTAAAATTCAAATAATTGAAGTGGTAAATTTTCATTTAAATGAAAAATTAGTTTTTTAACTACCACTTAGTGGTTTCACTATTCAGAAAAACTTGATGTTTTTTAGAAAAATTCCAAAAATTTACCCTAAGCTATATTTGATATTCCGAATTCAAAAATGATGTCTATTTTACAAAATTCAAAAGATATATGTTTCATTAATTAATTTAATAATTAATTCACGCTGTCAAAACAAATAGCATGTTTTTAAGAAACAATATCTATTAAAAGATTGTCACTAGTTTAAATCCACTTTCAAAGTGAAATTAATTTCAATGAACACCAATGGATTAAATGGTAAAAATATATTCTAATTGAAATTTAAAACCAAATCAAAAGATGACCTAATCATATAAATAAATTATATTAAAAGTGGGTTTTGAATTAAAATACAACATTTTCACTTATTCATTAAAAATGAACTTTATCAAAAAAAAAATAACAACAACATACACAAAGTAAATTTTGATATCCCGATTATAAAGAAGGATTTTATTTGGTCCAATATAAAATATACATTTTTCGAAAAGTGGATTTATAAAGGATTCTCCATCAAAAGGCTGTTAATCGACCTTTTAAAGAATATTAGAATATTTACGCTTAAAAATGGATTCATTCGCATTTTAAGCATCTAACATTTATTGAATAAATGTAAAAATGTTTGACAAGCATATATAATCACTTTTTACTTAGTTCTGTTCATTCCTTCCATTACCTAGACTAAGAGTTTACTACCATTTACAACAAAATTATTTTATTATTAGCGTGCAACATATGATTTCAAAGAAACTCGTTTTTGCGTATTAGGTACGCCATCGAACATAGCATCCCCTTTTATGTAATATTAATATTTTATTCAAAAATATTGATATATATAAACTTTTCATGTTAATTATTTACCTAGGATGTTACATCCCATCATCCCGGTTTCGATCAAGGAGGAGACTTCCCTGAACAAGGAACGGATGTCGCCTGTCTTTGGAAAGCGGCAATGCGGGGCAACAAGCCGCGCGTCCTCTACGTGACTGATGCGCATGCACGCCCCTGCGGAAAGCATCGGAAACAAATTTAGTTTTAGAAAAAAGACAACCTAAAGGTCATGTGACAACACATTGCATCAAACAAGACTGCGAGAATCGAACCCACAACCGAAGTACGATAAGGATTTATTACCTTCCACTGGCCTACACGATGTCCCTCGATAGTATAATATAGTTTTCTTTATTTAAATGGTGTAATTTTATTTTTAAAACCATATAATATTAAGATAAATAGAATATTTTTGTTATTTATTACCTTTTGAAGAGAAATATGAGTTTGTGGTAGGAATTAGTTAAAGGATGAAACTCTACATGTCAATTAAATATGCTTCCTTGTGTTCTTAGTATATAAATTAAATTAATTCTTCAACACTAGGGAATGGATAAAAAAACAAAAAATGTTTTCCTAGTACTTTATTTTTTGATGAATCAAATGGTCCCTTGGGTCATCAAAGATTTATTGATTTCTGGTTGTTAACTTTCTCTTAATAATGTTCTATATCACTCTCCATCAAAACTTGATGGTTACAATTTCATTCATATCTGTTTTTCCTATATGGAAACCCATCATGAGTTATCTCTGGTGTCCTTTGTACTTCCCTTTCTTTATTTTAAAATATATGTCTCATTAATACATTTTCTAATGTGTCATTTTTATAATGAAATTTTGAAATGAAAAATCCTTATTTTTCAATCCTGAGTTTTAATAGCGAGGATGCAATTTATTGAAGGAGAGGAGAATGTAACACCACGAGACATTATAAAATTTTCATATATAAATAAATTTAATTTTTTTATTGATTTTTTTTATACAACACATTGTTAAGCTTAGGCTATATAAAACAATGAGTTGTATTGCATTACATGCAAGCCCTAGTTTTTCCGAACAGTATATTCATAAAATCTTATTATTTAATATGATATATAACCTAGTTGTTAAATTAAAGGTTATGAATAGTATTAACAATATTTTTAATTTTATATATTTCATATAACTTTACCATTCACCTTATGTATTTATTAGAAATAATATAGGAACAAATTCATTTTTTGAATTAAATAAGTATTTGTCAAGAAATATAGTTTTTCTATATTTTGATGAAACACCCATTTTGAATATAATATATGAAGAATTTTAGATTAAATTTTACAAAATCAACTCCTTCTTTGTAATTGAGACATCAAAATTTAGTTTGGATAATTGTTTGATGTTTTTTTGATAACTTTTATATTTTGATGAATACTGAAAAATACTAAATTTTAATTGAAGACACATTTTTAATCAAAATAATTTATAGTATTAAATTATAAATTTAATGGTTTTAAAGTATAATTATATTATATTTTTATCATTTGATATAATTTATATCATTGGAATTATTTTTACATTAAAATTAGATATAAACACATGTACATCATTTGATGGTTTTAACTTTTAAAAAACATGTTTTCTCGTTTTGACAATGGGGGTTAATTTTAAATTAATTACCTCAAATTATGTATTTTAAATTTAAAAAAAATGTATTATATATTTTTAATCAGTTTTTCCAAATTTTTTTAATAGGATAATTTTATTTTTGTGCATTATGAATAGTAAATTTAGTAATTTTTTTAATTACCACGGTTAAGGGTAAATCGGATAATTAAAGGTAAAATTAATATTATAAATTATCTTAACACCTATAAAAATCCTATTAAATGAATAAATTAGACCCTTTTAATCTATCTTTATAGATGTAATAACTTAATTTCCACTTTCCCATTAATATGAGATTAATATTATTAAAATCAATGAATGTGATAAAATGTCACACTTTAATTTATATAAGTATATTATTTTTAATATAGGGATAAATAGAAGATAAAAAAGAATATAGGTATTATCTAGAAATTTAAAATAATTATCTACAATATAGAAATTTATTTATTATTTTTACAGATTAAATAATTATTATTATTGATGACACAATAGTGATATAGAAATTGTTTTATTACTAGAAATATAAAATAAATGGTTTTAAAAATATTAAAAGAAATATAATTTTAATTGATTAAGGTGATCAACTAATTTTAAAGGTGAATATGACCTTTTATTAGTATATTCAATGTTTTGTTCCAAAGTTATCTTCTGTGTGGTTTTTATTTAAAGTCAAATAAATGAATAGTATCAAAAGAGACACTATTGATATTTTATAAAAAATAACATTTTATTAAAATATTTAAAAATCATAAATAAAAAATAAAAAATTACAAAGTAAACATTATAAGTACTATAATTTCATAAGGTTTCTAATTATGGTCAATTGACACCACATAAATAAATATTCATAACCATTTAATATTTAGAATATTATTACCATAATTAGAATTAAATAGATTAAATAAGGATAAATCAAAATGATAAGGTTTAAAATAAAATAAAAACATGTATAAATTTTATTTAATGATATTATTTCGACCAATTCTCCTATTATATTATAAATAATCCACTTTGGGGCCATTTTAATTTAAAATTTAATTTATATTAATTTAATAGTTTTGATATTTCCAAAGGTGCCTCTCCCCTATCTTATAAAAGGTCGCATCTCCTTCTCTTTTAATAACTCATCCAAATCCATTTTTCTCGGTCAAAACATGCCCATTTACTCTTCCAACATCTCTTAAATCATCCTAGAGGCCACACTCTAGTCATAAATCCATCCTATGGAGTCCTTTTGTGCA
Organism: Viscum album; assembly: GCA_963277665.1. Taxonomy (NCBI): domain Eukaryota; kingdom Viridiplantae; phylum Streptophyta; class Magnoliopsida; order Santalales; family Viscaceae; genus Viscum; species Viscum album. The sequence goes on along the minus strand of OY728140.1, from coordinate 490,383,103 downwards.
TACCAAAAAGAGATACCCGAAAAAGAGGTAATTGTTTTATCACCTATTTTAAAGTTCTTTTCATCTTCTAATTATTCTATCTATATTGTTTCCATATCAAAGTAATAAATTCAATATAATAAATATAATTAGATGTTATTATAATCATTGGACAACCATATTCCTCATTTTATCCATCATACAAATAACAATATCACCATGCATGTGTACGTATGGCTTACCGTCTCCACCTCGTGGTGTAATTTGTTATTCAACCCTAAATTAATTTGATGGATATAATAATGATTATAATGGATTTAAATAATGAATATAAATTGATAATTATTCTTCATAACTAATATACCATCAAAATCCGTACCATTTATCCATCAAGGGAATGATATCGTTGCTCGTGTGTATGTACGACGTACCGTCTCCACATCACGGTGAGATTCATTCTCCACGTTAACATTTCAAAAATGATTATAAAATCTATATAATGAGTAAAAAAAATAATTATGATATTAATATAAATCTGGAAATTAATAAAATACATCCTATTCAAAATAAACATGACTTACATGGCCAAACAGGAATGGGAAAGCGAATTAGTTAATGCCCGAAATAATGGTAATTTTGAAACATTGTTAACAAAAATGATGTAATAGGATAATATATGATATAATAAATATGTATATAGTTATGTTATAATTTAATAACATACTTTAACCATTATATAAGAGGTTAACACACCCTTTACTAACGGAAAGTACAAGGTAAGATTTAATTTCACAATCTAGCTATTATATGAGATTGTTTATGCATAAGTATTTACAATGACATATTTATCATTCATGTACATGTGTTAAAAAGAAATATTTTGAAGGTTTTATGTAGGGTAATATTTTACTAAACCATTGTTCTGAATGTTTTGAAGATTTATTCTTCTAGATATTTCTCATTAATATCCATGTTATCAAAATGGTTTTAAGGATTTATTTATATGGACCTAAATGATTTAAAATGTTAATTCCATTCAAAAGTATCAATGTGGTATGTGAAAAGTTGATTAAAATATCTCTTTTAAATGTCTTCATTTATAAACTTCATGACTTTTAATATTATTAATGTAAAAATGGATATTTCTCTCAAAGGTGTTAGTGAATTTGTTAGATTATTTTCATATATGTCAACATTCTTTGTTGGATTTTTATGCTTAATTAAAATTGATTTTATATGATACAATCTTCCATATTGTATTGAAGGGTTTATGATATTTTTTATTATGGATGTGCTATTTTAATACCATTCATGGATTATGGTTAATGTAATAACATTTCATTTGGTATTCTTAATATGAATATCTATATTAGGTTTCTCTCTTTTCATATGAGGAATGTATTGGACTTAGTAAGTGATGGGTGGGGTCTGTTGTAGCCCCTTGATGCATCAGTAGTTCTCATGAGACAAACTGGATATGGACTTGGATGAGGCAGTACCAATTTAGTTTTAGATATGTATTTGGTTGAGGCCTTAAACATTAAATTTTATATGTCCTGGCCGAGACTATGATGGTATGTTTCAAATGTCCGAAATTATGTATTCCCTCATTATGATATTAGTTATTGATAATACATGTGATTATTTGACTATTAAAATACCCCTGTGAATAATTAAATTTCATTATTTGATGTATTCTTTCCATATTATGTTCATGTTTATGTTTAAAAGGCTTTTGTTTCAGTTTTATACTTGCCTTAAAGACTATGGATATTTACGATAGCTTTCACTATATTGTTTAACCTCACTAAGCATCTGAGCTCACCCCTTTTTTATGTTTTATTTTCCCATGACTCCAAGAAGTGTTTTGTGATTGATATGTAGGGTTAAGCTAGAATAATAATGGTGTTACCAAATAAGGGATTGTGTTTCATATTATGTTTTGAATTTTAATGAATGGTTCATGTATGAAATCTATTTTCCAAGACTACTGAACAAATCGGTCCATTGGGAATTGATTCCTTGTAATAATGATAATATATTAAAATAATTCACTAGATCTAGTCTTCTGGGGTTGGGACATTACACAATAATTGTTGATTTAAAACAAAACATTTACACTTTAAAAAAAATTATGCATTTTGTTATTGTTAAGTATCACATTATTGATTTCATTATTATTATAATTATTATAAATATTTATTAATATATTTTATATTTATTAATAATTTAATAGTTAATATTTATTAATAATGACATTATTATGTTAATAATTGATAATTAATTATTATATTAAATTGTAAATATTATGTTTTTAATCAATAATGTTTCTATCAAGTAAATTGTTTTTTAGTATATTTATGATTTTTTTATTTTCCACTCTTTTTTTATATATTTAGTCTATGTTTTAAGTTTCACATAGATTGTACTTACAATTTATATTTTATAATCTTCCAAAGTCTATTACTTGAAACATAACAAAACTTATTAAATTCCAAGTATGTAACTTCAAAAACATATAAAATAAAAACTACATATACAATCTATATAGGACATAAAACTTAAGAAAAACATATAAAAATAGTTTAAAATAAAAATAATTTCATTAATATACTAAACACCTTATTTACATGACATAGAAATTATTGATTAAAAACATCATATTTAAAATGAAAAAAAATTGCATAAAATATCATGTAAATAAAATCAAAAAATAATTGAAAATAAATGGAATTTTTAAAAAATAATAAACAAAATATTTTAATTTACAAAAAAAATTATCTGTAGAAAATATTGTAAGTATAAATGTTATGTTTCAAAAAACAAAATTTTATATCATTAAAATTATTTTTCATTAATTGTTTTTAAAAAATTACTTTTATTTTCAATGATTTTTTAGATGTTAATTCAATATTTCAAATTTCATTTAGATTGAATTTATACTTTATAATTTATATGCTTTCAAAATCACATGCTTGAAAAATTATTATATTTCAAGTAGGTGACTTTTAAAGGTTATAAATTATAAAGTATAAAAAATCTAAATGAAATTTCACACACTGACTAAACATAGAAAAGATGATTGAAAATAAAAAATGATAAATATACTAAATAAAAACTTATTTACATTATACAAACTTTATATTTAAAAAAATAACATTTTCACTTTAAAAAATTATGGGCATAATTCTCATTGAGTATTATATTATTAATTACATTATTATGAATTATTATTAATTGTATTATTATTAGAAATTATTAATTGAATTATTAATTACTATTAATTATATAATAAAATATTTAAAATAATTAGAATTATTTGGGGGGAGGATGGCACTCAGGGGAGGAGATCTCCATGGTGACCATCAAGTGAACCCTAACTGGGGCACTCTAAAGCAATACATTGTTGTTACTCTTGGCATAAAATATATTTTTTTTATCTTTTTAATCAATCATAAAAACATTTATTAGACTAATATTCTAGTATAAATAATAGGATTAAAGGTCCATTATTCTCCTTCATTTTTATTGTAGAAGATTCCAGCAAACAGATTATCCGAAAGGGAAATTCAACACATCTATCTGCTCACATGGGAGTAGTGGACGAGAGGAGTGAACAATAAAAGTTTTCAAAAAAATTCCATATTTCATTACCAAATAGGGAAAATCCAAAGAACTTGGATGATCTTTTAAAATGGTTTCATTCATTTTTGGGTTTTCTGGTTGAAAGATAATCTCGATTGGTCAGGGTTTTTTCCATGTGATATTTTCATCTGATCTCCAAAAATGCTATTCTTGGGAATTTTGTTCTTATCACTCGAGCATGGGATACTTTGAATCTAATATTGGAATCCTCACTTTAACACTTTTGAATTTAAGAAATCCTTTTCATAGGTATGGGTAAATATTACAAGATTCAATTGGATTTATTGGAATCCTAGGATTTGGAAAGATATAAACTTTTCAATTGGTTCTCTAATTCATATGGATAAAGAGATAGGTCTTGGTGGGTTTGGACAATTTGATCAAATTTTGGTGGAGGATTATGTCTCCAAATCTTTTATTTACAATGTTGTATTGTCAACCGATGATGATAGAATTAACCTAAAAGTTGCATATTAAAGATCTTGGTGTTTTTCTCTAACTGTAATATAATTGGTCTTGAATATAAGAATTGCAGAAGGACCAATGTTAGTTGTTCATTTTGTAATATTGATGGTCTTGATCTTATATATTGTATGAAGAAAAATAATTCTAATTATAAGAATAAAAAGAATGAATTGGTTGTGTCTATAACTGTTCTTGATGGTGGTGAAACCAGAAATGTGTTGATATATGGAAGAATGGTTAATGGAAAAGACCCTGAACATAAATATGGTTATATTGTTGAACATGTTATTCTTGTTATTGAGAATCATGGTATAGTTGGAAAGATTGTTGATGAGGGTTTGGGAGGTGTCTCAGCTCATGACCAGGTTGGGATATATGTTGTCCTGAGAGGACTACACTAAAACTCAAGAGGGGTGGATTGAGTTCTTTAAAAAAAATCATAGAAACCCATCCTCTTTTAGATATGACTTAATTTTTATATTTTTATTAACACAAGTAGTATAGAAAATTAAACCACACGGAAAATAGATTATATAAATAGAATTATAGTAGTTCAGGGAACATTTTTCCCCTAATCTACTCCACAAACACTGTTCTCCATGATTTTGGTTATTTTTACTAGACATACCTTTTTTAAAGGACTTGTAGTCCTTTCTACAAGGACTACATGACTGAGTGAAACTAGTCAATACTTGGAACAATAGTAGCAAGATATTTCAACCAAGCTCCAAAAAGTCTTTACAATATCCTTCAATGTTATTTTATCATGAACCATTGTAATTAGGAAGAAAATAAATAGAGTGTTTACAGGTTGAGCTCACAATTTTTAAATACAAATGACATATGAGAAGAAATATCAAGGAAATATGATAAGAATATGATGCATCTCGATGAGAGTCTTATGAAACAACAGTAAGGATGATCTTTAAAGTACAACTATAGATCTTGAAGCATCTTCTTTTCTTCAAGTAAAACGGACTAGTGTTCCAGAGCATCAAGAGGAAGTTATTAGATAATTGAGAAGGTTCTATTTTTCTTCTAATTATTCTATTTTTTACTCTATATTCTACAGACAAAATTCATGAAAAAACTTAATTTTAATCACATGACATCAAATCCACTAAATTCAGGGTAGGCATTTAAATTTCACATGTCTTTTTGAGAAAATACCTTGACAATAGTATTGCATATTAAATTTTATTTATACTTGTTTCCTATCTTGGTAATTTAATCTTATTATAATTTTCTTTACCTTACAAAGGTAAATAAACAATTAATAAATGCAAGGCATCATTAAAAATCACTGAAAGTATTCCAACAGTAATAAATACTAGGTTTCAGAATGACGTAGCCCATTTGAAGATCACCACATAACCAAATTAAACAGATTTGAATTCACTTAGATGAATTGATCTGTGTGGTCATTCTTCACATAGCTAATTTATCTACCTAGATGATTTTTCATAGGTATTCTTCACATAGCTAATTATTTCACGTAGGCTATTTACTCACATAGCCAATTTTTGATGTATTCGAACAGAATTACATAGTTGATTGCAACCACATTGCTGATTTCAACACATATCCAAATCATGTATCTAAACACTCTATATAGTATATTCATGTAGTAATTTGATCTATATATTTTATTTCTCTCTTAGGTTATTGATTTATGTAGGGAATTTCCACATAGCTAATTTTCTAGGCTTAGGAATATTTTAGAAAAAATGTCTAGAATTGATTACTTAAATGATTTAACAGTATGAAGGCTTAAAATAATGATAAAACCTTAAAAAACACTTAAAAACATATAAAATATGTAAATGATATTTGAGATCATCAAAACCTAAAGTACATGTGATATGTTGGAACAACATTAGTAGTCCAACAATCTCCCCCTTTTAATGATTGAAAAAACCCATAAGAAACTAAATAAATGGATTAAAAAATACATAATTTTGTAGAAAACTAATCAGTACACATATTTCTTTTAAAATGTTTTGTATATAATTTTCTTCTCCCACTTAATTCTCCCCATTCATTACATGGGGAAAATTCACCAACTTTTCCAAATTCACTCCCTTTTTGTATCATTAAAATGGGAGGTTATGGATAAAAAAAACACTATTGATTTAGTGCTTATAGGTATGAACTGATTAAGTATAGTGATGAAACTAAATATGAAATTATGGAAATAATGGAAGTATGTAATCAAAATAAAGAGAGTAAAAACAATAAATGAAAAAAATCACTATGAAAAAAATATAAGAAATAGACAAAGAGTAATTTCATTAAATTAAAATTATTTGTACAAAAATATATCCACTCAACACCCACAAAATCCCATATAAAAATACTAGTTAGATGATCCAAGCTTATGGATAGAGTCAAATTGAGATGGTGGTTTGGGTGGAGGTAACTTAAAGGTAGGTGTGGTTCTCGAGATAGTATGAGGGTCTATTTGAGATTATGGAACAACTCTTCCCAATCTATAGTAGTATAGTATTCACTACCGAAAAATGATTAATCTTACATCCACTAAATAGGAAAGCTAATAACACTTTTAATATTCCCTTCATCTATATAGAAATCACATGATCAAACAACAAGAAATTGAAGTTTCTTTGTTGGGTCATAGAATGAGGTTCCTTCCAAAAATCATTCATTAGCTAGGGATGTATCCACCTTTGATTTTTGTTTGATTGGTGTAGCCTAATCTAGTTTGGATAATGTTTCAGTCAAGTGCATGTGGCCTGTACTGCGCACCAGGCTGCAACTTCTACGGGTCAAACTCCACGGTGATCTCGTTGGGGTTATAGGGGGAAACGAGCAACTACTATGGGGGATCGAGAGAAAAAGGTCCCCAACCCAAATTTTGGTGCACTGTATAAACTCTAACCACTATAGCATAGCTGACTAATCAACACTGATAGGGTACTATAGCAGGTCAAAATTTGGGGTCAACAGTACTGTAGTGATGAAAAATTCCAACCGCCAGCCAGTGTAGCACTTTAGACTTGTGTGGTTATGGTACTATGGTGATGCATACTTCCAGCCATTTTCACTATAGCACAGTGTAATTCCTGTTGAGTTTATGGAATAGTGATCCATCTTATATATCATCCCAATTAGGGATAAGAATTTTTTTCTGAATATCTGATACTCCTTATAATTTTGTTCTCTCGAACCATAGTAAAATTTTGCCTCTCTGTGGAATTAGGGATCATTTTCCAAACCACATAAATATTTGTGTCCAATATCTTCTTATTCTTCTATTTTTTTCCTTTTACTCTTTTATGAATCATTTCTTTCTGTCATTATGAATCCCAGCATTTCTACATCAACTAGTATCAAAGGTTGAGTTTAGATTCCTCAAACTGAAAGATCGATGTGGAAGAATTCAAGGTGAAGATCGATCCATTTCATGGAACTGACTTCAACTATAAGAGGATGTAGATATAATACAATCTTTACCAGATGAAAATTCATTTGTCGCTTTTGGGTTTAAAGCCAGTGGACATGGAGCAGTCGGAGTGGGAACTACTAGGTCGATAGGTTCTGAGTGTTTTATGCCTTACGTTGGCCAAAAACCTAGTGTTCAACATCATATAAGACAATATGATGATTAGAATGATTCAATCTCTCTTGAATATGTATGATAATCCTTATGCAGAAAACAAATTACACTTGACATGAAGATTGTTCAACCTGAAAATGGTTGAAATGAGGATTGTTGCAGATTACATCAATGAATTAAATACCATCATAAGTTAATTGAAATCAGTGGACACTGTTCTTGGTGATGAGGTATGTTCACTTGCCTTACTGTATTTATTACATGATAATTTTAAATCAATTGTAACTATTGTGAGAAGTTCTTCTAGAAATACTAAGCTAGTTCTAAAGGTTGTATGGGACTTAATCCTCAGTGAGGATATCCGAAGAAGAGAATCTGGAAGATTCTCTAGTTCTGCTATTAACATTGAAGGAAGATGAATATATTCCTAGAGTAACAATCATAGAGGAAGTTTAAAGTCAATAGGAAAGAGCATAGATAGGGAAAAGGGGGTCGGTCCTACCTTCTGGACTTGCGGGAAGAAAGGACTTGTCAAGAATGAGTGAAGAGAAAAATGAAAGGGGCCTAAAACCAGTGCAGCAAACACAGTGGCTGAAGGAACCAATGATGTGATACTTCAAATCATGGATATTCCTATGGAGTCATTGATTTTTGACCCAGGCGAATCTTTCCCTTCCATGTTAGAGAAGGGTTTCCTGGACAATTTTGGTTCTGAAAAATTTGGAAAGGTACAACTTTCTGGTGATGAACCCTTGAAGATTGTGGGGAAGAGTGATGCATAGATCAAGAACAATAGTGGGAGTCTCATGGTTCTGGAAAACATGAGGTATATCCATGTATTGAGAATAAATATTATTTCTGTCGGACAACTTGATGATGTAGGGTTGAGTACCACGTTCACCGGTGATGCATAGAAGATCATCAAAGGATCCATGGTCATAGCTCAAGGAGCAAATAATGGTACCTTGTTCAACATGATATAAAAATTCATTAACATGGATGCATCACTAAAAGTTCTCATAGATTGACAACTATGGCACTACTGGCTAGACCACATGAGTGAGAAGGGGATGAAGGTGCTGGAAACAAAAGGGCTGCTACTAGAGAAAATGTCAGTGGATATTGGCCTATGTAAAGATAGTATCTTCAAAAATTACAAGAGGGTGTATTTGTCAAAAAGAGGTAGAATAGTGAAGACAGGGAAGCTGGACCTAGTGCACACTGATATTTGGGGGCCTGCACTGGTACTTTCCCTCAGAGGGTCAAAATACTATGTGACATTATCAACGACTCAACAAGTTTAGGTTTACATTTTTAAAGGGAAATATGACATGTTTAAGATATTTCAGAAGTGTATGGTCATGGTGGTTAATGATTTAGGATCAAAGATGAAATGTTTGAGGTCAGACAATAGTGGGGAGTATGGTAGTCAAGAGTTCATAGAATTCTCTTCTGATAATAAAATTCGGTGGGAGAAGACTATTACAAGTACACTATAATAGGATGGTGTGGAAGAGAGGATAAATAGAATTTTTAATGAACAATCCAAGATTATGAGGTTACACTTGGGGTTACCCAAGACCATATAGAATGATGCAGTAAACAAGGTGGCATATCTCATCAACATGAGTCCAACTATGCCAATGGGAGAATTTATACTTGAGGAGGTCCAGTCTATTAAGGTGGTAAGACTCTAAAATTTATGAGTATTTTGAAATTTTTAATATGTTCATGTTGATTCTAATGCAAGGTAAAAAACATGATTTTAGTCCAAAATAAGTTTCTTTATTAGCTATGGTGCGGAATTGATTGGCTATCGCTTTTGGGATGATCTCAATAAGATAGTCATCAGGAGACAAAATATGATATTCAATGAAGGTGTCATGTACAAGGATCTCCATGTAGCTAAAGATGAAAATAGGGAAAAAAATAATCAATGTGCAAAGATCAAGTAGAGATGGAAGGTGTACCTAAGCATGAGACATAGAAACTGATGGAACCTAAAACACTAGTGGGGTTGAGGAGGTCAACAAAGGTGAGAAGTCCTGTGCAGAGATATTCACCATATTAACGTTATCTTTTCTTGACTAATAGTGGAGAACTAGAATGATTTGAAGAAGAAATGAAGTTAAAGGATTAGAGAAAGTGGGAGTTGTCCACGAAGAAAGATATTTATTCACTACATGAAAACAATAATTGGGAGTTAACACATCTTCCATAGGCGAAGAAAGCATTGCAGAACAAGTGGGTGTACCCGGTCAAGAATAACATGATGGAAAGAGGAGATTAAAGACAAAGCTGGTAGTGAAATTATTCCATCATGATAAGGTAGTGTATTTCACATAATTATTCTCACTAGTAGTGAATCTTACCACTATATGGTTGGTTCTCAGCATTGTGGCATCAGAATACTTTTAACTTGAGAATCTTGATGTCAAGACTTCATTCCTTCATAGAGATATGGAGGAGGAAATCTACTTGAAGCAACCAGAGAGATGTATAGAGTATGGGAAGGAATATCTGATGTGAAAACTCTAAAAGATCATGTATGGAATGAAATAGGCAGTTAGGTAGGGGGGACAAAAAATTTGATGCATTCAGGACTAAAAATGAATACAAATGATATGAAATTGATCTATGTTGCTACATAAAATACATTGGGGATGAATATATTATATTTCTTCTATATATGGATGACATTCTCATTGTAGGATTATGTATGAAGAGGGTTGATGAACTGAAAGGATAGTTAGTTAAGGAGTTTGAAGTCAAGGATCTTGGAGAAGCTAAAAATATTTTTGGGATGTGGATCAAGAGAGATCATGCAACTGGAACATTGATGTTATCATATGGTAACAACATTGGGAAGGTTCTGAGAAGATTTGGTATGTTGGAACCAGATGCAATCTCTATTCCCATAGAGGGCCATTTCAAACAATCAAAGGAACAGTCATCAAAGATGGTAGAAGAGGTTAAGTACATGGAAAAGGGTTCATATGCATCATCTATTAGAAGCCTGATGTATTCCATGGTCTACACTCAACCTGACATTGATCATGTAGTGAGAGTTGTGAGAAGGTATATGACTAACCCTAGAAAGAAATATTGGGAAGTTTATAAGTGGATACTGAGGTATTTGAATAGAAGTACGGATATATCTTTGTGATTTGGGAAAGTAAATTTATTTCATAGGTATGTGGATTTGGAACTTTGAGGTAATGTTGACAATATTAGGAATACCACAAGTTATGTATTTACATATGGAGGAACTTTGGTAAGCTAGATATCATAATGGTAGAAGGTGGTGGCATTATCCACCACAGAGGCAGAATACATTACTGTAACAAAATCTGGGAAGGGGATGGTTTGCCTAAAGAACCTATTATTTGAGTTGGGAAGAGATCCAGAGGGGAATGTATTGCACTATGACATTCAAAGTACTATTCTTCTTGAAAATAACCCATTGTTTCATGCTCGGATGAACTAGATTTTGTTGAAGTATCATTTCGTCAGAGGTTTGAAACAGGATGGGTTGCTAACATTGTAGAAGATTTGTGGAACCGACAATCTGGTAGAAATATTTATGAATCCAATGGTAATACAGATGTTGTGCCTCTATTGGTCTCCACTGATGAATGTAGGATGATATGCAGAATAAGGGAGGACACAATGGGAGAAAAAAATGAAAACAACTGTATTTGATGAATTGTCATCTTGAAATTGAAGTTGGGAATGGAAAGAACATATAGTGGTGAGTAAAGAAGAGGATAATCTCAAATTAAGTAATTTATCCTTTTCAATGACATATAATTAGGTCAATGTAGTGGATTAGGATCTAAGTGGGTTATTTTTGTATTGGTGTAACCCGATCTAGTTTGGATGATGTTTGGTTGCGACTTACATGCCCTTGCTTCGGGGTACCGGGGGCCAAAGGTCCCTGGCCCAAATTTGGGGGCACTGTAGGAACTCTGACCATTGTAGTAGATCTAACTGAACTACACTGAAAGGGAACTATAGTATGTCATACATTGGATTCAATAGTACTATAGTGATGAGGAATTATAGTTGTTTTTCACTGTAACACAGTGGACTTCCTATGTGGTTAGTGGAATAGTGATCCATATTCTTTATTAGTACAATTTATGATAGGTTTCTTTGTGTTTTTTGATGCTCTGATACACCCTATAATTTTGTGCTCCCGAATCATAGTGAAATTATACCTCTCTATAGACATAAGGATCATTTCCGGAACCACGTAAATCTCTATGTCCAATATATTCTTCTTATTCTTCTTCTTCTATTTTTTTACTTTTACTCTTCTATGAATCATTTATTTCTATTGTTGTGACTCCTGATGTTTCTGCATCATATTTTTCTTAGTGATGGATCTCATGTGGATCATAAAATGTATCAACTCTTTATATCATACCTTTAAAAGTATATAGAGGAGTATGGAGAAAATTTCTTCTTCCACTTAGAAAATACAAAGCATCTCCACACATATCGATTCTCTTAATGACATATGACTTTTAGAACTAAAAAATAATCATTGATTCAATTATATGAATCTGTGTAATATAGAAAATACCAATTCTCATAAACCCCTTAAAATATTCAAGATGGAGAGAAGGAAAATTGAGAGGAGCATTGAGTAAGGGATAAATCTCATTAGTAGATAGACTAGCTGGAAGTTCTACTATCAACTTCTTTGGAATTCTATCGACATATACTTGAATACAAATAACTCTTCCATTTATATATAGTACCTTCCGATCCAAGTTGGTTATCTGCTCTATTAAACCTTTAACAACTTCCTGAACACCACTTTATTGAGGCACATGACCATTAGAAAAAACAACAGTATGATCGAGTGTTGTTTAAATAGGTGTGACAGGGGTAGGTGCATATCGTGCCATAGAAGAAACAGGTTTTGGAGGTTTGTAGACAAAAAATCCTTACGTATAATAGAAACTAGCACATCATGAGCTTCCTCAAATTATAAATTTAATTCCTGTTCTGAATATTCATTTTTCAATCATTAAACTTCCTTATAAACGTTATACGACAAATTTAAAAAGGATTGAAGATTTCAAGATACTAGACTAATAGACTTAAAAATCATCCACTGAGTATCTTGAGACACTTTCAAGATATTTCCTTCAGATTATTCATAATATCCCACCATTTCATTAAAGGTCATTTCAATTCCAATAACAAGCATCCTAATAGTTTCTTTGGTATCTCAAAACTTTTTAGAAAGATATCTCTTGAACTCTTGAAAAAGAACTAGCGTGAGTAAATCACACTAAATACAGTGAATCTCAGAAGAGACAACATTAAATTCTAATAGAATATGATCAAATTCACTCTAATGATCTAAAACAATTGTGGATTATAAGATAGAACATGCAGAGGTATGTAAATTCTTTATAAACTCAAACTAGCTTATCACAACACTTCTTAAGGGGTGAAATATATCCTTAATTTATTTATTAAAAGACTTAATCTCGTTTTTAACATCTTAAGACATGTCAGATTGAACCATTGGAAAATTTTGGAACATGTCTATTTGAGATGTAACTAAAACTCAATATCACTGAACTCTGATTTGGTATGACATACATCTTTAAAATATTTTACTAGAGAATTCATCTCCCTGAGGACTTTTGAACTTATCATAGATGTATATTTTTGTACAAGAGGGAGTCTTTGAATAATTTTTATTAGATATGTTTTGGTTTCCACTATCCCTACCAATTTTCTAAAATCATTCTTTGAAATAGATCATTCCAAGAGTTCTCTGATCTAATCCTTAGATAGCATTATCTTTTTATTTTACTCAATGTAATATCCTCTAATATTATCAAACTCGGTTAAGAGAGTATAAGGGAAAGATTCAATTTCAAAAATATATCGTTTCTCACTAAGGGTTCTTCCTCATGAACTGGATGATGTGATGGAATAAGTGTTGTATGATAATGGTCAACAATCTCCATAACCACATCACCGAAACTATCTCCACCAATAGGTGATCCAAAAAGAATTAGATCGATTGACTGGTTTTTAACTATAGTTTCATGTCTATCTTCTATCATTGATACCCTAGGCATAGTTTCTACTAGACTCTCCTCAATAATGACAACAATTTTCACAAAACCTAGCTCCACATGTTGAAAAACTTCATCTCTTTGACTCTGAATAGTCTCTCCCACTATAAGATTGATTTCGCGTAACTAAGGATTTGTTCTAGCCACTTCATTCTCTTACACCTCCCTAGCTGGGATCTTATCAGCATTTTAAGAATCCTTAGGTGGTTGGGTTTGAAATGACTCTCCCTAAAACACACCTTCTAGTCTAATAAGCTTCAATAATTTGAGCTTAAGTCCTAGAAGAACCAATTTGTTTCTACAAAACTGCAGCAAAAGTATTACTCTATGGAATTTTATGGAATCTACCTAATTTAGATCCACTTATTTCTTCTTTAAAACTAGGGAGATTATCCTACCATAGGGGTAATAATTCAGCTTACCTTTTCTTTTAAATTTGTGATTCATAAAATGAATCATATACCTAAGAAGATTGAGCTACAAATTATTGAACATGATATATAGGACATACATATTTTTTTTAATATCTCCATATCTCAAGGAAATATCAGTCTTAACAAACTTTAACAAAACCTTTAATTCTATTTTCAAATCCATTATATGATTTTTCTCAAAATAAGAGGTTCTGAATAAGAATATAAGAACCTATGTTATGCCAAATGAACATGCAGTAACTAATATCTAGATAACGTGAAACCCCCCCCCCCCATGGATATAATAAAGAATCTCAGCTAACTCCACTGAAAAAACCGGAACTTCTTTTCCATTTACACTTGAAGACATAACATCCTCTATGATGGATAACTGAAACTCAATGTTCCTCATAAACCCATTTACCTCTTCGTTAAAAAGAAATATTGACTTCTTTTCATTAAAGACAAAATCCAAACCCTAAAACTGAAGGAGATTCTTTAATATCATCTCACTAGTCTTCATCCAAGCTATATCAATGGCCTATCCAACATGAACCTTGCATAGTGAACACCTTTTTTATTAGATCAACTAAAGCTTCCATAATCCCCACTCTTTCATTTTCCAATGAAAGATAGGCCGGTTAGAGGTTGAATGATAATCAAGATGTTAGGGGAGACATTTTTGGATTTTGGTAAAATAAATGTATGTGTAAGGTAAAAGGGTTGAGGGATGAATAGAAATTAGGTCACAGATCTGATTCCTAAAAGGCTTACATACCAAAATTTGGTTTAATGTCAATTATGACTGAAAATAAATAAAATAAAATAAAACCTAAAAGAAAATAATTGCTTTTTCTAAAACCACATTATTTAAATAATGAAATAAAATAGACTAATTTAATTTCAATAAAT
Source organism: Viscum album (assembly GCA_963277665.1). Lineage (NCBI taxonomy): Eukaryota > Viridiplantae > Streptophyta > Magnoliopsida > Santalales > Viscaceae > Viscum > Viscum album. The sequence continues at coordinate 490,368,005 of OY728140.1, read as the reverse complement.
AATTAAAATGAAATATTAATAAAATAATGTAGAAACTAAAATTAAAATAAATAAGATAAATAAACTCATATAAATTCGAATAAACCCAATTCACTTTTAATAAAATAAAAATGATCACATATAAGGAGATTAGTAAAAATATCTGCTTACTATTTATCAGTATAAATAAATTCAAGAGTAACACCACCTTTTTTAGCATGGTCTATCAAGAAAGGATTTCTTAAATCTATATGCTTCATTATAGAATGATTAATAAAAATATTTTAAAAGTTGATAGCACTTATTTTATCACATTAGATTTATACATGATTATAAATGGACCCAAAATCCATTAAAGTTTGTTTCATCTATAAGACTTGCGCATAAAAACTACCAGCATCAATACATTATAGTTTGGTAGTGCATAATGCAATAGAACATTCTTTCTTACTAGACTAGAATATCATAGATTTTTTTTAGAAAATGGCAGGTTCTTGATTTACTCTTCTTATCTAGTCCAGAACCACCAAAGTTGACAGTGGAATATGAATTTAGATTAAAATAAAAAAATAGAAAAGGAAATAGAAATTTTTCTTTTAAATATCATAAAATTATTTTAGTAACTTTTAAATGAGATTCTTTAGTATTTTACTAAAATCTAGAATGAGGACATACTGAAAACATAATATTTGGTCCACTATAAGTCAAATACAATAAACTCACAATTATTTCTCTCTATATATATTATTTTTAAATAGTTTCCCAACTTTATCCAAGTCAAGCTTTTCATTACAACTTATAAGAGTCGTATATACTTTAGCACTTCCATGTACAAATCTTTTAAGTATGGAATGTATGTATTTTCTTTAACTAAGGACATTACCAAATTCTTTTTGATAAAATTTAAATCCAAGAAACTAATTTTACTCACAAATCATGCTCATTTCAAATACTTTTTACATGACTTTTGAAAATTCATTACACACATTTTTATTTGTAGAACCAAAAATCACATCATCAACATATATTTGAACTAACAAAATTTATGAAGATGATGTTTTTTCAAATATAGTAGGATCTACCTTTACAAATGAAAAAACAATTTGATAAAAGGAATGAAGTTAAATGTTAATACCAATCTATGGGTGCTTGTTTAAGTCCATAAAGATCTTTGGTAAGATTAAAAACTGAATTTGGAAAATTAGTTGTTTCAAAACCAAGAGGTTTTTTAACATAAAATTACTCCATAAGAAAACCTTTCAAAAAAGTATATTTTATATACATTTGTTATAATTTGAAATTCATATGTAATGAATAGGATAAGAGAATCCTAATGGAATCTATTCTAGATACAGGTTTAAAGGACTCTTCATTACCCATACCATCTTCTTGGTTTTACCCTTTAGCGACTAGTCTATCCTTATTCCTAGTGATCACACCTTGAGCATCCTGTATATTCCTAAAAATACATTTTGTTCTTATAAAAGTATAGTCATAGGGCCTATTTACTAATTCTCATAACTTGATCCTCTTGAACTGGTTTAAATCTTCTTTCATTGTTAAAATACAGCACTAATCAATTAAGGCTTACTCTATAGTCATAGGTTCTAGTTAATATAAAAAGATATACAATTCTATAATATTTCCTACACTCCATATAGTTCTAATCCATTTATCTAAACTTCTTATAAGTGTTTCTAATGGATAGTTCTTAGTGGTTATAGTTCTTCAAGGAAACACACTTTCTAGTTATTTATTATCCATCCTTTTAGTTTTGTTTGTATAAAATCTAGTTCTAAATCATCATTATTTTTACTACAAAAAGAAGGTTAAGATCTCTGGTTTTCAAAATAATAACATAGCTCATCAATTTGAGTAATTTTTTGATCAAGAGGGTCAATTTAATCAAATATCACAAGACTTTATTCTTCAAAAATATTTGATCTTTTTTTGGAAAATCTATATGCCTTGAAATTGGTAGAATATCCCAGGAATATTCTTTCATTATCCTTTGGATCAAATTTACCCAGAATATCCTTGGTATTTAGAATACAAACCTTGAATCCAAACACTTTGAATTATAAAACGTTTTGATTTCAATTGTTCCATATCTTATAAGGTGTTTTCTTCAAAATATGCCTAATTAGAACACTTTTTATGACATAAGATGTTGTATTTACAGCTTCAACCCAAAAATGAGTAGACATGTTATATTCACATAACCTTGTTCTAGAAATTTCTTCCAAATTATTATTTCTCCTTTTAAGAACAATGTTTTATTTAGGTGTCCTAGAGAAAGAGAATGTGTATTTGAAACCATGTTTTAAACAATAGGAACTAAACTCATGGTTTTCAAATTCTTCTCAATGGTCACTTCTTAAAGAAATATTTTTTTTTCATATTTCTCTTTTTGAACCAATTAGTAAAAACTTATAAAAAATAATTAGATTAACTATTAACACTAAAAGATAAAACCCATGTAATTCTAGAAAAGTCTCAACAAGAACTTACAAAATATATATTCCTCATATGCTTTCAGCTCTAGATGGCACAAAAAATCCATATGAATAAGATATAAGGGTATAGATGAAGAAACCTCTTTAATTTGTTTAAAATATGACTTGTGTTTGTTTCCCATTTGGTATGAATCACATAGATTCTTTTTATTCAATTTAAGTTGAGGTAAATCTGAAAGAAATTTCTTTTTGACAATTTTCTCAAAGAATGGACGTTACAATGTCTAATCCTTCTATACTAAATACATGATTAATTTATTTCATAATTTAAATAAATAAATTCTTTTCACTCAATGAATTAAGATCTAGATTGTAGACATTTTTCATTCTAGGAACATTAAATTTAATAATTTTATCATTCAAAAAAGAACCTACATTATTTGAAAATCAACAAAACAACCTTCATCACAAAGTTGTGAAATACTTATCGCATTTTGATTTAATATTTCCATATAAAGAACTTTATTGATGAGGACTAGGCTTGGGTTCCAAATTGATCCATCTCCCATGAGTTTTCCTTTAGCATTGTCACAAAAAGTAACATAGCCTCAATCAATTTTTGAAAACGAGTGGAAATTAGAGAAATATCCGCTAGTTTTCCTTCAGCATCCACTATTCATATACCATTTTTTATTGATTCTCATGGACCTTTTTTCCTAAAAATAAAAATCAAACAAGAAATTGTTTGCGAACCTGTATTTTCTTGGGTCCAGTAATATTAGTAAATAAATATTAGGGAACCCTAATCTACTTGTGTTGTCCATAAAATCCAAATTGAATTTGGAAAAAAAATATGAAAGAAAGGCATGTTTGACTCTATATAATTGTGGGTTTCTAAAAATAATTTGTTTTATAGCACCCTAATTCAACATAGTGAAAACATGTAATTTTAGAGAGTTTTTTATTTATAGAACTGTAAACAAAACAGTTCTTATAAATCTTTGGTTTCATACCATGATTTACTATACCAATCTTACTTTTATGAGGTTTATTATTTTTGAGAATTTAAGTCAAGTAATTTTCACTTTTTGTGAAAACACATGTAGCATATTTAAATTCTTGGACTTATTTTATTTAATTTATAAATTGTGATATCATGTTCAATACAAGATGTTGTAGAATCTTCCAACTTATTTTCAAATCAATTTTTTTATTTAAGTCCTCTTTTTCAATTAGTATATCATTTTTGGATTTTTTTAGAGAATTATTTTTATTTTTCAAATATTCATATTTGGTTTCTAGCATGGTAAAATACTCATTAAATTCCTTAAAAGTGAAATTTTAATTTTAAGATTCAGATCCACGCTCATAAGAATAATAAGAATGTACCTCATCAGAATATTCCACAAAAGACATGTTGGATTTATCAATAGTATTTTCAACTTCTACTTATGAATATGTAACTTCACTAGAATCCTTTAAAGCACTCCATGTGGATTTCATGGCCTTATTTTCTTTCTTCTTCTATCCAACTTTATTAAAATACTTTTTCTCAAACTTTTTAATATCTTGTAGCTATAGACAATCTGGTTTGATGTGTCCAAGATTCTTTCATTCATATCATCTCAACTATTTTAATTTTTCATCATGTTTCTTGAACTTATTGAAGGTTTTATTGAAAAATCTTCTCGTGTTATAAAGTTTCTTGAAATTTTTCGAAAATTGAGAAATATCACTTTCTAAATATGAACTATATGATGTATCTCCATTAAATGACTTGGATTTCTATATTTATTTTCTTTTATTATCATCCTTAGTATTTAAAACTTTTAAAGAAACATTGTACTTCTTAACTAATATACTCTCTCCAACTCCAGCTTCCATCTTAGTCTCATGCATCATAAGAGTTCTGATAAGATTTATTTTAAAATTATTTACCTCTGTAGGTTTCCAAATGGAATTCGAGATTCTATGCCATCTTGGTTATAGAATTATGAGTATTTTTAAGGTTTTATCTAGTTTAGGAATGGGTGTTCCTGAAGAAGAAACATTATTTACCACCTCAATAATTATTCCATTCAACTGAGTGACATTTTATCCACCTAGAATTCTAGAAGTATCAAACATAATTTTTTTAGTTTTATATTTGATAGATCACACATTATCTGTACATTCATAAGAAACTGCAATAATAGACCACATTTCATGATCCATTTGAAAATGTGAAACTTAGTCGAACTCATCTGGACCTAGTCCACGTATTATAGTATTCATATATTTAGATTTCAAATTAAAACTGGCTTTAGTGTTAGCATCCCATGTTTCTAGTTGTGTTATTATAATTAAATAAGGCATTATGACATTAAGATAACCCTTTAGACCAAGGTTATTTAGATAAATGATCATTTGGACATTCCAATAACCACAATTATAACCCTTGAAGTAAGGATCTCTTACCATAGACATACCTTATCTGTTGTTAGTCAAAACGCCCATCATGTAGATGATATTTAGAATTTAACCTTTTAAAGATGACAACTCAAAAGTTATGAGATCTGGTAGCAATTTATGTCCTGAGAGGACTACACTGAGACTCAAGAGGGGGATGAGTTGTGTTCTTTAAAAATTTATTCACTTAGAAAACCACCCTATTAAAGATATGACTAACTTAAGATCTTTTCTTTAAGACAAGAGGAAATGGAAATGAAATCACACAAAAAATAAATCAGACTCTGAGATTTATAGTGGCTTCGGAAACATAAATCCCCTATTTCACTCCACTAACACTCTTCTCTATGAGTTTGGTGAATTTTACCAAACCAATCCTTTTGTTGGGGACTACGAGTCCTCTTTCCATAGACTGCATGGATTAGTGAAATTAATCAACACTTGGTACAATAACAATATGGTATTTCAACCAAGCTCCAAAAAGGCTTTAGAAATAATAACCTTTAATTTTATTTTACTAGTAACCTTTATAATGACAGAGATAATAAACATTGTGTTTACAAATGGAGATCATAGTTGTAAAATAAAACTGGCAGAAAGAAAAAAAAACTATGAGAGATGATAATAATATGATACAACTCAAGGATAATATTCTGAAATATCAGCAAGAATGATATTTAAAATCACATTTGTAGATCTTGAAGCATATTCTTTTTTGAAGAAAAATACAGAAGCCAATTTATCTCTGTAACTGATTTATCTATGTAGCCAAATTTTTGTAGTCATTCTTCCTGTAGTTGATTTTATTCATATATCCAATTTGATTCACATTGTCCATTTACTCACATAGAAAACTTTTGATGTAGTCAAATTGAATTAGGTAGCTGATTGGAACCACGTAGCCGATTTCACCACATATCAAAATCACGTAGTTGATTAATCTACATAGTGGATTCACGTTGTCATTTGATCTATGTAGTTGATTACCCCTGTAGGTGATTGATCAACGTAGGTGTTTGATTGACATAGGATATTTCCATGTAGTTGAATTCTCAACATAGATGATTTTCTAAACTTAGGAAAATTTCTTCCAAAATGTCCCAAATTGTAAACTTACAGGATTTAACAATAGAAATGATTAAAATAATGATAAAACCTAAAATATAAACTTAAAACAAAAACATTAGTAATATATTATGGGTATTTGAGATCATCAAAACCTAAAGTACATGGGATATATTGGAACCACATTAGTAGTTCAACAATATCTTTCTCTGGTTTAAAATAGAGTTTAATTGCAGGAATCTCTTTCAAGGATGCTCTAAATAATGGTATTAAGGGGAAGTTTCTTAGTAACACCTTTGAAGATGGACAAACTGATAAAGAATATATTACACAAAATGATGGGGATAATGAGTTATGTTAAAAACAAATATTTTAAACTGTTGAAGCTAGAGGGAAATCAAAGATGTTTGTTGCCTTTTAAAGAAAAAAGGCTAAAAGAAAGACTTAATCAGGCTAAAAGAACCTCTAACATGCAACAAGGTAAGATTGAGGATGAACTCATCACTTAATGAGAGTGGAACTCAGATTCTATCCAAACCAATGAGAAATCATCCTCTAGGAAGATTCAAGATAAGTGCATGCCCATGGTAGAAAGTGTGGAAATTTATTTGATTGTAAATTGATTTGGTTTGAAACCAAAAAATTGAAAGTTTTGTCTCTTGAGGAAACTCATCCAAGGTTAATAGGGTAGGCTTGGTATCTCCCTCTCCTCATAAGGATGAGGCTTTCAAATTGAATGATTCTATGATGATCCGTATAAGGTATGATTCTAAGGAAGGATGTTACAATATCATAGTGAAAGCTGCCAGTCCTCGGAAGGCTACCTATCATGCCTCACTCGTTGGGTCTTCTATAGTTAGTGAGAAATAGAACAATCATAACATATCTGCTGACAGGATAAGATATCTTGGAGAAAAGATTTCCTCATTTTAGGCCATTTCTAAAGTAAAGGACCATATTCAACCTTCCAAAGGAAGGGGTGATTTTTCATGACTCTACTTGTAACTAATTTGAGTTTCTCTATCCAGAATATGATGCTCGATGTAAGATTTTGGATTTTGGAAATTATTTCAAGACTATTAACTTGGTGTTTGTGGTATCCAACATTGAAGATGTCTCTTATGAAGATAAATATGATGATGATTATTCATGGATAATTACCAAAATAATGAGGAGAGGCCAATTCCCTTATGGTTATGGAGGGAGTGGGGCCTATTAAAACATGAACCTTCAATAACATACATAAGTTTATGGTGGATTCATTCAGACTAGGTTACATAATTACTATTTTCTGGATGGGATTGGTCACTCTTGGTTCCTTGGTTACTATATTGATATATTTAACCAAAATATATTCGTGGTGAAGATACTCTATGATACATGAGTCTTGAGATCTTGTTTTGTTCATTGGGCTTGTAGAAGAGGCTGGTTGCTAGCTAGAGTGTTCTCTCCAGTTTTGATTTTCAGGTTGTTTTCTTGTTGTTTTATTAGTTTCTGAACCTATGTTTGAAGGTGTGATGTCTTTGGATGCATTTTAGAATTTATTTTTTGGATGTCTGTAGACCTTCTCGCAGATATACCACTGTAGTTTCAGGCTTTTCACCCCAGTTTTCTTTTGCTACTTTACGATGGTGTGCCTAGTCATGATCTTGACATGCTAAATGTGACTTGAAGGCTGGGAAAAGGCTTAAACAAGGAATTAATAGACATCCATCTCCCTTTTTCTTGTTTTCTCGAGATCTCATTGATATTTGAAATTACTCAAAGGATGGAAATGTTGTGTGCAGGCTGACCAGACCCGTGGTATATGTAAATGGTGGTTCTAGCATCTATTTTCAGCACACTAATGATTATTGCTATTGGTGTTTTTCACATGTTTAGATGGATGTAGGCTACAACTTTACTTGTCATTTGTATTATCTTTGGATGGCTGATAATTGGCATGTGAATCGCCATCCTCAATTTCTTGTAATATTTTTCATTTTTTAATAATAGAAGAGGGATCCTGGTTTTCTAGGTTCCATTATTAAACTTTTAAAAAAAATAATGTAAATAATATAATTATTAATGTAACTAATAAAGTAGTTAATAATACAATTAAAAGTAAATATTAATTAAATTATTAATATAGAAATTATAATTATTAATAATAATCTTATTATTAACAATTTATTATAAAATTAATAATCATTTATAATGGTCATAATAGTAATAAAATTAATATTTTAATATTAATTAATTAATTACTATAACTATTATATGTATTCTAATTATTTATATATTAATAATAATATAATTAATAATGTAATTATTTAAAAAAAATATTTAATTAAAAATGAATTTATGCACTTAATTATTATTTAATAACAATATTTAATAATATAATTATAAATTAGTTGAAAATAAAAAATAAAATATTCATTATTTTAATAAATAAAAAATTACTTTTATTAACAATGATAATAATATTTTTTTTATATTTATATTATTTTAGTTAATAAAAATATTATTTAATACTATTATATACATTATTATTATTGTTGTTGTTGTTGTTTGTAAATGTAACAAAAAAAAATGTTTTACATGACAAAAAAACATTATTTCTTAACAATAATGCCTAATAGTTTTATAAATTTATTACTTAATATTTATTACCTTACTATTATTTATTAAAAATATGTTATCTTTAATCATTTTTTATCATTAATGCATGTTATAAATAATATAGTATTCATTAAATGATAGAAGTGATGTATGAATCTCACATCAAAAATTTGGAAAAGTTGTCAAGGATCCCAGCCTTACAAAATGAGAGATTTTGTGGAATTATATATCAAATAGTTAAATATTTTATAAATATATATATATATATATATAATCAAAGAATGTGTTGTCTAAGACAGTGTCCACCCTTCTACCTAAATTCCCCCACCCCATTTCATCAGTATTTTGTGAAATAGTTTCTCAATCTACCAATTTTGGGAAATTGGTTTTTTTTGTTATATTAGAAAATTTTCCCCTCAATCGTGCATTCTACTACCTCCCCCTCACTTGAAACCAGGTGTTCTTGAGCTTGTTGTGTCACATCCCTTTTTTGTTTTCATCACCTAAGATCACCACATCACCTCCCTCCAGGTACCGCCGACCCATCTCGGTAGCACCAACCACTACTAGGGTCGGTGGCGAGTAGTTTTCTCATGAGAAGAAAAGAGGGGGAGAATAGAGGAGAGAGAGAAGAGATGAAGGATAATTTTGGACCCCTCACTTTATTCATCATTTAGAAAATCTACTTATTCACATTAAATAAAGTTAGAGATCTAATCCATCTATACTAAAAAATCCATGGCATGAGGTGAAGGGATTCAAGAATGGGAATCCAACTATCGCAATGAGATTTGGGAAAAATAATTAAATAAATAAATCATCCTATGGTAATCATAAAGGTTTAAAGTCTTTACAAATTATATTTGATTATATAATTCATGAAGAATAGAGCAATTCAAATAACAAATCCCCACCTCAATTGTGTATCATCATCTCTTTGATTCGTTGTCGCAACCATAAGATTTTTCAACATTTTTATGTAATTATATATGTATGTGTGTGAAAACACGCACACATAAACAAACACATATATGTAACCATTACACAAACACTAACTCATTGCTATGAATATATACATTTCATTACATTTAGTACATATACATTTATTAAATTTTCCAAAATCAAGTCTAGTATCTTGGGAAACCAAGTGAATTAAATGAAATAAAATAAAAAATCATTTATTTAAATAATTTTCTAGAACTTTACACCACAAAAATGATTGATAAATCACTTCTCCAATATCCACATATCTATGATTTCATGACATATAAGAGGTTTAAATAATATTTTTTAACAAGAAAAGGGGAAGAATCAATCTTGTTATATAATTTTCATATGAATGGGTCGTGATGGTATCCATTAAATGAATCGTCAAATAAGACGATATGAGATTATCTTTAAAAAGAACTCTGTGAGAAACTTTTGATTCTCATTAAAAGATAATACAAAGAGTTTATGAAACTAAACCATTATACGAGGCCTTAGAGTGAAGTAAATGGGGGAGGTGGGTGCTATTATGGTGGAACGTGAAGAATAAACAAGTATTTTTTGGTTGAGATCCCCCCATAGGCGGCTGAGGTGTTAGAGGGGTGGGATTTGGGGTGCATGTTGAATCTTGAGCCACTTTATTTACTGGTTTCTTTGTAGTGTGTGTACTGATGTTGGCGGTTGTAACATAAAATTTGAAGTATTTGTTGGTTGGGAGTTTGAAATAGTGGTATGGAAATATATTTATTTAAAAATTCCAAAATGGGTTCCAAAACATTTGGTTTAACTTATATGACAAAATATTTGATTTAAAAAAACCTATTGAATTTTATAACACTGAAAAAATTGTATTATTTTAATAAAATATATGTGATATGAAATCAAAAATTATTTTTAAATGGAAGATAATATAAATTATGTTTTAAAATTTGGTATTATAGTTTACAGGTTGAGTAAAATATTTTCTAATGATTTATTTTACCCATAATACATATATTATGTCATGGATGTGATAAAAAAACTTATTACATACATCATAATATTATTACACAATATATCATATAAATTTTAAACATTATAAACATACTTTTCATTCAAGATCATGTAGATGAATCAGTTCCTTCACATTGAGTTGGTATAATGACTGAGAAACCAACATGAAAGAAAGAAATCAAAAGAAAAGAGGAATCCCTGAATGTTCACTGTCAGTAGAATTTCTTTTCCAGGACGGTATCGCCCCCACTTTGTCAAAGGGGTTGGGTTAGGTTGGTGTTTGGTGACCAAACCCCCACCAAACCTATTAGATGTATAGGCATAAATAGTGGTCAACAGTATCCTATAAAATGTACAATAATCCCCTTCTTTCATCATCTCATCACCTTCTCATATCATCCCAACACCTTCTCATCATCTCATATCATCCCATTCAGAAGTTAATCATTTATGTGCAGTATTTCTGACATGTTTTCCCAATTATATTCAAGATTGATTTTACAAGTGTTTTCTCCTTGTAATAACAGAGGGAGTGTGTACCCACTTTACGTATAGTGATCCCTATATTTTCCAATGGTTTTTACCCCTTACATTTGGGGGTTTGTTCCACATTACATTTGGTGTCCCTTTTATTTCCACATTTTTTACTTTATTTCATCTCATGATTATTGCTGCACTGGTGGGAAAACCATTTACGGTGCCAAAAAGTGGTATTAGATGAAAGGTTCTGGCCCATTATTGATCATGTTTTCAGGTATTAATAATTCTCGTAAATTTGAGTATACTCTGTGATTACAACTCTGGTTTATCTTTCACATCAAAAAGAATTATTGAGATTATTAAATAAACCATTGTCAAATGGAGGAGGTTTTGGACTGACGGCATGTCTAGATGGAAGTGAAATTTGAGATCAAAAAATTCAATGGGAATAATTTTTCATTGTGTAAAATGAAGTTGTAGGCAGTGTTATGGAAGGATAATAGCCTACTAAAAATTGGTGAAAAAATGGTGGGTGTGATGGGGGGAAATGTAAAGATATAGATGGGAATGATATTTCCAACATCCATTTGGCTTTGGCAGATAGGGTCCTATCGAGCATTGTAGAGAAAAATACAGAAAAGGAAATATGGGATACTCTAGCGAAGTCATTTGAGGCCATGTCACTGCACCAAAAAAATTCCTGAAGAGAAAATTGTACACACTTCGGATGGTGAAGTCATCATTGGTTACTGACCACATCAAAAACCTTAATACCTTGTTCACTCAACTCATGGAATTGGTCTATAATTTTTTTTTGATACTGAACGTGTAGAGATTTTACTCTAGAGTTTTCTAGATTCATATGACCAACTCATTATCAACCTCACCAATAATATCCGAAGGGATATGCAAATCATTAATGACGTTTCATCCATGGTTCTTGTAGAAGAAAGTATGCACATGAAAATGGAAGATAGATAGACAACTTCGCAACAATAAGAGGCTCTATCAATGGAGAGAGAAAGGATGATGGAGCGTGGTTTTAGTGGGAGCCAAATTCACGGCAGGTCTAAATCAAGGAGTAAGAAGAATAATGCCACATGTTACAATTGTTTCAAGAAGGGTCAATTCAAGAGGAATTGTTGGAATCATAAGAGTGGTAAAAAGATATCTTAGGTGAATGTGGTGAGTACTTTTGGAAAAGTAGATATGCTTGTCAGTGAAGTGACGACAACTCTTGGAAGTAGGAAACATCTCTACAATGCATGGATAACCAACTCAGGAGAAACATGGCACATGATGTCTTGACGGGAATGGTTTGATCAGTATGAAACTATCCCAGACAGACTTATGTATGTGGGGAATAATCACACCTTGAATATCATTGGAGTCGGTACCATCAAATTGATGATGTATGATGGTATTGTTCGAACCTTCCAAGGAGTATGTCATGTGAAGGGTCTGAATAAGAACATATTGCCTTTGGGACAATTTGATGACATCAGATGCAAGACTCGCATCGAGAATGGGGTGATGAAAATTGTGAAGGTATCACTTATTTTAATGAAGGAGGAGAAGATCTCAAAGAACCTATACATGATTATGGATGAAACTTATAAGGAGGAAAAGATAGTGGATGCTTTAACAACCTCAATGGAAGCGTTGACGACGTTATGGAATCAGATGCATGGCCATATTTTAGAATGAGGCCTGAAGATTCTTGTGGGTCATAAGTTGTTTCCTTTTCTGAAAAAGGTATCCTTGCCATTTTGTGACATTGTGTTTTGAGCAAGCAACACAGGTTCATGTTTAGGACGTCAACAGTGAGAAGTCAGGAGATCTTGGAGTTTATCCATTTTGATGTTTGGCAAGAAGCGCTTATATACTTGGGAGGAGCAAGGTACTTTATATCATTCATTGATGATTATTCCAGGAGATGTTGGGTGTACCCAGTCAAGAGGAAGTCAGATTATTTTGAAGTATTCAAAACATTCAAAGTTCCGAAGGATCTTGAATCTAGAAAGAAGATCAAGTATCTAAGGATTGACAATGGTGGAGAATATAAAAGCGAGGAATTTGATACTTTTTGTCAACAAGAAGGAATCAAGAGACAGTTCATGATGGTGTACACTCCTTAGTAGAATGGAGTGGTAGAGTGGATGAACATAACTCTATTGGATATAACAAGGGATATGTTGAAGACTGCAGTAATTACCAAAACATTTTGGGAAGAAGTAGTGAATACTGCCTATTATGTGATCAACTGATCTTGTTGAATGGCGATTGATGAGAAGACACCAATGGATTTGTGGACTGGTAAACTTGCTAACTATTCTCGATTACATACTTTTGGAAGACCAGTATATGCAATGTTCAATGACTAGGAAAGATCAAAGTTGGACTCAAGATCCATGAAATGTATCTTATTGGGGTATGTTGATGGTGTGAAGGGGTGTTGTTTGTGGGACCCCACTGTCCATATATTTATCATCATTAGAGATGTCATTTTTGTAGAATACAAGGTGAAAATGACAACTGGTCAACACACAGAGAAGGAAAATATAGAAACCAAAATAGTTGAAGTAGAGGGATAATCCATGTAAGAACCAGTTTCCTCTGAGGAATTACCAGAGCATGATGATCAAGTATAGCTTGATTCTGGACCAAGACGGTCAACTCGAGAGAAAAGAGCACCAATATGGCACTTAGACTATTTCATTGAGAGAAATATTGTGTATTTCTTATTTATGGATGATGGAGAGACATCTTTTTTGTGGAGGCTACCCAGAGTCCAGATGTATCCTCACGGATGGTGGTAATGCAAGAGGAACTCAAATCCCTACACTGGGATAAGACATGGGATCCTATTTCATTACCTCAGGGAAGGAAGGCTATCAGAAACAAATGGGTCTTTCAGATCAAATGGGATGGAATGGACCAAATGGAAAGATATCATGCAAGATTAGTGGTCAAAGGATTTTCTCATAAGGAAGGTATTGATTTCAATAAAATATTTTCTCCTATTGTTAGACTGATGACTACTTGGTTAGTTCTAGCGATGTGTGCTACATACAGCTTACTTCAAGAGTAGTTGGATGTGAAGACTACTTTTCTTCATGGTGAACATGATGAAGAGATCTATATTCTCAAACCAGAAGGTTTTTCAGAAGAAAGAGAACTTGGTTTATAGGTTGAACAAATCTTTGTACGGTCTCAAACAGGCACCATGGTGTTGGTATAAGAGATTTGATTCCTATATCATGAGCCTTGGATAGAGAAGGCTTCATTCATATCATTTTGCATATTTCAAGGGTTTATATGGTAATTATATCATCATTATTCTTTTGTATGTGAATGACCTGTTGGTTGAAGGCCCCAACAATGATCAAATCCAGGAGATGAAGGCACATTTGGCTAGGGAGTATGATATGAAGGACTTTGGACCCGCAAACAAGCTTCTTGGGATGAAAAATTACCTAGATAGAAATAATGTGAACATTTTTCTATCACTAGAGAGTTACATACAAAGAGTCTTGAAACACTTCAACATGCAAGACTGTAATCCAATCTCTTCCCCAATTTCCATTAATTTCAAATTATCCTCAATAATGAATCCTCGTAGTGAAGCCGAGATGATTGAAATGTCTCGATCACCATATGCATCAGATGTGGGTAGTCTAATGTTCGCTATGGTTTGTACTAGACCACACATTACACATGCAGTGGGAGCAGTTAGTCAGTACATGGAGAATCCAGGACGGGAGAATTGGAACACAGTGAAGAGGATCCAGAAATATATCAAGGCGACCTCAAATGCTACATTATGTTATGGAGGTTCATATTTTACTATCATAGGATATGTTGTTTTAGATTTTTCAGGTGATTTTGATCAAAGGAAATCCACTACTGGTTATGTATTTACTCTTACAGGATGAGTTGTAAGCTAGATTTTGAAGTTATAGCCATCTGTGGATTTATCCACAATGGAGGAAAAGTAAATGGTAGCAACACAGGATGGAAAAGAAAAAATTTGGATGAGAAGGTTGTTAGAGTAGATTGATCACAGATAGAAGTAGATTCCATTGTTTTTTGATAGTCAGAGTGCCTTGAATATTGCACGAAATCTATATTTTCATTCTAAGAAGAAGAACATTGGGGTATAGTGTCACTTTGTCTGAGATGTGGTGGAGTAAATAAGTCTATACATGCAGAAGATCCACACTAAAGAAAATCTGGAAGATTTCTTGACAAAGGAAATTAACATTGATAAGTTCAAATGGTGAAGATCCTCGAGTGGCCTCGCAGAGACTTGGGCATCATGTTTGGAAGATATAAAGGATGTGTGGAGATGTGATTGATTCTAAATAAAATCTCGAAGTAGGAGATGTGTAGGCAGAATTTATTTTCCAAGATGGAATCGTCGCCCACTTTGTCAAAGTGGGTGGGCTGGGCTGGTGGTTGGTGTCCAAATGCCCACCAAACCCATTAGTGGGAGAGGCATAAAGAGAGGCTGGAAGTAGCCTATAAAATGCATGAGCAGGCTCTACTTTCAGCATCTCATCACCTTCACATATCATCCCAACACCTTCTCATCATCTCATATCATCCCATTCAGAAGTTGTTCATTTATGTGTGGTATTTGTGAGGTGGTTTCCCCATCATATTCAAGATAGATTTTATGAGTGTTTTATCCTTGTAATAAGTGGGGGAGTGTATACCCACTTTACGCATAGTGCTCCTTCTATTTTCCTGTGGTTTTCTACCCCTTCCATTTGGGGCTTTTTTCATGTTACATCTGGTGTCCCTTTTATGTCATCGTTTTTAACTTTATTTTTTCTCATGATTATTGTTACACCGGTGTACCAATCATTTACGGTCCCAACATTCAGTTCATGATCTAAAAAATCCCAGATTAAGTGAACCCATTCTTCTATAATAAAAAAGATGACTCCATTTCAAAAATGGGTATCATATAACATTTACATTTATAAGAAATAGAGATCCATCTTATTTGGATTACCTTATCAATGGGAATGGAACTACACCAAATATTCCATATGAGAAAATTAATCTTCAAGGGGATTCTATCACCCCCAAACATAGCAACCCAATGATCATTTGCCTCTAAGATGTGAGAAATGTCACGATAATACTTAGTGATAAATAAAAATGAGGTAGTATCAGTGAGAACACATCGGTCCTCCTCATCTTCTTCGATCATAATATTCTTAAAGATATTCATTTGATTGTACCCAATACAGAATTAGTGAAAGTGGGATAGAGGGATGTTGTTTTGAAGTAAATATTGGTAGTAAAGAGCATTCGGGAAAATTGAGCACGGTCCTCAACCAATTTTCCTTCTAAAAGAGGATGTATCCCTGATTGATCACCCATGTGATGTTACCATGAATCCAGGTGAGTGGTTCCTTGGTATCCCTCCATAATGGATAGGGGTGGCTTTCCTGATGGATGGAATCAAAATCTGAGCCATATTTCTACCTAGAGTACTTATCCCACAAGGAATCACCATCAATGACATACCAAGCCAGCTTCACCTTCAGTTCTTCCATGGTATCCTCAAGTATTCAAATACTGAAACCTCCCCCCATCCACTATTTTATCCATCCTATCCCAATTGTCCCAATGACAATGACCATCTGAATGTGTATCCCAAAGAAATTTGTTGAATGTTCTTTCAATATTTTTGAGAATTTTGGAACTGTAATAACCTCCATGGTATGGGCTAGTTTGGAAAAGAGAATAGAGTTGATGATAACCATACCCCCACCAAAATAGAGGAAATGATTCTTACAATTAGGAATGGGTCCTAAGAAATTATTAACCAGGCTATCAAAAGGCCACTCAATATTTCAATGAACTAAACCTGGCTTTCTGATAATTTGGCAGAAATATACACGCTATTATTGATAGTTTTTACCTTAAACCCGCTCCAATTTTAATAAGCATCTATAATTTCTCTAATATTCATTATGTAGGATAGATTTCCATTGAGAAAAACTAGGATTTCATCCAAAAATATGAGATGAGAAATACCATAAGTTCTAAAGTGGCGGTTGAAAGGCCTAACTATATTCTCTCCCATGCTTTTTTCAGGTATTTTCTAAAGAAATCTCAAGAAATGACAAAGAAAGATTGAGAAATTGGATCTCCTATCTTAAACCCCATTTTGAGTTAAATAAACCAAATATTTTACCCATAAGAGTCACTAAAAACCAAGGTGAAGAGAAATACTGAAAAATAAGATCCCAAAACCATAAAGAGATTCTAAACCTTTTCATCACCTTGATAATAAAATTCCATTTCATTTATTTATATGAGTTCCCAATATCCACCTTAAGCATGATATTACTATTGATACATCTTTCTAAATTATATCTTTTAAATCCATTATTTTGATGAATCAAAAGACACTATATTTTCCTCATATTTTATGGAATCTTGTTTTAACTGTGAGCATATTTTATCTTCCGATTTACTAAATTTCAGAATTTCTGATTTTAATCCATGTGTATTTTGAAACATAGTGAAGTCACTTGAACCATTGTACAAATGAATGAATATGTTAAATAAGTTGAGTTTGTTATAAAGATAGTTTTCATCCCAAATAACTTTGAGATTCAATTACAAGATTTCTGCAATGAGTGCCTATAAATAGGAGACCAAGGACACAAGGACCAGATGCTATATTGATATAAAGATTGTTGATTAATGAACTTTTGAGATCTATTCACTACCTCAGTAATAGTTATATTCCATTAGTTTTAGGTTTCACAATGATCTAAAAGATTATGAATCTACGAGGTTTTGTTGTATCATTTAATAAACTTTCTTTAAGATATGGCAGAATTTATCTAAGAAGATATCTGATAAAATATTATACATCTAATCATATAATCAAAGAGGTATCAGTTTTGGGACCACTATACCATTGGATTTGGGTATTGATCCTCATTTCACTTTATATCAAAAGTTAAGTGTTCTTGTGATAAGAACAATTACATCATTTAGTAAACTTTGTTTAGTAGTTTACATATCGTTATATGGAACTCCATCACATCATTTTACATTATGTGTCCTTTATATTATTATTTTCGTTTATCTTTGTTTGATTATGTAACGTTGTATCTTTGATATCCTTTATATTACACTGTATTTATTTTTGTTGTTACTATGATAGTTTTGTACTAGTGTCTTCAGAAAATCGAATTTCCTAAAGAGATAAATTTGTAAGTTTTAAAAAAACATCAATTCACTACCCCACTTGAAGGTGTCATATTGAGAAAACAATTACCTCTATGAACCTTAAGGCCGAGGTATTCTTCATCTCCTAAGACCGGGAGATATCACCTTGCATGGATCTACCTTTAACAAAACATTGTTGTTCCTCTGAAATAAATTCCAAAAGAAGAAAAGATAGTCAATCATTAATGATCTTAGAAAAGTCCTTGTGATTAATGTTACACATACTGATTCACCAAAACTACTAGAAGGAGTGAGGAAGACTCGCCTTTGGAATGAGAACTGGATAATTGGGAAAAGCATCCTTGGGTGGTGATCCACCCAAAAATAAATTAAGGATCCCCATAGAGAAATCAAACCTGATATTCTTTTATGCAGCTATATAAAAATAACTCAAGACCCTTCTAGGATAGGGGCACTATCAAGATTCAGGTTATGAATCACTTTCCAGATGTCCACCACATCTGGGTTTCCCTCTAGTAGCTCATTGGTCCAATTTGGGATACTAACACTAATGGAATTTTGGGCTTTTGAGGAGGGGGGATTCAGGTGACTCCGATTGGCTAGGATTTTGCCTCCCTGCCCAATCCCCCCAAGCATCAACTAACACTA
Organism: Viscum album; assembly: GCA_963277665.1. Taxonomy (NCBI): domain Eukaryota; kingdom Viridiplantae; phylum Streptophyta; class Magnoliopsida; order Santalales; family Viscaceae; genus Viscum; species Viscum album. The sequence goes on along the minus strand of OY728140.1, from coordinate 490,349,121 downwards.
GAATTAAATAAATGATAGTCAATTTAGGGGAATATTGTTTTCATTTGAATCAAAGTATGAACCAATTCTATCATTGAAATTTTTTAAATGATGGTTCATTTGTGTTTGAAATTTTTTGTGTTCATGAAAAAATTTACAATTCATTTTCTTTGAGTGATAAAATGTTACATGTTTACATTTTAAGTACAAAAAATTATTTTATGGATATGAAGAACTATGATTTATATGTAAAATTATTCTATAGATACGTCAATCTAAATACTTTATAAAAATATATTTTATGTCATAATTAATATCATTGTGTCTATTTCTAAATGTTATGGACCTGCAAATAAAAAAAATTATTGATAAATTAATGAATTGTATCCTTTGAACATGTTATCTGTTATAGGATTGTATGTTCTTTATCAATGGATAAATATTTCGTGTTCACACTGAAACAATTATTTTATAATATAGATTTGAAATATTTTATTCACTAAAAATATGTTTGATAAAATAATTTTTTTGACATAAAAAGTTTGAAATCAAAACATTTATGAACATTTGATAAAATGAATCACATTTCTATAAACATAATTTTATGAGATATTTAGTTTAATTTTGAACTCACCTATCATGGAAATATTTATAATAAATTATATATGATAATTTATATTATTTTAAAAGGTTGAGGATCACGATCCCTTTATTAATCATAAAAAAGAACACTTTTGAACTGGGATAAGAGGAAATTCATTTTAAGCATTGGAAAATTCCTTACGAAACATGACTTGAAATTCTTAATGGTCTTGAGTGTCCAATGGGAATCAAATTTCAAGAACCTAAAAAAACCCATTTCCCCCCTAACAGACAATGCATCAGTGAATTCAATCAATAGCGATGCCCCCCCCCCACCAACAGGTTCTGCTGTGTTGGACCGACACAACATGGAAGAACACTCCTCACATCCACATGAACATGTGAGGAAGTCACTACATTTTCAACCTGATGCCACACAAAACCAGAAAGAAACCACTTCCCATAGTCAATATCTGGGTACCCATCCCTCCAAAAAAAGAGGATAGATGACTGAATGATGGGTATCAACATTCCCATCCCTTTTTCAAGGCGTCCCACCTAGAATTACATGCAAGAAGTTTCACCTCCATCCAAATATAATTTGGTACACTATTTTGTTCAATTTTGAACTCAAATATAGTAGAAAAAATTGTGAAAGCTTTTATAAAATAATATAATTGGTAATTTTGTATGATTTTTTAATCATATTTGGTTATATATAATTTTATGATAATTTTACTGATAAAATTTATTATAAAATACATGTTTAAAATTTTGATTCATTTGAATAATGAAGTTATTGTTTATGATTTATTTGATTTTTAAATAATATAATGGTTTATAAAGGAATAATATTTTATCATTGTTATTTTTATTTGAATTACGCAATGCATTAAAGTGTTTTAAAAGTCATTATATCCATTTATTAATATATTTAAAAAATTTATTATATTGTTTTTATATTAATATGTTTGTTATATATGTGAATGAATTATATATTTTTTATTACAATTTAGTTTATATATTTCTATTATTTGTTTTATATTAAATAAAAATATGGATAATAGAAGGACTGATATGTAATAGAGGTTTTCTGCGGAATATTATGATAGGATTAAACAATTTATTGATTTCACCAGTGGGTTTCAAAGAGATTTGTTTAGTTGATGGCTAAAATTGATAAACTATTGAGTTGAAATTCATATAAAAACAAAGAGGTTCGTAAATTAACTGACCCATAAGATTCTTCGGCATATAAGGATTGTGGCTAAAGAAACCCAGAATTTTCCCAAGATGGACATAATGTTTGACTGGGTTTGACAGTAGGTTATTTTAACTCATTCAGGTCCATGGTTGGTGCAACACATAGTATGGGTCTAGTGGTGTTGTTTTCATTCAACATTCCCTCAATGTTATGCAAGAAGTACCCATTTTTGTTATTTTCATCTCTTATTGATGAACCGAGATGACCTGATGATGAAATTTATGTTTATATGAAACTGTTGATTGATGAGCTCCAAGAATTTTGGGCAGATGGTGTAATGACTTCTGACTCGGTAGCTAATGAAATGTTTAGACTTCAAACCACTTTTTTATGTACTGTTAAGGAATTATTACTGTAATGCCCCTAACCTAGATTCCCAGATTCAGTGCATTATTTTAATTCATTACCATGATTATAAGGAATCATGTCCCAAAAGACCAATCAGTTTAGCATTCTTGGAAAATAGATAACATACGTGAATGTTACATTACACTTTCTAACATACAACACAAAAAATAATCCTTTGATAATGACATTGTTCCCTTAGATTAACCCTACATCTCAAACATAAAACACTTTTTGGGATCCTAGTAAAATAAAACATAAGAAAGGGGGAGCTCATATGCTTAGTAAGGGTAAATAATTTAGAATAAGATATAAACTTTTAAGGAAAGATGTGTAATAAAAACAATTGCCTTTTAAACATAAACTTGAACATAATATGGAAAAAATAAATCAAACATTACCATATAAACGTGAACATGAATATTCTACTAGTAGATTAATCACATTTAATAAGTAATTTTATAATGAGGGAATGTATAGTACCAGACATTAATTTCTGTGTCAAGGCCTCGTGCCAGGACCTAGGGACTAACTGTAACCATACCCCAACCCGGAGAGCCTCTGTAACTGAACTCCAACCCGGAGAGCCTTTGTAACCAGACTCCAACCCAGAGAGCCTCTGTAACCAGACTCCAACCCAAAGGGTCTACTATAACTAGACCCCAACCTAGAGGGCTTGATTTAACCTGTCCCCAACCCATAACATACTAGTCCAATACATTCATCTTAAGAAATGGTTGAAATATAAAATAAGCATTCATATTAAAAATAGCATACAAAAAGTCAATACTTTAACCATAAACCATGAATGGCATAAAAATAAATCATCCATAGTCAAACATATCACAAAACCATAAATAAAATATGGAATATTTGTATCATAATTAATTAACTTTAAACAAGTGTAGAATTTATCAAAGGATGTTTTCATAGATGAAAATTATTTGTAAAACTCTTTTAGAGAAATATCCCTTTTTCATGAAAATATTTAAAAGTCACAAAATTTATAAGGGAAGAAATTTAAAGATATTTTTTAATCAAATTGACCCATACCACTTTGAAACTTTTTAAAGGAATTAACATTTTAAAAACATTCATGTTCATATAGATAAATCCTTAAAAACCATTTTGAGAACATGGAAATTAATGAGAATGATTTAGAAGAATAAATATTTAAATCATTTAAAATGATGTTTTAGTAAAAAATTCCCATAAAATAATCCCTTTTAAAACTCTTTCAAGAAACATGTACATGGATAATATATATGTCCCAGTAGATACTTACGTAAAAACAACCTCGGATAATAAAGATATTTTGAAATTAACCCTTACCACGTTGTAATCAATCGAGTTATATGACCAAAAGTTAATAACAACCAAATCATTCACAGAATACCATGAATATAAATAGAATCATGATAATATATATCAAATGTCTGTACACAATACACCACTTGCAATAAGTGGCGAACAATGGAAATCTCACGGAATTAAAAGTTAGATAAGAAACCCCTTACCATGTGTCTGACTTGACTCGCTTGTATATTCCTTGTTCTTCCTGGATAATAAACATAAGTTAATTTCTACTTGATTAATAATATTTTAAAGTTTATTATTCCTTTTATATCACTTATTACCTTGCTATAACAATTAGTTAATTATTTGAGTTCATATCGGACATTTTGTGGATGTTCGGAACTTGAGTCAAAAATGAACTTCTTATAATTATAAATTGTCCATGTGGCCAAAATTCCATTATCTATAGAATGATATTACTCATTTAGATTTCATATATATCATATAAATTCAATATATTTATTTATTTATAACAGTACATAACATTTGGAGATAAGAAATGAAATGCATCGTTCACGGAGACGGCAAGCCGTACGTACGCATGAACGCTACTTTCATTTCTATTTTTGTTTTTTCATGGAATTAAAGCATAATTATACATTGGTATATTATAATTCCAGTATAATATAATATATAATATCATTAAATCTATACTTTATACGTCCCACATAAGTCATTAATGAGTCATATTACTTTGATGGGGGGTAGTATGCACTTCCTCAAATGAAATTATCGTGTTTTACCCATAGTGGAAACCATAAAGGTATGATATAAATGGAAAATACATAAACACAAAGAAAACATAAACATAATATATATATAATATATAAATACAGTTCCATCTTAATGTCCACCATGAGAGGTGGTAGGAGATAATCGAACAATCATCGTTTCGTGAGGCGTTAGTTTTCCAACCACAACAACAATATGTTCTTCACCCATTAGATGGAGGTGTGTGTAAGTGTAGTTAGAATACTTCTCATAAAAACATCCTAGTATATTTATTATACTGGTGTTGTCATAAAAGAAAGGAATAATAAGATTTTATGGGGGTCGGAGAAGTAAAATAAAACAAAATAAAATAAAATAATTAGAGAGAAACAGTTACCTTTAATTTGGGTAACATCCGTTGGTTTGAACTTAAAGGACTTTTTAAGTAACTTGTTCCTAAGTTAAGTCATCTAGGTGTAATATATGGATCTTGAGAGCTTATTTTGGTAGGTTTTGGATGAGCCAAGGGGCTTGAGAGGTGTGTGGAATGGGTTAGAAGTGGTGTCCTTTTATAAAGGGGAGGAGGGACTCTTTAAGAATGTGGGAAAATATTATTTTATTATATAGTAATATTCGGTTTATAAAGGTCCAAAACTAATTAAAGTCGAATATAAGATGAATCATGGTCGAAATAAAATCATCCAATAATAATTGGAAAGGTTTTGGATATAGTTTTAATGTTAATAATCTTATTTATTTAAAGCTTTTATTAATGACGTAAAAACTACATCATTATTGTGTCATAAATAATTTAATTTATTTGATGTCTACAAATTATAAAAAATACCATAATGTATGAAATATATTTATATTTCTACTGAATATTTATAGTCAAAAAAATTACTTATATAACCCCATGTAAAAATTGATTTACTAAAATATATTTGTTTATGTCATTTTTGCCTTTACCTTACGTTAATTAAAATAAAGTGTCATTATCATTCATAAGTGGATCCATGGGGTCCCAAAATCAACACAAAGATGCCCATGGTCGGCCATTACTTATCCAATAATTTTAGTACAAGTGTTAAGGTAGTTTTGTATTATTATAATATTTCTTTTTATCTTGAATTACCTTATTTACCTTTAACCACGGTAAATAAAAGTCAAAAGTCACTATTCGTCAAAAATTATTTTCATCTTATTGAACCACATTTTACTTATGAAGGTTAACCTTGTGTCTCGGATTTTTGAAATTCAAGTCAGAGAAGAGGTAAAATTAAGTTCTATGAAAATCTGCAAATGCTCCTAGGAGGAGGGTAAAAGACGGTAAAAAGTTCAATAAAATTTTTATATATCTAAACTTATTATAAAATGAATCCAATTAATTATATTGAACTTATATAGGTATTATGTATCTATATTTAAATAAAATAAAATTAGATAAAATAAATAATTATTTAAATAAAAAGTCAATTTTAACCAATAACTTAGTGTTTTTCATTATTCAACAAAAATTGAAAGTTTTTTAAAAAATACCAAAATTTTACCCTAAGATAATTTTGATATTATGAATTTAAAATTTAAGTATGTTTTACCAAATTAATAATATTAAAGTTTCATTTATTAATTTAAAATTAATTCCCATTGTCAAAACCAAAAAGCATTTTTTAAGAAATAATAACTTACAAAATATTGATACTTGTTTATGTTCAATTTCAAAGTGAAATTATTTACAATGAATAACATTGGATTAAATGGTAAAAATATAATATATTTATACTTCAAAACCATTAAAATGTATAATTCAACAATATAAATTATTTTGATTAAAAAAGTTGTTTTCAGTTAAAATATTGTATTTTTCACTATTCACCCAAATATGAAAGTTATCAGAAAAACACCAAAAATTTATTGAAACAAAATTCTTATGTCCCGATTCTGAAGAAGAAATTTATTTTGTCAAATTGATTATTTTAAAGTTTCAAATATTGTATTTAAAAAGGGTTCACCATTAAAAGGCGGTAAAATTTCATTTAAAAAAAATACTTCTTTTATCTAAAAAAATGAATTTGTTTTTTATTATGTCTAAGAAACTCATAATATGGACTATAAAATTATAAGGATTATATAAAGTTCGAAATTTAGTTAATACTATTCATAACCTCTTTTGAACGGCTAATTTGGTAAGTCATGGTGCGCTTGAACTCGGTGTTGCATGTTGTGCAAATTATTGAATTACTTTGAAGAAATAATGTACTATGAAATCTTGGGGTGTTACACTCAGTGTATGCTAAATTATCAGGTTGAATTGAAAAAAGTAGAATTTATCTTCCCTTATTTTAATAAAATTAATTAATCAATACGGATTAAGCAGTGTAACAATCGGGAATACCTTCATCACGTATTCTTTTTTCCTCCACTACACAGGTTCAGAAAAGGCTATCATTTGTGGGAATAGTGATCACAAAATAAATAATGTATGGGGATAAATTTCTTGCACAAATTCATCAAGAAAACATTTTCACAATGTATGATGTTTGGGATTTATTGGATCATTTCCTTCCATTCATGATTCAAATAGACAGCGCAATCATAATTGGAAGTGGAATATTTTCTTTTAATTTTCTTATTAAAAGGATAATATTTTAAGACATGATTTTATTTTGATTCACATTGATAAAAAATGGGATTGATAATATATTGTGCACCACTTTAGACGTCAAGTGGAAATAAAATTATAGTGCTAACACTCGATGTGATTTGCAAGAAATGATATTGTGAAAACCTTTACATTTGTAGTTAGATGATGGTAATAGGGAATACATGTCTATTACATAGAATAGAATGAGTAAAAAAAGAGAAACATTTATATCAATTTTAAAGACCATTAAAGTTACTGATGGTTTTTGCTCTCATATTTTCAAATTTTTTTAATGTGATGAGCATGACATTATAGGGGTTTAAAAGTCACCATAATCATATTACACTTTAATAGTTTAGCCCAAATTAAATTCATGATTGTTTTTGTACCCATGTTGTTGAATCGTTGATTGATGTTTTTATTTTTTTCAGATATATATTTTAAAGCAATCATTTAATGATTGAATTGAATAAATTGTAGGATAAGATTGTGTTTAAACCATGCCACTTAGAGAAACTATATTGCACTGTGTTGTTTTAATGGCATGGTCCACTTGACCATGAATTTAATTGGTGAAGTCATTGTTGGTGGTCCTGTTCAATTTAGATGGATGTATCCAATAGTGTGATTCGTAAATACATTGAAATGGTATGTTCCCAATTAATCTTGTTCGAAAGGTTAAATTTCCTTGGAATATTTGATGAATGTGTTCACTAATTTATGTGTTTCATATATTGATGAGGTTTAAAGTTAGATAAACACTTTCATATTCATGAAGGTTCAATGGGATAAGGGATAATGTTTGATACACACAATTACAAGTTGGTTCAAGTTCATTGATACATGTTGTTCAACACGTCATTTGTTATGTAATTGATACATTAAGTTTCATAGTTGATATATTAATCTTAATGTTTCCATATTTCATTTATTACTTACCTTTTATTATGTTGTAATTTAGGATGTATAACATTGAGTTGAAATGGTAAAACCCCCGTGTAATTGACCATCAAATCCAAAAACTACATGTCAACACATTTCATGAGTGGTTCAAGACTCACATGTGTATAAATAAATAATTACAGATTTTTATAATGAAATTGAGGTGTATTTTGACAACTCTTTATCCATTGAATTCTATGAAATTTACATATTCAAAAGATGCATGAATCAAGTTCTCATACTATGAGTGGAGAACTCAACCAACTAGTTGATGGCCCGTTTATTATATCTCATCGGTACAAGCCTTTGGATGCTAACAGGTTCATATTCTGTATTAGAGATGTTGACTTGAATGGAGCAATATAGAATAGTAGTGTTGGTTGTCCATTTGTTGATGCTGGTTATCATTATGGATTGCTGAGGGATATTATTGAAGTATTTATGGACATGGATTAAATAATATATCATTGAGGTGTGATTGGGCTGATATAGTACATGGAATGAATGTTTACCATTTCTAATTTACAATAATAAACTTTAACAATATTCTATATAAAGATGACAGAGTAAGAAATGAGTCATTTATAATGACATCCCAGGTGGAGAGGATTTACTTTGTCGACATTTATTCTAATTAGAATGTTGTGGTAAAAATGTCTTGAAGAGGGGATTTTCTTATTGACCAAGGGGAACTAGATTTAGTTATATTTCTTGATCAAACAATTGACCAAACCATTATAGCTATATAAGAAATAAGAAATACAATGGGACAAAGAGACAATTGAAGGAGATATAATAGACATACATGATTAGTGAAATATTGTCTATAATTTTTTTCTAGTAACATTTGAAAAAAAATAGGAATTATATGTATAAAATGTATGATTTAACTGTGTTTTTTATAAATTTATGTAAGTCACAGGGTGGATAGAGTGGTTTACTTGATGTTGTTGGTATGAATGTTTTTATTTTTCTTTAAAATTAGTTTACTGTATTTTTATGTAAATATATTCACTTATTTGTTTCTAATTTTCAATTAAAAATTTAGTTATTACAAACTAAATTATGAATTTATGTTTAGCAAGATATGGTGCCTCTTCCAACCTACACAAGGGTCCTGATATAAGGGTTCGAGCCCAAGACTCTGGAGCCCAATTAGATGTGTTATTTGATTAAGGCTTTCATCCAGTTTGAGAGGTTGTGAGTGTATTGATTCATCATTTGGGGCATATGATATGAGACTCACACAGATTCTATCAAATAACTTTCTTAGTATTACTTTTTATGTGTACAAATAGACAACACATCAATCGGGGATGCAGTATACCAGAAATAACCAAAGAATCAACCTTAAATTAAAATATGGACTAGATTCTATTAATAATTTCAAAATAAAATGACCTTGTATTGTTTTAATAAGCTTAAATTGAAACACAATAGTTGATTTCAATTATTAGTTTTTTGTGCTTTTAAGTTTTATTAATTTTTTTCATAACCAATCTTATTCAACGATGGGCGTGAATCTTGGTAAATTATTGGAGAAAGGTATTTATGACCCTGTAATTTTACATATCATGGATATATTTATTGAATTTTCAAATTATGGTAGTTTTTTTTAAATACTATTGTGATTTTTTAAAAAAATAATAAATCGTTAATGGATTCCATATGGCGGGTATCATGGGGTAATAATGTCCAATCACGAGTCGTTAGATGGAATATGTGTGGGTCTCATATCATATGCCCCAACTGAAAAATCAACAAAACATTTCCCTCTCTAACTTGATAGAATGTGTCATGAAATAACACAATCAATCGGGCTCCAAAGTTCCACACTCAAACCCCTCTACTAGGACCCCTGCATCTTTTGGAAGTCGCACCAGATCCTACAAATCATTAATTAATAATGAAGTTAACCATAAGATAATTTTTAATTAAAAACTAGAAAAAAATAGGGAAATATAAATACAAAAAATAAAAAAAAAATCATTTTAGAAAATAAAAATATCCATTCCAACAACATCTGGTGAACCACTTTAACCACCTTGTGACTTACCAACATTTATAAAAAATAATAAAATTAAATCAATCAATTTTTATACATGCAATCCATAATTTTTTTTGAAACTTCATGTTATTCATATTTTAATGACTTATTATATACTACATTTACTGGTTTTATATGAAATTTGCATAATGTTTGTGAAATATTAATGTTTTAATACTAAGTATAATTTTTTAACATTTTTAGAAGTATTCCAATTGAGTCAGTTTACTATTTTATTTATAACACTCACACTACTAGTCTGAATTGTGTGGTTATTATTTCTTAGGATTCATAAATCAATATCCAACATTTCATTATAATGGATCAAGGTCCAATTCTTCCATTGTAAGGCCCATATGTACCACACAAGAAGGCCTACAAAATCTGTGAAGAAACAGGACCAGCCACGAATATTTAATTGTCGGGCTCAATAAGGAAGTCTAAATTTATTTATTCTCCTCCAAAGTTAGGGGTAAAATGTAAGGAGTATTGGATAAAAAATTTCAAGGCCCAAATCCAAAGACAAAAAGACCAAATGATTCATTTAAACTCAGCCCACCATTCTAGACTAGAATTAAAATCAGTACAGTATTCATGACATTTTTCTTGATCTAGTCATCAAATCCAGCTGAGATTTTATAGCATGAAGTAGGATATATAGGAGAACTACTTTTTTGAATAAATCATTCATATTTTAAGTCATATTTCTATTCCAAAATCCATTCACATGTTGGCCATCGAAAAATAATGGATAGAAATGGACAGTTTAACATTGTTTATTAAAACAGCAATAACATTGGATCCATAAGTCCAAATGCATCCCCCTTTTGTTAGTAGTCAGCAAAAATTATTATATAAAACTTTGAGGAAGGAGATATCTCGATATTATGCTGTCAGGATGTCCAAATCATCGAGCCAAGTGGAGGGACAGATTGGGAATGCAAACAGTCCACTTCCTTGGGCTATAAATACACCCCCTCCTATCCTTCAAAGGATTTGGCATTTAAGAAGAGAGAATCACATATTGGCATGAAAACAGCCCTACCATGGTCTTTTTAGGACCTTCCATAATCATTTTTTCACTCGATATATCTTTCCTCCTCCATTTGTTTCTATTAACTTTTGTGTTCTTCATTATTGTAATCTTGTTAGTCTTTTTTTTTAATTCTGTTTTAATGAAAGTTTCTTCTTGAATATATCTTATTCTCATCCAACATATGTAGTTTAATATTAATTTTATTAAAATAGTTTAAATATAGTTGAATCCCCCTCCATTATTTTTCTTTCTCAATCAATCGAAAGTTTATTTTTATTTATCATCATCATTTGTGTGTGTGTTTGACACACCACTCTTTTCTTATCAATTTCTTTTTATTATATACTTAATTTATTATCATAATAATTATAACCATATTAATAATCATTTAAATGGATTATTAAATCTCTCATTGGGATGAGTTGTCATTTGGGGATGTTAAGCGATTTAGAGCTTTGGCACGATGAGTATTCTTTAAATTAACATTGTTTATGTTGGAAATAACATGTCATGGATTAATGACTTGTTTTGGTTAAGGAGTGGTTTCTAGGGATTATTAAAACCATAAACACACTACCATAAACAATATATGATTAATATTAAAAACATAAGTGAAGTTAAGGCTTGGATGAAAGCCTTAACACTTGGGAATTCCAATCAACGTTAACTTGTTACAAGGGTCTTAATTTAATGAAATATAAAGAAAAGCTCAAGGATATCACAATATTAACTACCTAATGATGAACTCACCCCAATATTTATTAAATTATTAAATTAATCAATCATTTCAATTAATATCTACAAAAAAATCCCCTAATCAAAATACAATCAACTAAAAACAAACAACTATTAAAAAGTATCATCACTGAGGATTCTACCCGAGTGTTGCTATAAACATTAGCAGATCATCGGATCTTTGACCGGTCGATAGGAAACAATCAGTCATGCTTTCAAATGGATTCTTTGCAGTGGATGGTTCTTTATGTAGTTATTAGTTTCTAATTATTGTAAAAAAAGAAAAATTTAAAATTTAAAAAAAATTAAAAAAAATACATAGAAAAACCCATCTTCATCATAAAAATAATAAACGGAAAACACACAAAGAAAAAATCATCTTAATCTTTATTCTAACATCTCTTTGAATGTCTCTTAGCCTCCCAACAAATCCCTTGGATTTGTTTGACCCTGAAATTGAACGAAAACTTCTCCAACTTTGGAGGAACAATAGGGATAATAAAATAATTCAAGAACATATCCTTGTCCATCCAATTGAATTAGATATGGCCAATCCTAGGGAACAAAAACATAAAGTATTTTCTACCCCTGATATGAATTACCATCCACTTGGTATTCAATATCCAAACATAAAGGCTGACTTCGAACTTAAATTGGGTTTGATTCATCTTCTCCCTCATTTACACAGGCTAGCCATTGAGGATCCACATCTTCATCTTCAAGAGTTCCAAGTGGTGTTCTCAACCATGAAGCCTCAAGGGGTTTCTGAGGAACAAATAAAAATAAGAGAATTACCTTTATCCCTATATGACTCTTTTAATTCATGGCTTTACTACCACCCTCCTAGTTTCATAACCACTAGGAATAACATGAAGCGACTCTTCTTAGAGAAATTCATTCCCGCTTCTCGTAACGCTTCTATCCAAAATGAAATAAGTGGTATTCACCAATTCCCAAATTAATCACTCCATGAGTACTGGGAGAGGTTTAAAAATATTGTTGTAACCTTCCCACACCACCAAATATCTAACCAAATCTTGATCTAATACTTCTATGAGGTGTTATTTTCTATGGAGAGAACCCTCATTGATGTCGCAAGTGGTGGTGCTCTTGTTGATAAAACTCCCGCAGCTGAAAGATATCTTATAAGAAACATGGCTACAAACACACACAAAATTCGTACTCGAGCACAAGATCAATTTAAAAAGTCCAAGATAATAAATCCATAGAGATGAACAAGATGACCGAGTGGATGAGTGAAATTATAGGTCTTGTGTGAAAACTAGTTGTGGCATCCAAAGACTCGACCTCATCTTCTCCACAATCTCTGTTACCTGGACCTATCATGAATTGTGGAATCTGTAGCTCCCCATCTCATCCAACATACACCTATCCACAACTTCAAGAAGATGAATCTGATTCATCTGGACCAATGGATCTCAATGCAGCATATGCTCAGCGGAACACCAACCCTCAACTATCATGTCAGTTTGTTATAAATGTTAACCAACCTTACTCTAAGCCCTTCTCTTCTTCCTATAACCAAGGCCTTAGGTATGGTAATCCCATCTCTCATCACCCTCAATTACCTCATCAAAACCTAAACTAGTTCCAAGATGGTCAAGGTGTTGGTAACTTCCAAAAACCCTACCCTTTTGTTCCTCAACCTCAAAGGAACAATCCTCCTCCTGTATTCCACTATCCTAGTGATCCTTCACAATTCCAAAACCAATACAATCACATTCCCAAGAACCAAAATATAGGTAACCCCAATTCGGGACAAGCCTCTTCTTCCAAGAAACCATGGGAAAGTGTAGTTGAAGATCTTGCCTCCTTCACCCATTCTAGCCTTAGAAATATTGAAACCAAAATTGGTCAACTTGTATCCCACCTAAGCCAGTAACAAAAATCAAATTCTTCCCAACTCCTAGATCAACCATTACCCAACCCCAAGGGTAATGTAAGTGCAATTTTACTTAGACCGGGGAAGCAAATTGCTATTCCTCAAGATAAGTCCTCCAACCCCACTTTGAATGTTGACCTAGAAAATTAAATGAAAAGGAAATATGAAAAGGAATTTGAAGTCATTCCCTTACCTCCTTCCATTCCACTTAGAAACCCAATTCCTTTTCCTCAATCAATTTCTAAGCCAAATAACTCTGTTGAACCCGATCCTGAAATGGTCGTCATGTTTAGACGTGTTGAAGTGAACATTCCCCTCTTAGATGACATTAAAAAATTTCCTATTTATGCCAAGTTTCTCAAATAATTGTTTACCCATAAGAGGCAACTTAAGACCTTTGAAAATGTTTCCACCCAACAGTCTATTCTAATAAAGTGTAAAGATCTAGGGACCATTACGGTTCAATGCCAAATTGGAAGTTATGACTTTGATGATGCACTCATAGACCTAGGAGCCTCAATTAATGTCATGCCCAAATCCATATTATCCATCCTTGGTCTAGGTCCCTTACATCCAATGGGTGTTTTCATTCAATTGACCAATCGAAGCACAACCAGTTATGAGGGAATAAGTGAGGATGTCCATGTCTGAGTCAATGATCTTATCTTCCCAGCTGATTTCTATGTCCTTGACATGAAATGTGAGACAACCTCTTCTTGATCTCCCTTAATTCTAGGAATACCATTCCTAATGACAGCAAGAACCAAGATTAATGTCCATTCAAGCATCTTATCCATGTAATTTGGTGACCAACTGGTCAAGTTCAACATTTTCCAAGCCATGCGATACCCATTTGAGGATCACTCTGCATTCTCAATCCATGCTTCTAAGTATACTTTTGAGAGTCAATTGAATGCCGATACATCATGTTCTTCATGTTCCAATGATAAAGGATATTGTGAAATCTACACCATGACTGACCAAGTTATAAATGGTGAATTTTATGTTGACCACTCATTCATAGACTCCATCAATCTAGAGGAATATGAAAACTCTCTTGAATCCCACATCAACTCTGATCTCTACTGCTCTACCTTGGACAATATTATGGAAAATGAATATGAAGTAATTGTAGTTCCTTCATCTATTCCCGAGTTGTCTAACCCACAAATGAAAGATGAGACTGTTCTGAAACCTCTTCCTGAACAACTGAAATATACATTCCTTTTCCATGATCACTCATATCATGTCATTATCTCTGCTTCACTTATTGAAACTGAGGAGTCCAAACTTGTTAAAGTGTTATAGGAAAAAAGAAAGGCCTTATGTTGTACACTATATGACATTCCAAGAATCAACCCCTCCCTTTTCATGCATCACATCCATCTTGAGGAATCATCCAAACTAATTAGACAACCACAAAGAATACTCAATCAACTCATCCTTGAGGTAGTTAGGGAAGAGGTCACCAAGATTCTTCAAGCTGGTATTATCTACCCAATTTCTGATAGTGAATGGGTTAGTCTAATTCAGGTTGTACCTAAGAAGGGGGGGATAACTATTGTCAAAAATAAACATGATGAGGTAGTCACAACTCGAGTGAATAATAAATGGCATGTGTGAATCGACTATCGAAAATTGAATGTCGAAACAAGAAAAGATCACTACCCTCTTCCATTACTTGATCAAATTCTAGAACGATTAGCTGAAAAGTCACACTATTGTTTTCTGGATGGATACACTAGTTACTTCGAAATCCCAATTGCACCATAGGACCATGAAAATACTACTTTAACTTTCCCTTTTTAAACATATACATATAGAAGAATTCCTTTTGGTCTTTGCAATGATCCTCCAACATTCCAGATGTGTATGATGACTATATTTTCTAAATTCGTTGAACACTGCATGGAAGTCATCGAGGATGACTTTACCATTTATGGTGAGTCATTTGAATCGTTCTTGCATTCACTCTCTCTATTACTTCAAAAGTGTGTCAAGTGTAACCTTGTGTTAAATTTTGAAAAATGCAACTTCATGGTTGAAAATGGGATTGTTCTTGGGCACATAGTTTCAAATGAGGGAATTGAAGTTGATCTTATGATAATTTAAGTGATCTAATCACTTCCTAAACCCACTTCTGTTTGATGCATCCGTTCATTCCTCAGTCATGCTAGTTTTTATCAGCGATTCATCCATAACTTCAGTAGAATTTTCCTCCCACTCACTTGATTGCTCCAAAATGATGCCACTTTCCATTTCAATGAGGTTTTCAAGAGAGCCTTCATTGAACTAAAAAATTCTCTCACATCTTCCCTGATAATCCAACCCCCATAATGGTTCTTACCCGTTCAGTTGATGTGTGATGCTTTTGACAGAGCCGTTGGGGTTGTTCTAGGTCAAGGAAAGGAAAACATTTCTCATGTCATCTATTATGCCTCAAAAACTTTGGATGAAAATCAATATCACTACATTGTGACTGAAAAAGAACTTTTAGCAGTGTTTTTTTGACTTAGATAAATTCTGGACCTATCTCTTAGGTTCCAAAATCATCATCTTCACAGACCATTCTGCTATAATGTTCTTACTCAAGAAAAGTGATTCCAAACTGAGGCTAATAAGATAGATCCTAATGCTCCAGGAGTTTGACCATGAAATCAAAGATAGACATGGAAAATAAAACCATGTGGCTGATCACTTGAGTAGAATTTCTAATTATTCTCATTCAGAAATCATCGATCCTGAATTCCCCACTGAGAACCTTTCATCTCTCACTCCAAAAATACCATGGTATTCCCCAATTGTAAATTACTTGGTTTCTGGTGTTTTTCCTGATATTTTTTCAAAAGAACAAAAAATGAAGTTGAAATGTGATTCAAAATACTATTTTTGAGAAGAAAATAAACATTGGAAAACTGGGACTAACATGGTAATAAAGAGATGTGTCGATGAAAATGAACATTCTTCCATATTAGAGTTCTGTCGCACAATGCCTTGTGGTGGCCAATTTGGACCACAAAGGACTTCCTGAAAGGTCCTAGACTCTGGATTCTTCTAGCCTTCACACTTCAAGGACTCACATGAGTTTTTTCAATTGTGTCCCACTTTCAAAATGTTTGCGACAATTTCAAAGATAAAGGAAATTCTCCAAAAGTCTTTAATTTTCTATCAGATCTTCGATGTTTGGGGTATCAATTTCATTGGACCATTTCCCCCTTCCAATGTATTATCATACATCCTTCTTTCCGTTGATTATGATTCTAGGTGGGTTGAGGCCAAACCCCCTAGAAAAGATTATTCACATACTATTAGCGAGTTCCTAAAGACACACATCTTCCACCGATTTCGAACACCTTGTGCCTTGATCAGTGACTTAAGAACCCATTTTTGTAATAAAACCATGGAATCTATTTTGAAAAAGAATGGGGTTGTACATAAAACTTCAACTGCATATCACCCCCAAAAAAATAGCATGGCTGAACATTCTAATAGGGAAGTGAAAAGAGTTCTTGAGAGAATTTTAAAACCCACTAAAAAATATTGTCCTTAAAGACATGGTGATGCACTTTGAGCTTATCGAACTGCCTATAAAACACATATAGGGATGTCTCCTTTTAGGCTAGTTTTTGGTAAAGCATGTCATCTTCCTATTGAAATCCAACATAATTCATTTTGGGATGTGAAAACTTATAATTTGGATTTTAAAATATCTTGTGAAGAAATATTGTTGTGATTGGATGAATTGGAGGAGCTTCAACTTGATTCTTATGAGAATTCCAATCTGTACAAAGAAAAGGCTAAAGCACTCCATGAAAAATACATCATGAGAAAGGTATTTCATAAAGGTGAAAAGGTAATGATTTTCAACTCTCTATTTCAACTTCACCCAGGTAAGATTAATTCTAATTGGGAAGGTCCTTTTGTTATTACTAATGTTTACCCATTTGGTGTAGTGCAAGTCCAAGACCCCTCTTCCAAAAGGAAATTCACGGTTAATGGACATTGGTTAAAGAATCACCATAAGAGAACACACAATCCTAGAACCACATCGACTTCCATCAGATCCCCAACTTCTACAGTTGACCCACCACTAGATGGAGATGAAAACCCACCAAATCCAAACCAAGGAGAACCTCTTTCCCTTTAACTCATCTTCTCTCTCTATCTCTCTTTCTTCTTCTTTCTCCCTAATTATCATTTAGTTTATTTAACACTTTACTCATCACATTTTTATTTAATATTTCTCTTTTTTTGTCGGTGTGTAATTTAAAAACCCAAAATGAAAACTAAATAACAAAAAAATGAAAAACCAAGAGTTATACTTACTCACCTTCCAGTTTTAAAATTTGTTCCAACCATTTTTAGGAGTCAAAAGACATGGTTTCATCTCAATTTTGTTTGGTTTCTTCATGAATTTGGATAAAGAATATTGTGTTAAAACCAACCAATTTTGAATGCCCAATTTTTGATTTGTAAAATGATTTTTCCAAACCATGAGGAACAAAATTATCTTTCATACCAAGTCCACCTATGGAAATATTCTTGAAATGAGTGTTCTTTCACCCCCATTTGTGAATCTTGGTTTTGTGGACCTACGAACTGAATTTCTTACTTTAGTGTGCATTAATATGATCGAGGCTTTATCCGAACCACATGAGAATTATAATAGACAAATAGCCTCCCATTAAACATACATTAATCCTCCTTTTGAAAGACCCTTTGAGCCTATAAAAACCTTTTCTTTGATATCCACATTAAAAACCCAATACCTTATCCCACCCAATATCAACAAGGATTTTCATTGAATAATTTTTTGAAATTAAAGTGTAGAGGGAATGGATTTCATTATTTGGGTGCCCTTTTATTGATTTTCAACGAGTTATCATATTCTTGAGGGAAAGAATCCATTTTTGTGTGGGGTAAAGGTTGTCCTTTAGTGGGGTTTGGGAATTTATATATTCTTATGACATATTGTTCAAATTTTATTGACAATTGTTCAAAAAATAATTAAAAAATTCAAAAAAAAATTCAAAAAAATTGGGTTGTGTCTTGGGAAGGTAAAAAATAACTATTTACCATCCTTTGATATTGTTATAACTATTACAATTAGTTTCATGAGGAAATCAATCATGGGATGGGATATTAGTGTGAGGCATGTTTCAAGTTCAACTTTTGAGAAAAAGGGGAAAAATAAAAAAAGAAAACTTGCATTATATTCTTATGTAATTGGGAGAAGTTTTGTGTTTTGTAAATATTACATCTTCTAATTACCTTCATACTTCCTTCCACTTTTGTGTCTTATTTCACATTTTCATTCCCTCATTAATATGTGTTTCCATTTCCTTTAATGTCTCATTTCAAAAAAAATGTGCATTGCTTTTTCCATGTTGGTGTTTACCTCTCTTATTCTCTCTCTTGGACATTATATTCCTACCATCCTATAGCCACAGAAAACCCCCTTAAAAAGGACCCTTGATTCTTGTGCACTTTGGATAGGGAGTGGAAGATGATAGATCTTTCAAACTCTAATATTTTTACTTTTTGTTTGTGAATGAGTGAAGCTCTATAAATTAATTTTATCATCTTGAGAGGAGTAAGTTTTGTGTGCAACCATTTTCCATTTCTAAATTTGAGCATGAAAAAAATGAATTGTTTTTGTAACATTGTTTATGTAACAAATTGTGGTGGAATTCAATATGGATGAGTGATATTGTCTAAACCACCCCGGATTAGAGAAAACAAAATTTTAATATTTGACGGTGAGTGAAAATGATTTTTGACATTTTTTATATTTGTGGCACATGAGGACATGTGAAAGACTAAGTGTGGTGGTGTTGATTTTATTAATATTTTCATGACTTATTATACACTCTCTTTACTGATTTTATATGAAATGTGCATAATTTGTGTGAAATATTAATGTTTTAATACTAAGTATAATTTTTTAGCATTTTTAGAAGTAGTCCACTTGAGTCAGTTTACTATTTTATTTATAACTCTCGTCCTATTGATCCAATTTGTGTTGTTCTTGTTTATTAGGATTCCTAATTCTATATCAAACATTTAATTATAAGGGATAAGGGGCCCATTATTCCATTTGCAGGCCCATATGGACCACACAAGAAGGCCTACAGAATCTGTGAAGAAACCGGACCAGCCATGATGATTTAATTGTTGGGCTCACTCAGGAATTACGAATTCCTTTATTATCCTATAACATTCGGGGTAAAATGTGAGGAGTCTTGCATAAAACTTTCAAGGCCCAAATACAAATACAAGGGGCTGAAATGATTAATTTAAACTCATATCTCCATTCTGGCTGAGAATTCAAATCAGTACAATATTCATGACATTTATCATGATCTAGAAATAAAATCAAGATGAGATTTTTCATTGTGAATTAGAAGATATATGTGGACAAGTTTTTTGAAGAAATAATTTTGATTTGAAGGCATATTCCTATTCCAAAATCCATTCACATTTATGACATCGAAAAAGCATGGGTAGAAATGGACAATTTAAGATTGTTTATTGAAACCGCCATAACTTTGGATCCATAAGTACAAATGCCTTAAAATTTTGATAGTAGTCTTCCAAAATTATTATCTAAAACTTTGAAAAATGATATATCTCATTATTAGGATGTATGTATGTCCAAATCGTCGAGCCATGTGGAGGGGAAGATTGGGAATGCAAATAGTCTACTTCCTTGGGCTATAAATACATCCCCCTACTCTCCTTCAAAGGGGTTGGAATTTTAGAATATAGGAGCACAAATTTTCATGACCAAAGCCTTTAAAAAGGCTTGGGAGGACCTTCCATACTCAATTTTTCATGTGATAGATCTTTCCTCCTCTCTTTTATTCCTTTTACTTTTGTGTTCTTCATTATTGTAATCTTTTAAGTCTTTTTTTGTAATTCTGTTTTAATTAAAGTTTCTTCTCCAATATCTCTTATTCTTATCCAACTTATGTAGTTTCATATTAATGTTCTTAAAATATTTTAAATACAGTTGATTCCCCCTCCCTTATTTTTCTTTCTCAATCAATCTAAATATCGTTTTTAATTATCATCATTGTTTGTGAGTGTGTGTGACACACCACTCTTTTCTTATCCATTTCTTTCTCTTATATTATTAATTTATCATCATAATCATTATAACTGTATTACTAATAATTTAAATGGATGAGTAAATCTCTCATTGGGGTGAGTTGTAATTTAGGTATGTTAAGCTAATAATATCTTTTGCTCGAGGAGTATTCTTTGAATTAACATTGTGTATGTTGGACTTAACATGTCATGGATTAATGACTTGTTTTTTTAAAGAGTGGTTTCCATGGATTACTGGAACCATAAATACACTACCATAAACATGATATGATTATGTTTAGAACCAAAAGTTAATTTAAGGCTTGGATTAAAGCCTTAACACTTGGTAATTCCAATCAATGTCAACTTGTGACATGGGTGTTAATTTAATGAAATATAAAGAAAAGATCAAGGATATCACAAGCTTAACTATCTAATGATAAACTCACCCAAATATTTATTAAATTTTTAAATTGATCAATCATTTCAATTAAGCTCTATAAAAAAACCCCTAATAAAAATACAATCAATAAAAAACAAACGACTATTAAAAAGTTTCATCACAGAGGATTCGACCCAAGTGCTGCTATACACATTAGCAGAGCATCGGAACATTGACTGGTTGATAGGAGAAAATCGGCCGCCCTTTCAAAAATATTCATTGGAAAAAATTTATAGGCAATATTTCCCTGATCATTCAAGTTTATCATATCTCCAATTGTCTCTCTATCCCATTGTATATCTTCTTCTCCTAAAAATATAATGGTTTTTCCAATCATTTAATCATGACAGACAAAAACATGTAGTTTCTCTCATTCAATCCTAAAAACTACTATTTTAGACATTTTCACCACAACATTCCAATTAGAATCAATGTCAACAAATTGAACATGCTCTACCAACAATGTGAATATAATGGGATCATTACTTACTTATTCATCTTCATATAGCATATTGTTAAGGTTCACTTATGTAAATTGGAAATGGCCAATTTTAATTCCACAAACAGGATCAATACAATCACACCTCAAAAATATATTCTTCAATGCACAACCATAAAAAATCTTCAATAATATCCCTCAAAAATCTATTATAATAACCTACATAAATATATAAACAACCAACACCATTTTTCTGCATTTCTCAGTTCACGTCAACATTGCTAATAAAAAATCAGAATATGATAGCATCTAAAGACTTGGAACAAAGAGCTATAATAAGTGGTTTATCAAGTAGTTGGTCGAGTTCATAGCTCATAGTATGAACACTTGATTTCACGCATCTTTTCAATTTGTAAATTTCACATAATTAAATGAATATAAGTTTGTAAAAATACATCTTAGTTTCATTATAAAAATAATAAATCAGCTATTTATACATATGTGACTATGTAACCACCCATGAAATGTGTTAAAATGATGTTTTTAGATTTAATGGTCAGTTTCATAGGGCCTTTTCTATTTTAATTCCGAAATATGCATCTTAAATTATAACACAATTAAATGGAAGTAATAAATTAAATATAGAAACACAAAACATAGTAGATCGACTATGTAACTAATTGTAACAATGTCATAACCGATGGAGTGTTGAAGAACATGTATCGATGATCTTGAACTCACTCTTCATTATGCATATCAAATGTTATCTCTTATCCAATTAAAGATTCTTAAATCTAGAAGGGTTCAGATAAATTTATTTCAACCTCATCAATATATGACGCATAGAAATTAGTGCACTCATCCATCAAATACCCCATGGAAAATGAAGCTTCCAAATGAGCTCTATTGCCCATATACCATTTCAAGGTATTTAAGTATACATCTATTAGATGCATCCACTTGAATTACATCGGACCACAAACAATGAATTCACCAGATATATTTATAGTTATGTGGAACATAACATCAAAATAATACAATGGAAATAGTTTCTCTATGTGAGATAGTGTAAGAAAAATATTAACCTAAAGATTTTTCAAATCACTCATGTGATGATTCCTTGAATAGAGAAATTTGAAAAAAAAAAGAAACTCCAAGAAACGACTCGACAACATGGGTAGTAAAAAAATCACAAATTGAAAGTAGGATTAACTATAGATATACCATATGATTATCATGACATTTCATCCATGTAATGTCATGGTCGTCACATTGACATGGTTAGAAATATTAGAGCAATAACCACTAGGAACCTTGATAGTATTCTAAATTGATATAAATGTTTGTTTCTCATTTTAATAATTGTGTGATATGGAGGATAATATAAATTTTTGTTTCTCTAACAAATCATGTCATGTGTGAGCATTGTACTTTGATTTTCCCTTGATGCCTAAAAATGGTGTACAACATAGTATCACACAAATTGTTTTCAATGTGCTTCAAATCCAATTTATGTCTTGAAATGTTATCTTTCCAATAAGGTAATTCAAAGAAAATGATCATTTTCTTCCAATTATGAATATGTTGTGTATTTGTAGCAAGAATAAAAGGAAATGTAGGAGTCAATAAATCTTTTAAATCATATATTGTGTGAATGTTTTATTGATCAAGTTGTGCCAGAATTTTAACCCCCAGCATTATTTTTTGTGTTCTTCCGTGCTTTTTATTCCCATAAAATGACACAATGTATTTTCTGAACCATTATAGTAGATGAAGAAATCATATGTGACCATGGTATTTTCCACATTCTATAGTGTTTGATCCACATATATTTCTTACTTTTATTAAAATAAGTGTGTATGAAATCACTTTTTGTACTCCAACACTAGATAAGTTATCATATGTTAAAAAGTTATTAATTATTCATAACAAATTGTCCTAAAGTCTAAATATTTCATTAGAATTCGAGTCAAAAGTCATTACACCATCTTCTGAAAAAAAAAATTAACTCATCAATCAAAGATTGCATATGAACATCGATTTTATCACCATATCCTCTTGGTCCATCAATAAGAGACAAAAGTAACAAAAATGGTTGTTTCATACCTAACCATGGGGGAAGGTTGTATGAAACCATCACCAATGGCTACGTACTTTGTGTCGCACCAACCATGGACCTGAATGAGTTTAAACCATCTATTGTGAAACCTATTCAAACATTACAACCATCCTCAAAAAAGGATCGGTGTATTTAGTCAAACTACTTTCTTTCCAAAGAATCTATCAAGTGAGTTAATTTATCAACCTATTTGTTTATTTTTGAATTTCAAGTCATCAATTTAGCAATTTAAACTAACATGATGAATCTCTTAAACTGTGTTTTAAGTGGAAAATAATGTATATTTTTAGCAGTATCATGTTTCCTTTATTCAAGACCCTACCAGGAAGAATCTAACTACCTTGACTATTCTCATTATCCTTCCATATAGATGCGTATAAAATAATGTATCTTTTTAGCAGCATCATGTCTCCAAATACGTGTCTTTCCACTGATTCAATGCTTCTCCATCTGTAGAAGAATGGGGATTACTCCCTCCAACATCATCATTTATGGCATTACTGTCTACAGGTTGAAACTAACGCACCATATCATAGAGCAATGTGTTCATCAAATAAACTATTCAAGATTCAACATATATATGAATAATTTATGATTGAAGGCAGTGAAAAGACTCTTATCCATGTCACCAGCTGGGAGAATTCATCTTTCATGGAGGCTTGTTCCACTGAAGGATGATCTTTTGATCTTCCTCCATAAGTTCACTAAATAATACTTTCTCATGTTCCTATTCAAGTATCTTCAACATCCACTGAATGAGTCTTTTGGTCTTGATCATATATCTTTTATCACCAATATTTTATTAGTTTCCTCAGTGAATCAAGTGCTCGAGCTATGTCTCCTTCTAATTGAAGTCCCAAACTCCATTAGATGTGTGCAAGAGATGCACACAATATCTTAATTCAACTTCATGCGTTAATTCAAAGTGATTCAAAATATTAAAACTGTAGCACATATATAGAATATTTTTCTTTATATTTTTTGTGATTTTATAAATTGTATTTCGTATATTTCCTCAAGTCAGTATGTGTTTAGTTATGCATGTATTATTGTTATTTTTGACTTGATTTTCAAGGATTTAATCAAATAATCTCCAAGAATATTTGTTCTATTTATAAGGTCGTAGAATTTCTCCTCTATGATGATAACCATGAGAGGTTATAATGATATTATTAAATATAGTTATTTAATAAGATAATGTTCTGTTATGGGACACATAGAACATGACTTTCAGGTGTGATTACTCATAATCAGATGAGGCTTCTTCACATAAAGTATGCACTTGGTAGTCTCCATGATGAGATATTATGAGAACAGACCCGCTAGTAGGAATTATGCATGTTTTGGTGCTACTGTATATTCTTATCTCTGGGTATGTGTAATGGTGATTAGACTTTAATATTATCATTGATTCATATCATAACTCGCATACTTAGATTTACTAATGAAACCTATCACACCATATGTTGGCAAGAAGTAGGGTGTGTATGGTTTGTTGTGAATGAAATGTTATTGATGGATAAGTCAAGGAAGGATTTATCCCTTCCATTTTTATGGAAGTTTATATCTCGATCCTTTGATTTGAATTGAACCGTCGCAATAAGTTTCATGTCAATGGTGTAATAATGTGTTTATTTCAGAGTCATAGAAAGACTTATAGCACATATAGGTTGGTGACATGGATGTGAAATCTTCTTGATGAGATATTGTGACAAAGGGATTATTTTACATAGTTAGCGTCATTATGTGGTTTTCATCATTAAAACATTAATTTCTTTCATTTGGGGGAATTAAACCATTTCTAGATAGAACCCTTGGAATTTAGGCAAACCCACCTAATTCCAATGATAAAAATTTAAAGATATTCACACACTAAGTGTTTCCGTTGATCTCAATTAAAAATTGTTTGAATTTAATTAATGTAATAAATATTATTTTTCATGACCAAAGGATAATTTTATTCACATGTAATTGATTTAAAATATTTATTTAGGAATAAAATATTTAATATATTTATTTTGGTGTTCAATAAATGCTAGAGGATTCCGAACGGACCAATATGGAGTTTGTTGACAAATATTAATTTAAAAGTAAGTTAAAAAATATTTTATATTGTACAAGTTAACATGTGTGTCATAATTTAATATTATTATTATTATTATTATTGGAATGTGGTTGAAGATATATTAATATATTATTTAAGGGCTGATATGAAATTAAATAATATTTCCTTCTAAACCATAGCTATATAAATAGATGGTTATGCATGTTGTGTAGAGTTAATCAAGAAATAGATAATAGTTATTCATATTTCTCTCTCCCTCTCAAGAAAGAGAAATGTAAGAAATATTCCTTCAAGATATAAGGACGAGCGATCAACATGGATGATTCAAGATAATGGAATTACTGCACTAGCATCTGGAAATCAATTTCCATTGCTCTAAAATCAAAGGAGCATGTGTGGATCGCTATTAGAGGGATTATACACATAAAAACTTATAGTGAAACAAAGATAATCCAAAAGGGTTTTCATAAGATGAACAACATCATAAAAGGATTCTAATATGAGGTAATTGTTTCTTCCAATCTTAATAAATAATTGTAAATTTAACATGAAATATCCTTTATCAGGGTTATAAGACATTTTATTTAAAATAAATTTAAAATACATCACCCACTGCTGGTTATTTCGATGTCACCAAAACCAACAAGTGGTATCAGAGTGGTAACGTTTTAAATTTATAATTTTTTTGATTGTTGATATACGCGCAATAGAGGTTAAATTTTTAATTCATATTATTCGTTCTTTAATCTAATCTGAGTTAACATGTTATCAACATATTAATCATGTTTATTTAGTGTCTCATTTTCTTAATGGTCTAAGAATGGATTATTAATTATCATAGATTCCATGAAGAAGTCTCAAGGATTCCGGATGGATTGCATGAGACTACATAGTGTGTATCCGTAGTACACATCGTGTACCCAAGTGCACCACACCTGGCCGTGTTGTGGGATACACAATAAGACAAGTAGTAAATTAAAGAGGTTAATTCAATTCACACCATGTGTTTATTAAACCAACCTAGAATGCACCATGACGGATTACACGGTGTGTAGCTGATATACACACACCATGTAATATACTCGGTTTAATGGAAAAATTCACAAAATCCATGTGGTCGTTATACATGATTATATGTGTGAGACTAATAGTTTGTAGAATTAATGATATACATTATATGTATGCAGTGTACACAACATTTAGTTCATCATTTCCCACATCTGAGATACATGTTGATTCATTCAGTGAGTCAAACAGACACATGGAATATAGAACAGAGGACGTGTAGCTAGTGTAGATGTCGTGTAGTTTCGCATCTAAAGAACATGTTGAGTCCTTCGGAGGTATGCATAGACACATGGAAAGAGTGATACACATTGTTCAGTTAGATTTCACACATCATGTAGTTCAACTGAGGAACATGCCAAAGCCCCGAGCATATAACCCAGATACAGGGAAACCAATATTCATAGCGTGTAACTCATAAATTCGTGTCATGTAGTATCACAATTAATGGAAGAATTAAATTACATTAAATTGGAAATTAAAACATTAAAATATTGTTTTATTGATTGAATCATATTGTGTTTGAAATTTTAATAATTATTTTAAAAAAAATTCCCAATTAATATATTGTAATAAATCTATAATTATTGGTTCTTCTATTTATTTTCCATGAATTCCATTAATGATGGGTATCCAAAAATGAGTTTGGATGGTCATTTATGATGAAGGTGGATTAATTAATTCAAGAACATTTATCTAAATAAAAAATAATGAATAGGAAATGAATGTTATCTAGTTACTTTCACATATATATTGCATGTGTGACCATTCATAAGCTTGAACAGGACCTGTGTATGTTTTGGATGTTTTAATTTAATTTATCACATGAGATTTCAATTATTTAATATTAAATTAAATTTTATGGACTACACATTATCTCTCCCTTAATTATTATGTTGGACCTGTGTATCCATGGTTATGTTTGTAATCACCATTAAACAATCATTTATTTCCACTCACCTATGTCTGAGTTATAAATGATGTAATAAAAAAAGTATCGTAAGGTGCATGGGGGCGATTTAAGACAAAACCATAATGATGTAATCCCAGGGGATACATAATTGGATAGGTGGAATGTTTCAACTCATACCAAGACTGACAATAAGAGTTATTCCACTAGGTCAATGATTGTTTTATTTTCCTCTTAATAAATCAACCATTAGATATTCCCATGATCTAATCATTTATTATTTATTTATTTCCATCTTATGAATTATTTATTTTATGGATGCAAGACCACTATCACATATATTAAATAATCAATGTGCCAAAATGGAATATAAATAAATGGTTTATTCCTAAATGTTTTACCAAACATGACCAATTAATTAATTAAAATCCACTTGATATTAATATGTCATGTAAAGGATAAAACAAGATAAAATTTATGCATAACAAATTATAATCCAACAAATATATATTAATTCAAACTTTACCTTAAATAACTTGATTAAGAATAAAACCAATAGAACTTAGTGTTTGAAAAACCCTTGTTGGGACACATACTTTAATATGAGGAATTATTATGAATGTTTTGGGTTGACTTAACCATTTTATATTAATAGTAGTGGCCCATGTTATACTTAGTGTAATTTGGAGGCATGTTTTTGAGGAAATAAAAGTCAAGATTTTAGGATTATGGAATCCACTCAATGGATAAATGAGTTTAATGACTGTTGTTGGATAATATTTTCCTACTTAAATACCTTCAAATAGTTTGACCATAACTTGTTGGGGTTATGCAAAGGGACATATGGATCATTTACACTAGAATTTCCGAACAACTAGACATTTCAAGTTCAATGGTGAAGGATTTTGAGACTTGATAAAATAATGGGAGATTCAATAAAAATATTAATTATTATTATTTCTCACATAATTTTTAATCAAGAAAAGTAATAATAATCTAATATTTTATAATTGTCGAAAATGTAAAGTTCATCATCCACAATATCCTTATGAACTATTTTGGAGAAAGGACATCTCCTCATTGGTAGTAACTTGCAGGAGTGGTTTAGACGCCTCTAGGTTGTACTATTCCATGAACAGAAATCTTATGTGCTTGGATTATCAATGCTTAATTCGTCTACCGAAGAAGAAGTTCATGAAGTGTTCTTTATCTATGAAAAATATTTGTACGATGATATCGGTTTTCTATGTTTGTTGTTATCATCTATATCTAGTGAACTGATGACATATCATGAAAACATGGATACTTATAACATGCTTGAGAATCTTCATGGTTTATATGGGGACTAAGCTAAGCGGGAGTGGATTGGGATCACTAAATATTTTTTTAGAGTAACCTTGAGAAAAATGGTTTTGGTGTAATGGAGGTTGTTTTTTATGGATATATGATAATTTCATCATATTCCAAGGGGTTGTTACTTTACTTTCACACCCAAAGTCTAGTTAGAAAAGCCTTGGCCACTGAAGAAAGAAGGTACCCACCGCCAAAGCATTAAAATACAAGGAAACTCCTTCTTTACCCCCTACAGAACCAGGTTTATGTGATGGACCGACATTGGGGACTATAGATGTTTCCACTCTAGTGTCCTGTGCGGACCCAGGTTCATGAAGAAGACTTGTGTCGGGACCTACAGGTGTGTCAGGAGTAGTGAGTGATATCCAAAGATGAACCAAGCTCATGGAGAAGCAACAAATCCTTCACATTGATTTGGTCTAATGACTGAGAAAGTTCCCCATAATGGATTTTATTATGGGTATCCCAAATTGACCGACAACAAGATGCAAATGGCATAATGTGAAGACAAATCTTCTTTAAGGAACTGCCATTATTGAGGAACCAAACTAAAAGAAAGAAATAAAAATAAAAGAGGACTCACTAAATGTGCAGTTCACAATCCAACAAATTTCAGATGAAGTGATCCCATTCTCTTGTAATAAAAATATGACTCTATTTCATACTTGGGTATCCTATATCATTTTCAGTTATAACCAATAGAGTTCCCTCTTCTTTGGATCACCTTATCAGTGGGAATAGAACTACAGCGAATACACAAGATGAGAAATTTAATCTTCAAGGGGATTCTATGAGACCCAATGATCATTACCCTTCCATATGTGAGAAATGTTATGATAAAGTCCATAGTTTTTTTAATGCGTTTTCTGATGAAAAAAATAGCATAGGATTAATTTTTTTTAAATATGCCACAAAGGCAGCATCAGTGATACCTCCTTCCATCCCCTACTCCGCCTTTGGATAGGTGACATGGAAAAGTAGGTGGGGGGATGCCTCCTTTGCCTCATCTCTCTATGAATGGGAAGCCCCCACCCCATTCTCCTCGCTTCATTTTTCCATCACCTCTCCTAAATCCACTTTTTCTCTCTATAAAAAATCATCTTCCTTGCAGGGGAGTTTATTGTCCAAAAGAAGGTGGTTTTTTGCAAAGCATCATTTTGAGATATCTTATTATTTAATTTAATCTTTTATTTATTTAATTGAATTATTTTTAGTTTTAAATATTTCAGTTTTTAAATAGTTTAGTTAGTTCTAAATACTTTTTTATTAGGTTGTTTAGTTAGTTATATATAGTTTGGAATAATAATTTTTATTATTAATGATTAAGGATAGGTAAAGTATATATTAAGACTTAGGATTAGGTATTGTGAAATTTTGGTAGCATAATGATTATGCAGTTATTTAGGAAATCAAATATCTGTTTGGATACAAACAAGTGGATGTGGATCTATGACAGATGTACCTATGGGTAAAACATGAAAACGCTGCATGGAGATAGACTCGAATGGGAACCGTTGCACGACAACGGGCCTAAATACACTCCTGGTTTGACACTCCCAGGGGATATGCTTAAGATGATTCATATTTTATTTATAAACAACTAAAATACCTATGAAAATAAAAATCAAATCAGTACATTTATCAATGATAAAATGATAATTATGATGTTATTGAATGAAATGGAAAAGGAAAAAAGCATTAAAGAATGAAATTTATTATTAGTAATTGAATTATTTTTAGTCATCTATTTTAAAGATTTTATTTATTAAGTAGTTTAATTAGCTATATATAGTTTACAAATAATACTTATTATTAGTAATGATTAATTATAGATTAATTAATGATAAATTATGATTAAAAATGAGTATATATGATTCGTTAATTAGAATTCACTAATGAATATAATATGATTAATGATTATAGAATAAATAATTAAATAATAACTTAGTAATGATTAAATAGAGATTAAAGAATGATTGATTAGTTAAATAATGTACTAATAAAATCAGTTTATAAAATGAAGATTATGATTATATAAAATGATATTGAGAAGAAATTGTTTTTAAATGTTAGTATTATAAAGATTATATAGTTTAGAAATAATAGTTATATTTGTTACAATATCATTGTTAATATTTGTTACACTATCGGAGTTTTTATGAATGAGACATTTTTGAAGTCGATATTCATGTTTTCCTGTGTGTACTATTATGGGGAGGTTATTCAAACTGAGCTAGGAGATTCTTATAGTAAATAACTAATAACATTGGTTAGTACAGCTGATTGTGTAACCTCAAGTAACCTTCAAGAGAAAATTTGTGGTTCCTCAATTATGGGACCCAATAAAGAGATCAATTCTATGAGCTATAGACATTTAAAATTCCCAGCAACAGTATGGAATCTAACTTGTCCATTGTTTGTTGATGCACAGTGGGTCCAAGAAATTAATTTATTTTCTCAACGGTCAGATGGTACAATTATAGAGTTATATGTTGATGTTTCTACTATAAAACAACAACATCCAGTTGTACGAAGACATCTACTTACAAGGGTGGTTGAAGACATTCTTCCC
The DNA here is from genome assembly GCA_963277665.1 of Viscum album. Lineage (NCBI taxonomy): Eukaryota > Viridiplantae > Streptophyta > Magnoliopsida > Santalales > Viscaceae > Viscum > Viscum album. Next base: position 490,317,523 of record OY728140.1, on the reverse strand, counting down.
CATGAAATTGAGCATATTCCAAATGATGTAGAAAAGGAAAACCTAGATTATCTCTTAGATATACATGTCAATATGAATTCTGATGAGGATATTCATAATAATGGATTAAATGGTGACAATAGTGCTGATGAGGAGGGACCAGTGGAATTTAGGGAGGAGGTTTCAAGAAATGCATTACTTGAATAGCAACCTCAAACTATAATAAATCATGCACCACTCTTTGAATCTTGGTCAGAAACAATGACACCTGTGCCTGAATTCGACAATAATGTTCTCACACCAGCAACTGAGTTCCCCACAGTTGTACCAGATAGGTTTAGTGAGTTGGACAAAACCTTATATGTTGGAAGTCATTTTCTAAGTAAATATGCATTAAAAGCATACTAAATAGATTTCACATTAAGAGGAACTATAGCTATATTGTTAAAAAATCATTTCATAGTAAATATGTCATACTATGTGAGAAGTATGGGGATGATTTTAGATTTTTCTTGAGGGAAATTCTGGACATTGAATTTGGAGGTTGGAGAAAATCGAGGATTTAGGTGGCTCATACTTGCATTCTGCCAAGCCTGACACGAGATCATACCTCATTGGATGTAGAATTTGTGTCATCCATTATTATTGAGATGATTAGGAAATGTCAAGATGTTCCAATAGCTGTTTTTCAAGAGTGGATACAACATACATTCAGTTATAATATTTCCTATAATAATGCATTGATAGTGAAATAGAATGAAATTATGAAGGTCAATGATGATTGGGATAACTCATATCGAGTGTTAATGTAATTTCTATCCATATTGAGGAATCATAACCAAATTTTTTCCATCATGATACAAATGAACATGTGTCTCACAATAACTAATTGGATCCATATCCTGTTCAATTTCATCGGTTGTTTTGGGAATTTCTCCCTTGTATCTCTACATTTCTTTTTAGCAAATAGTTCATTCAGATTGATGGAATATTTCTATACAGAAAATACAAGGGTATATTGTTGATTGTGGCAACCCAAGATGAAAATCGTTCACCGGTTTTTTTTAATTTTCCATTATAGATAACGAAATATATGAATCGAGGTGTTGGTTTCTGGCATGAATCAGCAACCATATCACCAACATTCAGGGTGTTTGTTTGATATCTGATATCCATTGGGAAATTAATGAGTCAATCAATGTAGAACATAATACATAGAGATACCCAAATGCATATCATCGGTTCTGCATTAGACACATTTCTAGCAATGTGCATAAAAAATTCCATAATGAACTCATGAAGAAGGCAAACACGAGGCTTGGTACACATTGTATTTGTTATTTTTTACTATTTAAATATAAAGCTAAAATAAAATTATGTAAAATATAATCTATTTTTTGTAGAATATTAGTCATGTCAATGGCGGTTTGAAGAACATTTTGAAGAAATCCTCCAGTCTAATCAAGAGGTTTATGATTATATGATGCAGATTCCAAAAGAAAAATGGACATTGGCATATGATAGGGGGAAGAGGTACATAAAAATGACCACAGACATTGTGGACTGCATCAATGGTGTCTTCAAAGGGAATCAAAAGCTACCAATAACCACCCTAGTTCAAGAGACATTATATTTATGCATGAAGTACTTTTTTGATAGACAAAAACTAGCATCAGACAGAATACAGCAGGGGATAAGGTATGGAAGACACTTTCAATGAGAGATTGAAAATAATATTGAAGAAGATTCTGGATATCATGTCTACATTTTTCGATGAGAAGAATCTATATATGAAGTTCTAGAGCATTCAGACCCCATCACAAATATCATTAGTAAAAAATGGTTGTATTACTGTAAATGAGGAAATGTCAATGTAGAAACATTCAGGACTTATGATTTCCATGCACACACACCATCGCAACATGTGCCTCTGTGAACATGTCATGCGAAGATTATGTTGATTTAGTGTACTAGATGGACACCATTGCTAATTGTTATGTAGCACCATAGACACCTATTGGGTAGTTTCATTAATTCCCAATGCCCAAAGGCTAGCCGATAGTGATACCTAACATAAATCGATTGTGTCCTCATGGGAGACCGAAGGCCAGTAGGATGCATAATGACATGGAATGGACTCAAGAAAAAGGGAAGATTTTGAGATGCACCATATGTCATACAGAAGGTCATAACCAAAAATGATTCCCTAACATTATTAGGTCGATTTCACACTCTCATCCACAGTGATGTATTGTCTTTATTGTAAAATTATCATATTGTAAATTATATGTTGTTATCTCTTCCTTTTTTCTTAGTATTATAGACCCAAAAACCCAAAAGTAGAACACTAAACCCAAAAACATCTTTCCTAAACCTTAATATCAAAATTCTAAACCCAAAACCTTAAAACCTAAAACTTAACCCAAAATTAATTAACCTAAACCATAAAACCTTAAAAAATACAAAAACCTAGATCCAAAACTCAATATATAAAACCCTAATCTCTGTATCCTAAAACCTAAAAGATGAATTGTAGATCCAAAAACATCTTCCCTTTACCTCAGTTTTTTATAACATTATGTGTTTGATATTTTAATAAACATTTATATAAAAAAATAATAGTATCATAATGATTACCATAAGTTATTCAATATATATAATTAGATAAATTCCTAAAACATCATTAGTAATTCCCATGGTTTATATTAATCCAATCCATAACTAGTTAATCTTAAAACTTCTCCAAAATATGTCTAACCAAATTCATAACAAAAAAATATAGAAATATTGTCTCTAAGATTCTAAAAATCAATATATCATTAATCCAAAAATGTATATCTTAGTGACACATACCTAATATCTGAATACCCTATTAATATTAAATCATTAATAAAAACATACATTCTTTCAAGAATTAACTTTCTCTTTATTCCTTAAATAAAATATTCGATTGTAGAATTTCTTTCATAAATCCAAAAAATTAAATAAACCCTCATGAATTACTTTTTCAAAAAATCATTATCTACTTTATTGGTAACCAATACCATTCCATAAATATCATTTTTCAATTTTCTGAAAATTAGGCACATATTTCGGGTCATCTTCCCCAAATCCCATGTTTTAAAAGAGTTTAAAACTTTTACTAAATCACATTTCTCGGCCATTGGTGCCATTCAAAATATTCTCTAAAATCCATTAATAAATAGTATTACAATTCAAACATTATACATTACATTATTCTTACCAAGTTAATTTCATTAATAAAAATCTTTCACAAAATATTTCTTGGATCAAAATACACAATAATAACAATCATTCCACTTCAGAAGTATCAATAACATATTCTTTACATTAGTGTCTTGGATTCATCTAAGATATATTCCATTGATGCTTATGGAATTAATTTGTATAGTGAGTCATCTCATTACAGTTGAAACATTACACATTGTAAAATTCATTAATTCCCATACAATCATGATCTTGGTATCCATTCTCCCCATAGTTGTAGTAAACTCCAATTCCATTAAAGCATGTATCAATGTTTTTTCTTCTACAATTATCATATATAGGGAAATTCTTAAAAAAATTACCATTATTTATATTTTTTCTCTTCATTCTTATTGTTATATTTATTTCATTCAAAACCAAAAGACTTAGATAATTATATTTCTTTTTGTAAACATAGCTTCATTAAACAATATGAATAAACATGGCATGTCTTATATTCTACAAGTCATAATATTATGTTTACTATAATGTTATATTTACATTTTACACTAACAAATCATTTAATTTCTTTATATGAATATGGATAAAATCATACTACTCACTCAACAGCATACCCATATATCCTAGGTCATGTTAGATGGTGGTGCAAATCGATCGATCAGGGTGCGTCAAGAGAACCATTTTCATCACAAGGATCCTCCACATGCCATTAGACCATACTTGTGTCGTTTTGGATTCCATGGAATTCCTATATCAAATTTCACATTTGTAGACCATCATCGGCTTGTTTCTCTCATTGAGAGGTGGATACCAGAGACACACACATTCCACCTACCTAAGTGATAGATTACCATCAACTGCCAAGATGTAGCCGTGATTCTCAGTCTTCCTATATAGGGGAGACCTGTTATTGGATCCACTCATGCATCTTGGCAAGACCTTGATTAGTGCTTGTTAGGCATTGACATTTTTTCTGACCGTAGGGATACCAATAGAGCATCCATATCTATGCCTTGGTTGGAGGGGCAGATTCCACATTTACCTGATGTTGCTGACGAGCATACTTTTATGTGTTATGTCTATGTATATATATTATAGATCATTGGAGGGACTATGTATACTGATCACTTGGGGATGCACATGAACATGATGTATCTACCCCTATTAGAGGACTTTGATTAGGTCGGAATGTATTCTTGGGGATCAGCCTACTTGGCATACATGTAAAAATCATTATACAGGTTATCCCACAGGGACCGCACAGGTCTCGGGGGATGCGTCATCCTTATTCAGATGTAGGCATGGTAGAACATCCTTATATTCTTCCCTTAGCTTGTTGGTCCACCGATCGAGATGAAGGTGTTGTAGTACGCTCCACATGGATGCTAGTATGATCATTCATTTATATTGATTTCTGATTCTACTAGGAGTTATTTACTTTAATTTATCACTATTTGTTACTATCGATGTTGTATTTTATAGGTGGTGTCGTCGACACAATTTCGATGTGGTTTCGAGATACCATTTGGGCATATATTGGCTCAAGTTGGATTGTCTCTTACCTAACCAAGTATGTATATACAATATATAACTGTCTAACAAGTTCAATAATAGCATCAATTTTTGTTTTTAGTTAGGATCTTTTTTGAAAAAGTCACATGTTATTTTAGATTTCATGGCTTCCATGCTAGAGTATTATGGACCAATTTTCAGCATACTAATATTTTGTTCTTGAGGATTATATGGATGTATTTCCCCTCATTCACTTACATATTATTGAGTGAGAGCATCCTGAAAGAGTTATGTTCCATTTCTTTTGTGATCAGCTGATTCCACTGTTGTCGAGATAGAGAGAGTAGCTTCATTTGATGAAGCTGATAGGGATTCAGGATGAAGACTCAGACCGAGTACATGACCTCTTTTTCAACTGCTAGTGTAGACGTTCAGATTTTCATATTCAGGGTATACCTATGAATCGATTCTTTCTTTAGGAGTAGGTTGAGTATGAGCCATAGTATAGACTGAAGTCTATACCGTATCTTACCTGGCATGGCAGAGAGATGAAGAGGATGGAAAGTCAATAAATTTCCATTAGTTTTTTTATTGAACTATTTTCTAATTAATTTTCATTCGCTTTATATTTATGTTGCACAGAGTATCTTGTTCTCATTAGTGATGAAGAGGAGGGGTGTCTTTAGCCGGGCAGCCATCCATGCTGTAGTGCTAGAGGTGAGGGATTCTTTTTGTGCTTTTTCTCAGAGCATCTTCAAGCATTCATCCCAGACAGAGGAGCTTCCGCCCCTAGAGTAACATCCTACAGCAGTTGTTGGTGCTGAGGATCCATGACCACGGTGACTTAGATAGTGTCGTTCTGCACATTAGGCCTCACTTGTTCCATAGGCAGAGGTCGTCCCTCTAGTAGTCTAGACTCAGCCGATTCAGGATGTACCTTAGGTGGTATGGGATTTGTCTTTCTTGAAATTATATCTACAGTTCTCTCTATCTTGGGGTCCATATCCATCATAGCATTGGGGTCCATGTCCATTATAGCCTTGGGTTCTAAATCCATCACATCCTTGAGGTCCAGATCCATCGTAGTCTTGGGGTAATGCTCCATCGCAGGCTTGGTTCCCCACTATGATGATGGAAGGTCCTTATACCACCTGAGTGGGAGAAGGATCAGGAGGGAAGTACTTGATGAAGTTTATTTCTCTTCCTACTAACACACAGATGGAGGATGCAACAGTCAGCATTCCAGTGCCCGAGGATCATCCCTCTCCAAGTCATCAGACTCCACTATGAACTCGATGCGGACGTCCTATTCGTAGACCACCGTGTGGGATAGAATCTCCTCATCATAGATATAAAAATTTATTTCACATGTTAATTTATATTTTTTATGTCTACTAAAATGAAAATACTATTATTACTATCATCCCTTCTTATATTTTTATCTAGTATTTCAGTTTTCATTTATATTTTAGGCACAATTTATATTTTACATCTTTCAAGTTGACTACTTGAAACATAAGAATAATTATTAAATTTCAAGAAGATAACTTTAAAAGATTATAAAATATATAGTATAAAAACAATGTAAATCAAATTTAAAAGATATCCTAAAAATATAAAAAATTCTTGAAAATAATGAGTTTCATAAATAAAATAAATAAATTAAAATGAAAGGAATGTAAGAAAATTAACTCGGAAGTGATAGCGAAAAGAATGAATGTTGAGGAGGATCCTAAGACACCAACATGAATTTTAAATCCTATAAAATATAAACTAAAAGACCCATATAAATAAAAAAATTAAAAATAAACTACTTATTGTATGTTTAATCAATGTTTAAAATGTCATTCATATCGATCTTATAGTTTATATTTTATAGGCTAGGAAAGTCACATACTTGAATCATTTTTAAGTTTCAATTAGGTGGATTAGAAATATAATAAATTATTTTTCACCAAAATTTTTAAAAAAATCTTTTTATTTTCTACTACTTGTTAAATTTTTAATCAATGTTTAAAATTTCATTCATATCGGTCTTATAGTTTATATTTTATTGGCTAGAAAAGTCGCATACTTGAAATATTTTTAAGTTTCAAGTAGTTGGATTAAAAAGCTTATAAATTTTTTTTCACCAACATTTTTTAAGAATTTTTTTTTACTACTTCTTATATGTTTGATCAATATTTAAAATGCCATTCATATCAGTCTTATAGTTTTTATTTTATAGGCTAGTAAAGTTACGTACATGAAACATTTATAAGTTGTATGTATGTTGATGATAAAGATTATATATTACTTTTCATCAACATTTTTGAGAAATTATTTTTATTTTTGACTACTTGTTATATTTTAAATAAATTTTTTAAATTTTATTCATATCGGTCTTATATTTTATATTTTATAGGCTAGAAAAGTCACATGCCTGAAAAAAAAAATTATGTTTCAAGTAGGTGGATTAGAAATCTTAAAAATTATTTTTCACCAACATTCTAAAATAAATTATATTTATTTTCAACAACTTGTTATATATTTAAACAATTTTTAAAATTTCATTCATATCAGTCTTATAGTTTATATTTTATAGGCTAGTAAATTCATGTACTTGAAATATTTTTAAGTTTCATGTAGGTGGATTAGAAAGATTATAAATTATGTTTCCCCAAAAAAAATTAAGAATTTTTATTTTTATTTTTGACTACTTGTAATATGTTTAATCAATGTTTAAAATTTAATTCATATCAATCTTATAGTTTATATTTTATCAGCTAGCAAAGCCATGTACTTGAAACATTTTTAAGTTTCAACTATGTGGATTAGAAATCTTATAAATTATTTTTCATCAACATTTTTTACGAAATTCGTTTTATTTTTGACTACTTGTAAAATTTTTAATCAATTTTTAAAATTTCATTCACATTGGTCTTATAGTTTATATTTTATAGGTTATCAAATTCATGTACATGAATAAAAGATAAATTATGTTGAAACATTTTGTTATATATATATATACCCATAACCAAATAATAATAAATCAATAAAATTTTATATATATAAAAAAATATTGTTTTTAAGGAAAAGGCATCATCGCCGATGTCTCCTTTGAGGTGTATTTTAAAAATATTAAACCTATGATGTTTTAAAAAAATCAGAAAACGTATTTAAAAAATCAACTAAGTACTAAATTAAGCCGAGGTAGTATCAGTGGGAACACATCGGTCCTCTTCATCTTCACCAAGAATAATATTCATGAATATCTCCATCTGATTGCACCTCAGTACAGAGTTGGTAAAATTTAGATATAGGGATATCATTTTGAAGTAAATATTAGGAGTAAATAGAATCCCAAAAAATAGATTGTGGTCCTGAACCAATTGTCCTTAAAAAAGGGGATGTATCCCTGATTGATCACCCATGTGATGTTACAAAGTATACAGCTGAGTGGTTCCTTGAAATCCCTTTATAATGCAGAGGGGTGGCTTTTCATGATGAATGGAATCAAAATATGATCCATATTTCTACCCAGAGTACTTAGACAATAAGGACTCACTATAAATTACATCCCAAGTCAACTTCACCTTCATTTCTTGCATGGAATATTGAAGTATTCAAAAACTAAAACCTCCCCCATCTACTATTTTATCTATTCTATCCCAATTTTCCTAGGGAAAATGACCATACAAATAAGCATCCAAAAGGAATTTGGTGAAGGTTCCTTCAATATTATTTAGAAATGTTTTTTGGAACTTTAATATCCACCAGGATATGGGCAGGATGGACAAGACAACAGAGTTCAGGAGAACCATCCTCCAACCAAAAGAGAGGAACTGATTCTTCTAATTAAGAATATGGCCTCATATATTATTAGTGAGTCTATCAAAATGGCATTCAATGTTTCAATAAACTGAACATGGCTTCTGATAATTTTCCAGAAACATACATGCTATTCTGGATTGTTTTTACCTTCGAACCACTCCACTTATCATAAGTATCTAGAATATATCTAAGATCCATGATATAAAATATCTTCCGATTGAGAAAAAACTAGCATTTCATCCACAAATATGAGATGATATATACCAGAAGTTCTAAAGTGACCACTAAAAGGGCTAACTATATTTTCATTCATAGTTTTATTTAGGTATTTGCTAATGAAATCTTGAGAAATGGCTAAGATGGTTTGAGAAAGCTAATATACATATCTTAAACCCCTTTGGATTTAATGAAACCAAATATGTTCCCCATAAGAGTCACAAAAAACCAATGTGAAGTGAAATACTGAAAAAAAAGATCCCAAAACCATTAAGATAATCTAAATATCTGCATTACCTTTAGAATGTAATTCAATTATATTTTGTCATATAACTTCTCAATATCCACTTTAAGCATGATATTATTATTAATTAATTTTCCTAAATGACATCTTTTAAATCCTTTGTTTTGACGAATCACAATACTATATATTATCTTAATATTTACTTGAAGCATTTTTTAAGTGTGGGCATATTTTATCTTTTAATTTAATAACATTTAGAATAATTTATTTTGAACCTTGTATATTCTGAAACATAGTGAAGCCACCTGAACCAATGTGCACATGAAAAAATATGTTAAATAATATGAATTTTTTATAAAGACAGTTTCATCCTAGAGAACTCTGAGATTCAATTTCAAGAATGTTACACTCAATTCCTATAAATAAAAAACCAAGGAATCAAGTACTAGATGATATATGGATACTAAGAGTGCTGATTAACGAACTTTTGAGAACTATTAACTACCTCAGTTATTGTTAGCTTCCATTAGTTTTAGGTTTCACTATGATCTATGTGATTCTTAATCTATGAGGTTTGATTGTAAGAGTACTTAGTTCTAGGTTGTAATCATTTATCTTATGATCCTATTTGATCAAACAAGTTCTGAGGATAGAAACTTGTGATTATAATATTTAATTATCAAAGAATTCCTAGGGTAAGGACTTACTTCCCACCTTTGTCGAAGAAGATATGTGGATAATATTTTGATCTTCTGATATCTTCTAATTGAAGAATTTTTCAAAAAGACAACTTCTTCTATAGATATTTTGTTTAAAGAAGTTCAGGGATAGGATTTTTTACAGAATCAGTCTAAGAAGACATCTGGTATCTAGTAAGAGCATGTACATCTGATCATCTAATCGAAGAGGTGTCAGTTTTGAAACCACTATACCATTGGCTCTGGGTCTAATCCTCCTGTCTCTTTTGATCAAAAGTGAAGAGTTATTGGGATACGAAATATTTTATCCATTACAAACCTTACTATCGAGGTCTTCATCATCTATTGAGCCAGGGAGATAGAACCATGTATGGATTAGCCTTTAACAAAACGGTTTTGTTCCTACAAAGTAAATTCTAAAATAAGAAGAGATGATCTGTCATTAATGATCCTAGTGAATTCCATGTAAGTAAAGTAACATGTACTGATTCACCATAACTTTTAGAAGGAGTGAGGAATACTCACCTTTGGAATTAGAATAGTATAACTGGAAAAAGTACCCTTGGGTAGGGATCTACCCCTAAAAAGGGATCTTTGTAGAGAAAACATACCACACATTCTTCTATGTCAGTATATAAAAAGAACCCGATAGACCTTCTGGGCCAGGGGCACTATCATGATTCTAGTTATGAATCAATTTCCAGATGTCCTCCTCATCACCAATGACCACTAGGAGCTCATTGGTATAAAATATTACATGTCTAAATGTTATGTTTAAATAATTATTTTTTGGCCACTACTAGAATTTCAGCCTTTTGCGATGGGTTATTTGCGATAGGGTCCCGTCGCAAATAGCCTGTTGCACAAAACAGCATCACGACAAGTATTTTTTGCGATGAGCTCGTCACAAAAAATACTTCTTGCGATGAGAAGTGGGCTCATCACAAATAGATTTCTGATTAAATACATTATATATACAAAAACCTTTCGTGATGGGCCTGTCGCAAAACATTTTTGGGACGGGACACCGGCCCATTGCAAATAGCTTATATGTTATAAACCAATTGAAACGGGCCCGTTGCAACAATGTTATTACATCGGTAAATCAACCCGTTGGAAAAAAAATTTAAAATATATATATAATCTATTTGCGATGGGGCCCCAACGCAAAAGGCCCCATCGTAAATACCTAATAAAATAAAATAAAATTATTAATATTTTTAAAATAATAAAAATATTTAAAATTATTAAAATTATCAATATTAGAAAATACTTAATAAAATAAAAATAATACTAAAATTATGATTAATGAAAAAAATAATATTAATATTATTAAAATAATAAAAAAATCAAAAATATTACAATTCACAATATTCAAAAAAAAAATTAAAAAATCATAATATATTATTATTATTAGTAGTAAAATAAAAAACATCAAAAAATATAATACTAATAACAAATAATAAAATATTAAAATATTAAAATGTATAAAAAAATTGCAATATTCACACCAATATAAAAGACAAAAACTGTAAATAGTTCATATTACAACAAATGTTTAATTCAAATGTTTTTAACATAACCAAAAAATCACTAGGGAGGATAGTCTTCTAGAGGACTTGGAGGAGCTGGGGGAGATGGTGGAGGAAACCCCATCCCTAAACTACAATTCAGATGATGCATGTACTCCATCTGATCGTGATGCTGTTGCTGCCATCAACGCATGTCCTCCTCGTGTTGTCGCTACTGCTGATGCTACCATCGACGCATGTCCTCCTGGTGATGCTGCTGCTCCTGCCATCGATGCATGTCCTCCTCCTGCTAGTGCTACTGTTGATGCTGCTGACGCATCTCTTCCTACTACTTCTGCACACTCTATAAGCTCAGTTTAAGCTCACAACTGCTCCTGATGCTGTGAGCCAGAAGATGATGACTCTCCATGATCTCCTCTCGAGCTGGACACCGACATCGCAATAGTACCATAATAAGTCCCAGGAGTTAATTGAGAGTTGATACCAACTTCTCGGCCCTTCTCAAAGCCATAATCGATCGCCTGCATCCATTCCGCCTCATCGAAATGGTGGGCACTAGTCTGATCAGTCGTCTCAGCCTGACTCTCAGCCCATGTATGAGAGGTCGAGGCCTCATATGAATCCTTCAGTTTCAATTTGAAATTAAAATAGTGAAAATATTATATGCAGTTAATTTTCAAACTGAAAGAGAAATAAGACTGACCACAATCTGATGCTGGTGATCACCTCTAATCTCTCCAGTGGTAGGATCATTGTACATCCTCTAATAAATGTCATACTTCGTAATATCGAGATAATCGACTTCCTATATGAATATAAAATAAACTGTTTATATGTAATGTTATATAAAATATTTAAAAATGTATTTACCAAATGCTCTCTATGCGTACTGAATGTACGGATACCAGCTCGATGTGTCACCTCATGTCTCCCCCAGTTCTGCCGACCCAATGAAGATATCCTTTGAAATCCACCACTCAACTAGTGTGAACATAATCCATCCCAAATGCGAGATGAAATGTAATCTGGTCAGTGAGCTCTACATGACTCATCAAATATTATTGCTCCTGTTTTCTTAATGGTTGTCTTTCTCAAATTTTGAAAAAACTAACGGAAAAACTCATGCATAGACACCTCTCATGCCTCATGGATAACATCAGGCATGCTATAATCAATGTGATACCAAAACACCAACAAATAATTTATAATATCAAGTTATTAATGAAATAAATTTATAAATAAATATTATTTATTTACATACCAGCCAATGATTGAACATTCCAAGCCGCACATCAATGGGAATCTGTTCCCATGTGATCCGTGGCTGAGAAAAATAATTCTGTAAGATTGAAATCTCCTGTCCAACAACTACATGTGCAAAACTGTGAAAAAAGAGAAGATAATCAATCAACTAGTATATAAATAAATTAATTAAAGCTAACTAAAATACACAGGTTATCATTCCTCTGTGTGCATGGATCGAAACCAAGATGTGGACGTCGCTTGGGGATAGGGTTAGGAATCATAAGTCATGCAAGACCGCACCCCCTCCGCGTACCCCCTAAACCGCCAGTAGCCTGGGGGCCATATGATCCCAAATCATCTGCATCCAAAGGTAGCTCAGCCTCCTCCAACTCATAAAGTAGATTAGGGTCCATCTGAAACACAAAATGATTGTCATTAGTAGATAGTTTAAAATAACTATTACATATAGATTTAAACTAGTTATGATTATAACCAGCATTTAATTGTGTCAATGTTCACTTTCATCATCATCTTCATATCTAATGATGTCAATGTCTTCATATTCATCATCGGCGTCATCAATATCCATATGAGTTTTAGTTTCATCATCTCTTTCCATTTGAAATTCATTTGTAACATCATTAACATCATCTTCACCATTAACCCTTAATTATACTGTGTCATCATCAATATTAATGTCTCTTTGTGAAAAGGATGGATTTTCAGTAGTCTCTTGAAAAATTTCAAATCCTTGTACTTCATCGAAACCACATTTATTTTAAGTAAATTGATTTTCCTGAGATTTCATTTTTATTATGCTCCACCAATCACTCAGGTCTCTTAAATTAGCATAGTACATTACATAATATATTTGATGTGCCTGTTGAGCCAGTAAAAATGGCTCATTTACTGCAGGATGATTTTTATATTAAATAATGATGATCCCATGAATTTTGATGAACATGCAATCCTCTCTCAGTATCTAACCACCGACATTTAAACATTGTTATATAATTTTTCCCAAGATAACACAGTTCAATAGTTCATCCAGAATGCCATAAAATTCAACTTCAGTTTCTCTATGATGCGATCCTTTCAAGAAAACTACACTGTTTATTGTTTTTTTATTTTCCATATTCATGTGTATGAAATTGAAAACCATTCACCACACATGCATTGTAAGATTTAAACATTTTGGATGGTGGGTTACTCAATATACACAATCGCTTATCAATTTTATTAGTATGTTGAGACACCTACATTTTTTTAAAAAAAATTATCAATATAATAAATAATAAACTGAATTAATATGTTAATCCATCAATAATTTATGTTACCAGTTTTTGAAACCATTTGGAAAAAAAATTTCTCGGCGTTCTTCAAGAGAAGATACTATAATTTGTGGAAGTTTTTTCTTTATATAGTTATCATATAAAATACAAATAAAATATGTTTACTTAAGGTAACATAAATTATAGAATAATTTATAGAAGCACTCATAGTAAAAATGATTTCATTTCTTCACAGTTGAGCAGAACATATGTATGAGGTCTGTGATGTTCATCATCTGAAAGCCATTGTTCATGAACTCCACCGAAGCCAAGATCTGGCTTATTAAAAACTGATAAATGATTGTCCATTTCATCATCAACATTCCCCTCGTTCTATCCCATGCAGTTTTGTTTTGAGGGATATTCAGATTCAAAATAATGAGAGTTAAAAAAAGAAATTTCCTCTTGCAAATAAGCTCCAGCAATTGAGCCTTCTACTGACTCTTTGTTACATACTTTTTTCTTCAATTTCTACATGCATCTAATGAATGAGTAAATCCATCGAAACTGTATCGGACCTCCACATTTAGCTTCATGTGGAAATGTAATATCATATGTTCCATTGAGTCGAAGAAAGCCAACGGGAAGATTTTTTTCAGTTTACATATAATGACAACAACATATTCTTCCATTTTACTTAGTGCATCATAATATTTTGTCACCACACAAATATCTTGAAAAAAATATGATATTTCTATTATTGAATCCCAAATCATTGAATTCAACAAACCTCTGAATCCAATTGGCATAAGTCTTTCAATTATAACATGACAATCATGACTTTTTAATCCAGTAATATGTCCATTATTAACACATCTTCCCAAATTGGAAGCATAGACATTTGGAATTATAAAATCTACAATCTACTAACAAAATAATATGTGACTCTCTTTGAACAGTGTATAAGCTTCTTTTGGCTTCATTAACCTCAGTGATATGACATTCTGAAACAGTTCAGGTTCCGGTCATCTGCAAATTTGGGCAAAATCTAGTTGTGTCGTTACATTATCTTTGGTCTTACCGGGTGTATCCACAAATGTATGAAATAAATTATCAAAACAATTCTTCTCAATATGCATGACATCCAACATGTGGTGGACCAAAAATTCAGACCAATATGAAAGATCCCAAAAAATGATCCGTTTTATCAAATTATTCTCTTTCCCAAAGCGATAAATTTTCTATTGGTTTACTGTTGGTCCAAATTTGATGAGAGGTAATGAAAATATAACTGATTTTAACTCTGTACCTATGATCATTTTTGGAGGTTCATCCCTTTTAATTGTGCCTTGTTTTAAATGAGATTTTTTTCACTGAAAAGGATGAGTGGTTGGAAGAAATCTATGATGACAGACAAAATAGCAAGGATTTTTTACATTGACAAGCATAAAGGCTTTGTTGTCTTTTATACAGTAAGGACATGATTTCGGACCATGTTTACTCCAGCCAGATAACATGCCATATGTCGGGAAGTCACTAATCATCCTCATAAATGCATCTTTTAATATGAAATTTTGTTTCGCAGCTACATCATATGTACTAACACCATTACTCCACCATGAATTTAACTAATCAATCAAGCATTTCAAATAAAAATCAATATTCTTTTTCGGATGTCTTAGTATTAATAAGGTAAAAAAGATATAGGGATCCTTCATCAACATCCATGGAGGTAAATTGTACGGAGTTATAAAGACAGACCAACATGAATACGGACTACCATAAGAACCAAATGGATAGAAACCGTCAGTAGAAAGACCCAATCACACATTTCGGGCTTCTAAAGAAAAATACGGATGCAATCGGTCAAAATGTTTCCATGAATAACCATTAGATGGATTATTTAAGATTTTATTAGTTGAAATATTGGTTTTGTGCCATGACATCATTGACACTGTGTTCTGAGACATAAAAAAATGCTAAAACATGAGTGTAAAGGGGAAATATCTCAACTGTTTCACAGGAATTGATCTAGACTTACCCAGTTAAGCTTCTTTAAACCTCGATTTTCCACATGTGGGACAGCTATCCAAGGACTCATTTTCACCAGAATATAAGATTCAATCATTTTCTTATGCATGAATCTTTCGATAACTATGGCTCAGATTATGAACCCGCCTCTTGCTCTCATAGTAATTTGTAGGAAACACATTTCCTTTAGGTAACGGTGTTTTAACCAAAGAAAATATTTGATCCAAATAGTTGTTTGACATTGCATTATCTGATTTAATATCCATACATTTTTTAGCCGCATCAAATTTTGTTATCTTACAACCAGGATATAATGAATCTTCATTAGACCTCAACAACTCATAAAATTCAGATGGTGCCAACTCAGGAGTTAAATCAATAGCATCCTGAGTTTCAATTTGTTGAACAGATGGACCTGCAACATCATCTACTAAATTTTGAAACCACGATGGATCTAGAATCCAGTTATTAGTATATTATCTAAAATTGTGTTCATTGTGTTGATACCAAAAAAACACAATTTGGTTGAAAACCAAACCGCAAGAGATGTCCCCCAACCTTTTCAAATGTATCAAACGTTCTCAGAGCACATTTTTTAAAAGGAAACTTAATTGTGCCTTCTGAAACAAACTCTGGTTTTAATCATGTAAATGATAAGAAATCTTCAACACCTTCAATGTATATAGGATTTAAACCAAAAATGTTTGTATTTTTGTGCTGATTCATCCAAGCGCGGTCATTAAATAATGACTGTTGTCGACTTCCTTGTTCCATATTTTTCTACAAAATAAAAAATCATAATTGTTTTTGAATAATTTGAAATTACAAAAACACAATCCAAAAAAAAAGAATATAAATAATTACAACTACTTCTTAATAATTACCATTAATTACGGGTGACACAATTTCCAGTGTATTGATGGCTACTCTTTTGTCAGGAGGCTCATTTACTTGCAACTTTCTCACACTAAAATCACAATGAAGAATCTCCTCAGAGGAATGCTTATTCATTCTCGTGCATACGAGAATGCATAAGTATACCTCTGAGCAGATTCTACTTTTTGATTTTAGTCTGAGAAAAATTTCAGGTAAATGAGTCGTTAAACAAAAGTGCCCCTTTTTGTTGTTGAATCATTTCCTTGCAACTATCACCGCCCGAAAAAATTCTGAAAAAAGTGGTCCTACAAATGTATATTCAAACTTGTGCATGTGATATTAGATATGCATACGTAAAATCATACTTTTCATAATGTTTTGAGTCTGTGAGAGTTATAAGGAGAAGAGTCATCCAGCAAAAGGAGTGTCGTCAATCCACTAAATTTTTTTCCAAGTTATTACAATTTATTATAATTTATTACAATTTATTTTATTTCTAATTATTGCTAATTATTGCTAATTATTGCTAATTATTTCCAATTACTACTAATTACTGCCGTTTATTGCTAATTATTTCTAATTATTGGTAATTATTACTAATTATTCCAACTTATTCTAACTTATTACAATTTATTACCAATTATTACTAATTATTACTAATTATTACTAATAATTACTAATTATTACTAATTATTACTAATTATTACAAATTATTAATAATTATTAATATTTATTACTAATTATTAGTATTTATTATTATTTATTACTATTTATTACTATTTATTAGTATTTATTACTATTTATTAGTATTTATTACTATTTATTACTATTTATTACTATTTATTACTATTTATTACTATTTATTACTATTTATTACTATTTATTACGGTTTATTACTACTTATTACTATTTATTATTATTTATTTCTAATTATTACTAATTATTACTAATCATTACTAATTATTATTAATTATTAGTATTTATTAGTATTTATTAGTATTTATTAGTATTTATTACTATTTATTACTATTTATTACTATTTATTAGAATTTATTAGTATTTATTACTAATTATTACTAATTATTACAAATTATTACTAATTATTACTAATTATTACAATTTATTAGTATTTATTAGTATTTATTTGTATGTATTTGGATTTATTACTAATTATTAGTATTTAGTACTAATTATTACTAATTATTACTAATTATTACCATTTATTACTATTTTTTACTATTTTTTAGTATTTATTAGTATTTATTAGAATTTATTACTATTTATTACTATTTATTTCTATTTATTAGTATTTATTTCTATTTATTACTATTTATTACTATTTATTACTATTTATTACTTATTAGTATCTATTACTATCTATTACTATCTATTACTATCTATTAAAATCTATTACTATCTATTCCGATCTATTACTATCTACTACCATCTATTCATATCTATTACTATCTATTATTAATTATAACTAATTATTTCTAATTGTTTCTAATTGTTGCTAATTATTTCTAATTATTGCTAATTATTTCTAATTATTTCTAATTATTACTAATTATTACTAATTATTACTAATTATTGCTAATTATTACTATTTATTACTATTTATTACTATTTATTAGTATTTATTAGTATTTATTAGTATTTATTAGTATTTATTGGTATTTATTACTATTTATTACTATTTATTGTTATTTATTAGTATTTATTACTATTTATTACTATTTATTACTATTTATTACTATTTATTACTATTTATTAGTATTTATTTCTATTTATTTGTATTTATTTCTATTTATTACTATTTATTACTATTTATTACTATTTATTACTATTTATTAGTATTTATTAGTATTTATTAATATTTATTAGTATTTATTAGTATTTATTGCTATTTGTTAGTATTTATTACTATTTATTAGTATTTATTAGTATTTATTACTATTTGTAATTATTTATTTTTATTTATTTCTATTTATTACTATTTATTACTATTTATCAGTATTTATTAGTATTTATTATTATTTATTAGTATTTATTAGTAATTATTACAAATTATTACTATTTATTACTAATAATTACTATTTATTAGTGTTTATTATTATTTATTATATTTATTACTATTTATTATATTTATTACTATTTATTAGTATTTATTACTATTTATTATTATTTATTACTATTTATTACTATTTATTACTATTTATTAGTATTTTTTACTAATTATAAGTATTTATTACTAATTATTAGTATTTATTACTAATTATTACTATTTATTGCTATTTATTACTATTTATTAGTATTTATAATTATTTATTACTATTTATTACTATTTATTACTATTTATTAGTAATTATTACTAATTAATACTATTTATTACTAATTGTTAATATTTATTAATATTTTTTTCTAATTATTACTATTTATTTCTAATTATTACTAATTAGTGTTAATTGCTATTAATTACTGCAAAATACAGCTACTAATTACTAATTGTCGCTAATTATTTATATACATTACTAATAAACTTTTATAATTATTAATTATAACTAATTACTAAGAATTGGTACTAATAATTTGATTTTATTATTACAAATAAATACTGATTGCAAAACAATTTAAAAGTAACATAATTACAACTAATCAACAATAATTAAAATTAATATAAAGAAAAGAAATAAATGTGAAATTAAATAAAACATAAATAACTTTAAACTTGATCTTTTATAATTGTAGGAGGTTTCACAACTTCTTCGTAAAAAAAACTAACTCTAAAAAATTTTCACTCTAAAATTTGAGTTTGTAGAAGCAGAGGAATAAGATATTCAGGCGGAGAGAAGGAAAAACAGAGGATGTATATATACAGGTTAGATTAGTTGCGATTGGACTATTAGCGACGAGATTGTCGTCGCTAATAGTACTTTTGGCGACGGGACCTATCACAAATACATTCGGCTGCATTAATTACGGTCGGTTGTTAAAAGCTTATTTGTGATGGACCCCGTCGCAAAAAGTGACATGCCGACAAACTTTTCGCGATGGGACAACATCCCATCACAAATAGTTTTTTACCGCTGTCAGTTATTTGCGATGGGTCCCATCACAAATACCCTTAGGGGGTCAAACTAGTTGCGACGTGAGATCCCCCCGTCGCAACTATGTCTTACCGCCTCCCGACATTTGTGACGAGCGAGGTCAACCTGTCGCAAATAACATTTTGTGCGGTTTGGGGTGCAAATCGCGCCAATCTACGCGTAAGTTTGTGCGAAGGAGCGGCTATTCTCGTCGAAAACAATGGGTTATTTGCAACGGGATGGTTACCCCGTCGCAGATAACCTCTTCGACAGACTATTTGCGACGGGATTTATTCTCGTCACAAATAAAGGTTTTTCCCGTAACGGGCTATCAAAAACAATGGTTTATTAGTAAATTGTTCTGCAAATATCTCAATCTAAATATTTATAAAAATAAATTTATGTTAGAATGAATATCATTGCGTCTTCTTCCAAATTTCATGGACCTGAAAAATAAAAAAATAGTTATATTAATTAATTTTCTCCTTTGAATATGTATGTTTTTTGTCAATGAAAAATGTTATAATAGAGATTTGAAATATTTTATTCACTGAAAATATGTTTCATAAAATAATTATTTTGACATAAAATATTTGAAATCATAAAATTTGTAAATATATGGTAAAATTAACCATATTCTTATAAACATAATGTTATGAAATATTTTGTTTAATTTTGAACTCAACTGTAGACATATTTATGAAAAAAATTTGTATATGATAATTTTTGTTATTATAGATGGGTTAATTCATCATATTTGTGAAAATATAATATTTCACTTTATTTTGTTTAATTATGAACGCACATATAGTCGGAAAAATTATACAAATTTTTATAATATAATATAATTTTTTATTTTATATGATTATTTAATCATTTTTGGTTATATATAATTTTATGATAATTTTAGTTTTCCAAACATATTATAAAAAAATGTTTCAAATTTTGATTAATTTGAATAAAGTAGAAACATGGTAGTTAATTTCGGATTGTGGGGTGATGTAGCGGAGTCTTATAGTGATATAGCATAAGTGTGGATTGTGTTGCG
Source organism: Viscum album (assembly GCA_963277665.1). Lineage (NCBI taxonomy): Eukaryota > Viridiplantae > Streptophyta > Magnoliopsida > Santalales > Viscaceae > Viscum > Viscum album. The sequence goes on along the minus strand of OY728140.1, from coordinate 490,296,744 downwards.
CACACTTTTTTATCCAATTGCGGACCAATTGATATAATTTAAATTATATAATTCTACACAAACACACACACACACACATATATATATATATATATATGTTGAAAATTTAAAATATGATAAATAAAATATAAAACATAATAGAATTAACAAAATAAAAAAATTTAAAAAGGGTTGTTGAATAATTTTTTTTAACAAACATTAAATAAAATACAAAAGAAAAATAAAAAAGGAGGGATATTTGTGCACCCAACACAGGGCACAACAAAACAAAATAAAAATAGAAAATAAAATAGGGAAAATGAAAGGAGTCAGAGGGAAGGGGTCAGTGGAAGCCTATCTGTGAGGCGGTCGACCAGCCTGGTTGACTCGGGGGGGGGGGGGGGTCATGGCTTAGGCGAACAAACCGGATGTGGTGGTGGTGTGATCATGTTATGCACAAGATCCAGCCACCAGAAGCGGTGGTTCGATGCTCCACATTGCGTCTACCAGATCATTGTCAAGACGCCACGATTTCACAACTAAGTAAAAACTGTTTATAATTTATTTTATTTTTAAACAAAATAATGGTATATAATGGTTGTATATTTTATCACTGTTATTTTTATTTAAATTATGTAATCCATTAATGTGTTTTAAAAGTCATTATATCTGGTTATTAATATATTTAAAATGTGTATCATGCTCTCATATTAATATGTTTATTATATATATGTAATAATTTTATAGTTTTTTTAAAATATTGTTTATATATATCAATTATTTGTTTTCTATTAAATAAAATATGAATAAGAGCTAGATTGATATGTCAAATAGATTTTTTACTAAATATTATTGGTGATTAAGAAATTTATTGATTTCACCATCTGATTTCAATGCGATTTGATTAGTTGTCCAAGCAGAAAATGCATAAATAGATATATCTTAAAATGATATACTATTAGGGAACATCGGTTTTTGAACAGGTTTTTAAAAAACTATAATACATGAACATGTTATGAGGAAGAGTATGTTCCCCATCACTAATCAGAAAGTATCCATAAAGACGTTGACTCAAATATAGTTGATTTGATGAAAATAATGTGCAATGATATGATACGACAGTTTCAATCGGAACACAGTAATGTCATAGATGATGATGTTGGAGGAAGTAATCCCCATTTTTTCTTCAGATGGAGAATCATTGAAATTCTTTTAAATTTTTTATGATACGCATACTGAATTTTATTATGAATACACGAAATTCATTAAATTTACATTCATCACTGAATTGTTACACCTAATGGCCTTAAATCAGTGGACATTCACCTCCTCTAACATGTTGTTAGTAATGTTTTAAAAGGTACTCTCTGCTAGACTGATGCTTCAAGAGTCATACTATCAAGCTCTCAAGTTGATCGACATTATTGGTTTCATGTCATCTAAAATTGCTAAATTTATGACTTGACATTCAGAGAGATATAAAGAGGTTGATAAATTAAACCACCAAAGATATTCATTAGCATGAAAGGAGTATGATCAAAGACTCCTAGACTTTTCCTAGGATGGTCTTAATGTTCGACTGAGTTTGACACCAGATGGTTGGTGTGACACATAGAATGTGTCTAGGGTTGTTGGTTTCATACAACCTTCCCTCTTGGTTATGCATAAAGAAACCATTTTTGTTACTTTCGACTCTTATTGATAGACCAAGAGGACCTAACAAAAAAATCGATGTTTATATGCAATCGTTGATTAATGAGCTACAAGAATTTAGAGCAGATGGTGTATTGGTACTGTAAATGATTATTCCACCAGTGCAGCGATAATAATGAGATAAAATAAAGTGTAAAATGTGAAAATAAATGACCTCAGATGTAATGTGGAAAATACACCAAAATAAAAGAGGTAAAAACCTATTGGAAAATAAAAGGATAATTATGGGTAAAAGTGAGTACACACTCCGTCACTATTACATGGAGAATACCCTCATATATAATTCTCTTGAATAAGTGGGGGAACTGCCTCACTAAATACCTCTCAAATGGGATTTTTTGATGAGATAATAAAAATTGATGTTCTCTTCCAGAGGGGAGATCCTCCTATTATAGGCCTCTGAAAGCCTCTCCTGCCTCTTCTCTACTGGTGGGCTTGGTGGGGTTGGTCACCCCACTACACAATAGCCACACCAACCTCCCTTACAAAGTGGGGGCACCGTCTGTCAAAAAAATTACTGCCGACACATATCCCACTTGGAGATTTGATTGTGAACCAATCACTTCTCCACACATCATTTCTATCTGCCAAACATGTTTCTCACATCTCTGTGAGGCCGATCGAGGATTTGAATCATCCAAACATATTAGAGTCAACTACCTTCATCAAGATATCTGCCAGATTTTCTTTTGTGTGAATTTTCTGAATGTCCACACTACCTTCCTCCACCACATCTCAGAAAAAATGATATTTTTCCCCAATGTGCTATATATTAGAATGAAAATATGGATTCCTTTCAATGTGAAAGGCATTCTGACTGTCACAAAATAATGGAATCTGCTCCTCCCTATGCCTAAGCTCCTCCAACAACCTTCTCATCCAAATTGTCTCTTTTCAAGCCTATGTAGCCTCATTTACTCTGAATCCATCATGGATAACACCACAACTGACTATAACTTTGAAATCAAGATTACAGCTTCTTCTGCAAGAGTAAACACATAACCAGTTGTGGATTTCCTCCGGCTAGAATTAGCTGAAAAATCTGAATCAACATAGCCTCTAATAGTGAAATGTGATCCTCCATAGTATAATTCATCATCTAAGGTCTCCTTTATGTATCTTAGGATCATATTTACTATGTTCCAATGCTCTCATCTTGGATTCTCCATGTACTAACTAACTTCTCCCACTTCATGTGCAATGTCTAATCTAGTAAAAACCAAAGTGAACATCAAAATACCCATTATTGTTGCATACGATACTTGACACATATCCATCCCCTCTTCTTCACTATTAGGACTCATTGTACAGGATAACCTGAAATTAACAAGACGAGGGGTATATATTTACTTAAAATATTTCATGTTGAATAATTTCAAGGCTTTTTGTACGTAGTTATTCTGTGATAGACAAATATTCCCATTATTTCTGTCTCAGTAAATCTATATCCCAAGAATCTTTTTTTTAGTCTCAAGTCCTTCATAACAGCATCCTGAGCCAACTATGCCTTTGTCTCCTGGATCTAATCTTTTTCAGGGCTTGTAACCAACATGTAATCCACATACAACAGAATAATGATAAAAACCATCACCTTATGAACCCCTAAAATATGCATAAGGATATGAATGAAGTATCCAAGGCTCATGATATGGGAATCAAATCTCTTGAAACAACACCTTGGCAGCTATTTGAGACCGTAAAAAGATTTTTTAAACCAGCAAAGCAAGTTATCTTTTTTCCTTCTTCTGTTAAACCTTCCAGCTGGATCATATACATATCTTCATCAAGATCACCATGGAGAAAATCAGTCTTCACATCCAGTAGCTCTAGATGTAAACTTTATATTACACACATCACCAAAACTATCTAAATAGTTGGTAGTGTAACAACCAGTGAAAATATTACATTGAAATTAATACATTACTTCTTAGCATATCGTTTGGACACCAATCATGCATGATATTTTGTCACCTAGTCCATTCCATCCTGCTTGATCTAAAAGACTCATTTTTTCAATATCCTTCCTTCCATGAGGTAATGGAACAATATCCAAAGTCTTGTTCTTGTGAAGAGCATCAGGTTCCTCCTACATTTCCATCATCCATGAGGATAAATCTTGACTCTTGATATCCACCACAAAACAAGAAATATCTCCATCCTCCATCAATAATCAGTACACAATATTTCTCTCAGTGACATAGTCTAAGTGTCATACTAGTTCTCTTTTATCCCAATTTGACCGTCGTGGTCCAGACTCAATCAATACTTGATCATCATTATCTAGTAATGCTGTAGAGGAAGCTCATTCTTCCTTTGATTTTTCCTCCACCATAAATGTTGTAATTTTTGTATTATCTTTATCCATGTCTCCATAAATTTCCATTTGAACCTTGTATTTTACAAAAATGACATCTCTGATGATGATAAGTTTGCAGGCAGTGGGGTCCTGCAAATGACACCCTTTCACACCATCAAATACCCCAAGAAGACACAATTCCTAGATCTTGAATCCAACTTTGATCTTTCTTGGTCATTAAACATCAAACATACAAGACTTCCAAAAGTATGTAACTAAGATTAGTCAGTGGGTTCACCAGTCCACATCTCCATTGGTGCCTTCAGATCAATCGTTTGTGAAGGATATTGGTTGATCGCAAAACAGGTAGTATTCATTTCATCTACCCAAAATGTTTTGGAAATTCCTAAAGTCTTCAATATCGCCCTTGTTCTGTCCAATATAGTTATGTTCATCTGTTCTGCTACTCCATTCTTCTGAGAAGTGTATGCCACCATGAATCATATCTTTATTCCTTCCTATAGACAAAAGGTATCAAACACCTCCCTTGTATATTCTCCACCATTTGTAGTCCATAGACACATGATCTTCTTTCCTGATTCAAGTTCCTTCTAGGATTTGAATGTTTTGAAGAAATAAAAAACATCCATTTTCCTCTTTATTAGGTACACCCAAAATATCCTAGAATAATCATCAATAAAGGATAAAAAAAATACCTTTCTCCTCCTAGGGATATAGCTGGTGCTTGGCAGACATCAGAATGGGTAAACTCTAAAATCAACTTACTTCTTATTGTTGACGTCCCAAACATTAACCTGTGTTGCTTTCTCAAAATAGAATTCTCAAAAATGGTAAGTATACCTTTGTAAGCTCAGGAAAAAACTTATGACCTGCAAGAATATTGATGACTCATTCTGACATATGGTCAAGCTTCCAAAGTCAAAATGTTGTCAACACTTCCATCGAGGTAGTTGATGTGAAAATTATCTCAGCATCCTTGTACATTTCACCCATAAGAATGTAAAATTTCTTGATATCTTCACTGCCATCATCACCACAAGCACTCCCTTCAAATTTCCATCACTCCATTCTAAGTGTGAGTCTTTCATATGATGTCATAAAATTATCCCAAAGACAATATATTCTTCTTCAAGAACTTCACATGGTGTACTCCTTGGATGGTTCGAACAATACCATCATGAAACATCAATTTTATGGTACCAAATACAATGCTCTTCAAGGTGTGATCATTCCCCATATACACAAGTCCTTCAGGGATAGTTTTATACTGGTCAAATGATTCTTTTCAATACATCATGTGTAATGTTTCTCATGATTCAATAATCCATGCATTGTTGAGATGCTTCCTGCTTCCAACTATCTACACCACTTCATTGGCTAGTATATCTCCACTTCTAGAAGTACTGAACACATTTTTTTCCATGCCATAATTTTGGGCCTCCATTGGAACCACGCTCCATCATCACATCTACTGGTATTTATTCAATTTTTAGTAGGCAATTATCCTTCCACAGCACTGTCTGCATCTTCATTTTCCGCAATGAGAAATTATTCTTGCTGAATTTTTCAATCTCGAATTTCACCACTATCTATACACTCCGTCAGTACAAAACCTCCTCTGTTTCAAAAAATTATATTTAATAATCTCAATAAAAAAATTTCAAATGTGAAAGATCAATCAGAGTTGCAATCACAGAGCATATTAAAATTTATTTGAATTTTTAATACCTAAAAATGTGAACAACATCAGGCTAGAGCCTTCCTCTAATACCACTTGTTTGGACCGTAACTGATTGGTCCAGCAGGGTAGTGAAAACCAAGAGATAAAATAATGTGAAAATTGCGTAAATAAATGACACCATATGTAACATAGAAAAAACCTCTAAAATGAAAGGGGTAAAAAACAATGGGCAAATAGACGAATCACTATGGGTAAAAGAGGTTACACTCTTCTTAAATATTAAAAGGATAAAACGCTCATAAATATCCCTCTTGAATAACTAGGGAAACTGCCTCACTAAATACTCCTCAAATGGACTTTTTTGATGAGATGAAAACTGATGCTCTCTATCAGAGGGGGGATCTGTCAATTATAGGCCTCTTAAATCCTCTCTTGGCTCTTCTCCTCTAGTGGGTTTGGTGGGGTTGGTCACCCAACACACACCATCCATCCCCACCTCCCTTGATAAAAAGGGGTTCGACACTATCCGCCATATAATTTACTACTGACATGGTGTAATGAATTTTGACACAACTAATGAAATGTTTATACTTCGGGCCACTTTGGTATGGACAATTAATGACTTCCATGTATGTTAACTTATCATGTTTGAATAAAAAGGAGAATCTTTATAACCTTTTAATAAAAGTAAGTAATATATATAACTTGAGTAATGTAGAAAGAGGACATACATTAGTCACAAATGCTTTCTTTCTCCACTACACGGGTTTATAAATATAGTGTCATTTAATGGGAATAAAGAGCATGACCCAACACCATGAATAATGTATGGGGTTCAAATTCTTTCACAACTTGATCATGGAAACATTCACACAATATATGATTTTTGGGATTTATTGACTCTCTTGTTTCCTTTCTTTCCTGATGAAAATAGACAGTGCATTTATAATTGAAAGAAGAGGAGTATTTTTTTGAATTTCCTTATTGGAAAGATAATATTTTAAAACATAATTTGAATTTGATGAACATTGAAAAAAGTATGTATGATAATATATTTTACACCATTTTATACATCAATTAGAAATCAAAGGAAAATGATAATGCTCAATGTGATTTGCAAGAAATTGGACTGAGGAAACTGTTACATTTAAAGTAGGGTGAGATAATTCTTGACTATTTTTCTACCAATATTGTTGAGCCATTGATTGAAGTTTCTTATTTTTTTCAGAAAGATATGTTCAACGAATCATCACATGAATGATTTGAAAAATCTATAGGATAATATTTTTCTTACACTATGTCACTTAGAGACACTATTTCAACCATCTTTTTTTGATTTCATGGTCCACTTGACCTTTTATTTAACTAGTGAAGTCATTTTTGATGGCCTCATAAAATTCAGATGGATGTATCCAATATATTGATACCTAAATTCATTGAAACGATATGTGTGCATCTCGAATCTTTATAAATAGATATTTGATGGATGGGTTCCCTAATTTCTACGTTTCATATACTTAAGTGGTTGAAATAAAGTTAGACAATCCATATTAGGATGAAAAAGTCCAATTGGAGAAGGGATAACGTATTATATTCACAATGATGAGTTGTTCAAGACTCACGTATGTATAACTAATTGATTTAATATTTTTATAATGCAACTAAGGTTTATTTTAAAAACTCTCTATCCATTTAATTATGTGAAATTTAAGGATTCACAATATGCATGAATTGAGTTCTCATACTATGAGTGAAGAACCCGACCAACTAGTTGGTGACCCGTTTATTATAGTTCATCACTAGAAGCCTTTGGATGCCAATGGATTCAGATTCTGTATTAGCGATGTTAATGTGAAATGATAAATGCATAACAATGGAATTTGTTGTTCATCTATTGATGCATATTATTATTATATAATGTTGAGGGACATTATGGACGTTATTTATGGACATGGATTAAATCCTATATTGAAAAGGTGGGATTTATTTAATCCAGTTAATGAAATGAAAGTTACCATTTACAATTTAAATTGTTTAACATTAATAATACTATATATTAATATGATTGGGTAAGTAAAAAACCCTTTATATTGACTTCACAAGAAAATCATGTCTACTTTGTCCTCACTGATTCTAATTGGAAAGTTAGGATAAATATGTATAGAAGATGATTTTTTTGATTGACCGAGAGGAACCAAATGTTGTCACTTTTCCTAATAAAACACTTGACCAAAGCACCGTATTTGTATGAGAAGAAGATATACAAGGGGTCAAAGACAACTTTAAAGAGATGTGATAAACATACTTGACCAGTGAAAGATTGTGTGTAATATTTTTTTCGATTAACTTTTGTAAAAATATTTATGAATTATTTGTTGAAAAAAAGATTGATTTGACTATATTTTTTTTATAAATGTAGACATGTCACATGGTAGTCATAGTGGTTAATATGATGTTGTTAGAATGTATGTTTTATTTTTTAAAAATTAATTTATTGTAATTTTTTGTAAGCATATTTCTTTAGATGTTTCTAATTTTTAATTGAAAATTTAGTTATTTCTAACTACATTATGAATTTATGTTTAGGAATATATAGTGTGTCTTTTTTCAAATGTAGTGATCTTAGTAGATGGGTTTGAGCCTCGAACTTCGAGTTTGGTAAGATGTGTTACTTGATTACACCTTTAATCTTGTTTGAGAGGGTGAAAGTGTATTCATTCGTTAGTTGGGGAATATGATACGAGACACGCACAAATTTCTTTTAACAACTGTCTAGTGTTAATTTTTATGTGTACAGGAAAAAACACATCAATTGGGTGTGCGGTCTTCCCAAAACAACCGAATAAGCAATTTTAAATCAAAAAAAAGATTAGAAACTATTTATATTATCCAAATCAAATGACCTTGGATTGTTGTACTATATTTTAATTGAAATACTCTATAGTATTTCAATTATTAGTTTTTTGTGATTTTTAAAATTTATTAATTTTTTTCATATTCAATTTTATTCGATGATGCAATGGGACTTGGAATGTTATTAGATAAAGATAGTTATGGGCCTATGATTTTACAAATCATGGAGATATAAATTTAATTTTTTGAATTATGGTAGTTTTGTATTCTTTTAAATTATGTGGTGATTTTGTAACAAATAAAATAAAATATCTTTAGTGGATTCCATATGGTGGTCCCTCCATAATTTTTTAATCGTATCCTTATGGGAATGATGTCCAATCCTGAGTCGACAAAGGGAATCTGTATGGGTCTCGTATCATATTCTCCAATTGAAAAATAAATACACTCACACCTTCTCCAACAGGATAAAAAGTTTCATCAAATAACACATCTAATCAGGCTTCAAGGTTCCATGATCAAACCACTCTACCAAGACCCTTGCATCTGCTAAAAGACGCACAATATCCTGCTAAAAATAAATTCATAATGTAGTTAGAAATAACTGATTTTTTAATAAGAAAATAGAATCACCTAGTGGAATATACTAAAATAAAATTACAATAAATTAATTTTAAAAAATGAAAACATATATACCAACATCAAGTGAACCACTTTTATCACCTTGTGACATACCTACATTTATAAAAAAAAGTTAAATCAAATAGTTTTTAAACATATAATTCATAAATATTTTTAAAAATGTTAACTGAAAAAAATCACAAACAATATTTCACTGATCATGGTAGTCTATTTTTTCTCATGTAATTATTTATATGGACCATTGTATATCTTCTTCTCATACAAATGCAATGGTTTGGTCAAGTATTTGATCAAGAAAGGAGACAAAATCTGATTGCACTCGGTCAATCAGAAAAACTCATCTTTTAGACATTTTTACTAGAACATTCCAATTAGAATCAATATCGACAAAGCATAACTGCTCTACCTACAATGTCAGTAAAAAGGGTTTGTTTCTTACTCAATCATCTATATATATAATATTGTTAACATTTACCAACATAAATTAGAAATGATCAAATTTTATTCCACAAACCAAATCGAATCAGTCCCACATCAACAATATATGTTTTAATCCATGACCATAAATAACCACAATCATATCCCTCAACAATATATAATAATAACTTACATCAACAGATGAGAAAACAACACCATTGTTCTATGTTTCTCATATCATTCCAACAACACTAATATATAATAAAAATATGTTGGCATCCAAAGACTTGTTGCGGTGAGCTATAATAAACAGATCATCAGCTAGTTAGTTGATTTCATCGCTCATAATATGATCAGTTGATTCACAAATCTTTTGAATCTCTAAATTTCAAATAATTAAATGGATATAGGGTTGTAAAAATATACCTCATTTCATTATAAAAATATTAAATAAATTATTTATACGTACTTGATTCTTGAACCACTCATGAAATGTATTGAAATGAAGTTTTTAGATTTTATGGTCAGTTTCATGAGGCCTTTCACATTTCAAATCAATGATATGCATCCTAAATTAGAATAAAATAAAAGTTAATTAATCAATAAAATATAGAAACACAAGATATAATAGACCAACTATGAAACTCACTTTATCAATGGAATAATTGATGGAATGTTGAACAACACTTATCAATGAGCCTCAACCCACTCATCATTGTGCATACCAAATGTTATCCCTTCTCCAATTGCACCTTAATAAATATTATAGGGTTTATCTAAATCTATTTAAACCTCTTAAATATATGAAGCACATAAAGTATCACACTCATCCATCAAATATCCCTTACTAATTTAAGCTTTTGGGTGATCTTTGTTGCACACATACTGTTTCAATGTATTTAAGTATCACAGTATGGGATACATCCACCTGAATTGTATGAGACCACTAGAAATGAATTCATCAGTTAAATACATGGTCAAGTGGACCATAAAATCAAAAAATAATCATGGAAATAGTTTCTCTAAGTGACACAGTGTAAGCACTATCATATCTTGCAACATAAAAACTCGTACGATGATTCCTTTAATAGATCTATATAAAAAGAATTAAAAACTTAAGTCAATGCCTCAACAACATGGGTAGGAAAAAAGTTATGAATTGAAATTGGAATTAACTATTGAAGCAGAATAATATTATCATGAATTTTTAACCCCTGTAATGCCATACTCATTACATTAACATGATTGGAAATATAATAGAAATAACCATAAAACACCATAACGGTCTTCAAAATCTATATATACATTTCTATTTTTTCCTCATTGTGTCCATCACAGTACACATGTGTGTCCTATTACCCTCACCCAATTGCAAAAGTAATGGTTTTCTCAATACCATTTCTTGAAAATCATGTCGAGCATTATTATTGTATTTTTATTTCTATTTGATGTATAAAATTATGCGCAATATATTATCACACTTTTTTTAAATATGCATCACTTACAAATTATATTTTAAAATATTATCCTTCTTATAAGTCAATTCAAAGAAAATACTATGATTCTTAAAATTATGACTGTTCTTTCTGTTAGAAGTAGGAATTGAAGGAAATGAAATAGCCAATAAATACCTAAAATCATACATTGTGTGAATGTTTTCTTGATCAAGTTGTGAAAGAATTTGAAACCAAACATTATATGTGGTGTAGTGTTGTGCACTATATTCCTATAAAACGATACAATGTCTTTTCTAAACCTATTTAGTGAAAGAAGAAAGTCTATCTGACCAAGGTATTCCTACTTTCCATGATTCTTAATCCATCACGATTTCTTACTTTTATTACAACAAGGGCTGGTGAATTATCTTTTTGTACTACTAACTGATAAGTTAGCATACATTGGGAAGTCATTAATTGTTCATAAAAAAGACGTTTGAAGTCTAAATATTTCATTAGTTGTCAAGTAAAAATTCCTTACATCATTTTCCCAAATTTCATACAGCTCATCAATCAATGGTTTCATGTAAACATAGATTTTATTCTCAAGTCCTCTTAATCAATCAATAAGAGTAATAAGTAAAAAAATGGTTACTTCATACAAAACCACAGAGGAAGGTTTTATGGAACCAACACCACTAGACCCGTACAATGTGTCAGACCAACCATGGGCATAAATGGGTTAAAACTGTCTAGTGTCAAACTCAGTCGAACATTACAACCATCCCGAGAAAAGTCTGGGTGACATTAATGAAATTATTTCAATGCCAAATAATATGTTGGATGAGTCAATTTATAACATTTTTGTTTCACTCTGAATGTAAAATCATCAGTTTAGAAATTTTAGCTGACATGAAGAATCTCTCCAACCTCGATTTTAGTGAAAAATAACCCATCTACTTAACAGCAACTTGTTACCTTGATTGAAGACCATGTCAGAAAGAATCAGGCTACCTTAATTAATCTCATTTTCCTTCCACATAGATGAGTATAAAATGGTTTAAGTATTGAGTTATACATTCTATTTTCTAGAATGCATCAATGTTATCATATGGGAAACCAAGTTCATCAGTCAACTTGAGCTTGATTGTATGACTTTGGAATCATCACTCTAGTATGGAGTACCTTCTTCAATAGTACCAACAACATGTAAAATGAGGTTTCTTTCCACTAATTCAAGGCCTTTAGGTTTAACAATTCAACAATGAATGGTTTTTTTGAATTTAGTGAATCTAGAATATAATTCAGTATATGCATCATAAAAAAGTTAAAATAATTTCAATGTTTCTCCATCTATAGAATAACAAGGATTACTCCCTCCAACATCATATTTTACGACATTACTATCTTCATGTTGAAACTAATGTATCATTTCATTAAGAATTAGGTTCATAGGATTAACTATTCTTGAGTCAAAATCCATATGAATACTTATTTATTGGTGATAAGGAATAAAATATTCCCCATGATGTGTCCATGTCTTATAGTTTTTCAAAAACGCATTTAGAAAAAAATGTCCTCTAAGAATTTCTTGATTGAAGAGATATATGTTTGCCCATTTTTTTTCATGAACAACTAAACAAATCACTTAGAAATACATTGATGAAATCAATAAATTGCTTATTATACTCATAATATTCAGTATAAAACTTATTTTACCTATTAATACATCTCTTATCTATATTTTTATTTAATAAAAAACAAATAATTCAAATATATAAAAAATATTTTAACAAAAACCAGAAAATTATTACATATATATGATAAATATATTAATATAAAAACAACATATTACACAATTTAAATATATTAATAACAATATATAATGACTTTTAAAACACATTAATTCATTATGTTTTTCAAATAAAAATAAAATTGAAATAATATTAAACATTTTTAAATAATTATTTTGTTTAAAAACCAAATAAATATTAAAAAAATTATACTATATTCAAATCAATCAAAGTTTAAAACATGTGTTTTATAATAATTTTTAATAATAAAATTATCATAAAATTATATATAACCAAATATGAATAAAAATTCATATAAGATTAAATATTATATTATTTTATAAAAAATTTCATAATTATTTCTATTATATGTGAGTTAATAATTAAAAAAATAATGTAAAAAATTATATTTTCCCAAATATGATAAATTAATACATGTATACTAACATAAATTATCACACAATTTTTTTTTCATAAATATGTCAACAATAGATGAGTTCATAATTAAAAAAAAATATTTCATAAAATTAGGTTTATATAAATATGGTTAAAAATTTTATATCAAAAGAATAATTTTATCAAGCATATTTTCAATGAATAAAATATTTCAAATCTCCGTTATAAAAAAATATTAGTTAGTGTAATCATGAAACATTTATCAATTGACAAAGAATATACATTCCTATAACAAATAACATGTTCAAAAGGGAAAATTAATTAATATAACTACAAAACATTTATTTTTTAGGTCCATAGCATTTAAAAGTAGGAACAATGATATTAATTATGAAATAAAATTTATTTACATAAGACATTTAGATTTAGATATCTGCAAAAACAATTTTACTAAAAAAACATAGTTCTTCACAACCATAAAATAATTACTTATACATAAAATTTGGAAATGTACCATTTATTCACCCATAGAGAATGAATTAAAAATTTCTTTACAGTCAGAAAACATTATAAACACAAATTAATGAGTATTTAAAAAAATCATTGATAAAAGTGCTTCATGATTTGATTTCATTTAAAACTCTATTTCCCTATCTTGTCTACCATAAATTCATATCTCCTAAATTACCTATTAAACCTATTTCAAAAAAAATATTCAATGAAAGAAATGAAAATAATACTTGGACAACAAGGGTCACAATAGTTTTGGGAAGCAAGGTATATTGTCGGGGAGAGGGGTTTCGAGCAGAGTGGTGGGGGTCAATACGCAGAAGAAGAATTGGGGTTATGGAGTAGGGGGCACTAATTGCACCTCATGGGGGGAGGTTCTGCATCCATGGGAGGGTTTGAGACTAGAGGGATGAATAGTAGGATATGGTCAGCGACTTGCATTGGGGATCCACAATGGGGGAGGTTCAATGCATGGGGGGATAAATGGTGGGGAGGTAGTGGGGGAAGAATGGGTGCTCGGTGGTAGAGAGGGAAGGGAGGATGGGGGATCCCTAATGTGGGTGGGATGTTGGTTTCATAGTAGGGGGATCAACGACTAGAGGTGGGGCAGTGCGACATGGAGGTAGGTGGGGTGATCGTCAGAAGGGGTGGGATGGGGATTGGATGGAAAGTGACTCAATGACCGGAGGTGGGGTGGTACAGCGTAGTGTGAAGGTGGGGGAGGGGACATGAAGAGGGAGGAGGGAGGGAGGTTGGACTTAATGAGGGAATGAAAAATTGGGTAGGGAGGTGGAAAACCTATCAACTACCATTTGGTGGTCACAAATAGAGTCAATAGAAACCACCAAATGGTGGTCACCTGAATCCCTCCTCAAAAGCCCAAAATTCAACCAGTTTATCAAATAGATCATTATCTCATGCATCCTATAAATCCATTAATTTTCTAGAACACCTGAATCATTTCTTACATGCTAGTATCCTATCTAGAGACTAACCACTAAAGGATATAATTTCAAACATCCTACTTTATTATGAAGGTCCAACCAGGGTTTGGCCTTCTAAGGGGATATTCCATGAATCATGGACCACCTACAACAAATAAATCTCCAAAAGACACCTCTTTGAAAAGAATAAATGAGTATTATCTGAATCACAATCATTAACCTTAACCGGAATGGGGGTATAGTTCGAAAGGGACTGAGGAAAGTTAGTGACATAACTTTCAGGAAACTATGAGATACCTTTCATATTGACAAAGAAATCACACACCAAAATCTACCTCTATGAAAATAATAAATGAGTATCATCTAAAAAACATTAACTTTAAACACCATGGGAGTATGGTCCAAGAAAGACCTAGTCAAGTGGGTGAAAAAAATTCTATGAAACAAGGAGATCCCTTTCATATTGACGAAGAATCTATACATGTGACATGGGTTCCTCCATTTCCTTTTTTGTTATTACACCATGTGAAACAGTCACACAAAAATCCAACATCTAGAAATTAATTATAAATTAGGACCTAAAAATCATACATTGGTTTCCTAGAGAAAATGGACATGTCATTTTCTCGATTTGGTCAACAATAGTGTTGAAATATCCACCCACAATCCACAGAGAGAGTACATAGTCAAAATTTGAAAAATCTCTCAAAAATAGTTCCCTTTCAGCAATATCAAATTTATCGTAAATGAAGGTTTCATAAGAGTATTGGGAGAGACATAATATTCTCACTATGATATGTCAAGGAGAAGATTTGATCATATAAACTGAGATTTTATCATTCCATAATAACTATATGTGGTTTTTGTTGGGATTTTTGTGAAGAAATTTCTTTATATATAGCTTAAAAGAAATATCTAAGATTGCATACAGCTTTTTTGGATTCAAGGATAGTTTGGAGTGAAATCTTGGAGGATTTACCTTTGTTATTGAGAAATTGAATAGGGTAATCAATAACCCTAACATTGAAAATAAACATATTAACCATGTATGGGGGTATTTACGTCCTTTCTGGCCATTTTGATACATTAATAAAGGAAATATAAAGGAATAATCTCACAGATTTTAGATAGATTCCATTTAAATTTTTTACTACTCCTCTTCAGATGCATGGAGGGTGGGATATCCTCACCCATTCCAATTAGGGAACAAAAGGGTTCTCATATGCAAGAGGAGAATATAGGATAGCCTTTTCCCCTATTCAACTATCTAGAGTAGAATAAAGAATTAGAGGAACATCTAGAATGGAAACTAAATCTAGAACAGATATGGAAACATCCTTGAAAACAGATTCCTTTAAAAATACATTGTGTGAAAAATGTGCTTCAAAAAGTCGATATGAGGCTTTCATAGTAAGAGTATAGGTAGGGGAAGGGGGGCTTCCATAAATCAATGTCTCTCCCAAGATTGGGATCACTACTGGTTCAAAAGAGGTAGTTAAGAGGGGTATGTAATTGGCCATCTTAGATAAGTGGGTAACCTTATGTAACTGATATATCTTCTCATGATAAGGAGATCCTGAAGATCCACCATGACTAATGTTACCAGTACCATATTTGTATACCTCTTCTAGTAAATCCTCCGTATCTAAAGGTAACTAATAAACCATGACTAAATAGGGACTATCAATAGCGCCATTATCACTATCCCTATAATCCTTAGTACCCAACATATGTAATCCTATCATTGTATAATATAGTGCTCCAAGAAACTTCACCCTTGGAATTATTCATCATTCCTAATCATTAAAAAAACTAGGTACTTCTTTATTGATTCCTCCAGATCTCAAGTTGCTTCCATGGTCTAGTGATTCCTACGCAACACTTACACCAATTGTTTTTTTCTATTTTTAATCACTTTTACTGATAAGAAATAATTTCAATTATTTTTTCATGAAATATATATCAATATCTAATTGAACCCCTTCATTATTGAGTATGTATTGTAGTAGCAAAAACTTGTACACCTTGATCTGGTGCTAAAAACATAATATTTAGATACAAATTTTAATATCATATCAAGTGACCCAATTTTTACCTTCCATAATTACACCATCAATGAAATGATTGATTCAATTACATTTCAAAGTATTTTTTAGGTTTAGAGCTTTCGAAAATTAGAAAAAACTTTACTAAACAAAACTCATATAATTCTCATCTGATGGAAATTTTTTCCACTATACTAAGATTTACTTATTCCATAATAAGTCTTCAATATCTTCCACAAAATTCTTCACTCATAATAATTTTCTTGATGTATAATTCATAATATTATTATTCATAATATAGGGAATGGAAACATAAGAAAGAGTAAGAACAAAAGCTCAGTAAGAGAAAATGTACAATGAAAGCTATCATGAATACACAAGACAAAAATAATATGATAGAAATAAATAATAATAAAAAATGTCCTATAAATAATAATTATGAAAGAGGAATATATCCACGGTTGACATAACAAAAAAACTAATCACATATATTCTAATAATTGATTTCATAATAATTGAATTCATAATTATAAACATAATAATATTACCATTAAGGCCTCGTACCAAGACATCATACATAAATAGGTAATACATACACCAAATACCCAAGCTAGTTTGTCTCGAGAGACATATTGATGATTTGAGGGGATATAATGAGTCTCACCCATAACTTACTAAGTCTAATGCATTAATAATATGAAATAAATGAATAACAATTAAATACATAATCAACATAAATATTCATATTGAAAAAGTAGCATGCAAAATGTTAATATTTTCCATAGTCAATAAATAGAAATATATGATCATAATTAATACAATAAAATAAGGTGGATGATATCATTAGAGTATATCTCCAGTAAATCATAAGATTCATCAAAGGATGTTGACATGGATGAAAATAATTTTAAAAGATCATTGGAACATTTCTTAAGGAAAATACCCTTTTTATTTTGAAATCATTTATTTAAAATCTAAAACATATAGAATATTATGATAAACATTTTATTTGAAAAAAACTATGGAAACTTGTTAAGGAAGATTTGAATTAAATAATATTTATAACATTATAAAAAGTTGTTCATGTGGTAAATGTTAAAACAAGGATTTTGTTCACACCTTTGGTAATAATGACCTTATTTGAAAGATGACAAGAAGATTCATTTTAATTTTTTATATAGAAAGTCAAAAAAGGGTAAAAATGAATTTAATAAATCATTAGAGAATTTTAAAAACAATCTTGAAAACATTTTAAAAAAGATATACACATGAAAGAAAAATATTTTTGGGTGAATAGAAGAACAACGTTGTTTTTTCATTAAAAAATCATTATGATTTTTGAGTACATAAAGAGAGAGAAATGAAATATATTTTTTAATTTTCTAAAATAACAAGAGTAGAAGAAAAGTCAAGAGATTTTTGGGAGAGATAAAATTTAATTTTAAAATTTAATTATAAATAGTCTTGATAATAATTGAGTTTGTAACATAAAACCCTTACTATTTTAGTAAATTTTAAATCATAACCCCCATGAAATAAATAACTTCGAATGAAAATTTAAATACCATGAATATTAATATATTTATGGTATATCATATCAAAGAGGAAGAATATACACCACATGAAAGAAACAAATGGTGAATATGATTTTTGGGTTTGGAAAAGTTCACAGAAGAATTTTATGCATATGGAAGGGATAGAATAAAATCAATCTAGACATGAATGTTAAAATGGTTAAATACTAGGAGCCTCAAAAGAGCCTGATATTCTATATAGAATGCTCATTATGTGAGTATCTGTTCAGCATAGCATCCCCCTCAAATGAAAATTCCTTTGTGGGGTGAGGAATGATTTTTAGGCCCCCCACAAATGAAATTTCGTTTTTGGGGTGAGCCATGATTTTTAGGCCCCCCACAAATGAAATTTAGTTTTCGGGGTGACATGTCTCCTTTTTAAGCCCCCAAAAATGAATTCTCCTTTGCGAGATGATGCATTATTTTTAGGCCACCCGCTAACCAAAATCCTTCCCAGGCGACGTTTTTTCATCTATTTCGATCAACCTACGAAACAGTTACATCTATACCCCAATAAAAACCACACATAAGGATTGTTGGTGAGAGGGAGACATAGAATGAAGAAAGTGGGAGACATAAAATTTAGAAATAGATAGAGATAGTATGAGAAATTGATTTTAGTAGGTAATCATTACCCACATATCACAAAGTAAAAAAAGGCGTAATAAGATGTCTATATAGAAAAAGTCATCTATGGATAGTCAAATTCCATTGAGAATAATTACCCACATAGGAAATCCCTTCATGAATACCATTTCACATAGAAAATTTGTTTCTAGACCACCATTTCGTGAATTTTATGTGTATAGAACCTCTGTAGACCTCCATCCCACATAAAAAACAGTTCGTGGGATGGGGTCCTTCAGTCTTAGTACCCTTCCATGTAGTGTTTGACCATATCTAGGCCCCTATATAAACTATTCAAACCAAACTCTCTATCAAACTATCTCATGAAGCACATATCCCCAAATGGTCCCCTTCAAAAACCACCAAGTTAAGACCTCTACTGAAGCCTCCAGATATTTTTGATGACTATCCTATTAATCATATATTTCAGTGGTAAATGATTTCATATTGGTAACATACCTAAAAAGGGTATCTTCATAATTTTCTCAATCATAAATTTCTATGTTGATGAGGGTCCTAACCATATTTATGGTTTCAAGTGGCTCCTCAGTCTAGGTAGATGCATCTGTAGCCCATAACCCCACCCTCTTCCTCTCTTACATCAGTCGAAATGGGAAGAGGTGAATATCTTTAAAAGGGAATACCTTATAGAGTAAACCCTTATCTTTCTTACAGGTATGTCATATCCCTCCAATCTTCTGTCCCCCATGGTTATAAAAATAAGAGGAGATAATCACATCAAGTACATTTCTCTCTCTCATGGACTTGGATTCATCCACCAACAGATGAGGGAGATTGTGTAGTTTTTTGGATCTTATGCTTCCCCTTTCTTCTCAAACTGAGCATGACTCACATGGGTTTATAGGTTAGTAATGATCATGACATCTGAACTATAAAATACCTATCTCAAGAGGATATTCTACTTTCATATTTTCCTCTCATATCACATTAATGGGCCTCTTATTTGGAATAACCCCCAACTATACTCAGATAAATGGTCCTCCTATTTGGTATAAGTGCCAACCATACATGAATGGGACTCCTATGAGGTATAATCCCTAAACCCATGTCACCATCCTCTCAAAGGGTCATATTCCATGTGAGACAAACCTCAAATGGCCATATTCCCAATGAGGAAACACATTGCCCCTCCTCTATAGTTATAAGCCTCAACCTATTCGAACTATGTGGGATTTTATTCTCATCCAAATGGGATATGTAGAAAGCCTAACTCCACTCCAAACCAAGAAACCCAAAATCACCCTAATATTATACGGGCCACATTCCAAATATGTTTATATCCATCATGGAAGGCTACATCCCTTTCAAGTCCCAAAGACCGATTCATCATAAGTCCCACACCATCTATAGACAAGGCACCTTCCACCTAGATGTCTTTGTCGCATGACATTAAACTGCATGGTTTGGTCCTCATCACAAGACCTTAAAATGTATAATGTATCCCATTATGTGGCACCAAAATACATGGTTTCTGATTCTTTTCACAAAGATATGTATAAAGCTTGTCTCATGGGTCTGATCTTGACATAAAAATAATTTTTGTCTTCTTAAATTATGATAAATTCCAGAGCGCCCAACTTTGTGGCTTAAAACCAACATCATGATAATAAAATATATAATAATATATAATCCATTCATAAAATGGTACCATTTATGGAGAACATCAGATACATAAAAATATATCCATCTATTAAGAACTTTGGATACATACAGATGATTCAAACCTAGCACCCCAAATTCACCCAAATCTTCTACGATCCACATTCCTAGTAGGTTCATATCCAGCATGGTAGGCTACATCCATTTTAAGTTCCTCAGACCACTTTGACAAAATTCCCACACCAGCTCTTAAATTGGCACTTACCACCTCGACATGCTTTTCGTATGGCATTAAACTACATGGTTTGGTCCTCATCAAATAACCTTAAAAGGTATAATGTATCATATTAAGTGGAACTGAAATATGTGGGTTCTGATTCCTTTCATGAGGATACATAGGAAGCCCATCTCATGGGCCCGATCCAGACATAAAAACAATTTTTTTTCTTCATGGGTCATTATGATGCACTAAACTACATGGGTTTTGATTCATTTCACAATGATGAATAGGAATCCCATCTCATGGGCCCGATCCTGACATCCAAATAATTTTTTCTTCCTATATAAGGCCACATACTTCAAAATTACATAATATTGAATTAAGTTAATAATTCATGTTGAGGATCTTTTTAAGTTTGGAGTTTTATAGATTTAGGCCATAACTATTACATCACAAATGTTACAAAGTAGACACTTCTACGCAGTATCCATTTTATTCATAAAATGAAAACTCTTAAATGAAAACAAGAATTATTTTCTTGATGTAAATATTATTGAATTCTTCCTTTATCTTACCCTTCCTCATACCCTATGAAAAAACATTTCAAAAACTTGGGATGAGCATAAAAAATATCAGTAAGGGTTATAAAATAAAGAAATAAAACATTATTTCCTCAATAAATACAAAAAATAAGCTCTTTAATATACCTCATGAAATCATAATATTTTTGAATAACACATAGAAATCAAAAAACATAAAGGTAAATTGTGGCATCCATAACAATCTTACATTTTAGCTTTAACAGCTACATAGGGCGTTATGTTTTGAATACCCATGATAGTATATTCCCTAAATCTCTTAGGAGAAACATTAACGTTTACCTCTATCATGTTACCTAATGCATTGGAAAGATATCTCAGGCTCGCCCACCATAGGATTATCACAGAACCACCCGTATACATAAACAATTCCCACGAACCATAACACATAATCCTAACACATGAAAAATAATAATAATAAAGATAACATTTACACATTTCAATCACAATATAACATTTCAATATATTGAAAGAATCAATCAATTCTCAAAACCATTTTCAATACCAAAATGTGTAAAAAGAGTATATGGTATTTATTTTCCTTTTAAAAACACTAAAGCTTGTTAAGGAGGCCAAAGATCAAATAATACTCGTGGCGGCGAAAATTTCATTTTCACCACATACATTAAAAAGAAACATTCCTTTTTTTCATTTAGTAAAATGATTCGTAGAAAAATATTCTTTTTGAAAATGATTTAAAACATTTAATAAAGATAATTTTGAATCAAAGTGTCCCATACCATTTTGAAACTATTTTAGTAATTAAAATTAATTTTCATATAAATAAATAATTAAAATCATTTCTAAAACATAGACATGAAATAAAAGGATTTAGAAAATTAAATCTTTAAAACATTTAAAATGATGTTTTAGTTAAAGAATCCTTTACCACTTGAGAAAATATAGAATACAAATCATTAAAGAATAACATCAAAGAAAACTATAAATATCATTATTATATTTAAATTCATGATATATAATTTCAAAAGGGTTGTATATACACCTTATAAGATAATAAAGGTGCACAATATCAAGATATGCCTCAATGAAAGGTGATTGAGATGAAGTCACTTACCTCGTGTCCAACTTGACTCGTTCGTTATTTAATCTCCGGAATAATAAACTAAAGATAATTTCTACTTTCTTAAGAACCTTTTTGAACTTTATTATTCCTTTTATATCACTTATTACCATGTTATAAACATTGCATAATCATTAAAGTTAATAACAGTCATTTTGTCGATATTTGGATCTTGAGTCAAAAACATGAACTTCTTATAATTACAAGTTGTCCATGTGGTCAAAATCCCATTATCTCCAGAATTATATCCATGATTTAGATATAATATATATAATATATGTACAGTATATATATTAATTTATAATAGTTCATAACATTTGGAGATAATAAATGAAATGCACCATTCATATAGACGGTAAGCCGTACGTACACATGAATGCTACTTTCATTTATATTTCATATTTAATGGAGTGAAAATTTACTAATACATAAGTATATTATTATTATAGTATAATATAATATATAATTATATTAAATACATCCTTTATACATTCCACATATGTCATGAACGAGTCATATCACTTTGAGGGGGCGGTAGTCCACACTTCCTCAAATGAAATTATCGTATTTACCCATTATAGAAATCATAAAGGTATAATATAAATGAAAAATACAGAATCATAGAGACAATATAAATATAATATATATCACAAATAAATATAGTTTCATCATAATTTCCCTTATGAGAGGTGGTAGGATATAATTCAACAATCATCATTTCATGAGGTAGTAGTTCGTCGTCCACAAAAATAGTATATTCATATCCATTACATGGAGGTGTGTGGATTTGTATTTAGAATAATCCCCATAAAAACAACCTAGTATATTGAAGATACTTCTTCTATTATAAAATAATGTAATAAATAGAGTTTAGGGGGTTGGATAAGGAAAATTAAATAAAATAACTTGAGTGAAGACGTTGCCATTAAATTGCGTAACTTTCTTTGGTTTGAACCAAAAGGCTTTATTGAATTGCCTTATGCCAAGGGGAAGGATTCTATGATGAATAGAGGGATGTTGGGAGATTCTTGGATCATATTTTGGATGAGAACAGGGGATTGAGATTTGTTTGTAATTGGTTAGAGATGGTGGCCTTTTATAAGAGGGAGGAGGGTCTTTTTAAGAAAGTTTGAAAAACTTATTTTATTATAAACTGAATTTTGATTTAAAAAGGTTCCCAAATCATTTAATTTTAAGATAAGTTTATTATTGTTCGAAATAATCTCATAAAGGTGTTTTAGAAAAGTTTATGGCATAAAATTAACCTTATGTGTTAGCTTTAACCCTCAGTTAACTAATTTCACTTTTACCATGTCCTCTTGTAAATTCATACTATATGGTTAATATATTTACTATAAAATGCCAAGAGACCCCAAATGGATCATTAATGAAATTTCTAACATTAAATTTTTTATTTGGAAGAATATTAGTTATTTAGGATTATTGTATCATTTAAAAAAAATATTAATTGTTTTAAAAACTCATTTATATCAATTGATAAACTATTCATATCAAGACTTTTAATAAATATATGAAAACTTCATTCTTTCAAAAACCCATAATTAATTAAAAGATAACAAGTCATTAGTATATCTAAAATTCGTGTATTTCATAAAAAGGTTCAAAATAAATTTATTTTATTATTTATAATATCATTTATTTGAATCCTTTATTAATGAAGCGATTATTGCATCACCATTGTGTCGTAATTAAATTTATTTATTTAATGTCTAAAAATTATAAATAAAATACCATTATTTAGGAAATATTTTCATATTTCCAATTACTATTTATAGTTGAAGAGATATCTTATATGACCTCATATAAAAATTGTTTTACTAAAAGATATTTGTTTATGTTACATTTTCCTTAACTTTAAATTAATTTTTATAAAGTGTCATTTTCACTTACAAGTGGCTCCATATGGTATCAAAATTGGCCCAAGGATGACCATGGTCGTACATGTATCATCAAATAGGGTTAGGACATGTTTTATGGTATTTTAATGTTATTATAATATTATTTTTACCCTTATTTACCAGATTTACCCTTTAACCATGGTAAATAAAATATTTACTAAATTTACTATCCATAATGTCTAAAAATAAAACGTAACTTTTTAAAAAAATTGGACCTCGTGATTCCAAATATAGAATCAATTTTTCCAAATTCAAAAAACAAAAGTTGCAGAAATTAATTTAAAATTAATTCCCATTGTCAAAACCAAAAAGCATGTTTTCAAAAAGTAAAAACTACCAAAAGATTGACATGTGTTTATTTCCAATTTCAAATTGAAAATACATATAATAACCAAAATTGAATTAAAATGTAAAAATATAATCCAATTAAACTTTAAAACCAATTAAAATAACAATCTAACTATATAAATAAATTAGATTAAAATGCAGTTTTGAACTAAAATGCAGTATTTTTCACTATTCATTAAAAATGAACTTTATCAGAAAAATACCAAAATTTCATCCAAAGTAAATTTTTTTGTTCCTATTATAAACAATAATTTCATTTTTTTCAAATAGAACATATAAAAGTTAAGAAAATATATTTAAAAAGGGTTCTCCTTCAAAAGGCAGTAAAACTACCTTTTACAAATATTAGAGTATTTATGCTTAAAATTGAATTCATTCTCATTTTAAGCCTCTAAAATTTATTAGATAAATGTAAATACATTTAATAAACATGAATAATCATATTTTAGTTAGTTCTGTTCATTCCCATCAATACAACAGCTAGACGTTAACAACGATTTAAAATAATTATTTTATTATTTATTTTTTGGTATAACTCAAAGTTGTGTGCAATGTAAGATTTCAAAGAAACCTGTTTTTGTATGTTGAGTATGTTATCTAACATAGAATCCAAATTAAAGTAAAAATAATATTTAATTCAAAAAAATTAATAAATATGAAATTTTTATATTCTTTATTTACCTGGGATGTTACATCCTTCCCCCCTTTTGGGAATTCTGTCCTCATAATTTTAAAATTGGGCTCAATAACATTATTGAAAATCCCACATCAGAAAAGAATCAATAAAAATATCACTTTAAAAAAAATAAGTAGAAGTAAACATTTCACTAGAGATAACGCATACCAGGATTCCATGAAAACATGGATATGGAGGAGAAACTAAGTGTTAGTTTCTAATGGAGAGTGATAGAAAACATGATCAGGAGAAAGTTAACCATCCGAAAACAACAAACTTGTTATAGGTTAAACGGTCTTTGGTTTCCTAGTAGGAAACTTAAATGGATAAATTTTTTATTTAAGTTTCATTTAATAAATTTTGAGAATTTATTTAAGAGATTTACTATGTACATAAGGAAATATACTTACTTTTCAAGTAGAGTTTCATCCTTTAATAAATTTCTACCACAAACTTATCTTTTCTCCAAATGATGAGTATTGTAAATGACTTGGTCACATATGAAGCACTATAATAAACCTCCAGAGAATCACATAATCTATAAAATATGAACTATATATTTCCACAATCTTTATACATTAACCAAAACCAAAATTGTTAGTACAACATCAGTTAATCCCCAAAAGGGAAATCTTTTATAAAAGGAAATATTACTCTTGATCTCCAAAATTTAACAAACAATACCCAAAGCTCAAAATATACCATTAAATACACAATTTTCCTTAAAATTATTCAAAATAATCCCAAATATGTTTGAACCCCAAAAATTCAGAAGTATTTGATCACAAAGTCTTCCACAAAAATCGTAACATTTATATCCAGATAACTTCGGCTACTCTTAAAGTCTCACACTGAGGTGTAATTAACCAAATCACATATTATCTATGATAGGGTAGTCATTTCCATAAATAACCCAAATCACCATATGTACATGATAAAATCATAGATTCTTCCATAATAAAATTCTAACATTACTCCTCAATTGAAGTCCTAAAGTATTCTATTTTCCATAGGCATATAGTGTTCCCAAAAGAGAAAAAGTCTTCCAAAATAACCTCTATCACTTAAACAAAAAATCATTTTCCAATACTAAGGATATCCATTTTATAAAACATAAGATCCCAAATAAAATTATTCTTGATCAATAAAATCATTTATCTAAAAATTATAAGTCATACTAACCAGGGACTTCACTTAGTATAGTGGTAGGAAATAAATCCCAATCGCACTTTGGTTGTGGGTTTGATTCCTGCAGCTGTGTTGGACATGATGGGTTGCCACACGGTCTACGTGTTTTCCTTTTTCAAAAACAATATAATTTTATAACATTCCCAAAATTGGGATAAATTCCTTAAAAATAACCTTAACATATTTTAATGGAAAATGTTATCCCATACCTCGCATTTTCATCCCGAAAAGTAATAACCCATAATTTCCTCAAAAACAAAAGACCACATGAACCCATAAAGTTATCCATTATGTACACACAAGAAAAGATAATTATTCTTGAATAAAGTTTTCACATATCAAACTGTAGGGTTACAAATACAAGAATAAGTATTCCAAAGTAATCCCATCATCAAAAGAGCCTTAATACATTTAAGCATTTCATCATCTAAAATTATACCATAACTCTTGAATCCCTTATATGTATAATTATTACTCATTAAATGTTATTCATGATTCATTTACCATTATTTTTCAACTTATTCTATAATACTTCATTCCTATAAACAAAGTCATGAATTTTGCCCTAAAATTGAATAATATCAAAACAACAGCTAAGAAATAATCCATACCCTTCATAGGTCATTTTAAGTTTCCTCATCTTTAATTGGAATAGAATTAGGAATTGGTAAAAATATATTTGTATTATCTAACTAATACCATTCTTGAACCTTATTCATAGAACATCTATTTGTATAATGACTATGTACACCACATTTAAAACATTCAATTGATTCTTCAGAATGAACTTTTTTACCTTTCCTAGAGTCAACTAGACGTTTCCTTTTTACATGGCATGTTCTTAATTTATGACCTTCATTACCACATCTATATCATCTTTACATCCCTTTGAATAATTTTCCTTGGTGTTTATTTCCACATCTTTGACACATAGGGTTTTTAATATACTTTCTTTTTTTTATTATTACCTGAACTTCCATCGGGATTCGTTTCTCGCATATATAATTCCTTAGAAAAGTCACCAAGGTTCAAGTGGTCAATAATGACTCCAGATAGTTGGTTGATAATAACCACAAGAGTTCTAGTTGCAGCCCCCAATTAATTTTGTTGTTTATTAAGAAAACTATTAAAGTTTTCTTCACATTCATTGTTACTTTGGTCCCTGCTAGATCAAGCCATTTTCTTAAACCAAAGAGGTCAGGGTGATTATATCAGTAAAATCATCATATATTATCTTTTGAGGAGGGTAAACACTAAGATATACTTATTCATGTTATCATAAACTCATTTAATTTATCTAAAATAAATATAACTCTTTCTAATATGATAATCATTATGGTTATGTCACTTATTCTTAAATAACACCATAACCTTTAAAGTTATCTAAACTGACCTCTGATACCAACTATAATGCCCTAGCCTTAAACAATACATAATCTTGATTTTAGTTAATAATTTAAATTGATTATCCTTTCAGGTTTAGAGTTTTAGAGAATTAGAACATAACTATTACATCACAAATGTTACAAAGTAAACACTTCTACTAAGTATCCATTTTTTTATAAAATAAAAACTCTTGAAAGAAAACAAGAATTTTTTTCTTGATGTAAATCTTCTTGAATTCTTCATTTCTCCAACCCTTCCTTATACCCCATGAAGAACATTTCATAATCTTGGGATGAACATAAAAAGCTCAGTAAGGGTTATAAAATAAAGAAAGAAAACATTAGTCTGTCAATACATGAAAAACATAAGCTCTTTAACATACCTCATGAAATCATAAGATTTGTGAATAATAAATAGAAATCGTAAATCATAAAGGTAACTTGTGGAGTCCATAGAGTACTTACATTGTATCTTTAATAGATACATAGAGAGTTACATTTGGAATACCCATCACATTATATTCCCTAAATATCTTAGGAGAAACATTAATTTTTAGGTCTGTCATGTTACCCAATTCATTGGAGAGCTATCTCGGGCTCACCCGCCCTAGGTTTGTCATGAAACTAACCATATATTTAAAAAATTCCCAAGAACCATAAAACATAATCATAAAACATGAAAAATCATAAAGTAAAAATAACATTTCCACATTGAAATCACAATATAACATTTCAATATATTGACATAATCAATCCATTCTCAAAACCATTTTTAATATAAAAATAAGAAAAAAGAGTATATGGTATTTATTTTCCTTTTAAAAACACTATGGATTGTTACGGAAGACAAATATCAAATAATAATTATGAAGGTGGAAAGTATGATGTCACCGTATATGTTAAAATGAAACATTCCTTTTTTCATTTAGTAAAATGCTTCATATAAAAATATTCTTTTTGAAATCCATTTAAAACATTGAATAAAGATATTTCTAAATCAAATTGTCCCATACCACTTGGAAGTTTTAATAGGAATTAAAATTAATTTCCATGTAAATAAATCCTTAAAATAATTTCTAAAACATGGACATTAAATAGAAGGATTTATAAAATTAAACCTTTAAAACATTTAAAATGATGTTTCAGTTAAAGAATCCTTTGCCACTTGAGAAAATCATGAATAAAAATAATTAAATAATAACATCAAAGAAAAATATAAATATCATGAGAATCTAGAAATTCATGATATAAAATATAAAAAGGGTTTCCTAAACACCATATAGGAAAATAAAGTTGTACAATATCATGATACACCTCAATGAAAGGTGATTGAGACGAAGTCCCTTACCTCATGTCCAACTTGGCTCATTCGTTCATTAATCTCCTGAATAATAAACTAAATTTAATTTCTAATTGCTTCAGAACCTTTTTCAACTTTATTATTTCTTTTATATCACCTATTATCACTTTATAAACATCACATAATCAATTAAGTTAATAACGGTTGTTTTGTCGATATTTGGTACTTGAGTCAAAAATAAACTTCCTATAATTACAAGTTGTCCATGTGGTCAAAATTCCATTATCTCCAAAATGATATTCATGATTTAGATATAATATATATCATATATATATGTAAATTATATATATATGTGTGTGTGTGTGTTTTTGTGTGTGTATTTATAATAGTACATAACATTTGGAGATAAGAAATGAAATGCACCGTTCATGGAGATGGTAAATCGTACGTACGCATGAACGCTACTTTCATTTATATTTTTTATTTCATGGAATGAAAACATAATGATAATTATGTATATTATAATTATAGTATGATATAATATATAATTTAATTAAATCCATCCTTTATATGTCCCACATATGGCATGAACGAGTCATATCACATTGAGGGGGCGGTAGTCTGCACTTCCTCAAATAAAATTATCATATTTACCCATTATAGAAACCATAAATGTATGATATAAATATAAAATATAGAAGAATATAGAAAATATAAATATAATATATATCACTTATAAAAATAGTGCCATCATAATCGCTCCCATGAGAGGAGGTAGGAGATAATTGAACAATCATCATTTTATGAGGCAGTAGTTCACCGTCCACAAAAACAGTATGTTCGTATCCATTAGATGAAGGTGTGTGAAAGTGTACATAGAATACTACTCATAACAACATCATAGTATATTGAATATACTGGTGTTTTTATTAAATAATTGAAAAAAGAGAGTTTAGGGGGTTGGAGAAGGAAAATAAAAAAAAGAACTTGAGAGATGACGTTACCTTTAAATCGGGTAACTCCTTTTGGTTTGATAGAAAAGGATTTATTTAATTGCCTTATGACTAGGAGAAGGCATATACGAGGAATATAGGGATGTTGGTAGCTTATTTTAGCATAGTTTGTATGTGGAAATGGGCTTGAGAGGTGTGTGTAATGGGTTGGAGGTGGTGGCCTTTTATAAGAGGGAGGAGGGGCTCTTTAGGAAAGTTTAAAAATATTATTTTATTATACACTGAATTTTGATTTCAAAAGGTCCCCAAATAATTTAATTTAAATATAAGGTGATTTGTGTTCAAAATAATCTCATCCAATGGTTTTTAGACAAGTTTAAGGAATAAAAGTAACCTGATATTTTATCATTAATCCTCAATTAACTAATTTACCTTTTACTATGTCCTCTTTTATGTTCATACTATATGGTTAATATATTTACTATAAAACTACAAGAGACCCAAAATGGATCATTAAATAAGTTTTTTAACATCATATATATCATTTGGTTGAATAATATATTTTTAGGATTATTTTATCATTTAATAAAATATTAATTTTTTTTAAACTCATTTATGTCAAATTATAAACTATTCATATCGAGACTTTTAAAAAATATATAACTACTTGATTATTTAAAACAACCTTTATTAATTCAAATATAACAAGTCATTATTATCCCTAAAAAAAATTTATGGAATAAAAAGGTCCAAAATAAATGTATTTTATTATTTATAATATCATTTATTTGAATCCTTTTTTAATGAAGCAATTAATGCATCACAATTGTGTCATAATTAAATTTATTTATTTAATGTCTAAAAATTATATATAAAATACCATGAATTAGGAAATATTTTCTCATTTTCAATTAAAATTTATAGTCTAAGATATATCTTATATAACCCCATATAAAAATTGTTTTACTATAAGATATTTGTTTATGTTACATTTTCCTTGACTTTAAAATAATTTTTATAAAGTGTCATTTTCACTTACAAGTGGCTCCATGGGGTCCCAAAATCGACCCAAGGGTTAAAATGGTCGTAAATGTTTCCTAAAATAGGTGTAAGACACATTTTAGGGTAATTTAATATTATTATAATATTAATTTTTACCCTTATTTACCAGATTTAACCTTTAACCATGCTAAATAAAATATTTACTGAGTTACTATTCATAATGTCTAAAAATAAAAGATACCTATTTAAAAAATTTGGCCCTTTTAATTACAAATATGGAATCTATTTTACAAATTCAAAAAATAGAAGTTGCACAAATTAATTTAAAATCAATTCTCGTTGTCAAAACCAAAAAACATGTTTTTAAAAAGAAAAAACTACCAAAAGATTGATATGTGTTTATGTCCAATTCCAATGTGAAATTACTTATAAGGACCAAAATTGTATTAAAAGGCAAAAATATAATCCAATTAAACTTTAAAACCAATTAAAATAACAATATAAATATATAAATAAATTAGATGAAAAGGGAGTTTTGAACTAAAATGCGATATTTTTCACTATTCATTAAAAATGAACTTTATTAGAAACATATGAAAATTTCATCTAAATTAATTTTTGATGTTCCTTTTATAAAGAAGAATTTTATTTCATAAAATATAACATATAAAATTAAATAACTATATTTAAAAAGGGTTCTCCATCCAAAGTCGGTAAAACTACCTTTTAAAAATATTAGAGTATTTATGCTTAAAATTGGATTCATTTTCATTTTAACCATCTAAAATTTATTGGATAAATGTAAGGACATTTAAAAAACATGTATAATCATATTGTAGTTAGTTGTGTTCATTCCCACCAATACAACAGCTAGGCGTTAACTACCATTTAAAATAATTATATTATTATATTATTTTTTGGTATAACTCAAAGTTGGGTGCAACATAATATTTCAAAGAAACCTGTTGTTGCATGTTGAGTACGCTATCGAAAATAGAAACCAATTTAAAATAAAATTGATATTTAATTCACAAATATTAATAAATATGAAAATTTCATATTCTTTATTTACTTGAGATGTTACATCCTTGATGATGATAAATTTTAGAGCGCCCAAGCATGTTCCTTAAAACCATCACCCTGATAATAAAAAATATAAGAATATATAATCCATTCATAAAAGGGTACCGTCAATGTATAACCTAATATACATACAAATGTATCCATCTATGAAGAAACTTAGATACATACAAATGATTTTAAGTTAACACACTCTAAATAATTTATTGTTAATAAAAAGGTGACAGGTTTTATACTTGGAATTTAATAAAGGATTCATGAATACATCTTAAATCTACAGGAGAGTACCGGAGTAGGAAATTGTTCCCCCATAAATGGATACAATCACCCCGACCTCACATCCTCTCATCCAACATGTTTTATAATTTCTCATTGGAAAAATCCAACTGACCACTTTCCTTTAGAAAGCATGTCCGCATTGACTTGAAATGGGCATTTTCATGAAGTGCATTAAACAAAAAATGGTTAACCCAACATGATTACTTAACCAAAATATGATTGTGTCACCCAAATTTTAGGCCCCTTCATGTGCAGTGAAAGAGGGTTAAAACAAGGATCCAAAATAATTAATTGTGCATGTGTTTATTTATTTAGATTCTACTTTGATAAGGTTTTATTGTTTATGTTTTCAATATATATTTAGGAACCTTTAACAAGAACCCCCATCATTCCAATCCAATGTAATCCTTTTAACCAATTCAAACTTACGCATCGACTATCATGTAGGTAGGGTCCTCAACAAACTTGGGGACACTATTTCAAATCCAACATCTACAACGCCAAGTTTCGAATACACTTTTTTAGGAGTACCACCTAAATGGTACCATCCCAACCCTAAAGGTAGATTGATAATCCATCTGTCTCATGAATACCTGACGACATCCACTAAATGATGACTAATGGTCCATAATCCAATGACACCATTTGTCATGTCAAATCATTTAGAGATATTATCCCCATAATGATAAAACAAGTTACTCCCTAATATAAGAGATGTGGATTGGTAGTCCACTAACATGCATATCCAGATCTCATAGGGGTCCCCCCAAAGGGCTCCTACTAGTATTTTCCACCGCTAACACTATGCTAAGAAAAACCCTCAACATAGTGGGGGTGTCTCCCTCAGGGTCTGACCTAGGTAACCCTAACCTAGAAACTCAATATAAACCACTGAGAGAAGAAAACAGAGTAACAAAAATAGGACCACACCTTTATTCCTTCCAAAGAAGTCTGTTGGTCAAATTTAGTGGAAAACCGCATGCAGACACAAACACCTGCCCACACCAGCCAAGCCTATCAGCACAATTCGGTAGCATCAAGATAATCCCACTATTCAAATATGACGGAAAATCATGAGAAGTCGTATACAATTTAATGCATCCATAAATACCACCTTTATAGTTTGGAAACACATGGAGAAACAATATGGTAGATCTCGGCTACAAATAGGGGGAATACAAAAATCTCTTCCCTCTCACCTAATGATTCTTAGTATATTTTTACAATAAATAGAGGTAAGTAGAAGGAATAAATCCCTACAACTATAGAATGGGATTTTATTCCTGTTATAGTTGAAGAAGTCACCCCTTATATCCTATCAATGATAGAAGGATGAACATATATTCTTATCCACATTCTATAAGTTTGACAAGAAATAATAATCGCATTGGCAGTGACTAGGAGTCTGGCACACAACCATGCCTATACATTTGAAGTTAGTGAATAGAATAATTAAAGAGTCACCATGGAGTATATGTGTATTCATAATCCCTTCTAGGAGGTTTGTGGCAAAAAAACCAATGATAAATGGACAACTAGATCAGTCTCAAATACTCATTCCAACTAATGGCTACCAGTCTACCCTGATGTCCACTCTAGGGAATGCACAAACCACTACCAAAATTCCAGATACCTATCAAAAATTATGATATTAACACGGGATCTAATCACATAGGTTTATGTATATAAAAGTCATCACTGACAGAAGGTGGATCCAATCACCCAAAGTAAGACATCTAAAAATAAGCCTCTCCAAATACAATTGGAAAATGAAGAGTCAATCAATGACCCTTCTCTACTGAATGCTAGTGTTTTTTAAGACCTCAGATGTCTATCTATGGTGGCTCAATATCCTACTCCTCCATTACCAAATTAAGAAGATACTATAGGCGATTGTGAAGGTCCTCTCCACAATTTGGATAACAATAGTTCTAGAGTTCCTCCCTAGATATCATATCATGAAGGATCACTTAATGTTAAGAATTTTATCGAACTTGATATCTCATCTCCTAATGAGTGATTTGGTATCCATGCACATGGATAGACGATCAAATTGAAATAGGCGCCTCCCCTTACTACCATCCACCCTGAAGGTCCTCCTTAGGGTATATGTTGCAGACTTTCTCCTTGAAGTCAGGTGTTAATCCATGAAGATAGTCCTCCTCATGAAGGAATTCACTACAAAGGTCCTCCCTGCAATGAAAATTCATTTTTACCAAGAAGGTACACCCCTTGACAAATAAACTTTGAGAAATCCATTCTACCATGAGGTGCTTGGGAAAATGACATCAGTCATGCATGATGTATCATGATTGATAAACAATATTATTTCTCAACTGAGAGACATATAAAGGAAATGGTTATTCTCTGGACCAGCCTTGGATCGACTAACTTCTAATATGACAAAGGAAATCCCTACCAACCCTGTTGTTTACAATAAATTGGCAGGAAGAAATCCACTTTGATCAGATCAGGTTGAGGAACCTCTTGTGAAAGACGAAGAAGACATGTTACTTAATAAGTATACAGTTGGTTAAGGATGACATGCCAGTAATGTTCTGGCCTTTAGAAACTCCTCAATTCATAATTTTAGAGGCATTGTAGAAATATTGTGTGCACAAAATCCGTCTAAATATATGGACCAATATTCATTAATTGAAAACAAAAACATTTCCTTATGACAAATATCCAAATCATCTTAAGGTAATATAAGGAATTCACTACCAAATTGACTAAGAGGACCTCCTAGATGCATGACACCTGAAATTTGTAAAATAGAAAGGATCCTTTCACCGCACATGTCTAAATGCATTAAAATAGATATATTGGTTGATCAATAATTCCCCATACTGTGTTCATATTAGAGGATAGGGTGAGCACATGTCATTACACTTCACCTTAATCTCTGATCTGAAAAGCTCACCAAAGGTAACATCATGTAATTTCATAGCCTCAAGTTGACTTTAAGAAACAGATTCTAATCACAACAAATAGTATGCTTAGAAATAACTATACCATAACACTTTCAAAGACATCAGGGCAGAAGAGAGAGAACCATTAAAAGAATCTTACATAAAGCGTCTAAAAATATCAAGAAAACCACCTGCTTGAGGGAAGACAATCATTAGGTATTGAAAATTTCTTTATAAGAATATGGTTCTGGTGGGATTCTTATAAATCTCTCATCCCATGTTCAGAAAAAGCTCTGAAAAATTTAAAGAGCATATACAGTAGCTGAAGTCGTGGTATTATAGGAGCAACCCTAACCTGTAAGGTTGGGGGTATTTTTAACACGACCCTCGATGCTAACAAATTAGGCTCAAAATGTTGTGAAAGTGGAATAAGAGCACCCCCAGCCTGAAGGGATAGGATCATTTTTTCCTCAACCCCAATGAAATTAAATCTTATATGAGTTGGGGGATTTATCACAAAATAAATCATCCTAGTTCATCTCATATTGTGATGAAGTTTCTTTTTTAGGGATGTGAGAAAAATATTTGTAGGTTCCCTCCAGACCACCCTTCACCAAATGACATTAAATGGATCTTAAAAGAAATGATGTGCTCCCATGATGGTCACAAACAAAAAATGTCTATTAAGAGTACAACTACTCATGGGAGTACCCACTCTTTTGTTATATTCTCTCATATCAATTGGCTCTCCCACTATTCAAAGACTAATGAAATGATCACAATGCAGTCCATATCAGTTAATTTCATCCGCAAAACTAATAACAACACTTTAGATCAGTAGGTAAATGTGGGAGAACAAGATGAGGATATTTCCATTCAAAATATGGTCCATACCAAAATGACCAATGAAGGTGTGCTTACTAGAAATCATAGTATTGCCTAAAATTTGGGAATTCAATTGAATGTTTCATTTCCCCTTGATTGGAATTATCCAAAGAAAAGGGTAAGGCCACAATTCAATCCCAATTATTACCTAAGGGTTTTGAACCCCTTACACTCAATGAAAGACTAGCTTAGTATGAGAATTTAATGAGAGAACTGAAAAAGGCTTAATGTCTAAATGCTCAAAGGTAATAGGCCCATTGGATATGTTCTCCAAATAAAACCTCATTTCACTCCCTTAGCTGATGTCCCTAAACAAGAAGAGATCGTCATACCTATGAAAGTAGATTTTCAATGTCCACTCAATGAAGGTGAAGGGTAAACAATATATTTTGAACCAGTGGCAACTGAATACTCAGGCCTCCCTCTACTATCCAAACAACGAGTCCAATGTTAGTCAAGTTACAATTGTCTAGCTCAAGAACAAGTGCAGATGGGACTAACACGTTTGGTTCAGCCTGTTTTCCGCTTACTCTAACCCGTGCTTAGTTAGTTATTCCAATAGGTCTTTTTGAAACTATTGAATATTGGTATCCCAAATAGAACCTATGGGATGGTAATGTGCTCTAGTGTAGTCATAATGAAAACCTTACCTTGAATGGGTAGATGCAACTCCCCCCTTCTTAATTTTGGAAATCCAATATTTAAAACATTCAATAGTTTAGGAGATCTAGACTAGTATATGAAACATTATGTGTCTTTGTGTGGCCCCATGATGATATATTTATTGCAACAATAAGTTTCCAAAATTAAGTATTTTGTTCAAACCTTATAGGAACCACTCTCCCCTCCTTATCCATATGAGATTGAGCTCCCCATCTTCTGACCGGTTCTTCTTCTCCAAGTTTTGGTCTCAAAACCCTGGGTTCCTCGAGGCTGTGGAATAGTTATGGAATTCCCCTTGTCATCAAAGTAGTTGGGTCCGCCTCCATGCCAAGCTTTGGCGCTTCAAGCAGGTTATCCTGGTTTGGACCACTTCCCAAGAAACCGATCACATGCTCATGGATGATATGATGAAAGAAATCGAGAACATTGAAGTGTATTTGGAAGATTGGTGGGATGATGAGGCTTTTTCCTCTCTCTGTATCAAAAAACATCGGTTGAATGAGGTCATTCACGAATAGTAGTGAAACCTTCGGGAACGTTCCTGCATTTCCTGCCTTAGAGAGGGGGATCATAATACATCCTTCTTCCACACTTTCTTGAAGGAGAAATAGAGAGTCCATGTTACCAATATTAGGCTTGAGGATGGGTCCTTTTCCAGTGACCTGAAGCTGATTGGCGCTATGGTGTGCTCCCACTTCATATCCATGTTATGTGATCCTAACCCTCATTTCTAGAACGGTTTCCCTCTGGTTAGGTGGAACTATTTGAATCGATCCCATGCAGTGTTTCCATCCATGCAAACGACATTCTCAGTAGCATCCCGGATGAGAAGGAAATATGAGAGGTAGTGAACTATCTCAACCCTGATAGTGCGCCTGGTCCAGATGACTTCCTGGGATCCTTCTACACCCTTTCTTGGAACATTATTAAACAAGACCTGTCTAAGGTTGTCTAGGATTTCTTTAGAGGAGGCTCTCTCCCACACATAGCGACTGCTACCACTATGATCCTAATCATAAAGGTCCCCCTACTATATCTCTCAATATTTTCCCATCAGTCTGTGTAACTTTTCCTATAAGATCCTGGTTACCATCATGAATAGTAGGCTCTCTGCATTCATACCATAGTAGATTTCATATGAGCAGCAAGCCTTCATCTGAGAGAGATGGATCCAAGGGGCTGTTGGGGTCGCCCAGGAGATGGTTTGGGATATGAACAAGAAGGTTGTGGGATTGAACGTGGTTATTAAACTGGATATGGATAAGTCATATGATCGTCTGGAGTGGAGCTTCATCACCCGCACCATGAGATGTATGGGTTTCTGGGAATCTATAATTGACATCCTATTCTGTTGCTATATCTCCCCTTGGTTTGGCATCAAGTTTGCAGGTAAAAAATGTGGGTTTATTAATTCTATTAGAGGCCTTCATCAAGTTGACCCCCTCTCCCCGGTCTTGTTCATTCTGGCCCAAGATTCCCTTAGCTGGTACTTCTCATCAACCATGCAGTAAGGCACCGTCCGCCATTTCCACTTTGGGTATCAGGTCCCCAGTGTTTCCCAACTCCTCTTCGCAGATGATGTGATTTTCTTTATCAATGGGAGGAGCCCCTCTATTTGGAGCTTAGTGAGGATCTTGGATGAATACGCTCAATGGAGTGGGAAACTTATCAATTGGGAAAAGAGTGGGGTTTTCCTTCCTTCGAACTGCCCGAGTAGACGTAGGGATACTATTGAGAGTTTACTCGGGATCCATGGAAAGCGGTTTCCCATGACCTATTTGGGGGCCCCTATTTCTCCTGATAGGATTTGGGTTCAACACTTTGAGGATCTGTCTAAAAGGGTTATTATCTGCATCAACAATAGGAAGAACCTATTTCTTTCTTTTGGGGGGAGGATCACTCTCATAAATAGTGTGTTGTCCAATATCCCCATGCACATTCTTTCTTCTCTTAAGGTCCCTCGGTCAGTCATCAACTGGATAGAGTCCATCCTTATCTCTTTCCTTTGGGATGCTCACAAGGAAGGTCGCTGTAGATGGGCCTCTTGGACTAGATTTACAAAGCCTCTGGAGCATGGTGGCATTAATGTGAGAAGTCTAGGCGAATCCATGTTTTTCTTGCAAGGAAATTTGGCCTGGGAAGTGATCGAGGGCCAGACTCTGTGGAGTTGCTTCATCAGGTGTAATTACTGCTTCGGGCTCAAGGAGAATGGCAGACAACATTCCCCACTCTGGAGCTCTCTCTGCAGCCATGTGTCCTCCCTTCGGGAACTCTTCCAATGGATCATCAGACAGGGAACCTCCCATTTCTAGGAGTACAACTAGGGCAGATGCTTTCTTGGCTTCCTGGGTAATCTAACCCCCAACCTCTCGATTAAGGAGGCCTCTCTCCATCCTTCCTTTCTCATGGCTATCCTCAGCCCTTCCCAGGAGGCTCAGTTCCACGAAATGTGCTTGGATCAGTCCACAGACAGGTGCGTCTTCAAGGGTTCCTCTTCTGGATGATTCTCACCAAGGGAATACAGGAAGGCCTTTTCTAGGCAGCCAACTAGAGACCCTTAGGGCTCTATTCTCTAGTGAAAGTAGCTTCCCACCATGTTCAACATTATAATATGGAGAGTCTAATCCAATGATATCCCTATGGAGATGGATATAAAGGCTAATGGTATTCTTCCTACCTCAAGATGCCGCTGCTGCTCAAATCCCAATGAGGAGACTTTGACCCACCTTTTTCTTCAAGGTGACTGGGCTGGCCAGTTGTGGAATGCCATGGGGAGCATATGGTGTTTTCGTGGATGGATTCCTCTATTGTGTAGTCATTCCAGCACCGGTACTATGGCGCCTCCTCCAAGTATGAGGAGGATGGCCACTCAATTATTCTATCTGCTGGATTTTGGAGCATATGGTAGGCACGCAACCATGGAAGGAATCACGAGTCTCGCCCTTCTCCCCATGGATTGATACTCTAGACCCGGATATTAATCATTGAGTTTCATTTTCTCCACAATCATCATGAGGTATCACCCTCTCTTAGTCGCTAATCCTGCATGGTTTGCTCTCAGGGGCCTCCACCCCCGATGATGCATGGTTCTTGGGTAAGATGGCATCCTCCCCCTAGCGGGCTAAAAATCAACATTGACAGGTCTTGTGTCTAGGGGGTCATGAGGGGAGGAGGGGTTATTTGGGACACTTCTGTCTCTATTTTCCTTGATTTCAATGGATCTTATGGAGCTGGTGACCCTCTGGTGGCAGAGGCCAATTCCATGCTCAGTGGCATAGAACTTTGTTTCTTGAGGGCTCTTCCCTTGGCTACAGTGGAGACAAACT
The DNA here is from genome assembly GCA_963277665.1 of Viscum album. Classification (NCBI taxonomy): domain Eukaryota; kingdom Viridiplantae; phylum Streptophyta; class Magnoliopsida; order Santalales; family Viscaceae; genus Viscum; species Viscum album. The sequence goes on along the minus strand of OY728140.1, from coordinate 490,256,381 downwards.
TGAAGATCATTTGGAGCTCCCTCAAAGTTGACACCTCTCCCCCTTGGAAGATCACATATCTCATTCAAAAATTCAAGGCTCTTCTTTCCTATGACACCGAGATTCTTCACACATGGCATGAGGGTAATCGACTTGCTGACTTCTTGGCCTCTAGGGTGACCCCCCACTTCCCCTCTAATGGTATTAAATTCCCATGTATCCCTTTCTCCAGGAGTAGTGGACATCGCTATCATTTATTCTCTTGGTCTTCACTTTTTCAGACCTCCTTGATGCCATTTGGCTTTGGTTTTTGTTTTGGTTTTGGTTTTGGTTTTGGTTTTGGTTTTGTTCTTGGGATGTTAAGCCTACTTGTTTTTTATTTTTTATAAAAATATCTATATTCAATGAAAAAATGAGTTTGGGCACTATTTGGTGTTTTTATTATTTAGAAATGGAAATTTTATGTGAAAATGGTATTTTATAATAGGTTGATTTGTTGGGTATTTTTATAAAAAACTTTTACGATGACTTTAAAACACCACTCATTCCAATCAAATATATGGGTGGGTCCTGAGAACATTTTTTAGTTTCAAAAAGATCATAAGAGTCCATATTATGAGCCAAATCTAAATCTATACCAGTACTAACAACCCAGGGAAAGAGGACATGCAAATAATAATATGCAATCATCACATTAAAACCAACTCTAGTACCAATTTCTGCTCCAAATCAGACACTTTATCATGTAACACCCCATCCATGGTGGAAACCAAAATGATAATAACCTAGTCATGATGAATGTATTGAGCTGAAATTTTACTAATTTGAAGACCATATAATAGGACCTATTCCTTTTGAGATGAGAAAGTTCCTAGATACTTCTTTACATCCTTGAGAAATAACCTAATAACTCTTCTAGATCCCAAAATACCTGATCAAGTTGGCCTTGAGGATCACTTGAATTATTTTCCATTTCCCCCAATGTTAGGACACGCTATTTGGGACTGTTTGATTGTCAAATATATCCTAAAAAAGATATTTGATTCTGGGTAGGTGAAACTGGGAAAACCACCAACACAAGTAGCACATGTCTCTGTTACCACTCTGGAGGAAGAGTTTTAATGGAAGGAAGTCACTAGAAGAATGAAAGGAAGTTCAATTATTGATGACTAGAAATATGATCAACAAGACTTATGCTTTTCTCAAATCATAGTTTAAACAACCAACTGTGATCCTAGTCGCTTCGGATATAACATAGTCGAATCCTTCAACCCCAAAACCCTCCAAAGGCTAATATTATAAGAAATGACATGTAAAAAAGTGATGGAAGCAGACAAAGGGATATGAAGCTACACCTAGTAAAAATTTATCTTTACTCTCTCGAACTTCATGCCTTCAGCCCCAAGAAAATGGGTGCCACCCCACCAAATGGTACAACAGACACTGACCCATAAAATAGAGTCCTCATTTGATGAAGAGTTGATACTAAGGTCCATTATTGCAATTAATTTTATGGATACATTATTCAATGATGAGTATTATTGTGAACCTCATATTCTCACACCAAATTAGGGATAAATGGATTGAGGCCACAGGATCCAAGGAAACATAGGGAAGCGCAACTACGACGAAACACAATATGTCAGTCGCATCCTCGATGGATCTATCTATGCTACTAAAAACCATGAGAAATCCCTTATACAATCACAACATGAGCAATAAGATGCCTCCATACATGTGAAAAATCATTTGTAATTGATCATTTTAGAAGACCAATTGATAATTAGACAATAATCTGACCTTCCCAGGAAAGTTGGTAGGCCATGGTAGTCTGATTCGACAATAGATAAAATACCCTCCACGTCTTCTCAACAACCTGAATCATCTTCCCTAGGAACTTCTGCTCTAAAAGTGACTCATGGGGAATAGTTTCCCATAGGGAAATATAGACCTTTAACCCAAATGTATGACATTATGAAGTAATTGGCTGTAGTTTCGGAAAATATTTTAATTCTGGATTCCCTTAATCTATCAAAGGGTCATCATAAAGAAATTGTAGAGGATTTCCTATTCCCTCAAGTGTTCAAATCATATTTTTCTACCACCTAGGAATATCACGTAGAGGTTAATCCTATAGAATGTCATATAGTCATCCTTTTCACTTAACATGATGAAGATGATATTATATAGGGACACATCATGCCCCTATATTCATTCAGTAAATTAGATGAAATTGGAATCTATCCATAATTCATTGATAATGGATCAGGAATCAACCTCATTCCAATTAAAATGCTTCATTGACTATTATACATTGAATCTAATTTACACCCTTATACTCTAATTCTACAAGGGAATGGTAAAAGTGAATAGAAATCTCTTAGCTGCATCAAACCCGAAGCTCAATTTGGGGATCTAGTGTCAGACATTGAGATATTTTTTGATCATAAAGACATAACTTCCATTGTCTTGCTAGGAATATCTTATTTGTATTATCATGCATCGATCCATTCATCATGCCATAAATACCTGAAATATTTCAGTAATATGGATATTGGGACATTACATTGTGGAATATCTCTATTAATGTCTTGTGAATCACAATATATTGATGTAGGATTCTACCAAAGTAAAGGTAAATAGCCCATAACTGATGATGTTTCTAATTTTACCGCTCATAATGGTATGAAAATGACCCCAGCTAATCCATTAAAAGACATTAGTGATTATTATGTGCTACCCATCTATTAGGGTGAAGAAATTAACTCATATTCAGAGACGTGATCACCAGTATTCAGGATATTGGTCATATCAGTTGAACCTGAGGGTGTTGGAGAAATCTCTAATTCCTCTGTTTGTAGTAATGCCTCAAACAAAAATGATTAAACCTTATCCTCAGAACATCAGAAGGCCACCACTACATTCACTGAACCTACAGAATTCATGATATCATTGTTGGAAGATAGATCATAGGACACTGACCTTTCCCCCAACCCTAATAGTTTCTCTTCATCTCTCATCCATCCTGGCATGGACATAGATTAATAGGAAGAAGAAAAAGGGATAGGAGGAGGAAGATAACCTTAGGAATTATCCTGTATTATTTGAGGAATGAGTCTCTACTATTGTTGATGAACTATGAAAGATAAATATGGGTACAAAAGAGGATATGTGACCAATTATGATTAACACAGCTATTCCCCTCGATGAATATGGAATTTGTACCTCTTTTCTAAAGCAACACTAGGACATTATTTCATGGAATTATAAAGATATTCTAGGATTTGATCCTAATATGGATACCCATCACATAGAATTTACAATGGACCACCATGGTTACAAGTAGGTAGCCATAAGGATACATCTCACTCATGCTACAAAATTTGAAGTTGAAATTGACAAACTTTTCATTGATGATTTTATTCGGTAAGTCCAATACTAGACATGGATTTCTAATATTACCCCTGTAAAAAATAGAGAGATTAGAGTTTTTATTGACTTTATAGACCCCAACCATCATTTTCCTAAAGGATACTTCCTAGTTCCAATCATATAGATTATGATCAATGAAATGACTTGATATCAAGCCCTCTCATTAACATATGACTATTTAGGGTGAAATCAAATATAAATTTCCCTATAAGATGAATAATTCACCACCTTTAGAGGGACCTAGGGATTATTATGCTATCAAGTTGTGAATTTTAGTTTGAATAACACCAACACTACATATCAATGTGATATTCACTATACATTTAAACCCTTTATGGTAATATCAATTGAATGTTATGTCGATTATTTGGTAGTAAAATCACAAAAATGTTCTGATCACCTTGCTAATTTGGAAGTCATTTTCAAAAAACATTTACAACATCATTTGAAGATGAATCTAATGAAATTTTATTTTGACATTACTTTAGGAAAATTTATTTTATTTTTGATATGCCATCACAGAATCAATGTTTACCCTAATAAGACTATGGAAATTCTAGGTAGTTACCTCTTTAAAACCTCAAATAGTTTAGAGGACTACATGGACACCTTTCCTACATTAGATGATTCATAAAAAACCTCATAGAAAAGTGTTTTCCCTTAAATAAGTTTATGAATAATGGGGTTGTGTTCCAATAGTCTAATGAATTCTAAGAAGTATTCAAAATCATCAAGAAATATCTCTTGATTCCACTAGTGTCGATGTCATTAGTCGAAGGAAATCCACTCATCCTATACGTGGAGGCCTTTGAATGATTGTTGTGTGACTTCCTTATGTAAAATAATGATGTGGTTAATGAAAACAAAATTTATCATCTAAGTCACAGTATGATTAAGATTGAGACTCTATATTCAAATATTCAGAAGAACTGTTTTGTGTTTATTTTCAAAATTTAGAAATTAAGGCATTACATGTAGCACCATGAGGTCCATTTGATATCTATAATTTATCAAATAAAATATATCCTACATTACCCCATAATGAGTAGAAGTTTGGCTTGATGGGCGGTCATTCTACAATATTTTGGCATCCATTTCATACCACAAAAGGCAATAAAAAGGATGGATTTAGCAAATTTCTTATCTGAAGATCTCCTTGTGGAAGAAGTGATGATGAGTGATGAACTAGTAGATGATAAATCTTCGCTATTTATAACACTACTTAAATGTGGGAAATGTACTCTAATGTTTCATCCAGAATCTATACCATAAAGAGAATGTAAAACCACAAAATCAACAAATTTGGGTTGGGATTCATCATCATTTCTCTAAAAAAAGCTATTTTTCCCTAATCTTTACTAATATCAGAAGGTTGTACTAACAATTAGTATGAATACTAATCCATCATTGTTGGTTTCTATATAACATTATAAATATTGATAACTCACTTTAGAATCAAATGTAATTCCAAATTGGTAATTAAATAGATCAACAATTATTACATCATTAGAAAAGCAGGGATAATCCCCTACTTAATTATGATTAAGGGTTGATGGTAGAATTACACTACGATCCAACACTAACTCATGTACTCTATTCACAAAATTCTCAACTAGATGTGTTAGAAAATACTACCACAACTTTGGAAAATCTGGATCATGATGAAATAATAATCAACATTACCCATCGTAGAACAATATAGTCATTTATTCAAAGCGGCATTGAAGAGATCAATGAGATCAATTCTACCCCTAAACTAGATAATTATATAAATGGGTGGATGATTCCCATTCTGTAATACCTACAAAATGGGGACCTTCCACCAGAAAGATCTAAAAAAGAATAGCTCTGACAATTGGCAGTCAATTTCAACCTTTATGATAGCCTGGGTCATCATAAAGTTATTTAAAGTGGAGATTTGATGGAATTATGCTTGGATTCATTGATGGAGGGGAGATGAATTCCACCACGGGAGAAGTTCATACAATATCTTATGGATCCCATCAGTCAGGAACCAAGATTTATCACCAAATTAGAAGGCTTGGGGATTTTTTGCCTTCGATGATGTATGATTGCACACAATTTGTCCAAAAATGTCATTCCTATCAAGTGCATTCCAACTTCATCCATCAACCCCCATTTTTACTAAATATAGCTAAATGGTCTTAGGAATTCATGGTATAAGGAATGGATATTGTAGGAATATACCCTCCATCTATGACCAAGTACTTCAAATGAATCCTTAGTATTACCAACCTTTTCTCTGATGGGTTGAGGTAATAACTCTTAAGGATGTTATGACCAAAATTATTATAATTTTTTTGAATTCAAACATCATCACCATATTTTTTGTCCCTCACACAACACTAACATAAAATGGAACCAACTTATTTTCTTTTGAATGAGTAAAACATCAAATCCAACCATTCATCATGATATCATACGATGAAAAATGGATAGATAGAGGCTTTTAATAAAATTCTATCATACATTCTCTAGAAAATGGTGGATAGAGAAAGGAAATATTAAATTGAAAAGATCTTTCATTCCTTGTGGGCCTACCAAACCACATCCCACATTGCTACTTAGGAAACCTCGTATTCATTGGTTTATGAAATAGATGTAGTGATTCCTATTGAGGACCAATTTACCTCACTCATAATATATATCCATGGAAAACTCTCAGAATATGGACAATTATAGAAGTGTATAGAAGAGTCAGATCAACTTAATTCTAAAATTTTGTGTACTCTAGATCATTTAGAAATATACAAAAACTAAATAGCACAATCCTTTCACCAGAAATTTCATCTTAATTTGTTCTTTTAGGTAGAATTGGTTTTGGATCTGAAGACTCTAATGATACCTTGAAAGAAACCCCCAAAGCTTGAACCCAAGTGGGGAGGAACTTATGTCATACAAAAAGTCTATCCAAATGGAGATTACTCGTTAATAAAATGAATGGGGAATGCATTATTCCCCTACCAATGTACGATTTCTTATGAAATACTTTATATCATAAAAACGCCATATTTTTCATACTATATGACATTAAATTACATGGATTCTAATCTATATTGCATGACGTTAAATTAAATAACATCGTTAGTCTTTTTCCCATGACCTTAAAAATCATGGCATGCCATCCTTGTAAGGACCCGACCGCAGTTTCCCAGAGCTGGTGCCTTATTTGATTACGTTGGAATACATACAAGGAATACGAATCCCGAAAGACCATGTAGTTTAGTATTATTGGAAACAGGTAACATACATAAGATTAACATTACAACATTAAGGTAAACAAAACACTATTTTATTCCACTAGAAACAACACATTTTTTAGATTATGCTTGCAAGTCCTTCATAAATTACTTCTTCATATCCTGAGAAAATGAAACATAAAAAAGGGGTGAGCTCAAAATCTCAGTAATAGTAAGAAATACAGGGGAAGATAATATAAACATTAGACATTGTTAATAATTGAAAACACATGCCTTTAATAATAAATATGAACACATTATGGCAGGAAAATGAACAGAGTAAATAATTCCATAATAAAACATAACCATGGGTATTCTACTAGTTGAATATCCACATGAACTTTCAATTACTAGCTTCATAATGAGGGAAGTGCATATGTCGGACATTCTGAATCATTTTTTCAAGGCCTCGGCCAAGACATCTAGTGATTAAGTGTAACACCCCGAGCTTCCACAATACACTTCTCATTCAATAATGCAATAGCTTGCATTGTACACAACTTTGAGTTCCAACACACCGTGACTAATCAAAGTAGCTGTTATGAATAGTAATAACCACTTTTTAAAATTATAGAAATTTTATATTTCAAAATGGACTTCTTTTTTGTATTCCTAATATTGAAATTAGCCTATGTTGAATTTTTTGTAATTTTCTGAGAACTCCCAAATTTTTATGAATAGTGAAAAATACTTAAAACAACTTTTTTAATCAAAATAATTTATAGTGATAAATTACACTATTGAGTAGTTTTAAAGTATAATTAGAATATATTTTTACCATTTTATCCCATGGTGGTCATTAGAATTAATTTAACATTGAAATTGGACATAAACAATTGTCAATCTTTAGATATAAATTGTTTCTTAAAAACACGCTATTTGTTGTGACAACAGGAATGAATTATAAAATTAATTAATGCAACTTATATTTTTTTAATTTTGTAAAATAGACATCAGTTTTGAATTCAGAATATCAATTATAGCTTAGGGTGAAATTTTGGCATTGTTCTGAAAAACTTCAATTTTTGATGAATAGTGAAACCACTAAGTGGTAGTTAAATAACTGATTTTTCGTTTAAATGAAATATTACCACTTCTGGGTTTTGAATTTCAAAAATCCGACATACATGGTTGTCATTAGGATGTAAAATTTGGTTCAATGGGATTAAAATAATTTTTTGGTGAATAGTAACTTTTAAGTTCTTAATCACGATTAGAGGTAATTAGTGTAGTTTAAGGTAAAAATAATGTTTTAATAATATGAGATGAGCTTGACACATGTCCTACCCTCATTGGATGTGCCATGGCTGACCAAAACAATCCATGGGTCAACTTGGTGACCCCATGGAGCCACTTTAGTTGGAAAATGACATAAATACCTTTTATTTAATGTTAAAGTAAAAAAAGACACAAACATGAAATGTTTTACTAAAACAATTTTTACATGGGGTTATACAAGTCATATTTTTTAATATAAATAGTAATTGGAAATATAAAAAGATTTCCTAAATCATAGTATTTTTTTATAATTTTTAGACATTAAATAAATTAAATTATTTATGACATCATTATGATGCAGCGATGACCTCATTATTTAACGATTTTAATAAAATGAAAAGATAATGTACAATCCAAGGCTTACACTTGTCCAAAGACTATTGGATGGGTAGATTTCGAACCCTTATCACAATAGACACGAATTATATAAGTGTGGGACCTTTAGAATCCGAAAAGCATTGTATAATAATGTAAACTTTCCTTACTTTCCAAGAGTGCCCCTCCTCTCCTCTTATAAAAGGCCCCCACCTCTACCACCTCATTGACACTTTCAAGCCATTTGGAACAGCCAACCTCTGCCCAAATACTCTCCCAACTTCCCCCTATTACTACTAGAAGCCTCACTTTGGGCAGAACTCGTCCCAAGGAAGCCTTTGGCTCAAATCAAAAAGAGTTACCCGATTTTGAGGTAATGTCTTCTCTAATGTTGTTTTGTTTTATTTTAGCTTCTCCAACCCCTTAAACTATTTTTATTCATTTATTTTGTAACAACACCAGTATCCTCAATATACTAGGATGTTTTTATAAGAAGGATTCGAGCTACACTTACACACACCTACATCTAATGGTTAAAGAACATATTGTTTCTGTGGATGACGAATTTCTGCCTCACGAAACGATGATTGTTCAACACTAATATAACACCTTCAAAGGTGGCCATTAAGATGTCACTATATTTATATATGATATATAATATGTTTATGTTTTCCTTATGCTTCTGTATTTCTCATTTATGGAATACTTTATGATTTCCATTATGGGTAAACGCGATAATTTTATTTTAGGAAGTGCGGACTACCGCCCCCTCAAAGTGATGTGAATCGTTAATTCCATATCTGGGATGTATAAAAGATGGAGTAAATGATATTATATATAATATTATAGTGGAATTATATTATACATTTATATCATTATGATTTCATTCCATTAAATATGAAATATAAATGAAAGTAGCGTTCATGCATACGTACGGCTTACCGTCTCCATGAACGGTGCATTTCATTTCTTACCTCTAAATGTTACGTAATATTATAAATGAATGTATATACTGGATATATATGATATATATGACATATAAATCATGAATATAATTCTTGAGATAATGGATATTCTACCACATAAACAACTTGTAATTATAAGAAGTTTATTATTGACTCAAGTACCAAAGATCGACAAAATGACCGTTATTAACTTAAATAATTACATAATGTTCATATAATTGTAATAAGTGATATAAAAAGGATAATGAAATTTAAAATGGTTCTTAATAAGGTATATATTAACTCTAGTTTATTATTCAGGAGGTTAATGAATGGTTGAGTCAAGTCGGACACGAGGTAAGGGAACTTCTTAACCCAACTTCCATTCTTTGGGTTAATCACCTACTTTCAAATTATGTCATGATGTTATTATGTCCTATTTTGTATTTTTACTTTCTTTATGTGTAACTATAGTAAATACAAATAATAGATCTACTTTATTTTAAAAATGATCTTTTTAAGGACTTCATCTCAATCTCCTTTCATTGAGGCATATTTGGTTTTATACACAACTTTCTTTTATACGGTGTATAAACCCCTTTGAATTTTACGTTTATTCAAAAGGAATCTTTTTTATACGAAGCGTTTTACTAAACGACAAAAAGGGAATGTTTTTATTTCCATACATATGTGGCAACAATGACTTATCCGCTGTCGTGACCATTATTTGAGTTTCGGCTTCCTCTACAAGCCATATTGTTTTTAATGAAAACGAAATACAAATTTTTAAAATTCTTTTATTTTGGTATTGAAAATGGTTTTTAAAGGGTTTTTATTATATCAATGTGTTTTATTGATATCTTGTGATTGAAGTGTGGAAATGTTATGTTTCCATTATGCATGTTTTATGTGATACGATTATGTTATGGTTTATGATATGTTTAAAACTATTCATATGAGGAATGAATTGGACTTAATAAGTGACGGGTGGAGCCCGCTATAGCTCCTCGATGCATCGGTAGGTCTCATGAGACAACTAGACGTGGAATTGGCCGAGGCCCTTTCCCAATTTGATTTATGGTTTTGGCTGAGGCCTTAATCATTTTAGACGTCTTGGCCAAGGCCTTGAAAAAATGTTTCAGAATGTCTGGCATTATACATTCCCTCATTATGAAAGTGGTTATTGATATTGCATGTGATTATTCGACCAGTAGAATATCCATGTGAAGAAGTGAATGTCATTATCTCATTTTACTTTTGCCATATTATGTTGAAGTTCATGTTTAAAAGGCTTTTGTTTTAGTTATACATTGCCTTAAATGTTTATGTTTATTGATGAAAGCTTCTGCTATATTGTTATCCTTACTGAGCATCTGAGCTCACCCATTTCAATGTTTTAATATTTTTCTAGGATGTGAAGAAGTATTTTCTGAATGACCTACAGAGGTAGTCAGAAAGGGATATGAGTGTGGACTATGAAGACCATTTTATTGTAGTTTGTTTACTTTTTGATGTAATGAAAGACTTATGAATGTATCTAGTGTTTCCAAGGCTACTAAACTAATCGGTCTTTCTAGACTTGATCTTTTGTGATCATGCCAATGTTACGAAGTAATGCACCGACTCTGGGTAGCTGGGGTCGGGGCGTTATAGTTGGTATCAAAGGAAGTTTAGTACAAACCTTGGAAGCTAGATTTATACAAACTCTGATTAGAGCACGTAGACCTAAGATGAACTTTGAGGATTAGTATAGAAGAACTTCCTAAAATTTTGGTATTGTAGAGATTTTGTGAGTTTTCCGAGCAATACATCCCTGTCTGGATACGAGCAGGTAGAGGCTGCTCTGGCACAGATGTACCTAGGGGTAAAACCCGAAAACACCACTTTGAGCTAGACTCAAACAGGAACTGGTGCACGACAACGGGCCTTGCTGCACTCTTGGTTACGACACTCCCAGGGGATATGCTTAGGATAATTCTCATTTTCATTACAAACCACTATGAAGGGTTATGAGTATATACTTCCTCAAAGATAACATTTATTTTTATGATTATGGATTATATCCATAAATAGTTCAATTTATGTAAAGTGTTTTACAAATATGGAATTATGTATTTTATTTCATAAACTAATCTAGTTTATGCCATTGTTTAGAAATGGCGCCTAGTGGAAGGAATGGAAACCGTATCAATGCACGCACTCCGTGTAGGGATTGCCCTCCTGCTCAAGATAATTATTGTGGAGCTGGAGATACAACTGGTGCTGATCAACTTATTACCATACTGGGACAACTCACTCAGGTTATGAATAATAACCTTACTCGTATGGATCACCCTGATCCACAACGTGGAGGATCAATGTTAGACCGCTTCATGAGGCAACAACCACCAACATTTAATGGGGGTACAAATCCATTAGTAGCTGAGCAATGGATAAACTCCTTATAGAAAATATTCCATGCCTTAGGGAGTAGTGAAAGGGAGAAGGTTGTCATGACAGTCTACCACCTCACTGGAGATGCCGATCAGTGGTGGTCGCTGATTCAAAACACAAAGGAAGATGATGACGTATCAAATATGGAATGGAGGGAGTTAAAAGAGATTTTCTTAGAAAAATACTTTCCTCATGACCATAGAGCAGATATGGAAAGGCAATTTATGAGTCTGAAACAAAAGGAGGATGAGAATGTTGCAAAGTATGATGCCAACTTTACAAGGTTAGCGAGGTATGCTGCAGATTATATACGTAACCCAAGAGGTAAGATTGATCGTTTCTTTGATGGGTTAAAACCATTTCTCCGTCCAGCTTTAGTATCACAAACCTTCTCTTCATACGAAGGTATTGTCTCATGCGCTATCAAGACGGAAAAGGAATTCTCTAAGTCTTATGACTTTAAATCAAAGCAAGATAAGAAGAGATCCGCTGAAAACTCTGGGAAAGGAAATAAGGAAACAGGGAAGAAGGGTAGAAATGAATTTCCACCCTGTGATAATTGTGGTAGGAAGCACCCTGGTGCCTGTCTAAAAGGAAAAGGAGTATGTTACAAGTGTGGTGAAAAAGGCCACCAAGATCATGAATGCAAGGGAAAGAAAGAGGCTATCAATGTTGAATGCTACAATTGTAGGGAAATGGGGCATTATGCAAATGAATGTCCTAAGCGTTAGGGAAACTTACCTCAGAAAAGGCCAAGGGATCAAGGAAAATCTTATGTTGTTACTACAGTTGAAGCAGAATAATTAATGTATTGGTGATTTTGGACTCATGGATTATATTCTGGTTATTAGAATAATGTGATATATATATAAATAAGGATTGTACTGTAGTACTTGTTGATTTCATTAAGGTTTTAATATGATGAAGGTAATCATATTTTTAGTATGTGACAAAAAGAGAAACTTTAATTTGTTTGGGGAATCTGATAAATTGATTTTGGAATTAAGAGACCTTTTTGAGAAAGTCTGGACAGAGGTATTTTGGATAACTATAAAGGTTGGAGTGGATTAAGTTGATCTTTGGATAGTATTCTTTAAGGTAAAAACATTTCTGAAGATTATTTTTGGAATATTATAATACTATAGTTTTAGGAAAAGGACAACCTGCAGGGTGGGGCATAACCCGTCGCGTCGAACAAAGCTGCAGGAATCGAACCCACAACCATAGTACGACAGACCTTTATTTCCTACCACTAGCCTACAGGAAGTACCTGGTTATTAAAAAATAATTTTACTAATCTAAATGATTTGTGTTAACATTTGGAACCTTATACAATTAGGATAAGTATAATATTTTTGAGTTCTATTATCTTTTTGAGTGAAAGATGAGTTGAAGGTTGAAACTCTAATTGTCAAGCATAAATATATATATACCTATCTCTTATTCAATGAATAAATTAATTCTTAAACTTTAGTAAAGGGATATTAAAACAAAAAAATGTGTTATCATAATACCTTATGTCTTGTTGAACTGATGATATTTTAAATCAACATAGATTGAAGGCTTTGAGGCCCTCAATTTGACAGTTGATTGTGATTGATGACCTCAATCACTCCCTACAAATATTTACGTTTTTCCTCCAATTATATGTCTCTAATTGCCACCAATGTTCTCCTAATTGAGATCATAATTGGGTGGTGACTTTTTCATTTCCCTTTCCCTCTTATTAAGGCTAAATTTTATTAACCTTATTTCTGATGTGGGTTTTCCACAAAGGTATTTTCTATTTTCAACCTTTTATTTTCCAAGAAAAATTTGAAATTGCGAGGATGCAATTTATTGAAGGAGGGGAGAATGTAACACCTCGAGCTTCCACAATACACTTCTTATTCAATAATGCAATAGCTTGCATTGTACACAACTTTGAGTTCTAACACAACGCGACTAATCAAAGTAGCTGTTATGAATAGTAATAACCAATTTTTAAAATTATAGAAATTTTATATTTCAAAATGGACTTCATTTTTGTATTCCTAATATTGAAATTAGCCTATGTTGAATTTTTTGTAATTTTCTGTGGACTCCCAAATTTTTATGAATAGTGAAAAATACATAAAACAACTTTTTTAATCAAAATAATTTATAGTGATAAATTATACTATTGAGTAGTTTTAAAGTATAATTAGAATATATTTTTACCATTTTATCCAATGGTGTTCATTAGAATTAATTTAACATTGAAATTGGAGATAAACAATTGCCAATCTTTTGATATAAATTGTTTCTTAAAAACACGCTATTTGTTGTGACAGTAGGAATGAATTATAAAATTAATTAATGCAACTTATATGTTTGGAATTTTGTAAAATAGACATCATTTTTGAATTCGGAATATCAATTATAGCTTAGGGTGAAATTTTGGCATTGTTCTGAAAAACTTCAATTTTTGATGAATAGTGAAACCACTAAGTGGTAGTTAAATAACTGATTTTTCGTTTAAATGAAATATTACCACTTCTATGTTTTGAATTTAAAAAATCCAACATACATGGTTGTCATTAGGATGTAAAATGTGGTTCAATGGGATTAAAATAATTTTTTGGTGAATAGTAACTTTTAAGTTCTTAATCACGATTAGAGGTAATTAGTGTAGTTTAAGGTAAAAATAATGTTTTAATAATATTAGATGAGATTGACACATGTCCTACCCTCATTGTATGTTCCATGGCCGACGAAGACAATCCATGGGTCAACTTGGGGACCCCATGGAGTCACTTTAGTTGGAAAATGACATAAATACCTTTTATTTAATGTTAAAGTAAAAAAAGACACAAACATGAAATGTTTTACTAAAAAAATTTTTACATGGGGTCATACAAGTCATAGTTTTTACTATAAATAGTCATTGGAAAGATAAAAAGATTTCCTACATCATAATATTTTTTTATAATTTTTAGACATTAAATAAATTAAATTATTTATGACATCATTATGATGCAGCGATTACCTCATTATTTAACGATTTTAATAAAATGAAACGATAATGTACAATCCAAGGCTTACACTTGTCCAAAGACTATTGGATAGGTATATTTCGAACCCTTATCTCCATAGACACAAATTATATAAGTGTGGGACCTTTAGAATCCGAAAAGAATTGTATAATAATGTAAAATTTCCTTACTTTCCAAGAGTGCCCCTCCTCTCCTCTTATAAAAGGCCCCCACCTCTACCACCTCATTCACACTTTCAAGCCATTTTTCTCGGCCAAACTCTGCTCAAATACTCTCCCAACTTCCCCCTCTTACTCCTAGAAGCCTCACTTTGGGCATAACCCTTCCCAAGGAAGCCTTTGGCTCAAATCAAAAAGAGTTACCCGATTTTGAGGTAATGTCTTCTCTAATGTTGTTTTGTTTTATTTTAGCTTCTCCAACCCCTTAAACTCTTTTTATTCATTTATTATGTAACAACACCAGTATCCTCAATATACTAGGATGTTGTTATAAGAAGGATTCGAGCTACACTTACACACACCTACATCTAATGGTTAAAGAACATACTGTTTCTGTGGATGGAGAATTTCTGCCTCACAAAACGATGATTGTTCAACACTCATATAACACCTTCAAAGGTGGCCATTAAGATGTAAATATATTTATATATGATATATAATATGTTTATGTTTTCCTTATGCTTCTGTATTTCTCATTTATGGCATACTTTATGATTTCCATTATGGGTTAACGGGATAATTTCATTTTAGGAAGTGCGGACTACCGCCCCCTCAAAGTGATGTGAATCGTTAATGCCATATGTGGGATGTATAAAGGATGGAGTAAATGATATTATATACAATATTATACTGGAATTATATTATACATTTATATCATTATGATTTCATTCCATTAAATATGAAATAGAAATGAAAGTAGCGTTCATGCGTACGTACGGCTTACCGTCTCCATGAACGATGTATTTCATTTCTTACCTCTAAATGTTATGTAATATTATAAATGAATGTATATACTGGATATATATGATATATATGACATCTAAATAATGAATATAATTCTTGAGATAATGGATATTCTACCACATAAACAACTTGTAATTATAAGAAGTTTATTGTTGACTCAAGTACCAAAGATCGACAAAACGACCGTTATTAACTTAAATAATTACATAATGTTCATATAATTGTAATAAGTGATATAAAAAAGATAATTAAATTGAAAATGGTTCTTAATAAGGTATATATTAACTCTAGTTTATTATTCAGGAGGTTAAATAACGGTTGATTCAAGTCGGACACGAGGTAAGGGAACTTCTTAACCCAACTTCCATTCTTTGGGTTAATCTCCTACTTTCAAATTATGTCATGATGTTATTATGTCCTATTTTGTTTTTTTACTTTATTTATGTGTACCTATAGTGAATACACATAATAGATCTATTTTATTTTAAAATTTATCTTTTTAAGGACTTCGTCTCAATCTCCTTTCATTGAGGCATATTTGGTTTTATACACAACTTTCTTTTATACGGTGTATAAACCCCTTTGACTTATACGTTTATTCAAAAAGAATTTTTTTTATACGAAGCGTTTTACTAAAGAAAAAAGGGAATGTTTTTATTTCCGTACATATGCAGCAACAACGACTTCTCCGCCGCCGTGACCATTATTTGAGTTTCAGCTTCCTCTACAAGCCATATTTTTTTTAATGAAAACTAAATTCAAAGTTTTAACTTTCTTTTATTTTGGTATTGAAATGGTTTTTAAAGAGTTTTTATTATATCAATGTGTTGTATTGATATCTTGTGATTGAAGTGTGTAAATTTTATGTTTCCTTTATGCATGTTTTATGTGATACGATTATGTTATGGTTTATGATATGTTTAAAACTATTCATATGAGGAATGCATTGGACTTAATAAGTGACGGGTGGAGCCCGCTATAGCTCCTCAATGCATCGGTAGGTCTCATGAGACAACTAGACGTGGAATTGTCCGAGGCCCTTTCCCAATTTGATTTATGGTTTTGGCCGATGCCTTAATCATTTTAGACGTCTTGGCTGAGGCCTTGACAAAATGTTTCAGAATGTCTGGCATTATACATTCCCTCATTATGAAAGTGGTTATTGATATTTCATGTGATTATTCGACCAGTAGAATATCCATGTGAAGAAGTGAATGTCATTATCTCATTTTACTTTTGCCATATTATGTTGAAGTTCAAGTTTAAAAGGCTTTTGTTTTAGTTATACATTGCCTTAAATGTTTATGTTTATTGATGAAAGCTTCCGCTATATTGTTATCCTTACTGAGCATCTGAGCTCACCCCTTTCAATGTTTTAATATTTTTCCAGGATGTGAAGAAGTATTTTATGAATGACATGCAGGGGTAGTCATAAAGGGATATGAGTGTGGACTATGAAGACCATGTTATTGTAGTTTTTTACTTTTTGATATAATGAAAGACTTATGAATGTATCTAGTGTTTCCAAGGCTACTAAACTAATCGGTCATTCGAGACTTGATCTTTTGTGATCATGCCAATGTTACGAAGTAATGCACCGACTCTGGGTAGCTGGGGTCGGGGCATTACATTAAGGCCTCATCCAAAATCCATATCACATTGGGAAAGGTCTCGGCCAATTCCACGTCTATTTGTCTCATGAGACCTACCGATGCATCGAGAGGATATAGTGGGCCCCACCCATCACATAATAATTCCAATTCATTCCTCATATGATTGGGGATAAACATAAACAACATATACCTTCATATTGAAACTATCATATGAAATGTAACAAACTTTCCCCAATTATTGAACATAAACACTAACCATTCGGAATAATATGGTGAATGGTATTAGGACAGATCATCCACAATAGAGTTAGTCAGAAAACATTAAATAAAATATGGTAGATGTATTAATAAATTATTAAACCCAATAATACCATGGAATCAACAAGAGAGTTTAATAAAACAAAAACACTTATAAAATCATTCAACAATTCTTGAGATAAATACTCCTTTTATTTTGAAAGGAAGAGTTCTTTTGGAAAAAATATTTGTATAAAACCAGAAGTGAGGTAAGATATTATTTTCATAATAAAATGAGTGATTTTATAAAGATAAGGGTTTCCAAAAACAGATTATAGAGTTCCCTTGAAAATGGGAAAGAATTTGAGAAATTCCCTTGGATCGGGCTTGTATTTTGGAAACAACTTTGAAAGTTCCTTTAAAAATGTGTAACTATACATAAAATAAGGAATGGTTCAGGTTTGTACACGTATATATGATATTCACACAGAATATATGATGATTAAAAAACAATACAAAATAATTTCATTGAGTTAATTAGACAATGAAAGTATCCCGAAAGAAAGTGGATGTTCGGGGGGGAACCCTTACCTTAACTCCAAACGTGTTCTTCCCTAGTACCTAAGCTACTGGAATATGAAATTATACTTTTTAATAACTTATTTCAGAACCTATTATAAATTTATATAGTTTACCATAATTCTGGTTAGGTATTTTATGTCTTTATTGAAAAGTTATTATATTGAATTTCGTCGTTCTGGAGTGTTCATTTCCTTTATTTTCATATTCAGTTCACTTGATTTTATGTAATGAAGTGGAATGAAATTAAATCTCCAGAATTGAAATTAAATATTATTTATGAACATCCAGAATTGTTAATTTACATTTCTATCATTTTATTACATGGAATCATGATGAATCATTAGATGACCACCACTTCGATTATTCGGCGGTATTTGGAATATTATGAACTAGTTTTGTCATATAACTTAATTATATGTACATATTCTGGTTCTCGAATATTAATTAGGTTATAAAACATATATTATAGTCTGGTTCAACAATAAATATGGTTTCATGACCAGTAATGAAGAATAAATTGAACAACTAAAATTCATTGTCCATGAAGGTTATAAATCAGAATCTCATGGATGTTGATTTCGTTTATAAAATAAAAGGGAGGGAGTAAGAATATTTATGATGGTTATTCCATTAACATGATATAAATCCAGTATATAAATGTTACTGGAGTTATCATGATCATTTGGATAGAATAAGTTAGGAGAGGATAACAAAAGAAGATAAATTGAAATGAAACCAAATGAAAAAAGAAGGGTACTTTACCTCTTGAAATAACCTCCTTGAGAAACTCCTTAAGGGAAGGGATTTTGGTCTTTTGGGAAGACCATAATCTTCTTGGAAGTGGAGAGATACTAGGGAAGAGTAATTTGGCAGAACTTTGAGGAGCTTAAAGGCTTAGAGGAGTGAAGATAAGAGGTAGTGGTGGGGGGTTTTTATAGTGGAGGAGAGAGGTAAATTTTTGAATATTTAATTCATTATTTTATTATTTCTCTCAATACAACCAATAGTATTGTTTCATTTGACCCCTAATAGTAATAATGTCATGTGAGTTCAAACCAAGTGTGCTTAAATCATCCTTTCATCACCTATGATGTTGTAAATCAAGTATTTAGCATTTATCATATTTTTATCATATTTTACTATTCATCAAAAATTCTAGAATTTTAGAAAAATCCGAAAAATTCAACCCCTATCATTTTTCAATGCGTAGAATTAAAAAGTGATGTCCATTTTTGAAAAATAATTTTCTAAATATTATTAATTTAACTTTTAAATAAAATCATATTTAATTCAAAAATTAACAATTCAAATTCTACAACTACTTCTTTATCACAATGAAAAATTAACCAAGATGTTATTATCTTCTAGCCTTAAGAAAATAAAATAATAATAAAATTAACTATTCATTAGGGTCATATTACTATTCATAAGGGTATGTTACTGTTTACTTAACAATCAAGTTTGTTTTATCAGACTCCAAATGACTTTCTGAACACAACTCTAGAAGACCATTTTTCGAAATTCAAAACATAGAAGAGGCAATGTTTTGTTTTAATGGATATATTATAAAATTTCATTCTATATTTATTTTCAAAACCTTGGGGTGTTACATTCACCCATCCTTACAAAAATTTCATCCTCGAAATTCATAGAATATTACTTAAAAAGATCTGGGTATGTCTTTAACATAAGCTACTCAGGATCCCATGTTGCTTCCTCCATCTTATGGTTCCTCCATAGAACCTTCACCAGAAGAGTCTTCCAATTTCTCAATACTTATTCTCTAGTATCAAGAATCTTGATAGGCTCCTCACAGTAAGATATATCGAGCTCAAGTTCCACTCCATCATAAGTGAGTACATGTGTTGAGTCTGGCATGTAGTTTCTTAACATTGACACATGGAACACATTGTGAACCTTGGAGAGACTTGTCGGCATTTACAAATGGTAAGCTACGGCTCCAATTCGGTCCATAATTTCAAAAGGTCCTATGTACCTGGGACTTAACTTTACCTTCTTACTGAATTGTATAATACCCTTCCATGGAGATACCTTTAAGAAAACATGACTTGAAACTCCAAATCCTTCTTTTGGTTATCTACATAGCTCTTTTGCCTACCTTGAGCTATTTTGATATGGTTCTAGATAATCTTAACCTTTTCCATTTTTTCTTCCACAAGTTCTGGGCCCATGAGCTTTCTTTCACCAACATCATCCCATCAAGTTTGTGTACGACACCACCTTTCATATAATTCTTTATAGGGTTCCATCTGTATACTTGAATGGAAGCTATTGTTTTAGGAAAATTCTAAGAGAGGTGAATAATGATCCCACATGCCTTGAAAATCAAGTGAACAAGACCTCAACATGTCTTCCAATGTTTGAATAGTCTGTTCTGATTGTCCATCGGTTTGTGGGTGGTAGGCAGTGCTCAAATAAAGATCAGTATCTAGGGCCTTCTGAAGAATTTTCCAAAATATTGATATAAAACATGGATCACGATAAAAAAAATTGATAGGGGTAGTCCATGAAGTCTCACAACTTCATTAATATATAGTCTTTCTAGACGTTCAAGTGGTTGATCTTCTCTTATAGAAAGAAAATGTGATGACTTGTTAAGACGATCAACAATGACCCATATTTCATTGTTCCTTCTAGGAGTCTTTGGTAGTCCCATGACAAAGTCCATCGTGATATTATCCCATTTCCACTCAGGTTTGGGAAGAGGTTGCAATACTCTTCCAGGTGGTTTCTTTCCAGCTTTCACTTGTTGACAAACCATACATCTTGACACAAAATCAGAAATCTCCCTCTTCATGTTGTCCCACCAAAAATGTTCCTTCAAATCTCTATACATATTAGTGCTACCATGGTGTATAGAGAAATTGGAACTATGAGCCTCATCCAAAAATTCCATTTTTAGATCAGGTATATCGGGAACACAAAGTCTCTTCCCAAATTTCATAATTCCATCTTCATATATGAATTCACTCAATCTCCCATCATTCATAGCTTCAATCTTCTTTTGAAACTCCTCATCATCAGCCAGAGAACTTTTTATCCTTTCTAGTAAAGATCGTTAGGAAACTATTTGAAAAAGCACTGATGTTTCACCTTCCATGGTTATTCCCATATCCATCTTTACTAGATCTATGAAAATCGGATCCCTTTAAACTATCATCTTTTTCAAAACTCCATCATCATTTCTTCTCAAAGCATCTTCCACCATATTTTCCTTCCCCAGGTGGTAGTGTATCATGCAATCATAATCCATGACTAGTTCAAGACATCTTCTTTCCCTCATGTTGAGTTCTTTCTGTGAGAAAATATACATCAAACTCTTGTGATCAGTATAAATCTCACATTTTTTCACCATAGAGATAATGTGTCCATATCTTCAAAGAAAAGATTACCGCAGATAACTCAATATCATGAGTAGGATAGTTTTTCTAATGAATTTTTTGCTGTCGTGATGCATAAGCAATAACCCTATCATTTTTCATAAGGACACAACCAAGTCCTTTCCTTGAAGCATCACTGTAAATAAAAAACATGTTATTCCATGATGGTAGAGTCAATATAGGATCATTGACTAATATTCTCTTCATTTCTTTGAAACATTATTTAAAATAATTTTTCCAAACAAATTTAACTCCTTTATGTGTGAGCTTCGTTAGGGGCTTAGCCAGTCAGGAAAAATTCTGTACGAAACATTGATAATAACCTGCTAAGCCAATAAAACTGCATACCCCAGTTATGTTTGTTGGTGTGGGCCAATCTTGGATTTCCTTTGTCTTAGAAGGATCAACTAGGATTCCATCCTTAGAGACAATATGGCCAAGAAAAGAAATCTCCTAAAGCAAGAATTTACACTTTCTAAACATCCCATATAATTCATGTCTTCTAAGAGTCTTCAGGATAATGCGCAAGTGATTTTCATGATCTTTGTAGCTTTTGGAGTATACCAAGATCTCATCGATAAATACCATTAAAAAATCATCGAAATATTCCTTGAAAAATTTGTTCATTAGATCCATGAAGACAAAGGGTGAATTATTCAATCCAAAAGGCATTACTGTAAACTCGTAATGCCCGTACCTGGTTCAAAACGCTGTTTTTAGAATTTATTCCTTCTTCACACTCAACTGATGATATCCAGATTGAAGGTCAATCTTTGAAAAGTATTGAGCTCCATGCAGTTGGTCAAATAAATCATCAATGCGATGTAGGGGATACTTTTTCTTTATTGTTCTAGCATTTATCTCCCTGTAGTTGATACATAACCTCATAGATCCAGCTTTCTTCTTAACAAAAAGGACAGGAGCTCCCCATGGAGAAACACTAGGGTGGATAAATCCCTTATTACTCAATTCCTCTAGTTTTTTCTTTAGTTACACTAATTCCACAGTGTACATTCCATAAGGGGTCTTTGATATGGGCCCTAAACTAGGAATTAAATCAATGGAAAACTCAATTTCGCATTCTGGAGGATGTCTAGGTAAATCTTCTAGAAAGACATCAACATATTCTCTCAAAATAGGTACATCATCTATTTGAACATTCCTTTACTCACCCATAGTTATTTCATTCTCTTCCTCCCCAATAATTCAATTTAGTTGAGCTACTAGGGGTGGATCTAGATGAGAATCTGGTGGTGACGATTCTTTTCTAAAGATAAGTTGTTCTATATCATCATCATAAAAAATTGTAACCTCCTTATTCTTACAATAAATTTTTACATCATGATCTGAAAGCCAATATATACCGAGGATTATATAAAACTCAATCATGGGTACGATGATTAGATAAGCAGATAAAGAACATTTATATTCCTTAATGGGAATTGATTGATAGAACTTTATTGCAATGATACTTACCTTAGGAGTTTTTAGTGACAACTCCCTTGTTAAATTAAATTGAAAATATCTAATTTTCTTAACAAACTAGGAAGATATGAAACAATGCGATGATCTAGAATCAAATAGATCGTTTGATAAACTTGAGGAAACAATTAAAGTACCTGCCACCACGTCATTAGGAACTTCAACCTCTTAAGTTGTGATTGAATAATCTTTTCCCTGATCCCTTTTCCTTTTCTGTTGCATATTTCCTTGATGTTTTGGACAATCATTAGCATAGTGTCCCATCTCCAGACAACTATAGAATTAAACATCATTGGCTTCCTTCTTCCCTTTGTAATCACCAGAAATATGGCATTTCTATCCATATTTGTAGCATAATCCTTTTACTTTTAAGCATGCACCTGGGTGTTTCCGTCCACAATTGTCACGTGGTGGAAATTCAACTCTTCCCTTCTTCCCCGTTTCCTTATTTCCTTTCCCAGGGTTTTCAGCAACCCTCTTCTTTTCTTGCTTTCCCTTAAAGTCATAAGGCTTAGAAAATTATTTTTCTATCTTGATGGCACATGAAACTATATCCTCATATGATGAAAAACATTGGGAGACTAGTGCCCGCCAGAGGAAAGGCTTTAGGCCATCAAATAATCGATCAATTTTTATCCTTGAATTTCGTATGTATTCTACAACATGTCTCTCTAATCTTGTGAAGTTAGCTTCGTACCTTGCAACATTATCATCTTCCTTCTACCTCAGATTCAAGAACTTTCTCTCTATATCTTCTCACTGCTCATGAGGGAAATATTTTTCTAAGAAGATTTCCTTGAAATCTCTCCATTCCACCTCTTCTATCTTTTCCTCCTCCTTTGTGTTTTGGATTAATGACCACCACTGATCTGAATCTCCTGATAGAAGATATACTACCATGACAACCTTCTCTCATTCATTACATCCCAAAGTGAGAAATATCTTCTCAAGGGAACATATCCATTGCTCTCCTACAAACGGGTTTGTAGTCCCATTGAATGATGGAGGCTATTGTCGCATAAAGAGATCTAGCATGGATCCTCCACATGGTGGATATGGATGCTACATATAGGTAAGGTTAATATTCATAACGTGAGTATGTTTTCCCAGTATAGTTATGAGTTGCTCAGCACCAGTCATAGAACCAGAGCCAACATTATTGTCTTGTGTTAGAGGAGAATCCCTACAGGGGACACGTGCATTCATGCGATTTAAATTCCATCCACTAGGCACCATATCTAGATAATGGAATACACTATATTAGGTTATGAATCATAATGTATAATCTTAACTTAAAAATACACAGAAAAATTGAGATCCTATGCATGGATAATTCCATATTCACACAAATTATTTCTTTGAGAAATATTTACATTAAACACCTTCATAATGGATTGTAAAGAAAATGTGAATTATCCTAAGCATATCCCCCGGGTGTGTCATAACCAAGAGTGTAGCAGGGCCCGTTGTTGTGCACCACTTCCCGTTCGAGTCTATCTCAAATCGGTGTTTTCCAGTTTTACCCCTAGATACATTTGTGCCAGAGCCAGCTCTACCTGCTCGTATCCAGACATAGATGTATTGTTTGAAATATACATATAATCTATTACTTACCAAAATATTGGGATGTTATTGTATGTATATCCTCAAAAAATAACTTAGGGACTCTTTCCTAATTCTATGTTTTCGAAATCTAGTTTCCATGTATTCTACTAAACTTCCTCTAATACCAACTGTAAGGACCCGACCCCAGTTTCCCAGAGCCGGTGCCTTATCTGATTACGTTGGCATACATACAAGGAATACAAATCCCAAAATATCGAGTAGTTTAGTATTATTAGAAACAAGTTACATAAATATGTTTAACATTACAACATGAAGGGAAACAAAACACTATTTTATTCCACAAGAAACATCACGTCTCCTAGATTATACTTTCAAGTCATTCATAAATTACTTCTTCATGTCCTGAGAAAATGAAACATAAGAAAGGGGTGAGCTCAAAAGCTCAATAAGAGTAAGCAATACAGTGGAAGATAATATAAACATTAGACATGGTGAATAATTTAAAACATGTGCCTTTAATAATATATATGAACACATTGTGGTAGGAAAATGAACTGAGTAAATAATTCCATAATAAAACATAACCATGGGTATTCTACAAGTCAAATATCCACATAAACATTCAATTACTAGCTTCATAATGAGGGAAGTGCATATACCAGACATTCTGAATCATTTTTTCAAGGCCTCGGCCAAGACATATAGTGATTAAGGCCTCGGACAAAATCCATATCACATTGGGAAAGGCCTCGGCCAATTCCACATCTATTTGTCTCATGAGACCTACCGATGCATCGAGGGGCTATAACGGGCCCCAACCATCACATAATAAGTCCAATGCATTCCTCAGATGAGCGGGGATAAACATTAACAACATATACATTCTTATTGAAATTATCATATTAATTGTAACAAACTTTCCCCAATTATTGAACATAAACACTAACCATTCGGAATAATATGGTGAATGGTTTTAGGACAGATCATCCAAAATAGAGTTAGTCATAAAAATTTAAATAAAATATGGTAGATTTCTTCATAAATTATTAAACCCAATAATACCGTGGAATCAACAAGAGTGTTGAATTAGATGAAGACACTCTTATAAAAGAATTAAGCAATTCTTGAGATAAATACTCCTTTTATTTTGAAAAGAAGAGTTCTTTTAGAAAAAATCTTTGTATAAATATAGAAGTGAGGTAATATAGTATTTTAATAATAAAATGAGTTATTTTATAAAGATAAAGGTTTCCAAAAAAAGATCATAGAGTTCCCTTGAAAATAGGAAAGAATTTGAGAAATTCCCTTGGACCGGGCTTGTATTTTGGAAACAACTTTGAAAGTTCCTTTAATAAAGTGTAACTATCCATAAAATAAGGAATATTTCTGGTTTGTACACATATATATGATACTCACACAGAATATATGATGAGTACATAAAAATACATAATAATTTCATTGAGGTAATTAGACAATGAAAGTATCCTGAATGAAAGTGGAAGTTCGGGTGGAAAAACCCTTACCTTAACTCCAAATGTGTTATGCTCTTTTACATAAGCTCCTGGAATATGAAATTATACTTTTTAATAACTTATTTCATAACCTATGAGTCATGTATTTAGTTTAACATAATTCTGGCTAGTTCTTTTATGCCTTTACTGATAAGTTATTGTATTGAATTTTGTCGTTCTGGAGTGTTTGTTTCCTTTATTTTCATATTCGGTTCACTTTATTTTAAGTAAGGAAGTGGAATGGATGTAAATATCTAGAATTGAAATTAAATTTTATTTATGAAGATCCATAATTTTTAATGTACACTTCTATCGTTTGGTAACATGGAAATAGGATGAATCATTAGATGACCACCACTTCTATTATTCGGCGTTATTTGAAATATTATGAACTAGTTTTCTCATATAACTTAATTATATGTACATATTATGGTTCCTGAATATTAATTAGGTTATAAAACATATATTATAGTCTTTTTCAACCATGAATATGGTTTCATGTCTAATAATGAAGATGAAATTGAAGAACGAAACTTCATCATCCACGAAGGTTATAAATTGGAACCTCATGGATGTCGATTTCGTTTATAAAATAAAAGGGAGGGAGTAAGAATATTTATGATGGGTCTTCCATTAACATGATATAAATCCAGTATATAGATTTTACTAGAGTTATCATTATCATTTGGATAGTGGAGGTGAGGAGAGGATAACAAAAGAAGATAAATTGAAATAAAACCAAATGAAAAAAGAAGGGTGCTTTACCTCTTGAAATAACCTCCTTGAGAAACTCCTTAAGGTAAGGGTTTTTGATCTTTTGGGAAGACCATAAGCTTCTTGGACGTGGAAAGAGCCTAGGGAATAGTAATTGGGCAGAAATTTGAGGTGCTTAGAGGCTTATAGGAGTGAAGAGTAGAGGTACCGGTGGGGGTTTTTTATAGTGTAGGAGAGGGGTAAATTTTGAATATTTAATTCATTATTTTATTATTTCTCTCAAGACAACCAATAGTATTGTTTCTTTTGAACCCTAATATTAATAATGGCATGTGAGTTCGAACCAAGTGGGCTTAAATAATCCTTTCATCACCTATGATGTAGTAAATCAATTATTTAGCATTTATCATATTTTATCGTATTTTAATATTCATCAAAAATTCTAGAATTTTAGAAAAATCGCAAAAATTCACCCCTACCATTTTTTGGACATGTATAATTCAAAAGTGAATTCAATTTTTGAAAAAAAAATCTAAATATTATAAATTTAACTTTTAAATAAAAGCATACTTAATTCAAAAATTAACAGTTCTAATTCTACAACTACTTTTTTATCACAATAAAAAATTAACTAAGATGTT
Source organism: Viscum album (assembly GCA_963277665.1). Taxonomy (NCBI): domain Eukaryota; kingdom Viridiplantae; phylum Streptophyta; class Magnoliopsida; order Santalales; family Viscaceae; genus Viscum; species Viscum album. The sequence goes on along the minus strand of OY728140.1, from coordinate 490,229,017 downwards.
ATTATCTTCTAGCCTTAAGCAAATAAAATAATAATAAAATTTACTATTCATTAGGGTCATATTACTATTCATATTACTATTCATAATGGTATGTTACTATTTACTAAAAAATCAAGTTTGTTCTATCATACTCCAAAGGACTTACTGAACACAACACTAGATAACCATTTTTAGAAATTCAAAACATAGAAGAGGAAAAGTTTTGTTTTAATGGCTATATTATAAAATTTCATTCAATATTTATTTTCAAAACCTTGGGGTGTTACAATCCTTACCATATGATGTTGAACTACATTAATTTTCATGTGTTCTACATGATGCGAAACTGTATATCATCATTGGTCTTTGTCACATGACCTTAAAAAGAAATGACATATCGTTTGTACTAAATGATGTTAAACTTCATAGCATCATTGGTATTTTTTGCTTGACCATAAATGAAATGACATATCTTCCTTACTATATGATGTAAAAAAACATATATTTTTATTTATACTACACAATGTTAAACTATATAGCATCATTTATCGTGTTTACATGACCTTAAAAGGCATATACATCATCCCTATTTCATGATGATAAACTACATGATAGTTCATCCGATCATTAGATGATAAATTTTACAACAACATTATTACCGTATGACATAAAACTACATAGTTGACGTCCTTATTACATGATGTAAAACTGCATAACATTTTAGTCCGTACTTGGGTGGATCACAACCTTTGGTGTTGGTCTCATGCCACACCTTCGTTCTAGAACTACATTTGTCTTCATTCTCATCTTAATGAGATATGTAGTGAGGCCTAGACCTTACGTCTTAGGCCCAACCATGAAGTAAAGGAAATGAACCCTCTATAGTATAAAAATGGAGATCTATGTTGGAGACCTCAATGTGGGTTACCTCATTTAGGATCCCATCATGGAAATAGAAATATCACTCTCCTACATGTAAACAAAGATCTATGTAGGGAACCTCACACTTCATGGTCAATAGCAGTCAAAATTCTCCCTTTGTGATTAGAAATATTCCTTCCACACCTCATACTATTTTTCCTAGGATATTTAGTGTATCCATAAGATTTTCATTGCTATCGGTGATGGAATTTTATATTCCTGATGACACCTTTGTTTTGACTATGCATAGTTTGCCTCAGTTTGGATTTTCATAAGTCACCCTCAAAATCCCAGTCAACCAGAGGAAAATTTGTCCCTATGAGAGACCTATTTTATCTTCGTAATCCCCAAAAACATCATGCTAGAATTTTATTTTGGAACATGATATGTGTTCATTACTTAAATTTTTTTCCTATATCACTTATCTGGATTTGAGAACCCCCAAGATCATGGTTTACAATTTACCTCCACACACCCAAAGAATGTGGTAATATCCATGGCCTGCTAAACCTTATATCAATCACTTTTTCTAGGATTTATGGTCCTAGTATATGACTTAAAACTCTGAGATTCCATTCATCTTTATCACATGATGATAAACTATAGGATTAAATTCCCACATATTTGGCGTTAAAATTATCCTAGAACTACATATGACTTGATTCTCACCTTTACGGGATACATAGTGATGCTTGAATCCTACATCATGGACATATGAAATATAAAAATTTCTTCACTCTCCTATTTATAATCTAGATATACATAGAAGGGTCATTTACAGATTCTCACCTCGTTCATGAGCCTGTAGTTAATCAAAAATTCCCCTCCCCACATGAAAATTCAATCAGTGTGTGGAGTATTTTCTTGAACTATAAGTGGTTTGATTCTCGATTTGGTGATATATGTATCAATACCTAGGACCTATGTATCAATCCCAATCACAATAAAAATAATAATTTTGCCACATATGGGTTAAATATGTGTGGGAAACACTTCTTCAAATTCTTGAGTGATTTTGACATGATATGCTCCTTCCATACTTGGGCAACATCCTTACAAAAATCAAAATCTATGTCAAGGATAATCAATATATCAATAAACTTCCTCCATCCATCAGTAATAGAATGCCAGATTCTTTAGGAGAACTTTGTTTTGACTATGCATAATATATCCCATTTTGGATCTACATAAGTCACCCCCAAAAGGCCTGCCAACTAGAGGCACATTCATCCTCTAGAGAGACATATTTTATCTCTGTAATCCCTTGTAACTTTATGCTAGAAACCAATTTTCAAACATGGTCCAAGGTCATTCCTTTATTAATTGTACCATATCAATTTTTGGATCCTGAAGCCCTAATATTTTATCATAAAACCTTCCCTATTAATACTTGAAGGATGATGTGACTTTCTTGTTCAAATCACCATATAATGGTAAATAATTAATATTTTGTTCAAAATACATGTGACCATAAGACACAATAATCATATGTCCCTACAACATGATGTTAAATCGTGAAATCCATGTCTTTATAACAATGACATTAAACTTCATGACACTCATCCAAGCCATATGATGCTAAATTATAAGGAATGGTTCTCATCACATGACCCTAAACTGTAAAACATTAAATTACTCATATCATGAAGTTAAACTGCATGACATAGGTTCAATTCTATATGACTCATTACCTACATGAGAGGTAGATCCATGTAAAGGTACCTAGTATTAGATTTGGATATTCAAATTATTCCAATCACATACCAAAATGAAATACGAAAATTCCTTTACCTTATATAATAATTCAATCTATATAGGGGTCCTATCATTTCTCAAGGATTCATTGGTCATGATTATCATGCCCCAGCCATGAGTTTTCATTGACATCAATCATGTCCTTCCATGGAATCTGATTAAGGAAAAAAATATTTCCACATGTTCCCGTCATGCACACTCATATTGATTTAAATGATTTCCCAAGTTTCATCTTTTTTCTCATTCCAATCAAGACCTATGTGATATTAGAGGACCTGTAGAGTCACTTTTATTATCCCAGTGGAGTTACATATTTTTCTTTATGAAAAGACAAGAAACTTTACCCCATAACACGTCTACTATGGCCTTTATATTCCCTACACATTAGGTCTTTATTTTTGTAGAAGTATTTATCACACAAATCATTTATGACTCAGAATATTGATACCCCATTTCTTGTGTATGAATTTGATTTACCTAGAAGATTCTGAAACATGTTTTTCTATTTATGGACACATTCTGCGAATAAAACGACCTTCTCCATATATGTGAGTTATATCTATATAGGGAATTTCATATTCATGGCCTAAAAACCTAGTTTGGGATTATTACACTCACAACTATAGGTCAAATCTATTTGACCTAAAACACTAACTACATGGGTCAGTCATGAAAGACCCTAAATTTCCAAATAAAACAGATATAACACATGTCAAGTCGTAAACCTGTAAAGGGAGACCTAGGAAAAAATTTATCTGTATCACGTCATTTAACATAACTAAAATTTATGAGCATGTTAATGTTCCAATTTTTGTAAGTTAAATACACTAATACATGGACACTCTAATAAAAAAGTCAACTCTAGTATTTCTATTAAAATTAAAATGGAAAGATGGAACAAAGATACAAATGATTGAAACTAAAACCCTTTTTAATTTCATATGTTATGAATACAGAGGAACATCCAAAACTCAGAGTCTCTCTATGTAATTAAGTATTTTATCCTACAAGAATTTTTCAACAAATTTAAATAGATGAATTATTACATGATTAGAATCATTTACCACTCAGTGTAGATCTGATAATATTGCATCCCCTATTTCTGAATCATCTCACAATGAATACACCCTCTCAATAGAATCCTTCTCGTATTTCTCTACCCATTACACTAGTTTCCACTCTTCATTATACACTAATTCAACACAAGCCAACTCTTGATTCAACTGATTTATCTCTTGATGGAGCTATTCTGTCAAGGTCCTCTATTCAAGTGCAGTGATTAGCCCGTATCTAGGTAGATCAATATACTATTTGTGAAGCACCCCCATATATCTTTATTAGATGCATTACTTCCACAAGAATACCAGCCTCTCAAGGCTTCATGAAATACTACCATGATCAGGATGGATAACAAATAGGAGGCAGACCTTATAGGAAGGACAAGATCAAGTTTTTGCACCTCTTTTATTGGCATCTCTGGTACCACTCCCCTTAGAGAGAGTCACTGCCAAGGCCCCAATATTGATTAATAAAGAATATCACCAAGTTCACGTGGATATTTCAAATTTGTCTCATCAGCTCCCTATAAACCACTTCTACTATCTTTACTATTGATTTCATATGGTCATAGAATTTCGATTACTTGATCTAAAAACATGAATTGACCTTGTAGAAAATAAATGGAATATTCGAGGTCTTGGATATAATCCTCCACCAAAATGGGATGATCCACATAAGAAATGATTTTGGGCACATATATACCACCATAACCTTTTAGAATGATCTTTTTCTCCTAAAGGAAGCGCTAGATCTCTTCAATGATCATGTAATTCTTCCATGTGTATCATTCCCATCAATCCATGGGATAATCAGCTTATTTGGGGATGGGAAATTGGTGATATGGAAAGATATCTTCTGTTTCAGGGGAATATATAGTATTCTAAGGTGATAGACCCCAAATCCTAAGCCTTTTCCTCTGCATATCATAAATAAGGTGTTTCCTTAGGGAAATCCCCCTTCCTTTCCTAACTACCTTAGCTATCTGATCTTTATCCCCCATGGCCTTAGACATGGTTTGACCCACAACAACAGGGATTGGTTTTTACAATTGTCCATTTGAGTGTGAGTGGATCCAAGGTTTAATGTATGATCTCATAATCCTGGGAATGATGTCTATGGGTGGAAGTTCAATTTAGGATCATATGTATGTCCTCATGAACATCATCGAAATTTGAAAAGAAACTATCATATTATATTCTCACAGTTCATTGTTAATTGATGTAGGGAACCTCTTATGAACATAGTTGGATTGACATGAAAATCAAGAGGGTTAATACCCTTCACATATCAACTTTACATCAATTATAGAAACCGAAACACCTTTCCTCAGGGAAATAAGGTATCCCAATATGGTGTTATCACCATATGTGTCATTTATTAGGGTACCAATGGGAAAATAATAAGGGTTGTACACAAAGAAGTCATCATAATAAAGCCATTCCATTACATCCTATGCTCCCAAGGTAAATGAGTTCACCACACTTTTATATTGTAAGTAATTCTATAATTGATCATCCATAATCTATTGATTGTTGATGAACTCATAGCCTTCTATGTGGGTTGCTATCTAACCCCAAAGAACATGAAATGGAACCACGAGCTGTAGAGAAATTTTTTTCCTACTTATACACCCCATAAAATGATAAATCTTTTCCATTAATGATACCATAATATTAATGAACCTCCCCATGGCTTGCTGGGTTTCCATCATGAAGGTTGTAACTCTGAATCTGCTATTGGATATATGCACTGGTACAAAACATACACTCAAAAACATTTCTAAAAGGCTATAATTTGAACTAATATGTCAACATCATGGGAAAATTTCCAACCCCACTGATTGAAGTGACATTCCTTAAGTATCGACATGACTCCATGTTATAAGAGAGGTACATGTATATAGTCTCCTTGTACAAGGAACATTCCCATTTAGAATGGAAAAAACTTGAATCTAATCAGAAAAAGGGACATCTATCCTGGGGTGGGGCTCAATATCTTAAAGATTCTACACTATATTATGCAATTCCCTCACAAGTGGAGGGGTTCTCTTGGTTTCATCCCACACTAAAGATGGTGGAATGAATTCATTATAAATTTCCTCCATAATTAAGTCCTTTGAGATCATCCAGACATCCCAGATGCTTATATCAACTTCCCCATGAACTAAGTGGAATGTGTTGGTATCTAGGATCCGTCAACAGAGATGTTGAGAAATGATGAATCTGTTTTGATGAGAAAAATTCTACAACACTAAGGTAGCCTCATATAGTCCCACTACATTTATTTTGACCTTAAACTCTATGCAGCTCTGGTGAACCCAAAAATTCCTTCCCCATTCTAGACCAAAGGATCCCCCAGGGTTAAGATCCCATTTGGATGAACACTCTAATTACTCATCAGTTATGGATTTCCTCATAATAGAATGATAGAAATGGATATCTAATTCTGGTTCTTATATTATTTCCTCTAATCATAATAATGGTGTAATTTAGAAAATACCCACTAATATTAGTTCTTCTAGATAAAATTCACCTTCAATGAGATATTTCCTTGGGGTGTGTTACTGCAGTTGATTATCCAAGCTAGCGGTTGATTTTTTTTGGCATGGTGTTGGAATAGGGACATATGATCATAACCTGAATCCATAAAGAGGAATATTATCTAAAACAAGATACAATTAGAGTCCATCACCCATTATTCCTACTAAAACTTGATGATGTCAGACGATGTTACGTTTTGTGTTATTATCAATTCTTTCAATTATGGAATTACTATTTTCATCAGCAGTAGAAGAAAAACATGTTAAAAATACATTTATTATCATCTAAAAAATAAAAAAAAAGGAAATTTTAACCACAAATCATAAATATCTCACATAGAAATGTCTGGCGAACCACATAGCATGCTATATAGACCATGAATCGCTTAAGCTACTATGTAGATCACAAAGCAGTTAAGCCGCTATGAGAAATACATTATTTCTATGTATGAATAATTCAACCACAAAGGAGAATAAATAGTTTATAGAAAATTTCAATTTTTGGAAAATATTATTTTCTATGCGGAAAGGTTGTCCACAAAAAAATAATCCTATGAGATCAGAGTGGGAAGCCGCAAGTTCAAACGAAACAGAAAAGCATTGGATTTTCAAAGTGATAAAGGAGTATATTTCTAACACATTTTATAGGTTTTTACCCTTCACTAGGTCTATAAATACCTCTCAAATAATCCAATTGTACCGACTTCTTTCTCGAAATGGAATCTTCTACATACTGATCAGACCCCATTCTAATGGGGTCATTTTTTTGGGTCCAAAAAATATTCCAGAAGGATTTTATACATATAGAAGGAATAGAATAAAATAAATCTAGCCATGAAGATTAAAATGGTTAAATACTAGGAACCATAGTAGATCCTAGTCTTTTATGCAGCTTTCCTACTATGAAAGTCTTCACTCCACATAGCACTCTCTCATAGCATCCCCACAAATAAAAATTCCTTTGTGGGGAAAGGTGTGATTTCTAGCCCCCCCCCCCAAATTAAATTTCATTTGCGGGGTGAGGATATATTTTCACCCCCCACACACACAAATGAAAGTTAGTTTTTGTGGCGATGCATCACATTTTTGACCCCTATAAATGAATTATCCTTTATTGGATGAGGCATTATTTCCAGGTCACCCACAAAGAAAAATCCTTCAAAGGTCGGGCTGAGAGAACTGTTACATATATACCCCTATGAAAACCCTACATAGGGATTGTGGGTGAGAGGGAGACACAGAATAGAGAAATTTGGAGACACATAACAGTGAAATAGAGAGATACAATTTGAGTAATCAATTTCAGCAGGTAATCTTTACCCACAAATCACAAAGTAAAAGAGGGAAAAATAAGTGGTATGCTTTGAAAAAGTCCTTTGTAGGAAACCAAATTGCATTAAAGACAACTATTCATATAGAAAATACATTCATGGAAAATGGGGCACATAGAAATTTTTTTTGCGGACCACCATTTTGTGAACCATATGCATATGGAACCTTTTCGGACCACCATCCCGCATAGAAAACAATATGTGGGATGAGGCCCTTTAGTATTGGTACCCTTCCTCATATCATTTGGCCTGATCATTTCCCCTCTGCAAACTGTTCAAAACACCCTCACTATCAACTTCTCCCACAAAGCACTAATCCCTAAATTCCCACCTCATAAACCACCAAGAAAAGAACTCTACTTAAGTCTCCAAATATGTTTGATGAGTATCCTCTCATTCATACATTCTCATGGTAAATGATGATATATTAGTAAACTACCTAACAAGGGGGTCCTTGTAATGTTCTCAATCATTAATTCATATGTTAATAAGGGTACCAAGTTTAGTTATGGTTTCATGTGTCTCCATGGGTCCGGAAACTACATATATGGATCATAGACCCACCCTATTCCTCTCTTCCATCAGTCAAAAGGGGAATAGGGGTGGATGTTCAAAATGGTATCCCTCTTAGAGAAAGCTCTTATATTTTCTTATATGGTGTCATATCCTTCCTGGATCTTGTCCCCTGTGGTTAAAAAAATAAATGAGGATATAGAAACATAAAGGTCCTTTATCTCCCTCTCATAGCCTTGCTTTTATCCACCCACAGACAAAGCATATTGTGTGGTTTTCCTAATCTCCCACTTACCCTTGTTTATCATACTGATCATAACTCATGTGGTCATAGAGGTTAGTAATGATCATGACATCCACATGATCAAATGTCTATCTTAGGAGGAGATCCCCCTTTCATATCTTCTTATTATCTCAAATAAAGGGCCACCTATTCCGTATAAGTCCCAACTATACTAACATCAATGGGCCACCTATTCAATACAAGGACCAACCATACATCAATGTTCTTCCTATTGGTTATAATCCCAAAAACAATGTCACCATCCTCTAAAAGGGCCATATGACCTATGCGAAAAATCTAAAAGGGACTTATTCCAAATGTGGAAACCCCATGGGAATCCTCTATAGGTGTAAGCTTCAACCCATTCTAATTACATCGGATTTTATTCCCATTCAAATGGGATACATAGGAATCCTCTTTGAGGTCCAAACCCAGAACCCCAAATCCACCATAATCTTCTTTGGGACACATTCCCAGTAGTTTCATATTCATCCAAGGAAGATACATCCCTTTCGAGTCTCTCAAGACACTTTATCATAAGTCCCACACCAGCTATTGACTATGAATTTTCCACCTAGAATTCCTTACCACATGACATTAAACTAAAAAGTTTGTTCCTCATCACATGACCTTAGAAGGTATTATGTGTCCCATTAAGTAGAACCAAACTACATGGGTTTTAATTTCTTTAATAAGGATATATAGTAATACCATATCATGGGCCCGATCCTGACATCAAAACAATTTATGTCTTTATGGATGACGATAAATTATAGAGCTCCCAACTGTGTGTCTCAAAACCATAATCCTAGAAAGAAAAAATATAAGAATCCATAATATATTCCTATAAGGGTACCATTTATGGATAAACTTAGATACATAAAGATGTCTCCATTGATGAAGATCCTCAGATACATATAGATGATTCTAAAATCAACATATTCTAAATAAATGGTTGTTAATAAATTGGTGAATTTTTTTATAGTTGGTATTTAATAAATGATTAATGAATATGTCTTAAAACTATCAGAGAGTCCTAGAGTAGGAAATAGTTCTCCCAAAAATGGTGTAATGAGTCAAACCTTCCATCCTCTCAGCCAATGTATTTTCTGAGGTTGCATTAGAAAAATCCAAGAGACTAAATACCTCTGGAAAGTAGGTCCTCACTGACTTGAAATGAGTGTGTCCCTAAAGAACATTATAAAAAAATACATATCTCCCATGAAAAAAAGTGAGATGAGCAACCCTTAAGACTTTTGTTACTTTAAAATCAAAGGTCATCAAAAGTTATAGCATGACATAGTTATATAAATTTGTTGAATTACATAAAAATTATGAAAAAAATAAATTCACGGGGAATTATGTACACCATATAAAATAAAACATGGTGTATATTATGAAACTTGTCACAAGGAAAGAAATCGAATATGAGAAAACCTTACAAAGATCATAACATTGTAGTGAGAATTAATTAATACAGTGGTTTATATATAAAATGTAAACACACACAACACAAGTGGAAATACAACATAAAATAATAAGAGGTAATTTCACACAAAATCATGGCATAATATATCAATTGAATAAGTAATATAACCCAATGAAAAGAATTTGAGTTAAGAAACCTCTTACCTTGAGTTTGAGCAATCTTGTATGTACTTTATCTCTCATGTAATGAACTTATATTAATTTTATACTTTCTTAAGACCCATTTCGGATGTATTAATTTATTTTTATCCTTTTTATTTCATTTATTACTATTCCTTATATAATTATTAAATCAGTTAAGTTCATGTTATAAATTTCGAGGAGGTTGATTCATAACCGTAAAACAATTTCGATTGGTTGACCATGATCAAAGGGGATATGGTTCCATAATCTATGGTGGCCAATTTAAGATGGGGTGAATTTATTTTCCAAGTTTTTTTTAAAATTTATTTAAAACTAAATCCCCTAAATTTATAAAATCATCCCAGTTAACTAAAATAGTAGAAGTATATAATTTTTTATTTCAAAAAGGTTATCAGAATTTCAATCAAAGCTCAGTTTAAAAAAGTTATAAAACTCTTCAATATTTTGAAACATATTTACTAGTATCAAAAATCATATATAAAACAAAAATTAGAGTTAACTATTAGAGTTATGTTTTGATATTATAGTTTTTAAAATAGATACTAATTTGTTTTTAAAAAGAGTAAACAAAACAAGAAAAACACACAACAAAATAAATACTAGAGGTTCAGTCAAAAGCTGAGACCTTGTCCATTACACTTTGCAATCACCTACTACCAACCAATTTACTAAATAATAATCCAATCCACAATATAGATAGAGTTTTACATAAAACAACTATATAAAAATAGTATAGGATACACATCCTCTTACACTATTTTCCATGGGATAATAAAAAGGTAACAACTACACATATAAAGTCTAGGATACACAACCTCTTCCACATTTATTCATGGGAGTAAAAATGAAGAAAAAATTAAGTGATTGTCTATAAATTTTAGACATAATACATAATTTTGTATTAAATAATAAATAGAGTATAACAAAACACAACTCATAATATAAGATAGAATATAAAGAGAAAAGAGTAAAAATTGTGAAGATTTAATATAGTTCAATTTGATTATATTTGGTTTTTTAGTATTCCCTGAATAATTCCTTGAAAGGGATCAGCTGAGTTTACATAGATTGTTCAAGAAAACAGAGTGTCATGGAATGTACAGAGTGAGTCATATATGTATCAGTATGTTTGTTGTAGATGTGTATCTTCTACTCTCTTATCCAAAAGAGTCTCTATGTATTAAGGGGATATTTTTTATAAACTAGTTATTGGAGGATATTCATTTTTTAATCCTCATACCATTGTATTATTAAATTCAATGGATCTACAATTAATGATAAAAAATATATCCATTATTGATTTTAAATACTCCACTACTTGATTTAGACATACTAACATGCCTTAACATATATCATGGTTACTTTGGAATAGTTACTTGGGAATATCACTTCATTCAAACTTTTGTTCACTTGTTTTATTATCGTGGTAGCTTCATTACTTCACATGGTGGGTTGAATCCTTCATGTGATAGCTTCACTAGATCTCACAGTATCTTATTTCCTTCATGTGAGAGCTTTATCTCTTTGCATGGTCACTTTATTTATTCATATATTAGCTTCATTACTTCATGTGGTAGGTTTATTGATTCTCACAAAAGGAAATTTGTTCTTGAAGTCACTATAATATAGACACACGGTCAGTATAAGACTTATAGAAATTCTATTCACCTATCACACAGTAAATTGGATGGAGTTAGGTTGAATTATATTTATAGTAGGATGATCTTCAATATGTGGTAGGTTCAGTACAGATGCAGTAACTTGAACTTCAACACACAATCACTTAAAAACTTTGAAAAAAAATCTCATATGATGCATGGTTAGTTGATTATAAATTTGATCTTTGGGATTACAACATGTTGTCACATCCACATTGTCTCTTGACCTTCGTAGTCATTTCAATTTCTTCACATAAAAATTTCATTACATGTGTGGTAGTTTGTCACGGTAACTTCAAGACTTAACCAATATTATTATTTTGGATAGAAAACAGTTGACTATTTTAAAATATAAAATTCATTAGAAAATAATAAACATGATTTAATATCATTAAAATAAGGAGTTGTTAGAATAAGATAAGAATATCCCCTTATTAATGACCTAAAACCATGACATATAGAATGAAATTAATGGAATACAACAAAAAAATATTTGTAAAAAAAGAAGTATAAAATTAATTATGCTCTTCAATTAATTTCATAATTAAGTTAAAAATATTTATCCCCATTTTTGAATTATTAAAAAGTGATGTAATGGTTGAAAATAAATACTTAAACAATTAATAATTGAAAAAGTATAATGTTAAATAGAGGTATTTAATTAATATTAAAAGAAGTTAAATAAATATTACAAATTGAGTGTTCCCATTAGGAATCCTAATCAGTGTCTAAATTAAAAACATCCCTGATATCATCAAGATAGATAATATCCTTTTCCATAGTGGTATAGGCTGAAAAAATTTGGGTTTTTTGGGTATTTCATGGTATATAAGTTTTAGTAGGGTCTCAAATGACCACGCACCTAGAAATAGGTCAGAGATATTGGACTTCTTTCCTATGAGAAAAAACAAAAGGGTCAATGGAGTAGGTTTTAGTAGTAGGGTGAGGTAATAGGTAAGGAAAGTGGATGTAGTATAACTATGTTTGAAGTGTATAGGTAGGGTTATAGAAACTTGTTAAAGTGCTCGATTTATCTGGATCCATGTTTCATTTCTTGAAAATAATCCTCTATATTTTTCATAAAAGATTCAAGAATAGGATTTCATAATTTTAGCTTCTCAACATGAGACCTAAAATCTTGGGTCATGGGAGGAATCCTAAAATCACTATCCAATTATATGAATTATTTTTAGGTTTGACTTGGTGAAGATTCAACTATGTTAGAAATCAGTGGCCCTATTGATAGTCACTATATCTTGTCTATCCTGATTGACATCCTTTCTGACTAATACCAAGCCACATGAGTTTTAAAACCATAAAACACCATTTCACTTATTTTTTCAAACTCAATAAAAACAACCTTTTACTCGTCCCTTTTGAGTTCTATAATTCCACCTTCATTAACAGATGGAACATGAGGAGCATGATGTGGAATAGTAGACGTAGAAGATTGAAATATCAAGTTAATATACCTTTAGTCTAGCTATATCATTATATATAAAAGGTTTACTTGAAAAGCACAAAATGTTTATTTAAATTCCTCAATATCATTTTTCATTAGGTTCATCTTGATATTAAATTAATGTTGAAGATGAGAAATGACTAAAGTCTCTACCTTTAAGATATCTTCATTTCTAATCAACTCCATAGAATTTGAAAAACCAAGAAACAATTATTTTGACACCCCATTAGATTCTATTTTAAGATATTCAAATAATATTTTCTTACATAGGATGAGGAAGGAATATAAGGGGTATCAATAGGTATATAAAGAGATGGATCATAAGAGGACTTCTTAGAATCATCCTCAATCTATAAAGATTTAGATCTCATAGATTAGACTTCAAATTGAACAAAAAATGATTATTAAATTTATATTTGAAGAGATCCAATAGGGTGATATCTCACTACTTTTTACTAGTTCCTAAAGAGTCCTTGAAGTAGCAAGGACAACTTGTCCTTCAAAAACATGGTCACCAGAAGGTATTACAGGAGAGACTTCAAGTCCATTCTAAGAATCTATCTCAACTATTAAGGATACTTCCAAATATCATTGAGCATAAGGGATGGAGGGTCCACTATCCTAAGATGTAATGTCACCACTATCATATTCATACTCATACTGAGAATAATCTAGGCCTAACACAATAGATAATGGGATCTTTTCCCCCTTAATATGTGAATCTGATATGCTTGGCGTTGGAGTATTACCTATCAATGGAGACCTATCTGAGACATCTTTATCCTGTTTATAGTCACTAGAATCATCCTAGCCAGCTTTAACCACAAAACCACTTATGGAAAATTCATTTTCAAAAAATTACTCATCTTGTAGCTCCTCTTCATGAGATGGTCAATATATAAGAGAGTTAGGTTCTCTAAAAGACATAAAAAGAGTGAATTCTATGTCATCCTCATGGGTTTTGGAGTTGGTTCCCTATAAAAAACTTCTATGTAATTTATGATAACCTGTATTAATTATTTTTAATGTTAATAAACTACATATCACATCATTATTGACCTTATTCATGAAATTTTATGTGATAATGTACTAAGAGTAGTTGTCACACTGAAAGGTCATAGTAGTTCCTAGCTATGATGAGAACCCAGAAGTGCCTCAACAGTACTCTTAAATATATTCTATATAGTTAGATGAAATAATTTGTTGGACACCAATGATATAGCCTATCGAGGATGTAGACTCGTAGGACTTTGAAGAACCTTCTCATGTTGTACACCCTTTTTAATATCCGATGTGTGATATTATGAGAACACGACTTGACAATAGGAAATCCACATTAATATGTTTCATTGGATGTTCATATATGCAGAAGTGTGTATTGATCCTTAGACTTTAATATTTTTATTAAATATTATTTTAAGTCATGCACTTTGATGTATTGATGAAAATAATGATGACATGTGATCTCGATGAGGTAAGATACATTGGGTGCATCATGCATAATATTTCATTAATGAATAATGCGAGAAAGCATTTGTGCCTTCTATTATTTAACAAAATTTTATTTCTCATTCTCTTTGATGGAAATTGTATAACCCAAATAAATCAATGTCTATGGTGTTTTATAAGCAATTTTGATTTTTAGATAGACAAAAAAGGGTGTACTGAGCACATAGGTTGATGGAACTCACATACAACCTGTTTTATTAGATATATCATGATAAATAGATTATATTACATAGTAAGAATTTGTAGGAGGTATTATGTCATTATGACATTAACTTCTTTCTCTATGGATTCCTAGAAGTGTTTCTAGACAGTACCCTTGGACTTTAGGTTTCTTTTCCTAATGCCTCTGAGAAGGAGGCCTAGAGGGTCACACACTAAGTGAATCTAGAATCTAAATTAAATAATATATTATTATTTATTATTTAAAAAGTTGAATAAATATTATTCTCATACATCGTTTAATCATTATTCATGTTTTATTGATCGCATATATTCTGTCGCCAGTTATTTGAGAGAGTATTATGTGAGCATAATATTTAATAAATATTTATTTTATATTTAGTGAATATAATATTTATTTATTTATTAGATAATAATGTTGGGATAATTATTTAATTAATAAATATTAATTATTCAAGGCCTAAAAAGTTTTATGAAGGAATGGTGGACCATGGTTAATGGTCCCATGAGAAATAATATATATTGAATATTAATTGAATAAATAATATTTAATTTAATTCATGAGCTTAGTGCATGTAAAGAAATAATAATATTATTATTATTATTATAAACATGGGGTTCTAGAGGAGTTACAAAAATAATAAGGGTGGATGTGAAATTAATATTTTCTAACCCTAGTGGTACATAAACCCTTGTATATTATTTTTCTATAGATATAATTTATTTGTTTTGTGCAAAATGAAATTTGAAGATAATCCTCTCAAATAAATAGATATATCCCTATACAAGAATGATCTCAATAATGGAGAGCAATCCTCCTCCTCTACCACTCTCAAGTCAAGAGAAATCAAATAGAACCCTTTATTGATGTGGATTTTATGGAAATCAAAGGTTAATGACGCAAGTCTTAGGATCTTCCATGCTAGAACTGAGATATTCCTATGATGACATTCAAAGGTTAATGGAACACATGTGGATCACCGTTGTAGGGAATAAATTTTTTATTTTTACAACGCAATGATGGTATAATGTAGATATATTGTCACATTCATTAATGAAAAAAGAATTTATTACTAGGTAATTATTAATTACATAAATTAATTTTAAATAATCTACAGTGATCTTGCACTTGGTTACATAATTTATCCATTGTCAATATTATTAAATTCAATTCCATTGGTTATGATGTTCATCATTGTGTAATTATCAGATTAATCATTGATTATGACAAAAAGAAAAGTTGTGAATTCTCTATCTGCCACTTCCATTATGCATGGAACCTTCAAGGGGTGTCATTGTGGTCAAATAAAATTTTTTATTATTTAAATATCATTGATTGATTTATGAATTTATTATTAGATTTAAATTCCAATTCAATCTTTTTTTAATCTGAATTATGAGATATAATTTGTTCCTCTTAATTTATCACAAAGATAATCAAATAAAATAATTTTATGAATGAAATAATTTATAATATCTCATACAGTGGTGATGTGGAGTCTGGCCAGAAAATATATGGGTACATGTTTTGTAACCTGGACGTACACACCATGTAACCGTGCTTAATGTACCCTGAATTAAATTGGAATTAATTAAAACCATTTATATTTATTACATGTGGTGAATTTATTTATACATTGCATTTTAACTGGGCCATCTTGTCACATAGTCATCTAGAGTATACAATGTATAACTTCCGTACACAACATGTAGTCCTTTAGCCACAAACAATCCATGTATCCTCTTACATGTTCTACATGACTAGTGACTATGTAACTTGGATACCGCATAATTTTTATCCCATATAAACAATGTGTGCTCCAATATTTTTCATGGTTCGATTACAACCTGAGTCCTTAGGTGTGTTCTGCAGATAGATAGTGAGAATAATACATGAGGAGTAGTTGAAAAGTATATGTTGTGTACTTTTACTAAATTACACAGAATTAAAAATTAATTTATTATATTTTTCAAACATTATCAACATGTGTTTCATGTGGTCATTAGTTTATAGTACACACTATGTGATGAGTTATATATATATATATAAATTTCTAATTAATTTCTTCATAATGTTCATATATGCATATCGTGTATAATTCATATTACAGTTATTACTCTACATGCATTGAATCATAACATGCTAATTAAATACCATGTGTTATTTTTGGCCATTAAGTTCAAAGTACACATCATGAAATTACTTGATAAGTCATTTATTATACATGTCGCAAGAGTAAATAATATATGAGTATAATAAACATTGGGTAGTTTGGACAGATACTCATCGTGCTGCCTCCAAGGAACATTTTTTTATACATAGATAATTTTAAATAAATTTTTTTAATTTTTTTAAAATTAAAATGGATGATAATCCTAATAAAATTAAAATGAGAGTTAATATAAAAGTATTGATTAATTAAAGAAGATAATTAATTGATTCGATCATGATTTATCTTAAATAAGAATGATTATAATTGAATGTTAATTTTATTAAATGTATATTCATTTAATGCATGTGCATGATCATGAGCCTAGACCAGGCCCTTTTATGTGATTGGTTTCATTTAATTTATTATTAAATTAAATTTTTGGCATGTGTGTCATCCATCCTCTCATTATATAAGGGTTTTTGTTCCCATGGTTTCTTTCACTACTACAAAATAGGATTTTAACAGCACTAGGATTTATTAGCACATGCTAAAAGCACTCATAAAGGGTGGTCTTTATCAACACTAAAAAAGCACTGATAAAGGGGGGCCTTTTATCAGTGATAATAAAAAAGTGATAATAAAAGAGCCCCTTTTTTAGTGCTATTAAAAAGTGCTGATAAAAGAGGTACCATTATTAATTATAATAAAAAAGCACTGATAAAGGGGATCCTTTATCAGTGTTAGAAAAAATATGATTGATAAAGGGCAGCCTTTGTCAGCACTAGTAAAAAAGAACTGATAGGGGGTATTTATCAACACTTTTTTACTAACATTGATAAAGGGTATATTTCAATAAAAAGTTATATTTGATTAAAAATAATATATAAATATATAAATATATCTATATTGATATAAATATATTATATTTTTTAAAATATAATTTAGATAAGGATCAATAGGAATTTACACTTAATATATAAGATATTTAAAAAATTGATTATAAAATAATTAAAAAATAATATTAGTTAATAATTTTCTAATTGTTATGTGTTAATAGTAATTTAATAACAACTTGATGACATAAAAATTAAATGAATTAACGAACGGTCTAAGATAAGTTGAAAACAAGCCTTGATCTTCAAAAAACCATAACTTTTGATCTAGGTGTCAATTTGGGATCTACCGCATATAAAATAGATGAATGTAAAGATATATACACCATGTTGACCTTAGGGAAACTCAGTTACTATTTTTTTTTTCAAGCTAAAAAAATTCCTATAAGGCTTCCAAAACCGTGTCTTTAGTTAGGTTGCCCTATTTTTTTTAATATATGATAGTATTTCAGCTTCATTTATGAGATACCTTTTTTTATTTTTCAATGGAGACTAAATTTATTCCTAGGGATTACATTAATATAGATATAAGGGTTTTGAAATTTTCCCATTTTTTATAATGTATTTCTATATGCATATTTTCTTATATTTACTTATAACAAATCAATTTTATAAATACACATTAACCCAAAAATACATTTTTAAATATATAAACATATGGAAATAAATATTTATTATTAATTTCATTTAAAATAAATAATTATCCATTTTATTTACCTTATAAAAATGAATTAATATTTATAAATATACCTATATAAGAATATTTTTATATATAAACATGTGTTTGTCAATAAACAAATATATATTTATGTGTATATTCTTATATATATAATAAATACATATATATGTAAATATATGTGTGTGCATGTGAGAAATATAAATGTGTACTTTTTTCTGTAAATATATCTGTCTGTGTGTTTGTGTGTTAATATTTTGTGTATTGTATGACCCCGGAACACCATGAGAGGGTATGGGTGAATCAAGGTTTTATCTTTTTCTTTTAAAGTAACGGATCTTATTCTCACATTGGTAAGAACTTGTTAAACCTATATGATAGAATCATGAGGTAATTAAACATTCACATGTAGAGAGAAAACATGGCAGTATTACATAGTTCTCCACTAAGGGATAGTCCCAAGATCATACACCATTAGTGTGTGATTCATACACAAATCCATTAAGCTTCACTAGTTATTGTGCAATATAGAAGTTCAGACACAATCAATTTGTGCCAGACACACCGCCTTAATAAGATTTTTGGGAAAACACAATAAATCTTTCAGAGAACTTCTGTCAACTTCCCCTAAACCACTAATTTAAGAGAAATCGTACTCAGTTTGATGACTTGAAGGTTGCTTCAGTATATTGGAATTTTAGTATTTATCCCGGACTAGCATGAGACTCTGTTTTCATTGTAGTCCCGAGTTGATGCACTTAAAAGCATCGTTTACTAGAACTAGACATTCAAAATAACTATTTTTAAAGCTCATAGAATTTATGAAACCTCCTTTATGTTTCAAATAAATACTATACTTTTTGAACCCACACAATTTTTCAAAGCTCTCAACGTTCACGAAGCTCACAGCCTTCGCGGAGCACACTACCTTTGCAAAGCTCCAAAACTTCATGGAACACTAAAAATTTTCAAAATTCATAGTATTTGTGAACTCCCATAGCACAAAATCATTGTCATAAGTTAATAATTAACTAATATTTTCAGTATTCTCAAGCACATATAGAATTTATGATTCGTGAAGCTCCCTACCTTCATGAAATCAGAGTGATTTAAGCTTTTCTCCAATTCTGTTCATGTCAAATGAAGTGGGTGTAGCCACCAATTTATAGGTACAAACCTTTTCTAAGATCCTATGCCTCCAACATCCTTTTCTAAAACCTCAAAAATCATGTTCTTGAAGCTCTTCTATTCGTGAATGTCTAGTGAGATTTAAACCGCTCACAAGCTTCTCATGGTCGTAAAGATTCACCATCTTTCCACCTATTGTTCACAAAGCTCCATACCTTCATGAAGATCATCCTTTTTCAAAACATGGACTTCTTGAAACATAATAATCATGAAACTCATCCCATTACTATATTTTAGAATATTCAATACAAAAAAACCACATTTTGTGAATCTTACTCCTTCCTCTTGATTTTGAGCCCAAAAATTTGGCAAACACTGGGAAAAATGCCACCATCAACACTATATTAATCTTGTACTTTAAGATAACTTGCCCTGAAAACTCCCTAATCAAACCAGTGTCGATTGAAAAAAACACAAACTAGACTCTATTTCTAGCAACAAAAGGCCTTGGTTACAATATGAACATCATTTATAAATGTGTATTTATATAAATTTATCATTATCACTAAATATAGTATACAAACGAGTTTATAGTAAACCTATATGAATACTTATATATACATATATATATATAATTGTTATATATACATAAGTGTGTGTTTGATAAAAATATATATATTTATATTTATATTCTAATATACAAAACTTATTATTAATATATAAAACATTTAAATAAATTTAATTATATATATATCATACACGCATGCACACTCACACAAACATATATTTTATAAATGTATTTAAAAATAAATAAATATATGTATTATTAATAAATATTTATAAAAATATATATAAATATCATAAAATAAAAAAAATAGGGTAGGACAGTGGTAAAGAGGTATGGTTTTCAAATAGATGTTGCGAGATTAAATCCTGGTGCACGCTGGTGCACAAGCAGCAATCTAGCACTTGGGAAGGGGGTCTCAAGCACTGAGGAAGGGGATGTGTGTTGGGTATTCAGTTAGAGCATTGAGAAAGGGATCTCAAGAAGTAAGAAAGGGTATATGTTTTTCCAATTTTTATCATTACTATAAAAAAGAGCTGATAAAAGGGAGATTTATTAGAACTAAATAAAATTGTAGATAAAATCCCCCTTTATCATTATTTTTATCTAGAACTGATAATGTTCGAATTTTAACCTTTCTATGATAGCAAATGATTTTTTAGTGCTATTAAAGGCCAATTACTAGCACTGTTAAAAGCCAAATTTGTAGTAGTTTTTTATGTATACCCCTTAACCAATCCTTTGGTTCCCCTCACCTGTGTGTGAGTAAAAGAATATGTATTGGACAAATCTCTCAAGCTAGTGGAGACGGTTCAAGTTATTAGCCAAGGAAAAACCAATCCAATAGAGATACATAAGTGAATTGGTGGAAAGCTACATCAAAAACCATAAATGGTTTAATGTGTTTTTGTAACACCTCGACCCAAGTTACCCAAAGTCGGTGCATTATTACGTAACATTGACATGATCACAAAAGATCAAGTCTCGAAATACCTATTATTTTAGTATCCTTGGAAACACTAGATATATACATTAGACTTACATTACATCATAAAGTAAAACAAAACTACAACAACATATTGTATTCAAATCCCCTCATACTATCCCTGCAGGTCATTCATTAAATACTTCTTCACATCCTGGAAAAATTAAAACATAGAAAGGGGTGAGATCATATGCTTAGTGAGGATAACAATACAGTGGAAACATTCATAAATAAACATAAACATTTAAGGCAATGTATAACTAAAAAAAGCCTTTTAAACATGAACTTCAGCATAATATGGCAAAAATAAAATGAAGTAATCTCATTTAATTATTCACATGGATATTCTACTAGTAGAATAATCACATACAATATCAATAACCACTTTCATAAAGATGGAATGGATAATGCCAGACTATCATAACCACATAGTCAAGGCCTTGTGCCAAGACTACAAATAATATTTTATCAAGGCCTTGGGCCAAGACAATAGTTTGTCTCAGGAAACCTACTGATTTATTGAGGAGCTATAGCAGGCTCCACCTGTCACGTATTAAGTCCAGTGCATTCCTCATATGAACAAGTTTAAACATATCATAAACCATAACATAATTGTATCACATAAAACATGCATAAAAGAAACATAACATTTCCACCTTTCAATCACAAGATATCAATACAACACATTGATATAATAAAAACATTATCAAAACCATTTTCAATACCAAAATAAAAGAAAATTAAAACTTGGTGTTTAATTTTCATTTAAAAAAAGATATGGCTTGTAGAGGAATCCGAAACTCAAATAATGGTCACGGTGGTGGAGAAGTCGTTGTCACCGCATACATAAGACAAAAACATTCCTTTTGTTGTTTAGTAAAACGATTCATAAAAAAATATTCCTTTTGAAAAAAAGTAAATGTCAAATGGGTTTATACACCGTATAAATTAATTTTGTGTATAAAACAAAATATGCCTCAATGAAAGGAGATTGAGATGAAGTCCCTTACCAGGTGTTCGACTTGACTCGATCGTTCTTTAATATCATGAATAAAAAACTAGAGTTACTTTATACTTTCTTAAAAACCTTTTTCAAGTTCATTATTCCTTTTATATCCCTTATTACCATGTTATGAACATTATGTAATTATTTAAGTTAATAAGGGTCGTTTTGTCGATCTTTGGTACTTGAGTCAAAAATAAACTTCTTATAATTACAAGTTGTTCATGTGGTAAAATATCCATTATATCCAGAATTATATTAATTATGTTGATATCATATATATCATATATATCATATATATCTAGTATATAAATGAATTTATAATATTACATGACATTTAGAGGTAAGAAATGAAATGCACCGTTCATGGAGATGGTAAGTCGTACGTACGCATGAACACTAATTTCATTTCTATTTTGTATTTAATGGAATGAAATAATAATGATATAAAGGTATATTATAATTACAGTGTAATATCATATATAATATCATTAACTCCAACCTTTACAGATCCCAATTATGGCATTAACTATTCAAATCACTTTGAGGGGGCGGTAGTCCGCACTTTCTAAAATGAGATTATCGTGTTTACCCATAATGGAAATCGTAAAGGTATTCCATAAATGAAAAATACAGAAGCATAAGGAAAAAATAAACATAATATATATCATATATAAATATATTGACAACTTAATGGCCACCATGAGTGGTGTTAAAAGAAGATTGAACAATCATCGTTTCGTGAGACAGTAATTCGCCACCCACAGAAACAGTCTGTTCTTTAACCATTAGAACGGAGGTGTGTGTAAGAGTAAATAAAATTATTCTCATAAAAACATTATAGTATATTGAATATACTATTTTTTTTACAAAATAATGGAATAAAAAGTGTTTAAGTGGTTGGAGAAGCAAAATAAAACAAAAGAACATAAGAGAAGACATTACCTTAAAATCGGGTAAATCTTTTTGATTTGAGCCAAAGGCTTCCTTGGGAATACTTATGCCCAGAGTGAGGCTTCTAGGAGTAATATAGTGAAGTTGAGAGAGTATTTGGGTAGATATTGGCCGTTACAAATGGCTTTGATGGTGTGAATAAGGTGGTAGAGGTGGGGGCCTTTTATAAGAGGAGAGGAGGGGCTCTTTTGGAAATATTGAAATGTTACTTTATTATGAAATGCTTTTCGGATTTTAAAGGTACCGAAATGATATATTTCGAGTATAAGGTGGTAAGGGTTATAAATACACCCATCCAATAGGCTTTAGAAAAGTTTAAGTATTAGATTTTACCTTATCTTCACATTTTATTTAAATCGTTCATTAATGAGGTAATCACTTCATCATCATGGTGTCATATATATATTTATTTATTTAATGTATAAAAATTAAAAAACAATTACCATGATGTAGGAAATATTTTTATCTTTCCAATGGATATTTATAGTGGAAACGATAACTTGTATAACCCCTCATAAATATTGTTTTGGTAAAACAATACATGTTTGTTACATTTTTGTTTTTACTTTAAATAAAAGGTATTAATGTCATTATCTTGCCCAAGTGGCTCCATGGGGTCCCAAAAATTGACCCACGGATTTTCTTGGTCATCCATGAGTCATACAATAAGAGTAGTACATGTGTAAAGGTAATTTCATATTATTATGACATTATTTTTACCTTAAATTACTCTAATTACCTCAAATCGCGGTTAATAAAACTCAAAAGTTACTATTCACTAAAAATTATTTTCATCACATTGAACCACATTTTACTTCCTAATTACAAACATGTTTGTAGGATTTTTGAAATTAAATTCACAGAAGTGGTAAAATTTCATTTAAATGAAAAATCAGTTTTTAAACTACAACTTAGTGGTTTCACTATTCATCAAAAATTGAAGTTTTTTGGAAAAATACCAAAAATTCACCCTAAGATATAATTGATTTTTCTAATTCGAAAATTATTTCTATTTTAAAAAATTCCAAACATATAAGTTTCATTAATTAATTTTATAATTAATTCCTGTTGTCAAAACAAAAAACATGTTTTTAAGAAACAATACCAATCAAAAGATTGACAATTGTTTATGTCCAATTTTAAAGTTAAATTAATTCTAATGACCACCATTGGATAAAATGGTAAAATTATATTATAATTATACTTTAAAACCAATCAATAGTATAATTTATCACTATAAATTATTTTTATAAAAAATGTTGTTTTTAAGTATATTTCACTATTCATCGAAAATTGGATGTTCTTAGAAAAATACCAAATATTCAACTTAGGTTAATTTTGATATTATGAATCCAAAAATTAAGTCCAATTTGAATAATAAAATTTATAACATTTCAAAAATTGGGTATTACTATTCATAATGGCTACTTTGATTGGTCGCAGTGTGTTAGAATCTCGAACTTGCGTATAATGCAAGCTATTTCATTATTGAAATAGAATCATACCATGGAAGCTTGGGGTGATACATTCTCCCCTCCTTCAATAAATTGAGTCCTCGAAATTTGAAAATGTTCTTCGAAAATAAAAGGTTGAAAATAGAAAATACTTTTCTGGAAAACCCACATCAGAAATAAGGTTAATAAAATTTGGCCTTAATAAGAGGTAAAGGGAAATGAAAAAGTCACCACAAAATTATGATCTCGATTAGGAGAACATTAGTGGAAATTAGGGTCATATAATTGGAGGAAAAATGTAAATATTTGTAGGGAGTGACTGAGTTCATCAATCACAAACAAGTTTAAAATTGAGGTCCTCAAATCCTTCAATCTATGTTGATTTAAAATATCATCAGTTCAACAAAACATAAGGTATTAGGATAACACATTCTTTGTTTTAATATCCCTTTACTAAAGTTTAAGAATTAATTTATTCATAAAATAAGATATTGGGATATATATATATATACTTGACAAGTAGAGTTTCAACCGTCAACTAATTTCTACCACAAACACATCATTCACTCAAAAAGATAATAGAACTCAAAAATATTATATTTATCCTAATCATACAAGGTTCCAACCATTAACACATACCATTTAGAATAGGAAAACTATTTTTTAATAACCAAGGACTTCCTATAGGCTAGTGGTAGGTAATAAAGGCATGTCGCACTATGGTTGTGGGTTTGATTCATGTAGCTTTGTCTGATGTGACGGGTTATCCCCCAACCTACAGGTTGTCCTTTTGCTTAAACTATAGTATTATAATATTCCAAAAATAATCTTCAGAAATGTTTTAACCTTAAAAAATACTTTCCAAAGTTAAACTTAATCCATTCCAACCTTTATTGTTATCCAAAATACCTATGTCCAGACTTTCTCTAAAAGGTCTCTAAATTCCAAAATCAATTCATCAAATTCTCCAAACAAATTAAAGTTTCTCTTATTTTCACATACTAAAAATATGGTTACCTTCATCATATTAAATAAATAATGAAAACAAAAAGTACTGCAGTACAATCCTTATATATATCACGTTATTCTTATAACCATAATATAGTACTTGAGTCCAAAAATACAACTATAATAATTATTCCACTTCATCTGTAGTAACAGCATAAGATTGGCCTTGCTCCATTGGCCTTTTCTGAGGTAAGTTTCCTTGGCGCTTAGGGAATTCATTTCCATAATTCCCAATTTATCTACAATTGTAGCATTCAACATTGACAACCTCTTTCTTTCCCTTGAAATCGTGAGCCTGGTGACCTTTTTCTCCACATTTATATCAAACTCCCATTCCTTTTAGGCAAGTATCGGGGTGATTCTTCCCATAATTATCGCATAATGGAAAATCCTTCTTTCCCTTTTTTCCTTTATCTGTCTCTTGTTCCATCGTTCTCTTCTTCTCTTGCTTTACTTTATTATCATAAGATTTAGAGAATTACTTTTCTGTCTAGATAGCACATGAGACAATATCTTCGTACGATGAGAAGGATTGGGGAACTAAAGCTTGACGGATAAATGGTTTTAACACATCAAATGAATGATCAATATTACTTCTTGTGTTATGTATATAATCTGTAGCATGCTTCACTAACCTTGTAAAGTTAGACTCATACTTTGCGACATTCTCATCCTCCTTTTGCCTCAGACTCAAAAATTGCCTTTCCATATCTGCTCGATGGTCACGAGGAAATTATTTTTCTAAGAAAATCTCTTTGAACTCTCTCCATTCCATAGTTGATACTTCTTCATCTTCCTTTATATTTTGAATCAATGACCACCAATGATCAGCAACTCTAGTGAGGCGGTAAACTACCATGATAACCTTTTCCCTTTTACTACTCCCAAAGGCATGAAATATTTTCTCTAAGGAATTTATCCATTGCTCTGCTAATAAGGAATCTGTACTCCCATTGAATATTGGTGGTTGCTTCTTCATGAAGAGATCCAACATTTACCCTCCACATTGTAGATCAGGGTTCTCCATACGAGTAAGGTTATTATTCATAACCTGAGTGATTTTTCCTAGTATGGTGATTAGCTGATCAGCACCAGTTGTATCACCATCTCCACTATAATTATCTTCAGCATGAGGTAAATCCCTATATGGAGTGCGTGAATTGATACGGTTTCCATTCCTTCTACTAGGCACCATTTCTAAACAATGTCATAAACTAGATTAGTTTATGAATCGAAATGCATAATTCCATACTTGTAAAACACTTAACATAAATTGAACTATTTTTGGATATAATCCATAATCATTAAAAGAATTTTTTTTCTTTGAGGAAGTATATATACTCATAAACCCTTCATAATGGTTTGTAGAGAAATCGTGAATTATCCTAAGAATATCCCCCGGGAGTGTCGTAACCAAGAGTGCAGCAAGGCCCGTTATCGTGCATCAGTTCTCGTTCGAGACTAGCTCAAAGCGGTGTTTTCATGTTTTACCCCTAGGTACATCTATGCCAGAGCCTCCTATACCTTCTTGTATCCAGAGAGGTATGTATTGCTCAGAAAAATCACAAAATCTCTATAATACCAAAATTCTAGGAAGTTCTTCTATACGAATCCTCAAAGTCTATCTTAGGGCTATGTGCTCTAATCAGAGTTTATCAAAATCTGGCTTCCAATGTTAGTACTAAACTGCCTATGATACCAACTGTAATGGCCCGACACCAATTACCCAGAGTCGGTGCATTATTACGTAACATTGGAATGATCACAAAAGACCAAGTCTCGAAAGACCGATTAGTTTAGTAGCCTTGGAAACACTAGATATATTCATAAGTCTTACATTACATCATAAAGTAAAACAAAACTACCACAACATCTTGTCTTCATATCCCCTCATATTATCCATGTAGGTCATTCATAAAATACTTCTTCATGTCCTGGAAAAATTAAAACATAGAAAGGGGTGAGATCATATGCTTAGTGAGGATAACAATACAGTGGAAACATTCATAAATAAACATAAACATTTAAGGCAATGTATAACTAAAAAAAGCCTTTTAAACATGAACTTCAGCATAATATGGCAAAAATAAAATGAAGTAATCTCATTTAATTATTCACATGGATATTCTACTAGTAGAATAATCACATACAATATCAATAACCACTTTCATAATGATGGAATGCATAATGCCAGACTATCATAACCACATAGTCAAGGCCTTGTGCCAAGACTACAAATAAGATTTTGTCAAGGCCTTGTGCCAAGACACTAGTTTGTCTCATGAGACCTACCAATGCATCAAGGAGCTATAGCGGGCTCCACCCGTCACGTATTAAGTCCATTGAATTCCTCATATGAACAGGTTTAAACATATCATAAACCATAACATAATCGTATCACATAAAACCTGCATAAAGGAAACATAACATTTCCACATTTCAATCACAAGATATCAATACAACACATTGATATAATAAAAACATTATCAAAACCATTTTCAATAACAAAATAAAAGAAAATTAAAACTTGGTATTTATTTTTCATTTAAAAAAAAGTTATGTCTTGTAGAGGAAGTCGAAACTCAAATAATGGTCACAGTAGTGGAGAAGTCGTTGTCACCGCATACGTAACACAAAAACATTCCTTTTTTCATTTAGTAAAACGCTTCCTACCAAAAGATACCTTTTGAATAAAATTAAAAGTCAAATGGTTTTATACACCGTATAAAAGAAAGTTGTGTATAAAACAAAATATGCCTCAATGAAAGGAGATTGAGACGAAGTCCCTTACCTTGTGTCTGACTTGACTCGATCGTTCATTAATCTCCTGAATAATAAACTAGAGTTAATTTATACTTTCTTAAGAACCTTTTTCAAGTTCATTATTCCTTTTATATCACTTATTACAATTTTATTAACATTATGTAATTATTTATGTTAATAATGGTTGTTTTGTCGATCTTTGGTACTTGAGTCAAAAATAAACTTCTTATAATTACAAGTTGTTCAAGTGGTAAAATATCCATTATATCCAGAATTATATTCATGATTTAGATATCATATATATCATATATATCCAGTATATAAATGCATTTATAATATTACATGACATTTAGAGGTAAGAAATGAATTGCACCGTTCATGGAGACGGTAAGCCGTACGTACGCATGAATGCTACTTTCATTTCTATTTTGTATTTAATGGAATGAAATCATAATTATATAAAGGTATATTATAATTCCAGTATGATATCATATATAATATCATTAACACCATCCTTTATAAATCCCACATATGGAATTAATGGTTCAAATCACTTTGAGTGGACGGTAGTCCGCACTTCTTAAAATTAAATTATCGCGTTTACCCATAATGGAAATCATAAAGGTATGCCATAAATGAAAAATACAGAATCATAAGGAAAACATAAAAATAATATATATCATATATAAATATAGTGACATATTAATGGCCACCATGAGAGGTGTTAAAAGAATATTGAACAATCATCGTTTTGTGAGGCATTAATTCGCCACCCACTGAAACAATATCTTCTTTAACCATTATACGGAGGTGTGTGTAAGTGTAAATAAAAGAATTCTCATAAATACATCCTAATATATTTAATATACTTGTTTTGTTACAAAATAATGTAATAAAAAGGGTTTAAGGGGTTGGAGAAGCAAAATAAAACAAAAGAACATAAGAGAAGACATTACCTTAAAATCGGGTAACTCTTTTTGATTTGATCCAATGGCTTCATTGGAAAGACTTATGACCAAAGTGAGGCTTCTAGGAGTAATATAGGGAAGTTGAGAGAGTATTTGGGTAGAGGTTGGCCGAGCCAAATGGCTTTTAAGGTGTGAATAAGGTGGTAGAGATGGGGTCCTTTTATAAGAGGAGAAGAGGGGCTCTTTTGGAAAAATTGAAATGTTAGTTTATTATGAAATGATTTTCGGATTTTAAAGGTCCCAAAATAATATATTTAGAGTATAAGGTGATAATTGTTAGAAATACACCCATCCAATAGGATTTATACAAGTTTAAGTCTTATATTTTACCTTATCTTCTCATTTTATTTAAATCGTTCATTAATGAGGTAATCACTGCATCATCATGGTGTCATAAATAATTTTATTTATATAATGTCAAAAAATTATCAAAAAATTACCATGATGTAGGAAATATATTTATCATTACAATGGATGTTTATAGTCGAAAATATAACTTGTATGACCCCTTTTAAAAATTGTTTTAGTAAAACAATACATGTTTGTGACATTTTTATTTTTACTTTAAATAAAAGGTATTAATGTCATTATCTTACCCAAGTGGCTCCATGGAGTCTCAAAAATTGACACATGGATTTTCATGGTCGGCCATGAGTTATCCAATAAGTGTAGGATATGTGTCAAGGTAATTTCATATTATTATAACATTATTTTTACCTTAAATTAATCTAATTACCTCTAATTGCGGTTAATAAAACTCAAAAGTTACTATTCACCAAATATTATTTTCATCCCCTTGAACCACATTTTAATTTATAATTACAACCATGTATGTCGGATTTTTGAAATTAAATTTACAGAAGCAGTAAAATTTCATTTAAACGAAAAATCAGTTTTTTAACTACCACTTAGTGGTTTCACTATGAATCAAAAATTGATGTTTTTCAGAACAATACCAAAAATTCACACTAAGATATAATTGATATTCAGAATTCAAAAATGATGTCTATTTTATAAAATTCCAAACATATAAGTTTCATTAATTAATTTTATGATTAATTCCCATTGTCAAAACAAATAGCGTGTTTTTAAGAAACAATATCAATCAAAAGATTGAAAATTGTTTATGTCCAATTTCAAAGTGAAATTAATTCTAATGACCACCATTGGATAAAATGGTAAAATTATTTTCTTATTATAATTTAGAACCACTCAATAGTATAATTTATCACTATAAATTATTTTGATTAAAAATGTTTTTTTATGTATTTTTCACTATTCATCGAAAATTGGATGTTCTCAAAAAAATACCAAAAATTCATCTTAGGAGAATTTTTATATTCCGAATCCAAAATTGAAGTCCAATTTAAATAATAAAATTTATAAAATTTTAAAAAGTGGGTATTACTATTCATAACGGCTACTTTGATTGGTCGTGGTGTGTTAGAATCTTGAACTTGCGTACAATGCAAGCTATTGCATTATTTAAAGAGAAGTGTACTGTGGAAACTTGGGGAGTTACAGTTTTCCCCCTAAGTAGATGGTTATTTTATTATCCACTAGATGATCTAACCATTAGTAAAATCTCATGATCACACCACTTTATTATTTTATTTCTATCAAGTTTCATATTTATTTCATTATAGATGTTTTGTCACAATCACATGAATTAATTAATTAAAAAGCATGGAATATATAACTAAAATAAATTTACTTATGTGTAAACATTATCTAAGACATGGTTAATCACTTATGTAATTTCACTAAATATTAACAAGCATGTAATAATGATAATGATAATAATTTTAAATTAATGAATAAAATTTAAAATCCCTCAATTATATATATTAATTTGGTATAGCCTTCCACTACTTAAGTTAAAATCGTACTATAATTCATTGTGTTTGACCAACCAAATTTGGGGTGCTTTCAATTATCGGGGAATTATAACTTGATGTTTCAGGTTGAATGAACTCAGTTAGCATCAAGGGTTGACTAAAAAAGAAAAATTTGATGTAAATGAGAGGCAAAGATTGAGGAAATCCAATTAAAGGTTTTCAGGATTGAGGAGTCCACTCAACAGATCAAGGAGCTCTGAGTTAATGCAGTTGTAATTTGGAATACCTACCTAAAACCCTTCAAATATATTGACTAAAAAAATTTGGGGTGATGAGAAGGTGAGTGTGGATCCTTTCCACTAAGAATGTCCAAGAAATAAGATATTATGAAGCTAATGGTGAGGGAAATTGGGTTTTAATAAAATAGTTGGAGATTAATAAATATAATATTTATTTATATATCTAAATTTTATCAGATAAAGTACAAAACTATGCTCATATTATTTTTAGAAACATCAATAAAAATGACATTAAAGATATCACTGTGATTCATACTTGATAAGGATAACCTTCTCACTAGAATAAACTTCTAAGAGTGTAAAATGCACATAGCTGTTATCCTATGCCATAAATTGAAATTGTATTTTCTAGAAGAACTTATAACTCATGCACCTAGTAAAGAGGCTAATGAGGGAGAGTCCTCTCAATGAAAAACATTTGAATGATTCTATAAATGTTCATTGATTTATGATATTATCCATGTCCAGTGATATTCTAAAAAATATTAAGACATGGATACATGTAGCATGATGTATCACCTTTGAGATCTATATAAAGGGAAGGAGATAAAGGTGTGATATGAGATCTCCAATTTTGTGTTTACAACTAATCATGAATAGTTGGTGAAAGTTGGGTCTCATGTAATCAATCTTATTGGATACATTAAATGCCTGGAAATATTAGGGATTAAATTCCTATATGAGTGGCACACAGATCACATACTTTCCTCACTACCCAAGTCCTTGTCCATTTTTATTAATAATTATTATATGATAAATAATGAGAAGAGTCTTTTGGGGCTTCTTACTTTGATTCTCCAAGTGTATAAGGAAACGGGGCATGAAAAACCCATAGTCTTTATAGTGAATAAGAAAAGGATGAACATGGAGAAGGGGTCCAAGACTCATAACAAGTCTAAATATCCTAATCAGCATCCTTCCATGAAGAAGAAGATCCAAATGTAGGGAAAAGAATGGGAAGTAATATTTTTTTTCATGTGGCAAGTAAGGCCACTAGAAGAGGAACTGAACCTAGAATCAATTAGAAGATAAAATCTACATCATTATTAAGTGTAATCTTTCAATATCTACACATTGGATATTATATATAGCTTTTGGTGCTCAAAACTATATCTAAATGAAGGATCCAAGTAGATTATAAAATATTTCTAGATTAGTGGTGGATCTGTGAGATGCCAATGATGTGAGGATGGATACTCTATCCATTATTAACTACCACCTTTCATTTCCAATAAGAATTATATTGGTTATAAATTATTTTTATTATGCACCAACAATTTCCAAGAACATAATTCATGTATCATTCCTTGATACATATGGTTTTATCTTACATTTTTATTTTAAAAAGTTGTTTATTTTTTAAATACAACACATGTTATGGTATGAAACATTTAAATAATAGTATTTATGTATGAAATTAGGAAAACCAAGTATTGGAAATAAATAACAAATCATGTTCAAAAGACTCATATAACACCCAACTATAGAATCACTATTTTGGTTATATAAATGAGAAGTGTCTGAAAAAGATCTATCAAGATGGATATTTTTACACTTTTGATCTAAAATCAATTTCAATATACAAGACTCGTTTTTAGGGAAAAATAAACAAAACATCATTCAATGGATAGGGTGAAAGAAAAACAAAGCTTTTAGGATTGGTATACACTATTGTGTGTGGGACATTTCTAGTTGAATATAGAGGTGGATATTATTACTTTATAACTTTTACTAATTACTTGAGTTGATATGGATATTTCTACATGATGAGGTATAAGTCCACTCCTTTGATAAATTCAAAGAATTCAATAATGAATCATAAAATCAACTTGGAAAGAAGATAAATACTCTTTTATGGGATCTATGCAGTGAATATCTTAACCAATAGTTTATTGACATTTTTAAGGAGTGTGTGATTTTATCACAACATAGTCCACCTTACAAACCATAATGGAATGGTGTTATTGAAAGGAGGAACCATACCTTATCATACATGGTAAGGTTGATGATGAGTCAGGTAAATATTCTACTCTCTTTTTGTAGATATACATTAAAAACTACTACATACACAGTAAAATAAGTACCAACTAAAGTGGAAAATAGAATTACCTTTGAGTTATGGAGTGGAAAGAAACCCTTTTTGTCAGATACATGTGTATGGGGTTGCGATGTGTTTCTTAAGGCCTTATAAGAAAAAAACTAGTATACATGGAAACAAAGTGTATCTTTATAGGGTATCATAAGGGAAAAAGGGGATACTGCCTATCAAACCACTTAAATAAGAATGTGATTGTCTCCAGACAATATGTATTTCTTGAGAGGGAGCACATCCTAAAAAAGGATATTGGTATCTAGATTGAATTTGATAAAGTTGATGCTAAAGATACACAAGATTTGGTACAAGAATACATTCCATAGGTCCCCATGGAAGAAGTATTCCCTAAAACACAAGTACTATGTATGAGCACTAGTGAGGTAAGAGAACCATAGAGATGATTTTGAAGTCACTGAAGATGGTGAATACTTATTGGTTGAAAATAATTAAATTATCTCTTTTTAATAGGTATTAGAGAGTTCATAAGATACAATATGGAAAGAATACACGAATTTTGAAATGGATTCCATTTATTATAACCATGTTTGGGTTATGGTTGATGTGCTAGTTGATGTAAATCCCATAGGATGAAAATGGGTATTCAATAGAAAACCGAACATGGAAGTTAAATAAATACTTATAAAGAAAGGATAGTGGATAAAGGGTTTAAAAAAAATTAAATAATTTACTATGATGAATCATTTTCACCCATTTCTATGTTTAAATCCATCAGAATTCTACTTTCTAAAGAAACTTACCAAAACTTTGAAATTTGGAAAATGGATCTCAAAAAAGATTTCCTTAATGATAACTTTTAGGGAGATACCTACATGACACAACCCTAAGGGTTTTTGACACTAGGTGATGCCAAAAATGTTTTCAATTTGCATAGATCCATTTTCTGGATTGATGGAAGTATCTAGGTCATGGAACATTCGATTTGATAAAGCTCTAAAATAATTTTGTTTCATTATGAATGAATGTGAAGCATGTATTTATAATAGGTTTAGTGGGAATTTGGTCATTATACTAGTATTATAAGATGATGACATATTACTTATTAGAAATGACATACAAGTCTTACAGTCTATTAAGGACTGGTTAAAAAAGTTTTTCTCTATGAAGGACTTCGGTGAATTAGACTATATTTTAGGGAATGATATCATTTGTGATAGATCCAAGAGGCTTCTTGGACTAGGTCAAAGTACATAAATTGACTAGACACTAAATAGATTTAGTATTGAACAATCCAATAGTGGTTTGGTTCTAGTGTCATATGGTATACATATTTCTAAGAAAATGTGTCCTTCGATACAATATGAGAAATATAAAATGAATACTATATTATATGCTTTAGAGATAGGATCAATCATGTATGTCAAGTTATGTACTAGGTATGATGTTTCCTAATCATCTAGCATAGTTGGGATATATCAAGATGATCCAGGTGAACAACATTGGTATGTTGTTAAGAATATCCTTAATTATCTTATAAGAAATAATTATATGCTCCTTTTATATAGAAGAGAAAATGAGATTGTCATTTTGGGTTATACTAATGAAATTTTTCAAATAGACCTGACTGATTTGAAGTCCTGGTCAGGATATGTTTTTTGTCTCAATGGAGGATCAGTGATCTGGAAGAGTTTAAATAAGCCAACTGTCACGTATTCTATAGTCGAGTATGAGTATATAGAGTCTTCTAATGAAGCCAAGGAATCCATTAGGATGTGAAACTTTTTCTATAAGATTGATGTGGTACCTATCAGTAAATATCCAATTACATTTTATTATGCTAGTAATATAACAGTGGATCCTGTAAAAGAGACAAGGACACACCAATTAACAAAGAAAATTCTCTGTAAGTGTCAACTCTTGAGGTATTTTTCTAGGATGGAATAATTTTTTTAAGAAGAGATCTGATAGAATAAAACTTTTTAGACCCCTTGAATAAATTCCTATCTTAACAGAAGCACGAGTATCAAGTGAGAGTTAGCATATTGAAGGTTGTTAGCAGTTGTCTCTAGTGCAAGTAGAATTCCATTGGAGTCAGTTCCCAAAAACAAACTTCTGCGTACTTTATGATAATCTATATTCATTATTTTGAATATTAATTAAATCCTCATCACATAATGATTATTCTTCTACATTATATAGTATTTGATAATGTTATAATAGTATTTGTCACACTGAAAGTTCATATCTCTTCTCTGCTATGATGAGAACCCAGAACTTCTAAGAAAGTAATCTAAAATATATGTTCTATAAACAGATGAAATAATTTTAGGGACACAAATGATATATTATATCAAGGGGGGATACTCATAGGACTTTGAGGAACATTTTCATGGTGTACACCCTTGGTAATATCCTGTGTATATTATTATGAGAACGAGACCCACCAGTAATAATTCCACATTTATATGTGTCATTGGAAGTTCCTATTTGTGGACAAGTATATTGATCCTTATAATTTAATATTTTTATTAATGATCATTATAAGTCATGAACTTTTATGTATTGATGAAAACTATGATGATGTATTCTTGTGTCTAGGTATGATATGTTGGGTGAATCGCGAGTAATATTTCATTAAGGAATAATTCAAGAAAGTATTTTTCCCTTATGTTCTTTAATGGAAGTTGATATCTCAGGACCTTTGATAGAAATTATATAGACTAAGTAAATCTATTTCTATGGTGTTTTATAGGACATTTTTATTTTAAGAAAGATAAAGAAATATACATCGAACACATGGGTTTGTGGCACCAACATGCAGTCTACTTGATTAGAGATATTGTGATAAAGAGATTATATTTCATAGTAAGCATCTATATGAGGTATTATTTCATCACATCATTAACTTATTTCTCAATTGATTTCTTGGTGTGTTACTATATTCTAATCTTGTAATTTAGGCTTCTTTTCAATTCCACTACGAAATATGTCTAGAGGGTCACACAATAAGTGTATCTAGAATCTCAGTTAAAAAATATATTATTATTTATTATTTAACAATTGAATTATATATTATTCCCACACGTGGTTTAATAATTATACATGTTTTCTTTATCACATATATTTCCTCACGAATTATTATAGAGAATATTATGTTAGAAAAATGTTTAATAAATATATATTTTCTATTTAGTGAATATAAGATTTATTTATTTATCAGAAAATAATGTAGTGATATTTATTTATTTAATAAATATTCATTGTTCAAGGATTGATAAATATTATGGAGGAATTATGGATTGATATTAATGGTCCAGTGAGAAATAATATATATTGAATATTATTTGGATAAATAATATTTAATTTAATTCATAATTTTAGCGCATACCAAGAAATAGTAATAATATTATTATTATTATAAACATAGAGTTTCATAAAGATTAAGAAAATAATAAGGGTGCATGTGAAATTATTATTTTCTAAACCTAGTGGTATATAAACCCAATTATATTTTTTTATATAGATTGAATTAATTTATTTTTTGTGCAATGAAATCCAAAGAGATTCAACTCAACGCCCTAGAGAGATCTCTCTCCAAGAACGCTCTCAAGAACAGAGAGTGATCCACCTCCACCACAACTGTCAAGAAAAGATAAATCAAAGATAACCCTTTCTTGAAGTAGTTCTTAAGGAGATCAATGTTTAATGATGTAAGCATTAGGATCTATCATGATATCACCCAAAGATTCCCATAATGATGTTCGAAAGTTCATGGAACATATGTGGATCACCATAAGTGAGAATATATTCTTGAATCCCACAACACAATGACAATACGACATAAATATGTTGTTATATCCATCAATATAGAAAGAATTTTTCACAAAGAAATTCTAAATTTATTAAATTTATTATAAATAATATTTGATTATCCTGCAATTGGTTATGATATTTATCCATTGTCTATATTCTTTGATTCAATTCCATTGGTCATGATTTTTATCATCGTGTAAATCTCAGATTAATTATAGATCACAAAAAAAATTTGGTCATTCCCTATATGACGCTTCTGCTATGCTTGAAACCTTTAATGGACCACCCTACATTCCTCATCAATATTATCTATATTCACCTATTATACCTCAAATTTTTATTCTTCTTACTGTACTTCCAATTCATTAGAAGAATATTTAGCTATTTCATCTATCTCAAGACCTAGATCCTCTAGATCCCTTAGTCCAGATAAATATTTGATAGGTTTAAACATTTCATATAATTTCTCAGGGTCAGTTATCCATTCTTTTTTATAAGGATTCCAATTAACTCTCATATGCCTAAGAATATTTGGAGTTAGGAAAAAACCATTTTAATAGGTCATCTCCCCCCCTAAGTAACTAAACCTTTAAATTATAATAGAGATAAAATGAACTTAGGATATGGAATAGAATTAATCATGGAAGAGGGTTTACATAAATAATTCATGTACCTTGTCACATACCATCTCAAACAGATATGAAATATAATTTTTCATCAAGACTAGGAAGAATTTTCCCTGGTACCTCAAGATACTGAAATCTTCTTTCCTAGAACATATTAAATTTTCAATAAATATTTCCAGTAATCTATATTCACCACCAATTTCTACTATTATTGGTCTTTTGGGTTTTATATGCCTAGTCATTTCTTCAAAATATTTTTTGAAATTCAATGTGGGAATGATTTATTGTATATAAAATTTTTTAATATTCATGATCACCCTTATAAGGTACTCATAAGATATTTTCCCTTGTATTTTAAGAAAACTAAAAAATTATCCATTCATCATTGTCCTGGTGGTGTCTTATTTCTCTCTAGGGATAAACTACATGTGTGAATATAACTCCTTAACTAACCATGGATAGAACAACATACCATTATCATTAAACCAGTCATACCAACCTTTGATTTGAATCACTTTGCAATCTAGAAATATCCTCGATTGTATCCATTGAGCATCAACTTATTTTTCAGTATATACTATTCATTCAACCAAATTTGGGTTGCACAGTTTCACTATGTAACCCATGTTACCTTTATATTTATTCAATATTTTTAAAGGAGGAACTTCAATAAGAGATTAAGTGTTGGGAGAACATTTAATCCTTGGAATTCTCACACTTTAGTTCAAACATGGAAGGTTTGGGTTCAAGAGGGAGTTTTGTGAAAAGGGGTTCCAACAGTAGGTAAGGTTTTTAAAAGAAGAAAGGGAATTTATCGAAAATATATACACCAATTCATATTCTAATTTTAATTTTATTTCAATAATTTTGGGATATAAAATAATAATAAATGTAAAGAGACTTATGAAAATTTTTAAATAGAATAGACACGGTATGTATACTAACCATGTATTTGTGACAACAAAGGGCATGTTAGGTATACTAACTATGGAATTATAGTAAGTATACTTACCACATGAATAAATTCTCATGGTAAGTATAGTGATTGTAACAACCTAAAATATTATAAATAAAACCCCCTTATGATTTAATTAAATGTATTATTATGTATTATGGTTATATAAAACACATGAACTTCCTTGGTTTTATATTGGATTTAAAATTATGTTAAGAATCATTACCATTGATAATATAACTATTCAATAGTGATCAAATGATTAGTATACATATAGGGTTTTAACAAATCCAATTGACACAAAAAGGAAGTGATGGCCTCAACAAGTAGGATCATACCTTGTGAATCCCATTTATCAGAGCTTCTAAGAGAGATAACATCACTATAACATGACCTTGATCAATCCCAAGTTGATATCTAATAAATTAAGTATGAGTGAATCCATTTACAGGAGAAGTTCAAGGTCATCGAGATCATGGACCAAACAGTGTATGTCGAACCACCCTATGAAAGTCTTGTTGTTGCACACCTTACAATCAGGGTGTTTTCTGGTGTATTAAATGGATATGTATAAAGACCCTAGAAATATTATTTTGTAAACTATTTTTTATAGCATACTCAATATTTTTTCATCCTATTATTTTTACTTTATAAATCATTTTTATTTTGATACAATGAAAAACAAATTGTATTTTTTGGTAATATTCAAATTTAATTAAGGAATTTATTTTAATAAATTAATGAATTTTTTAAATAAATATTATTTTCATAAAATATTATTATTAAATAATATTTTTTTAAAAATATAAATGACTGTATTATTTTTATGAAGACAAATGTAATTTTTATAAGGGTTAAAAAAATTATTGTCAACCAATTCATCAATTCTCAATAAATGATGATACTTATTTTTAAAAATAAAAGTACATAGATTTAGAAAATTATTTTCATAAAATAAATATTATTTTTGGAATCAAAATCTATAAATTATCCAATAGTGAATTTTTTATAATTTTCTGAGACAGTCAATTATTCATGTGAAAATTAAATATAGAATAAATATACGGTGTGTATTATGATATCATAATGAGCCAAAAATGATGTAATAAATAATATAAAGGGTATAGATGTCCATATATATTTTTTCCATTTAAAATAATGTGATTTTACATTTATTTTATAAATTTTATAAATCCTTCATAAATCCTCCAAAACCATTAATACATTTTATGATTTTAAAATCATTTATTTAAGAGTTTGGCTCACTTCTACATAATAAAGGGTATTATTTTATTATGTTCATTCCATTACCTTATAAAATAATTAAAACTACTACCATTTGAAAAAAAACATGGGCTAAAATCATGGGATGGTTTTTGGTTTTGGTTATTTGGTTATATAGAGTCCAAAACCTTAGTTTGAGAAATAAAAAAATCCCCACTATTTTCATATATAAAACCACCCAATATCTCATTTATATTCACTAAAAATCCTTATATCACATCCTTAATATACCCTAACATCTTTATATCCCTCTTAAGGTTCTTCTAAGCTCTCAAGAAGCTACTCCCAATCATTTGGAGTCACACGCTAAAGTAAGGGATCATTTCCTTCTCTTCTTTATTCAAGTTTCCTCATTATCTTATGCCTTCAATTTACAATTATTTATGTTATGATATGTTTTTATATATCCCAATTACTTTCCATTTAATTTATAAATGATGTGATACCACTTTCACTCTCATCAACCCATTTTATGAATCTATAAGTGATGTCGTTATGCTGCCAAAATTTCATCACGATTTTCCATGCCAAAATAATTGTGTAGTGAATACTATACCCATTTATTAACAAGGGAGTTCAAATTTATTAAGATATACTTCTTTTATTGGGTAATTAAATGTACATATTACACCTCCTAGATCTTGTAAAAAAATATTCTGATGAATGAATCCATGTTGTGTGATTTATGTGGCGCACTTAAGCTTGAGAATGAAATGAAGGTGATAGGTACACCCTGAATTATATAGCGCTCGAATGTATTGGGTAATACTTAGTATCATGAGACTTTATGTTGGGAAAAGGAGTAATATTTATTAATTTATGGTACTTTTTCCATCATTACGTCTTGTCATTTATCCTTGATGTGTGCTTATGACGTAGTGTTTTAAGTTTTCGCCACATTTCCCATGTCACCTTTATGATTATCATGTTATATCATGTCTCAATGATCATGTTTATGATTATCACTCCTTTTATTCCCTATTGATATGCCTATTATATAATATGTATTACTTATTCATTTTATGATATGATTATTCCCTTACTAGGATTTATAACTCACTCATTTCTTATGTATATCCCCAGGTTATCCCATGCAGTTTTAATTGCGAGCATGTTAAGGAAGTTTTCAATAATGATGATGTTTTCCTATTTTAAATTGTTATGTAATGTAAATAATTTACAAAGACACTATAATTAGAAATATTCTAGGTTATATTACCTTCAATATTATGTAATAAATCATGTATTAAGGTGAAATAAAAAAAAGGGTTATCGTAGTATGTATTAAAAAATATTTTAGTTATTTTTGGGATTCAGATTTGAAAAACTCTAGTGAAATCCTTAGAGATAAGACTAAGTATAAGAACACAAAAATAAATTTTTATAAATATATAATAAGTGTTTTATCATGAAAATTTATCTCTGTATGGATATTTCAAGTTGATGTGGCTCTAACATAGCTGTATATAGGGGTAAAACCCAAAAACAACACATTGAGCTAGAATCGACAGGGAATTGGTGCATAAAAACTATCCTTGATGCACGACTAGTTTGACACTCCTGGGGGATATACTTTGGTAAATTCATAAGATCATTATGAACCATTATTAATGGATCAAAAGTACTCATAATAATATATGTTAGGAAATAAATTGGGGATAACATAGACTGAATCCTAGAAATTTATAAGTTAAGGAAATAAATTTAATTAATAAGTGGTCCATTTAATTAATTTGGATTCCCAGTTACGTGTTTAATATTTTAATAAAAATTATCCCAAATTTTTCCTTTATTCAATACAATGTCTATAAATAAGTGGAATCAGGTAAAAAATCAACGTGATGGGCAATGTGATGACTTCCCCAACAAGATGCCCACCCCATTGGGAACGGTAATCAAAAACATTGTGACAAAAATCTCTCATCTGACTTAGGTTCTGAATAGAAACCTAGATTAAAAGGAGAACCCAAATCCACTTGAGAAAGAAAAATTTGAAGTTGAGAGCTTTATGTGACACTGGCCTCGAAATTTCAATGGATCATATGATCCCTCAATCATGGAACAATGGATCAACACCATTGATAAGACCTTCTCTATACTTCAATGTTACTAACAAGAGATGGTTATACAGAATTTTTCTCACATTTATGGAGAAGTTGATCAGTGGTGAAAATTGATCAATAATAAAAATCCCTATAAAGATATCTAAGTGATTGGGTGGAAGGAATTTTGAAGAAAAAAAATCGATAAATATTTCCCTCTCACTCTCTGACTTAAAATGGAAAGTTATTTCCTTAACCTCAAGAAAAGGTATGAATAATATATCATGGAGTATGATTCAAAATTTTTAATACATGCATGATATACCTACAGCTTAATTGTTACCCACAAATACATGGTTTACCTCTTATTCGGTTCACTAAAACCTAGTCTACAAAAATCCATTGTGATTCAAGACTTTGATAGTTATGAGGAAATTTCATAATATTCCCTCAAAGTTGAAATTGATATTGGTGAACCTCAATATTATCATGGGGATAAGAAGTGGAAAGTGGGGTTTAATTCTCGTGGTCTGATGAAAAAATATATTGGTGCCAAGAAATTTCAACATCTCACTTATCAAAGGTACAGAAACAAGCACCATAGAAATTTCCTATGGGGTATGAGGAAATGTATTAGGTGCAGGAAGGAAGGAAACCTAGCTGGATATTTCTAAATAGAGAAACCAATCAATGCGTTGGATGATAGGGATTGTCTTGTTACCCCTTAACACATTATTCGTTGCTTCGACTGCACGGAACCATG
Organism: Viscum album; assembly: GCA_963277665.1. NCBI lineage: Eukaryota > Viridiplantae > Streptophyta > Magnoliopsida > Santalales > Viscaceae > Viscum > Viscum album. Next base: position 490,185,973 of record OY728140.1, on the reverse strand, counting down.
TCACTTTTCAAACCAATGCACTAATCCAAGGGTTTTTTGAGAAAACCAACAACTCCCAAGGAAGAAATGGTAATATTTTTCCATCATATCCACTAAGTTGGATCCCAATAATGAAGTGGTGACAAGTAAGAAAAATATTCATTCAAGAATAAAGAACATACCTTTTGACTCTAGTTTTATGCATTCCTTAATATCATGAATGTTTAGTTGAAATATTCAAACACCACCATAAATCATAGAAGTTGAGTTTTGGTGAAAATAGAAAATGGGGAAATTATTGAATCCCAAGTGTATAACTCCTCCCTTATCAAAATTTGTTGTATGAACTTCCCAGAAAACCTTTTCACTCTAACATTGGTGGAATTTGATGAAATTATGGGTATGGATTGACTTTCCCTATATCGATCCAACATAAATTTCTACAAGAAGAAAATAAATCTCCATATTGGAAATTGTCCTTCGATTATATACAAGTGAAAGTAGTTGGACGAATCTTATTTATTTCCAAAATATTAAGTATAGATATTACTTCCCTATAATCAATAATATCTAGCACAAATGATTGTGTCTAAGGAGAATATAATCCTTGATGACATGACCATTGTGAGGTAATATGATGATGAGTTTCCATAGTAATTTGTTGGTCTTCCTCTTAGCCGAGAGGTTGAATTTTCAATCAAGCTTACACTTGGGGAGTTGCTATTGTAACACCTCAAGCTTCCACGGTGCGTTTCCCTTTGAATAATACAGTAGCTTGTGTTGTACGCAACTTCGAGTTCAAACACACCACAACCAATCAAACTAGCCGTTATGAATATTAATACCCACTTTTGAAATTTTATAAATTTTATCTTTCAAAATGGACTTCATTTTTGGATTCGGAATATCAAAATTAGATTAGGGTGAATTGTTGGTATTTTTCTGAAAACTTTCAATTTTTTATGAATAGTGAAAACATTGAGTTATTGTAGAGAACCGATTTTTTATTTAAATAATTATTTAAATTATTTAAATTTATTTTAGGTCAAAATAGATACATAATCCCTATATAAGATCAATATAATTCATTGGATTCAATTCATAATAATTTTACATATATAAAAATTTTATTGAACTTGTTACCGTCTTTTAACCACCTCCTAGGAGCATTTGCAAATTTACATTAAACATAATTTTACCACTTAAATGAGTTTAATTTAGAAAATAAGAGTGACACAGTTGATATAAATAAGTAAAATGTGGTTCAATGGGATGAAAATAATTTTTGTTGAATATTAACTTTTGACTTTTATTTACCATGGTTAAAAGTAAATAGGGTAATTAAAGGTAAAAATGATTTAATTATTACCCTAACACATGTACTAATGCTATTGGATAAGTTTAATATGACCAAAAATAACCTTAGTAATAAAATATGATCCTTTAGGTCCACATGGATTAGATTAGGACATTTATTATTATTTAGTTCAAAGAAGAGTTAAGAGTTTTAAATTCAAAGTTTAATAACTAAACCATTTTTAATATAGGGTTACACATAAGATAAATTCGACTAGAAATATTCATTATAAAGATAAAAAATTTCCTACATAATGGTATTTTATTTATAATTTTTAGACATTAAATAATTAAATTTATTTAAGACACAATGATGATGTAGTAATTACCTTATTAATGAAAGATTAAAATAATTCACATTATAAATATTCAAATAAATCTAATTTGATACTTTTTATAAATTAAACTAATTTTATAGGTTAATATGACATGTTAGGGGTTTATTAAATGAATTTTTTGAAGCAATAATGTTGTTATGAATTTATCAAAAACAAAATACCAAATAGTTTCAAAATTGACATAAAAGAGTATTTAAAACCAATATTATATTATTAATTGATATAATATTCTTAAAAATATAATTTTCAGAAAAATGACTTGTATAAGGTTATATATATTAATAATGAACCACTTGGGGTTCTCTTGGATTTTTATTATAAGTTTATTGACCATATAATATAAAAATACAAAGAGACATGGTAAATGTCAAACTAATTAACTAAGAGTTAAATCTAAAAGATAAGGTTATTATCATGACCCAAACCTATCTAAAACATATTTTTTTAGTTTTTTTCTACCCATTTTCACCTTATCATAGAATTAAATAATTTTTGAGCCATTAAAAATAGAAAATTATTTTATTATAAAATAATATTTCAATATTTTCCTAAGGTGCTCATCACCCCTCTTATAAAAGGGCACTCCCCTTTCTCTCAAATTCACACCTTCAAAGACTTTTGTCTCGGCCAAACCCTACCGAAATATCCTCTACAATATCCTCGATTCATCTTAGAGGCCTTCATGTAGTCATAAATGCAACCTAAAGAGCCCTTTTGATCAAATCAAAAGGAAGAACTCGAAGAAGAGGTAAATATTTCATCACCTCTTTTGAGTTATTTTCTTCTTCCACTTCCTATTTCTTTGTTGTTTCAATTCTAAAATAATAACTCCAGTATATTATATATACTGTGATGTTATTATTAAAATTTTACAGCCATATTCATTATTATATCAATCCGATAAAAGAAAAAGGCATTGTACGTGTGTACATACGGATTATCATCTCCACGTCGTGGTGTAGTTTGTTATTCAAGCACATCATCAATTGGATGGGTATAATAATGAGTATAAATGATGAAAATAATAAATATATAATGATAATTATTCTTTATATAAGATATTTCATCCTTTATATACAATTTTAATATAAAAATAATGATATTGTCGCTCGTGCGTACGTACGGATTACCGTCTCCACGAACGCGATGAGATTCATTCCCCATCATATCCATTCAAGAATAATTTTCATTTGATGATTAAAAATAATGTTTTTAGATATAATATCATTCTAAATATTTAGAAGATACATCCTATCCCTATCAAACATTACTTACGTAACAAATCATATAAAGGAAAACGAATCAGTTAACACCCAAAACACTGATACTACAAAAATATCATTAACAAAGAAATATTAGAAGATCATATATGATATAATATTAATGTATATGGTTCTTGAATGATGTAATAACAATTATTTTACCTTTATGAATGAGTTTAACCTACCCTCAACCAAGGAAAAGTACAAGGTAAGGGTTAATTTCAGAATCTTATCATTATCTGAGGTTGTTTATACATAATTATCTACTGGGACCTCTTTATCATAAACATCCATGATACTTGAAAATGTGTTTCAAAACGTTTTTACTCTTTAATAGAAAATGGATTAAATCCATTTATACCCTTATTTGACCTTATATTTTTTTAAAGTAAACTTTTCGTCATTTTCCAAACAAGGTAATTTATTACCTTTTCGACAAAATTAAGGTTAGAATTTTTTTTAACATATACGGTGGGTGCGGCTATTTTATGCCGTTATAACATCGTCGAAGTTTACCTTACAAGCTTATAAGAATATTTTAAAAAATAAATGTTTTTCTTTTATAATTACATGACTTTTAAATGATTTCAAAATAGAAAGAGATATTTCTCTAAAAAAGTTTTGATTTCATCTATGTAAACATCCTTTGATGGATTTTAAGCTTGTTTGAAGTTGATTTATTATGATTCAAAACTTCTATATTGTATTGAAGGTTTTATGATATGTTTGACTGTGGATGTGTTATTTTTTTAGCATTCATTTTTTATGGATAAATTATTGACATTCCGTATGCTAGTTATAATACGGATTTTTATGTTATGTTTAAACCTTTTCATATGAGGAATGAATTTGACTTAGTAAGTGATGGGTAGAGCCCTCTACAGCTCCTCGATGCATAGGTAGGTCTCATGAGACAAACTAGTGTCTAGGCACAAGTCCTTGAAAAAATATTATTTGTAGTATTGGCATAAGGACTTGACTATGTTGTTATGAAGTCTGACATTATTCTTTCCATCATTATGAAAGTGGTTGTTGATATTGCATGTGATTATTCGTCTAGTAGAATATCCAAGTGAATAAGTAAATGGCATTATTTGATTTTATCTTTGCCATACTATTCTGAAGTTCAAGTTTAAAAGGCTTTTGTTTAGTCTTATACATTTCCATAAATGTTTATACTTATTTATGAAAGTTTCCACTATATTGTTATCCTTACTAAGCATCTGAGCTCGCCCCTTTCTATGTTTTATTTTCCCAGGATGTGAAAAAGTATTTTATGACTGACCTGAAGGGATAGTCTGAGGGGATATGAGTGTGGTATATGGAGACAATGTTTTTATAGTTTTTCATTTTATAATGTAATGTAAAACTTATGAATGAATCTTGTATTTTCAAGGCTACTAAACTGATCGATCTTTCGAGACATAATTATTTGTATCATGCCAATTTTATGTAATAATGCACCAAATCTGGGTAACTGGGGTCGGGGCATTACAATTGGTATCAGAGGAAGTTTAGTACAAACCTGGGAAACTAGATTTAGATAAACTCTGATTAGAGCACATTACCCTAAGATAGACTTTGAGGATTAGTATAGAATAACATCATAGAATTTTGGTACTGTAAAGATTTTGTGAGTTTTCCAATTAATACATCCCTGTCTGGATACGAGTAGGTAGAGGCAGATCTGGAATAGATGTTCCTAGGGGTAAAACCCAAAAACACCACTTTGATCTAGACTCGAATGGGAACTGGTGCACGATAACGGGCCTTACTGCACTCTTGGTTACAACACTCCCGGGGGATATGCTTAGGATAGTTCTCATTTTCATTACAAACCATTATGAAGGGTTAGTGAGTATATACGTACTCAAAGAAAACATTTATATTATTATGGATTATATCCATAAACTGTTCAATTTATGTTAAGTATTTTACAAGTTCGGAATTATGTATTTCGATTCATAAACTAATCTAGTTTATGTAATTGTTTAGAAATGGCGCTTAGTGGAAGTAATGGAAACTGTATCAATGCACATAATCCATGTAAGGATTTCCCTCCTACTCAATATAATTATAGTGGAGCTGGTGAAGTAGCTGGTGCTGATAAGCTTATCACCATACTGGTACAACTCACTCAGGTTATGAATAATAACCTTACCCGTATGGAGCACCCTGATCCATAGCGTGGAGGATCAATGTTATATCTCTACATGAGGAGACAACCACCAACATTCAATGGGAGTAAAAATCCATTAGGATCTGAATAATTGATAAATTCCTTAGAGAAAATATTTCATGCCTTGGGGAGTAGCGAAAGAGAAAAAGTTGTCCTGGAAGTTTACCGCCACACTGGAGATGTTGATCAATGGTGGTCATTGATTCAAAACAAAAAGGAATGTGATGAAGTATCAAATATGGATTGGAGGTATTTTAAAGAGATTTTATTATAAAAATACTTTCCTCATGACCATTGAGTGAATATGGAAAGATAATTTTTGAGTCTGAGGAAAAAGGAGGATGAGAATGTCGCAAAGTATGAAGCTAACATTACAAGGTTAGCGAGGCATGTTTCATATTATATACGCAACCCAAGAAGTAAGATTGATCATTTATTTGAGGGGTTAAAACCATCTCTTCTTCGAGCATTAGTCTCACAATCTTTCTTGTCATATAATGATATTGAATCATGTGCTATCAAGACAGAAAAATAATTCTCTAAGTCTTACGACTTTAAAGAGAAGTAAAAGAAGAAGAGATCTGTTGAACACTCTGGAAATGTAAATAAGAGTAAGAAGGAAAAGGTTGAATGTCCATCCTGCAATAAATGTGCGAAGAAACACCCCAGTACTTACCTGAAGGGAATGGAAGTCTGTTACAAGTGTGGTGAAAAAGTCCACCAAGCTCACGATTTCATGGGGAAGAAAGAGGCTGTCAATGTTGAATGCTAAAATTGTAAAGAAAGGGGGCATTCTGCAAATGAATGTCCTAAGATCCAAGGAAACTTACCATAGAAAAGGTCAAGGGGTCAAGTCCAGGCTTAGGCTATCACTACTGCTGAGGTTGAAGCTCTAAAAGACGTGGTGGTAGGTAATTTAATGGTTTCCTCAACTTTAGAAAATGATTTATTAGATTCTGGATCATCGCATTGTTTCATATCTTCCCAATTTGCTATGAAAATTAGGTATTTTCAATTTGATTTAACAAGGGAGTTGGCAGTCAAAACTCCTAAGGGAAGTATCATTGCAAAAAAGTTTTGTGAATCAGTCCCCATTAGGGAATATAAATGTTCTTTATCTGCTGATCTCATCTTCATACCCATGATTGAATTTGATATAATCCTCAGTATGGATTGGATTTCAGACCATGATGCAAAACATTATTATAAGAAGAAGGAGGTTATGATTTCTGATGACGATGATAAAGAACACCTTATCTTTAGAGAAAATTGTCACCACCTGATTCTTATCTAGATCCACCTCCAATAGCTCACCTAAATTCAATTATTGTGTAGGAATAGAATGAAATAACTATGGTTGAGGAAAAGAATGTTCAAATATAGGATGTACCTATTGTGCAAGAATATGTTTATGTGTTTCCAGAAGATTTACCTGGATGTCCTCAAGAATGAGAAATTGAGTTTTCAATTGATTTAATTCCTGGTTCAAGGACCATATCGAAGACCCCTTATAGAATGGCCAATGTGGAATCAGTGGAACTAAATAAATAACTAGATGATTTGAGTAATAAGGGATTTATTCACCCTAGTGTTTCTCCATGGGGAACCCCTGTTCTTTTGTTAAGAAGAAATAGGGATCTATGAGGTTATGGATTAACTACAGGGAGATCAATGCTATAATAATAAAGAACAAGCATCCCCTACCTCACAGTGATGATTTATTTGGCCAACTTCATGGAGCCCAATATTTTTCAAAGATTGACCTTCGATCTGGATACCATCAGTTGTGCATGAAGAATTAGGACATTCCGAAGACAGCATTTTGAACTAGATACGGGCATTATGTGTTTACAGTAATGTCTTTTGGGCTGACTAATGCACCCTCTGTTTTCATGGATCTAATGAACTGAGTTTTCAAGGAATATCTTGATGACTTTTTAGTGGTATTTATTGATGATATCTTGGTATACTCCAAAATCTATGAAGATCAGGAAAACCACTTGCGCACCATTCTAAAAACCCTCAGAAGAAATGATTTATATGGGAAGTTTAACAAGTGTGAATTTTGGCTTCAATAGATTTATTTTCTTGGCCATATTGTCTCTAAGGATGTAATATCTGTTGATCCTTCTAATACAAGAGAAATCCAAGAATGGCCAGCACCAATGAGTATAACCGAGGTACACAGTTTTATTGGTTTATCAGGTTATTATCGGCATTTTGTCCAAAAGTTTTCCCGATTGGCTAACCCATTAACTAAGCTCACACGTAAAGGAGTTAAATTTGTTTTGAAAAAATAATGTGAAAAATGTTTTGAATAATTGAAGATAATATTATTCAATTGTCCTATCATGACTCTACTATTGGGGAATGATGGGTTTGTTATTTATAGTGATGCAACAAAGAAAGGACTTTGTTGTGTCCTTATGCAGAATGATAGGGTTATGGCCTATGCATCACAACAGCTAAAAATCCATGAGAAAAACTATCCTACTCATGATCTTGAGTTAGCAGCTACAATGTTTTCTTTGAAGATATGGAGACATTATCTCTATGGTAAAAAATGTGAGATATATACCAATCAAAAGAGTTTAAATTATATTTTCTCTCTGAAGGAACTCAATATGAGGCAAAGGAGGTGGATTGAACTACTCAAGGATTATGATTGCATGATACACTACCACCCAGGGAAGGAAAGTAAAGTGGAAGATTCTTTGAGTAGAAAAGATCATGGAGTTTTGAACAAGATGAGAGTTGAATGGATTCCATTTTTATGGATCTAGTAAATATGGATATGGGAATAACCATGGAAGGTGAAACAGTAATGATTTTTCAAATAATTGGCAAACCATCTTTACTAGAAAGGATAAAAAGTTCGCAGGCTGATGATGAGAAATTTCAAAAGAAGATTAAATCTGTGAATGATGGGAGATTCATCGACTTGGTATATGAAGATGGGATTTTGAAATTTGGGAAGAGACTTTGTGTTCCCGATATACCTGATCTAAAATGGGAATTTTTAGATGATTCTCATAGCTCCAATTTCTCTATACACCCTGGGAGCACCAAGATGTATAGAGATTTGATGGAACATTTTTAGTGGGGAAGCATGAAGAGAGAGATTGCTGATTTTGTGTCAAGATGTATGGTTTGTCAATAAGTGAATGCTGGACAAAAACATCCTGGAGGAGTCATGAAACCTCTTCCCATACTTGATTGGAAATGAGATGATATTATAATGGACATTTTCATTGGACTACCAAGGACACCTAGAAGAAATGATGCAATATGGGTCATTGTTGATAGCCTCACCATGTCAGCACATTTTCATTCTATAAGAGAATATTTACCACTTGAAAATTTATCAAGACTGTATATTAATGAAGTTGTAAGACTTCATTGAGTACCCCTATCGATTGTTTCTGATTGTGATCCCCATTTTACATCAAGATTCTGGAAAAGTCTTCAGAAAGCCCTGGATACTAAACTTCGTTTGAGCGCTGCCTACCACACTGAAAATGATGGAAAATCGGAACAGACTATTCAAACCATAGAAGACATATTTAGCTCTTGATCACATGACATTCAAGGTATGTGGGATAAATATTTACCTCTGGTATAATTTTCTTATAACAATAGCTTCTATTCAAATATTTAGATGGCACCATATGAAGCGTTATACGGAAAGAGATGTCGCACACCAACTGGTTGGGATGATGTTGGTGAAAGAAAACTCGCAGGCCCAGAACTTTTGGAGGAAATGATGAAAAAGGTGAAGGGAATCCAAATACACATCAAAGCAGCTCAAAGTAGGTAGAAGAGATATGCCGATAACCGGAGAAATGATTTGGAATTTCTGGTAGGGGAATATGTTTTCTTGAAGGTATCTCCATGGAAGGGTGATATACGTTTTGGTAAGAAGTGTAAATTGAGTCTCAAGTACATCGGACCTTTCGAAATTCTAGAACGAATTGGGGCTGTAGCTTACCGTTTGGAAATGCCACAAAGTCTCTTCAAAGTTAATGATGCATTCCACGTATCACTGTTGAGAAAATACATGCCTGGCCCAATGCATGTAATCACCTATGATGAATTAGAATTGGAACCCGATCTATCTTATTGCGAAGAGCCTATCATAATTATTGATACTAGAGAAGAAGTGTTGAGAAACCAGACAACACGTCTGGTAAAAGTTCTATGGAGAAACCAAAAAATGGAAGAGGCAACATGGGAACCCGAGGAACTCATTCTGAAGAACCACCTGAATCTTTTTATGGAGTTATATTTTAGAAATTTTGAGGATAAAATTATTTGAATGGGGGCAGAATATAACACCCCAAGATTACACTGTATGTTTCCCTTTAAATAATTTAGTAGCTTATGTTCTGCGTAACTTCGAGTTCAAACACACCACAACCAATCAAACTAGCCGTTATGAGTAGTAATACCAACTTTTTAAAATTTTATAAATTTTATCATTAAAAATGGACTTCATTTTTTGATTCGGAATATCGAAATTAGCTTACGGTGAATTATTGGTATTTTTCTGAAAACTTTCAATTTTTGATGAATAGTGAAAACATTGAGTTATTGTTTAAAACTATATTTTTATATAAATAATTATTTATTTTATTTAAATTTATTTTAGGTCAAAATAGATACATAATACCTGAATAAGTTCAATATAATTCATTGGAGTCAATTGATAATAATTTTACATATATAATAATTTTATTGAACTTTTCACTGCCTTTTACCCACCTCCTAGGAGCATTTGCAAATTTACATAAAATTTAATTTTACAACTTCTGTGAGTTTAATTTCGAAAATCCAAGAGACATGGTTGATTTCAATAAGTAAAATGTGGTTCAATGAGATGAAAATAATTTTTGGTGAATAGTAACTTTTGACTTTTATTTACCACGGTTAAAAGTAAATAGGGTTATTAAAGGTAAAAATGATATTAATATTTCCCTGAAACAAGTCCTAATGTTATTGGATAAGTGTAATTCGACCAAAAAAAACATAGGAAAAAAATATGATCCTTTAGGTCCACTTGGATTAGACTAGGACATTTATTGTTATTTAATTCAAAGAAGAGTTAAAACTGTTAAATTCAAAGTTTAATAACTAAAACATTTTTAATATAGGGTTACACATACAATACATTTGACTAAAAATATTAATTAGAGAAAAAAACATTTCCTAAATAATGTTATTTTATTTATAATTTGTAGACATTAAATAATTAAGTTTATTTATGACACAATGATGATGCAGTAATTTCCATATTAATGAATGATTAAAATAATTAATATTATAAATATTCAAATAAATCTAATTTAAAACTTTTTATAAATTCCAATAATTCTATAGGTTAATATGAAATTTTATGGCTGATTAAATGATTTTTTTAAAGTAATAATGCTGTTATAAATTAAAAAAAACAAATTACCAAATAGTGTCAAAATTGACATAAAAGAGTTTTTAAAAAAAATATTATATTATTATTTGATATAATATTCCTAAAAATCTAAGGTTCAGCCAAATGAATTAGATAAGCTTATATATATTAATAATGAACCACTTGAGGTTCTCTTGGATTGTTATAGTAAGATTATTAACCATATAATATAAAAATACAAAGAGACATGGTAAATGTCAAACTAATTAACTAAGAGTTAAATCTAAAAGATAAGGTTAATATGGTGCCCCAAACCTGTCTAAAACCTATTGGTTGAGTGTTTTTCGACCCATACTGTAACACCCCAACCCCAGTTACCCAGAGTCAGTGCATTATTACGTAACATTGGCATGATCACAAAAGATCATGTCTCGAAAGACCGATTAGTTTAGTAGCCTTGGAAACACTAGATACATTCATAAATGTTACATTACATCATAAAGTTAAAAACTACAATAACATGGTCTCTATAGTCCACACTCATATCCCCATCAGACTATCCCTGCAGGTCGGTCATAAAATATTTCTTCACATCCTGGGAAAATAAAACATAGAAAGGGGTGAGCTCAGATGCTCAGTAAGGATAACAATATAGCGGAAACTTTCATAAATAAACATAAACATTTAAGGCAATGTATAACTAAAACAAAAGCCTTTAAAACTTGAACTTCAGCATAATATGGCAAAAGTAAATTGAAATAATTACATTTACATATTCACATGGATATTCTAATAGTTGAATAATCACATGCAATATCAATAACCACTTTCCTAATGATGGAATGCATAATGTCATACTATCATAACCACATTGCCAAGGCCTCGTGCCAAGACTACAAATATGATTTTGTCAAGGCCTCGTGCCAAGACACTAGTTTGTCTCAGGAGACCTACTGATGCATCGAGGAGTTATAGCGGGCTCCACCCATCACATACTAAGTCCAATGAATTCCTTATATGAAAAGGTTTAAACATATCATAAACCATAACATAATCATATCACATAAAACATGAAAAATGGAAACATAAAATTTCCACATTTTAATCACAAAATATCAATACAACACATTGATATGATAAACCCTTTTTCAATACCAAAATAAAAGAAAAAGTAAAACTTGGTATTTATTTTTCATTTTTAAAAAACAGTTATGGTTTGTAGAGGAAGTTGAAACTCAAATAATGGTCACAGCGGCGGAGAAGTCGTTGTCGCCGTATACGTACGCCAAAAAAACATTCATTTTTTGTGGTTTAGTAAAATTCATTGTATAAAAATATTCCTTTTGAATAAACGTAAAAGTCAAATGGGTTTATACACTGTATAAAAGAATGTTTTGTATAAAACAAAATATGCCTCAATGAAAGGAGATTGAGACGAAGTCCCTTACCTCATTTCTGACTTGACTCGATCGTTCTTTAATCTCCTAAATAATAAACTAGATTTAATTTATACTTCCTTAAGAACCTTTTTCAATTTCATTATTCCTTTTATATTACTTATTACCATGTTATAAACATTATGTAATTATAACGGTCGTTTTGTCGATCTTTGGTACTTGAGTCAAAAATAAACTTCTTATAATTACATGTTGTTCATGTGGTGAAATATACATTATATCCAGAATTATAAGCATGATTTAGATATCATATATATCATATATATCCAGTATATACATTCATTTATGATATTACATAACATTTAGAGGTAAGAAATGAAATGCACCGTTCATGGAGACGGTAAGCCGTACGTATGCATGAACGCTACTTTCATTTATATTTCATATTTAATGGAATGAAATAATAATTATATAAAGGTATGTTATAATTATAGTATAATATCATATATAATATCATTTACTCCATCCTTTATACGTCCCACATTTGGCATTAACGATTCAAATCACTTTGAGGGGGCTGTAGTCCACACTTCCTAAAATGAAATTATCGTGTTTACCCATAATGGAAATCATAAAGACACTCCATAAATGAAAAATACATAATCATAAGGAAAACATAAACATAATATATATCATAAATAAATATATTGACATCTTAATGGCCACCATGAAAGGTGCTAAAAGAAGATTGAATAGTCATCGTTTAATGAGGCAGTAATTCTCCACCCACAGAAACAGTATGTTCTTTTACCATTAGACGAAGGTGTGTGTAACACCCCAATATTCCATGGTATGTTTCCCTTTGAATAATGCAATGGTGTGCATTGTACGCAACTTTGAGATTCTAACACACCACAACCAATCAAACTAGCCGTTATGAATAGTAATACTTACTTTTTGAAATTTTATAAATTTTATCTTTCGAAATTGAATTCATTTTTGGATTCGTAATATTGAAATTAGATTAGGGTGAAATTTTGGTACTTTTTGGATAACTTTCATATTTTGATGAATAGTGAAAATTACTAAATTTTAATTAAAAACAACTTTTTTAATCAAAATAATTAATAGTGATAAATTATGAATTTGAGTGGTTTTAAAGAATATTTAGAATATATTTTTACCATTTAATACAATTTTGGTCATTGGACATAATTTCAAAATTAAACCAGACATAAACAAGTATCAATCTTTTGATAGTTATTATATCTTAAAAACACACTTTTTGTTTTGACAGCGGGAATTAATTTTAAATTAATTTCTGCCACTTCTGTGTTTTGAATTTGGAAAAATGGATTCCATATTTTGAATCATGATATCCAAATTGTGTAAATAGGTAACTTTTATTTTTAGAGATTTTGAATAATTACTTCAGTAAATATTTTATTTACCATGGTTAAAGGGTAAATCCGGTAAATAAGGGTTAAAAAATAATATTATAATAATACTAAATTACACTAAAACGTGTCCTAACCTTATTGGTGGATAAAATTCTGACCATGGGCATCTATGGGTTGATTTTGGGACCCCATGGAGCCACTTGTAGGTGATAGGGACACTTTATTTTAATTAAGTTAAAATAAATACAAAAATGACATAAGCATATATCTTTTAGAAAAACAATTTTTACATAGGGTTATATATGTTGGATTTTTTACTGTAAATATTCATTAGAAAGACAAAAAAAATTAATACATAATGATATTTTATTTATAATTTTTAGACATTAAATTATTTAATTTATTTATGACACAATGATGATGCAGTAATTACCATAATAGTGAAAATTTAAAATAATTGATATTATAAATACCCAAATAAATATAATTTGAGACTTTTTATGAATTACACTAATTTTATAGGTTAATATGACATGTTAGTAATTATTTAATTAACTTTTTTTGAAGTAATAATTCTGTTATGAGTTTCACAAAAATCAATTTTCTAAATAGTGTCAAAATTGACATAAAAGAGTTTTTAAAACAAATATTATATTATTAATTGATATTGAATTTCTAAATATCTAAGGTCTTTCCAAGAGACTTATATCATTATAGGTGTATCATTAATGGACCACTTGGGGGTCTCTTGGATGTATATATTAAGTTTATTAACCATAAAATATAAAAATACAAAGAGACATTGTAAAAGTGAAACTAATTAACTAAGAGGTAATACTTAAAGATAAGGTTAATATAGTAACCCAAACCTTTCAAAATCCTATTGGTTGAGTGGTTTTCGACCTATACCCACTTTAACCTTTAAATAATCCACTTTGAGCCATCAGAAACCGAATATGAATTTATTATAAAATAATATTTCTAGCTTTTCCGAAGGTGCCCCTCACCCCTCTTATAAAAGGTCGCCCCCCCCCCCTCCTTCTCATTAATTCACACCTTCAAAGCCTGTTGGTTCAGCCAAAACCTGCCCAAATACTCTCTCAACTTCCCTCAATCCATCCTAGAGGCCTTACTTTAGTCAAAAAGCCAACCTAAGGAGCCCTTTTGATCAAATCAAAAGGAAGAACCCGAAGAAGAGGTAATGATTTCACCACCTTTTTTTCAATTTCCTTTCTTCTTCCACTTCTTCTTTCATTGTTATTACCATTCTAAAATAATAATTCCAGTATATTATATATACTTTGATCTTATTATAAACATGGTACAACCGTATTCAGTATTCTATCCATCTTTTGAATGGAATGTCACCATACGTGCGTACGTACAGCTTACCGTCTCCACGTCGTGGTGTAATTGTCATTCAATAAATTATTATTTGGATGAGTATAATAATGATGTGTAATTCATGTAAATAATAAATATGAAATGATAATTATTCTGTATATATGATATATCATCCAATTATATATTGTTTTAACATCAAAATAATGATATTGTCGCTCGTGCGTACGTACGGACTACCGTCTCCACGAACGTGATGAGATTCATTCTCCATAGTATCCATTCAAGTATAATTCTCATTTTATGATTAAAAATAATGTTTAAGGACTTGACATAATTCTGGATATGAATAGGATACAACCTATCCATAATAAACACGGCTTACGTAACAAAGAATATAAAGGAAAACGAGTAAGTTAACACCCGAAATGATGATAATACAAAGATATTATTAACAAATCTATGTTAAAAGATCATATATGATATCATATTAATGTAAATGATTCTTTTATAATTCAATAAAAATTATTTCACCATTATACATGAGTTTAACTGTAACACCCTGACATTTTATGAAAAATATTCCTTTTAATTTCATTAATGTCTTGTGTTGTACGCTACAAGGAGCTTGCACAACACGCATCCTTGACTTGCCTTGCATTAAATGAAATCACGACCTTCCTCGATAGCGTGTGTAGTACGCAATACCGAGTTTCACTAAACAGCGATATGCTATTAAAATATTATTAAAACTAGCCGTTATGAATAGTAATAACCACTTTTTGAAATTTTGTAAATTTTATTTTTCAAAATGGACTTCATTTTTGGATTCGGAATATCGAAATTAGATTAGGGTGAAATTTTGGTACTTTTCGGATAACTTTCATTTTATGATGAATAGTGAAAATTACTAAATTTTAATTAAAAACAACTTTTTTAATCGAAATAATTAATAGTGATAAGTTATTAATTTGAGTGGTTTTAAAGTATATTTAGAATATATTTTAAGAATTCAATACAATAATGGTCATTGGATGTAATTCTACATTTAAACCAAACATAAACAAGTGTCAATCTTTTGATAGTTATTATCTCTTAAAAACACGCCATTTGTTTTGACGACGGGAATTAATTTTTAAATTTGTTAATGTAACTGATATGTTTTGAATTTGGTAAAATAGACATCATTTTTGAGTTCATAATATCAAATATATATTAGGCCTAATTTTTTGTATATTTCTGGAAACTTTCATTTTTTGATGAATAGTGGAACCACTAAGTGGTAGTTAAAAAAAATGAATTTTTCATAAAACATAATTTTACCACTTTTGTGAGTGTAATTTCAAAAATATGAGAGACACGGTTGATGTTAGTAAGCAAAATGTGCTTCAATGAGATGAAAATAATTTTTGGTGAATAGTAACTTTTTACTTTTTTTTACCACGGTTAAAAGTAAATAGGGTAATTAAGGGTAGAAATGTTATTATTATTACCCTAACATATGTCTTAATTCTATTGGATAAGTTCAATTCGAACAAAAACTACCTTAGGAATAAAATATGACCATTTAGGCCCACTTGGATTAGATTAGGACATTTATTATAATTTAATTCAAAGAAGAGTTAAAAGAGTTAAAATCAAAGTTTATTTACTAAAACATTTTTAATATAGGGTTATACATAAGATAGATTTGATTGTAAATATTAATTAAAAATATAATAGGATTTCCAACATAATGATATTTTATTTATAATTTTTAGACATTAAATAAATTAATTTATTTATGACACAATGATGATGCAGTAATTACCATAATAGTGAACAATTATAATAATTGATATTATAAATACCCAAATAAATATAATTTGAGACTTTTTCTGAATTCCACTAATTTTCTAGGTTAATATGTCATGTTACTATTGATTTAATTAATGTTTTTCGAACTAATCATTCTATTATGATTTTCACAAAAATCAATTACTAAATAGTGTCAAAATTGACATAAAATATTTTTTAAAACAAATATTATATTATTAATTGTTATTTTATTCCTAAAAATCTATGATTCGGCCAAATGACTTAGATAAGGTTATATATATTAATAATAAACAACTTGGGGTTCGTTTGGCTTATTATAGTAAGTTTATTAACCTTATAGTATAAGAACACAAGAAGACGCGGTAAAAGTAAAATTATTTAACTTAATGTTAAATCTAAATGATAAGGTTAAAATAGGAACCTAAACTCGTCTAAATTCTATTGGATGATAGTAGTTTGACCCATACCCACCTTAGCTTCGAAATAAATTAATTTGGAGCTATTTAAAACCGAATATGACTTTATAATAAAATAATATTTTTAGTTTTCCAAAGGATCCCCACTCCTCCCTTATAAAAGGTCACCTCCTCCCTCTCTTCTTCACACAACATTGATCCTTCAAGCTCGGCCAACCCCTGCCAAATTCACTTCTCCACTTCCCTAGAAACATCCTAGATGTTCCTGTCTTCCTCAAAGACCAATTTTAGTTCCCTAAAAGGATATCTAAAAGAGGCGCTTCAAAGAAGTGGTAATGTCCGTTACCGATTCTTTCAACATTATTTCTTCTTCCACTTCTTCTTATTAGGTTGTTTCATTATGAAGTAATAACATCAGTATCAATAATATACTTATATGTTATTATAAGTATTAAATAACCCTATTTCACCATCTATCCATCCTACGGAAAATGAAATCACCGCGCGTGCGTACGTACGGAATACCGTCTCCACGCCGTGGTGAAATCTATTTTCCACCACCACCTTACTCGGATGGGTATAATGGTGTAAATAATAACTATATATGATTATTTTAAAGTGATATTGATTCTGAAATAGTATACATACACTCTAATACAGTCCCACGATCATGAGAACGATATCATCGCTCGTGCGTACGTACAGACTAACGTCTCCACGACGCGATGAGATTCATTCTTCACTTTAACCATTCATGAATGATTATAAAGTACATATAATGAGTAATCATGAAATATATGACATAATAATGATACTGTATTTATGTGTAGTTCGTCTACTTAATTCCATTCAACTCAATAAGGAAACGAAAACAGCGTTCATGCGTACGTACGGCCTACCATCTCCATGAACGGTGTATTTCTTTCCATTTACTGATTTATTATATATATGTATATTCTGAATATATATTATATATAAATCATGTTTTATATTCTGGAATTAAGTAATCATGATCTAAGTAATCATATGAATAATTACAAGTCAAAACACGGACGACAAATGAAACAATTTTAATTAAAACGCTCTTTAACATGGAATTTACAAAAGAACGGGTAATATAAAGTCATAATTGAATCATATATGATATCATAACAATGAGTATTATTTTGTAATAAGTCAATTACATTATTTAAACCATTCTACAGTTGGTTCAGACACTTTCGAAGCAAATCGAACCTAAGGTAAGGGAAATATCACAATCTCATTTTTATCTGAGATTGTTTATACTTCGGAATTTACTGGGGTGTATTTTATCATCCACATCCATGTTTCCTGAATATGTAATATTTATATCCTTATACAATAGTTTATATCCAATTTTACCCTTCGGTGAGTTTTTATTAAAAGATATGAAAGGAATCTTTTGTCGTTTTTCATACGAGGTACTTTTTTACTTTTCCGACAAAAGTATGAGAAGAATGTTTTTTTTAACACATACGGCATAAATGGATTTTAAAAAAATATTTCCAAGAATCTTCCTTTACAAGTTTTCAAGTTTATTTTTAATCAACTTCTTGTAGTTTAAAATTGTATGACATGTTAAGAAAGGAAAAATGTTTTTGAAGTAAAAATGATATTTTCCTCAAGAATGGAGTTCAAGAGTTTTATCAAAATCATTTTCCATCTAAGATAATAAAGGGTTATGTCTCTATCCCTATTATTACATTGATTTGATTATGTTGTGATGGAAATATTTTTATGAATTTCTTTATCTTATGTGAATTGTTTTATGATGTCCCGATGTTTAAGATTCCCATTTTTATTACATGGGTTATGCAATGATGTATGATTTATGATTTTGTGGCACACATAAGAATGGTATCATTATGAGATGGGTGGGACCTATATCTCCATCCAATTCATTGGGTAAAGATTTTATATCTCATGATATAGGCATGGTTGGAATGGTAGGTTATTCCGGTTCAGTGAAACCGGATTGAAACGAGGAGTGAACTCGGTTCAGAAATGGACTTTGTCCACTAAGATAGTCTTGGTAATGAGTCTTGACTAATAAGAAATTATTCTCTATGATTATGTGTGTATGCCACAAAGTTTCATGTTTTATGTTATGATTATTGGGAATACATTTCACTACTATGATTTATCCCATGTTATGATATTATGATCTCTTTTGCAGGTTAAGATTTACAAAATGTTATGTTCTTATTAATATGATGTGATTGATTTTTCTTTTGTTTACCCTTACTGAGCATTTGAGCTCACCCTTTTATGTTTTCTTTTCCCCAGGATATGAAGAAAGGTTTTAGGTAAGAAAAAAAGGGAAGATCTTTATGGGAGATGTTGAAGATCTTTCACCATGATTAGAAGATTACGTTCCGAGTTTCCAAAGACACTAAACTATTACGGTCCTTGTGTGTGTATTTTTGTTTTGTAATAAGTATTCCGTAAAAGTAATGTAATTTCCTTGTACTTCAGGCTTAGGGTATCTACAGTTGGTATCAGAGGAAATGTTTAGTCAACCTTTGGAAACTAGGATGCAAAAATGTTAGTGATATCCCTAAAGATATTTCTAAGGTATGTCTAGGGATGTTCTTAATGTTAAGTATACGCATAGGTTATAGTCCTAGAATTGCGCTAACGATATTATAATTTAACCTAAGATGTTAGATATTGAGGGTACTCCCCCTTTACT
This sequence comes from Viscum album, assembly GCA_963277665.1. NCBI lineage: Eukaryota > Viridiplantae > Streptophyta > Magnoliopsida > Santalales > Viscaceae > Viscum > Viscum album. Next base: position 490,166,370 of record OY728140.1, on the reverse strand, counting down.
ATGTTGTTTTCCCTAGCATGATTTTTTCCTCTCACACTATTCTTTTTGGGTTTTAGAAAATGGCTGGAAACAGGAAGATTCATGATAATGGAGGATATGACGGATAATGGAATGATATTCTTCATTAGAAACCAAATGAAACGGGATTTGGAAGTCCAAAAATCATTATTATGCCGAATCATTAATCTCATAATATGATCAATAAACTCAAATTTGGTATGTTTCCTGACTCGGCTAATAAGAGAAAGATGGAGTTTCATGATGATCATAGAGGAAAGAAAGTTCAATTTCCCCTATGTAAATCATGTGGGAAGAGGCCTCAAGGAAAATGTTTCAAAGGAACTGGAAGATGCTTTGGGTGTGGAAAATAAGGACATAAATCCATTAAGTGCAAAGGAAAAGGTTCAGTTAACACCATGGATGAGGATAATGGTATTGCTACGACATCAACAATGGTTAAATGTTTTAAATGTGGAATGTAAGGGCATTATTCAAACCAATGCCCTAAGGGAAAGTATCATGAAGAGAATCAGTATGGTCGTATGGGTAATATTTATGTTGATGATGATGAAGAGACTACAAATGATATGTGAGATGAAAGAATTGTTGAAGCTCGGTCAATGGTTTAAGAAGGTAGTGGAATGATTATCAAGTGTAATGTTGTATAAGTAATCTCATGGTACTATGGAATAAAGAGACATCTAAGGATTGTTACACTATTGTCTTTCCTTGAGTTTTGAATGTGTATGATTAATGGTACCAGTATGCATGAAAGGTTATTCAGATATTTTTGGAATGTAGATGATATGCGCATAATGAAGGGATAAGGAGAAAATTAAATGTTTGACAGTATTCATGATCTCATGATTGATATAAGGACTAAGTGATATCATGGTTTGAGTATAAATAATTTTGAGGATTTTGGTTTGTGTAAAGTGTAAACTTTTAACTACATTCATGTTTTCACTAAGGTTCAATGGGTATTAATTCTTCAAGAGAATACATGATTAAGGTAGTCACATGTTTGTAATTTGACCAAAAAGATATATCTTATGATATATGGGGGATAAATGATGGAATTCACGTGATTGTTATGTGACATTTCAAGTAATAGTTTTCTTTATACTATGAGCTTGGACTGAAGTATTTTATATAAGCCTAATGATTGGAATGGATTATGTTGGACACAAGTTAGTATTGTTTAAGGATAGAACTTTCTTTGATATTATTTATGGGATGTTATAGTAATGTAGTTTTAGAAAAAGGACAACCTGCAGGATGGGCGACAGCCCATCGCATCGGACAAAGCTGTGGGAATCGAACCCACAACCGAAGTGCGACTGGCCTTTATCGCCTACCACTGGCCTACAAGAAGCCCATGTTTAGTAGAAACTCGTTTTATTATATTAAGCAGTATGATATATGATGTATAAGTCTATTTTAGGAACCATATATGATTAATCTCACTATAGATGGACTTATGTATTTTTGATAACTTTTATAACCTTCTGTTTGAGACAGATGGAATGACCCATCATTCTATCACATGAGATGCTAACACTTCATGAATGAAAAATTCAACTTTATTTCTTTAAGGGATGAAGTGTAAATTGTTCAATTCACAAACAACAGTGAGATTGTACCAAAATCAAGCAAGTATTTCTTCTAATTCAAAATTTTCAACTTTAGGGAAATGATATTGAAAACCAAAAATGTTGTCCTATTGCCCTTATATCTGATGAATTAGATGGTACCCTAGATCTTCACAAGTTTATGGCTTTGTGATTACTGGCTTTTCCATAGCCATGTTCTCTACCACTCTCCATCAGAACATGATGATTAGATTTCTCTTCCATATCCATATTTTCACCTATGTGGAAACCTAGTGATTAGTTAATTTGGGTAACCGTTACATTTCATACTTTTATTATTAAAGATTGGTTTTGGTATTCCTTTTTACGATGTGGGTTTCTATTAAAGAAACTTTCTAATAGTAAACCATTTATAACCCCGATGAATTTCGAGGGCGAAATTCATTTTAAGGGGGGTAGAATGTAACACCCCGAGATTTTATGAAAAATATTCCTTTTAATTTCATTAATGTCTTATGTTGTACGCTACAAGGATCTTACACAACACGCATCCTTGAATTGCCTTGCATTAAACGCAATTGCGACCTTCATCGATAGCGTGTGTAGTACGCAATACCGAGTTTCACTAAACAACGATATTGTATCAAAATATTATTAAAACTATCCATTATGAATAGTAATAACAACTTTTTGAAATTTTGTAAATTTTATTTTTCAAAATGGACTTCATTTTTGGATTCGGAATATCGAAATTAGATTAGGGTGAAATTTTGGTACTTTTCGGATAACTTTCATTTTCTGATGAATAGTGAAAATTACTAAATTTTAATTAAAAACAACTTTTTTAATCGAAATAATTAATATGGATAAATTATTAATTTGAAGTGTTTTAAAGTATATTTAGAATATATTTTTAGAATTTAATACAATGTTGGTCATTGGATGTAATTCTACATTTAAACCAAACATAAACAAGTGTCAATCTTTTGATAGTTATTATCTCTTAAAAACACGCCATTTGTTTTGACGACGAAAATTAATTTTTAAATTAGTTAATGTAACTGATATGTTTTTAATTTGGTAAAATAGACATCATTTTTGAGTTCATAATATCAAATATAGCTTAGGCCTAATTTTTGGTATATTTCTGGAAACTTTCATTTTTTTGATGAATAGTGAAACCACTAAGTGGTAGTTTAAAAAAATGAATTTTTCATAAAACTTAATTTTACCGCTTCTGTGAGTGGAATTTCAAAAATCCAAGAGACACGGTTGATGTTAGTAAGTAAAATGTTCTTCAATGAGATGAAAATATTTTTTGGTGAATAGTAATTTTTTAGTTTTTTTTACCACGGTTAAAAGTAAATAGGGTAATTAAGGGAAGAAATGTTATTATTATTACCCTAACACATGTTTTAATTATATTGGATAAGTTTAATTCGAACAAAAAAACCTTAGGAATAAAATATGACCATTTAGGCCCACTTGGATTAGATTAGGACATTTATTATTATTTAATTCAAAGAAGAGTTAAAAGAGTTAAAATCAAAGTTTATTTACTAAATCATTTTTAATATAGGGTTATACATAAGATAAATTCTATTGTAAATATTCATTAGAAATATAATAGGATTTCCTACATAATGATATTTTATTTATAATTTTTAGACAATAAATAAATTAGTTTATTTATGACACAATGATGATGCAGTAATTACAATAATAGTGAAAAATTATAATAATTGATATTATAAATACCCAAATAAATATAATTTGAGACTTTTTATGAATTACACTAATTTTCTAGGTTAATATGACATGTTATTATTTATTTAATTAACTTTTTTCGAACTAATCATTCTGTTATAATTTTCACAAAAATCAATTACTAAATAGTGTCAAAATTGACATAAAATAGTTTTTAAAACAAATATTATATTATTAATTGTTATTTTATTCCTAAAAATATAAGGTTCGGGAAAATGACTTAGATAAGGTTATATATATTAATAATAAACAACTTGGGGTTCGTTTGTCTTGTTATAGTAAGTTTATTAACCTTATAGTATAAGAACACAAGAAGACACGGTAAAAGTCAAATTATTTAACTTAATGTTAAATCTAAATGATAAGGTTAAAATAGGAACCTAAACTTGTCTAAATTCTATTGGATGATAGTATTTCGACCCATACCTACCTTAGCTTCGAAATAAATCAATTTGGAGATATTTTAAACCGAATATGACTTTATAATAAAATAATATTTCTAGTTTTCCAAAGGAGCCCCTCTCCTCCCTTATAAAAGGGCACATCCTCCCTCTCTTCCTCACAAAACTTTGAGCCTTAAAGCTCGGACAAACCCTGCCAAATTCTCTTCTCCACTTCCCTAGAAACATCCTAGAGGTTCTGGTCTTCCTCAAAGACAAATTTTAGTTTCCTAAAAGGAGATCTTAAAGAGGCGCTTCAAAGAAGAGGTAATGTCCGTTACCGATTCTTTCAACTTTATTTCTTCTTCCACTTCTTCTTCATAGGTTGTTTCATTATGAATTAATAACACCAGTATCAATAATATACTAATATGTTATTGTAAGTATGAAACAACCCTATTTCACCATCTATCAATCCTACGGAAAACAAAATCACCGCGCGTGCGTACGTACGGAATACCGTCTCCACGCCGTGGTGAAATCTATTTTCCACCACCACCTTAATTGGATGGGTATAATGGTGTAAATAATAACTATATATGATTATTTTAAAGTGATATTGATTCTGAAATAGTATACATACACTCCAATACAGTCCCACGATCCTGAGAACGATATCATCGCTTGTGCGTACGTACGGACTACCGTCTCCATGACGCGATGAGGTTCATTCTCCACTTTAACCATTCATGAATGATTATAAAGTACATATAATGAGTAATAATGAAATATATGACATAATAATGATACTTTATTTATGTGTATTTCATCTACTTAATTCCATTCAACTCAATAAGGAAACGAAAACAGTGTTCATGTGTACGTACGGCCTACCGTCTCCATGAACGGTGTATTTCTTTCCATTTACTGATTTATTATATATATGTATATTATGAATATATATTATATATATATATATATCATGTTTTATATTCTATAATTAAGTAATCATGATCTAATTAATCATATGAATAATTACACGTCAAAACACGGACGACAAATGAAACAATTTTACCCAAAACGCTCTTTAACATGGAATTTACAAAAGAACGGGTAATATAAAGTCATAAGTGAATCATATATGATATCATAACAATGAGTATGATTCTGTAATAAGTAAATGACATTATTTAAACCATTCTGCAGGAGGTTCGGACACTTACGAAGCAAATCGGACATAAGGTAAAGGAAATATCACAATCTCATTTTTATCCGAGATTGTTTATACTTTGGAATTTACTGGGGTGTATTTTATCATCCACATCCATGTTTCCTCAATATGTAATATTTATATCCTTCTACAATAGTTTATCTCCAATTTTAACCTTCGGTGAGTTTTTAGTAAAAGATATGAAAGGAATCTTTTGTCGTTTTTCATACGAGGTACTTTTTGACTTTTCCGACAAAAGTACGAGATTAATGTTTATTTTAACTTATACGGCATAAATGGATTTTAAAATAATATTTCCAAGAATCTTACTTTACAAGTTTTCAAGTTTACTTTTAATCAACTTCTTTTAGTTTAAAATTGTATGACATGTTAAGAAAGGAAAAATGTTTTTGAAGTAAAAAGGATATTTTCCTCAAGAATGGTGTTCAAGAGTTTTATCAAAATCATTTTCCATATAAGATTGTTTCGGTGCGGATGTGCGTCGGGTTACGTTGTTCCGCCAGGACGCGTTCGCGCGTGCACCCGTCAACCCGAGGGGATGGGCGCGCGGCTTGTGGTCCCGCAGTCCCGCTTTCCAAGGGCGGGCGGCATCCGTCCCTTATTCAGGGGCGTCTGCTCCTTGATCGAAACCGGGATGATGGGATGTCGGCTCCTCCTTCCTTGGACGTCTCCTCGGAACTCGTCGCCTAATCCGGGTCTCCCTCATAGACTTAAGAATGTTCGTGAATCTCGTTCCCGGCGCCATATCTTCATGGACACCGGTTAATTACGCTGCTTCCGCCCGGACGTTCCAAGGAGTCTGGGCGGGGCAGCAACCTGCGGTGAGAAGGCCGGGTGGCTCTGGGTGCTGGGGGCGTGTCGTAGCGCTGCGGCTCTGCACATCTGTCTTCCGTCCCTAATAGGGCTTCTCGAAGGCATGATGGCCTGAGGCATCCCGTACTAGGTGCGGGGAACTGTGTCGCCTGAGGTTTTCCTCAGCTTCCCGTGTTTAACACGGGGTATGCCGCGAGTTTAACGTCCAGCGGGGACGGCATCGGACCGATCAACACGAAAAGTGGATCAGATGACAGAACCCCTTGCGGGGAACCTCCGATGCTGGGGCCAGCACATGGGTGGCTTCCCAAGTAACGTGGAGTGGAGTGAAGTGGCATGACCCCACCGGGATGTGGCGGCCCGGGTAAGGATCAGGATGGATGATGAAGTGAAGAGCTTGGACCCCAGAGGGGCTTCCTACGTACCGCGCGTTAACACGGATCAAAGTCAACGTAGTTCGGGCATACAGTTTAACGTCATGCTGGACGTCGGCAAGCCGACTCACGAAGAGGTCGAGGCCGCCGGGCGGAGGATTGAACCGAACCACCTCGCACGGAGGGGGATGGAACGGCCGGGTGGATCACAGTTTCACGTCATGCTGGACGATAAAAGGGGAAATGGAAAAGGGGGGCTGTGGGGAGGCACCGTGGAGATACACACGGGCAGTCTCCCACAGGGGCGGATTCATAGGTGAATCAACGCAAGCGTGAACCCTGGAGGGGTCCACTGATGGACGAACCGACGTAAATACGACCAGGACGACCAGGTGGCAGGCTTGAACCTCAGGGAGGCTTCCTACGTACCCTGTATAGAAGACAGGGATCAAAGTCCACGTAGTTCATTCTGTCAGGACTTACGCACTTGAGGCAGCCCGGATGCTGCAAAACTCAGTTGGAAGGGACTTGGACCGAAAGCAGAAGACACCTCGATCCCAGTCAGACCCTCTACTGGCTTCGGCAGTGGGGAGGTGCAATGGAGATACACATGTGCAGCCTCCCACGAGAAACTAGGGGTTTGTAATACCCTGCCCCCGTAGGGAAAAGCCACTCCCATTAAATCGTCCCAAAAGGGGAACAATCCCGACATCCCTGCAGAGACGAGCGGGTGGGGGCCACATCCAAACCGGGGGGACCCTGCGTGCGGAGCACGGGATCAGGTTGCGGACGGTTTAGCGTCTTGCCAGACGAAGTACAGTTTAACGTCATGTGTTGAGGACGAGGCGGACGGTTTAACGTCTTGCCGGACGAAGTACAGTTTAACGTCATGTGTTGAGGACGAAGCACTTGGCAATTTAACGTCTTGCAGCGCGGACGATGGGGGCTAGGCAGTTTAACGTCGTGCAGCTTGGACGGATGTGCAGTTTAACGTCATGCTGGACGAACATGCAGTTTAACGTCATGCTGGACGTATGCGCAGTTTAACGTCATGCGGGACGAATGCTGAACAGTTTAACGTCTTGTAGCTCGGACGTATGTGCAGTTTAACGTCATGCAGGGCATAGGTTGCCGGACGATGGGTGCATGTCACTTCGCACGAACCTGGAGGGCCGCACGGGAAGACAACGCACGGTGCGGGCACCCAGGATGAGGATCATCGGGCGCCACGCAGATAGGTGCCCTCAGGGGGTCGAGGGGACGACCCTGGCAGGTTGCGCGCAAAAAGGAAGCTTTGCGCGCAATACTGCGGGCCGGCGCGCAATCGGGGCGGCTGGCGCGCAATTGGGCCAGTGCCTTGCGCGCGGATGCTTGAGAATGCTCACACCGGGCTTCGGATAGCGCGCGGGGGCAACGGCTCATTCTCTAATGAATGGCCACTTGAAAGATGGGGGTGCGCGCAATCGGGTCGGATTGCGCGCACCCCGGGGGCAATTGCGCGCAAGCGGGTTCTTTTGCGCGCAAAGGCCTTAGGGTGAGTTTTTATTCAAATGAAAGGAGCCAGCGGGGATTGCGCGCGAAGGCGGACCCCGGGGCTTTCTTGCGCGAAAGAAAAGGCGGTTACCTGAAGTTCGTCATTGCGCGCGGAAGGGGTTGAATTGCGCGCACGAGAGACGTTTCGACTTCCAGCAACATTTGAAACGTTGGGGGTCGCCTTGTATTTATAGGCAACCCCGGGCGCGGAATCCAAGGCGCGAGCGCGAAATTCTTCTCGCGGGCGCGGAATCGGACACGGCGCGCAAAGGGAGCCGCGCGGGCCTGCGGCGCGCAAAATATGCGCGCCGGCCCGGCGCATTGCGCGCATCCCGGGGGTTTTGCGCGCGCCTCATCGCTTTTGCGCGCAGGCCTCGGAAATTCCGCGCAAGGCCTCAGGGCCCTCCGAAACGTTCTTCCGACTCCAAATATCACTTCGCTTTCCGCATCCGGAGCTTCGTTTGGGAACAACGGACTTTTCCGGCGTCTACAAAAGCCCCCCCTCGGAATCTGATCGGCGAGAGGTCGCAACGATCGGGTTCCGAGGGAGACGCCGGAATGCCGAAACCCTGGGCGACGCGGGACTGTGGCGCGCAAAAATGGGTGTCAGGCGCGAAATCGGCTGATGCGGTCGCGCAAAGCCTTTTCCGCGCAGCGCGGACCCCGGCCTCGCCTATAAATAGGGGCACTGGGTCCCTCCGGGCCGTACACTGGCCTTCCGCGCGATAATCCTTCTTTGCTCTCGTGCGCGAAATTGCCTTTTCCGGCGCGGAATTCGCTCGCTCGTCGCGCAAAACCGCCCGGACTTCGCTCTGTTTTTGCGCGAATACCCGGGGTTTTTCGCGAAGGACTTCCCGATTGCGCGCCGTCCACTAGGATTGTGCGCCGCCTCTCAAACTTTTCCACCAACCTCGTCCGATCCCGCACGCTTCATCCCTTAACTCGCACGACTCCCGAATCTTCCGAGATGGCCGCGCACAGAGGAAATGAAGGGGATGCCGCCGCTCGCAGAGCCGAGATGGCGACGAACGAGGAGGTTTACGGAGCCAAGGAGATTGTTTCTAACAATCAATCCTTGTTCGACTTACTAACGCCGGCCCAGAAGACATATCCACTGTCGGACAACCTGCCGCTCTGGAACTTCGGCATCCTAGATGAGGTTCCGGTGCCAGGGTTCGAGATTGATGCGCCGCGGACCTGGGTGACCCGGGAGGACGAGCTTCTCCGCTATAACATCACCAACAATGGGCATCCTGCCAGGGAGACCAGACACTTGGATGTCTATGTCCTGAACCCGAGGACGCGGACCATTGACGGGGGTGAGCCTACTGCGGAGAATTCTCCAGCCCTCTACTCGAGCACATACCATCAGAGCGTCACTGACGACACCAAGGGCTGGCTGAAGGACTGGGACTTGCGATCTGGGGGCAACTTTACCAGTGAATGGGCCTGGGCGTTCTGGGTACGCCACACTTGCGATCACTTCGCAGAGGAGCTGCGGTACATCAGCCTGTTCGAGGCGGTGTGGACGTCGCAGTTCCACTTCTACCAGCAGTCTGAGCTCGGGCCGGAGCTATTCACTCGCTGGTCCCCGGATACCAACACCTTCCATCTTCACCATGGGGAGGTCGGCATCAGTCTCTGGGACATCCACTGCATCGGAGGTATCCCGCTGGAGGGCTACCAGTACGATGAGTTCCTGCCACCGAAGAACATCTGGGAGGACAGGTCACGGACTCCCATTCTGACCTGGCATCTGCTTGACCTGGCTACGCAGCGGCTCGGGATCCAAGACTTCCAGAAGGACATAGCCTACAAGGATTGGTTCGGCCAGTTCCTGGAGCATGACCCGGCGGTCAAGATGCCAGGCAGGGGGAAGCGGTGCCCGACCGCAGCTCAGAGGAGCCGGAACGGGTCGTACTGGCGGGTCCTGGAGACGGGCGATTACCGCTCATGGGGGTACCGCGTCATCGAGGCCCGGGACCCGAACGTCCGGTACGCGGCGTTCCTGGCCGCCTTTCTGAGTGGGTGGCTCCTGCCAGTGCGGGATGCGAGGATGGGCGTCCGCCCGGCGACACTGGCGATGGCGGGCGCCATGGCTGCCAACAAGAGATACAACCTCGGGGTCCCAGTACTGGCGAGGCTGTATGCCATTCTGGGACGCATCTTACGAGGGGGGTCGCCACGAAGGATCTGTGGGCCCTTTCAGTTCTTCCACGGCTGGGTGGCTGCTCACCTTGGTGGGTATACGTTCCCAAATGCCATCAGTCCTCCGGGCAACGGCCTGCGACCCTCCCTGCTGAACATTGCGGGGGTCGCTCCGATGACCCTCAGTGAGGAGGGCGTGAGGGTTCGGATTGGCAATCATGCCAATTTCAACTTCAGCCCGTTCCCCACTCCCGTCGGCCAGATGATCGACAACGGACAGGGCCCGCTGGAGCAGCATGAATACTTCCTGAACATGCGGGGCGGGGTGCTCGTGACTCGGATCGACGGGAAGGTGATCTGCGAGCCTTACGTGCCGACCCGGTTCGCCAGGCAGTTCGGGTGCCTTCAGCGGATGCCGAAGAGGGTATTCACCGCTGTTCGGGAGGAGACGAACCATTGCGTCCTTCGCCAGATGTGGCTGATGTTTGTCGCCTTCGGCTCTGGCGACGTCATTACTCTCCCTCCTACCGGGATCGACGCAGGCTTGGCAACCGAGTATGCCGAACACTGGGCCATCGCGTACCCTGAGGGGCTTTTGCGGAAGCTAGTTCGGCGGCTCGAGGTTACCCGTGCGGAGACCGGGCGTCAAGGAAGGAGGCGAGGCGCCGCCACACGGGGGAGAACGGAGGCGCGCCAAGCAGCGGGGCCGGCGCGAGCAGGGACTTCGGCGGCGGGCGCATCGCAGGCTGCCGCTACGACCTCGGCGCCCAGAGAGGGGGCACATGCGGCGGTCGAGGAGCGGCCCGGGAAGCAGGTGAGGCGTCTGCTCGAACCCTCCCACGATGCAGTCTTCCCGGCGCTGTGGTCGGCCTGGATGACCCTGCGGCAGTCACTGGGGACCGACGTCATCTGGCGAAAGATACTCAGAGAAGGAATCTATCTGCCAGAGGTCGGGCGCCTCCAGATCACCGACAGGGTGGACTTCAACCGGCAATATGCATATCTGACGGCCATGGACGAGTACGCGCGCCAACGTGGTCAGCGCGCGGAGCCATCCCTTCTGGTGAAGGTGATGCTCGGTCTCGAGCCCGCTCCGGAACAGATGCCGCCGGGAGAAGATGACAGTAACAACTCCGAGGAGGAGGAGGAGACGGGGGAGGATGAAGGCTCCGAGGGAAGGTCCCATCGGGGAAGCCCACGGGAGAGCGGCGAGGTGGCCGGCTCTGACAACGTTGATGTCACTGAGCTCCTCGAGGTCCGCTTCTATCCCTACTCAACTTGCTTCATCCATTCTCTTATGCAGCTTCTAACCCGTTTCTCCATCCTTCTCAGGAGCACACGGATGTCGGTCAGGCGTCCTCAACAGGAGTAGGAGAGGCGCCAGCAGGACAAGGCGGGGGCCAGACACCCATCATTGAACTGACAAGCGCTGAGGGGTCCCCTGCTGCAGCTGTTCCTGCGGCGACCGGGATAGCGGAAGATGACGCTCCGAACTCCCGTAAGTCTCCCTACTTTACTGCTGGTGCTTGCCATTGACGATCCGTGACTAACCATGGCATGCCCCGCGCAGTGATCTCAACATTGGAGGCTCGTCGGGTTGCCGAACCCGGGCCATCTACGAGTGGACCAGTGGTGGACATGCCGCCTGCTCCGGAACAGGCTTCCCAAACCGAGCCGGCCCCACCAACTGCTGATCAAGGGGCTGCGGACGTCGGCGGTGCTGCCACCGGAGAGAGGTTGGGGGCTGACGAGGGTGTCAGCGCCGCTGGGGAGAGAGAAGAAGGTTTCCCGGATGTTGGGGAACCTACCCCTCGTGAGGACCTCCCAGGGGCGGACCCTGCAGCAGACCTGCTGGCTGCCTTCCCTGCTTACCGGCCTGCCGACCCCGAGGAGATGGATGACTCGGACGCGGAGGCGGTCGAGGATAGCCGGGTAACGCGACGCAGGGGGTGGAAGTGCATCCAGCGCTTCCTCAAGCGAGACCCATCGGAATGGCTGGGGCGCATGGGATCACTTCAGACCTGGCTGCGCTTCCTGTGTGCCGGGGGAGATGATGCTCAACGCCTCCATCTGACGGTCCGTGATTTCATGGCCGAGAAGATGCGCGAGAGCCGCCGGCGTGCCGACGTCGCACAAAGTCGGGACATGTCGGAGAGCACGCAGGCGCTCATCGCGGCAGAGCAGGAAGTCCGGCGCCTCGAAGGGCAGGCGGCAGAGAAGGAGGCCTTCGTCGCAGCATGTACCGAGCTTGTGGAGCAACTATCGGCACAACTGATCGACGCTCAGGTACAGCTGACGGAGGCGGGCCAACAGATGGTCACACTCCAAGTCGAGCGGGAGTGTGCACAGGCCAGGATCGACGAACTGCGCGCTGCGACCGCCGACGAAGAGAGAGCACGCAGAGAGCGAGAAGCAGCTCTGGAGGCCACCAGCCAAAGGGTAGCGGCATTAGAAAGACTCATTCAGCACGCTAATCCCTAAGGGCTGTTTTTTGCCATTCCCAGAACATTTGCTTCCGCTACTTAATATTTTGATCCACTTGTATGAATCGCCATATTTATCTGCGTCTTTTGGTTTAACATGCTCAACCACAATTCGTTGTCTTGCGGGAGTGTTAACCAAGCATCAGGCATCCATAATTGGGCCTGGGTTTCTGGAGAAAAGAGGGAGGTCATTCCTAGGAAAGGAGACCTCAGACCTAACCAATGTATCATCCCCCAACTTGTTCCAACACACGAGCGGGACAACGCTAGGGGTGTTGAGATTTTATCCGAACATAGGGAAATGAGAAAGGGTGAATCGCGTGTCCCGAATCCGGACATCCACAACGGTCGGCCTTCCAGGAAATGCCCAAGACGGTAGGCGGACAGTGGATCGACCATAACAACTGCAATAGACGGACAGAAAAAGGCCATCATTCATATTGCAGGAGGCGGACCACATGTCATCATGAATACCGCTTTGGGGTTCCTTCAGACACAAGGGTGGAAAATCCAGATCAACAGGGCATGCGAAGCGTGGGGCGAAGTGACGATTTCTTCGGACAGAATCCAACGCTCTCAAAATTGCGCCACCGTGGGGAAAGCGTATTAGGCAGATGCACTAATCCGGCCGTGAGTCACCTCAATTCTCAGACAGCACCCCTCTGACGAGGAAACTGTCGCTTCCCATCCTTGCGATGGGGCATCCCGAGCTGAATCGGGGAGAATATCACAACTGCACCACTCTACCCGAAGTCAGGCCAGACGGCCGGCGACGAGGAGGGGCGGGACTTATCGATCCCTGAGGCTGGACCCGAGTCGAAATGCCCGGGCGTTCCTACGTACTCCATCAAGCTGGAGATCAAGCCACACGTAGTTCTGAGAGTGCAGTTTAACGTCATGCAGGACGTAGGACCCCATTTGGGGTAGATCTTAGTTTAAGGTCTTAGAGCTCGGACCATAAAGGTGGAGGATCTTAGTTTAAGGTCTTAGAGCTCGGACCATAGGGCTAGAGGATCTTAGTTTAAGGTCTTAGAGCTCGGACCATAAGGGCTAGATCTTAGTTTAAGGTCTTAGAGCTCGGACCATAAGGGCTAGATCTTAGTTTAAGGTCTTAGAGCTCGGACCATAAGGGCTAGATCTTAGTTTAAGGTCTTAGAGCTCGGACCATAAGGAGAGATCTTAGTTTAAGGTCTTAGAGCTCGGACCATAAGGACTGGATCTTAGTTTAAGGTCTTAGAGCTCGGACCATAAGGGGAGATCTTAGTTTAAGGTCTTAGAGCTCGGACCATAAGGGGAGATCTTAGTTTAAGGTCTTAGAGCTCGGACCATAAGGAGAGATCTTAGTTTAAGGTCTTAGAGCTCGGACCATAAGGACTGGATCTTAGTTTAAGGTCTTAGAGCTCGGACCATAAGGGGAGATCTTAGTTTAAGGTCTTAGAGCTCGGACCATAAGGGCTAGATCTTAGTTTAAGGTCTTAGAGCTCGGACCATAAGGAGAGATCTTAGTTTAAGGTCTTAGAGCTCGGACCATGAGGACCTCAAAGTACGCCGCATCTGGTCATATCCCCTGGGTATGCGAAGATGCACTGAGGGATAGTGTCAAGAGTGTCGAGGTTTCGCCTGGTCAGAATGGGAGGTGGAAAATGTGAATCATGCGGCCATTCACTCGAGGACCGGGAGCACCGGCGTGACGATATGAGAGTACTGCCGACCGTGGCGGAAAAGCAGCATCAATATCGCACCAACCGTTGGTGGAATGAGGCAGAAAACGAGCATCGACCGCTCAATCGCAGGATTCATATCGATTTGCTGCCCGAGGCCATTGGGGGTACCGGCCCGAGTCGGTGGGAGAGCACTGAGGCATTGTGTCCGAACCGTTCACGGGGGCTCCACCCAGGGCGTAGACGATGGGTCCGAATGAAAGGGAGCACGAAGCCTGAAAAGTGGAGGAAACCTGACCAAGCGGATCCTGACCCTCCTGGCAATAAGCCAGAGTACTCTTGACACCGGTGGACCACGGCAAGGGGTCGGGGAACACGCCTTGAGGGTGACCTGAAGGCGGCGGATTCCCCAGAGAAGGGGGAATCTCTAAGAGGTGGGGGGCTGGACCCGAAGTTTCAAACATCCGGGCGTTCCTACGTATCCCATAAGGATGGGAATCAAGCCGCACGTAGTTCTTGAAGCGCGGTGCAACACAATCGGGCACCAGCGCGGGGAAGAGTGCGGGTCTGACCCTCGCACACAAAAGGAGCGGCATTTGATATTTCTTGTTTGTCCTTAAAGATGAATGGTTTTTCTTTGCGCGGCGACATGCCTGTGATTGAGAAATCTCTGGCGTCGCCACAATAATCAAGCCATGGAAGGCATTGATGAATGGCGTGGTCATTAACCAGCGCCCAACATGAGTGTCCCCTGAGGAGGACATCATGATGCAGTGCCGTTTCTCGTCGGGCGGCCAAGACGATCACAGTTTACGGTCGTGTGGTAGGACCAGACAACACAGTTTAAGGTCGTGTGGCTCGGACCATGGAGGAACCCGCTTATCGCGGTACGGCGGACACGGCGGAGGTGGGAACATACCCAGCCCTGCGGTCACGCACGATTCCAGGAGAAGAGTCTTGGGATAGGGGTCTGCGTATGTCCATCACCCGAGGGGCAGAGATGCTAGCCTCCAGATATACTGGGCCCAGAACGCAATTGTTCGGGCGACTCCCTCCTCCTTATGGGGACGAGGGTCCAGCTACGCATGGCCCTTAGGGAGGATATCCGCATATATCCTTGGTGCTCAGATCATGGGAGCCTCGAACGACATCATTACCTTGGTTGGTCTGCCTAACGTGTAGAGGTGTACTGAAGGTCAGTATGAAAAGAGTGTCAAGATTCCACTACAACGCACAAAGGCGGAGTGTGATGAGGACTGCGCAACCAATGTTCAGAGCCTGAAAGAGCTGACATGGCGATCAAGGATGTTGCTGACGCATTCGCAACACAACATCCGATCGCGTCAGCCTAAGACGGGGCAAGCAAACGAGCATCAACCGCTCAATCGCAGGATTCATATCGATTTGCGGCCCAAGACCCGCCGGTAAATCGACCCGGAGCGGTGGGAGAGCACTGAGGCATCGTACCCAAACCGCTAACGAGGATCCCTTTGAGTGAAGGCTCGAATAAGAGGAAGCGCGGGGCCTGACAAGCAACACAGGACTTGTCGGGATTGAATCTGACACTACGAGTCATAGACCGAAGCACCCAAAACATGTTAACAGATCTCCGGAAAGGGTCGGAGGACTCACCCTGAGAGCAACCGAAGGGGGGCAGATCCCCGTGATCAACCAAGAGACGGGGCTGGACCTGAGACACAAGCGTCCAGGCGGTCCTACGTATCCCATAAGGATGGGAATCAAGCCATACGTAGTTCTGGAAAGGCAGTTTAACGTCATGAAGGACGATGAGGGGTGTGAGGTAGTCCCACACACGGGGGAGGCGCACGGCGCGGCCAGTAGACCGACGTGAATGAGGACATAATCCCCCGCTCACGCGATACGCCTCGCACAAAAAGGAGGGGAACTGGGGCCGGAGGCCCAACGCGGGATATAGATTCCCGGGAAATGGGGCTGGGCCTGAAACATGAATGTCCAGGCGGTCCTACGTATCCCACAAGGATGGGAATCAAGCCATATGTAGTTCTTGAAGTGCAGTTTAACGTCATGCAGGACGATGAAGAAAAAAAAGAAGGGGGGAGCAGAAGGCATCCCCAAACGTGGGGGGGCGTACAGCGTGACGAGCAAACCGACGTGAATGAGGGCATAGCCCCGCACTCACACCATACGCCGCACACCCGGGGGCAACTGGGCCAAGGGCCCGAGATGGGATGGAAATTCCCGAAGGATGGGGCTGGGCCTGAAACACGAATGTTCAGGCGGTCCTACGTATCCCATAAGGATGGGAATCAAGCCGCACGTAGTTCTTGAGGGGCAGTTTGACGTCATGCAGGACGAATGCTGAACAGTTTAACGTCTTGTAGCTCGGACGTGGTGCAGTTTAGCGTCATGCAGGACGAAGCACTTGGCAGTTTAACGTCTTGTAGCGCGGACGAATGCTAAACAGTTTAACGTCTTGTAGCCCGGACGAATGCAGTTTAACGTCGTGCAGGACGTGGTGCAGTTTAGCGTCATGCAGGACGAAGTGACACTCAGGCAAAGTATTGCTTGAGGAACCTAGCGTTGGTGGGAGGAGTGACACGCTCACCATCCATAGTCGCTAGGGAGTACGCGCCATTGGGATAGACCTTGTGGACAACAAAAGGTCCCTCCCACTTGGGCTCCAACTTGGGCGGCTTCCTGCCGGGGATCATCGGTGCTCTTAGGGCTAGCACAAGATCACCCTGCAGGAAGGAGCGGAGGCGAACCTTCTTATTGAAAGCTCGAGCCATTCTGCTTTGATGCCTCTCCAAGTTGTGAAAAGCGCGAAGTCTATTCTCATCCAGTGCTTCCAACTCGACTAGACGGGCTTCAGCAACTCTGTCCGGCGCTTGCTGGTCGTAGACCGCAGTGCGCAAGGACGGTAACTGGATCTCGATGGGCAGGACGGCCTCAGCTCCATACACCAGGGAATAAGGGGTCATCTGGGTGGAATTGCGAGTCGTCGTCCGATAAGCCCAGAGGGCGTTGGGGAGCTTGTCCGGCCAACTCTTCTTGTTCTGACCAACCATCTTTTGCAGAATGTTAGAGAGGGTTTTGTTAAACGCCTCGATCTGTCCATTCGCCTGCGCATGATAGCGAGATGTATGGTTCGAGCGGATGTTATACTTGGCGTACAACTTCTTCAACTCGGCTGCTCGGAAATTGGTTCCGTTATCCGTGAGGATAGCGTGAGGCACTCCAAATCGATAGATGATGTTGGAGGTCACGAAGTCAGCGATCGAACAGGATTTGACCTCTCTGAGCGGAATCGCTTCTGCCCATTTGGAGAAGAAGTCCGTGGCGGTCAGAATGAACCGGCACTGGCGAGCTGTCGCCGGCGGGTAAGGTCCCACAACGTCCAGTCCCCAGACTGCAAAGGGCCAGGAATACCTTGTGGTATGAAGAGGCTCCGGCGGCCGATGCACAAAGTTCGCATGAACCTGGCACGCATGGCACCTCCTGGCGTACTCGATGCAGTCATGGATCATAGAGGGCCAGAAGTATCCCAACCTCCGAATCTGGTGGGACAGCTTCGGCCCAGTCTGGTGGGCGCCACATGAACCAGCATGAACCTCTTGCATGACTCGTGGGATCTCGACTCCCTGAAGGCAACGGAGGAGAACACCATCAAATCCGCGTTTGTAGAGGATCTGCTCCAGGCCGGGACTGCTCTGGAGGACAAACTGCGATGCGCGGCGTCGAACTCGCTCGCGCTCGGCCCGATCTGGCGGAAGAATGCCATGTTGGAGGTACTCAACCAAAGGCGCCCTCCAATCACGGGCTGATTCGACTTCTATATCTGGGGTACTCGGGGCTCCGGGCATAGGGGCAACCGTGGTGAGGTTACTTACCAACGGGCCGCGATCTTCTTCCGGGATAACGGGAGCGATGAGCCTGCGGCGCGTCACGCGGACGATCAGGTTGTCCTGTTCAGGTTCCGCAAGTGACGCAGCCAGGCTGGCCAAAGCATCTGCTCGACCGTTCTGCGACCGGGGAACATGGACAATTTCCGGCCGAGAAGGGAACCGGGCCATCAGAAGAAGGGTGCACTCCAACAATGGCACAAGTTCCGGCTTCCTGACAACGTAGTCGCCATTGATCTGCTTAACGACCAGCTCGGAGTCCCCTTTCACACACAGATGGGGCACGTCGATCTCGAGAGCTAACTCGAGGCCGGTGATGAGGGCATGGTATTCCGCCTCATTGTTGGTACAACCCTCTGACAACAGGAAAGAGTATGGCAGCACGGCTCGCTCCGGGGTAATGAAGACGATGCCCAAGCCCACTCTATTGAGCTTAGGATTATCGAGTCTTCTACCGGTGGGGCTCCGGGAGGCACCGTCAAAGTGCATCTGCCAGCATGGATCGGCTCGATCAACCGAGAGAATGGTCTCATCAGGAAAGCCTAGATCCAGCGGCTGATCCGCGGAGGTCGGGTGAGCGGCCAGAAAGTCTGCCAACGCTTGCCCTTTGATGGCCTTCTGAGACACATACCTGATGTCGAACTGCTGGAGAATCACAGCCCACCGCGCTAGACGGCCAGTCAACATAGGTCGGCTCAGGATATATTTCAACGGGTCTACCCGAGAAACCAACTGTACCTCATGGTGCTGCAAGTAGTGCCGTAATTTCTGTACGGCAAATACGAGCGCCAGACAGCTCTTCTCGATGGGGGAATACCTAACCTCCGCATCGAGGAGCATGCGACTGAGGTAATAGAGGCTATTCTCTGTTCCCTCGTTGTTCTTCTGGGCGAGAAGGGCACCCAGGGACCGTTCCAGGGCGGTCACATAAAGGACCAGCGGCTTTCCGGATACGGGCGGCATCAGGACCGGAGGTTGAAGCAGGTACTGCTTGATTTCCTCGAAAGCGGTCTGACACTCTTTATCCCATACATAGGTGGCACCTTTCTTCATAAGCCGAGAAAAGGGCTTACACTTGCCGGCCAGATTCGCGATGAATCGGCGTATATAGGCTAAGTGGCCTTGGAACCCTTGCAGTTCCCGGACGGTACCCGGGGGAGGCATCTGGCTAATCGCCCTGATTTTCTCTGGGTCGATCTCGATACCCCGGTATCTTACCACAAATCCAAGGAACTTTCCGGAGGTGACCCCAAAGTCACACTTCAACGGGTTCATCTTCAGGCAGCGAGACCGGAGGAAGCTGAACACTTTCTCAAGATCTTTGAGATGGTCCTGACGCTGGCGCGATTTGACAACCAAGTCGTCGACGTAGAATTCCACCAGTGTGCCGAGGATTGGCTTGAATATGCGGTGCATCGCCCGTTGATAGGTGGCACCTGCATTCTTCAGGCCGAAGGGCATGACCCGGTAGCAAAAGGTACCTTGGGGGGCCCTGAAGGCAGTGAACTCCTCATCCTCAGGGGCCATCCGAATTTGGTTGTATCCGGAGTATCCATCCATGAAGGAGAGGGCTTGGAACCCTGCCGTGGCGTCAATCAACAGCTCTGTCACTGGAAGGGGAAAATCATCCTTCGGACAGTGGCGGTTGAGATCGCGGAAGTCGATACAGACTCTGATCTGCCCGTTCTTCTTCCTGACCGGCACAATGTTGGCCAGCCATTTGGGGTACTGAACTTCCCTCACGAAGTTGGCTTTGATAAGCTTGTCAACTTCGGCCTCGACCATGGCACCGTGGGACGGGTGCATCTTCCTGGGAGGCTGCTTAAACCCGCGATGGTTCGCCGGGAGACCAAGGCGGTGGACGGCTACCTGAGGATCTAGCCCCGGCATCTCGTCATAGCCCCAAGCGAACACATCACGGTGCTGCCTGAGAAAGTCCACGTACTGCTGCCGCTCCTCAGAGGGCATGGCGGCACTAACCAACGTGGGTCTTGGATCGGCCTCGGTTCCAAGGTTCACCTGTATTAACTCATCGACCGTGGCGGGGACGCCCTCCTCAAAGGCTGGGGGTGCATCTTCCACGTCCTCTCCACTCGGGGAGGGATCGTCCACGGGAGAGACTGCGTTGGCAACTACATTGGGGCTACCAGATCCTGCTGGGCCACTGGTGCTGGCACGGGCGGTCGCGGTCATCTCATCAGGAGACTCGCGGACCGTCAAGACCATGGCGACGTCCAACCGTTGAATCGGGAGGACGTAAGCGTCATCCAGACTTGCCCAGGGATCACTCGTAACAGCGACAGGCTCAACCTCACCAGCCAGGATCTGCTTATCCTTGCTCTTGTAATAGTCCGCGTCCAGATAACGGGCTTCACATGAGGCAAAAGGAGAGGCATCTCCTTGAAGCACGCCTACTCGACCATTAAGGGAGTATTTGAGGCATTGGTGGTATGACGAGGGAACCGCCGCGTGAAGGTGAAGCCATGGCCTGCCCATCAATGCGTTATACGCAGTGTCCTGAGAGACTACCATGAATTCGGTGTTGGCAACCAAGTCACCGAACTGGGTCTTCAAACGTATCTTGCCGACCGGGGTTTGCTCGGTACGGTCATACCCCTGGATCCTGAGGTCGGAGGGGATCAAGTCATCCTCAGACAACCCCAATCTCCGGAGCGTCCGAGTCGGAATCAGGTTGATCCCGGATCCCGTGTCGACAAGACAGCGCCGGACTTCAAGGTCGTTGAACTGGCCAGTGACATACAGCGGACGAATGTGTCCCTGTATAGGAGGGTCTTCATCCTTACCAGAGAACGAGATAACTGCCTGACATTCGGCGTCCTCGATCGTTTCGGCGTGAAAGGCCTCTGCAGCCGCAACCTCTGTCTCAAACTGGAGGGGGCTTTTCAGGGCTTCAGCGAGTGCCTCGCGCATCTCAGATGACATGCGCAGAGCCTCAAGGATGGAGAGCCTTGCTGGGATGTCGGCCAAGTGCTTCAGGACATCATACTTTTTGGCCAAGCGCGAGCCCCTGGTTGCAGGAGGTTGCTCTGCGGTTGGTGGCATGACGGGCCTTACCGGCTGGATCGGCGGCCGACTGGTACTTGGCGCATCTCGCTGTTCACTGGTCGCAGTCCGGGAAATGGTCACCGTACTGGAGTCAGGAGGCCGGGATGGACTCGTGGCAGGGCGGAGCTGATCGCGACGCGGCTGAGGTGGTTCTGCCTGGTCCCACACCACAAACAGTGGCGGAGGCGAATCCGTCATCCCCGGATGGGGGGCCTGCGCACGTTGAGCTCGATCTTGAGCCTGCTGCCTAGTCTCAGTGGCGTGCACGACCTGGCTGGAGGTACCAACGGCTGTGCCCCGGCGACTCCTGCTGCTGCGGTTCTTCCGACGGTGGCGACGACCGGGGACACTAGGGAGGTCCACCTGGTGTTCTTCAACGTCGGGAACCGAAAAGGGATTTACCAGCTCGACGGTGTTAACCGAAGCGTACCCAATACCGTCATTGGACGAATCATCCATCACCGGGCGGATCCGAGGAGGGACCCCCATCTCCGGGGGCATGAAATCGCCGAGAGTACGGGATAGTGGCGGAACTGGCGGGGCGCGCTCTTCCTTCTTGTGCTGCCGCCGTTTGCTCCTCTTGGAGGAGGCAGACCGGGACGACGATGCCGAAGCAGCACCCGCAGGTTCTGGGGGCTCAGGCTGATTCAAGCGCGCACGGATGATTCCATGGGCGCGAATGATCGTCTTGCGGGCCATCCAGTTATTATACTTCTGGGACCCGCGGTCGGAGACCAGCTGCCATTCGTCCTCGTTGCCACTATCGTCATCTGATCCCATGAATACGCCCGCTACCTGTGCTGGAGCTGGGCCCAACCTGATTACATTGTTGTTAATCTGGTCTTGGAGCCAGTCCTTGAACACATAGCACCGCTGGATGGTGTGTCCCAGGGCTCGATGGTAAGGGCAGTAGCGGGGGTTATCCGTGAGATGTGTCTCCTCTGGCCTCCAGCACTCAGGCAGTCGCACAATCCTCTGCTCCAGGGCGCTCCGGAAATAGCCGGGGACCTGATCCTCGTGAAATGAGTAAGTCAGGTATCGCGGGCCTCGGGGAGCGTGGTCTTGACGAGGGGCCGGAGGGGCCTGCCGAGGAGGTGGACCCTGATTATCTCGCCTGGGTTGCGGCGGTACATTACGCGGAGGGGCCGGCCGGTTCTGAGGCTGCCGCTGCTGGGCCGGGAACTGAGCCCGTGGAGGCGGATTCCTGTGAGGCTGCGGAGCTGGCCTCACCGGCAGCAGCTCCAACGGCCTGGGAGCCTCTATCTGGGCCACAGCAGCGGGCTCAGCCCTACTGACTCTCCTTGCAGGAATCGTAGGAGGCAGCGGGTGTGCCTGGCTGGCCTGTTGCAGGGCTTCCTCAAGACGTTGAGCTTTGTCTGAGAAGTCCCTGAACCCTCCGGGGTAATTCTGAGTAATCAGGGAAGGGACCAGCTCGGTCTTGACGTTCCCGACGCACATTGTCAGCAACTGCTCCTGAGTCAATGGCATGTCAAGGGAATACGTGAGACCCTTCCATCGGGCAACGAAGTCCGCGACTCGCTCATCAGGCCTCTGCTTGCACTTGAAGAGGTCTGCGATACTCGTCTTCCGGGTCGTGGAACTGAACTGGTAGAGGAACTGTCTACGGAGGTCCTCCCAGCTGGTTACCGACCCGACGGGGAGCTGGCTGTACCAGACAAATGCTGGCCCTTCCAGTGTCTGAACAAAGCAGCGAAGCTTAGCGGCCTCCTGCTGCGCCGGAGTCCCCAACATAGGCCCGCACCTCGAGTTGAAGTGGGCTAAATGCTGTGGCGGATCTCCAGTCCCGTTGAAGGGGGCGAAAGTGGGATTCCCGAATCCCGGAGGCGCCGGCATGTCATCCACCCATGCTGGGTAGGGCTTGCCGTCCGGTGGGATCGCCACCTGCCGAGTCTCCAAGGCTTCCAAGCGGGCAATGAGTGCCGCCATCGGATCATCCGGACATGGGTTCCAGTCCTGGCGAGGATCTCTAACCACGAGCGCATTGCATGGCCCTTCAATCGGGTCGTCGACCGGGTCGTCGAACTCGGCAGCTCGTGGGATGGCGGGCGGAGCGGCCCTTGGGGCAGCGGGAGGAATCCGAGCGGGATCTCTCAGGTAGTCACGCCGCTCAGGAGGGTGTGGCGAAACATACCGCGCCCTCTTGCCATAGGCAATGGCCTCTCTCCTGTCGGCGAACACGGCGTAATCACGGTTGCCCGGGAGAGTCTCATCGAGGAGCGGTTGTTCCGGTCCCTGCTGTCCTGGCCTAGGATCACCGTAGTCAGGCCGCCGTTCTGCAGCGCGCTCGGCGAGGAGCTGGTCAACCAGCTTCTTCTGTTCGGCGAGCTGCTGACGTAGCGTAGCCTTCTCGGGATCCTCCTCTGCCCTCTGCATGGAGGCAGATGGGTCGGCGGGCTTTATAGCCTTGCTGTGCTCTTTTCCTTTGCTGACGTTTCGGCTTAACGTCAGTGCTTCAGTGGGTGCGGGGAGCCCCAGGAGGTTTCTCTGATGACGAGTAACTCTCACTGATGGATCTGACGACGGCTTGTCTTCGGGGGGGAAGCCCCCGTCGAGAAGTTCCAAGTCGTTCCCCTCTCCCGACAGGTCAGCCATATTGACCGTTCCTGTCCCTGGGGATATACCCTCAGGGCCACCCAGCGAATCGGGCTGTCGGCGGATCACACTGAAGCGTAGGGCAGCGTACTGCCCCCATCCACGGATATACACGTGGGGAGTGGCTTCCTCGATAACTTTGCGGAGTACTTGAAAACACTCAACGCATCGTTGTTGGAGGGCCTCATGGTGCCCAAATGACCCGGGGTGCCGAACCGCGGGGAGCATGGCCAGGTCAATTTGACGGCACTGCTCACCAATATCCTCCAGGTGTAGTTGACTCCCGGGGTATGGCATTTGTAGGCGGTGAAGACAGGAGCGAGTCTCCCGGAGAGTTCGGCGGAAGCATTCGAACTCATCCGGGGTGAGTGATTCGGGTGCATCAAAGCCCGGTCCTGCGACTGGCCAAAACTTCTCAGGGAAGTGGCCCTCTGCTAGGACGGTCCAGAAGCTCCACGACTCAAACTCGGGACCCAGATCTCCTTGGTCCTCTTCAATGGCTGGGAACGGACGGGAAACTGGTAGTGGTGCCGAGGCGGGCCGCCGGGCTGACGGGCTGGCCAGCGGTGAATACGGCGAGCAGGCCGATTGGCCTCCATATCCCGGGCCGCCCTCTGAGGGTGGCGGTGCCCTGGCTACCACATCATGATAGGACGGGCCGGCGAGCGAACATCCTGCCGTAGCATCGGTGCTCGCCGAGGGCGCACCAGATCGTGGTTCGACCGTCGGTCCCCAGAAAAAGTCTCCGGCTTCTCTGATCGAGGCGGAAGGCACTTCCGGAGGGGCCGGTACCAACCGCAAGTTTGATCCTTGGGGGTCTACCAGGCCCTCGTTACTCCGGATATACCTTCGGAGAGACGCGGGGATCACATCGATCTCACTCTCGGGGAGCACGAGGCTGACGTGCCGCATTCCTACCCCTGCCCTTGACTGGCGGGATTGGGGAAGGGGCTCTGTAGCCGAATCGTACTCTGCCTCTGAGTCAGAGAAGCACACCGGTCGGATCTCTGTCCGGAATTCCGTAACATTCTTCCCTCGGCGTCGACGCCTTGCCTTCCTGCCCCTGGGTGGTTCTTCGGGGCAGGGCTGATCTCTGTCCTGGCGTCCTCCGGCCGCACTGGTGCTGGGGCCAAGAGGACTGGGAACCAAGGTGCGAGGGGCACCGGGACAGATATCAAAGGGGACGCGGGGAGAGATGATTCCGGGCAGGCCTCCGGGCCGGGATCGGAAGGTGGGATGACCCATGCCTCCTGGATCGGCCACACAGAGTAGATCCTGCTGGTGAATAGCGCTACCGCGAGGTGGTTCGCGGTGGCTACTGTCAGTGCCAGCAACCGTGAGAGTCGACCCAACCTGCCTTTGGGGCGGTCGGGGCCTCGATCCAGGTCGGGCATAGGAGTTCCCCTGCTCAGGATGCGCAGGGGCCCGGCGACTGGAGCCAGCAGTGGTTTGGGCCAATGCGGCCGCTGTTGCTAGAGCCCCAAGGTGGGCATCCTCTTCCGCTCGTGCACGACGTTGGCGTCGAGACAGATGAGTCGGAATGAGCGGCGCGGGCAGGTGGAGAGCCCGCTCTTCGACTGGAGAGGCCTGGCGGCGGTGTCGCCGTGGCCTGGCGGGAGTCCTTATCGTGGATCCCTGGAGCGGACCTCGGATAGGGTGATCCCGGGCCTCTTCCACCTCATCCGCGTAGGGAAGGGAACTGTCAGAGCGCTCCGGGGATAAGCTCCCGAAGCAGTTGGACGTTGAGGTAGGCAGCGGTGCCTCCCTGCGCGGCCCTCGGGGGCGGCGGTGGTGGCGAGGCGCAGCCTCCTCAAGGTCTAGGCGAGCCATTTCCCTAGTGGGGATGACTCCCTCTTCCTCGTATCTCCGCACCAGGGTGTTGATCACCCTTCTCTGGATGACCTCCGAGGGGGAGAGAGGGCGTGGTCGTCCCGCAATTGCGGCTGCTGGGACGACTGTGGAACGGGCGGGACCGCGCGGAGTAGCCGCGTCGGTGTTTCCCCTATCCCGCCGCCAGTGGGCGGGTGGCGATCGGGCACTGGATCGGGCGACCTGATTTCTGAAAGCAGGGAGAAAGACCCATTAACACTGACAGGAAAAAGGAATCGACAACCAACCATTAGCGCCACGACGCCTTCCGTGGGGGGAACCCAGGCCCTCGACGTTGCGAGACGGAGTGCCCGATTTCACTTCCCCAGCCCCTGGCGGGTAAGGCTGAATGCTTGGCCGGGCAACATGCCGGTCTTCCAACACCTCTGAAAGCCATCGGTCTTCGTATCGAGGAGAAGAGATTCACGTCGGGTTCACCATTTTTCTGTTTCGGTGCGGATGTGCGTCGGGTTACGCTGTTCCGCCAGGACGCGTTCGCGCGTGCACCCGTCAACCCGAGGGGATGGGCGCGCGGCTTGTGGTCCCGCAGTCCCGCTTTCCAAGGGCGGGCGGCATCCGTCCCTTATTCAGGGGCGTCTGCTCCTTGATCGAAACCGGGATGATGGGATGTCGGCTCCTCCTTCATTGGACGTCTAATCGGAACTCGTCGCCTAATCCGGGTCTCCCTCATAGACTTAAGAATGTTCGTGAATCTCGTTCCCGGCGCCATATCTTCATGGACACCGGTTAATTACGCTGCTTCCGCCCGGACGTTCCAAGGAGTCTGGGCGGGGCAGCAACCTGCGGTGAGAAGGCCGGGTGGCTCTGGGTGCTGGGGGCGTGTCGTAGCGCTGCGGCTCTGCACATCTGTCTTCCGTCCCTAATAGGGCTTCTCGAAGGCATGATGGCCTGAGGCATCCCGTACTAGGTGCGGGGAACTGTGTCGCCTGAGGTTTTCCTCAGCTTCCCGTGTTTAACACGGGGTATGCCGCGAGTTTAACGTCCAGCGGGGACGGCATCGGACCGATCAACACGAAAAGTGGATCAGATGACAGAACCCCTTGCGGGGAACCTCCGATGCTGGGGCCAGCACATGGGCGGCTTCCCAAGTAACGTGGAGTGGAGTGAAGTGGCATGACCCCACCGGGATGTGGCGGCCCGGGTAAGGATCAGGATGGATGATGAAGTGAAGAGCTTGGACCCCAGAGGGACTTCCTACGTACCGCGCGTTAACACGGATCAAAGTCAACGTAGTTCGGGCATACAGTTTAACGTCATGCTGGACGTCGGCAAGCCGACTCACGAAGAGGTCGAGGCCGCCGGGCGGAGGATTGAACCGAACCACCTCGCACGGAGGGGGATGGAACGGCCGGGTGGATCACAGTTTCACGTCATGCTGGACGATAAAAGGGGAAATGGAAAAGGGGGGCTGTGGGGAGGCACCGTGGAGATACACACGGGCAGTCTCCCACAGGGGCGGATTCATAGGTGAATCAACGCAAGCGTGAACCCTGGAGGGGTCCACTGATGGACGAACCGACGTAAATACGACCAGGACGACCAGGTGGCGGGCTTGAACCTCAGGGAGGCTTCCTACGTACCCTGTATAGAAGACAGGGATCAAAGTCCACGTAGTTCATTCTGTCAGGACTTACGCACTTGAGGCAGCCCGGATGCTGCAAAACTCAGTTGGAAGGGACTTGGACCGAAAGCAGAAGACACCTCAATCCCAGTCAGACCCTCTACTGGCTTCGGCAGTGGGGAGGTGCAATGGAGATACACATGTGCAGCCTCCCACGAGAAACTAGGGGTTTGTAATACCCTGCCCCCGTAGGGAAAAGCCACTCCCATTAAATCGTCCCAAAAGGGGGACAATCCCGACATCCCTGCAGAGACGAGCGGGTGGGGGCCACATCCAAACCGGGGGGACCCTGCGTGCGGAGCACGGGATCAGGTTGCGGACGGTTTAGCGTCTTGCCAGACGAAGTACAGTTTAACGTCATGTGTTGAGGACGAGGCGGACGGTTTAACGTCTTGCCGGACGAAGTACAGTTTAACGTCATGTGTTGAGGACGAAGCACTTGGCAATTTAACGTCTTGCAGCGCGGACGATGGGGGCTAGGCAGTTTAACGTCGTGCAGCTTGGACGGATGTGCAGTTTAACGTCATGCTGGACGAACATGCAGTTTAACGTCATGCTGGACGTATGCGCAGTTTAACGTCATGCGGGACGAATGCTGAACAGTTTAACGTCTTGTAGCTCGGACGTATGTGCAGTTTAACGTCATGCAGGGCATAGGTTGCCAGACGATGGGTGCATGTCACTTGGCACGAACCTGGAGGGCCGCACGGGAAGACAACGCACGGTGCGGGCACCCAGGATGAGGATCATCGGGCGCCACGCAGACAGGTGCCCTCAGGGGGTCGAGGGGACGACCCTGGTAGGTTGCGCGCAAAAAGGAAGCTTTGCGCGCAATACTGCGGGCCGGCGCGCAATCGGGGCGGCTGGCGCGCAATTGGGCCAGTGCCTTGCGCGCGGATGCTTGAGAATGCTCACACCGGGCTTCGGATAGCGCGCGGGGGCAACGGCTCATTCTCTAATGAATGGCCACTTGAAAGATGGGGGTGCGCGCAATCGGGTCGGATTGCGCGCACCCCGGGGGCAATTGCGCGCAAGCGGGTTCTTTTGCGCGCAAAGGCCTTAGGGTGAGTTTTTATTCAAATGAAAGGAGCCAGCGGGGATTGCGCGCGAAGGCGGACCCCAGGGCTTTCTTGCGCGAAAGAAAAGGCGGTTACCTGAAGTTCGTCATTGCGCGCGGAAGGGGTTGAATTGCGCGCACGAGAGACGTTTCGACTTCCAGCAACCTTTGAAACGTTGGGGGTCGCCTTGTATTTATAGGCAACCCCGGGCGCGGAATCCAAGGCGCGAGCGCGAAATTCTTCTCGCGGGCGCGGAATCGGACACGGCGCGCAAAGGGAGCCACGCGGGCCTGCGGCGCGCAAAATATGAGCGCCGGCCCGGCGCATTGCACGCATCCCGGGGGTTTTGCGCGCGCCTCATCGCTTTTGCGCGCAGGCCTCGGAAATTCCGCGCAAGGCCTCCGGGCCCTCCGAAACGTTCTTCCGACTCCAAATATCACTTCGCTTTCCGCATCCGGAGCTTCGTTTGGGAACAACGGACTTTTCCGGCGTCTACAAAGATAATAAAGGGTTCTATCTCTATCCCTATTATTACATTGAATTGATTATGTTGTGATGGAAATATTTTTATGAATTCCTTTATCTTATATGAATTGTTTTATGATGTCTCGATGTTTAAGATTCCCATTTTTATTACATGGGTTATGCAATGATGTATGATTTATGATTTTGTGGAACACATAAGAATGGTGTCATTATGAGATGGGTGGGACCTATATATCCCACAAATTCATTGGGTAAAGATTTTATATCTCATGAGATAGACATGGCTGGAATGGTAGGTTATACCGGTTCAGTGAAACAGGACTGAATCGAGGAGTGAACTCGGTTCAGAAATGGACACTGTCCACTAAGATAGTCTTGGCAATGAGTCTTGACTAATAAGAAATGATTCTCTATGATTATGTGTGTATGCCACAAATTTTCATGTTTTATGTTATGATTATTGGTATTACATTTCACTACTATGATTTATCCCATGTTATGATATTATGATCTCTTTTGCAGGTTAATATTTCCAAAATGTTATGTTCTTATGAATATGATGTGATTGATTTTTCTTTTGTTTACCCTTAATGAGAATTTGAGCTCACCCTTTTATGTTTTATTTTCCTCGGGAATTGACGAAAGGTTTTAGGTAATAAAAAAATGGATGATCTTTATAGGAGATGTTGAAGATCTTTCACCATGATTAGAAGATTATGTTCCGAGTTTCCAAAGACACTAAACTATTACGGTCCTTGTGTGTGTGTTTTTGTTATGTAATAAGTATTCTGAAAAAGTAATGTAATGTACTTGTACGTCAGGCTTAGGTTCTCTACATTAACCTACCATCGACCAAGGAAAAAGTACAAAGTAAGGGGTTTATTATCTCACTTTTAATTCCATGAGAATTCCATTGTTCACCACTTATTTATTACATGTGGTGTGTGTACTGCCCATGTTTGTATTCATTGTGTAATATACATTAATTCATGTATATTTACATCATCATTGTATGATCCTTCTTTCATGGGTGTATGTTTTGTATGTTACCAAATCAATAAGGGAATTTGAAATTTCAATTTCTACTCATTCGGCTTTATGCAAACTTCATTGATTATTTTACTCCAAGATTATGTGTAGAATCACTATTCATTTGATTATGTCATAAATTCCAGTCCCTTTCTATGGATATACTTTTGATACACATAATCACTCCCTTGATAAATTATCAGGTCATCGGTATGAACTTGATAAGAGTAATTTTTACCCAATCTCGATTTGTTGAGTTAAACATCCAATTCATTGGTCTTGTTTTTACAAGAATATGCGTGAATGTCCTTTTATTGTTTTAAACTGAATATACAATCATATTGAGTGTATTTATATTTTTCACTCATAATTATGTCGTTGATTTATCCTTAACTTAAGCATACGGCCTTTATGAGAGATTTCATCTCAATTTACATTCCATTGAGACTTCTTTATTGTTATACACCAAATCACTTTTATATGGTGTATATAATGTACTTTGACATAATATATCATGAATCCCTTTATTCTCATGCTATTAAAAAGTTTTTATTTTCTCAATTATTTGTATTCAAGTGTCTCTCTTTTGGTTAGGAACTCTAACTAAAGTATCATTTTAAAATGTTTTAAAGATTTATTAGTCTAAATCTTTCCCATTAATGTCCATGTTTCAAAAATTGTTTTAAAATTTTATTTATATGGAAATTAAAGTTTTAAAATCAAAATTCCTTTTAAAAGTATTAAAGTGGTAAGGGACACTTTGATTCTAAAATCTATTTTAAATGGATTCTTGAAAAATAGTGTGACTTTTAAATGATTTCAAGAAAAAGGGGGATATTTCACTTTAATTTTTTTGATGATTATTTTCATCTATGTAAATATCCTTCATCATTATTGATTGCGGTTAATATGATACAATAAAATCTTCCATATTGTATCAAATGAGTTATGTTTGACTGTGGATATGCTATTTTTATACCATTCATGGTTTGTGGATAAAGTATTGACATTTCGTATGCAAGTTTTAATACGAATGTTTATGTTATGTTTAAAACTTTTAATATGAGGAAATCATTGGACTTAGTAAGTGACGGGTGGAGCCCGCTATAGCTCCTGGATGCATCGGTAGGTCTCATGAGACAAACTAGTGTCTTGGAACAAGGCCTTGGCAAAATCGTATTTGTAGTCTTGGCACGAGGCCTTGGCTATGTGGTTATGATAGTCTGGCATTATGCATTCCATCATTATGAAAGTGGTTATTGATATTTCATGTGATTATTCTATTAGTATAATATCCATGTGAATAAGTAAATGGAATTATTTCATTTTATTTTTTCCATACTATGTTGAAGTTCTAGTTTAAAAGGATTTTGTTTTAATTATACATTGCCTTAAATGTTTATTCTTATTTATGAAAGTTTTCTCTATATTGTTATCCTTACTGGGCATTTGAGCTCACCCCTTCTCTATATTTTATTTTTCCTAGGACGTGAAGAAGTAAATTATGAATGACCTGCAGGGATAGTGTGATGGGATAAGAGTGTGGACTGTGGAGACTATGTTGTTGTAGTTTTATTTTTAATGATGTAATGTAAAACTTTATGAATATATCCAGTGTTTCCAAGGTTACTAAACTAATCGGTCTTTCGAGACATGATCTTTCTTGTGATCATGCCAATGTTATGTAATAATGCACCGACTCTGGGTAACTGGGGTCGGGGCATTACAGTTGGTATCAGAGGAAGTTTAGTACAAACCTTGGAATCTAGATTTAGATAAACTCTGATTAGAGCACGTAGACCTAAGATGAACTTTTAGGATTAGTATAGAAGAACTTCCTAGAATTTTGGTATTGTAGAGATTTTGTGAGTTTTCTTAGCAATACATCCCTGTCTGGATGCGAGCAGGTAGAGGCGGCTCTAGCACAAATGTACCTAGGGTTAAAACCCGAAAACACCACTTTGAGCTAGACTCGAATGGGAACTGGTGCACGACAATGGGCCTTGTTGCACTCTTGGTTACGACACTCCCGGGGGATATGCTTAGGATAATTTACATTTTCTTTACAAACCAATTTGAAGTATTATATATATAAGATGAGAGTAAATGACCTTGGTTAATCCTAATATGTTTCAAATTGAGAATATGGTGACATGTTAATCTCTAAATTATTTTATGACTACTGTTACTGACACAATGCTTTCTGGTTTTAGTCAATGGTTGGATTCCAAGGAAGTCATAATGACTTTGAGAATGATGTACAAGGTGGGAACGGTGGTGGCAATGAGCAACAAAATGGAATGTTGATAGGTGCAAATGATATCATCTTTATTCCAAATCAATTTCCCAAAAATATGATCAAAAATATATATATTAACCAACTCCTAGACTCAACAAAGAAGAGAAAGGTGATGAATGATAAGAGCTCCAGCAGTGGAGACCATGGAGAAAGGAATCCTCAATTTCCATCATACAGGAAATGTGGAAGGAGACACCCAGGAAAGTGTCTCAATGGGACAAAGAAATACTTTACGTGCAGGAAGGAAGGACATAAAGTGATGAATTGACGAAGAAAAATGAAGAGTACTATGGATGAAGATAAAAATGGTCCCAAGAATCCATTTACAGTCATTTGTCGTAAATGTAGGGGACTTGGCCATTACCCGAGTGAATTCCCTATTCTATAGGATATTTTCTTGGAAAAAGAAGAAGTTATGTGGGAATAAATGGTTGGATAAATGTTTAAAAAGTATTAGTGCTCCTTGTTGATGGGTTTACTTTGGAATAATTTTCTCTTGTATTTTTAACCCTGCAGTTTTCCATGTGAGAATGATATTTGAGGAAGAATTATCTTTTCTCCAGTGGATATAGTTATAAACAACCATTTGGTTTTATATGATCGTTGGGTTTGAGGCAATTATAAGTTATTATAATTTGGGATGAAAATGCAAGGTATGAGATAAGATTTGTGGTTAAATTATGTTATGGTTATTTTGAGGAATTTATCTCATTTTGGTAATGTTATAAAATATAGTTTTTGAAAAAGGACAACACGCAGACTGTGTGACAACTCGTCACGTCGTACAAAGCTGTGGGAATCAAACCCACAACCAAAGTGCGATTGGGATTTATCGCCTACCACTGGACTACATGAAGTCCCTGGTTAGTGTGAATATTATTTTTAGTTAAATGATTTTATTGAGAAATAATAATTTGATTTGGGATCTTATGTCTTATCAAATGAATACTCTAAGTATAGGAAAATGATTTGGTGATTAAGTGATAAATGTTATTTTGGAAGTTGTTCACTTTGTTTTGAACACTATACGCCCAAGGAAAATAGAATAGTATGGGATTTCATTTGAGGAGTAATGGTGGATTTTTATCTATGTTTTTATTGTGGATTTATAGTGATTTGGGTTATTTATGGAAATGATTAGTTTAATTACTTTTATGTATGTGACCTTAAGAGTAATTAATGTCATTTGTAGATACAATTTAATGTGGAAGACTACATTATTATAAGTTTTGGGTTTTAATATTAGTTTGTATTATATTGAAGGATTTTAAGGAAAATTGAATTTTGAATGGTATTTATTTAACTCTGGGGTATTGATGGTTTAATTTTAGAAATTAATATTAGTGTTTTTTTCTCTCTAATGGAATATCCATTTGGGGGATCATCAGATATTATACTAACCATTTTGGTTTTGATTAATCTCTAAAGACAAGGTAAATATATAGTTTATCCTACGTTGATCATGTATTTCTATAGAAGTTTATTCTAGCTCTTCCACTGTGACCAAGTCTTCTGGAAAACTCATTGTTTAAAAAAAATGTGTTAGTGGTAAAAATTTATTAAAGAATGAAACTCTACTTAAAAAGTTAGTATATCTCTTTATGTTCTTAATCAATATCATAAATGAATTCCTCATCCTTATGTAATGTAACTTAAAACAAAAAAATGCTTTCCATTTATTTTTTCTACTGGGAGACTAATGACCATTTGTCCCAACACAAGTTTATAATTTTCTTATTTTTAACTTTCTCCAGATCATGTTTTCTATCCCTCTCCATCAGAACTTAACACTTAGTTTATCGTTCATATCCATGTTTCCTACAGGTAATCCTAGTATGGGTTATCTTGGGTGACCTTTATACCTCTCTTCCTTTCATTTAAAGTGATAGTTTTATTGACTTATTTTCCGATGTGGGACTTTCCATTATATTCTCAAGCCCAATTTTAAAAAAATTGCGAGGATGCAATTTATTGAAGGAGGGGAGAATGTAACACCCTAAGCTTCCACGGTACGTTTCCCTTTGAATAATGAAATGGCATGCATTGTACGCAACTTTGAGATTCTAACACACCACAACCAATCAAACTAGCCGTTATGAATAGTAATACCTTTTTTTTTGAAATTTTGGTACTTTTCGGATAACTTTCATATTTTGATGAATAGTGAAAATTACTAAATTTTAATTAAAAACAACTTTCTTAATCAAAATAATTAATAGTTATAAATTATGAATTATAGTGGTTTTAAAGTATATTTAGAATATATTTTTACCATTTAATACAATATTGGTCATTGGAAATAATTTTACAATTAAACCAGACATAAACAAGTATCAATCTTTTGATAGTTATTATATCTTAAAAACACGCTTTTTGTTTTGACAGCGGGAATTAATTTTAAATTAATTTCTGCCACTTCTGTGTTTTGAATTTGGAAAAATGGATTCCATATTTGGAATCAGGATGTCCAAATTGTGTAAATAGGTAACTTTTATTTTTATACATTTTGAATAATTACTTCGGTAAATATTTTATTTACCATGATTAAAGGGTAAATCCGGTAAATAAGGGTTAAAAAAATAATAATATAAGAATACTAAATTACCCTAAAATGTGACCTAACCTTATTGGTAGATACATGTCCGACAATGGGCATATTTGGGTCGATTTTGGGACCCCATGGAGCCACTTGTAGGTGATAGGGACACTTTATTTTAATTGAGTTAAAATAAATAGAAAAATGACATAAGCATATATCTTTTAGTAAAACAATTTTTACATAGGGTTATATATGTTGTATTTTTAAGTATAATTATTCATTAGAAAGATAAAACGATTTCCTACATAATTATATTTTATTTATAATTTTTAGACATTAAATAATTTAATTTATTTATGACACAATAATGATGTAGTAATTACCATAATAGTGAAAAATTAAAATAATTGATATTATAAATACCCAAATAAATATAATTTGAGACTTTTTATGAATTACACTAATTTTATAGGTTAATATGACATGTTAGGAATGCTTTAATTAACTTTTCTCGAAGTAATCATTCTGTTATGAGTTTCACAAAAATCAATTTTCCAAATAGTGTCAAAATTGACATAAAAGAGTTTTTAAAACAAGTATTATATTATTAATTGATATTAAATTTCTAAAAATATAAGGTTCGGCCAAGAGACTTATATCATGATATTTTTATCATTAATGGACCACTTGGGGGGTCTCTTGGATGTATATAGTATGTTTGTTAACCATATAATATAAAAATACAAAGAGACATTGTAAAAGTGAAACTAATTAACTAAGAGTTAATACTTAAAGATAAGGTTAATATAGTAACCAAAACCAATCTAAATCATATTGGTTGAGTGGTTTTCGACCTATCCCCACCTTAACATTTAAATAATCCACTTTACAGCCATTAGAAACCGAATATTCATTTATTATAAAAAATATTTGTAGCTTTTCCAAAGGTGCCCTTCACCCCTCTTATAAAAGGGCACTCCCCATTCTCATTAATTCAAACCTTCAAAGCCTTTTGGATCGGCCAACACCTGATAAAATACTATCTAAACTTTCCTCACTTAATAATAGAGGCCTTACTTTAGTTAGAAAGACAACCTATGGAGCCCTTTTGATCAAATCAAAAGGAAGAACCCGAAGAAGAGGTAATGATTTAACCACCTTTTTTTCAAGCTCCTTTCTTCTTCCACTTCTTCATTCTTTGTTATTAAAATTATAAAATAATAAATCCATTATATTATATATACTTTGATGTTATTATAAACAGGGTATAACCATATTCAGTTTTTTATCCATCCTTTGAATGGCTTGCCACCATACGTGCGTACGTACGGTTTACCGTCTCCACATCGTGGTGTAATTGTCATTCAATAAATTATTTTTTGGATGAGTATAATAATGATGTTTAATTCATGTAAATAATAAATATAACATGATAATTATTCTTTATATATTATATACCATCCAATTATATATTATTTTAACATCAAAATAATGATATTGTCACTCGTGCGTACGTACGGACTACCGTCTCCACGAACGTGATGAGATTCATTCTCCATAGTATCCATTCAAGTATAATTCTAATTTGATGATTAAAAATAATGTTTAAGGACTTTATATAATTCTGGATATGAATAAGATACAACCTATCCATAATAAACACATCTTACGTAACAAAGAATATAAAGGAAAACGAGTAAGTTAACACCCGAAATGACGATAATACAAAGATATTATTAACAAATCAATGTCAAAAGATCATATATAATATCATATTAATGTAAATGATTAGTTTATAATTAAATAAAAATTATTTCACCATTATACAGGAGTTTAACCTACCGTCGACCAAGGAAAAAGTATAAAGTAAGGGGTTTCTTATCTCACTTTTAATTCCGTGATAATTCCATTGTTCACCACTTATTTATTACATGTGGTGTGTGTACTGCTCATGTTTGTATTCATTGTGTAATATACTTTACTTCATGTATATTTACATCATCATTGTATGATCCTTCTTTCATGGGTGTATGTTTTGTATGTTACCAAATCAATAATGGAATTTGAAATTTCAATTTCCACTCATTCGGCTTTACGCATACTTCATTAATTATTTTACTCCAAGATTATGTGTAGAATAACTATTCATTTGATTATGTCATAAATTCCACTCCCCTTTCTGTGGATATACTTTTGATACACATAATCACTCCATTGATAAATTATCAGGTCATCAGTATGAACTTGATAAGAGTAATTTTTACTCAATCTCGATTTGTTCAGTTAAACATCCAATTCATTGGTGTTGTTTTTACAAGAATATGTGTGAATGTCCTTTTATTGTTTTACACTGAATATAAAATCATATTGAGTGTATTTATATTTTTCACTCATAATTATGTCATTTGTTTATCCTTAACCTAAGGATACGGCCTTTATGAGAGATTTCATCTCAATTTACATTCCATTGAGACTCCTTTATTGTTATACACCAAATCACTTTTATATGGTGTATATAATGTACTTTGACATAATATATCATGAATCCCTTTATTATCATGATATTAATAAGTTTTTATTTCCTCAATTATTTGTATTCAAGTGTCTCTCTTTTGGTTAGGAACTCTAACTAAAATATCATTTTAAATTTTTTTTAAGATTGATTATTCTAAATCATTCTCATTAATGTCCATGTTTTAAAAATGGTTTTAAGGATTTATTTATATGGACATTAATGTTTTCAAATCAAAATTCCATTTAAAAATTTCAAAGTGGTATGGGAAACTTTGATTCTAAAATCTATTTTAAATGGATTCTTGACAAATAGTGTGACTTTTAAATGATTTCAAGAAAAAGGGGGATATTTCACTCAAATTGTTTTGATGATTAGTTTCATCTATATCAGTATCCTTCATCATTATCGATTGAGGTTAATATAATACAATAGAATCTTTCATATTTTATTGAATGAGTTATGTTTGACTGTGGATATGATTTTTTTATACCATTCATGGTTTGTGAATAAAGTATTGACATTTCGTATGCAAGTTTTAATACGAATGTTTATGTTATGTTTAAAACTTTTCATATGAGGAATGTATTGGACTTAGAAAGTGACGGGTGGAGCCCGCTATAGCTCCTCGATGCATCGGTATGTCTCATGAGACAAACTAGTGTCTTGGAAAAAGGCCTTGGAAAAATCTTATTTGTAGTCTTGGCACAAGGCCTTGGCTATGTGGTTATGATAGTCTGGCATTATGCATTCCATCATTATGAAAGTGGTTATTGATATTGCATGTGATTATTAGATTAGTAGAATATCCATGTGAATAAGTAAATGGCATTATTTCATTTTATTTCTGCCATACTATGTTGAAGTTTAAGTTTAAAAGGCTTTTGTTTTAGTTATGCATTGCCTTAAATGTTTATTCTTATTTATGAAAGTTTCCACTATATATCCTTACTGGGAATTTGAGCTCACCCCTTCTCTATGTTTTATTTTTCCCAGGATGTGAAGAAGTAAATTATGAATGACCTGTAGGGATAGTATGAGGGGATAACAGTTTGGACTATGGAGACTATGTTGTTGTAGTTTTCATTTTTATGATGCAATGTAAAACTTTATGAATATATCTAGTGTTTCCAAGGCTACTAAACTAATCAGTCTTTCGAGACTTGATCTTTCTTGTGATCATGCCAATGTTATGTAATAATGCACCGACTCTGGGTAACTGGGGTCGGGGCGTTATAGTGTGTGTAAGTGTAAATAAAATAATTCTCATAAAAACATCCTAGTATACTGGAGATACTAGTTTTTTTACAAAATAATTGAATTAAAAGAGTTTAAGGGGTTGGGGAAGCAAAATAAAACCAAAGAACATAAGGGAAGTCATTACACTAAAATTGGGTAACTCTTTTTGATTTAATCCAAAGGCTTCCTTGGGAATACTTCTGCCCAAATTGAGGCTTCTAGGAGTAATAAAGGGAAGTTGAGAGAGTATTTAGGCAGAGTTTGGCCGAGCCAAATGTCTTTATGGTGCGAATAAGGTGGTAGAGGTGGGGGCCTTTTATAAGAGGAGAGGATGGGCACTCTTTGAAAGTCAAGAAATGTTACATTATTATATAATGCGTTTTAGATTTTAAAGGTCCCACAATTATATATTTCTAGGATAAGGTGATAAGGGTTCGAAATCAACTCATCCAATAGGTTTTTGAAGAGTGTAAGTCTTATATTTTACATTATCATTTCCTTTTATTTAAATCGTTAATTAATGAGGTAATCACTCCATCACCATAGTGTTAAACAAAATTAATTTATTTAATGTCCAAAAATAATAAAAAAATTACCATGATTTAGGAAATTTTTTTATCTTTCCAATGAATATGTATAGTCTAAAGGTTAACTTATATAACCCCATGTAATAATTTTTTTGGTAAAACAACACATGTTTGCGACAATTTTATTTTTACTTTAAATAAAAAGTTATTAATGTCATTTTCTTACCCATGTGGCTCCATGGGGTCCCCAAGTTGACCCATGGATTTTCCTGGTCGTCCATGACTCGTCCAATAAGGATAGGACAAGTGTAAAGGTAATTTCATATTATTATAACATTATATTTACCTTAAATTACACTAATTACATTTAATCGCGATTAATAAAACTTAAAAGTTACTATTCACCAAAAATTATTTTCAGCCCATTGAACAACATTTTACTTCCTAATTACAACCATGTTTTTCAGATTTTTGAAATTAAATTCATAGAAGCGGTAAAATTTCATTTAAACAAAAAATCAATTTTTAACTACCACTTAGTGGTTTCACTATTCATCAAAAATTGATGTTTTTCAGAAAAATACCAAAAATTCACCCTAATATATAATTGATATTCTAAATTAAAAAATGATTTATATTTTACAAAATTACAAACATATAAGTTGCATTAATTAATTTTATAATTAATTCCCATAAACAAAACAAATAGCATGTTTTTAAGAAACAATATCCATCAAAATATTGACAATTGTTTATGTCCAATTTCAAAGTGAAATTAATTCTAATGACCACCATTGGATAAAATAGTAAAATTATATTCTAATTATACTTTAAAACTACTAAATAGTATAATTTATCATTATAAATTATTTTGATTAGAAATTTTGTTTTTAAGTATTTTTCATTATTCATCAAAAATTGGATGTTCTCATAAAAATACCAAAAATTCAACATAGGCTAATTTTGATATTCTAAATCCAAAAATGAGGTCCATTTTGACATATAAAATTTATATAATTTCAAAAGGTGGGTATTACTATTCATAACGGCTACTTTGATTGGTCACGGTGTGTTAGAATCTCAAACTTGCGTACAATGCAAGCTATTGCATTATTGAAAGAGAAGCGTATCGTGGAATCTTGGGGTGTTACATTCTCCCCTACTTCAATAAATTGCATCCTTGCAATTTGAAAATTTTCTTCGAAAATAAAAGGTTGAAAATAGAAAATACCTTTGTGGAAAACCCATATCA
Source organism: Viscum album (assembly GCA_963277665.1). Taxonomy (NCBI): domain Eukaryota; kingdom Viridiplantae; phylum Streptophyta; class Magnoliopsida; order Santalales; family Viscaceae; genus Viscum; species Viscum album. The sequence continues at coordinate 490,126,373 of OY728140.1, read as the reverse complement.
GAAATAGGGTTAATAAAAACATAACTTTAAAAGAAAGAAAGAGAAGTACAAAGGTCACCCGAGATAGCCCATACTAGGATTATATGAAATCATGGATATGGAGGAGAAAAAAACCATCAAGGTCTGATGGAGAGTTGTAGAAAACAGGATTAGGAGAATGTTAACTACAAGAAAATCGCAAACTTGTGATTGGTTAAACTGTTATTGAATCCCCGGTAGGAAAAGTTAACCGACAACGTTTTTGCTTTAAGTTACCTTTCATAAAGTTGAGGAATTTATTTAGGAAATTTACCAAGAACGTAAGGAAATATACTTACTTGTCATGTAGACTTTCATTCTTTAATAAATTTTTACCACAAACTCATCTTTCACTCCAAAAGGTAATAGAACTCAAAAATAATTTATTTATCCTAACTGTATAGGGATCCAAAAATAAATTTATAAATCATCTATAATAACTAAAAAACTACATTATACACTCCAGGGACTTCACGTAGTGCAGTGTTAGGTGATAAATCTCAATCGCACTATGGTTGTGGCTTTGATTCCCACAGCTTTGTCCGACGCGACGGGTTGTCACATGGTCAGCATGTTGCCCTTTTTATAAATATCCAAAAATAACATTAACAATAGTATCCAATGTAAAATATAATCCATTCCAACCTTTATAGTTATCCAAAATACCTCTATCTAGAATTTCTCTAAAAGGTCTCCAAATTCCAAAATCATTTCATTAGATTCCCTAAACAAAGTAAAGTTTCTCTCATTGTCACATACTAAATATATGATTACCTTATTGAAAACAACAACTACTGCAGTACAATCCTTATATATATCACATTATTCTTATTACCAAAATCTAGTTCTTGAGTCCAAAAGAACCAATAAATTAATTATTCCTCTTCAACTATAGTAACAGCATAAGATTGGCATTGATCCCTTGGCCTTTTCTGAGGTAAGTTTCCCTGACGCTTAGGATATTCATTTTCATAATGCCACATTTACCTACAATTGTAGCATTCAACATTGATAGCCTCTTTTTTCCATTTTAATCACAATCCTGGTGACCTTTTTCTCCACATTTATAACAAACTCTCATTCCTTTTAGGCAAGCACCAGGGTGATTCTTCCCACAGTTATCGCATAATGGAAAATCCTTCTTTCCCTTTTTCCCTTTATCTGTCTATTGTTCCACCATTATCTTCTTCTCTTTCTTTACATTATTGTCATAAGATTTAGAGAATTCATTTTCTGTCTTGATAGAACATGAGACAATATCTTCGTACGAAGAGAAATATTGTGATACTAAGGCTCGACAGAGAAACGATTTTAACCCATCAAAGAAATGATCAATCTTACTTCTTGGAATACGTATATAATCTACAGCATACCTCGCTAACCTTGTAAAGTTGGCCTCATACCTTGTGAAATTCTCATCCTCTTTTTGTCTCAGACTCAGAAATTTCCTTTCTATATCTGCTCGATGGTCACGAGGAAAGTATTTTTCTAAGAAAAGCTCTTTGAACTCCCTCCATTCCATATTTGATACTTCATCATCTTCATTTGTGTTTTGAATCAATGACCACCATTGATCAACATATCCAATGAGGCGGTAAACTGCCATGATAACCTTTTCCCTTTCACTACTCCCCAAGGCATGGAATATTTTCTCTATGGAATTTATCGATTTCCCAGATACAAAGGGATCTGTACTCCCATTGAATGTTGGTGGCTGTTGCCTCCTGAAGTGGTCTAACATTGATCCTCCACATTGCGGATCAGGATGCTCCATATGGGTAAGGTTATTATTCATAACATGAGTGAGTTGTCCCAGTATGGTTATAAGCTGATCAGCACCAGTTGTATCACCAACTCCATTATAATTATCTTGAGTAGGATGGAAATCCCTACATGGAGTGCGTGCATTGATACGGTTTCCATTCCTTCCACTAGGCGCCATTTCTAAACAATTTCATAAAATAGATTAGTTTATGAATCGAAATACATAATTCCATACTTGTAAAACACATAACATAAATTGAACTATTTATGAATATAATCCATAAAAAATGTTTTCTTTGAGGAATTATATACTCATAAACCCTTCATAATGGTTTGTAAAGAAAATTGGAATTATCCTAATCATATCCCCCGGGAGTGTCGTAACCAAGAGTGCAGCAAGGCCCATTTTCGTGCACCAGTTCTCGTTCGAGTCTAGCTCAAAGCGGTGTTTTTGGGTTTTACCCCTAGGTACATCTGTGCCAGAGCCGCCTCTACCTGCTCGTATCTAGATAGAGATGTATTGCTCGGAAAACTCACAAAATCTCTATAATACCAAAATTCTAGGAAGTTCTTCTATACTAATCCTCAAATTCTATCTTAGGGCAATGTTATCTAATCAGAGTTTATCTAAATATAGCTTCCAAGGTTAGTATTAAACTGCCTCTGATACCAACTGTTACGCCCCAACCCCAGTTACCCAGAGTCGGTGCATTATTACGTAACATTGGCATGATCACAAAAGATCAAGTCTCGAAAGACCGATTAGTTTAGTATCCTTGGAAACACTAGATACAATCGTAAATGTTACATTACATCATAAAGTTAAAAACTACAATAACATGGTCTCCAAAGTCCACACTCATATCCCATTCAGACTATCCCTGCAGGTCAGTCATAAAATATTTCTTCACATCCTAGGAAAATAAAACATAGAAAGGGGTGAGCTCAGATACTGAGTAAGGATAACAATATAGCGGAACTTTCATAAATAAACATAAAAATTTAAGTTATTGTATAACTAAAACAAAAGCCTTTAAAACTTGAAATTCAACATAATATGCAAAAGTAAAATGAAATAATTCCATTTACTTATTCACATTGATATTCTACTAGTCGAATAATCACATGCAATATCAATAACCACTTTCATAATGATGGAATGCATAATTTCAGACTATCATAACCACGTAGCCAAGGCCTTGTGCCAAGACTACAAATAAGATGTTGTCAAGGCCTCATGCCAAGACACTAGTTTGTCTCATGAAACCTACCGATGAATCGAGGAGCTATAGTGGGCTCCACCCGTCACATACTAAGTGCAATTCATTCCCTATATGAAAAAGTTTAAACATATCATAAACCATAACATAATCGTATCACATAAAACATGAATAATGGAAACAGAAAATTTCCATATTTGAATCACAAAATATCAATACAACACATTGATTTGACAAAACCATTTTCAATACCAAAATAAAAGAAAAGTAAAACTTGGTATTTATTTTTTCATTTTTAAAAAATGTTATGGCTTATAGAGGAAACTGAAACTCAAATAATGGTCATGGCGGCGGAGAAGTCGTTGTCGCCGCATACGTACGACAAAAAACATACATTTTTGTTGTTTAGTAAAACGATTCATATAAAAATATTCCTTTTGAATAAATGTAAAAGTCAAAGTGTTTTATACACCGTATAAAAGAAAGTTGTGTATAAAACAAAATATTCCTTAATGAAAGGAGATTGAGACGAAGTCCCTTGCCTCATGTCTGACTTAACTCGGTCGTTCTTTAATCTCCTAAATAATAAACTAGATTTAATTTATACTTGATTAAGAACATTTTTCAAGTTAATTATTCCTTTTATATCACTTATTACCATGTAATGAACATTATGTAATTATAATGGTCGTTTTGTCGATCTTTGGTACTTGAGTCAAAAATAAACTTTTTATAATTACAAGTTGTTCATGTGGTGAAATATCCATTATATCCAGAATTATATTCATGATTTAGATATCATATATATCATATATATCCATTATATACATGAATATATAATATTACATAACATTTAGAGGTAAGAAATGAAATGCACCATTCATGGAGACGGTAAGCCGTACGTACGCATGAACGCTACTTTCATTTATATTTCATATTTAATGGAATGAAATCATAATTATATAAAGGTTTATTATAATTCCAATATAATATCATATATAATATCATTTATTCCATCCTTTATATGTCCCACATTTGGAATTAACGATACAAATCACTTTGAGGGGGTGGTAGTCCGCACTTCCTAAAATGAAATTATCGCATTTAACCATAATGGAAATCATAAATAAACTCCATAAATGAAAAAATATAGAAGCATAAGGAAAACATAAACATAATATATATCATAAATAAATATATTTACATATTAATGGAAACCATGAAATGTGTTAAAAGAAGATTGAACAATCATCGTTTCGTGAGGCAGTAATTCGCCACCCACAGAAACAGTATGTTCTTTAACCATTAGACGAAGGTGTGTGTAAGTGTAAATAAAATAGTTCTCATAAAAAAATCCTAGTATATTTAAGATACTGTTTTTTTTTACAAAATAAAGTAATTAAAAGAGTGTAAGGGGTTGGAGAAGCAAAATAAAACAAAAGAACATAATGGAAGACATTACCTTAAAATCGGGTAACTCTTTTTGATTTAAGCCAAAGGCTTCTTTGGGAAGACTTCTGCCCAAAGTGAGGCTTCTAGGAGTAATATAGGTAATTTGAGAGAGTATTTGGGTAGAGTTTGGCCGAGCCAAATGTCTTTATGGTGCGAATAAGGTGGTAGAGGTGGGTGCCTTTTATAAGAGGAGAGGAGGGGCACTCTTTGAAAGTCAAACAATGTTACATTATTATATAATGAGTTTAGGATTTTAAAGGTCCCAAAATTATATATTTAGAGGATAAGGTGATATGGGTTCGAAATATACTCATCCAATAGGTTTTTGATGAGTTTATGTCTTAGATTTTACATTATCTTTTCATTTTATTTAAATTGTTAATTAATGAGGTAATCGTTGCATCATCATGGTGTTATAAAAAAATTAATTTATTTAATGTCTAAAAATTATAAAAAAATTACCATGATGTATGAAATAATTTTATCTTTCTAATGAATATTTATAGTCGAAAAGTTAACTTATATAACCCCATGTAATAATTGTTTTAGTAAAACAACACATGTTTGTGATAATTTTATTTTTACTTTAAATAAAAAGTTATTAATGTCATTTTCTTACCCAAGTGGCTCCATGGGGTCCCCAAGTTGACCCATGGATTTTATTGGTCGGCCATGACTCATCCAATGAGGATAGAAAAGTGTAAAGGTAATTCCATATTATTATAACATTATATTTACCTTAAATTACAGTAATTACATTTAATCGTGATTAATAAAACTTAACAGTTACTATTCACCAAAAATTATTCTCATCCCGTTGAACCATATTTTACTTCATAATTACAACCATTTTTGTCTGATTTTTGAAATTAAATTCCCAGAAGCGGTAAAATTTGATTTAAACGAAAAATCAGTTTTTAACTACCACTTAGTTGTTTCACTATTCATCAAAAGTTGAAGTTTTTCAGAAAATACCAAAAATTCACCCTAAGATATAATTGATATTATAAATTCAAAAATGATGTCTATTTTACAAAATTCCAAACATAGAAGTTGCATTAATTAATTTTATAATTAATTCTCGCTGTCAAAATAAATAGCATGTTTTTAAGAAACAATATCAATCAAAAGATTGACAATTGTTTATGTCCAATTTTATAGTGAAATTAATTATAATGACCACCATTGGATAAAATGGTAAAATTATATTCTAAATATACTTTAAAACCACTAAATAGTATAATTTATCACTATAAATTATTTTTAATAAAAATGTTGTTTTTAAGTATTTTTCACTATTCATCGAAAATTGGATATTCTTGGAAAAATACCAAAAATTTAACATAGGATAATTTCGATATTCTAAATCCAAAAATGAGGTCCATTTTGAAATATTAAATTTATATAATTTCAAAAGGTGGGTATTACTATTCATAACGACTACATTGATTGGTCACGGTGTGTTAGAATCTCGAACATACGTACAATGCAAGATATTGCATTATTGAAAGAGACGAGTATCGTGGAATCTTAGGGTGTTACACATACCCACCTTATCATTGAAATGAATTATTTTGGAGCCTTTAGAAACCAAAAATTATTTTATTATAAAATAATATTTCAATCTTTTCCTAAGGTGCCCCTCACCCCTCTTATAAAAGGGCACTCCCCTTTCTCTCAAATTCACACCTTCAAAGCCTTTTGTCTCAGCCAAACTCTTCCCAAATATCCACTCAACTGTCCTACCTTCATCCTAGAGCCTTACTTTAGTTATAAATCCAACCTAAGGATCCCTTTTGATCAAATCTAAAGGACAAACCCGAAGAAGAGGTAAATATTTCATCACCTCTTTCAAGTTCTTTTCTTCTTCCACATCCTATTTTTTTTGTTTCCATTATAAAATAATAAATCCAATATATTAAATATATTGTGATGTTATTATTAAAATGGTCTAGAAATATTCATTATTCTATCCATACTATAAATGACAAAGTCACCATACGTGCGTACGTACAGATAACCGTCTCCAAATCGTGGTGTATTTTGTTATTCAAACACTTCATCATTTGGATGGGTATAATAATGAGTATAAATGATTAAAATAATAAATATAACATGATATTGATTCTTTATATGTGATATTCCATCCAATTATATATAATTTTAATATTAAAAGAATGATATTGTCACTCGTGCATACGTACGGATTACCGTCTCCACAAATGTGATGAGATTCATTCCCCATCGTATCCATTCAAGACTAATTTTCATTTTATGATTTAAAATAATGTTTAAAGACTTAATATCATTCTGAATATGAATAATATACATCCTATCCATAAGAAACATTACTTACGTAACAAATCATATAAAGGAAAATGAATCAGTTAACACCCGAAACAATGATACTATGGAAATATCATTAACAAAGGAATATTATAAGATCATATATGATATCATATTAATGTATATGGTTCTTGAATAATTTAATAACAATTATTTTACCGTTATACAGAAGTTTAACCTACCCTCGACCAAGGAAGAGTACAAGGTAAGGGTTAATTTCACAATCTCTTCATTATCTGAGGTTGTTTATACGTAATTATCTATTGGGACCTCTTTATCATCCACATCTATGTTTCTTAAAAATATATTTCAAAACTTTTTTACTATTTACTAGAAAATGGGTTAAATCCATTTATACCCTTATTTGACATTATATGTTTTTAAAGGAATCTTTTCGTCGTTTTCCAAACAAGGTACTTTATGACCTTTTCAACAAAATTAAGGTTAGAATTTTTTTTAACTTATACAGTGGGTGAGGCTATTTTATGACGTTATAACATCACTGAAGCTTCCCTTACAAGCTTATAAAAATATTTTTCAAAAATAAATGTTTTTCTTTTATAATTACATTACTTTTAAATGATTTCAAAATAGAAATAGATATTTCTATAAAAAAAGATTTGATTTCATCTATGTCAACATCATTTGATGGATTTTAAGATTTTTTGAAGTTGATTTAATATGATACAAAACTTCCATTTTGTATTATAGGTTTTTTGATATGTTTGAATATGGATGTGTTATTTTTATACCATTCATTGTTTATGGATAAAGTATTGTCATTTTTTATGCTATTTTTAATACAAATGTTTATGTTAATTTTAAACCTTTTCATATGAGGAATGCATTGGACTTAGTAAGTGACGGGTGGAGCCCGTTATAGCTCCTCGATGCATCGGCAGGTCTCATGAGACAAACTTGTGTCTAGGCACAAGTCCATGACAAAATATTATTTGTAGTCTTGGAATAAGGACTTGACTATGTGGTTATGAAGTCTGACATTATGAATTTCATCATTATGAAAGTGGCTATTGATATTGCATGGGATTATTCGACTAGTAGAATATCCATGTGGATAAATAAATGGAATTATTTGATTTTATATTTTCCATATTATGCTGAATTTCAAGTTTAAAAGGCTTCTATTTAATCTTATACATTTCCTTAAATTTTTATGCATATTTATGAATGTTTCCGCTATGTTGTTATCCTTACTGAGCATCTGAGATCACCCCTTTATATGTTTTATTTTTCCCAAGATGTGAAGAATTATTTTATGACTAATTTGAAGGGATAGTATGAGGGGATACGAGTGTGGTATATGGATACAATGTTCTTGTAGTTTTTCATTTTATAATGTAATGTAAAACTTATGAATTTATCTTGTATTTCCAAGTCTACTAAACTGGTCGGTCTTTTGAGACATGATTCTTTGTATCATGATAATGTTATGTAATAATGCACCGACTCTGGGTAACTAGGGTCGGGGTGTTATAGCTATTACCTAAGAATTAATATAGAATGGTTTTTTGTGGAACATGAGGAGCTAAAGAAACAACTACAAGAGAATCTGGATATAGTGTTCTTATGTCGATGTTCTTCACCATGGGGTGCATCAGTCCTCTTTGTCAAGAAGAAGGATGGGTCAATGCGCCTTTACATTGATTATCGTGAGCTAAAAAAGATCATGAAAAAGAACAATTATCCTCTAACGCATGTTGATGAATTGTTCAATCATCTACATGGAGCACAATACTTCTCCATGGTGGATCTGCTATCTGGATATTACCATGTTATGGTGAAGGAGGAGGATATCCCGAAGACTACTTTTCATATAAAGTATGGGCACAGTGAGTTCATAATAATTCCTCTCAGACTCACTAATACTCCAAAAATCTTCATAAAATCGATGAATAGAGTCTTTAGGTATTACCTTGAAAATTTTATGGCACTATTTATAAATGATATTCTAATATTCTGGAAAACCAAGGAGGATCTGATCACTATGATAAAGACCTTGAAAGGGGATAATCTTTGTGAAAGGTATAGAAAATGTGAGTTCTGGTCAAAGTAAGTCTCATTATCATGGAATATCATCATAAAAAATTGGATATCTGTGGCCCCTTTAAAACTAGAAGCAATTGAAGGATGGAAGAGGATGAAATCTATTATAGATTTATATAGTTTCCTTGGATTAGCTAGGTACTATCATCGATTTTTGAGATATTTCTCACAACTTTTAAACCCTCTAAGCAAGATAACTCAGAAGGGAGTCAAGTTTTCTTAGAATTATGAACATAAAGAGAGATTCAAGGAGTTGAAGCAAAGGATTATTACTACACCTATACTCATACTACCCATAAGTTGGGAACGTTTCATAGTATACAATGATTCTTTGATGAAGGTATTGGATTGTGTGTTCATGAAAAATGACAAATTTATAGCCTATGCTTCAAGGTAGTTGAAAATTCATAAATAGAACTACCCCACTCATGATATAGATTTGGTTGCAGTGATATTCAATTAAAAAATATGGTAGAATTATATTTTTGTGCAGAAGTGTGAAATATATACGGATCAAAAAAGCCTCCAGTATATATTCACACAAAAAGAGATGAATATGTGCTAACAAAGATGACTAGAGCTAGTTAAGAACTATGAATACTCAATACACTACCATCATAGTAAAGTGAATAATGTGTAAAATTCTCTAATTAAAAATGATCTATCAATTCTATCATTGATGAGAATTGACAAGGATACGATCTTCTTAGACATTAAAAGGATGTAGTTGGAACTGCTGGAAATCAAACCTATCCCAACAGTTTCAAACCATTGGAATAGGGCTTAAAACCATTGGGATAGTCTATCCCAATTGTTTCATTAACCGTTGGAAAGTGGGCTCTTACAGTATCCCTATACCAATGGTTCACATTGAACTGTTGGTATAGGGGGGTCAGATTTCAATACTCCCATGGTTCAATGTGAACTGTTGGGACATGTCTATACCAAAGGTTTAAACCATTGGTATATCTATCTGCTAAAAATTTCCGTAGGTGATGGATTTATGTTGTTCCAACAGTTCATATTGAACCGTTGGAATAGAGTTATAACTACGGTTTACAACTATTGGTACAAATATACACCAACAGTTTGATCTGTTGGCACAAATATGTACCAATGGTTCTAAACCGTAGGCCTATTATAAGATGCAGGAATTATACAGAGGTACACCAATGGTTTTAAAATTGTTATCATAGACCCCCACTCAATTTCATGCACAAAACCTGCTATCAAACACAGTTTAGTGAGACACAAAAATCATACTACAACCTGAAACCTTCAATCAAACAAAAACACACTTCAAAAACAAAAAACACATTGCAAACCTGAAAACTACAATCAGGGTTGGCCTAGCCATTTTTATTGCCCAATACCACTGATGAAATTATTTCCCTGTTAAAAAGACAATCAAATATCAGAAAATTTGTTGGGAAAAATCCCTCAAGGCATCATTGAAGTATTTTTGAGGTGATTGTGTTTGTTGAAAAAGTGAACATATGTGCTGTGATTGTTGACAATGCAAACAATGACATACAAATTTGTTGACAAAGGGGGTTTCATGGTGGAATTTCAAGTTCAAGTGCTATGGTCAATGATCCGTGATTGATTCAATAATGTAGATAATGGAATGGATGATCTGGAGGCGGTACAAGAAGAATAGATACAAGGTGGCGTCATTTTCCAGTGTTTTCCAAATTTTTGGCCCTGAAAATCGACAAATAAAGAAAAGTGGTTTTTGGAAAAGGGACTTGCGCGCTGTGTACATGAAGGCTTGGAAACTTGCACGCCATATGTTTTTCAAGATCAGATCATCAAAATATGTAAAAGGAATAAGGTTCGTGCAAGTTTTGGTGAGGTCGCGCAGGTGACTTGGGTGCCGAGAAAGATTCTTGCGTGTCAATGCCTTGGAAGTTTGAGAACTTGCGCGCCTATGGTTTTCCAAGATCTGAAGGTCAAAATATGTAAAAGTAAAGAGGTTCTCGCAAGTTTGGAAGTGGGTCGCGCAAGTGACTTGTAGGGGAAGAGATCTGCGCGCCGAGACTTGCGCGCCGAAGGGAGAGTTGCGCACTGTCGCACAGGGTGGTCAATTTGTCTATAAATACTGGACCACCCCTCTTCATTCTTCACCAGAGTTCAACACTTTGATAAATCAGAGCTCCCATCGCATAGGTGTGGTGTTCGCGGAAGTGGTGTGTGGGTCGCACAAGTGAGGTTGTGCACCAGTGTGGGAAGTTGCGCGCTGGTTGGCAGTTGCACGCCAATATTGGTTTGGGCGTAAAAGGAAGAGAGTCGCACAAATTTAGAGTTGGGGAAGCTTGTGTCGCACAACTATATGAGGAGGACTTCCGCACCAGTTGTGACTTGCGCACCGAGATTAACTTGCACGCCAAGTAAGGTTTGGTTCCAGCAGTGATTTTCGGGCTACGTTGAAGCTGGAAGTTTGCCAGATACCTTCGGTGCAAAGAGATATTCATCTATGGGTGAGAGGTGTACTTCAATAGAGCATCTACATACAGAGGAAGATGAATTATTTCATGAAAATGAAGAGACCTATAGGTCTATAAACTATGATTGGATTTCTTCCAAGAGTAGTGATCAAAGGAATAGAATGAAGGTGATCCTCTCCACCGGCAGTGAGCCAGAGAGAGAGAAATAGGGAGTGACCCTTGGGGAAGCAGTGAGCTGACCCTAAACATTGTAAAGGCAGTGAGCCTGGGCATAGAAGTGATCTATCCCGAACCTTGTAATCCACAGCTAGTGAAGTTTAGTGGAATTGGTACGACCGGAAACTTCTCGGCGTATGCTCCTTGGACGTAGCCCTTTGCGGTGAACCAAGTAAAATTGATGTGTTCTGTGCATGCTTTACTTTCTATTTACTTTGTGCAACAGGAAAGAGAGAGAAGAGTTTTTTTTAACAGCAAAACAAGATCAGAACGGGCGTTAATTTTAAATTAGTCATACCCTGATTCACCCCCCCCCCCCTCATAGGCTATTCAGCCTTGTGGACCTGAAAATTTGTGTCAGAGGGAAAGGTTGAAAGTTTTTCTTCTCTCAATGGAAGTCACTAATCATAAAGGGATTCCAATCTTCGACGGATGTAATTTTAAGATATGGAAGAATCAAATGCAACACTATTTCTGATCTTTAGGAATGGATGTGTTTTCAGCAGCTATGGATGGTATCACAACTGATATTAATAGTGGTGTGTTATCAGAAGTCGAACATAGAGAGTTGGATGATGATTCCAAAGCAATCAATGCCTTAGGGGGATCCCTCTCCAATCCCATCTATACAAAGGTGATGTCATGAAAAACATCACATGCCATGTGGGAAAAGCTTTTGAATATATATGAAGGGGATAAAAAGGTGAGAGAGGCAAAGCTTCAAGTGTTGTGGAACAAGTATGAAGATCTGAGAATGAACCCGAATGAGTCTGTTGATGCATTCTTTGATAGGGTAAATGTTGTGGTAGAAGACATGCGGGGTCTTGGAGAAATTATCAAAGATATAAAAATTGTGAAGAGCATATTGAGAAAACTTCCACCTCGGTTCAATCCGAAAGTTTCTATTTTGGAAGATAAAGACCCAAAAGAACTGACATTGGATAACCTGCACAGCACCCTTGTTTCATATGAAATGAGAAACGATGATAACGAGACTGTGGAAAAGGGGAAATCCAAAGAGGTGGCATTCAAGGCCATGAAGAGCTCACCATTGAAGATTCTAATGAAGAAGAAAAGACAGATGAGGTGATGTCATTCCTTTCTTCAAATCTGCAAAGAGGAAGAGGAAAGTTTAAAGGTAAACTTCCACTAGCATTATTTTGATGTGGAAAGGTTGGTCATCTTGCGGCAATATGCCCCAAGAAGTTTCAAGATGATGATGATGATGAAGTTGAAATTCCCAAAAAGAATACTTCAGCGTTTGTGAAAGGGAAGAAGCAATTCAAGAGAAATTTCTTCAAGAAAAAGAATCTTCTTTCACAAGAATTTGAATGTTCAGATGAGTCTGAGGATGAGGAAGTTGAGGAAATAGAAAATTGTAGAGATCGTGGGGTAAATGCCTTGGTGGTGATTGTTGGTAGTTCTCAGAAAAAGGAAGAAAATGACGCTGAAGAAGAAGAAGAAATTGAATTGAGAGTTGATATGGAAGCCGAATTGGAAGCATCTCTTGAGGAGATAGACGTTTGGAGAGCCAAAACGAAGAAAGCCAATAAAGTGGTCCATGATTCCAAACTCTATATGCAACAACAGGATGAAGAAAAGTCTGAGCTGTTTGAAGAAATTGAATGACTAAAATCCTCAACACCAGAGATCTCAGAAAATATTGTTAAGTATAAGCTTAAAATTGAGTAACAAAAGATGGAAATTGATTGTTTGACTAACACAGGAAAGGAGAAGGTTAGACGTATTAAATAGCTTGAAGAAGAAGTGGTCAGTCTGCGACAAAAAATTAAGGATCAAGAAAAACTCTTGACCCCCAATGTGATATCAGAAAAGCAGGCCATTCAAAAGACAAAGAATATGAAAGCAGAGCCTAGTAGTTCAGTAGGGAAGAATCAGAAATTGAGATCAAATGTTAAGGCTGTTTCAGGGCTTAATCAGGAACAAAAATCTGTGACAATTGCAGTTAGACCGCAAGCACCCGTCTTGAAATTGAATGTTGATTTGGGCACAAAACAGAATCAGAATATTCAGAGATCCCAAAGGGAAAATTATAGTGCTGAAGTATCACGAAGTAATGCATACTATATCAGGTGTTATTTATGTGGGAAAATGGGACATTCACAGTATGTGTGTTCCATAGCCAAGAGATATAGAAGGGAACTGGAATAGAGATGGCAGCCAAATAGAGAACAATTTTCCAGAACATATTTTGAAGGACACTGTTTTTGGTGTGGAGGATTTGGGCACATGTCTAGGTTCTGTACTTCGACCATTCATAGAAATGTGCCAAAGCAGAATCAAAACATTAGCAAGCAGCAGATCGATAAACAGACAAGTGAGTTAAAAATGCAGAATAGATTTGTATCTTTTCAAGATGAAGCTGGTCCATCATACTCTGAGAAAGAATAGAAGTCTCAATCCATGTTGAGTATGAAAGAAAAATTATGGACCAAGAAGAAGAAAATTGAGAAGGCCTTGGTGGCTAAGATTGCCTTTAAAACGTCAGATCTCTCTGGTGTGTGGATCCTTGATAGTGGTTGCACATCTCACAGGACGGGTAATAAGGATCTTGTTACAGGCATAAAATACGACAAAGAAGGAGTTTTCAAATTTGGAAATGATGAAGGCCTGAATATTGTTGGCTCAGGGAAATCCAAGTTTTGGGGAAAAGAAATGAGACGTGCTGATGTCTTGGTAGTAGAGGGTCTCAATCATAACTTGCTTAGTTTCAGTCAACTATGTGACTCTGGGCACTCTATCTTATTTAACAAGAAGATGTGTATTGTTAAAGGAAAAGATGGACCAGTCATTCTAATGGGAAAACGAACAAAGGAAAATATTTACCTGGTAGGTGGGGAAGAAGATTCGGGCTTTTATCCAGAGGAGAAGAAAACCAGTTGTGGTATAAGCGACTTGGTCATCTATGTCAACCATCCATGGAAGATTGGGTAAAGTGTGGTGCTGCTAGAGACCTTACCAAACTATCATGTGATCACACTCATACGTGTGATTTTTGTCAACAAGGGAAGATCATCAGAAAGACATACAGGCCAAAAGAACAAAAAACAACTAGAGTTCTCAAATTAGTGCATGCTGATGTATGTGGACCTATCTCACCATGAGATATAAATGGGAAAAGATATTATGTTCTTTTCATTGATGATTATAGTAGAATGGCCTGGGTATTTGTCATTACCCATAAGATAGAGGTGTTCAGTTGCATAAAGCAGTACAGGAGGCAATCAGAAAGGATGCTTGGGCAGAAAATTTTGAAGTTCCATACAAATAATGGTACAGAATTCACAAACAGTCAAGTGGAAGAATATCTCGAGAAACACGGGATAAGGCATCAAGTTTCTTCTGTGAGAACTCCCCAACAGAATGGAGTGGTTGAAAGGAGAAATTGGATCATCAATAACATGGCCATAACAATGCTTATTGATAAAGACCTACCACAGAAATTTTGGAAGGAAGCAGTTTTGACATCAGTCTATGTTTTGAAAAGGTCTATGTTGTGTCTGAAGCAAGGGAAGACTCCGTATGAACTGTGGTACGGAAAGAAGCCAACGTTGAAATACTTTCGAATCTTTGGAATTAAGTGTTTCATTCTTAACAAAGAAAATCACAGGAAGTTTGAGGCACGAGGATATGAAGGGATATTCCTTGGCTACTCTGGGAAAAGTAAAGCATATAAATGCTTCAACAAAAGGCTGGGAAAAATTGTTGAGAGCAATGATGTCACTATAGTTGAAAATGAACAGAATGCTCAACAACCTAGTGAATAATTTTTGGATGAAAGTGATGATGAGGTAAGCGAAACAAGGGGAGTAGAAGTGGAAGAGGCTGACTTAGAAAAAGATACTAATGATGAACAAAAAAGTGTAAAGTCTGTGTCTGTAAGGAAGCCAAGGAGTCGAGCTGAAATTGATAGGCATAATATCATTGGTGATCAGACAGCTCCAGTTCAGACTCGAAGAATGAAATCATTACAGCAAACATCGTTTTTGTCTCAGGTGGAGCCGAAATGTTTTTCCGATGCAGCTGAAGATGAAAACTGGGTTCATGCTATGAATGAAGAGCCTGATCAGATTGAGAAGAACCAAACATGGGAGATTGTTTTGAGGCCAGCAGACAAGAATGTCATCAGGACTCAATGGGTCTATCTCAACAAGATGAATGAAGATGGAAATGTGATTTGAAACAAAGCACGACTAGTGTGCAAGGGATACTCCTAGACAGAGGGAATAGATGTAGATGAGACATTTGCACCGGTTGCAAGGCTGGAGACAATCAGATTATTTTTTGCCATAGCAGTGCAAAGAAAGTTCAAAGTGTTCCAGATGGATGTCAAATCCGCATTCTTGAATGGGGTTCTGGAAGAAGAGGTGTACATTGAGCAGCTAGATGGTTTTCTCATCCATGAGGATGAGAACAAAGTTTTCAGGCTGAAGAAGGCATTGTATGGGCTGAAACAAGCACCAAGAGCGTGGTACTCAAGGCTTGATCAGTACTTGAAGAAGCTTGGTTTTCAACGTGGAGGAGTTGATTACAATATTTATTTTAGTAATATCAGTAATCAAAGTATGATGGTGCTGGTGTATGTCGATGACATAATTTTTGGTGGATCAGATGAAGCTCAGTGCAGAGAGTTTTCTGAATTTATGAAAAATGAGTTTGAAATGTCAATGATTGGAGAGCTAATGTTTTTCCTTGGTCTATGGGTGACACAAAGAAGGAATGGAACATTCATTTCTCAATCTAAATATGCCAAGGAGGTCCTAAGAAGGTTTGGAATGGATAATTCCAAGGAAATGAAGACTCCAGTTGCTACCCGGATGAAATTATCAAAAGATGAGGATGGCAAGGTAGTTAATATCATAGAATACAGGCAAATTATTGGATGTTTGTTGTACTTGACTGGAACAAGGCCTAATATTGTTTTCACCACTTGCCAAGCAGTGAGATATCAGAGTTATCCCAAGGAAAGTCACATGCTTGCAGTGAAAATAATACTTCGGTATATCCAGGGCACAATGGATTTCGGCTTGACATATACTGACAAATCTCAGACAGAGTTATTAGGATATACTGATGCAGACTGGGCCTGTTGAGCAGATGATACAAAATCAACGTCATGTGGTGCATTCTATCTTGGTGGGCTATGTATTGCTTGGTTAAGAAAGAAGCAGGATTGTATTTTGTTGAGCACCGAAGAAGCTGAATATATTGCATCCACTCAAGCATGCACACAGTTATTGTGGATGAAGCAGTAGCTTGAAGATATGGGAGTTAAAGTGAAGTCTCTGATCAGAATCCAGTGAGATAACTCAAGTGCTATCAATCTTAGCAAAAATCTCATCCATCACTCAAGGACAAAGCACATTGAGATAAAGTATCATTTTATCAAGGAGAAGGTTGAGAAGGGAATCGTGAAGTTAGAGTATGTGCCTACAGAGCTCCAGGTTGCAGATATTCTGACAAAGGCCTTACCCAAGGAAGCATTCGAAAGGCATCTACTGGCTCTGGGAGTTCAGTCGATTCCCTGCACTTAAAAGTGTTTGGATGTGAAACCCCCCCTCTCCCCGAGGTATGATGTGTTTTTCCCTAATGTGTTGATATGTGTTCTCTATTATGTTACATACTACAAAGGAGTGTCCTTTGGGTTTATTGACAAAGGGGGAGAAAATAGTGATTGTTCAAGGGGGAGACAATGTGGAGATTTGATAAATCATGAATGATATGGGGAGAAGCTGACAGGTGGAGCAGCCAGATAGGGGGAGTTGAAGCTAGTTGAATGTGCTTAGCTAGGGCTTAGCTTGGAAAACACAGGAAATAGGGCTCAAGAGGTGTTGATGTTGTGAGCAGAAATGGGGAGCGTATAAAATATGACGATGCTAGAAGTGATCGATCAAAGAATAGATATCACGACAGCTAAGGATCGTGATAAAAGTAGCAGAGTGGTGTTGGAGAGTATTAAGAATTTTTCCAAAACAAACATTGGTCTTCCAACAAGTCCTTCAACAATTGGTATCAGTTTAGTACAAATTGGTATCATTTTGGTGTCAACAGTGGGATTCATTGATTAACTTTTCATTTACTCTTGTTTCTCACACCGAGCATTGCTCATGTGGGCTTAGAGTATGTGTTGAGTAAATCCTTGATCGCTATCAGAATCTCAAAAGGCGAATGGTGGCTGAAGAATCAACGATTAATATTTTTATGAAAGAGTTGTCAACAAACCCAAAGGGGGATATTGTTGGGAAAAAATCCCTCAAGGCATCATTGAAGTATTTTTGTGGTGATTTTGTTTGTTGACAAAGTGAACATCTGTGTTGTGATTGTTGACAATAAAAACCATGACATACAAATTTGTTGACAAAGGGGGTTTCATGGTGGAATGTCAAGTTCAAGCATTGTGGTCAATGATCCATGATTGATTCAAGAACGTCAATAATGGAATGGACGATCTAGAGGCGGTACAAGAAGAACAAATACAATGTGGCGCCGTTTTCCAGTGTTTGCCAAATTTTTGGGCCTAAAAATAGACAAATAAAGAAAAGTGGTTTTTGGAAAAGGGACTTTCACGCCGTGTACATGAAGTCTTGGAAACTTTCACGCCATATGTTTTTCAAGATCAGATAATCAAAATATGGAAAAAAAATAAGGTTCGCGCAAGTTTTGGTGAGGTCGCGCAGGTGACTTGCGCGCCCAGAAAGATTCTTGCGCGTCGATGCCTTGGAAGTTTGAGAACATGCTCGCCTATGGTTTTCCAAGATCTGAAGGTCAAAATATGGCAAAGTAAAGAGTTTCATGCATGTTTGGAAGTGGGTCGCGCAAGTGACTTGCAGGGGAAGAGATCTGCACGCTGAGCCTTGCGTGCCGAAGGGAGAGTTGCGCGCCGTCGCACAAGGTGGTCATTTTGTCTATAAATACTGGACCACCCCTCTTCATTCTTCACCAGAGTTCAACACTTTGAGAAATCAGAGCTCTCGTTGCGTAGGTGTGGTGGTTGCGCAAGTGGTGTGTGGGTCGCGCAAGTGAGGTTGTGTGCCAGTGTGGGAAGTTGTGCGCCGGTTGGCAGTTGCGTGCCTATATTGGTTTGGGCATAAAAGTAAGAGAGTCGCACAAGTTTAGAGTTGGGGAATCTTGTGCCACGCAAGTATCTAAGGACGACTTGCATGCCAGTTGTAACTTGTGCACTGATACTTGCGCGCCGAGATTGACTTGTGCGCCAAGTAAGGTTTGGTTCCAGTAGTGATTTTCGGGTTGCGTGGAAGCTCGAATTTTTCCTGATACCTTTGGTGAAAAGAGATATTCATCTATGGGTGAAAGGTGTAATTCAACAGAGCATCTACATATAGAGGAAGATGCATTCTTTCATGCAAATGAAGAGACCTACAGGTCCATAAACTGTGACTGGATTCCTTCCAAGATCAGTGAGCAAAGGAAGTGAAAGAAGGTCATCATCTCCACCGGTAGTGAGCTAGAGAGAGAGAAACAGGGAGTGACCCTTGGGGAAGTAGTGAGCTGGCCCTAAACATTGTAAAGGCAGTGATCTTGGGCATAGAAGTGATCTAGCCCGAACCTTGTAATCCACAGGTAGTGAAGTTTAGTGGAATTGGTACGACCAGCAACTTGTCGATGTATTCTCCTTGGACGTAGCCCTTTGCGGTGAACCAAGTAAAATTGATGTGTCCTGTGCATGCTTTACTTTCTATTTACTTTGTGCAATAGGAAAGAGAGAGAAGAGTGTTTTTCATAACAGCGAAACAAGATCAGAACGAGCGTTAATTTTAAATTATTCATACCCGGATTCACCCCCTCCCCTCTCAGGGTATTCAGCCTTGTGGACCTAACAAAAATCATACTAGATAAACAAATGATAAATTGGAAGAACTCCTGTCAGAAAAATTAGAACACCTAGCAGGAGAGGGAGGGAGCTAATTGGCTGAGCTTGATTAAATGAACAAATGATTTGGTTCGGTAAAACAGGTCATTATCACATCTCAAGAAATTGAAATGAGATATGGACGGAAACCATAGGTATTAGGAGGGAACATTTACAATTATATTAATGACACAATTTCGTACCAAACCCACTATCACGGTTAGATCTGGGTGGATCTGTAGATAATTTTAGATCGCTAATTACAAACCCAGCTACCCCTCTCTTCACCTTAATCAGTAGTGAACCAACATTGGATGAAACATTACCCCCTACAAAAACATCTAATTAATGGGAACAATTTCATCATTTAACATTCATTCATGGGCATTAATTAACTCAATCTCAGGAAAAAAACCAGTGCGACCCTGACCTGAACTGAAGTAACATTGATACCCCCTACTCTTTGAAGTGAAAATGAACATGTAATAGCAGAGATCAATAAATAGTGGCCTCCACCTACTTTAGGACTAGTTCCATTTCCACTACTAAAATCCTCCAAGCAGCATAAAGAAAATATAATCTAGAGCCTTCCAGCAAATCTGAAACACGCTCGACCAACCAGATCCAAATTCTTTCATGCTCATAAGCATCACTCAAAACGTCCAACTCTTGATCCAAGAACCAGCTTCTTCAAACTCAACCTCTAGCCTCTTGGGAACCCAAAATCAGACCGAACAATCTTCGCACAAACCCCGTAGTGACATACCCATATTTATGTAGCAGAACACATGAAGAACCCATGAGAGACCTGGATTGTAGTGGCGAACACCAATCTAGTCCCAATCAATGAACAAACTGTGAGAATATTGGTTTCTAATTCCCAGTTCTAAAAATCATGGCAACCTTATCTCGACTTTCAATGTTTTGGGATGATTGAAAACCCTCAAGATCAGTAAATGAATATTAGAGCTTGAATTGAACCCAAGATAACAAAAGGAAGCTCCGAGAAAAATAGGATGTTTTAGAGGAGAGGGAGATCCACAACCAAAGGAGGGTTCATCGACTCTATAGACATTGAAACACTATTTCCCTAGGAGTATGGGAATTGGCTGATGCTGGATGATGTTTCAATTCCAAGTATATCTAGAAATTTACAATTTTTCCTAATAGTATTTGATTTCTTTGGGCTTTTGGGAGTTGGTTATGGGCATGTTGCAGTTAGATTTCCTAGGGCCATACCCCTAGGAAATAGTGCTTGAACATACTATGTTGATATTGGATTTCACCAAGAGGATGGGAATTGGTTTTAAATGATATACTAGTTAGAACAGTTTCACGACAAGATCAGAGACACTTCAGTACTAAACAAGGTAGGTGTGGTCGATCACAATTGTCATATTAGAGCTTGAGGATCAATAGTGATTTATTTATTTATATTAAACAGTTTATAAATTTAATTATCTAAGAATATCACATTTAGAGACACACATTTACTAGTTATGTATCAAACTATATTAGTGGTTTCATACTATGTTGTACTCGCATCATGCTTGGGAGGCCATGACACTTTGGTCCCTATGAAGAATCATTAATTGCATATAATATCAAATTGGGTAAAGGATCATTGTTACATGATACTGATAGAGCAGTTCAGATGGTTTGGTGATTGAGATAATGTGAGAATCAAGGATGTATTGGAGTCCCTTCTTCCTTTTATATTCATTTTTTATATATGGGTTAATCTAGTGGGTGACCAGTGTGTGATAGTTTTTATGTATTTAATTTTAATGTAGTTATGTATTATCACGTGTTCTCTAATGTTTAAATCGTGGATGTTGATTGGTTAATTTTCATCTATTATTGTGCACTCCGATATGGGGCATAGTCTTCCAATGGTACAACCCTAGAACCTCATTGTTAATCGATATCCTCTAGTGTATTGGAATGTGTGCCTAAGTTACAGTGGTGACTCCTTGATTCAGGCACCAATCAGTGCATATGGACTAGGGGATGGATGTTACAAGGGATAAGATACTCAGTAATTATTCAATTACTCTTAGGGTTACACCTTCAAACATGTGGATAGGGTATACAAAAAATTGGATCTAGGTATGATTTAGTTGTAAGATCAAGGGTGATCCAAAAACAACCTAGTTTATGGTCTCATAACTTTATCCAAATGTGTATAACCTTTAAGGTCATATAGCCTAGAGTGTTGGGGTGTAATTTTTAAGGTCTTGTATCAAGGAACAAGGGGATAGATGGAAAACAAATAAATAGGGGGAAAATGAACTTAGCATGTTTTCATAGCCTATGGATTATTAGGAACACCTCAGGTATGAGTGAATAGATTTTAAGGTCATGGTTTTTGGACTAGCATAATTCTATAAAGAACGTGATCATGTACATAAGGATGGAAAATGATACAGTGGGAAATAACTACTTATGTGAATTTAGTATTCCCTTATCACCCATGAAATAACAGGTAAACCTCTTACACAAATATAGCTCATACTCGGGTGAAGGGGAATCGTCTGAGAATTAGGCTGGGTAGGGGATTGACTTGAGTGTGTCACAATCCCTAAGATCTACTATGGAATGAAAATTGTGTTGGTCCAGGACATGATTTCTAGACATCACTATGTATCATGTATAGTGGGAATCAATGCATACATTTTCCTAGAGGGCAGTGTGGTGGGAGTTCAATGTCTTGCAGGGATTATCCTCTCACGTGGGGCCTAAGGTATTACATATTTTTAGTAAATTCATTAGGGATAACACTATATAGTTTAACATATAATGGAAAAGAGGTCGAAAAAATATTTTAAAATACCCATAAAAACATCCTTATATGGAAATATCCAAGATGAGGATTATGATGTTTAGACTTTCAAGTGTTAGGCCCATTTTTATGGTTTGATGGTAGAAGATACAGATCTTGTAGGACACTAGTGTTACTACACCTGCAGGGTTTATACATTCTTCTAGATGGTGAGTTGGCCAAAAGTGAGGTAATTTGTATACTTGGAGGTTTTGAAAACTAACTCAATGATCATTTTAGATAGTTTCAGTCAAAATACACGACGCGTGTTAGTAGAAGGATACATTAGTAGTAAAGTTGGAGCCATGTAAAGTCAAATCAAGGATATTCTAATAGAACCAAAATATCATGAATGATAAAAAAACTAGTCACATGAAAAAAAACAGAATGTACCCTCCCATGTGGGGAAGGGAGCACACTCCTAATAGTGGAATGACATATGATGTGTGAAACTGGTATAATTATTTCTCAAGGACTAGAAATTGTGGGAAAAAAGATTTTTTACCTTCAACAAGTGGTCTTGATAGATCTTCTAATACTGATAAAACATGGTACCTGAGTTAGTGTGGTGGTGAGGACATATAAGAATAGGAAAACTGGGGTTCAAGAAAAGTTCGAAGAATATCATATAGTATTTGAGTTCATCATGAGGTAAATATTTTTATTTTGGTTATGAAATTGATTTGAGTCTCAGGGACTCTAATGGATTCCCTAGTGTAGGAGAGATGAGTACCAAGAGAACTAACATTTTTCACTTGGATGGTGAGACATTTTTGAGATGGGATATAGGTCCCGAGTGACTAGAACCTTGTACCTATCTGGTAAGCTATGATATGGACCAAATTTCTTTGTTGTTATTTCATACACATGATGGGTGAAAACTTCAAACAATTATAGTGATATATCTTAAGGAATGACAACACCTTGAGTGATAAGGTGTTGGAAGGACCCATACTTGAGTGGTAATGAAGTTATTATATTATAACATGATATCTAACCCTACTGTGATTGATAATGTAGTGGTTAATATAATGGCCTCACCTTGAGTGATAATGATCTAGTTGAAACCAACCATGATTTATAATAGAGCATTTGGAATGTGATATTAGACCTACCATGGTTAATATGGTATTATTTTAGAAAATGGATTTATATTGATCATAATGTATTAACATGGATTTTTTTTGAGTGAGAAGGTTGGTATGTGATATATAATAGTACGAGACACTACCTTTAGTAGTATGGTAGATGTTGGGAGTTGAGTGATGACCTATATTGAGTGGTAAGTATTATTCTAGATCTTGGATACATGACTCTATCCTATACATTCTGGTTGTGGTTAAGTAATCATTGATACTCCCTATTTAGAGAATTTGGGTATAGGATGGGTTTCATGTATCATAGTACAATGATGCAAGTTTTTTCTTCAGAAAAATGTATCTATAGTTTGGTATCATGGAAACCTATTTATCACATGATGAACTAATACACATGGAGTCTTGGTGTCCGGGTTGGAACATGACATCTAACACGATATGTGTGTTAAGGGTGTCCATGGGTCGTATTGGGTCGGATTGGGTTGGGTTAAACGGTTTTTTGGACCTGACCCGGTCAAAATAGGTCAGGTCGGGTTCGGTCGTGTCATATGTGGTTTTTGTTTTGGACCTGACCCGACCCAACCCGTCTCAAATCAGGTTGTGTCAATCAGGTCGATCGAGTTCTATAAAAAAAGGTCTCCACCTCATTATCCCAAGTGCCTCCTTCGTACGCAACCTCACGACTCATCCATCTCATCTTGACAGACATCAAGGATTTGACAGGGTGATCTCCTTAATCTTCGGTTGGGCATCGTGAACTTCTTAATCACGCGCTTGGCCAGTAGTGATCTACTAACATTTTCAGGCCACTACCCATGACATTTTCTTCTCAGGCTATTCATGATCTCCATCATCGGTGGAACGCTTGGTCAGTTTTAAGAGGGGAATCTGAGATCTTTCTCTCTCCTTATACTAAAAGGCATTGAAATTTAAATCACAAAATGAATGAAATCAATAAAATGATTTATCATGTACACAATATAGGTATAAATAATATAATTAGTGGAAAAAATTTCCAATAAAACACTAAGGATGAATCTTGAACATATACACATAATATGAGCGAAAAACACAGACAAATAGATATACAGGATGTAAAGTAGTCTTATTAATGAAATTCATACCTAATATATATTTTTCATGGGCACATAAATCACCAAAAGCCCCAAATTAAATTGGTCCAAACAAACCTCTATGCCAATCACCTCGAGGAAAAGAGAACACCCCACACTCTTCTCTTTGGATTTCTCAATATCAAACCTCCTTGCTTTCAAAGATCTGCAGTAATGGAAATACAAGGAATTAAAAGACAGTATTTCAAGAAATATATAGGTTGAATTGGAGGAAATGTATGTATAAGATTAAGGAAAGTACTATTGTTATTCTAGAATACCTAGAAAAACAAATAATAAGAGACGTAATATATGCTATAAGCGATGAACAATATCTATTTGAAGTGCTGGATTCAAAAGTGTAAGACTAGAAAATCATATTTAACAATTAAATGGATAAATTTACTTGAGGATATATTTTTTTGTTTATTTTAATTATGTTTTTAGAATCAATCAAAATCTCATTATGTAAATATCATCTTTCTCAATTAATTATTTTCAACAAATACAAAGTACTTGTAAATTGTGTTGAGAATGTCATATTTCTCAATTAACTAAACAACGGAATCAAGTGGGAGTGAATTGATGATGAAATAAAACTCAAATTTTAACTCAATAGATAAGAAAAGATTATTAGAGGACACAATTTCTAATCAAATATAATATATCATAGCATAAAAAAATTAAAAAAGGGATATGTACTATAAAAAATAAGACTATTAGAACAAAAAAAACTTAATAGTTAAATCTAATTCATATTTATATTACAACGCCTTATTTATTATCACCAATTTCATCTATCTCAGTATCAAAGATAAAATTATTACCTCTATCCTATAAAAATATGATCAAAACGGTAAATCATAAAGGGACAAGGAAGGTTCTATGACTATGATAGAGTGGTAAGTGTCATTATAGTTGAACTATACCATGATAATGTTATCATACCATATCTATCTAGAATATAACATACAATCCCTTATTTAGATCCTTTAAAACATAAATGTGTTAATTTTCATAGTCGTTAATCTAATGGAGTTGTTTTTTAATGATCCATTATTGGGTCATGAATTCCTCCTACAATCACATCCATAACTAAGATGTGAACCGAGTGTCTTGTTATGAAGTGACCATATATAGTACCTCATACAATTAGAAAATATAATTTATTTATAATCATCAAAATCCATCTGCTAAACTCTAACCATGAATAGGGACACAATATTATTACATGATTTAGTCTCAAAATAACCATACTCCTTACTATGATTGGTAACATGATCCAATAATAGATTCTCTAATATCATCCCAGTCAGTTACTCCATAAATTCTTTTCTAGAATAGAGAATATTATACTTTTTTATAGTCCAATATTAAATGAGTAGAATGTTCTCACCTATTGATGATTCTCGATAATAGATAATTTAATTATATCTTAGTATCTATAAAATATCACTTTATTAGATAAGTGGAAATTATAGAATCTTTCCTTAATCAGAAGAGTAAAATAAAGACATTGTGAATATCAAGGATTTTTGACTACATGTGATAACTAAAAGGTTTAAATATCTTTATAGTTTACTACAGGAGATTAACAAGATGCATAGAGAATAAAATAATAATATTAAGAGAGATTAATATTATTTGAGGTTGAGAAATATTCTTACATTTTGAAGTGCTTAGAGTTTGGACCAAAACTCGAAGAATCTAGAATCACCCCAAGATGAACCTCCCCAAATAACTGTGAAGAAATGTTTTACCACTCAAATCACATTGAATATTTTATACTAAAAATATATTCATACTAGTAAAAAATTAATCATTAGAACATTTTTAATTTTTAAGTCCTTTTTATTTTTAAGTGTTGTAAAAAGATCAATGTCTATAAAAAACCGAGTGATATAAATTATAAAAAACACACAAATACATTATGGGTGGATCTGAGAATATGTATAAAGAGTATTTTCCCAAACCAATCCAAAAATTATTGTGAGTTTATCTAAATAAATAAATGAAATAAATATAAAAAACCTCAAAGGAAAAAGAATCAATATTTTCTGTAAAATATTGGTATTGATAGAAGTTTGGGAACATGGAAATTGATTGTTGGTATAATATATATACTCATAAAAGTGGTATAAGAGAATAATAAAATGAGATAATAGTTAAAATTAAGAACAAAACTGTGGTGCAAAGTTAGTTTTCACATATTAAGAGAAATTTATCTCTTAGAACATATTTTAAAGCCTTGATAATTTTTGTGAATATTGAAATGTATATTGTCATTATTATGAGTAATTTTGGAATTTAGAAACTCAAAATGGGGCATATTTTAATGAAAAGAGTATTACATGATTCAATAAGTAGGGAAAATGTAAAAAAAGTCTACATTAGGTGTAAACTGAAGAAAAAGGTAGAAAAAGACACTCCCAAGTGGTCATTGAAAAGAGCTGATCATCATGGGGTTTTAGTATGGAGAATATGATTATATTACAATAGTAAAGGCTAAATAATAGACTATTTAAAAATTTGTGAGGGTGTGACTTGATGCTGAAGGATGTTTCTATTGGTTCCCACTTACCCTTAAAGTGAATTTTCAATAAAATAAAAAATAGATTGTGGATAGACTATTTAAAAATAGACAAAAAGATCTAAAAAATTTATTAAAGAAAATTTGAACTGAAGATGGAAACTATCCAATAAAGAGAAAGTATAATTGGATTAATAGTTGACATTTCTAAAGAAAATCCTAAGAGATTTCCTATGGAAAATCAAAATCAGTTGAAGAATTTTTTTTTGAAGGTGTAATTATGTTGTTCAGGAAGATATCATATGTATGACTTTGATTCCAAGTCAAAAGCATCTGATTAGTGGTAAGGGAAAAGATCCAATGTTATATGGTTCTAAATCAACTACTACAAATGGATCCACACCTATAAAGAAGGTTGAACATGATAAGAAAGAATGTTTCATCCTATAGTCTGATGAGTTAAAAAATGATAAACTAAAAAACGAAAAATATTGAGATTTATCTAACTATTCAAGAGAATATGAAATTTTCAAACAATAAAAAACATGTGAAAGAAGATAAAACCATGTTTCCTCAACAAAAACATGTTTAGAATTTGAGAAATAAGAAGGTGAAAAGAAAATCAAACACTTTTGAGCTATAAAAAAAGTGCTCTAGTGTTGAGAAAAAAATCCTTAGTCAGTGTTATAACTTAGAAGTTGATAAACCCACCTTATTACTATTGTTATAAATAAAATTCTAATAGAAATTTCATATAACAAGAACTTCATATATATTTTTTTTAAAGGTAAATAATTTTTCAAAATGAATCCTTCATATAGTGTTGTTATTCTACTATGTCACTCCCAATGCTTCCATGAATCTCGGCTGCACAAAGCCCCAATTAAAAATACCTATTCAATAACCAATAAAATTGATTTTGGGAAAAAACCCTTGGAAGAATATGAAACATTGAATTCCTCAATGGATTGATGTGCTAAAATAGGAAGGGATTAATAACCCTTCTTAATTATAGAAAAATTGATGAATAACCCTTCATAATACTAATTATAGAAAACGTTGAATATGAGACATTAAATAACCCTAAAACAGAATATAAAAAATTCATATTGGGTTACCATATTCCTAATTATAGAAACATATATATCATAAATGATTGATTTCACCATACTACAGTGAAATCGATGAATAACCCTGAAACAGACACTTCTGAAATCAGAAAATCTACCTTTGTGCATGTCTTACGGATGACACACGGAGCAAAGAGGTTGTGAGGGAGGGGAAATCGGCAGTTTTTAGGGATCAGGATGGGAGAAGGGGAGAGGCGAGCGATGATAAGCGGGAGTGGAAATTAGGGAGTGGTGAGTAGGGAGCGGTGAGTAGGGAGCGGTGAGTAGGGAGAGACGAGCGGTGAGTGACGAGTGGTGAGCAGCGAGCGGTGAGTGAGAGTTGTAATGGGAGTCGGGGGTGTGAGGGGGGTGAGAGAGGTGGCGGGGGGGTTAGGATGGGAGTGGTGGCGAGGGGGTTTCAGAAGGCGTGGTGCTGTAGGGATGGAGAAGTGGGGTATGAGGGGTAGTGCGGATGGGAGAAGGATCCCGATGGCCAGCGGTTTTAGGTGTGTCTATCCCAACGGTTTATATGAACTGTTGGTATTGAGGTGGTTTTTCCAACGGTTTACTAAAACCATTGGGAAAACCCAAAATATATCACTCTATGCCAATGGTTTCACAATACCATTGGTATACCATTGATATAGATTATTTATCCCAATGGTTCATTCAATCAGTTGGGAAAGAAGTGTTGGTATATATGGGATTTCCAATTGTGTGGGAATCATAAAGGAAGGAACATCATCAATCCTTTCACAAATTATTTCTCAACCATACCTTTTGGAGAAGAAAAGGGATTATCAAATAGATGATGTGAGAATTCAGAATAAAGTGGAATCTATAAGAAAAATAAAATCCTATGAGTTTAATGTTAATAAATAATGACTTGTGAGATTTGGGTCAAGACTATATGTACCATCAAATACTGAGTTAAACCAGTTGTTAGATATTGCACATAGATCAAAATTGTCCATACATCCACGAATCACAAATATGTATTGAGATATTTGAGATAAATATTGGTGGGACAATGTGAATAATGAGATCATAGAATATACATCAAGATGTCTTATATGTTAGTAAGTGAAGGTAGAAAGGAAAAAATACAAGGGGATGATGCAACCATTACCCATACCTACATGGAAATGGGAAAACATAACCATGGACTTTTTCACCAGTCTTATAAAGACATATAGTGTAAATAATACTATATTTGTTGTGGTGGATCGTCTTATGAAGACTACTCACTTAATTGTGATTCAAGAGGAATTATCACTTGATAAACTTGCAATGATATACATTAAAGAATTAGTGAGCCTACATGGAACACCACTATCGATTATAACTGATCGAGATCCAAGATTTAACTCCGTGTTCTGAAAGGTTCTTCAATATTCTCTGAATACTATGTTGAACTTCAGAACTACTTATCACCCTCAAACTGATGTCCAATCAGAGTGGACTATCCAGACAGTTGAGGAACTGTTGAGATCATACTCAATTGATTTCAAAAGAGGATGGGACCAACATCTTTTTTGGTTGAGTTTTCATACAATAACATTTTCCACTCAAGAATCCAAATTTTTTCCTATGAATCCCTTTTTGGGAACAATTGCATATTACCTTAATTTTGAGATAAAGTTGGGGAACACAAACTAATAGGTCCTAGAATGGTTGAGGAAATGGTGGAAAAGGTCAAGACCATTCAACACCACATCAAGGATGCTCAGAGTCAATAAAAGAGCTAGGCTGACAATCTTTAATGAGACATAGAGTTTGATGTTAGAGACATGGTATTCTTCCACATATCTCCATGGAATAAAGTGATGAGATTTGGGAATAATATAATGCTTATTCCAATATACATCAGACCCTTTGAGATCCTTGATTTCATCAGAGCGGTGTACTATCAACTAAAACTCCCACTGAATCTGTCTCATGTACATTATGTATTCTATGTATCCCTCTTGGGGAAGTACATGCCATAGCCTTCACATTTACTCAAAATAGATGTTATACTTTTAGATAATGATCTGTCATATGAGGAGAAATCAGTTATGATCTTATATTATAGAGACAAAGTTCTACAGAATAAGACAATGTACCTAGATAAAGTTTTGTGGAGAAACCAAAAGTTTGAATACATGATGTAGAAACTAGAGGTGTTGATGAAATAGAGTTTCCCTAATCTGTTTTAGTGTGTGAAATGGAAATTTTGAGGGTGAAATTTCTGAGGGTGGAATATTGTAATGACCTAAACTATTATAAATAAAACCCCCTTATGATTTAATTAAATGACCTAATATGTATTATGGTTATAGAAAACACATGCAATTATTTGGATTTATATCAGATTTAAAATACTGTTAAGAATAATTACCATTGATAATATAGACATTGAACTATAATCACATAATTCGTATAAATATAGGGTTTTAACAAATCCAATTGACATAGACAAAGGAAGTGATGACCTCAACAAGTAGGATCGTACCCTACAAAGCCCATTTATCAGAGATTTCAAGGGAGATAGAATCAATGGGCTTTACCCTTGTCCAAACCCAATCCAAGATCAAATAACTTAAGCATGAGTGAAACCATTTATGGTATAAAGTCAATCTCATTGAGATCATGGCTCAAACCATGTATACTGAACCACCCTATAAGAGTATCACCACCAACCACCTTACCCTTAGTGCGTTTGATGTTTTATTAAAGGGATATGAATCAAGACCTTAGTAATATGATTATGTACATTATTCCTTATAAAATAATTAATATATATTTATCCTATTATTTTTACTTTATAAATGATTTTTATTTTGATACAATAAAACACAAATTGTGTTTTTGGGTAATATTCAAATTTAATTAATGAATTTTTTTAAGGAATTAATGGATTTTTGTAACAAATATTATTTTAAGAAAATATTTTTATTAAATTAAATATAAATTATCATATAATTTTTATGAATTCAAATTTAATTTTTGTAAGGGTCAAAAAACTATTATTGTCAAAAAAACTCAACATTTCTTAATAAATGTCGATTCTTATTTTTATAAGTGAAAATACACATATTTAGAAAAATATTTTGATAAAATGAATATTATTTTTAGAATCAAAATGTAAAAAATTATTCAACGGTGAATTTTTCATAATTTTCTGAGACAGTCGGATTTTCAGGTAAAAATTAAATATCATATAAATATAAAGTGTGTATTATGACATCATAATGACCCAAAAGTGATGTAATAATTAATATAAATGGTATCCACGACCAAATATATGTTTTAACTATAAAATAATGTGATTTTATTTTTATTTTATTAATTTTATTAATTTTATAAAGCCTTTATGAATCCTCTAAAACCATTAATATATTTTATGGTTTTAAATTCATTTATTTAAGAGTACAACTCACTTTCACATAATCAAGGGTAATATTTAATTAATTTAGTCCCTTTTACTTATAAAATAATTAAAACCACTACCATTTGGTAGAAAACATGGGAAAAACAAAGGAAAGGTTTGTGGTTTTGGTTATTTTATTATATAGAGTCTAAAACCTAAGTTTGAGAAATAAAAAAATAAATCCCCACACTTTTCCAAAATAAACCCACCCAATATCCAATTTATCTTCAATAAAAATACTTAAATCACATCCATATTTTTTCCTTCACTCTATAGAGTCCTCTCTAGGCTCCCCCATTCTCTCAAGAAGCTCTTCCCAATCATTTGTAGTCACACACTCAAGTAAGATATCCTTTACTTCTCTTATTTATTCAAGTTTCTTCATTTTTGTATTCCTTCAATTTCCAATTCCTTATATTGGGATTTTTTTCCATATCCCTATTAATTTCCATTTTATTTCCAAATGATTATATTCCTCTTTTCTCTCATCAACCCATTTTATGAATCTTTTAGTGGTGCTGATATGCTGCTGAAATTTCACCGCGATTTTCCTTAACAAAACTATTGTGAAGTGAATACCATACCCATTTCCTATGAAGGGTGTTCACCTTTATACACATATAATTATTTGATTTAGGAAATAAATTTATTTATTCCAAACTCATTTATTGTGTAATAAAATATGATGATGAATGAATCCTTGTTGTATGATTTATGTGGCACTCTTAAGCGTGAGAATGAAATGAAAGTGACGGGTGTGCCCAAAATTATATAGTGTTCCAATGCATTGGGTAATGTTTAGTCTCATGATATTTCATGTTGGGATAGGAAGTAAACCTGGTTAATTTATTGTACTTTTTACATCATGATATCTTGGTAGTTATCCTTAGCTTATGTTTTTGATGTAGTGTTTTAAGTTGTTGTCACATTTACCATGTTGCCTTTATGATTATCATGTTATATCATGTCTCATTGTTCATGTTTGTGATTCCCACTCATTTAATGCTTCATTGATATTTCAATTATCTAAAATGTATTTATTCTTCATGTTATGACATTTTTATTCCCTTAATGGGATTTATAGCACACCCCTTTCTTATGTATGTCCCATGTTATCTCATGCAGTTTTAAGTGCGAGCATGTTAAGGAAGTTTATAATAAATATGATGTTTTCCTATTTTAATTTTTTATTTAATGTACATAATTTCCAAAGACACTATAATTATCGATCTTTTGGGTTGTATTAAGTGTAATCTTAAGAAATAAATCATGTATTAATGTGAAATAAAGAAAAGGGTTGTCAAAGTGACCTTGTAAGTTTAGTTCTGTAGTAGGTTTAGTGACTGTATGAGTAAAAGATCATGGTAGGTATAGTAACCTCATGACCAACTAGTCACAATTACATGACTAATTATATGAAAAAAAATCACAATCACTTAAATCATCATGTGAACTATAATTTATGGTTAATTTAATAACAAAAATAGAATTTAATAATTATAAAGAGAAATTAGAAAACATAAAATAAATAACTAAATTAAAAGATTTAGAAATAGTTTGTCATTCATAATTCATGTATAATATAACTCATTATCTCAATATTCAATGTCATTTTAAAAATATTAGTAATCTGATTTTCATTACCAATTAATTCAAAAGTAATATATCCCTTTATAAATTGATCTCTCAAAAAATGATGCCTCATATCAATATGTTTTTTACTTGAATGTGCAATAGGATTATTAAATATATTTATTGAACTTATATTATAATAATTTATAGGGACATGTTGAAATTGATATCCATTGTATAACAATGTGTGTTTCATCCATATAATTTTTGCACAACAACTATCTGTAACTATTTACTCAAATTCAGTAGTAGATAATGAAGGAGACCTCTTATTTTTACTACAACATGAAATGAGATAATTTCCCAAAAAGTGGCATGTTCCAGAGGTGATTTTACTATCTTGCTTACAACAACCAAAATCTTTATCTGAATAACTATCTAAATAAAATTTATATCCTCTAGAATAAAAAATTCTAAATTGCCTTAATTTTAAGGAATTTAAAAATTATTTTCACTACAATTAAATGTGATTATTTTGGATTTTCTTAATAATTTGAACACATATACACACAAAACATAATATCTAGTCAGCAATCAGTTTATTATTGTAAACATCTAATCATGCCTCTTTAGATGATTTGATCAACTAATTTACCTATTTAATCATGGTCCAACTTAGAGCTTGTACTCATGGGTGTATCTCTACCTTTTATTCTATCCATACCAAAACATTTTAAATGATCCTTAGTATACTTTATTTTATTTAAAATGAATCCTTCCTTATTTTAAAAAATCTAAAAACCATAGAGGAATTTCAACTCACCTATTAAAATCATTTCAAATTCATTTTGCATTAATTTTGAAATTTTAGTACATAAAGAGTTTTTAGATGATCCAAAAATAATATCATCAATATATATTTTAAGAACTAAAATATCATTAGATGTTATTTTAATAAATAAAGTATGATAAACTATACCTTTATTAAAAACCATTAGAAATTAAAAAAATGAGTACAACCTATCTTACCAATCTCTAAAATCTTGTTTCAATCCATACAAAGCCTTTCAATAATAAAAAAAATTATTTCCATGTCAGTTTTTTAACGTTCTAATATCGGTTTTTAACTAAAATTTATTCAGATGATGTTATAAATAATAGTGTTGATGTTGGTTTTATTAAAAACTACATCTAAGAATTAACAAAAAGTGAATTTAAGGGGAATTTCAATGTCATTTTTTTATAAACAGTTGTTGAAAATTTATTTCGACATCGGTTTTACTATAAAACCAACATGGAAAAGATTGTATGGAAATTTCAATGTCAGTTATTTGGTAAAAATAACATTGAAATTCATATTATTTTTAACATGGAAAAATTCACTTAATTATATCAATGTTAATTTTTTTTGTAAAAAACAATGTTGAAAGTCCACCTAGGAAAAATCACTTAAGACATTAAATGTCATTTTTACTATAAAACTAACGTTGAAAGTCTAATAATTTTGATTCAACATCGGTTTATATAAAAAAATGTGAAAAGTTTATTTAAAAAAATAAATTAAATTACTTACGCCAAAATTATCAGAAAACCTATAAAATGTAATAAAATATATAGAATAAAAATGACATATACAATAGAGAATACGCCTGTAAAAAAACATAATTAGTTAAGTTAAATGAAAAAAATATTTTCTAAATAATAATTTTTTAAACTATAATAAAAATAAACATACCTAATGATTTATAATTTAATCATTATTGGTTGTACTTGAAGTATTCCTTATAGATCATTAGGTTGATACAACTTTCCAATGAATAAGGTAGGGAGTCCTAAATCATCGAGTGAATTTCCAGAATACGTATGGGACATATCTACCGATTGTTTACCCAAATGAATGATAAATATAACACGTTACTTTTAGATTTATTAATGGATGGTTTTCAAATATATTTTTATATATCTAGTAAACTGATTTTTAGTCAATATGTACATATAATGTAAATATATATTGTTGGAATATTACAAAATAAACATGGGATTGAAGAAATAGATTAAAAATGTTAAAAAATGATTATTCCTCTTTAATTTCTTACGCTACTCAGAAAATATAATCAGGAAACATCCATCAACTTCAAATTTCAATGATGTAACTTCCTTCACATTCAAAAACTATTGATATAATGATTTAGAACAATTTCAACCAAAAAAACAAAATTATAAAACCACCACCATGGGATATTTAAATAGAATAATATATTATTTTTAAAAATATAGAATAATATCAATGTTTAAAGGAATAAATTAGTAATTAAATTTTGATTAATATGTATCAAACAAATTTAAAAAGTTATTTTGATTAAAAATTTAAGTGCACACTCAATGATATATAAACCATGAAAACATTTAAAAGTGATTTGAGTTTTTCTAATTTGAAAAATAACTTTTCAATCATGTGGGATATCTAAGGAAATCTTAGAATTTTTTTATAAACTCGTATAAATTTCTTAAAATGTAAAAAATTTATATTTTTCAACCCTATTTTGTGTAACATCCCGGTTCTGGAAGCCACCCAGAGGTGCCCGCACCTGGTTGGTCACATGGCCTTAAGTGAATTTCCTCAAACTCTAGAGGCTGCCGACTAGTAGCGAGGGCCTTGGGTGTGATAGTGGGGAAACTATGCCCTCATTAGTAGAGTAGCACAGTAGAAGTAAAACAGATAGCAATAGCAGAAGCTGTAAAACATGAAATAATAAACAGAAGAAGTAATAAACAACTGGAACACACATATATAAATGATGCATAATGCATATCTCTAGGAAATCATCCAAATAAATCACAATGTTGGAATATAGTACTAAACCAAAGTACAAAAGGAAAGAAATTAAACAGCTACACAACATCGCAAGCCTCAACTTGGTCCCATGCTCCCTAGCTTCACAACAATCAAGTACCTGAAGTATAAGGGTGCTTTCCCTTATCTATACCTACAAAACTAAAATCTTATTGGGCCCAAAAGCATGACCCAAATAGGGTTTGAGACTAATCCCAGTAGGAAACCACCTAAAGACATGTTCCTAACAGTTAGTTAATATATATGGAAGGCAATAAACAAGAAGAAACAGTAAACAAGGAAGTACTCAGCAGCAAACAATCTTACAGTTTCAATTGCATTCAATTTCAAATATCAAGTAAAAAGAAAATCACAAATAGGCAACCCTCTTATAATTACTCACAACTTAACCCCTTTGGTTCAACCAAGACAAACACAAGCAACCCTTTGGGAATTACTCACAGTCCAACCCATTTGGTTCAACTTTAGCAAAGACACTCTGAGGAAGCACTAACCGTCAATTCCCTCTGTGGTCTTATATCGTTAACTAATAGGAACTCTGAGTAAGTACTCAATATCCAATTCCTCATGTGGCCAGTATCAAGGAAACTACATACACTCTAAGGGAGAACTTACATCCATCCCCCCTATGGTCTCGCAATGTAAAAGTAAACATACACTCTAGAGAAGCCCTCAACATACATTCTCCCTATGGTCTACTACACCAGGTTCCCACATCCCTGTGTAAGTCAATTGTGCACAAACGATACATGGAAGCCAAATTAAACCTCAAGAACTTCATGGATAAAAAATTTAAATCATATCATATCTTGTTAGATAATAATCACTCCATCCTAACAATACAAGGCATGGAAATCAAGAAGCCTAACCGGAAATCTAGACCAAATAGTGAAAACAGGAAATCATGGGGAAAATGTCCATACCATGGAAAAGTTAACCCTATTCACAAAAAAAATAACCTCTATCCAAACAAACAAGGCATAGCAGGCAATAACTGGGCTAAAAACCCTAAACACATAATACCCCGAATGAGGGTATTTGGAACTTTTGCACATAAAAATCAAAGACTATCTACGGGAAGTCACAAGACACCTACCTCATCATCGTGAGACTGATTTACATGAAACTTAGGCCTTGAATCTCCCTAGAACACCGTATATCAACAAAAACGTCGAAAAATTTCAACCAAGGATAACTCGTGAAAGAGAAGAAATCAAGAGATGAGGATCTAGAATATGGAAGAGATTACCATGAATATTTAAATTCAATCAACGACAATTGAATCAGAGAAGAGATGGT
The DNA here is from genome assembly GCA_963277665.1 of Viscum album. Classification (NCBI taxonomy): domain Eukaryota; kingdom Viridiplantae; phylum Streptophyta; class Magnoliopsida; order Santalales; family Viscaceae; genus Viscum; species Viscum album. Next base: position 490,089,149 of record OY728140.1, on the reverse strand, counting down.
GATTCACGGGCTTGGAAAAGATCTATGTTTTACGGTCGTTCCTAGATGAGACGGACGAAGAAGAAGAGAGTTTTGTTGATTAGACGGGACCCCAGTCCATTTAATGAAAAAAATAAAGTACAGGACATGTTCTTTAAAATTAATCGGAATGTACTTGCATTTCTCAACCTCCGCTTTAGGTGGTCTCTAGGTCACCACACACAGCAATGTACTCGGCTGTTACACGACCAGTAAAAGGTCACCCACGACAACTGGGTACACGACGTGTACTTAAAGTACACGACATGTACTCCTAAAATTTCCAGAAACTCCTTTTTGTCAAAAACAGCTAGAAAACCAAACATACCCGAAAAGAAAATCTGGGTTCTTAAAAACTTCCCACCTTAAAGAAATTTTTCCCTGAATTTTCCTAGCAAGGTGGGGTAGGAGAAGAATCCTTGAACAACTCCGGCCACTGTGATCGTACATCGGCCTCCCTCTCCCATGTCTCGTCCTGTACTCACCCGTGCTGCCATAACACTCATACTAGAGGAACAGACCGACCACAGAGAACCTTTCGCACTTCGATCAACAATCCAGATATGATGCTCCTCAAAAGATGTGTCCACCTCTAACTCAATTTGCTCAGGTTGAAAAACATGAGATGGGTCTGAGAAGTAACATCGGAGCTGAGAAACGGGGAAGACATATGCATATCCTGGTACCTTTGAGGTAACCAAAGCCAATAGGCAATCAGTCTGACTCCCTCCAAAACCTCAAAAGGCCCAATGTACCTCGGTGAAAGATTACCCTATCTCCTAATCCTCCTGTGTCCCAAACTCGGTGTGACATGTAGGAAAAACTGATCTCCAACCTTGAACTTCATAGGTCATCTCTGTCGATCAGCATACGACTTATGTCGTGACATTACAGTAGCCATCCTCTTTCAAATCAACTCTATCTGCTATGTGGTCTCCTAGACAAGACAAGGTCCCTGCATACCTACCTCTCCTACCTCCATCAAGCATATGGGTGATCGGCATGGCCTACTGTACAAATCCTCATAAGTTGCCATCTAAATAGTTTCTTTAAAACTATTATTGTAGGAAAACTCCACAAGAGGTATGTGTTTCTCCCAAGAACCTCTAAAATCCAGGATGCATGCTCAAAGCATGTCCTTAAGCACCTGAATCATATACTCAAACTGTCCATCTATCTGGGGATGACATGTTGTACTCAGAAGTACCTGTGTACCCAAATCCCTCTAAATTCCCTACCAAACCCAAGAAGTAAAATGTCCATCCCTGTATGAAACAATGGAGTGTGGAATCCCATGTAAATGTAAAATATCTTGGATGTAAAACATTCCAAGCTCATAAACATTGAAGTTCTCCTTGATCAGCAAGGAGTGAGAAACCTTCGTGAGTCGATCAATGACAACCCAAACTTCATCATTCCCTCGAGGAGACCTTGGATAACCTGTCACAAAGTCCATCACAACATAGTTACACTTCCACTTGGGAATGGGTAAATGTTGTAACAGACCTGCTAGTCGTTGATGCTCCGCCTTCACCTACTGACAGGTGGAACACCTCATCACAAAACCAGTAACATATCCCTTCATACCTGTTCACTAATACTGACGGTGCAGATCTCGATACATCTTGGTGGCACTAGGATGAACTGTCCAAAATGAGGAATGAAATTCCCACATCATCTCCTCACATATGTTTGCTGACACCCATACATGCCCAAGAAAATGCAAGATTCCATCCTCTCCTATGGTCTATCCAGGAATAGGGTCCTCTCCTGACACACTCTCCCATAGGACTAGGCCTTCAGAATCTGATAGCTTCCACATTTGAACTTGACCAAGAAGAGTAGACATAATAGCTGTAGAAGATATAAACATCTTCTCATGTCTGTCATGCACCTCTAAATGCATATCAAAGAATAGATCCATAAGGTGACACTCACTATTGGCCTCCTGAACTGCCTTTATTTGAGTCCTCCTGCTCAACACATCATCCACTACGTTGCCTTTCCTAGGTGTGTAGGAAAGTTCAAAATCAAAATACTGAAGTTACTCAACCAACCTTTACACTCTCAAATTCAGGTCATGATGAGTGAAGATATACTTGATACTTTTGTGGTCGGTGAAAACCAAAAAGTTCTCTCCCAGAATATAATGTCTCTAACAGCATAAAGCATGAACAACTACAGCCAACTCGAGATCAAGTGTTCGGTAGTTCCTCTCATGTGGCCTCAACTGCTGAGAACCGTACACAACAACTCCTTCTCCCGAAATAAGCATAGCTCCTAGCCTGATACCTGGTGCATCACAATACACAGTATAGCTCTTTCCTGGCTCTGAAAATTCTAGTATCAGTACTGAAGTCAACCTTCTTTTCAACTCATCAAATTCTGGTTCATAAGAATCTAGCCACAAGTACTCCACACCCTTTTTAGTCAGGCTCTTCAGTGGCGCTGCTAAGTGTGAAAAGTCCTGTTTAAAACGTCTGTAGAATCTATCTAGCCATAGAAAACTCTACACCTCAAAGATTTTCTTTGGATACTCCCAGGAAACTACTACACTTACTTTCTCTGGGTCTACTGATACTCCTATCTCTAAGATAACATGACCTTAGAATTGAATTTGATCCATCCAAAAGTGGCATTTTTAAGAGCTTACCATATAACTGATGCTCTCTTAGTGTACTCAAAATGATCTCAAGATGGGTAGCATGGTTGTGTCGAGTGTGAGAGTACACCAAGATATCATCCATGAAGACTACCATAGAAGAATCCATGTATGGATGGAACACTCATTTCATTAGTTCCATGAAGACTACAAGCACATTCATGAGACCAAACAGAGTAACCACATACTCGTATAGACCATACCAGCTCTGGAAGGCTGTACGAGGTATATCAGATGGTCTAACATGCAACTGATGATAATCGGATCTCATGTCAATCTTATAGAACAACTGGTATCATCAAAACTAATCAAATAGATCACCAATACATGGAAAGGGATATCGGTTCTTGACCGTGAACTGGTTCAGCATCTGATAATCCACGCAAAGTCTTAGGGTACCATCTGCCTTCTTCGAACATAGGACAAACAAACACCAAGGAGAAGTAATGGGTCAGATAAATTCCATAGCCTAAAACTCCTCCAAATGCTTCTTGAGCACCTGCAACACCGGTGTAGCCATCCTATAAAGAGGAATGGACACTAGTGCTGCCCTTGGGACAAGTTCAATATAAAAGTACACCTCTCGCTCCAGAGGAAAACCTGAAAATTCTTCTAGAAAGACATCCCTGAAACGATCCACCATTGAAGGAAATTCCATATGTGAATTCTCCTTGTCATCCAGATATAGACTAGCTATTTGGGTAGTAACTCCTCCCAACCCAAGATGCTTGAGTCTCGTTCAGCTCTCTTGAACATCCCATTTTCCTTTTTGAAGAAACGATCCACCCTTCGGTGATGTCAAACTCACCCTAAGATGATAGAAGTCGACAACAGCCTAGAAAGAAACTAATCAGTCCATTCTGAGAATGACATCATAGCTCGTCATATCCAAGACATAGAGGTCCCAAAAGAAGTGACACCCACCAACCTCTATAGGTCACTCCTTGCGCTGATGTACACTAGCCATTATAGTCCCCAAAGGAGGGTCTAACATCAAGATATCAATAGAGGAAAAGATACAGAGCCCAAGGATCTACATGAAAAAAACATATATAAAGATATGGGAAGCCCCTGTATCAAAAAGAGAAGAAGATAAAACGGAGGCAACTAGGATTGTACCTCGAACTATAGAGGGTCTGGGATCCTTCTCCTGATGGGTCTACTCCACTGAAAAATTCTGACCTCTACTACGGCCTTGTGACCCTACCTAACCACCCGGTTTTTTCTGAAAGCCTGGCGACTGGCAACCATGGCCACGACCTCCACCTCGGCCTGAATGGCTAGAAGAAATTCAGTTCCCTGATTGATGAGAAATTGGTGATGCTGCTCCTGAATACGGAGTCATAGAAGAACCCCCATCACCAACTACTGGTGAGAAAAATGGACAGAAACACTAAAGGTGACCCATCTTGATGCAAGATCAGCACTCCACTGGGTCTCTTGGGAAATTTGGCCTCGTATGCCTGCTCTTCCCGCACTGTTAGCACACCACCTGGGTACCAGAAGATGTCTCTTGTCTCCTCGGATCTCCGTGCATAGACTCCATATGGCACTTCCTGCTGTCATTAGGAGGGATACGATCTCCAGATGTTGGACCGCCCTAGCCCAGAACTCCATAATCCCTTAGGTTACACTCTATGATCAGCTTCTGGTTAACTATAGAAGTGATGGAGGTCAACCTGAAGATGTTCACCTGAAATTGGATGTCATTCCTGAGACCATCCTCAAAATTCCTTACCAGTAATAACTCATCACCTCTTGGGATGGGTGTGATGTGTTGCAGCTCTGTGAAGAGGGAAGAATACTCTATAATAGAAAGATTACCTTGATCCAGACTCATGAACTCTCGGGCTCGATCGGTCCTCAAGGTCTTCGGGGTGAAGTAATCATAGAAGGCACACTAAAACTCATCTCTGGCCATAACATGATGGTGTCCCACCTATGAGATCACATCCGACCATCTCTTGGAGATATACTGAATCATATATATAGGTAGATTCACCCTCCTCTATAGAGGTGTCTACGGATTCTCGAATATAGATAGAATGGCTTCTAACTGTGACTCCACACCCTGAGTTCATCCTTCCCCTATGAAGGTGGGAGGATGCTGCTGCTGGAAAACCCACGTCAATTCTTTAATTGATAGGGCAGGGTGCAGTACTCCTTGGAAGGTCTTCATGATACTCATAAAGCCCTCTCAGAACTTTATGTCAACACATGTGTTAAGAATGATGGTCGGTGCCAAGACTGGGACTACAGAAGGATCTGCTGGTAGTCCCTGATCAGCCATGTCTGGTGTCTGATCACTACCCTGTAACTGGCAGACAACCGGAGGATGTCTCGGTGGAATGACTCTTCAAGTTCAAGCGCACACCATAGATCAAGATTAAAAAGGGCTGAAACTTAGAATTCTAAGAAGGTAACAAGAGGAAGAAAGCATTCAAGATTTTTTTTCAAAACATGGATACACAATGTGTATAATTCCTACATGGCGTAATCCCTTAAGCCTTCACATGGGAATGTACTTGCCAACCCAGGTCATGTAACACCCCATACACACGGCATGTTTTCCTAACACAAGATGTATAATTGAATAATATTCCCCTGCCTGAGTTCTGTTACATGGCTAAGCCAGATGGTTTCACTAGGATAAGACTACATCACATATTAGTGCTAGACATGGAGTGTACTAGACGAACTTCACCGACCCGTGTTGTTAGTCCCACAGACGGTTAAACGGCTCACTCTACATGGAATGTTCCAGATATACATGGCTTGTACTTGTATGATTTCACCGACCCATGATTATTGTAACACGTCTGGATTCAATGGTTACAATATACGGCATGTTCAATCTTGACACGATGTGTATAACCTAAGTTTTATCCATCTATGTCATTAGTCACACGGGTGGACACATGGTCTACACAACACAGCATGTACATACATTACACGGCATGTCCCACCAAAGATGTATCAACCCATGTCTCTAGCCACATAGCCAGTGAAATAGTTAGATACTACATGGCGTGTACAGATAGTACATGACATACACTTAAGAAAAACAGTTCCTTCCTGACCAGAAGGACACATGGCGTGTATTCATCATTACACATTGTTTATTCTAGATTTTTCCAAACAGTAAGCCTCAGAAAATACTCTGGAACCCATAAAATACTGAACAAACATTAAAGTGAAAAATTAGGATTCGTGAGGGCCCATACTCCCCGTGAATCAAATCTTGGAATCTTATACATGTTATATATAAACATAACAAATCAATAATCCACTAAATCTCAATCCATGAGGGCCCATAACACCTCAATAACCAATTTTTTGAGTTCATTCAAACAAAACCTTACACAATTCAATACCCTATCAAAGGAAGGTATTCTATCAAGGAATCTATCACAACAAAATTCATATCTAGCACAACATCTATCACAACAACATGAAATCACTAATTCACCCTAAATGGTATGGCAAGAATGCATGAAATGTGATCTCTACCAAGTGAATATATGATGCATGAGATGGCATACCCTCATCTCATCGTGTTTCAACAGAAATAGAACCTCGATATTATCAATCATAACAGCTAAAAACATGTGAATCCCCTAATGGTGAAATCAAATCAACTGTAAAATTGGAAAACCATAACAATTTCAATAATGAGGTAAATTTTATTTTACCTGTACATGGGTTAGCTAATTCTGGGCACAAATTATTACCAATTAGCTATTTTATTCCTATCCCTGGATATAGGATCCAAATAGTATGTCAAGAAGAAAAGAATTCCTCTGAAACCACTTTGTAACATCGTGGTTCTGGAAGCCTCCCAGAGGTTCCCCGCACTCGGTTGGTCACATGACCTAAAGCGCATTTCCCCAAATGCCAGAGGCTGGAAACTAGCAGTGAGGGACTTGGGTGTGATAGTGGGGAAACAATTCCCTCATTGTCATAGTAACACAGTGGAAGTAAAATAGATAATAATAGAAGAAGCAGTAAAACATGCAATAATAAACAGCAGAAGTAATAAAAAACTATAGCACGCATATATAAATGATGCATGATACATATTTCTAGGAAAGAATCAAAAAAAATAATGATGTTGGAATACCATACTAAACCAATGTACAAAAGCAAAGAAAGTAAACAACTCCACAGCATCGCAGGCCCCAGCTTGGTCCCATGCTCCCCATCTCCACAGAAATCATGTAGTTGAAGTAGAAGGGAACTTTCCCTTTTCTAGACCTGTAATAATATAACTAGTTTGGGCCCAAAATCATGACCCAAATAGGTTGTGAGATGAATCCATGTAGACAACCACCCTAAGATATGTGCCTAACATTCAGTGAAAATATATGGAAGGAAATAAACAAGAAGAAGCATTAAACAAGGAAGTACTAAGCAGCAAACAATCCAACAGATTCAATTGCATTCAATTTCATATATCAAGTAAGCAGACAATAACAAATAGGCAACCCTATTTGAAGTACTCACAGCCTAACCCCTATGGTTCAACCAAAATTAACACAATAAACCCTATAAGAAGTACTCATAGTCTAACCCCTCTCATTCATCTTTAGTAAATACACTATGAAGAATCACTCACAGTAAATTCCCCATGTGGTCTCATATCGGTAACTAATAGAAACTATGAGGAAGCACTCAACGTACAATTCCCCATGTGGCCTGTATCTAGTAAACTATAGACACTCTAAGGGGGCACTTACATCCACCCCCCTATGGTCTTACAATGTAAAAGTAAACAGACACTCTAGAGAAGCCCTCAATGTCCATTCTCCCTATGGTCTACTACACTAGGATTCCACAACCTTGTGTAAGTAAATTGTGCACAAACGATACATGGTAGGTAAAGTAAACCTCAAGAACTACTTGGATAAACAATCTACAGCATATCATAGGATGTCAGAAAATAATCACTCCATCCTAACAATACTAGGCAGGGAAAGCAAGCACCCTTACAAACAAGCTAGAACAAACGGTCAAAACTAGAAATCAAGGGAAAAACATCCATAGCATGGAAAAGTTAACCATATTCACAAAAAATTAACCTCTATCCAAACAAACAAGGAATAGAAGGTAATAACCGAGCTAAAAACCAAAAACACACAATACCCTAAACGAGGGTATTGGGAACTTTTGCACATAAAATTCAAAGAATATATACGGAAAGGCACAAACCACTTACTTCGGCATCATGAGATTGATATACGTGAACCTCGGGACTTGAATCGCCCTATAATGTTGTAGATCTACAATAAATATAAAAATTATTAACCGAGGATAACTCATGAAAGAGGAGAAATCAAGAGATGAGGCTCTAGAAGAAATAAGAGCTTACCATGGTGATTCCAACGCAATCAATAGTAGTCGAATCGGAGAACAGATGGTGAGTCGGGGTCTTGGTGAAGATAAGCATTGTACGGTCACTGCTGGACAAGATAGACGATGAAGAATAGGGTTCTGTCAATTAGACGCGACCCCAATCCATTTAATTAAAAAAATAAAGTACACGACATGTTATTTAAAAGTACACAACATGTACTTGCCTTTTCCAGACTCCACTTTTGGCGGTCTCCGTGTCACCACACACGGCCATGTACAAGGCCATTACACAGCCATTACATGGTCACCCGCTGCAATTGGGTACATGGTGTGTACTCCTGAAATTTCCAGAAACTCCTCTTTTTTTCAAAAACAACCAGAAAAGAGAAATGTACATAAAAAAAGATATGGGTTCTTACATTTTGTTTTGAAAAAAACATTGTTATCATATTTTTTTCATTTCAAAGAATGATTAAAATAAATCTGGTCTTAGAATATAGATAACATGTTTGTGATGAAGTGGTGTATTATTATTATTTCAAATTTCATATATTCTGATTTGAAACTAATATATTCAATTAATATAAAATTTAATTAAGTAAATATTATTTAATAATAACAACATTTTATAATCATATGAGCATCCATGAACCCTTTCACAACTAAAAAATAGAGAATAGTACATAGGCTCACAAAATGTGAACTCAATCCACTAAGAATAACTATTCGGAACACATGAAAGGAAAATTAATCAAAGAGGTAGAATTTTAATTACATGTAAAATTAATAAATCTAAAACATGGAAAATAAAAATTTATATATTACAGACAACACATACCCATAGAAAAATTTATTCCAATTCAGTTGATCATTATACTAAGAGTATAACTCCACCACAATTTCTTTTAATCCCTGAACTTAATTTAGGTTTATTCTAATAAATCGATTTATAGTTGAATTTTATGAATAAAATATTAATATAATTAAATGATTATAAATTAAATGGTATATCCATGTGAAGGAATATACTATTACCATTCAGCCATGTCCCAATTTGAGAAAGATTTCCCAAATAGTGAATGACTAAGAAACATAAATGAGAAGAATGTAACCTAACATTTGTATTCAATTTATAATGAGGAAAATATGAAGATGATGAGGTGATATGTCTAGAAAAAATTTTATTAGTTATTTAGAGTCAATGTATGATGGTCCATGGATGTGATCGATTAAAACTATGGAAATAGTGGAATGAGCCACAATCAAGTCAGATCTAATTTAGAAAATAATTCATCATTTATACCTAATGGAAAAATAATTAAACACCTCAAATATTGTCTAATGAAATAACATATTGTCATATCAACACTAAATTAGAGAACATGACACTTGATTTTATATAGCTCAAGGTTTAATGACCCGCCATATGTAAAAAATACTTAATTGGATCAAGTATCTGAACTTTCAAAGAACTGAGAAGCTATCCATAAACAATATTAATAGAAATAGTACAAAAATATAATTACATAAAACTTCACGATGAGGCTCTGATATGAATTGTGCCACTACATTCAACTTACCATATGCCATTGGGACCTTAAGATGAGAAATAAAATGAATGGTAAACAAATGAATCCAAAATACAGATGAATAAATAAAAGAAAAAAGAAAAAACTAAATCCAAACTAAAGATGGAATGTTTGGTTTTGATATTGATGTCTCCTATCGAAATATATCAAGACATGCCCTGATTGATATTAAATTAACAAATTTTTATGACCTTATATGTGTAAAATTACTATTTCCACATCATTGGTCCCTTCATTTATGTAATCCAAATGAAATATCTAGAAACTGAAACTCATAGTTTTTGTATCACAACACTCAATAGACCCTAAAATCACAACATGAAAATCAATAAAAAGCCATAAAAAATAGAATTTATAAATATAAAATGATTAAAACTATACTAAAAAATATAACAATCATATACTAAGAGATATAAATGATTTTATAACATAATTTTTTTAAAATAAAGTATCCTTCTATCATTTAAATAGAAGAAACTGTGAAAAAATAAAGTGTCAAAAATGATATTGTCCATAACGTTTTTATCAAATTAGTCAAATATATTAACACTAATGTAATGTGAAATGTTATTTCTTAAAGGGAAATAAAAATTGAAAAAGTGTAGATCAAAAAATAATATAGGAAATTTGAAACTATAGAAAGAAATAAAAGGGACTATAAAGGATCTAATCTGAATTTAATGTTAAATGGGATGAGTGATACCATTTAATACCCAAACAATCATCTATATATGGGTAGAATATTCTGGATTATTATATCTCTATAGATCAAAGGAAAAAGGAAATAAAATTGAGGATTAAAACAAAAAAAATGAAGATGCGAGGAAAATAGATAAAATTAATACTACATCACCTTAGGATAATGCATAACTTGAAAATAGACTTTTTTACATTGTAAATAAAAGGAAATAAAGTCAAAATAACATTATCAAGAAAAATAGTAGAATAATAGCTAAATTTTGATATGAGGAGAAGGTACTATGTGAGAAGAAGTCATGTAAAGATTAAGTAGAAAATAAAATTTAAACACTGAGATGATGCATTTGTATATCTGAACTGAAAACTTACAGGATAAAGTAATAATAAAAACCTAAAATACACTAATCATTAAAAAGACACCAATTAATGACAATATTTAAATTTTACAGTATACATTTACAGTTTACGGTGGTGGTTCTGGTTATAAAAGATAATATCACAAATATGGGTAAGTTCTTCATTTATATATGACTCGAACTCATTTAAAATCTATATTAATAATGCATGTTATAAGATTAAAAATTATAATATTTTTATATAAAACCTAAAATAATTAATATAAATAACCATATGAGAATTCATTCCTTATCCCAGTTGTGATTGTCTCAAACATGAATCGTTAAAAAAAATAACTGCATTCCACCCTTCCTTTTTAACAATGAAATGACGGTTATGAAACATTAAATTGAAAATAAAAACCAACACACACACACACACATATATATATAAATATATATAATAAAATTTTAATAATATCTAATATAATATATATTTACGAATAATTTCACATAGTTGATTTAAATTAGATTTTGTATCGACAATTGATCATTGACAAACCTTTTCCATCACCTATATTTTCATATATCAATTATCAAAACACGTATAAACAATAATAATTAATAATAAGGAACTTATAAAAAAGAATAAAACATATTTTTTGAACAATTTCTAAAATATTTACACATTACACCTTATACGCTAACTTAAAGCAAAAACCCCCTTTAAAATCAAACACAATATACCAACTAAATGTAGAAAAAAAATTATAAATAATCATTTTTTAACTTTAATTAAAAATTAAATACCTGAAACATCAAAAACCTATAAAAACAAATAAAATATAAAAACTTAAAGAAAAAATAATTGTATAAACACTCATTTTTAAAACTTAATTTAAAATATGCACACCTTATAATTTAATAATTAAAAAAAATTAAAATAGTTTATAAACAAGAAACCTGTAAAATAAAATGGAATATAAAAACTTTAAGAAAAAAATGGTTGTATAATTACTAATTTTAAGACTTTAATTAAAAGAGACATACTATATAATTTAAATCGCAATAATACTTAATAAATTTTTTCCAAAGAAACTACGAAGATTGGTAAGTTCATCATTTGTATATGACTCAAAATTATTGAAAATATACAATAAAAATGAATTTTATAAGATTAAAAAATATAATATTATGATATAAAACATAAAATAATTAATATAACTAACCTTATCAAATTTATTCATTAAATTGGTTGTCATTATCTCATACATGAATCTTAAAACATAATAACCACATTCTGCCCTTCCTTTTGATGATGACATTATGGTTATAAAAAATTAACTTGAAAATAAAAACCAACATATATATATATATATAATATTATCTAATATTAAATGTATTTATCATTACTTCCATGTATTGGATTGTATTTTGCCACATTATTGACAAGTGATCTTTGCTAAATTTTCTATGACCCATGTTTTCATATATATCAACTAAGAAAACATGTATAAATAATAAGAATTAAAAATAAATAACTTATAAAAAATAATAAAACTTACTTTTCTAACAAGTTGCTAAATTTATACAAAAACTACCTAATAAAGATAAAAACCAATATAATGTTCTTTTTTTATGAAGAATACTCCTAACATCCAATGAACTCTACAATATAAAAAGTTCACAATTAATGAAATTATAATGAATATTAGTTCATAATTAACTTATTGTTATTACCCATTAAGGAATGGATAAAAACCAACAAACAATCTCAATTTTTTATATTATATCTCTCTCACACACAAAAACACACACACACACACACACACATATATATATATATAACTCCAGCAGAAGTATTCACATATTTCACAATCGTTGAAATGTATTCTAGATCAATAAGACCATAAAAACGAGTGGTCTCATTTTGAATAATAATAATGTTTATATACCTAATTAAATAAGTGATATAGTAAATCACTTTAAATCATATTTTTTTAAGAATGAAAAAATGAAACATAAATTTACTTACATGGAAAAAAACTACAACATAGACATGCCGAGCTCATCAAAAATAACTTGATCCTTGATATCTTTTTTGAATATTTATAATGTATAGTATCTTACACATATATCATAAATCATACAAAACTTGTAAATACTATCCAAGTAAGAAGAACCTAGAAACCATCTTTTTTTCCCATCATAAATCTCAGAAGTATCTGAAGTTATTGGTCCCTAAACCTTTTGTTTATTTTTTACTAATTCTTTTGATTTTAGATAATCCTATATAAATTAAATATCATAATACATTATAAGTAATTTTCAATCAGAGGTGGGATTGAGAAATGGATGGAGGGGGTAGTTACTAGACCGGGTTCACGAGCAGCGTATTAAAGTGGGAAAGGGAGCGGCGGGCAGTGGTACATGATTAGTAAAGGGACATGCGGGGCAGTATGGGGTGAATGGGAGGCTGGGAAATTTTTTAAATTGAAAAAATTTCATTAAAAAATTAAAAAAAAATAAAAACAATGTACCAATGCTTTTTCGAAATGTCGGTAAATGAATTAGGTGTTGTTAAATTATCAATGTTTGGAAACATCACCAAAGGTCACAGATTTAGCGACATTTCATTACCAGCATTTCATAAAAACATTATTAAATGATGTGTCAATAAATAAAAATTCTTATAAATGTCACTAATTTAGATACGCTTAAAAATTTCACCAATTGGAAAATTTTATAAACATCGGTAATTTAGTGACATTTATAAACATTGCTAAATTAGTGACACTTCATTTAGTTATGTTTTTACGAAACATTAGTAAATAAATTAGTAATGTTTTAAAATGTATCTTATGAAAAAAAAAACTTCGCTAAATGAGGTTTTTTGTAGTGCCACATTCTAATAATCAAAGAAATATGACATAACATATATCCATGAGGCATAAATAGACGAATAAATCAGTTTTCAAGAATCAACACCCATATCAAGATCAATTGGGAAAATAAGTATATCAAATATCTATGCATTATATGTATCCACAAAGAACCAATGATCAATCCAAAACATGAGGGAATACAAAAAAACCCTACAAAGTACACTAGCTAGCATAAGTGACTCCTAATATAAAAGAACCTTACTCTATTATAAAGGCTACCCACTAGCAACCATGTAATCATGAGAATCTTCCCTAGTGATACCTTACTCCACTAGGGATCAAATATCCTTAGCTTTTCCTTGTATCCCAAGGTCTCACAAAGTGTTATTTCATCATTACATTCAAGAAATAAAACCTCATTTCGTAAAAATTTTCCAAGGAAAATCTATTTCATTTTTATGTCCATTTTTTCATAAAATGTTTTCTAAAGAAATTCCAAATAGAATCCATGCTTTAAAAACCATTTATATTTCAAAAAAACCATTGAGGTATTTTAACAAAACACATCATGTGCATCAAAATGGTTTTCCAAAAATACCATTTTCAAAAATCATTTCCATATCCATAAAGATTAAAGTCACCTATAATGTATTTTAGATCATCATTTTCATAAATTATTACCAAATAGAATCATAATAACACAAGAATTCCACAGGAATATACCATAGTATAAAGACACACACATCAAGAATAGAGGAAACCTTTATGACTTCTAGTCTCGTGATGGGGAAACATATATTTAGCCCTTGTAAGCCTAGATCTCTAACTAAAAATCCCATTAAGAATGGAATCACCCAAATTTATTGCTGGAAGTAAGTATGAACACTCAAAAACACTTCCCAGAACATGCTAGATCTAATATCTGAGACAAAGGGGGGAAAATTGTTTAAAAGAATAAAAATGAGTAAAATGGTGCATTAAATCCCTTCATTATGGTTTCATGCAACTTGAGTAACCAAACCCAAAAGATCATGAGATAAACAAGAATTTGAAAAACCTAAAACACCCATCACAACACCATGGTACTACCCATCACCATATAGTATCCTCACCCAGGAAGCTGACAATGAGGTCTATCTGTGCCCTAGCCTTGTAACCTTGGTCGTTTTGGCCTGGTAATGACTACCACCATGCCGATGGTGAGGATTTGTGGTCATGAAATATAGGGTGGCCAATAACTATCCACACTCATTACCACACCCTACACTAGGTGTGGTAGTTTAGGTTGTTTCACACAATAATCTCAAAGTTGCACCATGACATCAAACACGGTCATAGTGCTTTCAATTTTTCACTTAAATGGTTTAAAACCACTATTAATCTACCAATAACCTAAAAATATTCTAAAAATGAAAAGACAAAGATGAAAGAGGATCTTTACCTAATTCAACATATTGGGGTATGATGTCATGGAACAAAGGTTACATATGTATTCTTTCCCAACCTCAACACACTACTCATGGGAATCCTTTATTAGTGTATTAACTAACAACAAGATAATACCCAATATTCAAGACAAAATGGTTGTGTTTTGGTCACACTTTCATGGATTCTACCAAAAAACCCATTAGGAACAATAATAACCTCATCAAATAGATCAATAATACACCACTACCCATAGGGTGGTTCAATACACCACAATCTGAAGTGAAATGTCCTGACTATTCAAATGACCTTACTCTATCAACTCCAAACCGCAAAATAACACATGATTGAGTATCCAAAATCCATCACCTCCTGAGAAAACCTCCTTCTACACTACATAGCAGGATTTATTGTGTAATGGGTACACCAAAAAATCTACTAGACATTCCACACTAAGGATCATGCTCTATCAGGGAGGTATCCCCTAAAGATTTCATTTATATTATTAAATACAGACACTAAATAAAGACCACCTTCCACTAATAAAAGTGTTTTACATACTCTCTATATTCAAGAAAACCCTTCACGTCTACCACCTTAGAATGACTGGTCACACAAAACCACTAAATCAAAATCACCACTATGGGACTCTCTAAAATAATAAATAAGTATGGGGCCACCACCAATAATCTAAGGTGAGAATGTCTCTCTATTTCAATGAAAAAATCACTACTCCAAACTAGATCCTCACACGCCAAATCAATCAGTCATATGTAGAATCCTTTTTCTAGAAGTTTCAAACACCATTCCATTAATACACCACTAAGAAATTATAAACTATCATGGCCTTAACATTATAAATACCAATTCAACCCCATGAATCCATATCATATACTATAAGAGTTTTCTACATAGCTAGAACTCTCATGGAAATATAAGGAAAAATTCCTTGAATACCCAATAGACTCTTCTATGAACTACTTCCTATAAGGGTTCAATCCACAGGCCTTTAAATTCCATAGGGTTCTCATAATTCCCCTAAAAACCCAAACACTATCTCTAAATTGTAATTTTATTCACACATCAGTCTCTCATTAATGGTAAACCATATTAACCCCTTAAAAAGTATTCATTCACTCCTCAATATTCACAAGAAGTGAATCTCTCATCCATGAACATAGTTCACAAAGAAATCTATAACAACCAACGGGTAATCGAATTCATCTTCAAGAGGGTGGATCTACTCTCCACACCCATAAAGATATAATTATTACCAAAAATTTCAATAACACTTCTCATCAAGGAATTTTCAGGCCTTTATGATCTTATCATGTTCTTAATTTAAAACACTATTAAACTATGAATTGATAACCTAATATCCGAAAATTATGGCCTCACTTTAATGTAAGGTGTGATTGAAATATGGTCACCTTCAGTGGAAACTATCTAGATAACAAGGGACTAGCTAAGGGTTCCACCAGAATATATTACTCTTAAACATCTGTTGTAGAAAGAACAACCCATGCCTATTTCATCTAGTATAAGGGTCATTGAAATAAAGATATTAATCATACAATGAATTATAACTATTTATTCTTGACCATAGACAATAATCATCCATGAATTCCCATAACTCTGATTATCATCACTATGAACCTGATAGGAACTAACCAAAGGTGGTGGTTATGGGAGTGGATCGATGCATATTCTATCTTTGATTTCTCTCACACCACTGGATCTTCCATGAGATAACTTCTCAGTGGGAAACTAGGCCTATAATAGAGATTTATTTGATTGTAGCACTCTCTCCCATGTATAGGATAATCTATGACATCACTGGGGATGCCTTCAGCTGAAATGATAACCATATCCCACATCCTAGATTCATATTTTTGAATAATCCTCAATTTTCTAATGCTTGTCTAGGGGACTCTAGTATAGGTGGTGTTTCGTGAAAGAACAACCAAAACTTAATAACCCCACCTTTTGAGTCTCCACCGGAACCATAGTGTTCAATAAATTCCACTAAAAAACCTATTTAGGGAACATCTCATGAGGTTTTAGCCCTCAACATATACTTGAATATTATCACACTACCTTATAGAGGGTTTAACATCATTAGATAAAACTCCATCTCAAATAATGGTTCAGTTTAACTATGGATAAAAAATATCATCATGAGTTAAAGGAAACATCATCCATTAATGGATCCTCATTCCATATAGGAATCTCATTACAATAATTATAAGGACCCGGCCTTATTACATACATAATCTTGAATATTTTCAAGAAAAAACATCATTTTACATTTAGGGTCTTTTCAAGTTTAGAGATTTAGAGATTTGGTACAAAACATTCATAACATTTCACATTGTTACATAGTGGATACCATAAAAACAGTTTCCATTTTTTCTCAAAATATAAAACATTAAAACTTTAAAAAGACTCCTTGAAAATTCTCCAACATTTAACATGTCTTCCATACTGGTATTACACATCCATTAACCTATGAAAAATCATTTAAAAACTTAGGATGAGCACAAAATCTCAGTAAGGTATGAAAAAGAAGGAAAAATCACATTAGTCCATGAATATTCATAACGTATGAAAACATTTTCAAAAGACATTCTTTTCACCCATAAATACTTTCCTCATGTAACTTGAGATTTACACAAGATCCACAAAAAAATGAGAACATAAATATAATCATAGAGGTATCATGGGGCATTACTTACATAATCTTGTAACCATCTTGGCTACCTTAAAATTTGTAACCCTCACGGCTACCTTACTTTGTGTAACCATCACAGTTACACGTGGAGTAACCATACGGCCGACCTCCAACATACTCATACCCAATGAATTGGAGGGAAATATAGGTCTCACCCTTTATCATAAACAATTCCCAAGAACCAAAACATAATCATACAATATGAATAATTCCATAAAAAACATTGCTTTGGAATTTCGTAAAACCGAATTTAAAAAGAGGATTTTAAAGAAAATCCCCTTATAAATATCATACAATTGAAGAGAGACTTAATAGAGTGGATGGAGTATGTATATATACTGTAAATAAACATAATAAAACATATTATAAACAGAACCCATAACACAAACAATTTAAATAGCACATAAAAAATGAAGTAGAAGGTTAACCCAAAGAATGGAAATCGGGTTAAGAATTCCCTTACCTTAGGCTTGTCTTACTTAAAACTTGTTTAAAAATCCTGTATAATGGTTAAAAGAGAGTTATTAGTATTTTAAAGAAACATTTTCATGTTTATATCATATTATATGGTCATTTCATAACTTCATTTCACCCCTTAATGGTTAGTATTTTGTTCCTTGCATTATTTTGGGTGAGTTCTTTTATGATTTTCACGATCGGTTCATGAAGAATCGTTCTTGTTTATTGGAAGTGAAACTCCAGAATTGGAATGTAGTAGTATTTAAATATTTTCAGTACCATAATTTATACCATTTATCACTTTGATTCTTTATATGATAATGACTTATAAGTTAAAACATTATTGATGTTTGTTTAGATCATTTTAGGGGTTTTTTGATAATAAAAACCTCATTTAGTCTTATAAATTAGAACCATGAGTAAAAACAAATTATAGAACCATATATGAGTCATAAAACATATATTATAACCTGGTTAAACCATATCAATGGTTTCATGACCAGACTTGAAAGAATTAAGGGAAATTGAAAATACATCATCCACGATGTCGGTAATTCAACACAAATGGACAATGTCTTTTATTCATTAAATAAGTGGAAGAGGAGAAGAATACTGATAATAAATTTTCAATAAACATGAGAAGATAATTAATATACATGATTCTGGAGATTTCATGCCTCTTGGATTAGAGGGAGTGAGGAAAGAAGAAAAATGAATCATGAAATAAAAGAAAATCTTGATAAATTTCTCATGAAGATTCGGCAGCCTAACAACGTCTCTTAAAATTTCATAAAGACAAGATTTATGAGAGGAATGGAATATATCATCATTAATAAAAAATATGGATAGTAAGGGGGGATATTAAATGAAATATCCCAACACAAGACAAAGGGAATGGAAGAGAATAACATAAAGTGAAAGAAAAGAAAGAAAATAAAAGAGGATGTTTACCTCTTGATCTCTTCTCCTTGAGATCCTCCTTAAGGGCTTTGATTTTGGTCTTTTGGTGAGACCAGTATCTCTAGGACGTGGGGAAAAATATTGGGGAGGGAATTTGGCAGAAATTAGACAACGCTCAAGGCTTGAGAGGTGTGGGAGGAAGAGGGGAGTGAGGGTGGTATTTATAGTGGAGGAGGGGAGTTATTTTAGATTATTTTAATCATTATTATAATATATTTATCAAGACTGAGAATAATCTCAAATAAAGTGCCCATAAATAGTGATAATAGCATGTGAGTTCTAACCAGGTGGCCTTGCATCACTTATGATGTCATAAATAGTGCATTTTTACTGATAAATTGATTATACTGTATTTTATCGTATTTCACTATTCACTGAAAATTCAAGAGTTTTAGAAAAATACCAAAAATTTACCCCAACCATTTTTCGACGTGTAGAATTCAAAAATGAACTCCATTTTTTGAAATTAATTTTCTAAATATTATTAATTTAATTTTTAAATAAGGTCACAGTTAATTCGAAAAATAACAATATTGAAGTGCAATTAGTTTTATGTGACATTGGAAAATTAATTAAGATCCCATTATCCTATTGCCTTGGGAAAATAAAATAATATTATTATTTACTATTCATTAGGGTCATATTACTATTCATATTACTATTCATAAGGGTATGTTACTATTCACCAAAAATCAAGTTTGTTCTATCAGACTCCAAATAACATACTGAACACAATTGTAGATGACAGTTTCTTGAAATTCAGAATATATAATTAGAAAAGTTATGTTTTAAAGGATAATTAAAAATATGTATTTAAAACAAAGTTCCATGCATTTCAATTTATCTTTAGAAAAACATGGGGTGTTACATTATCCCCACCTTCTTAAAATTGCGTCCTTGCAATTTTATTTACTTATTAAACTACTAAGGGTATTTTTCCCTCATAGAATTTTCATACTCCCATGTTGCTTCTTCAACCATGTGGATTCTCCATAAAACCTTTACATGGTGGATTACCTTGTTCTGCAATACTTGTTCCCTTTGATCAAGAATCTGAACTGGTTTCTCTTCATATGAAATGTTCTCTTACAGCTGAACTGCTTCTGGGTTCAAGACATGTGATGAATCTGGCACATACTTTCTCAACATCGAAACATGAAAAACATTGTGTACCTAAAAAAAGCTCGGAGGAAAATATATATAGTATGCAACTATTCCAACTTTCTCCAAGATTTCAAAAGGAATGGTGAACCATGGACTTAGCTTTCCTTTTTTACCGAAACGCATCACACTTTTCCAAGGAGAAACTTTAAGGAAAACATGGTCACCAACCTCGAAAGAGAAGTCTTTCCTTCTGTTATCTGCATAACTATTCGGCCTACTCTAATCTGTCCTCAGGTGTTACTGGATCATCCTCACTTTCTCACCTATTTCATTAAATAATTCTGGCCCCATCAACTTTCTTCTGTCAACATCATCCCAAAACTCTAGAGTCCGACACCGCTTCCCATACAAGTCCTCAAAAGGTGTCATCTGAATACTGGAATGAAAACTATTATTATAAGAAAAATCAACTAATGAAAGATGTTGATCCCAAATTCCCTGATAGTCCATTTAACATGCTCTAAGAATATCCTCCAAAGTCTGAATTGTTCGTTCTGATTGCCCATCTGATTGGGGATGAAAAGATGTACTGAAATTTAACTCTGTTCCCATCGAATTATGAAGTCCCTTCAAAAAGTTATAAGTGAACCTAGGATATCGGTCAGACACAATGGAATGAGGAACTCAATGTAACCTGACAATCTCATTGAGGAATAATCGAGAAATCTGATCCAAAGTCATTATATCTCGAATAGAACGAAAATGTGCAGACTTTGTTAGCAGATCATCAATAACCCAAATTGCATTGTTACCTCGAGAAGTCTTTGGTAGTCCCACCACAAAGTCCATGGATATATGCTCCCATTTCCACTCTCGCACTGGAAAAGGCTGAAGCAACCCCTTAGGTAACTACCACTCTGCTTTAATCTGCTGACATGTCAAACATTTCACTGTAAAATTAGCAATATCTCTCTTCATCCCATTCTACCAATAATACTCCTGAAGGTATTTGTACATCTTAGTACTTCCAGGATGAACAGAAAATGGATAACTATGAGCTTCACACAACAATTCTTTCTTCAACTGGGAATCACAAGGCACACACAACCTTTTTCCAAATCTTAAAACACAATCTTTATCAAGATTAAATTCTGGAAACTTACCCATTTTAACCAATTCTACCTTTTTCTGTAGCTCACGGTATTCCCTCTGCACCTTCATAATTCTGTCTGACAATGAAGACTACACTGAAACATGAAACAAAACAGATATATTCCCTACACCAAAAACTTCTAAGCCAAAATTCATCAAATCATTAATCAAGGGATCATGTTCCAAACATAGCATGGTTAATGATGCATGATGTTTCCGACTTAAGGCATTCGCTACTTTGTTTACTTTTCCAAGATGGTAATTGATCGTGCAGTCATAATCCTTTATCAGTTCTAGCCATCTTCTCTACCTCATGTTTAATTATTTTTGAGTTAATATATACTTAATACATTTATGGTCAGTATATATTTGGCATTTGGTTCCATATAGATTATGCCTCTATATTTTCAAAGCATAAACTGCAGCTTCCAATTCAAAATTATGTGTGGGATAATTTAGCTCATAATGTTTAAGTTGTCTCGAAGCATAGGCAATTACCTAATCATTCTGCATCAAAACACAACCAAGTCCCTTCAAAGAAGCATCACTGTAAATTAAAAACTCACCATTTTGGGAAGGTAAGGCCCAAACTGGATCATTCACCAATCTCTTCTTCAGTTCCTGAAAACAAACATCACATTCTTCTGTCCAAACAAATTTAACCCCTTTTTGTGTTAACTTAGTTATTAGGATAGATAACCGTGAAAAGTTCATAACAAACCATCAGTAATAACTTGCTAATCCCAGAAAACTACGTATCTCTTTAACATTTTTCGGCCTTGGCCATTCATCAACTACTTTTGTTTTGGAAGGATCAACTGTTATTCCATCCTTAATTACAATGTGCCCCAGAAAAGAAATCCGTTGCAACCAAAAATCACACTTTATGAATTTTCCATATAGTTTATTTTCTTTTAAAGTTTTTAAAACAAGCCTTAGATGTTTTTCATGCTCTTCTTTATTTTTAGAAATAAACCGGAATTTCATCAATAAATACAACCAAAAACTTATCCAAGAACTCATGAAATATTCTCTTCATAAGATTCATGAATACAGCAGGTGTATTAGTTAACCCAAACGGTATAACAAAAAATTTATAATGCCCATATCTAGTATGAAAGGTTGTTTTTGGGATGTCATCCTCCTTCACCATCAGCTGATGGTATCCGGATCTCAAGTCAATCTTGGAAAAGTACTGAGCTCCCTGGAGCTGATCAAACAAGTCATCAATATGAGGCAAAGGATACTTGTTTTTAACAGTGATATTATTCAATGCTCTATAATCAATGTAAAGTCTCATGGAACCGTCTTTATTTTTAACAAACAAAACAGGGGCTCCCCTGGTAAAGTGTTGGGATGAATGAAGCCTTTGACAAGCAAATCCTGCAACTGATTTTTCAATTCAAGAAGTTCTATTGGATCCATACGATATGAGGGTTTTGAAATTGTCTTAGCATCAGGAACTAAGTCAATTGTGAATACGACTTCTTGATCAGGTATGAAACTGGGTAACTCCTCAGGAAAATCATCAAGGTATTCATTTACCACTAGCACATCATTAATTTGAATAGTTCCCTTATTTTCAACAATATGAGCAAGATAACTTTCATTTCCATCTTTCAATAATTTCTCAGCTTCCTAATATGTTATCAATTGTGTGGGTTAATTCTTGTATACAAACTGAAACTATTTCTGAAAAACAACTTCTTTAGCTCAACAGTCAATCTTAGCATGCTAATTAGAAAGCTAGTCCATCCCCAGAATAACATCAAACTCGACTAAGGGAAAAACAACAAGGTTTTTAGGTAATGTCTTTACAGAGACCACAATAGAAATATTTTTGTAATTCCTATTTTCTATAACATTTCCCCCTGGTGTTTTATCAACAAGTTCAGGCCTCATTTGTTGAGGTGATACTTCCAATTTACCAGAAAATTTCTCAGAGATGAAAAAATGTATAGACCCTATATCAAACAAAACATTAGAAAAATATGAGTGAACAAAAAAAGTACCTGATACGACTTCATTGGATGGCCCGACGTCTGCTGATGTAGTCGCAAAGGATCTCACTACACCTTTCTACTTGTAGTCTGGCTTCATTGCATCATTCAGATCTCCCTTTGGGAAGACATTTGCATAGTGACCCATCTCACCACATTTAAAACACCTTACAGTTTGCTTATCAGGATTTGTCTTTGGATCATTTTCATTGAAATCTCGGGCCATATGTCCAAACTTACCACATTTAAAACACTTCCCAGTTTTGCTAAGATATTCCCCAGGGTGCTTCTTGCCACACTTTTCACAAACCGAAAATTGTATTTTCTTACCATAAGATTTCTTTGGTTGAGTCTTGCCCATTGCTTTCCAACTAGACCTCTTCTTATCTTTGTTTCCAAAATGCACATGATCATATCTCTACCCTCTCAGCACATCAGACAAGTTTCTCATAACTTTTGAATTCACGGGAGGCCAACGCCCTTCGATACCTTGGCTTCAATCCTGAGTAAAATCGGTTGATTTTTCTATTGAGATCCAGAATAAGATTTGGAGCATACCTCGCCAGTCGGGTGAAGTTTGCTTCATACGCAGCCACTGAATCTTCCTCCTTCTATTTCAATTCAAGGAATTGCGTCTCCATTCTAAGTCTCACCACCTTAGGAAAATATTTTCCTAGAAAAAGGCTTTTAAATTCATCCCACTCTAAGGCATCAAAATCCTCTCTACCCCTGATATACCTTACCATTGACCACCACTGATCAGCTACCCCTTCAAAATGATAAATGGCAAGACTTACCTTTTGATTTTCTAAACATCCCATAACATAAAATATCTTTTCAAGGGATTTGATCCATCCTTCAGCTGCCACTGGGTCAGAAGATCCATTGAATGCAGGAGGATGTTGCCTCATAAAATGTTCCACCACTATCATGTTCTGTTGTGGTACCTCTATTGGTTCTCTTACATGGATTCCACCACCATTTATTTCCTTCATTAACTGAGCCATTACTATCACAAACTTCTTGGTTCCAATCCCTACCATTCCGGGCTGTAGATCAGGAAGGATGTCATTCTGTCGGTGCCTCTCCTCTTCAGAATCCATGTTCCTTCTGCGGAAAACCATTCTGAACAAACATTTCTTTGATGAAGCAACATGGTAATCTTTAAATGCTATAACAAATTAATCATAGAGTGAAAATCATTTATGGTATTCTATTAACATCACCCTAACCCCTAAAGTTATTTAAACCATCCTCTAATACAAACTATAAGGACCCAGCCTTATTACATACATAATCTTGAATTTTGTCAATAAAATACATCATTTTACATTGAGGATCTTTTCAAGTTTAGAGATTTAGATAATTGGTACAAAACATTCATAACATTTCACATTGTTACATAGTGGATACCATAAAAATAGTTTCCATTTTTCTCAAAATAAAAAACATTAAAACTTAAAACAAGACTCCTTGACAATTCTCCAACATTTAACATGTCTTCCTTCCTTGTATTAAACATCCATAAACCTGTGAAAAATCATCTAAAAACTTGGGATGTGCACAAAATCTCAGTAAGGTATAAAAAAGATGGAAAATTCACATTAGTCCATGAATACTCATAACGTATGAAAACATTTTCAAAAGACATGCTTTTCTCCCATAAAAACTTACTTTGTGTAACTTGATATTTACAAAAGATACACAGAAACATGAGAACATAAATATAATCATAGAGGTATCTTGGGGCATTACTTACATAATCTTCTAACCATCTTGGCTACCTTAAAATTTGTAACCCTCACAGCTACCTTACTTTGTGTAACCATCGCAGTTACACTTGGAGTAACCATACAGACGACCTCCAACTTACTTATACCCAATGAATTGGAGGGAAATATAGTTCCCACCCTTTATCATAAACAATTCCCAGGAACCAAAACATAATCATACAACATTAATAATTCCATAAAAACATTGCTTTGGAATTTTGTAAAATCGAATTTAAAAAGAAGATTTTAAAGAAAATCCCCTTATAAATATCATACAATTGAAGAGAGACTTAATAGAGTGGATGGAGTATGTATATATATTGTAAATAAACATAATAAAACATAATATAAACAGAACCCATCACACAAAAAATTTAAATAGCACATAAAAAATGAAGTAGAAGGTTAACCCAAAGAATGAAAATCGGGTTAAGAATTCCCTTACCTTAGGCTTTTCTTACTTCAAACTTGTTTAAAACTCCTGTATAATGGTTAAAAGAGTGTTATTGGTATTTTACAGAAACATTTTTATGTTTATATCATCTTATATGGTCATTTCATAACCTCATTTCACCCCTTAATTGTTAGTATTTTGTTCCTTGCATTATTTTGGGTGAGTTCTTTTATGGTTTTCACGATCGGTTCATGATGAATCGTTCTTGTTGATTGGAATTGAAACTTCAGAATTTTAATGGATTAGTATTTAAATATTTCCAGTAACATAATTTATACCATTTATCACTTTGATGCTTTATATGATAATGACTTATATGTTAAAACATTAATGATGTTTGTTTAGATCATTTTAGTGGTTTTTTGATAATAACAACCTCATTTAGTCTTATAAATTAGAACCATGAGTACAAAAGAATTATAGAACCATATATGAGTAATAAAACATATATTATAACCTGGTTCAACCATATAATTGGTTTCATGACCAGACTTGAAAGAATTAATGGAAATTGAAAATACATCATCCACGATGTCGGTAATTCGACACAAAAGGACAATGTTTTTTATTCTTTAAATAGGTGGAAGATGAGAAGAATACTAATGAGGAATTTTCAATAAACATTATAAGATAATGAATATACATGATTCTGAAGATTTCATGCCTCTTGTATTAGAGGGAGCGAGGAAATAAGAAAAAGGAATCATGAAATAAAAGAAAATCTTGAGAAATTTCTCACGAAAATTTGGCAGCCTAACGGCGTCTCTTAAAATTTCATAAAAAGAAGATTGATGAGAGGAATGGAATATATAATAATTCATAAAAAAAATAAGTATAGTGAGGGGGAATATTTAATTAAGTAACCCAAAACAATACAAAGGGAATGGAAGAGAATGATATAAAATGAAAGAAAGAAAGAAAATAAAAGAGGATGTTTTCCTCTTGATCTCTTCTCCTTTAGATCCTCCTTAAGGGCTTTGATTTTGGTATTTTGGTGAGACCAGAAGCTCTAGGATGTGGGTAAGAAGATTGGGGAAGGAATTTGGCAGAAATTAGACAATGCTCAAGGCTTGAGAGGTATGGAAGGAAGAGGGGAGTGAGGGTGGTATTTATAGTGGAGGAGGGGAGGTATTTTAGATTATTTTAATCATTATTATAATATTTTTATCAAGACTAAGAATAATCTCAAATAAAGTGGCCCTAAATAGTTATAATAGCATTTGAGTTCGAACCAAGTGTCCTTGCATCACTTATGATGTCATAAATAGTGCATTTTTATTAATAAATTGATTATACGGTATTTTATCGTATTTCACTATTCATCGAAAATTCAAGAGTTTCAGAAAAATACCAAAACTTTACCCCAACCATTTTTCTACATGTAGAATTCAAAAATGAACACCATTTTTCAAAATTAATTTTCTAAATATTATTAATTTAATTTTTAAATAAGGTCACAGTTAATTCGAAAAATAACAATATTGAAGTGCAATTAGTTTTATGTGACATTGGAAAATTAATTAAGATCCCATTATCCTATTGTCTTGGGAAAAAATAATATAATTACTTACTATTCATTAGGGTCATATTACTATTCATATTACTATTCATAAGGGTATGTTTCTATTCACCAAAAATCATGTTTGTTCTATCAGACTCCAAATAACATACTGAACACAATTGTTGATGACAGTTTCTTGAAATTCAGAATATAGAAGTAGAAAATTTATGTTTTAAAGGATAATTAAAAATATCTATTTAAAATAAAGTTCCATGAAGTTCAATTTATCTTTAGAAAAACTTGGGGTGTTGCAATAATTGACATTTAGTCAATAAAGATACGATCCGGATGGAAATGTGAGTCTCAGAATCCATGTAAACCTCTATCACCAAAGGATTAGGATCTCCTTTCAAAAACTATGAGGTCTCCATAATAACATACACAATACACTAGGTCGATAGGTAGTACCATATAAACCAACAAGAAGTACCATCTACTCTACAGGATTTATTCAAAGTGAAAAGGAGATAGAAAGTACCTCAAACCATTGGGAAAAAATATCTATTAACAGAGCCTTGAAAAACTACACCCCATTGTTCAAAAACTAGTGGTGGGAAACCCTACTATAAACATGGCCTTTTCATAACCCTATTTTAGGGCACGAGATGGATATTATTGGATAGCACCCTCCATTTGATAGGATGAACTTGTTGGGTTGGTGTAGCCTGATCCGGATCAGATGATGTTGGGTTGAATGATTGTGGCCCATACTGTGCACCAAGATATAACTGAGATGATCGGCTAACACCAATAGGGATCTATAGCAGTGAAGACTTTGGTACGATTACTATTGTAGCTCAGACATTGGAGATAGTAGTATTATAGCTCCATGGACTTCCAGCTGTCAGCCACTACATAAGTTGTACTTGGGTGGATATGACACTTTAGCAATGTGAAATTCTAGTCGTTGTTCATTGTATCGATGCATACATACAATGCGGTTGGTGGAAAAACACTTTATCTTCTTTATTATCCCATTTTAGGATAGGGTTTTAGTGTGAGAAAAAATGAGATACTCCCTATAATTGTGACCCCATATTTCATAGTTATATTTTTGTCTCTCCGTGGATGTAGGGATCATTTACTGAAACACGTAAATATTTGTGTCCATGTTCTTATTCTTATTTTGTTTTTGAATTTTCTTCATCCACAAACTTGTTCTGTCATTGTGACTCCCGAAATTTCTATAACATAACCCACAAGGAATCGAGTGTATCTAGATGAGCTAACATAAGAAAGACATGAAAAATCTCAATTGTCTATTATATGATGTATGTTCTGACTTTATTAACACTCACAATGATTTTTCAGAGAACTGGGTTGATAAATAGGTTATTAGAGTCATGTGGAAAGGATAAATTTGTCCCCACACCTATATCGGTCTGTCTGGTCTAATAACCAAACTCAGAATCGCCTTAACATAGTTTCCCTAACGTTTCAAAACTATTCCTCACATGACCGCTAACTCTAAAATTTGTACCTAGGAGAAACCTACATTGATACCACTCAAACACAACCCAACACATTGGGGCCCCACCCGATCTGGTAGTAAGGTGAGATTTTAACCCCAATCCTACCACAAATAGGCTAGGGGTTAATGACTAGAACCAAGTAGAAAAATCACACTATATGGGAAGATTTATCCTATATCAACCTGTAATTGACAGATAAGTCCATTGCATGATATCAACCAATAACACTAATATAATATATATGAACAATTAAACTTTATATAACATAGGAAAAAGGTAAAAAAAAATGTAAGTAAAACACCATGTTATAAGATACCAAAAAGCATACATCTAAAAATCCTATAAATATGACTGATATAGGAGACTGTTAATCTCCTCGTCATTATATGTAATATTAGAAAAATATTTGGTCATAATGATCACTTCGACCTTCAAGGAAGACTATGATAGATCATGCATCACTAGGCATCACCAGAAGTCAATTCTAAATAAGACATACTAGCTCCACATCTACCAGGTCCATCTTAGAACCTGTATGATATCTTCATAGATACAACACATGTGGGCACAATACCCATACAGGGGTGAGTATAAACACACTCAGTAGGATTCCCTGAAACCACAAAGAAAATAATAATAGAAAATCATCATCTCAAAACTCATGGTATGAGTGAGTAACTGAGAGAAATACAAGAAAGGATAACCTAGATATACTTTACAACTAGAATTCTCAAGGATATTGAGATGTTCCAATCACTTCAGCACCAACCCACGAAGGTCTAAATCTCATGAGAAACTAGGGATACCCAAAGTACCAAATATTCCACAAAACCTAAAGTTAATTGAAAAAAAATGTCAAATATTGAAGGAAACCAAGGGGTTCTTAAGGAGTCAGAAGACCGAAATAAGTTTGTACTAATAAAGTTTTCCAACAACCAAACCACAATCAAATCCTATGAATGGGGGTGGGGGATTCTCATCATTGAAGCATGCTCATCAGCCAAAGGAACTATGTACCCTTATTCCATAAATATTATACCACCAATCAGGTACCCAACTCCTCAATATCATATGGGGAGCCTACACCTTGGTATCCCAATAGTTAGAAAGGTATCCCAAGCTCGGGTGTCCACACAATTATCAGGGGGCCCAAACCCTAGTATCTAAATAGTTCCCATGGACGTTTTTGACCCCGTCAAAACTACCCCAGTATCCACATAGTTTCAAGGAGGTTTTAACAACCCCATCCAAACCACCCTGATATCCACACTGTTCCATGGAGGGTGTTATTAAGATAGAATCTCCAAGGAAACTCACACATTTATGAGAAAACCTGAAAGTCCCATCATCTGTATAAGGTCCATTTTCCAAGGTGAGTAGTCAACCCTGAGAATACTATGATTATTATGTATGAACTCATTCACTAGCCCTATGGAGATAATAGATAGTTCTACATATATCACCTCATAAACGACATCAGATAGCTTAACTAACCATATAATTTTGTTCTACATAGAAAAATTCTCAAGACAAGTTATTCATTTATTGAAAATGTGCATCATGTGAAAAATATTCATTACATTGAAACTTTAATGAGAGAGTTTGCGTAATAGGATGTGGGGATCATGCCACAAGTTAGAATTATGTATCACATATTTTTCTTGAATCTTTTGTCTCAATATCATGATAGTGATGGCGTAAATTGATTATTAATCAGACATCATAATAATATGCAACTGAAATAATAATTTATAATAATAATAATTACAATAATAATAATAATAATATTATTATTATTATTATTATTATTATTGAAATGGAGGGGTAGAAAATGTGCAGGGGGATGGGGAAAGGTCATTGGGTCATGCTCAGTTGTGTCACCACACCCAGGTGGTTTGGGTTTAAATCCTAATCACACCTCATTTATGCCCCCCAGTTTAAGGGGGTGTTGGATTTTCTTGCACGCATGTGTGCACAGACATAGTGGGTCAAGCATGAGGTGAATGGGAGTAGCGAACTTCAATAGTGGTGGATCGGGTGCGAACAAGCGTGGGGAGGGCCAAGGCATATAGGTAAGCAGTTTCATGCAGAGGGGTATTTACACCACCCACACTTTTCCAATGTAATTATTTTTTTAGAATTGTATTTATTCCAAAAGATAATGGTTCTTCTTGTTACCAAGACCCTGGTGCATGCAACACTCCGTCCCGGAGGTCTAGTTACACCACCTCATTATTGTCCTTGTCATTAACCAACATCCTTCCACTACCCTCCATCCTTAAACCGCCGATATCTCCAAACATAAATGACACCCATACCACTTGCATTCCATGATAGAGCCTTTCATAGATCACCTCAATCTTGGATTTCTTCCATATACAATAAAAAAATTCCAAAAATTCCTAAATCAATAAAGTATTTCCCGATCTAGACATGTTTTTTGGTAGTAGGGGGTAGAAGGTTGGGTGATGTCTTGGAAAACACCTTCTTTACATTTTATTTTAAGAAGGATCCATCTCAAAGTGAACCTTCCTTCAAACATTTTCATAGAAGGCTCTTTCCTGGAATGCACCTTCTTCAAAAATCGTTGTAGGAAGGCACTTTTTAGAAAAGTTCCTTCCTTAAATGTGTTTTAATGAAGGCTATTTTCCAGAATACGCCCTCCCATATATTTTTTAGAATTTTATATAAAAATATGTATATATCAAACAGTATTTTACTGTTTTTATTTTGGTATTACTTAAATTCAATTATATAGAAAATATTAAATAAAATCTCACTCAAGACCCCCTTTTACAGTGGTGTGGATCTTCACATATTTTCCATATTTTCAATGTGGGATAATAACACCTATTTTCCACCAATAAATGAATAATATATTTGTTTATAATAACACATTAATGATAAAAATTAATTAATAATAACACATTATTAATAATTAGTTATAATTTAGTAATGTAATTATTAGTAATTAAAAAACATAATTAATTTGATATTTAAAAATAATTCATTATAATTAATAATATAAAAAATAATAATAATTGATAGATTTAGAGATTATTTTAATAATAATAATATAATTAAAAAATAATAATGTAATTATTGAATGATAATACTAATCGATAATAATAATAATAATTATTATTATTATTAAACAAAAATATTTTCTATCATGTAAATTAATTTTTTTTATTATATTTATGAATAATAATATTATTATTATTAATTAAAGAAGGTTACATATACACTCAGATGTATAGAAAATATACACATCCAAGGACATGACCATGAATAATAATGTTCGGATATTATCCCCATGAGAATAAGAAAGTATTAAAAAATAAAATCATTATATTAATGTCATGAAAATATTAATATTAATAAAAAATTAATGACCCACAAGTCTAAGGATCCAAAAATAAAAGATAATAAAGTCGTGATAATTATTAAAAAATAATAATGTCATGATAATTATGTCATGATAAAAAGGTCATGATAATAAAGTCATAATGATTATTATTGTAAAGACCCCAACCCCAGTTGCTTGGAACTGGTGCCTTATATTAATACATTGGTATAATAGAAAAGTAATTCACATCCCAAAGGATCAAACAGTATTGTAGTTTTGGAAAAGCAGATACAAACATAAGTTTTATATTACAACTTTGAAAGGAAAAACAATATAGAAATTCCATCGGAAACATCCATATCTACTAGATTATCTCTATAAGTCATTCGTAATATTCATCTTTGCATCCTAGGGAAAAATAAAACATAAGAAATGGGTGAGCTCAGATACTCAATAAGAATAATTAATACAGTTGAAGAATAAATAATAGGGCATTGTGAATAACTAAAAGTACATAAGTCATTAAAATATAATATTGAGCATAATATAGAAGGAATAAAAGATGATTAAATAATTCCATAATAAAACATAAAAATGGATATTCTAATAGTCTAATAATCACATGGACTATTAATTACTAGTTTCATAATGAGGTAATCCATAATTTTGAACATCATAAACATATCATCAAGGAATCGGCCAAGACACCACAGATAATGGGTAAAAACCTAGTCTAATTTGTCTCATGAGACCTATCAATGCATCAAGGGGATATAGTGGGCCCCACCCATCACTTACTGAGTCCAATTATTCTTTATATGAATGGATATAAATAGAAAAAAACATATAAATATTAAATTTAAATAAAATTCCCCAATCTATAAACATAATCACTAACCATTCTGAGTAGTATAGTGAATGGTATCAAGACAGCACATCCATAGTAAAATTGATAATAAACAATTTAAACAAATATTTTGGATGATAAAAATAATATATAAACCTCAATAAATAATAAATTTCAATATAAGTGTTTAAATAAATGAAAATACTCTAATAAAATCATCAAGAAATGTTTGAGAGAAATACCGCTTTTACTTTACAAAGAAGAGTTCTTTTAGAAAAATAATTTTTATTTGTCATGATTATTTATATAAAATAAAAAATTAAAAAATATAGTTTTTAATGAAAATATTAGTGATTTTATAAAAATAATGGTGTCTTAAACCAAATTATGGATGAAACTTTAAAATGGGTAAGAAATTGAGGTGGTCCCTTCAATCGGGTTTTTGTATCGGGAAGAAATGAGAAGAGAACCTTGCAAAAAATTTATTCACCCATAAAATAATGATGAAATGATCAGGATATATGGTCTTGGAAAATATATATATATATTAAAATAATTATATAAAATAAATTTAGAATTACATTCGTGTATAGAGGAAGAAAGCATAACCTGAATGAAAATTGATGTTTAGGAAGAAAACTCGTACCTTATGTCCAAATATGTTCTACACTTGACCATAACATCATGGATAATAAAATTAATTAATTAATTAATTAATTAATTAATTAATTAACTTATCTAAATGTATTTTATTTATTATAATTTTATTATGTTCATTTATAGACTTTTTAATGAGTTATAAAATACAATTTTATTGCTCGAGAGCATTCATTTCTTTGGTTTTCACGATCGGTATACTTGTTTATGGGTATGGAAATTCATGTGGAATGGGTATAATTAAAAAAAATTGAATTTATATTATATTAATGAAAATATATAAGATTAAATTCTTATATAATTCATTTTCTAATAGGTTATGATGATGATCCATTAGATAAAACATAAGTGATAATCATTTAGATTATTTTGGCAGTTTTTCGATCATCATGAAATATTTTTTTCGTATGAATTAATATTATTTATATATACTAGTTTTAGAAATTAAAATAGATTTTAATACATTTATTATAGTCCTTTTAACCATAAAATGGTTTCATTACCATCCTTAATGGAGAAATTGAAGAACAAAAATCCATCGTCTATGATGGTTGTAAATCTGCACCTCAAGAATGATGATTTCATTTTTTAAATAAAAGCGAGAGAGAAGGGAGTTTGATGAAGTATATTAAATTAACATGATATCATTATGGTTTATATATTATATGGGATTTATCATGATCATTTGGACAGAGAAGGTAAGGATATTATAAGAAATTAAATAGGATATTGAAAAGAAATTAAAAGAAAAAGAAAGGGGATTTACCACTTGAATTCTCCTCATTGAGAACCTCCTTAAGGGGATTGGTTTTTATATTTTAATGAGACCAAGATCTTATAGATGTGGGGGGGGCTTGTTAAGAGTTTTTTTCAGAATTTAGAAAAGGCTAAAATCTTAGAAGGTGTGAGGAGAAAGGGTGGTGAGGGTGGTATTTATAGTGGAGGAGAGGGGTGATTTTTGAATATTTTATTCATATTTTTATTATTTTGGATAAAAACTATAAATAGTTTAAGAATTATCATCAAATATAATTAAATAATTATGATTGTTTTGATATTATAGTTCTTACATCAGAAATGACTCAACAAATAATGTATTTGACTTATAATGTATTTATAATGTAAATTACCATATTTTATTATTCACCAAAAATTAAAGTATTTTAGAAAAAACCCAAAACATCAGCCTAACCATTTTTCAACATGCAGAATTCAAAAATTGGAACCACTTTATGAAAATAATTTTTTAAATATGGGAAATTTAATATTTAATTAAAATCATCATTTACTCAAAAATACTGATTTTAAATCTATAACTAATTTTATAACAATTTCAAAAATTAACTAAGGTATCATATAATTATCCTAATATAATAAGATAAAAAAATAATGATTTATGAATACATTTTATGAAAATAAATTTTATTTGAAATCATTTTATAAATTATAAAATTATAATTAAATATTTATGACTTACAAAAATATAAACACTTAAATATTAATTTTTAAAATATTCACTTACTTATAATATGATATAATTATATCATACCTTCATTTATAAGATGCATACATTTTAATTATATATTAATGTGTGAGGTTAATATTCATTTGTTTGATTTACTATTCAAAAGGGTTATATTACTATTCCTAAGGTTGAGATATTATTTCATCAGTATAAATTCTTTAATGTCTAGAAATACCTATTATTTCATTCATTATTCATATATAAAGTTTGTATTGTATTCTATAAATGATTTTAGGTGATATATACTATGTGAAATAATTATAATAAGGGGAATCTCATTGATATAATTCTAGATCATCACATTCTCCCCTCCTATAAAAATTTCTTCCTCGAAATTTCCAAATTGCCACCCCATAAAAAGATTTGGGTAGTTCTTCTTCCTAAGTTCCTCAATCTCCCATATCGATTCTTAAATTTTATGATTTTTTCAATGTAACTTTACTAGATGAGTCATCCAATTCCTCAACACCTATTCTTTAGTGTTCAAAATCCATATAGGCTCTTCACAATAAGATAAATCAAGTTTTTATTCTATTCCTTCAGAAGCGAAAACATGTATTGGTTACGGTATGTACTTCCTTAAAAAGAGATGTTGAACACATTGTGAACTTTTGAAAGGCGAGGAAGCATTTCCAAACAATAATCCACAGCTCCAATTCTCTCAAGAATTTCAAAAGTACCAATGTAACTGGGGATTAGTTTCCCTTTCTTTGAAAATATTATAACACACTTCTATGGAGATACTTTCAAGAAATCAAGACATCCCACTTGAAATTAAAAATACTTCATTTTATTATCGACATAGATCTTTTGTCTAATTTTATTTTCTTTTATATGGGTTTGAATAACCTTTAACGTTTTTATCGTTTCCTCCACAATCTCTAGTCCTACACGATTACTTTCACCAACTTCATCTGAATATGTTTTTGTATGACATATCTTTCTATAAAATGATTCTTATGGTGCCATTGGAATACTAGAATGGAAACTATTATTGTAGGAAAATTATACCAAAGGTAAATATTGGTCCCACATACCTTGAAATTCAAGTGAGAATAATCTCAACATGTCATCTAAAGTTTGGATAATCCTTTCTGACTGCCCTTCAGTTTGAGGGTGATAAGTAGTACTCAAATGAATCTCAGTATCCAATGATTAATGAATAATTTTCTAGAATTTCTATGTCAATCGTGGTTCATGATTATGAACAATTGATATAGGTTCTCTATGAAGTCTTACAAATTTATTTATATAGATTAGTATAAGGCACCCAGTGGAAAATCCTCCCTTATAGCGTGGAAATGTGTTAATTTGGTAAGTTTTTCAATAATCACCCATATCACATCATTCCTTATTTGAGTTTTTGGTAATCCAGTGATATATTACCTAGTGATTTCATACCATTTCCATGTAGTAATGCACATAGGTTGGATGAATACTTTAGGATATTTTCTTTCAGCCTTCACTTATTGATAGACTAAACATCTTGATACATAATCAGAAATTTCTCAATTCCTATTATCCCATTAAAAATGTTCCTTCAGATCTCCATGTTACTGTAGCAGTATTGTAGCAGCTATTGTTCAGTACTGTAGTAGCAGAAATATTCACCTGATTTGGGTCTTCAGGCCACTGGTTTGGGCCTATGGGTCTCAAGGGCCTTTGGGCCATCAAAAGGCCTTCAGGCCATAGGGCCTTCAGGCCATTGAGACCATGGAGTAGCCCAATTCCCACAGATCAGGCCCCAGAAGAGGATCAGAGCAAAAAGAATAGTAGTAACCAGAAGGAGAGATAACCAGATTGGAAGAATGAGAGGGTATGACAACTGCCATCGGGACCAGGTACCGTGTAGTTTTGTACAAGGCAATGCCAGCCGATCAGCAATGCAAGGTGGGGATCTTGGCAATTAATGATGCAAAAGCTGGGGAGGGGCAGTTTTAGTGGGTTGGGCCTATAAGTCATGTATTGGGAATGTTATGCCCATGGGCCTTCAAGTCATGTATTTCATGTCATGTCAGGTCTTGTTCCTTGGGCCTATGGGTCATGTACGAGTTCCCCTTAAACCCTTAAAAGGGGTATTATCCGTAATAAAATAAAAATAAGTCCTTTAGGCCATTCAGGAAGATCCCTATACATATTGGTGCTACCATGGTGTATAGAGAAATTATAGCTATTAGAATCATCCAAGAACTCCCTTTTTATCTTGGGTATAGAGAGAAAACATAGCCCCCTCCCAAATTTTATAATTATATCCTTATACATGATGTCTAC
This sequence comes from Viscum album, assembly GCA_963277665.1. Lineage (NCBI taxonomy): Eukaryota > Viridiplantae > Streptophyta > Magnoliopsida > Santalales > Viscaceae > Viscum > Viscum album. Next base: position 490,051,870 of record OY728140.1, on the reverse strand, counting down.
CAACTTATCATCATTCAAAACATTAATTTTATTTTGAAGATTCTCATCATCAAACTGAGAACTTTTAATCCTTTCCAATAAATATGGTTGGGAAACCAACTAAAAAAGTGATGAGGTTTTACCTTCTGTGATAATTCCCATATCCATATTTTCTAGATCCAGGTACTTAGGATAATTGTCAGTCCTCATTTTTTTCATAACTCCATGATCCTTCCTGCTCAATGCATCTTCTACTTTATTTACCTTCCTTGTGTGGTAGTGTATTAAACAATCATAATCCTTGATTGGTTAGATTCATCTCCTTTTCATCATTTTGAGTTATTTATATGAGAATATATATTTAAATTTGTTGTGATATGTACATATCTCACACCTTTCACCATAGAGGTAGTGTATCCATATTTTCAGAGCAAAGATTATAGTTTCTAACAAAAAATCATGAGTGGATTGTTATGTTCATGGATTTTTAACTACCTTGATGTAGAGGTAATAAATATATTATTCTTCATAAGGATACACTCGATTACTTTCTTTGATGCATCACTATAAATAAAAAATACACCATTTCCTGATGGTAGAGTCAAGATCAAATGATTCACTAATCTCCTATTCAATTCTTCAAAACATTCTTCACATTCTTTTGTCCATATGAACCTAACCCTTTTACGACTAATATTGATTAATGGGTTAGCTAATCAGGTGAATTTCTGAACGGAACGCCAATAATAACCTAATAAACCAATAAAACTATGTACCTTAGTTATGTTCATTGGTGTAGGACATTTCCACGAACCAAATCTGATCACCACCGAAACTGGCACCAAACCCGGCCTGTGACAAGGCCCGAAGGGAATTCCCAATCCCCATGGGCTGGCACAAGTGCCTGGGTATCATAAAATGAGAATTGGGAACGATTTACCCATGTTTATAAACATAAAACAACAAATGAATCCAATAAAACGAATCTGGATTTTTCAAACCAAACAATGTTTTACGAAAATTCAGAACTGAATTACATAGTCTAAAACACCTAACCAGGACTATAACAAAGGTAAAAAACCAAAAATTAATTGCCCAAGAACCTCAACATGGAAAGAGGCATCCCCCTCAAGCCATCTCCACAACACCGCATCATGAATGACCGGTGAAAACCTGAACTGTTGGCACAAAAGTTGTACCCAAACCTGCGACAACAAAAATAACCAAGTCTACTTACACCCAAGGGTGTAAGTAGGGTGTGAGAAAATGCCCAGTAGGATGCCACCAATAAGAGATTCCATGTGATAAACATTCAATGACAAAAATCATGCATGTTTTCAAAAACATTTAATTTCTAGTTACAATTTCTAAAAGATGCAACTTAAAAAATCAGTTTTCAAGCGGACTAATTTAAAGAATCACCACTTTTAAAATAAATTCAAAATCTACTGAATTTTTCCAGCCAAAAGTATATTGTATGATGATGGTATGTATAAAGTATCTAATGATCACAAGCAATAGGAAATAACCCCTAGGCACTAGCTAGCTGTGGGTCCCAGGTACCTCGTATCTTGGTTGAGAGTAACCACAAAAAAACATACGTTCTCATGCACGAGCCACTAGTAGGGAACATAACCATAACCTAGTGGTCCCCAATCATCATCATCATAGTTTAGTTGGAGTTTTAAGAATGAATCTTGCTAAGTGAAACTGAGGCCAAACCCCACGGATTCACTAGCATACTAGTACATGTCCACCCACCTAGATACATTGGTTTTCCCTTTGTACTAAAACAAGTTCAACAAGCCATGAAATATATTTTTCACATGCGAATATCACTTCCACATCACACATTAACCAAATAGCCCCATGTACATCACACAAGTCACAAATTCCACTTTTCATTCAAATGCATTTTGAAATCAAACTCACACCAAGAAAGCCCACAACAATTTTGGTATAAATTTCACAATACAACACATCCTTTAAAAATTTTATAAAGTCCCTACAAATATTCTAAACATCACATAACATCCCACTCACTTGTTTTATAAAACCCTTTTTATAAAAAAAATCCATTTTTCGCATCACACTAACACAAATAGCCCACATCACCTTCACACCTCTTTCACATTTCAGTAAATCCATAAAACATTTTTATAAAACATTTCTAAGAGGATACACATCACATGATAGAACTATTCACATTTATAATGGTACATTTGAAAGTATAAACAATCCAAAAAAGTTTTTCTAATATGGATTCACCTTTTACATAAATCATTAAACCATTCAAAACTTTCATAAAACAATTCTAAAGAGTGTACGAAATCTTTTCACATAAATCCCATTTCAAAACCATATTTCAAGGACCAAATCACACCAATAAAAATTCAAAACATAATTGGAAGCCCCAAAAACATTTATTAAACTACCCCAAAGTGTTATAAAAACACCTCAAACAATACCACAAAAGATCCACATGAAAAGCACATGTTTTCAAAATCACATTCAAGAAGTACAATAAGGTTTTAATCCTTAAACCCGTAAAAAACATCTTTAAAACCTAAAGGCACACCAATACCCTACCAAATCATAATTTACATCCCAAAAAAGATTTATTAAGCCAATTTCATATGTTATAAAACACACCCAAACAATACCCAAAGGGTTACACATGAAAAACACCCAATTTTAAGCTAAAATGAAACTATAAAAATAAATGCTTAACCAAATCAAACATAAACATTTTTGGCACCAGACACAACATATTAGAAAGATGTATAATAATTAATTCAATAAAACTAACTCATCTATAAAGATTACACATGGAATCACCTACCTTTTATGTCTAAATCCTCAAAACATGGTGTGAAACATCAACCGCACCACCGCCGCACCTCAAAGAAGATTAATCCAAACCTAGACCACAATATTTGACCAAAAAGACACCAAATAAAACCCTAGGTTCGATCCTCAACTTCTGGACATGAGGAACTTCAAGAATGGGTGAAAGAAACCCTAAGGGGAAGAAATCAAGGAAAGAAACACTTACTTGAAACATCTTGAATCAAATGAACCAAATACACCTAAATTTGAATTTTCAAGCAACCAAACATGATATGGAGTCTCTAATGGGGATGAGAAGGTAAATTGGGGACTGAAATGGGGGGAAAGACTGAAAATTAAAATATTTATGAAATAATCAACTTACCTTCTCAAATCTGGACGATTTGAGGAACCCTCATAGGTTTTTCCCTACTCAGTGAGGAAAATGAGGTCTAAAGTGTAAAAATGAATAATGGGGGTGAGGATCGATATTCTAGATTCGGGTGGGAGGTGGAATCACAAGAATAAAGTGCAAAATGAGTAAGTTATTAAAGAATTAAAAAAGCAATTTAAAACTGGAAATGGCTCACAGGTTGGCCCAATTCCAAATTAATTCACTCAAACCCAAAATGCTAATGGGTTCAAAAAGGGTCCAAATAGACATGGTTATTTGGATAGATCATAGGAGGAAATATGGGAAGTAGAATGGATAAAAGAATTTAACAAATGAATGAGTTATAAAAGAAATAAAATTTATTTTAAAATCTAGAATTGGGCTCACGGTTTGGCCCAAATTTTGAAAACCCTCTATTTCCACCAAAATGGATGGAAAACCCCAAAAACAAAGAAATAATGGAAATTAAATGAAAAATCCATTTAAAAAAAGTTATGTATGTGAAAATTCTCCCCACCATAAAACTTTTCGTCCCCAGAAAGCCACAACAAGTCCAAATACAAAAACAAACCCAACCGATAAACCGAGAAGTAATTCTTTGCCAAGATTAACCCCCAAAGGCCAAAACACCTCCAGTGATAATTTAAGGAAGGATTACTCTCACAACCAAAACTTACACCACTTTCTTGAAACAATCAATCACATTCAGGATTCATCCCAAATGAAAACTCCTCAAACACAATCTGAACAATACTCAATCAATTTACCTGAAAAAACAACAACATCGAACAAAGTTACACTTACCCTACTATAAATAAACCCTTGGTCACTCTCCAATCTCAATGTTTACCCAAGGAATATGTAGGTAGTTAGATATATCTGAATTATAATACCTACTTCCAAGACAAGACCATGGAAAAAATCTGAGTTACTCTTATGAAGAGACACAAATGGGCTCCCCACCATAAGAGACAACTTAATTTTTTTCCCAAGACATAATCAGGACACTAACAGGGGGAGTCCCAAACAGACTCTCTAGTAAAAGGGGTATACATCCATTATAAATGTCCAAAAGAATATTCATGATACCCATGGTGTGTCTCCCCACCACAATAACCAACCATATTAACCGATCGGCGTGGGCCGACACGAAAAGACCCCCAAAAATTTAATGATTTAAGAACTCTTCATATTTAGTCCACACGATTTGGGAAACTGTGCACTAACTGTGCAGATCATTCGTTCTGCATGGCTTCCTGGCACATGTTCACTACTAATAATGCACAATCCACATTCTCAGCCTGTCTAGCCAAATTTCAATCCATTCTCCAAAGTCTCAATGGAAACCAAAGGGGGGGAAGATATTGGGCGATGGAATGGGTATAAGGACCTCCACCTATTTCCATCGAACGAGAAAAACAGAAGAAATATGATGACACCATAGGTTTAAACTCATCCTATGTTTCATTATGAGGATAGGAATTTGTACAAGGGTTTAAATGACACTGGGGTTTCCCCTGACTATGTGTAAGCTTCTCTCCGGGACCTATGGCTGGAGCTCAAAATATTGAAGCATCTTCGACCTCGCAGTTAGGTTGTGGAAACCTCTATGTGGAACTTCTTCTTTTGGTGCCACAAACAACTACAACACATACCCCGATGGGTTCACCAAGACATTACACACTCCATGATAGACTTTTCTGAAACCTGACATTTCACTGAAACAAGGGATCAAAAGATGCACACACATCGCACATTGTTTCTTTGGGTGAGAAACAACAGAAGGGCTGGACACGTATAAACACCTTCCTATAAGTTAGAGGATTTGATGTTTTTTCCAAGGGATACATACTCCCAACATAACAGAGAACCTCAAAGGATTGTGAGACCTTCACCTTTACAGTCAAATGATCACACAACATCACAATGCGTCACCAAACATGACCTTTGTGATTGCTAGAAACAATACATGGAACGGGACCTTATGCCAAGTCCCTAAACAACAGAAAAGTCCAAAAAGTGGACACAATAGCCTCTCATGACCAAAATCCCAAAATTAGTGGTTTAACAAGAACTCTTGCTTCAAAGAAACTATGAAGAACCAAGAGGCCCTCTTAGACACCATCGAGACACTCATCCACACTAACAACCCCAAAACACTTCCACCTTCGATGAATCAGGAAAGGTATGAAACTAAGGTCTCTTCCAACCTTCCAAAAGCACTATCTCACTAAAATAGGATCCAAAAATCAATGAAATGAATGGGTGTAGACTCAATCAACAAAGATCGATAAAATATTCCTTATATTGATCAACTTGAGGTTTTTCCAATAGTGAAACAATACGGGTTGCACTTCGGTTGTGCATTAACCCTTAATGGGGGCATACCTTATCCAATGAGAGATCACAAGGACCCAAACAAGAGGTTCCATTGGTCAAAATATTCCACAAACAAGATCCAAACACATAAATGGAACCACCGTAAAGGTTTCCCAAAACATATCTCAGAAGAGACTACTAATCGGTCCTTCTACCCAGCTTGTCGTCCAAATAAAAATCCAAAACACGGTTCGAACAAGAGGGGTTCATGGACTCAAGACATAACACAATATCAAAACTTTCCAAAAACATATAATATACACCATCCCAAACAATTCAACAATACATCATGTTTTTCTTTAAAAACATCTCTTTGAAAACAAATGGTTCAACGGTTAGTGTATCCACCAATGGTACCCCATGGGCCTCACACGTGCATGTTTCTCTGACACACTGAGTACCCTCCTCATATCCATCCTGGAACTCATCAAGTCATGCCATCAACCATCCATCATCCCATATAACCCCATGCATGTGGTCTCTCATGAAAATACCAAAGGTTAAAATAAAAATTCATTCTACATTTCAAAACCAAAACGGTTAACCAACACATCCTTTTTCTCAAAACAGCTAACCACAAGATCAAAATAGTAGTTCCCATATTACAAAACTTTTCACAAAGACACAAACATTTAGAAAATTTCTCACTTTAATGTTATTCACAAAAATTTCAAAACATCTCATCCCATTAAAACACCCTTTTATTTTTTAGAAAACTCTATTGGAAACACATTTTCAAAACCAACTTCAATATAGTTCCTGATTTCCAATGAGGTATAAGCACACCATTTTTCATTTCAAAATAATTATGAAAATTCAGTTCCACCATTTCATAAATCAAACCATTCCCTCTTTATTTGAAAATCATTTCACAAAAACATTTCCCTTCTTAAAACCAAATCACTTTAAAACCTTCCATGATTTCAAAACTAAAGAACACAAGACAATGCGAGAGGAAATTAATTTCTGTGGGTGACTTGGACATATGGTTGGCGGTCATATTCCAATCACTTAACTATCATAGATAGTGTTCTAGGGAATATCCCCAGCTCTACATGGCTTTCTAGGCCCTGAGAGATCACGGAGACCATTAACCCAACTCTCTTTTAATTTCCCCTAATCATCATTAAACCAAGAAAACCAAAGGACTCTGAAAGGTCCCAACTTCCCCTAGAGACATTAATCCTGTCATTAGGTGTGGTGATCATCCACACTACTCATAACTGAAATTCCAAGTCCCTACAATCCTAACTGTATACTATCCCAATTGTTCCCCAAATAACATGACCCAAAGAGAGCGAACCTCCTCTGATACCATTATGTCACGAACTGAATCTGATCGCCACTGATACCATCACCAAACCTGGCCCATGATAAGTCTTGAAGGGCATTCCAAATCCCCACAGACTGGAAAAAGTTACTGGGTATCATAGAATGAGAATTGGTAATGATTTAACCAAGTTTATAAACATAAAACAACAAATCAATCCAATAAAATGAATCTGGATTTTTCAAACCAAACAATGTTTTAGAAAAATTCAGAACTGAATTACATAGTCCAAAAAAACTCATCAAGACTATAAAAAAGGTAAAAAACCAAAAATGAATAGCCCAAGAACCTCAACCTGGTAAGAGTAATCTTCCTCAAGCCATCTCCACAACACCGCATCATGAATGACCAGTGAAAACCCGAACTGTTGGCACAAAATTTGTACCCAAACCTACGACAAAAAAATAACCAAGTCTACTTACACAAAAGGGTGTAAGTAGGGTGTGATCCAATTCCTAGTCGGATACCACCACTAAGAGATTCCATGTTATAAACATTCAAAGACGAAAATCATGCAATTTTTCAAAAACATTTAATTTCTAGTTACAATTTCTAAAAGATGCAACTTTAAAAAAATCAGTTTTCAAGTGGGATAATTTAAAGAATCAACACTTTGAAAATAAATTCAAAATCTACTAAATTTTTTCTACCAAAAATATACCATATGATGATGGTATGTATAAAGGATCTAAAGAGCACAAGCAATAGGAAATAACCCCTAGGTACTAGCTAGTTGTGGGTCCCAGGTACCTCGTATCTCGGTAAGAGTAACCACAAAAAATATATATATTCTCATGCACGATCCACTAGTAGGAAACATACCCATAACCTATTGGTCCCCAATAATTATCATCATTGTTTAGTTAGAGTTGTAAGCTTCAATATTGCTAAGTGAAACTGAGGCCAATCCCCACGGATTCACTAGCATACTAGTACACGTCCACCCACCTAGATACCCGGGTTCTCCCTTTGGGATCAAACAAGTTCAACAAGCCATGACATATAGTTTTCAGATGCAGATATCACTTCCACATCACACATTAACAAAACAGCCCCATGTACATCACACAAGTCCCAAATCCCACTTTTCATTCAAATGAATTTTGAAATCAAACTCACACCAAAATAGCCCACAACACTTTTGGCATAACTTTCACAATACAACACATCCTTTAACAATTTTATAAATTCCCTCCAAATATGCTAAACATCACATAACATCCCACTCACAAGTTTCATAAAACCCTTTTGATAAAAAAATCCATTTTTCACATCGCACTAACACAAACATCCCACATCACATTCACACCTCTTTCACATTTCCGTAAATCCAGTAAACATTTTTATAAAACATTTTCAAGAGGATACACATCACAAGATAGACCTATTCACATTTAAAATGGTCCATTTGAAAGTATAAACAATCAAAAACATTTTTTTCAATATGGATTCACCTCTTACATAAATCAATAAACCATTCAAAACTTTCATAAAACAATTCTAATGAGTGTATGAAATCTTTTCACATAAAACCCATTTCAAAACCATATTTCAAGGACAAAATCACACCAATAAAAATTCAAAACATAATTTTCAGCCCCAAAAACATTCATTAAACTACCCCTATGTGTTATACAAACATCTCAAACAATACCACAAAATATCCACATGAAAAGCACATGTTTTCAAAATCACTTTCAAAAAGTACAATAAGGTTTTAATCCTTAAACCCATAAAAACCCACTTTAAAACCTAATAGAACACCAATACCCTAATAAATCATAATTTTCATCCCAAAAAAGATTTATTAAACCAATTTCATATGTTATAAAACACACCCAAACAATAATCAAAGGGTTACCCATGAAAAACAACCAATTTTAAGCTAAAATGAAACTATAAAAATAAATGCTTAACCAAATCAAACATAAACATTTTTCACACCACAGACATCATATTGGAAACATACATAATAAGTAATTCAAGTACACTAACTTGTCTAGAAATGATTACACATGGAATCACCTACCTTTTATGTCGAAACCCACAAAACATGGTGTGAAACATCAAGGGCAACACCACCACACCTCAAGGAAGATTAATCCATCCCTAGACCACAATATTTGACCAAAAAGACACCAAATCAAATTCTAGGTTCTAACCTCAACTTTTGGACATGAGGAACTTCAAGAAAGGGTGAAAGAAACCCTAAGGGGAAGAAATCGAGGAAAGAAACACTTAGTTGAAACATCTTGAATCAAAAGAACCAAATACACAAAAATTTGAATCTCCAAGCAACCAAACCTGATATGGGTGATCTAATGGGGATGTGAAGGTCAAGTGGGGAATGAAATGGGGGCAAAAGAGTGAAAATTAAAATATTTATGAATGAATCAACTTACCTTCTCAAATCTGGACGATTTGAGGAACCCTAATACGTTTCTCCCTACTCTGAGATGAAAATGAGGTCAAAAGTAGAAAAATGAATAATGGGGGTGAGGCGCACGATTTTGGCATCAGGTGGGAGGTGGAATCACAGAAATAAAGTAAAAAATTTGTATTTTATTAAAGAATTAAAAAAACTATTTAAAACTGGAAATGGCTCACGGGTTGGCCCAATTCCAAATTAATTCACTCAAACCAAAAATGCTAATTGGTTCAAAAAGGGTCCAAATGGACATGGTTATTTGTATATATCATATAAGTAAATGTGGGAAGTGGAATGGATAAAAAATGTTAACAAATTAAGGAGTTATAAAAGAAATAAAATTTATTTTAAAATCTGGAATTGGGCTCACGGTTTGGCCCAAATTTTGAAAACCCTCTATTTCCACCAATATGAATGGAAATCCCACAAAACAAATAAAAAATGGAAACTAAATAAAAAATACATTTAAATAAAGTTATGGATGTGAAAACCATTCTTGAACCGCCTTTTTATTCATAGAATCAACTGAGATTCCATCCTTTGACACAATATGTCCAAGAAAAGAAACTTTTTTTGAAAGAAAAGGTTCATTAATGTTGAGAATCAGCAGACGTACAAATTAAAATCAATGAAGGGAAATGGTCAAGCCAGAGCTGGTCAATATAAAAGGGTCCTGACGCCTCAAGCTGATGAGCATCATTGTTTCCTTCTCATTTAGTAAAGGATAAAGTGCAGATTGAGAAGCCTTGACGGATAGACAGGATTCGCCTGACGAGGGATCCAATAGACTGGAGGTCGCTGTCGTTGGAGTTGATAGCATTGATAATGGTGAAATAGTCTGATTCGTGGTTGATTTTATTCCAATTTTGGTCCATGTAGAGCATCATACCTGCAAGTATGGTAGTATCATCAGCCACCACAGGTTACCAGAAAGCGTAGTGTGCTTCATGTTTGGCTGCAACAATTTTCCCCTGATGATTCCAGGCCATAATGCCAAGGCCGACATGCCCATACTTGGGGAGAGACACATCCACATTAATCTTAAGAATCCCTTCTATTGGTGGAAACCAGTAGGTGGGAAAGGATGGGGGACACACGGGCTTTTTGTGGCCATTGTGGTGCTTCCAGCCCTCAACCCATGAAGAGGCCCATTCGGTCCAAAAAACGGGGGGGTCTGTGAACGTGGTTAAAATTGCCTCATTGCGACAGAACCAAATGATCCATGACAAGGTGAAAATAATTCATTTATTCTAAGATTATTCATAACAATCTACAAGTTATTATTATGGTATTTTAAGATTTTAGAGTACACCAAGATATCATCAATATATACCACAAAAAAGTCATCAAGATATTCATTGAAAAATATGTTCTTTAGATCCAAGAAAATAGAGGGTGCATTAGTTAGTCCAAATAACATTATTGTAAACTCATAATTTCAATACCTGGTTCGAAATTCTATCTTTGGAATATCTTCCTTCCTTAGATGCAACTTATGATATCTATATCGACGTTTAATATTTGAAAAGTATTTAGATCCAAGAAGTTGATCAAATAAATCATTAATGTGAGGTAGGGGATACTTGTTCTTTATTATAATATCATTGATTTCTCTATCATTAATGCATAGCCTCATGGATCCATCTTTCTTCTTTAAAAGAGAACATAGGATCTCTATCAAGAAACACTAGGGAAAATAAATCCTTTATCACGAAACTTCACAAGTTGTTACTTCAGTTATACTAATTACACAGCGGACATTCTCTAAGGAGTCTTTGATATAGGCCTTACACCATGAATTAAATAAATAGAGAACTAAACTACCCACTCTGAAGGATTTCTAGTTAAACCCTATGGAAATACATATTTATATTCTTACACAATAGGTACATATTTAATTTGAATATTTATTTCCTCATCCATAGATGAAATTTTCTCTTCATCCCTAATGATTTAATTTAGTAGAGCTACTAGGTGTGGGTCTGGATAAGAGTTAGTTGATGAGTTTTCTCCTCTCAAGATAATGGATTCTATATCATTCCCAAAAATTGTAACTTCCTTCTTCGTGAAATATATTTCCACATCATAATTTGAAATACAATATATACCTATGATTATGTCAAATTCAATCATAGTTATGATGAAGAGGTCGATAACTAAATCTCATTTATGTGTCATAAATGGGACTGACTAACACGTATTCATTGCAATGATACCTCCCTTAGGATTTCTGACTGACAAGTCCTTTATTAAATCAAAAGGGAAATGTATAAAATTCTTGGAAATTGAGAAGATATAAAAGAATGGTATGATCTAGAATCAAATAAAGAATTTTCTATGTTTTATGAAATGATTAAATTACCTTCCACCACATCATTAGGAACTTCAACCTCAGTAATTGTGACTATATAAGCTTGGTATTTCTCTTTTAGTATTCTTTGGGGAAAGTTTCCTTGATGCTTAGGATACTCATTTTTATAATGCCTCATCTCTTTACTATTTTAGAATTGAACATTGGTAACTTATTTCTTTCCCTTACAATCATGGGCTTAGTGGCCTTTTTCTTCACACTTTTATCAATCACCCATACCCTTCAGGCAAGTGATAGGGTGTTTTTCCCAAAATTATCACAGGATGGAAAATCAACTCTTCCCTTCTTCCCCTTTTCCTTATTTCCTTTTCCCGAGTGTTCATTATCCCTATTCTTGTATTTCATTGCTTTTAATACATATGACATAGAGAATTATTTTTCTATCTTGACAGCACATGAGACTATATCTTCATATGATTAAAAAAATTTGGAGACCAATTACCATTAGAGGAATGGTTTTAAACCACCAAATAATTGATCAATATTTCTCCTTGGATTGCGTATGTAGTCCCTAGAATACCTTGATAACATTTTAAAGTTATATTTTTTACTTCACAACATTTTTATCCTCTTTCTAAATTAGAATCAATAATTCCCTCTCTTTATCTTCTCGTTGTTCATGGGAAAATTTTTTTCTAGAAACAATTCCATAAAATCCCTCCATTTCATATTTTTTATTTCTTCCTCCTCCTTTTTGTTTTGAATTAGTGACCACCATTGATCTATATATCCCAATAGATGATAAACCACCATGAAAGACTTATCCCTTTTGTTACTTCCCAAATAAAGAAATATAATCTCTAAGGAACTTATCCTCTTCTATTCTAAAAATGGATTTTTAGTCCCATTGAATATTGGAGGTTGTTGTATCATTAAGCAGTCTAACATTTCTCCTCCACGTTGTGGATTAGGATGCTCCATACAAGTAATTTTATTATTCATAACTTGAGTCAGTTGTCCCAATATAGTTATAAGTTTCTCAACATCAGTCGCAGCTCCAATACCAATATCATTATCTTGTATAGGAATAAATTCCATACATGGGACACATTCATTGACACGGTTTCCATTCCTTCCACTAGGCTTCATTTCTAAATAATTGCATACACTATATTAGGTTATGAATCATAATTTATAATCTCAAACTATCAAAACACTTAACATAAATTGAAATTTTATGCATAGATAATCTCATAATCATAAACATAGTTTCTTTGGGGAAATATTTACTTTTAAATCCTTCATAATGGCATGTAATGAAAATGTGACTTATGCTAATCATATCCCCCTAGAGTGTCGAACCAGGTGTGTAGTAAGGCCTGTTGTCATGTACCATGTGACCCCGAGTTAGGAATGTGACACCTTGTTGGAGTTATTACCCCTAGGTACATCTATTACATACCCACATCTACTTATAGTGTCCATAAATGGATGTCTTTCTAAAAATTTCCACATAATCTCTACCTTACCAAAATTCTAGGATGTTTTTATATTTTTATCCTAAAATACTATCTTAGGGATATGTTCCCAAATCGATGTTTTCTAAATATAGTTTTCAAGTTATTTACTAAACTTTATCTAATAAAAACTATAAATACCCCAACCCCAACTTCTTGGAGTTGGTGCATTATATTAATAAATTGGTATAGTAGAAAAGGTAGTCACATCCTGAAGGACCAAATAGTTTAGTAGTTTTGGAAAACCATATACAAACATAAGTTTTACATTATAACTCTGAAATTAAAAAAACAATATACAAATTCCATTTGAAACATCCATATCTCCTAGATTATCCCTATAAGTCATTCATAATATTCATCTTCACATCCTGGGGAAAAATAAAAAATAAGAAAGGGGTGAGCTCAGATAATTAGTAAGGTTATTTAATAAAGTGGAAGAATAAATAATAAGTTATGGTGAATAACTAAAATTACACATGCCATTGAAACATAATCTTGAGCATAATATGGAAAGAATAAAAGACAATTAAATAATACAATAATATAACATAACCATTGATATTGTACAAGTCAAATAATCACATGGACTATTATTTACTAGTTTCATAATTAGGTTATTCATAATGTCATGCATCATAAATATACTATCAAATCCTTGTCCAAGACACCATACATAGTGGGTAAAAACCCAATCTAGTTTGTCTCATCAGACCTACTGATGCATCAAGGGGATATAGTAGGCCCCACCTATCACTTAATAAGTCTAATTTACTCCCTATATGAATGGGGAAAACATAAACAACATATACATATGAAATGTAAATAACTTTACCAATATATAAACATAGTCACTAACTATTCTAAGTAATATGGTAAATGGTATCAAGATGATACATCCATAGTCAAACTGATCATAAACCATTTAATAAAATATGTTGGATGATAAAAAATATATAGAAACCTAAATAAAGAATAAAATTCAACATAGGTATTTAAATAGATGAAAATACTCTAATAAAATCATCAATGAATTCTTGAGACAATACCCTTTTTTACTTTACAAAGAATATTTCTTTTGGAAAAATCATTTATATTTTTAATGATTGTTTGAAAAAAACTATAAACAAACAAATATATTTTTTCAGGAAAAGATTAGTTATTTTTTGAAAATAAATGTGTCTTAAAATAGATTATGTATGGTACTTGAAAATGGGTAAGAAATCGAGATGTTCCCTTTAATGAGGCTTTCATATTGGGAAGAAATGAGAAAAAAACCTAGTAAAAAATTTATTATCCCATAAAAGAATGTTGAAATGATCTAGATATATGATTTTAGAACATATATACATAATTTATAATAATTATAAAAAAATCAATTAATAATTTCATTGGTGTCTATAGAAATAAATCATAACCCGAATGAAAATGAATGTTTGGGAAGAAAACCCTTACAGTATGTCTGAATCTGTTCTGCACTTGTCCTTAATTTCCAAGATAATAAAATTAAATCCATTAATTAATTAATTAATAACTTTCTATAAATTTATTTTTTTTATTATAATCTTATTATGTTCATTTATGGCCTTTTTTAGGAGTTATAAGATATAATTTTATTGCTTGGGGTCATTCGTTTCCTTGGTTATCACAATCGGTATACTTGTATATCAGTATGGAAGTTCATGTAGAATGGGTGTAATTATAAATAATTTAATTTATAGGTTACTAATTAAATTAAATAATATTTAATGGTTATATAATTCATTTGGTTATGTGGTATGTGGATGATTCATTAGATAAAACATTAGTGACAATCATTTAGATTATTTTGACGGTTTTTCGATCATTACGAACTAGTTTTGTCATATGAATTTATTTTATGTATATATACTGGTTATAGAACATTAAATAGGTTGAAACAAATATATTATAGTCTATTTTAATCATAAAAATGGTTACATTACCATCCTTGAAGGATAAATTGAATAATGAAAATCCTTCATCCATGAAAGTTGTAAATTAGCACCTCACGGATGATGATTTCATTTTTAAAAAACAAGCGAGATAGAAGGGAGTTTGATGAAGGAAATCCCATAAAAATGATATCATTAAATTATATAGATGATAACGGAGTTATCATGTTAATTCTTAAAGAGGAGTTGAGGAGAGTATAATAAATGAAAAATGAAATTTAAAGGAAATTAAAAGAAAAGAAAGGGGGTTTACCTTTTGAATTCTCTTCTTTGAGAACTTCCTTAAGGGGATTGGTTTTGGTTTTTTGATGAGACCAAGAGATCTTGGACCTAGGGGAGAGACTTGGGAAGGGTATTTGGGTACTAAATTGACAATATTCAAGTTTTATAGGTGTGAGGAAAGTGGTGGTGAGGAATGGTATTATAGTGGAGGAGAGGGCTGATTTTTGAATACTTTATTCATTTCTTTATTATTTGGGCTCAATACTACGAATAGTTTGAGAATTATCACGAAGTATATTAAAATAATAAATTTTGGTTCTATATTATGGTTCTTACATCATTCATGACACAATTAATAGTGTATTTAACCTATAATTTATTTATACCATAAATTACCATATTTTACTATTCATAAAAAATTCAAGTATTTTAGAAAAATCCAAAAAATTAACCCTAACTATTTTTTGACAGGTAGAATTAAAAAAAATCGATTTTATGAAAATAATTTTCTAAATATGACAAATTTAATTTTTAATTAAAAACATTATTTACTCAAAAAATACAATTTTTAAAATTATAACTGATTTTATAACACTAAAATTTTAACAAAGGTCTAATTAAATTATACTAAAATAATATGACAAAAAAATTTATTTATGAATATATTTTATTAAAATGAATTTTCTTTTAAATCAATTTATTAATTTTAAAATTGTAATTAAATATTTATGACTTACAAAAACACCAACACATAATTATCAATTTTTAAAATATTTATTTACTTATACCATGATATATTTATATCATATTTTCATTTATAGGATGGTAAAGTTTTATCTATACTTCCATTAGTGAGTTTACTATTCTATTGATCGGTTTACTATTCATAAGGTTTTCATTACTATTCCTAAGGTCATGTTACTATTTCATTAGTATAGGTTCCTTAACTTCTATAAATACATATTATTTAAATAATTATTCATTTATAATGTTTGTATTGTGTTCTATAAGTGATTTTATGTGAACATGATAAGGAAAATATCATTGATAAAATTCTAGTTTGTTACATTCTCCCCTCCTAAAAAATTGTTTCCTCAAAATTTCTAGATTGTCACCCCATAAAAAGATTTGGGTAGTTCTTTATCATAGTATCCTCAGGTTCCCACATCGCCTCTTCAATTTTATTATTTTTACAAAGTACCTTTACTAGCTGAGTTGTCTGATTCCTTAACACCTATTCTTTAGTATCTAGAATCTAGATAGGCTCTCTATAATAATATAAATTAGGTTCCAATTTTATTCCTTTAGAAGTGAGTACAAGTGTTGGGTCTGGCATGTAATTCCTTAACAAAGAGTTGTAGAACACATCATTTACTTTGGAAAGGCTAGGCAGCATTTCCAGATGATAAGACATAGCTCTAATTCTATATAGAATTTCAAAAGGTCCAATATATCTAGATCTATGTTTCCCTTTCTTCCCAAATCTTTTAACACCCTTCCATAGAGATACTTTCAAGAAAACATGATCTCCCACTTGAAATTCCAAATACTTACTTAAATTATTAGCATAGATATTTTGTCTAATTTTAGCTCTTTTGATATGAGTTTGAATAGACTTTACCTTTTTTGTTGTTTCCACCACAAAGATATGGGTCCACAAGATTCCTTTCACCAACTTCGTCCCAACAAGTTGGTGTGTGAAATATATTTCCATACAATGATTCATATGGTGCTATTTGGATGCTATAATATAAACTATTATTGTAGGAAAACTATAAAAAAGGTAAATACTGGTCTTCACATACCTTGAAAGTCTAGGGAGCATAATCTCAACATGTCTTCTAAAGTTTGGATTGTCCTTTTTGACTGCCCATCAGTTTGAGGGTTATAATCCATACTTGAATGAAGCTTAGTATCCAATTATTTCTTAAGACTTTTACAAAATTTCGAAGTAAATTGTGGTTCATGATTAGAAACAATTGAGAGAGATGCTTCATGATGTCTTACAACATCATTAATATATAACCTTGTAAGGCGCTCTAGTGGAAAATCCTCCCTTATAGAGAGGAAATGTACATATTTGGTATGTTGATCAATAATCACCCATATTTCATCATTATTTCTTATGGTTTTTTGTAATACAATGATAAAATACATAGTGATTTCATCCCATTTCCACATAGGAACAGACATAGGTTTTATGACCCCTTTAGGATGTTGTCTTCCATCCTTCACTTATTAATAGACTAAACATATTGATACATAATTAGCAATTTCCTACTTTATGTTATCCCACCAAAAACTTTCCTTCAAATCTCTATACTTATTAGTGCTACCGTGGTGTATAGAGAAAATATGGTTGTGGGAATCATCAAATAACTCCCTTTTTATCTTGGTTATAGAGGGAACACATAGCCACCTCCCAAATTTCAAAATTCCATCCTCACAAATGAAATCTTTCAACATCACATCATTCATAGATTTAATTTTCTTTTGAAGATTCTCATCATCACACTTAGAAATTTTAATTCCTTCCAATAAAGATGGTTGGGCAACTGGTTGAAAAAGTAATGATGTTTCACCTTCCTTGATAATTCTCATATCCATCTTTGCAAGATCCTTGTACACAGTATCTTTATCAATCCTCATTTTGTTTATAACTCCATGATCCTTTCTACTCAAAGCATCTTCTACCTTATTTTCCTTACCTAGATGGTAGTGTATTGAACAATCATAATCCTTGAGTAGCTCGAGCAATCATTTTTGCCTCATGTTGAGTTCTTTCTGTGAGAAGATATATTTCAAACACATGTGATCTATATATATCTCACATCTTTCTCCATAGAGATAGCATCTCAATATCTTTAGAGAAAATATTACAACTTCTAGATCAAGATCATGAGTTGGATAGTTTTTTTCAGGAGTTTTTAATTATCTTGATGCATAGGCAATAATTATTTCATTCAATGTAAGGACACAACCAAGTCCTTTCTTTGATACATCACTATAAATCACAAACGCACCATTTCTCAATAGTAGAGTCAGGATCAGAGAATTCACCAATATCATCATTAATTCATAAAAACATTCTTCACATTATTTTTTTCATACAAACTTAACCCCTTTATGAGTAATCATGGTTAATAGGTTAGCTGATAAGGTGAAGTTCTGAATGAAACACCGATAATAACCTACTAAACTAATAAAATTACATACCTTAGTTATTTTCATTTGTGTATTCTATTCATAAACCAACTTTTCTTTTTATTATCAACTAAGATTTCATCTTTAGAGACCAAATGGCCAAGAAAATAAACTACTTGAATCCAGAAATCACACTTGCTAAACTTCCCATATAACTCATTTATTCTAAGAGTCTTCAGAACAATGCACAAAACGATTCTCACAATCTTTGTAGATTTTTAAGTATACCAATATATAATCAATAAATACCATAACAAATACATCAAGATATTATTTGAGAACTCTATTCATTAGATCCATAAAAATCGATGGTGCATTAGTCAATACAAATAGAATTATTGTAAACTCTTAATGTGCATACCTAGTTTGAAATGATATCTTTGGAATATCTTCTGTCTTCACACACAATTGATCATATCCAGAACAAATATCAATCTTTGAAAAATACTAGGCTCCTGAAGTTGATCAAATAAACCATCAATGTGAGGTAGAGGAAACTTGTTCTTTATTGTAATAGCATTGATATTCCTATATTCAATAAACAATATAATATATCCATCATTGTTCTTAACAAAAAGAACATGAGATCCCCATGGAAAAACACTAGGGAAAATAAACCTCTTACTACTCAAATCCTCTAGTTTTTTCTTCAGCTCCACTAATTCCATTAAGGCCATTCTATAAGGAGTCTTTGATATCGAACATTCACTAGGAATTAAATCAATAGAAAACTCAATTTCCTACTCTGGAGGATGTCTAAGTAAATCCTCTAGAAATATATCAACATATTATTGCACAATAGGTACATCCTCAATTTGAATATTTCTTTCCTCACCCATAGATAATGTGTTCTCCTCCTCCCCAAGAATTTCATTCAGTAGAGCTATTGGGGGTTAATCTAATTAATATAGTTTTCAAGGAATATATTGATGAATTTTTTGTGGTGTTTATTGATGATATCTTGGTATACTCTAAAATCTATAAAGATCATGAGAATCACTTATACATTATTTTGAAGACTCTTATAAGAAATGAGTTATATGAGAAGTTTGTCAAGTGTAATTTTTGGCTTCAAAGAGTTTCTTTTAATGGCCATTTTGTCTCTAAAGATGGAATATTAGTCGATCCTGCAAATAAAAAGTCGGTTTAGCAATGGCCTACACCCACAAACATAACTGAGGTATGTAGTTTTATTGGTTTAGTAGGTTATTATCGGTATTTTGTTAAAAACTTCGCCCAATTATCTAACCCATTAACCAAGATTACTCGTAAAGGAGTTAATTTTATATAAAAAAAGAATGTGAAGATTGTTTTGAAGAATTAAAGAGGATATTTTTGGATGCTCTAATCCTGAATCTATAATCGGGAAATGGTAGGTTTTTTATTTATTGTGATGCATCAAATAAAGGACTTGGTTTGTCCTTATAATAATGAAAGAGTTATTATCTATGCATTAAGGTAGTTAAAAACTCATCAATAGAACTCTCAAACTCGTGATCTTGAGTTAGTAGCTGTAATATTTTCTCTGAATATATGGATACACTATATCTATGGTGAAATATGTGAGATATATATGGATCACAAGAGTTTGAAATATATCTTCTCATAGAAAGAACTCAACATGAGTAAAATTTGATGGATCGAGCTACTCAAGGATTATAATTTTTCAATACACTATAACCTAGGTAAGTCAAACAAGGTAGTATATACTTTGAGTAGAAAGGATCATGGATTTCTAAATAAAATGAGGACTGAAAATGATCCCGTGTACATGGATCTAGTAAATATGGATATAGGAATTATCAAGGAAGGTGAAACATCATTACCTGTTAAATTGTTTTTCCAACCATATTTATTAGAAAAAATTAAAATTTATTAATGTTATGATGATAATCTTCAAAATAAAATTAAATATGTGAATAATGGGAAGTTTCCAAACTTCATGTGTGTGGATGGACTTCTGAAATTTGGGAGAAGGTTATGTGTTACCTCTATAACAGAGCTATAAAGGGAGTTATTGGATGATTAACCTAGATCTAATTTCTTTATACACCCTAGTAGCACTAAGATGTATAGATATTTTAAGGAATATTTATGGCGGGATAATATAAAGTGGGAAATTGTTGATTATGTATCAAAATGGTTAGTCTGTCAACAAGTGAAGGCTGAGAAACAACATACTAAAGGAGTTATACAACAACATCCTTTTACTATATGTAACTGGGATTATATTACTATATATTTTGTTGTTGTATTACCAAAAACCCCAAGAAGGAATGATGTAATATGGGTGATTTTTTATCGACTTACCAAATCTGCACATTTCCTCACTATAAGGGATGATTTTCCACTGGAGAACATTCCACGGATTTATATTAATGAAGTTGTAGGACATCATGGAGAACCTCTCTAAATTATGTCTGATCATGATCCATGATTTACATCTAAATTCTGGAAAAATATTTAGAATGAATTGGGCATTGAGCTTCATTTGAGTACAACTTATCGCCCTCAAATGGACATGCAATCGTAAAGGAAAATCCAAAATTTAGAAGAAATGTTGAGATCATGCACACTTGACATTAAAGGTATGTGGGACCAATATTTAACTTTGGTAGAGTTTTCTTACAATAATCGTTTCCATTCTAGTATTCAAAAGGAACCATACGAATCGTTGTATAGGAATATATTTCATACACCAACTTATTGGGATGAAGTTGTTGAAAGGAATCATGTCAGCTCAGAGCTTGTGGAGGAAAAAATAACATATTTAAAGACTATTCAAACCCATATCAAAGCATCTCAAAGTAGGTAAAACATTTATACCGATAATTGAATGAAGGATTTTTAATTTCCAGTGGGAGGTCATTTTTTTCATAAAAGTATCTCCATGGAAGGGTGTTATAAGATTTGGGAAGAAAGGGAAATTGATCCCCAAATACATTTGACCTTTTGAAATTCTAGAGAGAATTGGAGCTATGGAATTTTGTTTGGAAATGCTGCATAGGCTTCCTAATTTTCACAATGTGTTCCACATCTCTTTGTTAAGGAATTACATGTCAGACCCAAGACAAGTACTCACTTCAAAAGTAATAGAATTGGAACCCTATTTATCTTATTATGAAGAGACTATCTGGATTATGGACACTAATGAATTGGTGTTGAGGAATTAGATGACTCTACTGCAAAGGGTACTTTGAAAAAACTATAAAATTGAAGAGGCGATGTGAGAACTTGAGGACAAAATTTCGATGACAAAATTTTTGTAGGAGGGCAGAATGTAACGACCCAAAATTCTATCAATGAGATTTCCCTTTTTATTTTCACATAAATTCACTTATATAACACAATGAAAGCATTATAAATAATGAATGAATGAAAGAAGAGCTATTTCTCGAAGTTAAGGAACCTATACCAATGAAATAGTAACATGACCTAAGAAATAGTAACTTGAACCTTATGAATAGTAACCTCACTAATGGAAGTGTAAATAAAACTTGACCATACTATAAATGAAAATATGATATAATTATATCATTTTATAAGTAAATAAATATTTTAAAAATTACTAATTAAGTGTTGGTATTTTTATAAGTCATATATATTTAATTACAATTTTATAATTTATAAAATGATTTAAAAGAAATATTTTTTCCATAAAATTTATTTTTAAATAAATATATTGTTTTCTTATGATTTTAGGACAATTTAATGAGACCTTGGTTAATTTTTCAATATTTTATAAAATCAGTTATAATTTTACAAGTTATATTTTTAGAGTAAATAATAATTTAAATTAAAAATTAAATTTCTCATATTCATAAATTTATTTTCATAAAATGGAGTTCATTTTTTAATTCTACACATCCAAAAATGGTTTGGGTGAATTTTTGGGATTTTTCTAAAAAACATGAATTTTTAGTGAATAGTAAAATATGTTAATTTATGGTATAAATACATTATAAGTTAAATAATATATTCCTTGAGTCATGAATGATGTAATAACTATAATCTCAAACATACCTTAATTATTTTAATATGTTTTTTTGTAATTATCAAACTATTCATAGTCTTGAGCCAAAATAATTAACAAATGAATAAAATATTAAAAAAACCTTTCTCTTCCATTATAAATACCACCCATCGCCACCACTTCTCCTCACACCTATAAGAATTGAAGCATTTTCATGTTCAACTGAACTACCATTACCAATTATCTCTTCCACATCCATGATTTCTTGGTCTCATAAAAATACCAAAACCAATCCCCTTAAGAAGGTTCTCAAATAGGAGGATTCAAAAGGTAAATCCCCTTTCTTTTATTTTAATTTCCTTTCAATTTCCTTTTTCATTTCTTATCATCTCCTCAAATTCTCTATCCAAATGATAATTATAACTCTAGTATAATATATATACTATAGTTATATCTTGTTAATGGGATATCCTTCATCAAACACCTTTATCTCTCTCTTTTTTAAAAACAAAATCATCATCCGTGAGGTGCCAATTTACAACCTCCATGGACGACGGATTTTTGTTCTTAAATTTCCCATCCAAAGATAGTAGTGAAACCATTTTTATGGTTAAACCAGACTATAATATATTTATTTCAACCTATTTAATTTTCTAGACCCATTATATATACATAATATAAATTCATACGACAAAACTAGTTCATAATGATCGAAAAAACCGCCAAAATAGTCTAAATGATTATCACTCATGTTTTATCTAATGAATCATCCACATACCATATAACCAAATTAATTATATAACCATTTAATCTTATGTATTTTAATTAATATCCTATAGATTCAACTCTGGAGAATTATACCCATTCCACATGAACTTTAATACTCATATACAAGTATATTGCTCGTGAAAACCAACGAAATGAATGCTCTCGAGCAATAAAATTGCATCTTATAACTCGTCAAAAAGGACATAAATGAACATAATTAAATAATAAGAAATAAAATAAATGTAAATAATGTTCTTAATTAATTAATGAATTAATTTTATTTTATTATATAGGATGTTAAGGTTAAGTGTAGAAAACATTCAGACATAAGGCTAGGGTTTTCTTCCCGAACCTTCGCTTTCATTCGTGTTATGCTTTCTTTCTCTATAAAACAATTTAATTATTAATTATTTTTATAATTTTTCTAAATTATTTATATGTGTTCCAAAATCATATATATATATATCATTTCATCATTATTTGATGAGATAATAATGTTTTTACAGGGTTCCCTTCTCTTTTCTTCCCGATACGCAAGCCCGATTAAAGGGAACGTCTTGATTTCTTACCCATTTTAACGTACAATATATAATACATTTTAAGACAAATTAATTTTTATAAAATCACTAATTTTGTCCTTAAAACCTATATTTGTTCAATTCTGGTTTTATGCAAACAATCATGACAAATAAAAATGATTTTTCCAAAAGAAAACTTCTTTGCAACGTAAAAAAGGAATTTCTCTCAAGAATTCATCAATGATTTTATTATATTATTTTCATATATTTAAAACACTGTATTAAATTTTATTCTTTATTTAGGTTTATATCTTATGTTTATCATTCATCATATTTTATTAAATGGTTTATGATCAGTTTGACTATAGATTTTCTGTCTTCATACTGTTCATCAAACTACTCGGAATGGTTAGTGATTATGTTTATAGATTGGGGAAATTTATTTAAATTTATATGTATATGATTACTATGTTTATCCCCATTCATATGAGGAATTCATTGGACTTAGTAAGTGATGGTTGAGGCCCATTATAGCCCCTCGATGCATCGGTAGGTCTCATGAGACAAACTAGACTGGGTTTTTACCTATTATGTATAGTATCTTAGCTGAGGTCGTGATGGTATATTTATGATGTCTCGCATTATGCATTCTCTCATTATCAAAATAGTAATTGATAGTCCATGTGATTATTCCACCAATAGAATATTCATGGTTATGATTTATTATGGAATTATTTAATCATCTTTTATTCCTGCCTTAAAATATCATATGAATAAAATAAAAGAATAATTAAAAATAAAAGGAATGTTAAAAAAATAATAAATATAATTTAATTTACACTAATAATTTTATCATTAAAAAAATTATAAGTAAAAATGTAATGTTTTTAAACAAAAATATTTTATACCATTAAAATTATTTTTCATTAATTTTTCTTACAAATTTATTTTTATTTTCACTTATTTTTTATATTTTAAGACAATATTTAAAATTTATTTTTGATTGTATTTATAGTTTATAATTTATAGGTTTTCAATATCACATACATGAAACATTATTATATTTGAAGTATGTTACTTTAAAAGGATATAAATTAAAATGTATAAAAACAATCTAAATAGAATTTTACACACTAACTAAACACATAAAAGATAATTGAAAATAAAAATAATTTCAAAAATATACTAAACAAAAACTAATTTATATAACAAAAACTTTATTATTTAAAAACATAACATTTACACTTAAAAAAATATTGGAATAATTCTTATTAAGTATTATATTATTAATTACATTATTAGGAATCTATTATCTATACTAAAATTGGCTTTCTTCTTGCATACGTGTCTCTATTCCAAGCTACCACGTCACCTAAAATTCTCAATTCCTCCCTCCATACACTGAAATCTATCCCATTCTCGATCCCTCGCTCAGGAATTTTCTTCGACCCGCGCTCCCCTCCCTGAAACCCCTCCCCAAAACCCATATCCCCATCTCTACAACAACCCTTGGAGCCTCCGATTTCTACGCCTTCATCTCCATCTGCTCCGTTTCTGGATCATGCACCTCCTCCACGAATTTCGTCTCCTCAATCTCCTATTTGCGCAGCTCCCCTGAATTTCCTTCCTCGGCGTCTACTGACTTCACCTTAATCGGTCGCACAAAAATAGGGTTTGTGCTTCGCCATTGACAGCCTTCACATCCTTTACCTCCTTCCTCTATCTCTGCATCTGGATTACCGATGATAACATACTCCATCGTTGCCTACTATAACTGCTAAATCTGGCTTCACCTACTTCAAAAACCCCAATCTAGGGTTTCCTCCGCCTATCCATTTGTTCTCCCCAGTTAGGCTTCTCCATTTGGTATTCACAGTCTAGGGCTTCAACTCCTTCGTTCTTAGCAACCACCTACTCATCCTCCGTTTTGTTCTAGAAACCATACTCATCTAACCTGCCTGTGAGTACCCTAGGAATTTACTTCGATTCACCTCCATCAATCCCTTCTGTTACCAGCTGTAGTGACAACCATTATTTTTGATGATTGACAAGCTCTTAGAGGACAACCTAACCACACCCATACATTCTTCAGACAACCTATAGAGCAACCTATCCACAACAGGTATGTTCTCCTTCTATCCATCAATACCTATCAAATTTGGCATCTTTGATTCCTTACAGGTTATCCAAATGTAACGATAAATTCAAAATATTATTTCCTATTCGAATACTTTAATAAGGTAATCTTATTTATAATCTAAAGTCTTGATATTGTTCCATTGTTTATCAGTCATTTTCTAACATATTTACTGTATTTTCAATTATACAGGCAGAATATCTATTCAAAACATTGATGCAGCTGAACCTGTTACACCAACAGGAATCACTCAAATAAGAACATTAAAGCATGAAATGAAATTAAGGTGACATTAAAATGACTGAATGATTTGGTTTTTTGAAATTTTTAGGAACATTTTTGTTGTCTGTATTTTCATGGTGGTGAGATTTTTGAAGAATAGTAGAGGCTGAAATTGGTTCTGTTGTGTATGTTTTATATCTAAAAATGTTTTCTATATTTATAACCTTCTTTATATTCATTATTAAACTTGATTTTCATTATGATGGATACTCTTTTGTAGAATATGAAGTCTCATTCACCTGTATATATTAAAAACTATTCCATTCTTGACACACCCAAAGGATGTTACTAAAAGGGTATTCGAGTTGGTGGAGGGACAAGGTATATATCTTTATATAATTTATGAAATTGTAGTTATTTTTTAAATTCATTAAACAATTATTTCTAAAATTTTATTTGTTAAATTCTGATTTGCATTTCCTTTTTTTATTCCCAAACTTTCTTCAGGGGAACACTTAAGTTTATATTGTTCTTCAAAGCATGAGTTGAGCATGGGGCATTGAAGGAGTAAGTGCCCAGCTTTTGCATATAATAACTAATGACCATCTAAATTGTTTCTAATTAGGGCTAAAATAGAATTTAATGCTTTCATTGCTTCATCAATAGAACTGTAATTCAAAAAATTTATAGGATGAACCATTTGCGGCTTCAAATACATAAATTGTGAAACATTACAAAACATTTAGTTTCTCCTTTGAAACTAAATTCAAAATTGTTTATAAGATGAATGATTCAATCTACTTTTGAATATAATATATATATATATGTTTCTATAAGACTGTATTCCACTGTAATTCTTCCTGAAATAAATATCTTTAATTATGTTTTCTGGGGATACTGAATGTTATAATGTTATTGAGTTATATTTCATCCTAGATGGGTCTTGATACTTTTGAATTTAGATTGGTTTTCATGAATATTTCCTAATATGCTGAAACCAGAAGGTCATATCATAGTAAAAAGGCATTGTTTCCCAAATTTTTTTATTATTATATATATGATAGCAGTGGTTGTAGGTTTCTCTATTATTCAGGATAAAAGAGTTCTCTGGCCTACATAATTGTATATGACAGTGGTGGTCAAGCCCTGCCTGTCTAATCTAAAATATTACCTTCAGCATCCATCCATTTCAAACAATTGATTGTAGGAGGACAGTGGAATAGAGAAATCACTTTTGGAGGAGAGTGTACCAATGAGGCATCACACCAGAGAGTGGGGGGGTGTAGAAGCAGTGGGTCACATGTTGGAGAGGAGGGTGGTGCTGGAGGGTTTCATGAGGGATGGAGGATGAAGATGGAGTCTAAATGGGAAGGGAGGCCGCCGAATGGGGGAAGGGATGCCACAAAATGGGGGAAGGGAGGCCACTGGAAGGCCAACCAGTATTGGGTTATACACACTGAACATGGAAGGTAGAGGATATGTCACACTTCATAGGTGAGGGAAGGGGTGAGTGGGAGAAAGGAAAAACCTATAAAAGGTCTTTTAATTTAGCTATTTAATTGGTTTTCTTTCCTTTTTTCTAAAATCTTATGTGCATTAAATACTGTTCTGGAGTCTTCTTATTACAATTACCTTATTAGAACATGTATACTGCTCAGTTTTATGGTTTTTTATAAGATTTACATACCAAATTTACATTATACACCAGTTACAAATTTTCTTGGGTATTATCTTGGCCAATACCAATTCCACACAAATGAATTACAGTAGGAAAATTCATTACTATTAATTCATGCATGTATATTCTATATTTACAGATTTTAGGAGGATAGTGGGGGGTGTACCGATGAGGCATCACACTAGAGAGTTGGGGGTGGAACCAGTGGGTCATGTGTTGGAGAGGAGGGTGGTGATGGCGGGTTTCATGAGGGAGGGAAGATGAAGATGGTGTCTAAATGGGGAGGGATGCTGCCAAATGGAGGAAGGGATGCCATAAAATGGGGGAAGGGAGGCTTCTGGAAGGCCAACCAGTATTGGGTTATACACACCGACCATAAAAGGTAGAGGATATGTCACACGTCATAGGTGAGGGAATGGGGGAGAGGGAAAAAGGAAAAAACCCATAAAATTTCTGTTTTTCTGTGCATATGTGTTTTGCATCATCTCCCCTCTTTGAAAATTCCTTTCGAAGACCTGAATGTATAACTTTAATGCACCGGAAAAGGGAATCGTTGATAGGATGTAACACCCTTGGCTTAAGTTATTTTGACTGGTCTATTATTTATATGGATACTATTTATTTAGAGAAGCATGTCATTCCTTAGGTAAGTGTTTCCATACATACTATTTCATTTATGATATGAGTGTTTTACATTCATGGTGTTTTACATTCACTGTGTTTTATAATGTTAAAAAAATATATGTTTCAATATACATTATGTTAAAATCTGAATCTATGGATTTGGTACTAAACATCTCATCAACAGGTGAGTGAACATGTAACACCCATGGGTTATGGTATTTCACTGTTTTATTATGTATTTTTTTATTATAAGAGGGTTAATAGGTTCATATTTTTTCAAATTTGTGGACAATTGTTTTTTCAAACAGGTCCATATTTTATTCCATAGAGGTACATAGATTCTGGTAATGATTACTATCATGAGTATGTACAAAGTTTCTAGAGCCAATGAAGGTTTCTGCTTTTCTGTGCGTGTGTGTTTCGCATCATCTCCCCTCTTTGAAACTTCCTTTCCAAACCCTGTAATGTGGAAGGCCGTGAGAACATTGCAGTGTACTGAAGAAGAAGAGTATGGCTGGGAAGGTGTGAGCCCGGAGCAGTCCATGAATGACTTCAAGATTTTTTTTAGGTTCTGCATTTTTTTGTTCTTCATTTTTCCTACATTTTTTCTGCATTTTTGCTTCACTTTTAGGTTCATCATCATTTTTTCTGCATCTTTTGGGCAGGGGGAGGGGAGGGGAGGGTAAGGGAGGGGAGTGGGGATGGGGATGCTGGGGGAAAAGATTGGGTAGGGGGGAGGGGAGGGGAGGGGCTGGGGCTGGGCTGGTTGGAGGGGTGGGGAGGGGAGGGGAGGGTTATGGCAGGGGGGAGGGGGCTGCTGGGGGAAAACATTGGGCAGGGTGGGGAGGGGAGGGGCAGGGGTTGGGTGGGTTGGACGGGAGGGGAGGGGAGGGGAGGGGAGAAATATAGAAGGGGGAGGGGGTGCTGGAGGAAAAGGTTGGGCAGGGGGAAGGGAGGGAAGGGGAGGATGAGGCCAGGGGAGGGGGCTACTGGGGGAAGAGGTTGGGTAGGGGGAGGGGAGGGGAGGGACAGGGATGGGTTATGGCAGGGGGACGGGGCTGCTGGGAGAAAAGGTTGGGCAGGGAGGAGGGTAGGGGAGAGGAAGGGGGCTGGGTAGGTTGGAGAGGAGGGGAGGAAGATGGCAGGGGGAGGGGGTGTTGGGGGAAAGGTTGGGCAGGGGGAGGGGAGGGGAGGGGAGGATGAGGCCAGGAGGGAGGGGGCTGCTGGGGGAATAGGTTGGGAAGGGGGGAGGGGGGAGGGGCAGGGCTGGGTTATGGTAGGGGGAGGGGGCTAATGGGGGAAAATTTTGGACAGGGGGGGAGGGGATGGGAGGGGCAGGGGGCTGGGCAGGTTGGATATTTCATTCATGTCCATTTATCGGTGACATTAATACTGATTCTGCATATTCAGGTTGGACATTTTATTCATGTCTATTTCATCAACAGGTGAGTGAACATGTAACACCCATGGCTTAAGGTATGTCACTGTTTTATGATGTATTTCTCTGTTATAAGAGGGTTAATAGGTTCATATTTTTTTCTAATTTGTTCACAATGTTTTTTTTCAAACAGGTCCATCTTTTATTCCATACAGGTACGTATATTCTGTTAATGATTACTATCATGAGTATGTATTGAGTTACTAGAGCCAATGAAGATTTTTGTTTTTCTGTGCGTGTGTGTTTCGCATTATCTCCCCTCTTTGAAACTTCCTTTCGAAGCCCTGAATGTAGAACATTACTACACCAGAAAATGGAATTGATGATAGCATGTAACACCCTTGGATAAAGTTATTTTGACTGGTCTGTTATTTACGTGGATACTGTTCATTTAGAGAAGCCTGTCATTCCTTAGGTCATTGTTTCCATACATACTATTTCATTTATGATATGAGTGTTTTACATTCATGGTGTTTTACATTCACTGTGTTTTATACTGTTTAAAAAATATATATGTTTCAATATCCATTATGTTAAAAATCTGAATCTATGGATTTGGTACTAAACATCTCATCAACAGGTGAGTGAACATGTAACACCCATGGCTTATGGTATTTCACTATTTTATTATGTATTTTTTTATTATAAGAGGGTTAATAGGTTTATATTTTTTTCTAATTTGTTCACAATGTTTTTTTCAAACAGGTCCATCTTTTATTTCATAGAGGTACGTAGATTCTGTTAATTATTACTATCATGAGTATGTACAAAGTTTCTAGAGACAATGAAGATTTATGCTTTTCTGTGCGTATGTGTTTCACATTATCCCCCCTCTTTGAAACTTCCTTTACAAACCTTGTAAAGTGGCAGGCCATGAGAACATGGCAGCGTACTGAAGAAGAAGAGTATGGCTGGGAAGGTGTGAGTCCGGAGCAGTCCATAAATGACTTGAAGGTTTTTTTAGGTTCTGCATTTTTTTGTTCTTCATTTTTCCTTCACTTTTCCTGCATTTTTCCTGCATTTTTGCTTCATTTTTAAGTTCAACATCATTTTTTCGGCATCTTTTGTGTATGGGGGGAAAAGAGGGGAGGGGAGGGGAGTGGGGAGGGGGCTGTTGGGGGAAAATATTTGGCAGGGGGAGGGGAGGGGAGGCTAAGGGGCTGGGTAGGTTGGAGGGGTGGGGAGGGGTGGGGAGGGTTATGGAAGGGGGAGGGGGATGCTGGGGGAAAAGGTTGGGAAGGGTGGAGGGGAGGGGAGGGGTAGGGGGAGGGGAGGGGAGGGGAGGGGCGGGGGGCTGGGCAGGTTGGAGGGGAGGGGAGGGGAGGGGAGGAATATGGCAGGGGGGTTGCTGGGGGAAAGGGTTGGGCAGGGGGGAGGGGAGGGGTAGGGGGCTGGGAAGGTTGGAGGGGATGGGAGGGAGGAACATGGCAGGGGGGAGGGGTGCTGGGGGAAAAGGTTGGGCAGCGGGGAGGGGAGGGGAGGGGAGGATGAGGCCACTGGGGAGGGGGATGTGGAAGAGGTTGGGCAGGGGGTGGGGAGGGGCATGGCTGGGTTATGGAAGGGGGGGGCTTCCAGTAAAAGGTTGGGCAGGGGGAGGGAAGGGGAGGGAAGGGGAGGGAAGGGGAGGGGCAGGGGGCTGGGCAGGTTGGAAATTTCATTCATGTCCACTTCTCGGTGACATTAATACTAATTCTGCATATTCAGGTATTCTGATGCTGTATACTTATGTTGTATATATTCTTATGTTGTATTCTTATGCTTCATATTCAGGTACTCTTATGATGTGTTAGACAAGGAATTTCCAACCAATCTTATATTGGTGACGCAAAGATGAAATGCATTGGGAACATCTTCTTCTTGCTGGAAAATTACTCAATGTCTAAACATCACTACATCTCTATTTGTGGACGGCAATTTTTTTTGTATTATAATGATTCCTCTGCACATCTCGTATTTTTTATTTGATAAACTATTCCTTAAGTAAGTTCTCTTCAACTTTTTCTTTTATAGTATGCAATATTGTTTTCCTAAATGCAGTTTATATTGAAGTCAGGTTTCCACCCTTGACTATTCCAAAGTGTTTCACATTACAATTGATGTATCTTAATTTAACATTTTATATTGATGTATTCTTAATGGATTCACTTATAATTCCAAATTATTCACCATTAATTTGTGAGTAAATACATCAAACTTTACTCTTTATTCAAAACTAATACAAGTGGTACTCTTAAGAAGATAGATAATAAACTATTATGTTTTATAAATAGTAATATATAGTTAATAATAAGAATTATTTTATAGTGTCGTGCATCACACGGGCGGAGTACTAGTTATTAATAATTATATTATTATTAAATATTATTAATTACATTAATAATTAATATTAATTATATAATTAAATATTTAAAATAATTATAATGATGGTGGGGGGAGGATGGTGCTCAGGGGAGGAGATATCCATGGAGACCATTGGATGAACCCTAATCAGGTCACTCTAAAGCAATACATTGCCACTACTCTTGGAATAAAGGATATTTTTTTCATTGTAATCACTCATGGAAAAGTTGATTAGACTCATCTTCTAGTATGATTAATGGGATGAAAGTTCCATTATTCTCCTTTGTTTCTATTGCAGAAGATGTCAGCAAATAGATTATCAGAAAGGGAAACACAACGCATCTATATTCTAAAATAGAAGAAGTGTCTGAGAGGCATGAAAATTGAAAGTTCGTAATTTTTCCCTAAATTTTATTACCTAAGGGGAAAACCCCATGAAAATTGGATTATATTTTAAAATAGTTTTGTGCATTTTGGGGTTTTCTGATTGCAATCTTATCTCAATTGGTTATGGTTTTTTTAATGTGATATTTCCTTCGGATCTCCATAAATACTAGGATTAGGGATTCAGTTCTCTATTGCTCAATCCAAAGATGATTTTAATCTAGGAGTGGAATCATCACTTTAACCATTTTGAATTCAAGAACTCCATTACATAGGTATGGGTAATGATTCTTGGATTAAATTGGATTTATTAGCATCCTAGGATTTTGGAAGATATTGCTTTTGAAATTGGTTCTCCAATTCATATGGATAAAGAGACAGAGCTTGGTATGTTTGTAAACTTTGATAAAATTTTGGTGGAGGATGATGTCTTCAAATATTTTATTGATAATGTTCTGTTGTCAACTGATGATGATAGCATTAACCTAATTGTTTTGTATAAAAAGATTCTGGAGTTTTTCTCTAACTATAAAATAATTGGTCATGAATCTAATAACAATAGAAGGACCAATGATAGTTTTTTATTTTGTAATATTTTTGGTCATGATATTACTGATTTTAGGAAGAAAATTAATTCTAATAGTAAGAATAATAATAATGCACTAGTTGCGTCTACACCTATTCTTAATGGTGGAGAAACCAACAAGGATATGATAAATGGAGGCAAGGTTAATAGAAATGAGCCCAAAAATAAATAGGTTGTTTTCATTAAACACACAATTACTTTTATTGAGAACCACGACATAATTGGTAAGATTTTTTATGAGGGTTTGGCAGGTGTATTAGCTCATGATCAGGTTGAGATATGTGTTGTCTCAAGAGGAGTGCATTAAGACCCAATAGAGGGTGAATTGAGTTCTTTAAAAAAATTATTTGAAAACCATCCTCTTTCAAAAATGACTAAATTTTGATCTTTTACCTAATACAAGAAGTGGAGTAAATTAAAACACATAGAAAATAGATCATATACAGATAATTATAGTGGTTTGGGGAAAATAAATCCCCTAGTCCACTCCACCAACACTCTTCTCTATGAGTTTGGTTATTTTTACTAGACTATTCCTTTTTTCGGGGATGGTTATTCCATTTTTCAGGGACAACACGACTGAGTGAAAGTATTCAACCCTTGTAATAAAAGCAATATGAGCTTTTAATATATCTCCAACAATGATTTACAATAGCCTTCAAGGTTATTTTTTCATGAAACTTTACAATGATAGAGATAATAAATAGTGTGTTTATAGGTTGAGTTCATAGTTATAAAATAAAAATTACATATAAGAATAAATCTCTAGGAGATATGATAAAAATAGGATCTAGATTTAGGGGAGTCTTCTGAAATAGAAGTAAGGATAATCTTTAAACTGCAACTATAGATCTTGAAGATTCTTCTTTTTTTCAAGTAAAACAGAGCAATGCACCAGAGCTTCAAGAATAAGTTCTTGGATAATGGATTAGGCAGTTTTCTTCTTCTTAATATTCTCATTTTCTCCCTATAGGACACACATGAAATGAATTAAAATACTTCTTTTTAATTTCAAAACTTCATATCCTTAAAATTCAGGGTTGGCATTTAAATTCCACATGTCCTTTTCTCGAAAATACCTCAACAATAGTATTGTCCATCAAATTAACCATATACTTGTTTCCTTTCTTGATAATTTCCTCTAATTATAATTTTTTTACCATAAAGAGTTAAATCCACAATTAATGAATGCACGGTGACATTAAAAATAACTAAAATTATTCCAATGGTAATAAATAGAAAGTTTTAGAATGATGTAGCTTATTGAAGATCACCACATAAACAAATTATAAATATTTGAATTCACATAGAAAAATTGATCCATGTGGTCATTCTTCACATAGATGATTTATCTACATAGCTGAGTTTGTATAGTAATTCTTCACATAGCTAATTTTCTTCATGTAGGCTATTTACTCATATAGTCAATTTATGACATAGCCGAATCGAATTACGTAGTCAATTGGAACCACGTAGCTCATTTAACCACATATCAAAATGATATATTTGATTAATCTAAATAGAATATTCATGTAGTCATTTGATCTATGTAGTTTATTGCTCATATATGAGATTTATTGATGTAGGGGATTTCCACATCATCGATTTTGTAGACCTAGAAAATATTTTGAAAACATGTTTATAATTTTTGACTTAAAAGATTTAACAGTATGGAGGATTAAAATAATGATAAAACCTAAAATATACACTTAAAAACAAACATCAGTAATATATTAAGGATATTTGAGATCATCAAAACATAAAGTAAATGGGATATGTTGGGAAAACATTAGTAGTCCAAAAATATCACCCTTTTTATGATAAAAAACCCCATAATACATTAAAAACATGGTTTTAAAAGTTTTTTATATAATTTTATAGAAAAATAATGAATGCACATATTTCTTTGAAAATTTTGTGTTAATCCTCTTATTATCCCCTTTAATTATTCACCTCTACCCTTTCATTACTTGGGGATACTTCTCCAACTTTTCCAAATTCTCTCCCTTTTTATGACATTAAAAAGGAAGGGTGAGGATAAGAAAGTCACTTTTAATTTAGCTATTTAGCTATTAATTGATTAAATATAGTATTGAAATTGAATATGAAATTATGGTAAGAATAGAAGTAAGTGATAAAAATAAAGAGAGTAAAAACATAAAATTAATACAATCGATAAGAAAAAATATAAAATATAAAAAAGAGGAATTTCATTAAATGACAATCATTTGTACAAAAATACATCTACTCTACACCCGTAGAAAACATATACAAAAGACTAGTTAGAAGACCCAATTTTATGGATAGAGTCAAACTCAGAATGTGGTTTGGTTGGAGGTAACTTAAAGGTAGGTGTGGTTCTTGAGGTAGTAGGAGGGTCCATTTAAGATTATGGAACAACTCTTCCAAGCTCTACAGTAGAACACTCTTCACTACCAATAACTAATTTATCTTTTAGCCTCTTAATAGGAAATCTAAGAACTCTTTCAATATTCCCTTCATATACTAAAATCATAAGATCCAACTCCATAAAAATGTACTTTTGTAGTGGGTCACAGGACGAGGTTCCTTCCCTAAATCTCTCAACTACTAGGGATGTATCCACCTTTGATTCCTCTTTCTGATAGATCTCATATGTATCATAAACTACATAAACTCTTTGTATGGTACCTTTAAAATTACCTGGAGTAGTAGAGCCAAGAGTTCTTCTTCCTCTTAGAAAATACAATGAATCAACACACATGCCGATTATCTTAAAGAAACAAGACTTTAAGAACTCAAAAAATAATAATTTATTCTTATCTATACATATAGAAAATAATGAAATACCATTTCTAATAATCCCCTTAAAAGATTCAAGATAACCAGAAGAAAAACTAGGAGGTGCACTGAGAAAGGGAGCAAGATCAATAATAGATAGAGTACCTAGAAGTTCCACTAATAGCTTATTCAAGATTTGGTCCCCATATCCTTTCATAAAAATCACTCTTACATTTATATATTGGACCTTCCTATCAATATTGTTTATCTACTTGATCAAAACTTTCACCACTTTATGAACAACACTGGATTGAGTCATATGACCACTGTAAAAAATAACACCAAGATCGAGTTCAGTTTGAATAGGTATAACAGGGGTAGGTGCAACTGGTTCCATAGAAGGAATAGACCTTGGAGGTCTCTATACAACCAAATCCTTTCCTATAAGAAAAATTGGAATATATGAGAATCTGTAGGTTTTTAAATGAATTCCTCTTCTGAATAATCATTGTTCAGTCCTTCATCTTTCTTATAAACTTTGTACAACAAAGTTAACAAACATTGATGATTTTTGGATACTGGACCGAGAGACCTAAAAATAATACCCTTTATATCTTGAAACAATTTCATGATTTCATTCAACTTTTCTTCATATTCTTCATAATATCCCACCATTTCATTAAATGACATGTTAGTTACAATACCAATCTTCCCAATAGTTTCTTTGGTATCTCAAAACTCTATAATAAGATCTCTCTTGAACTCTTACAAAATTACTAGTGTGAGAAAATCACACTAATGAAATTTTATATGAGAATACACGACATTAAACTCTGAGAGAATCTGATCAACTCCACTTTAAAGATCTGAAACAACTGTATATTCTGATATGGAATATGCAAAGGGATGTAACTTCTTAATAAACTCTAACTAGCTTATCACAAAGCTTAATAAAGTGAGAAATCAATCCATTATTTTTTTCATAAAAGACTTAATCTCATCATGAACATCTTAAGACATGTCATATTTCACCATTGGAAAAATTTGGAACATCTCTCTTTGGGATGCAACTAACACTCCAAGTTTATTTAACTCTGGTCTGGTAGGACATACATCTTTCAAATCTCTTACTAGATATTTCATCTCCTCAAGATCTTTTTTACTTATCTTAGAATTATATTATTGTACAATAGGTATTTTTTTAATATTTTTGATCAATTTTTTCTATTTCCATTATCCCATCCAACTTTCTAAAATCATTCTTTAAAACAGAGAATTCCTTGAGTTTTTTATCTCATCCTTATATGGAATTATCTCTTTTCCAAATTAGTGTAATATCCTTTGATATTATCAAACTCATTTAATATAGTAGAGGAAAAATATTTCATTTCAAAAATATGTGAGATCTTACTAATTGAGTGTGATTCCTTATGAATTGGAGGAGGTGATGGAATAAGTGGTGTATGAGAATGGTAAAAAACCTCCATAACCACATCACCGACACTATCTCAGTAGGTGATGCATTCCTAGGTGGTTAGGCTTGGAATGGATCACCCTAATACACACCATCCAATCCAACAGGCTTCAAATAATTTGAGATTGAGTCCCATAAGCACCCAATTATTTTCAATAGAACATCAGAAAAAATATTACTCTATGGATTTTTGTGGAATCTTCTTAATTTAGATCCACTTCTTTATTCTTTAGAACTAGGGATATTAGCCTTCCATTGGGGTAATAATTCAACATACCTTTTATTTTATAGTAATGATTCATAAAATACATTATATACCTTGGATTATTGGGATTAAAATTATTGATCAAGATATATATGACATACATATCCTAAAAACACTTTTCCTATCTCTCCATCACTTTGGTAAATCTCGATCTGAACAAAATTTCACAAAACCTTTCATTCTATTTTCAAATCCTTTATAATATTTTTCTCAAAATCAGAGGTTTTGGATCAGAATTTTAGAACCTATTTCAGTCCAATTGAACTTGTAGTGACCAATGTCTAGATAACTTTAAACTCACCCTCATGGGGGAAATAAATAATCTCATCCAACTCCACTGAAAAAACTGGAAATTATTTTACATTTACACTTGATGATGTAATATCCTTAATTTTTTCAAATTGAATCTCAATGTTCCTCATAAACTCTTTTACCTATCCCTCAAAAAGAAATATTGACTTCTTTTCATTGAAGTAAAACTTCCAACACCAAAACTACAAGACCATATTCAACATCATCACGGTAGTCTTCATCCAAGAAACATTTATGGCCTTTCTAGCAAGAACCTTGCATGGAACACCGCTGCCTTTTTATTTATTGGATGAATTAGAGCTTCCATCATTATAACACTTCGATTTTCCCATAGAAGATAGGTCAGTTATATGATGAACAATAATTGGGAGGTTAATGGAGATGGTTTGAATTTTGGTGGAAGAAACATACGTGGAAGGTAAAAGGATTGAGGGATGAATAGAAATTAGGCCATAGATCCGATTCCTGAAAGGCCTACATACCTGATTTGGTTTTGGTTTGATTCTAACTATAAAATAAATAAAATAATATAAAAACTAAAACAAAATAATTTCATTTTATGAAACCAAATAATTAAATAAAATAGACTAATTAAATTTTTGTAAAACATTAAAATTAAATATTAATAAATTAACATAGAAATTAAAATCAAAATAAATAAGATAAATAAAATCATTTAAATTTGAATAAACTCAATTCTCTTTTAATAAAATCAAAATGATCACATACAAGGGGCTTAGTAAAAATATTTGATAACCAATTCTTAGTAGATATAAATTCAAAAGTAATATCACCTTTTTAGCATGATCTCTCAATAAATGATGCCTTAAATCATTATTCTTCATTCATGAATGATTTATCAGATTATTTGAAATGTTTATGGCACTATTTTTATCACATTAGATTGATAATTGATTATAATTGGA
The DNA here is from genome assembly GCA_963277665.1 of Viscum album. NCBI lineage: Eukaryota > Viridiplantae > Streptophyta > Magnoliopsida > Santalales > Viscaceae > Viscum > Viscum album. The sequence continues at coordinate 490,012,899 of OY728140.1, read as the reverse complement.
TCCAAAATCCATTAAGGAGTATTTCATCCATAAAAATGGTGGAAAACAACTACCAATAGCAACATATTTTTATTTTATAGTAGATAATGCAATAGAGAATTGTTTCTTACTATACCAAAATACTATATATTTTCCTAGAAAATTGTAGGTTCTTGATGGAATCTTCCTATATAGTCCACATTCACCAAATTCGGCATCCGAATATGAAGTCAGGTTAAAATAAAAGTTTTTTTTGAAAAAGTAAGGAAAGATAAATTGTTACTTTTAAATATATTAGTATTATTTTGGAAGCTTTTAAATGAGATTCCTTAGGATTTTCTTGAAATCTAGAACAAAGAAATACTAAAAACATAATATTTGGTCTACTAGCAGTAAAATACAATATACTCCCAATTATTCCTCTTTATATCTTATTTTCAACTAGTTTCTAAGCTTCATCCAAGTAAAGCTTTTCATTATAACTCATAAGAGTTGTATATACTTTATCACTTTCAAGTCCAAATATTTTAAGTAAGTCAAGTGTGTATTTTCTTTGATATAGAACATTACCAAAGTATTTTTCATAAATTTGATATCTGAGAAGATAATTTAACTCACATGTCATGCTCATTTCATTTTATTTTTACAAGAGTTTTGAAATTTAATTACAAAAGTTTTTATTTGTAGAACCAAAAATGACATCATCAATATATATTTGAACTAAAAAATATTTGAAGATTAAGTTTTATTAAATAGATTAGGATTTTCATTTCCTACTGAAAAACTATTTGATAAAATAAAAGAACATAACATTCATACCAAGATTTAGGTGCTTGTTTAAGTCTATAAAGATCTTTGGTAAGTTTGAAAACAAAATTTGGAAGATGAGGATTTTCAAAACCAATAGGTTGTTCAACATAAAATTATTCCATAAGAAAACCATTCAAAAAAATTATTTTGCATCCATATGATATAATTTGAAATTCATATGTAATGCATAGGCTAAGAGAATCTTAATGGATTCTAATCTAGATACACATACAAATGGATTTCATGATCTATAAGTTCTTCTTGTTTATACCCTTTAGCAACTAGTCTAGCCTTATTCCTATTGATCACACCATGATCATCCTATTTATTCCTAAAAACCATTTTTTCTATAATAGGATAGTTATATGGGTCAATTAACTAATTCTCATACCTAGTTCCTCTTAAACTGGTTTAACTCTTCCTTTATTATTAAAACACATCTCTCATCAATTAAGGATTCCTCTATAGTCTTAGGTTCTAGTTGATATAAAAAGATAGAAAATTCTATAATATTTCCTACACACTTTCTAGTCCAAATCCCTTTATCTAAGCATCATATAACTATTTCTAATGGATTGTTTTTAAAGATTCTAGGATTTCTAGGTAACACGCTTTCTAATTCACTAATATCCATACTTTCAAGATTTGGGTCTAGAAAATCAAGTTCAAAATCATCATCCTTTTTACTATCGAAAAGAGTTTTGGATATCATGTTTTCAAAATAATCACTTAGATGATCAATTTGATTCATTTTTTGATCAAAAAATTACTTTCATCAAATTTTAAACAAGTTGATTCTTCAACAATATTTAATATTTTGTTGAAAAATATATATGCCTTGAAATTATTATAATTTCCAATGAATATTATATCATCACCCATTGAATCAAATTTACCAAGATTATCCTTAGTGTTTAGAATACAAACCTTGCATCCAAACACTTCGAAGTATCCAACTTTTGGATTTCTATTATTCCATAGTTCATAAGGTTTTTTCTTCAACATAGGTCAAATTTGAACTCTGTTTATAACATAAAATGTTGTATGTACAGCTTAATCTCAAAAATGAGGAGGCATGTTATATTCATATAATATTTTTCTGAAAATTTATTATAAATTCTTATTTCTCCTATTCACAACACCATTTGTTTGAGGTGTCTTGGAGGAAGAAAAAGTGTGTTTGATACCATGTTTTAAACAATAAGAATTAAACTCATGGTTTTCAAATTCTTCTCTATGGTCACTTCTTAAAGCAATAATTTTTCCATCCTTCTCTTTTTAAACCAATTTGCATAAACTTATAAAAAAATTGGATTCACTCTTAACAATTAAAAATAAAAACCATGTAAATCTAGGAAATTCATCAACAAGCACAAAAACAAAATATTTTCCTCTTAGAATTATAGTTCTAGATGGCTCAAACAAATCCATATGAATAATATATAGGGGTCTATAAGTAGGAACATCCTTAGTTGTTTTAAAAGATGACACTTATTGCTTTCCCTTTTGGCATGCATCACATAGATTATTTTTATTCAATTTAGGTTGAGGTAAATCTAATAATAAATTTATGTTGGATAATTTTCTCAAATAAGGGAGATTACAATGTCTAAGTATTCTATACAAAATCCATGATTCATTTGTTTTAACATTTAAGCAATTCAATTTTTTCCTATTCAATGAATTAAGATCTAGAGTATAGACATTCTCTATTATAGGTGCATTAAATTTAATAATTTTATATTTACAAATATAACATGCATTATTTGAAAAATCAGAAAAATAATCTTCATTACAAAGTTTAAAAAATACTTATCAGATTATGAATTAATCCTTTCATATAAATAACTTTTTTGATGAGCATTGGGCTTGGATTCCCAATTAATCAAACTCCCATAATTTTTCTTTATAATTATCACCAAAAGTGACATATCCACCATAACTTTTTTATAAGGAGTGGAAATTAGAGAAATGTCCACTTATATTCCTAGAGCATCCACTATTCATGTACCATTTTTCATTGATTCTCTTGTTCCATTTTCCTTACAAATAAAAATAAAATAAGAAATTGTATTGGTACTCATATTCTCTTGAGTCCAGTAATGTTAGTAACTAAATACTTGGGATACAAAATCTATTTATACTATCTAGAAAATCAAACATTGAATTTTGAAAAACATTTTGAAAGAAAAGTGTTTTTGCCTCCATAAAAATGTGCGTTTATCAAACTATAATTTTTTAGAATAGTACACTAATTATAAATAATTAAAACATCTAATTTTAGGGAAGTTTTTATTTTTAGAACTAGGAAAAATAGTTCTTGTAAAACATTGGTTTCTCACCTTGAATTCATACACCAAACTTATTTTTATGAGGTTTATTGCTTCCAAGAATCTGGTCTAAGTAATTTTAACATTTTGTGAAAACACTTACAGCATGTTTAATGTCTTGGAATTATTTTTGTAATTTCTAAAATCGTGTTACCTTGTTCAATAAAAGATGTATTATAATTTTCCTACTTAGTTTTCAAATCTAAATTTTTTTTATTTAAGTAATCTTTTTCAAATACCATATCATTATTTTATTTTTTTAGAGATTTATTTTTCTTTTTAACATATACATATTTTCTTTCCAGAAAGGTACTATAATCATTTTAATTCCTCGTGAGAGAATTTTTATTTTCAAATTTAGATGCATGCTCAGAAGAATATTAAGAATGTACCTTATCTGAATGTTCCATTAAACAAATTTTGGATTTCTGATTAGAATTTTCTTCTTTTGATTCTGAAGATGCAACATCACTAGAATCCACTAATTCACTCCATGTGACTTTTATGACCTTATTTTCTTTCTTCTTATATCCAACTTTCTTGAAGTACTTTTTCTCATACTTTTTATTGCCTTTTAGATGTGGAAAATCTGGTTTGATGTGTCCAAGATTCTTACATTCATATAATCTCACCTATTTAGAGTATTCTTAATGTTTCTTGAACTTATTTAAGGGTTTATTAAAACATATTATCTTTTTATAGAGCTTCTTGAGATTTCTAGAAAAGTGAGAAATATTAGTTTCTAAAGAATAAATATCTGATGTATCTTCATCAGATGACTCCATTTACTATATTTCTTTTCTTTTCATATCATACTTTGTAGTTGAAACTTTTAAAGAAACATTCTACTTATTAACTAATATATGCCCTCTAAATTTAGCTTTCATATTAGTCTCATACATCTTAAGAGTTACAGTAAGATATTTTATTTTAAAATTCTTGACATCTGTAGGTTTCCTAATGGAATTTGAGATTCCTCACCATCTTAGTGGTAGGATTCTGAGGATTTTTAAAGATTAATCTGGTTCAGAAATGGGTGTCCCTAAAGAAGAAATATTATTTACCACCTCAGTAAGTAGACTATTCAACTAAGTGATACATTCTCCTTCTATAATTCTAAGATCATCAAACTTAATATTGGAAGTATTATATCTAAGAGATCACACATTTTCTATACCTTCATAATAAACTGCTATAGTAGTCCACATTTCATGATCCATTTGACATTGTGAAACTCAGGTAGAACTCATCTGGACCTAGTCCACATATTATAGCATTCATAGCTTTAGTGTTAAAATTATAACTCGCTTTAGTGTCACCATCCCATGTTTCTGTTTGTGTTTTTGGAATTACATAAGGCATTACTTCTTTAAGATAAACCATTATACCAAGGTTTTGTAGACAGATGATCATTTAGGTCTTCTAATAACTATAATTCAGACCATTGAAGTAAAGTTCTATTACCATGGACATATCTTCTCTATTTTCAGTCACAACACCCATCTTGAAGATGATCTTTAAACATAAACCATTGAAATATGAGAACTCAAAATTTGGAAGCTCTGATATTAATTGGTGTCCCCATATGACTGCACTAAGACTCAAGAGGGAGGGGTGAATTGAGTTCTTTATAAATTCAATCTCTTAGAAAAGAAACCCTATTTAAGATATGACTAACTTATGATCTTTTCCTTAATCCAAGAAGTAGTGGAAGTGAAATCACATAGAAAAGAGATAAGACATTGATATTTATAGTGGTTCACAAAACAAAAATCCCCTCATCCACTCCACTGACACTCTTCTCTATGAGTTTGGTGAAATTTACTAGGCCAGTCCTTTTTTCAGGGACTTCCAACCCTTTTTCTAGAGACTACATGAATAAGTGAAAGCAACCAACACTTAGTACAATAACAATAAACGATTTCAATCGAGGTCTAATAAGGCTTTACAAACAATAACCTTTTATGTTCTTTTACCAGGAACCTTTACATTTACAGAGAGAATAAACATAGTGTTTACATGTTGATCTCATAGTTGTAAAATGAAACTGAAATAATAGAAGAAATGTCTAGGAGAGATGATAAGAATAGGATTCAACTCTAGGAGAGTCTTCTAAAATAGAAACAATTATGATATTTAAATCACAACTATAGATCTTGAATCTTCTTATTTTTTTAAAGTAAAATAGAGTAGTGCACTAGTTCTTCAAGAGTAAGTTCACGGATAATGGATTAGGGGCTTCTATTCTTCTCAATATTCAATTTTTCACTCTACAGACCTCACAAAAAATTCTTGTGAAAACTTCACTTTAAATCGCACAATATTACATTCTTAAAATTCAGGGTTCGAATTTAAATTTCACATGTGGTTTTCTTAGAAATACCGTAGAAAATATATGGTCTATTAAATTATCCTTATAATTTTTTTCTTTCTTAGTACTTGGCTATTATTATAACTATTTTTACCATAAATAGGTAAATAAACAATTAATGAATGCATGGAAGCATTGAAAATCATTGAAAATACTCCAATCGTAATAAATATCAGGTTGCATAATGATGTAGCCAATTTTAGATCACCATGTAGTCTAATTCTATAAATTTGAATTCACATATTTGAATTGTTCCACACAATCATTCTTCACGTTGCTGATTATATACATATCTGAATTTTTGTAGGAATTCTTCACATATCTAATTTTATTTATATATCAAATTTTCTTCACGTAGGTTATTTACTCACATATCCAATTTCTGGTGCAGCCAACTTGAATTACGTAGCCGATTAGAATCACATAGTCGATTTCACCACATATCCAAATCACGCACCCGATTACTCTATGTAGCAGATTCACATTGCCATTTGATCTATGTAGCTGATTTCCCATGTAGGTGATTGATCTATATAGGCGATTTCCACATAACTGAATGCTCGATATAGCCGATTTTCTAAAATTAGGATAATTTCTGCCAAAATTTCTAGAATTGTAGACTTATGGATTTAACAATAGAAATGATTAAAATAATCATAAAACATGAAGTATACAATTAAAATAAAAACATTAGTAATATATAAAAGATATTTGATACCATAAAAACCTATATCACATGGGATATGTTGGAACAAAATTAGTAGTCCAACAATATCTTTCTCTGGTATAAAACAGAGGTTACTTGTATGAATCTCTTTCATGGATTCTCTAAATAATGGTATTCAGGGGAAGTTTCCTGATAACACCACTTAAGATAGACAAACTGACAAATAATATATTGCACAAACTCATGTGGATAATGATTCATGGAAGGAACACAAATTGTAAACTGTTGAAGGTAATGGGAAATCTAATATGGTTGTTGCCTCTTCAAGGGGAACGGCTAAAAAACTAGACTTAATCAGGCTATAAGCCCCTCTGACATGAAATAGTGTAAGATGGACGATGAACTCAATACTCTATGTGCACAAGACTCAAATTCTATCCCACCCATTAAGAAATCATCCTCTGGGAAGATTTATCATAAGATCATGACCAAGGTAGAGGGTGTGAAAATTGATTTGGTTGGAAACCACCAACTTGGAAGTTTTGTCTCTATAAGTAGCTCATCAAAGGATAATGATCCTATCTCAGTAGCTCACTCTTCTCATAAGGATGACAATTTCAAATTGAAATATTCCATGATGATCCATAGGAGGTATGGTTCCATGGAAGGATATGATAAGTGAAAGATTTCAGTCTTCAGTAGGCTACCTATCCCACCTCTCTAGTCAATTTATCAAAAGTCGGTCAATAAAAAAACAGTCCTAACTTATTTTCTGACAGAATAAGATCTCTTGAAGTAAATACTTCCTCATTTCAGGTCCTTTATAAATAAATAAAAGACCCTATTTAACCTTCTAAGGGGGAGTATATTTTTCATGTCTCTACTTGTAACTCATTAGACTTTCTCAATCAAAAACCTGATGCTCGATCTAAGATTTGGATTTTGGAAATTATTTCAAGTCTACTAAACTGGTGGTGGTGTCTTTCAACATTGAAGATGTATCTCAGGAAGATAACTATGGTGATGATTATTCATGGAAACATTCCAAAACAATGAGGAGTGGTCGACACCCTCATGGTCGGGGAGGTCGTGGGGCCTATCACATTATGAGCCTTCTATCTCATACTCAAGTTTAGGGTGGATTCATTCAAACCATGTAACTTAATTGTTGTCTTCTGGATGCGGTTGGTCACTCTTGGTGCCTTGGTTCCTGTGATGATATCTTTGACTAAACAATATTATTTTTACGAATACTCTATGATACATGGGTCTTGAGAGATTGTTTTGGTCAATGGTCATGTAGTAGAGGCTGGTTGCTAGCTAGAGTGTTCTCTCCATTTTCGAATGTCATGTTGTTTTTTTTATTATTGTATATTAGTCGTTGACACTTTATTTGAAGGTCTGATGTCTTTGTATGCCTTTTAACATTTATTTTCTGGATTTTTATAGGCCTGCTCACAGATGTACAACTGGAGTTTCAGGCGTTTCACCCCAATGCCCTTTTGCTGCTTTATAATGGCATGGCTAGTCATGATGGTGACATGTTGCATGTGACTTGAAGGTTGGGCTAAGGGTTAAATTCTGAATTAGTGGCCCTTGATCTCCCTTTTTGTTTTCTGGATAGAGCTCCCTTTAATGTTTAAAATTACATGAAAGATGGTTATGTTGTTGGCAAGCTGATCAGACTCATGGTTTATGTACATGGTGGTTCTTGCATCTATTTTCGGTCAACTAATGATGATTGCTACTGGTGTTTTTCACATGTTTAGATAGTCTTAGGATGTGGTTTTACTTTTCATTTGTTTTATCTTTGTATGGTTGATAATTGGCATATAAATCACCATCCCCCATGTCTTGTACTTTTTTTCTCTTTTTAATAATAGGGGCGGGATCCCAGTTTCCCAAGTTCCATGAACGACCATTTCACAAAAAAATCATAATGATGTAAATAATATAATTATTAATGTAACTAATAAAGTAGTTAATAATACAATTAAAATTAAATAGTAATTAAATTAGTAATATAGAAAATATAATTAATAATAATAATGTTATTATTAACAATTTATTATACAATTAATAATCATTTACAATGATCATAATAGTGTTATAATTAATATTTTAATATTAATTAGTTACTATAAAGGTTATATATAATCTGATTATTTATTTATTGAAAATATTATAATTAATAATACTATTGATTATAAATAATCATTAATGAAAAATGAATTTATGCGCATAATTATTATTTGAAAACAATTTTTAATAATATTATTATTGTAATTTAGTTGAAAATAAAAAATTATTATTATTTTACTAAATAAAAAATGTTTTTTATTTTTTTATAATAATGATAAAAATATTTTTATATTTATATTTAAATTATTTTATTAAATAATATTAATATTTAATACTATTATATACATTATTATTATTATTATTCTTAAATCTAATAAACAAATAATATTTTACCTGACATGAAACATTATTTCTTAATAATAATGTCTAATGATTATATAAATTTATTACTTAATATTTATTACCTTACTATTATTTATTAAAAATATGTTATCATTAACCGTTTTTTATCAATAATGCATGTTATAAATAATATAGTATTCATTAAATTATGTTAGTGATGTAGGAATCTCACATCGAAAATTTGGAAAAGTTGTCAAGGATCACAACCTTATAAAAGGGTATATTTTTTGGAATTATATATAACAACAATTAAATATTGTTTAATTATATATATTTATAATTAAAGAAGGCAGTGTCTTCGACAACGCCTTCCCTTTTACCTGAATGCCCCCCACTAGTTTCATCTGTGGATTGGGAAATAATTTCTCAATCTACTAGCTTTTGGGAATTTTTTTGTTATATTAGAAAATGTGCCCCTTGATATCACATTGCGCTACCTCCCCCTCACCTAAAAACAGGTGTTCCTGAGCTCATTATGTCACCTCCTTTCTAGCATTTTCGCCACCCGGGCTCACCATGTCACCTCACCCCCAACACCGCCAACCCATCTTTCTCAAACCAAACACTACTAAGGTCGGTGGCTAGTAGTTTTCACATGAGAAGAAAAGAGAGGGAGGGGAGAGAATAAGGGATAGGAGAGAGATAGAGCAATGAAATATAGGATAATTTTGGACCCCGTTCTTCATTGATCTGTCAAAAAATTTGTTTATTCGCATTAAAAGTAGTTAGAGATATAATCCATCTATCCTAAAAATAAAATCCATGACATGAGGTTAAGGAATTCAAGAATGGGAATCCAATAATCGCTACGAGATTTGGGAAGAATAATTAAATAAATAAATCATCCTATAGAAAACACAAATATTTAAGGTCTTTTGAATTTATATATGATTATATAATTCATGGAGAATAGAGTGATGAAAAAAACAAATCCCCACCTCAATGGTGTTTCATCGTCTCTTTGATCCATTATCACAACCATATATTTTTTCATCATCATTGTGTAATTATATATGTCTGTGTGTATAAACATACACACATACACAAACACATGTGTAACAGTTACACACACCAACCCAGTGTTATGAATATATACACTTGATTACATTTAGTACAAATACATTTATTAAATTTTTCAAAATCAAAAGTCTAGTGTCTTTGGAAACTAGTTGAATTGAATGAAATAAAATAAAAAATAATTTATTTAAATACTTTTCTAGAACTTTACACCACCCAAATGATTGATAAATCGCTTCTCCAATATCCACATATCTATGATTTCATGACATATAATAGGTTTAAACAATAGTTTTTAACAAGAAGAGAGGAAGAATCAATATTTTTAAAAAAATAATATGAAAGGGTTGTGATGGTATCAATCAAATGTATCATCAAAGAAGAAGAAATGAGATTATAATTAAAAATAACCTCATGGAAACCTTCAGATTCTCTTTAAAAGAGACTACAAAGAGTTTATGTGGGGAGAACCATTCTAGGAGGCTTTAGAGTGGTGTCAAGTGCTATTTAGAGTGGAACTTGAATAATAAACAAGTATTTGTTGGGGTGGGAGGGGTTTGGGGAGTGTATAATTGTAAGGGTGTAGAGGAAGTGCATGGAACCACAAATCACACAAAAACGTAAGAACCCGAGGATTTTAATGTGGTTCAGCGATTTCCCTACGTCCACGGGAGAAATAGGGCTACTCTTTATTCTCTCTGGATCTTGTTGGAGAATCACTCAATCACACCCATTATCATCTCATGGGATTTACCTTCCATTTTAAAGATACAAAAAACCAAACATTCTTCGGTTGGTTTTGGTAGCTTATCTACCCAGGGGAAATCTCTTGTCATCTACTGTTGTCTACCACACTCCCCACCAAAGTTGGTTGCCCACTATTGACAACTTCTGCAGCCACATAAGCTGGTTGTTGCCCATAGAAGACTTCCATTGTAGAAAAAAAACCTCTCTGTTGATTCCTCCCCATATTGGGAGTGGCCCCCACAAATCTCCCCCTCACGACCAATTTGGGGTAGAAGCTTCACGTGCAAACTCTTCACAGGTGTTGAAAACATCATCAGCAAATTGAACATGCTTCTTCACACCAGATAACACGGCACTTCCACTATCTTCAGTCGAGCATGGGCTGACTGTGGTCCCTATAAAATTATACAACCCTTGGGACTTTTTCCTAGTAAGCATCGCTACATCCCCATGTGAGACTTCCAACACTCCACCTGCTTTGGAAATATTAAACCCTTTCGCATCGAGCCTACTTAATGATACCAGGTTCCATCTCATCCTTGGAATGAATTTCACGTCATCCAGTTTACATACTCCTCCATCAGATGTCTTCAATTTCACCATCCCGACTCCTCGAACCTCGCATGTTGACTCATCACCAAGTCTCACCAAATCTTTCACCTACTGAAAAGTATGAAACGCGCCTTTGGTCATGCATATGTGTGTTGAGCTCCCAGAATCTAGAACCCATCCTTCTTCCTTTGGATTTTGAGCCCACTCATTCTTCCTTCTTATAAATTGACATTCCTGCATCATGTGCCCGTATCATTTGCAGTAATGACTCTACACTTCTCCCCATTGATTCACTCATCTGAGTATGAGTTTTCCATTGTTACGTAAAATTCATCATTTGCCGATAATTATGTGATGTTTGCAACTTTCTCTTCAACTTTATATTTCCCAGCAACGTACCATTTGCGCCCTCCACAATCACTTTTATATTGACACTTTTTCTCTCACCAAAAACACGTGATTTCACTAGGATCGCGTCCCCTTGATTTTGGCCACCATTCTTTACCTCCTAACTTCCGATTTCAGCTCCTCCCACATTGATCATCTTGCATCGTCGTGATTGGATCACCTGAATGCATTGCGGGACTTTAGAATGCCTCTAAATCTTGAAGTGATGCCATCTCCTCGTCCAGCTTCAATGATTCCTTCCCCATTAGTAATTCAGTCACAAGTCCATCAAATGAACTTGGTAGTGATGACAAAAGAAAAGGTGCTTTGTTTTCCTCTCCAATATTCACACTGATCCCCAATAATTGTGTAAGGATCTTGTTGAATTTTTTGGTGTGATCCAACAAATTCGTTCCCTTGTCCATGCGCAACTGGTACAATTTCTTCTTCGGTAATAATTTTTTAGTGAGTGACTTCGTCATATATTGCTGCTACAACTTCTTCCAGATCTCCTTCAGTGAGTTCTTGTCCAACATTGAGTATTTTACCTCATTCGCCAGACACAGTCGAATTGTGTTGACGACCCACGACTCGAGCTCTTCCCAATCATCTTTATTGGTTGCCTCAGGCTTTTCTCCGATCAACGGTTTGATCAGGCCCTACTGCACCAAAAGATCTTTCATCTTTCTTTGTCATAAGCCAAAATTGTTTCAACCATTGAACTTCTCAATATCAAACTTTGGTAGTGCTCTTCCACCAGGCATCGTCGTAGTTGCAAAACGCGAGCACCACTGTCGATGTCGTACCCTTCTGAAACCACCTGATGAAATGATAATTTTGAAAAACCAACCATACGGATGCATCTCGAATGGTTTAAATAGTCGGAATCGACTCATGGATCGTCAAAATCGGACACTAATTGGTCGAGATATCGTCAAAACAAGTTCAATGGTCCAGATTGCTATTGACGTGGCACTGATGTGGCACGCTGGAGCAGCTACCGAAATCGTGCTGAAATTTTCACCAGCATCTTGAACAGTAATGTCTTCTTCGACACTAGGTTACTGTTCACCTGCGGTGTTGACCAAACTTTGATTGACCTTATCTCCTTCGTTTCAGCTCTGTTTTCAACGTCGCTTACGCCGATGGAATCGTCTCGTCGTCCTCTTCACGGATCTGGCCCCAGAAAAATTTTATCATCACGTTCAATTTTTCGGTCACTGGAAAACTCGCAGTCGGTTCTCCGTTTCAACTCTGATCGCTCCGGCTCCCTTTGATACCACTTTTAAGGGCGCAGCAGAGCTGCGCGGCACCGCAAATCACACAAAAATGTAGAAAAACGTAAGAACATAAAGATTTTAACGTGGTTCAACGATTTGCCTACGTCCACCAGAGAAACAGGGAAACTCTTTATTCTCTCCAGATCCCGTCGGATGATCACTCAATCACACCCATTATCATCTCAGGGGATTTTCATCCCATTTTATTGATACAAATAACCAAACGTTCTTCGGTTTTTTTGGGTAGCTTATCTACCCATGGGAAATCTCTTGTCGTCGGCTGTTGTCTACGGCACTGCCCACCAAAGTTGGCTGCCCACCATGGACAACTTTTACTGCCACCTAAGTTGGTTGTCGCCTATAGAAGACTTCCGCTACAGCCGACAAAAACCTCTTTGTTGATTCCTCCCCATATTGGGAGTGGCCCCCAAAATCACGACGTCGAGTCCCCTGGCGTGTTTTCTGTTCTTACATGCACTCTAATGAAAAAAATTTAAAGTGTTTGTTGGTTGAGAGTTTGAAATCATGGTATTGAAATACTATTATTTAAAAATAGAAAAACGGATTCCCAAACATTTTTTTGACTTATATGACATGATATTTGATTAAAAAAAATTATTGAATTTTAAAACCCTCCAAAAATGTTAATATTTTAATAAAATATACAAGATATCACTACTAGAAATAAGGGCTTTAGCGACCTCTAAAAGTCGTCGCTAAAGCCCTTTAGTGGCCGCTTAGCGCCCGCCAACCGGCGGATGTTTTTGGCCCGTCGCTAAAACCTTTAGCGTCTGCCATTTGGGGGACGATAAAGATCAACCCCCAAAAAAACCGATTTTCGATCCGGGATGCATTAGGCCACATGGGTGTGGTTAGAGGGTTTCCACCATCTTGCTTCACCGGCCATGGCGGATGCACGACGGCCAGGGAGGGTCGATGTCGGTTATGGGTGGTCATTGTGTGGTGGGGTGATGTTGGGAGGAGACCGGAGGGTTGTCGAAGGTGCATTGGTGTGTCCGGGATGACTGCAGGTGACAAGGGTGGGGGTGGGGTGGCAGGGGCGGCGGCAGCGGGTGGCGAAGCGGCGGCCGGGGTGTTGCAGGGCGTGTCAAAGAAGACAAGAAAAAGGAGGGAAAATCCAGCGTATTTTTAGTTCAGTATTAGCGTCAGCCATTTGGCGGTCGCTAATACACCCATTAGAGACCGCCATTTGGTGGTCGCAAATACAAGGCAACCAAAAGGCGGGAAAAATCTCACCAATTTTTATTTCACTATTAGCATCTGCCATTTGGTGGACGCTAATACTCCTTTTAGCGACCGCTAAATGGCAGTCGCTAATACCCTCCCGTTGCGCAATTTCCTAGAATTCTAGTAGTGTATGAAATCAAAAATATTTTTTAAATGGAAGATATTATATTTTATGTTTTTAAAATTGAAATTATATTATATACATCATAATATTCTGACACACCATACTGTTTATGTATAGCATATTAAAATATTGGGCTAAAATTCATCTCTCAAAAAATTATCAAAATTTTACGATTACCTAATTTGATACCAAATCTGATATCCAGTTTGTTAAAATACACTTATAGGTAAGAAAAATTATAATATCAAATAAATACTCAAGACAAATGGTTTCGGTGTAATGGAGGCTACACTATAATTTCAACAGCCATGTTACTTTCCTAATGATTACCTTATCCAATTACAATTGGTATGTAATGGAAACAAACCCATTTGACTTGATATAAATTTTAAACATTATAAACATACCTGTCATTCAAGCTTCATTCTTCAACATGTCTATTCCATGGATTGTAGGGTTTATCCTTTGTACCATGCTTACTATAGCTATAATGTTCAGGGAATCCAAGCCTAGGGAAGTATTTATTGTAGTTTCGAAATGGAAGGTGTCAAGCCCGATGAGAGCACAAAGTCCAAAGAAATGCAGTACAACTGCATCATTAAAAATCACATCTTTACAAACCGGAAGGATGTGCTGAATCTGGGTCCCTTAGATGAGAATTCTCCTGCACCCCCTAACAATGTATGTGACTAACCAGTGAGCTGTCACGGGTTGGGAAATGAAGTCAATGATTAGAGCAGAGTCCATTTCAACATATACCACCGCCTCACGTGATACCATTAACACACGAGCCATCAGTGTTCAGTTTTAATACAGTTTCAGGCGCCTGCCAACAGATCAACTGACCATTATACTGGTGATCTAAGCGAGAGTTGCAATGCAGACCTGCAATAGGAGCTACAGATTTATGATCCCTGTTTCCCCCTGCAGAACCTGGTTCATGTGAGGGACCAGCATTAGGGACTGCAGATGTTGGCACTCTAGTGTCCTGTGCAGACCCAGGTTCATGAAGCAGACCTGTGTCGGGGCCTGCAGGTGTGTCAGGAGCAGCGAGTGACTGATATCTAATATCTGAAGATGAACCAAGCTCATGGAGAAGCAGCAGCGCCTTCACATTGAGTTGGTATAATGACTGAGAAAGTTCCCCATGAAGGATTTTATTACGGGTATCCCAAAGTAACCAGCAATGACATCCCATGTCAGCTTCACCTTCAGTTACTGCATGGTATCTTTAAGTCTTCAAATACTAAAACCTCCCCCCATCCACTGGTTTATCCATCCTATCCCAATTAGCCTAGTGACCGACCATCCAAATGAGCATCCCAAAGGAATTTGGTGAAGGTTCATTCAATATTCTTGAGAAATGTTTTTTGAACTTTAATAACCGCCATGATATGGGCTTGGATAGACAAGTGAACAGAGTTGATGGGAACCATCATCCCACCAAAAGAGTGGAAATGATTCTAACAATTAAGAATAATGCCTGGGATATTATTAACCAGGCTATCAAAATGGCACTCAATATTTCATTGACCTGAACCTACCTTTCTGATAATTTGGCCGAAACATACATGCTATTCTTGATAGTTTTTACCTTCAGACCGCCCCACTTTTCATAAGTATCTAGAATGTCTCTAAAATCCTTGGTGTAAGATAGCTTCCCATTGAGAAAAACTAGCATTTCATCTACAAATATGAGATGAGAAATACCAGAAGTTCTAAAGCGGTCGTTGAAAGGGCTAACTATATTTTCTTCCATGCTTTTGTTCAGGTATTTGCTAAAGAAATATTGAGAAATGACAAAGATTGTTTGAGAAAGGGAATCACACTATCTTAAACCCCTTGTGGATTTAAAGAAAGTAAATATTTTCCCCATAAGTCTCTAAAAACCAAGGTGAAGAGATATACTGAAAAACAAGATCCCAAAACCATAAAGAAAAACTAAACCTTTGCATCACTTTGAGAATGTAATTCCATTCCATTTTGTCATATGCCTTCTCAATATCCACCTTAACCATGGTATTACTATTGAGACATCTTCCTAGATGACATCTTTTGAATTCTTTCTTTTGATGAATCACAATATACTATGTTTTTTCTTATATTTACTTAAAAGCGTGTTTTAAGTGTATGCATATTTTATCCCCCAGTTTACTTTCAGAATGGCTGATTTTTGAGACATGCATATTCTGAAACACAGTTAACTCGCCGGAATCATTGTAGAAATTAAAAAAGATGTTAAAGCATGCGAGTTTGTTTGAAAGACGGTTTTCATCCCAGTGAACTCCAAGATTCAATTACAAGCTTGTTGTGCTCGGTGCCTATAAATAGTAGACCAAGGACTCGAGGAACAGATGCTATATCGATACAGCGAGTGCTAATTCATGAACTTTCAAGAACTATTCACAAACTCAATAATAGTTAGCTTCCATCAGTTTTTGGTTTCACTATGATCTAAGTGATTCTGAATCTATGAGGTTTCATTGTAAAATCACTTAGTTTCTCTGTTGTAATCATTTTTCTTATAATCCTGTTTAATCAAAGAAGTTTAGGGGATGGAAACTTGTGCTTCCTATCTTTGTTGATCAAAGAAGTCCTAGGGTACCAACTTGATGTCAACCATTGTCGAAAAAGATCTATGGACAAGAGTTTGATCTACGGATCTCGTCCAATCGAAGAAGTTTTGGAGATGAGAACTTTTTCTATCGATATTTTGATTAAAGAAGTTCGGGGATAGTATTTTTTACAGGCTAAATCAAAGAAGATATCTAGTATCTGGTAAGATCAGGTACTACTGATCATCTAATAGAAGAGGTATCAGTTTTGGAACCATTGTACCATTGGATCTGGATATTGATCCTCCAGTCTCTTTGGATCAAAAGTGAAAGTTCTTGGGGTAAGAACTGTTATAACCTTTAATAATTTTTTTTTGGAATTTACAGATTGTTATCTGGAACTCCATCGCATCATTTTACATTCTTTGTTGTTCTTTAAATTCTTGTTTCATTTATCTTTGATTCAGTTAAGTTGTATCTTCCGGATCCTTTATAATCCATTGTATTTAGTTTTGTTGTTACTTTGTGTGGGGGACAGTACCAATCCAGGGAGACGTTGCAGCGGGAGGAGTCTCCATTGTCGGCAGCAGCCTCCTTGGACCGTTGAAGCACCCAACTCCACCAGCAGTCGACAACGAGGATTGTTTCAAGTGTTGTTGATGTTGAGATTCATCACATTTATTAATGAGAGAAGAAAATTATTAATGGAGGGATTCATCACATTTATTGATGAGAGATGAAAATTATTAATGGGGAGATTCATATCACCATTAATTGATGATTTTCTCCCAACATTAATGGATATTTAATTCTCAATATTAATGGATGGAATAATGGATGTTGACTGAATTAATTGATTATTATGGACTTGGTGTCTATATAAGGAGGATGCAGAAACATATTTTAGTGAGAAAAGGGTGTGCCGGCAAGATGTAGCTGGCAAGGGAGACCCGGGAAGGGGTTGCCACGTTTGCGGTGGCCCGTGTGGCACGACGACGATGACGCGTCAGCGTTTGACAGGTGTGGTGCAGCAACAACACAATTGATGATTGGGGCCACGTATCGAAAGTCTGCCTGATAGCGGTGATCAGGTGGCGTGTCCCGATTGGAGATCGGCGGTACATCATGATGGCGAGATCCTTCGGGTGTCGCAAGCTGGTGCGAGGTTGACGCATGTTTGGGTGAAGATCTCCGAGGTAGTGATGTTTCGTCGATAGAAGGGTGACATTTTGTCACAGATTGATCTTCCGATACATGGTGTTAGTGGGATGTTTATCAGAGAGATGGAAGAGGCGTATCAGGGTGTAGTTTTCACACAGGTTTTCTACGCTCTCTCATTTGTAATTCAAGTTCGGGCATTGCTTGGATTATTGTATTCTCTGATTCATAGTGTATATTTTGGGAATTGCCCTGTGTTTTTTTAATCCTCCGCATGGGAGGGTTTTTCCACGTTAAAAAACCTGCGTGTTGATTTATTTATTCTGCTTATATCGCTTCCATATTTCGACGGGTATCTCACGACATTTTTTGGCAAGCAATTTTCGGCCCGGATTCGGGATTCTCCCCAACAAGTGGTATCAGAGGAGGTTGGTTTGTACATGCAATTTAACGTGAGGATTTTGGAAGCTTCGAAGAGGATCGCAGATGCGTGCGTTGAGAAAAATAAAGTTTGGAAAATAAAGCAGGTTGAGAGAGGTGATACACATATCCGCTTATGGGATGTTGAGCAGGGGAAGCAGTTTATTCATGAAGGTGCTCCGGATTATGTGGTAATCACTATTATGGGGGAGCCAGATGTTTCTGGTTCTTGTCTTGCTCGTCAGGATGAGCAGGATGGTGCAGATACAAATGTGACGAAAATTTCGGCGTTTGATTTTCTTTTTGCAGGGGGGAGCTGATATTTTTTCAGAAGTGCGAAAGGACGTCGTCATATTTTCTGCAATTGATGATGGTTGGTGTGATACCGACATACTTTCTTTCCAGCTGGGTTTGTTGGATGGTTCCATTCATTAATGTGATGAAGGGGGAGATTGTTGAGATTCATCACATTTATTAATGAGAGAAGAAAATTATTAATGGAGGGATTCATCACATTTATTGATGAGAGATGAAAATTATTAATGGGGAGATTCATATCACCATTAATTGAAGATTTTCTCCCAACATTAATGGATATTTAATTATCAATATTAATGGATGGAATAATGGATGTTGACTGCATTAATTGATTATTATGGACTTGGTGTCTATATAAAGAGGATGCAGAAACATATTTTAGAGAGAAAAGGGTGTGCCAGCAAGATGTAGCCAGCAAGGGAGACCCGGGAAGGGGTTGCCGCGTTTGCGGTGGCCCGTGTGGCACGACGACGATGACGCGTCGGCGTTTGATAGGTGCGGTGCAGCAACAACACAATTGATGATCGGGGCCACGTATCGAAAGTCTGCCTGATATGGGTGATCAGGTGGCGTGTCCCGATTGGAGATCAGAGGTACATCATGATGGCGAGATCATTCGGGTGTTGCAAGCTAGTGCGAGGTTGATGCATGTTCGGGTGAAGATCCCTGAGGTAGTGACGTTTCGTCAACAGAAGGGTGACATTTTTTCACAGATTGATCTTCCGATACATGGCGTCAGTGGGATGTTTATCAGAGAGATGGAAGAGGCGTATCAGGGTGTGGTTTTCACACAGGTTTTCTACGCTCTCTCATTTGTAATTCAAGTTCAGGCATTGCTTGGATTATTGTATTCTCTGATTCATAGTGGATATTTTGGGAATTGCCCCATGTTTTTTAATCTTCCGCATGGGAGGGTTTTTCCACGTTAAAAAACCTGCGTGTTGATTTATTTATTCTGCTTATATCGCTTCCATATTTCGACGGGTATCTCACGACATTTTTTGGCAAGCAATTTTCGGCCTGGATTCGGGATTCTCCCCAATAGTTGAACCAGCCCTTGACCATGGTGTTTTCATTCCTCTATTTAAACGGGGTTTCAATCCCATAAACAATCATGTGCTGTAATTGTGTGATCATCCGCATTTATCTGGAGAGAAATATAAAAACCCATCCCCCTTCTCCTGTGGACTAGGTCATCCGACCAAACCACGTTAAATTGTTGTTCATCCATTTCTGTGTGATTTACGTTGCCACACACCTCTTTTATGCCCTTACAAGTTGTATCGAAGGGATCCAGAGCAAGTGGAGTCGAAATAGAGCACCGACCGGAAGATTTTCTAGTGACCGGAAAAGTGAAAGTGGTCGGAAATTTTTTTTCATGTTCAGATTTGTGAAGAAGACGATGAGATGATTCCAAAGGCGTAAGTGGCATTGAAAACGTTGAAAACAGAGTTGAAACAAATGAGATATGTTCAAGAAAAGTTTGTTCAAAACCATGGGTGAACAATAACCCCATGCCGGAGAAGACAGTATTGTTCACACCGCCATCAAAAAATCTGGCAAGATTCTGGTAGCTGCTCTGGTGTGCCACATCAGCACCAAGTCGTCACCACATCAGCAGGCGATTTGGACCGTTGAATTTGTTTTGTAGATTTATCGACTAATCAAACACTGATTTCGACGATTCAGGAGTCGATTCTGACTATTTCGACTGTTTCAAACACATCCATACAGTTAGTTTTTCAAAATTCGTACTCGATCTAGTGGCTTTATAGGGTTTCAACATCGACGATGGTGATCGTGTTTTGCGACAACGACGATGACTGATGACAGAGCACTACCAAAATTTGAGATCGAGAAGTTCGATGGTCGGAACAATTTTTTCTTGTAGTAAAGCACGATGAAAGATATTCTTATGTAGTAGGGCATGATCAGACTGTTGATTAGAGAAAAGCCTTAGATGACTAGTAACGATGATTAGAAAGAGCTCGAGATATAGGTCATCAGCACAATTCAATTGTTTCTGGTGAATGAGGTAAAGTACTCAGTGTTAGATGATACCTCACCAAAAGAGATTTGGATAAATTCAGAACAACAATATATGGTAAAGTCACTCACTAACAAATGATTCCTAAAGAATAAATTGTACCAGTTGCGCATGGATGAGGGAACAAATTTTTTGGATCACACCAACGAATTCAAAAAGATTCTGACACAATTATTGGGGCTCAGTGTGAAGGTTGGAGAGGAAGATAATGAACTTTTTCTTTTATCATCTCTACCAATATCATTTGATGGGATTGTGAATGCATTACTCATGGGGAAGGAACCATTAATGTTGGATGAGGTGATGGAATTGCTTCAAGATTCAGAGGCCTTCTAAAGACCTGCGATGCATTTAGGCGAGCAAATCATGGTGATGCGAGATGATCAACGTGGGAGGAGCCAACATCAGAAGTTATGAGGTAAATAATGGAATCCAAAATCGAGGGGACGTGATCTTGGAGAAATCACATGTTTCTGGTGCGAGAAAAAGGGTCATTATAAAAGTGACTGTAGAAAGTGAAAATGGTACATTGCTGGGAAAGGGAAAGTTGAAGAGAAGCATGCAAACATCACATAATTATTGATAAACGATGAAGTCTACATGACAATGGTAAGATTTCAATTAGATAAGAGAGTTGAACAAAGAGAAGTGAAATTTCATTAATGTAAAAGATACAGACACATGAAGTGGGAATGTTGATTTCTAAGAAGGAAGAACGAGTGGGCACAAAATCCAGAAGAATATGGATGAGTTTTGGATTTGGGAAGCTCAGACCACATATGTATGACCAAAGGTGCATTTCATACTTTTAATCATGTGAAAGATTCAGTGATACATGGTGATGGGTCAACATGCGAGGTTCGAGGAGTCCGGATGGTGAAATTGAAGACACCCAAAGGAGGAGTTCATAAAATGGCTGACGTGAAATTTTTCCCAAGGATGAGATGGAACTTGGTTTCATTAAATAGGCTCGATGCAAGCGGATACATGATTTCCATATCATGTGGAGTGTTGGATGTCTTATGTGGGGATACAACGATGCTTATAGGGAAAGAGTCCCAAGGGTTGTATTATTTGATGCGGACCACAGTCATCCCGAGATTGATTAAAGATAGTGGAAGTGCCAAGTCATCTGGCGTGAAGAAGTGTGTCCGATTTGCCGATGAATTTTTCAACACCTGCAAGGATATTTCAGGTCTAGTGTCTACCCCAAATTGGTCGTGAGGGAGAGATTTGTGGGGGACACTCTCAATCAGGGGAGAAATTGTAGCCGGAGGAGTCTCCATTGTCGGTAGCAACCTCCTTGGACTGTAGAAGCACCCAACTCAAGCAGCAGCTGACGACGAGGATTGTTTCAAGGGTTTTTGAACCAACCCTTGACCAGGGTGTTTTCATTCCTCTATTTAAATGGGATTTGAATACCATAAATGATCATGGGGTGTAATTTTGTGATCCTCCGTGTTTATCTAGAGAGAAATAGTGAAACTAGCCCCCCTTCTCCCATGGACGTAGGTCATCCGACTGAACCACACTAAATCTATGTTCATCAGTTTTTGTGTGTTTTACATTGCCATGAACCTCCATTGCACCCTTAAAATTTGATAGTTTGGAACTTGTATCCTCTGAACATCACATTTCCTAAAGAGAAAAAACATCAATTCACTACCCCTTTTGAAGGAGTCATACTGGGAAAGCAATTACCTCTACAAACCTTACCGTCGAGGTCTGTCGTCATCTCCTGAGTCAGAGAGATAACACCCTGTATGGATCTTCCTTTAATAAAATGGTTTTGTTCCTACAAAATCAATTACAAATGAAGCATAGATAATTTATCATTAATGATCTTCACAAAGTCCATGGAAGTAAAATTACACATACTGATTCACCAGAACTGGTGGAAGGAGTAAAGAAGACTCACCTTTGGAATGAAAACTGGATAAGTGGAACATGCATCCTTGGGTAGGGATCCACCCCTAAATAAATCAAGTATCATTGAAAAGAAAACATACCTGGCATTCTTATATGAATCTATATAAAAAGACCCCGAGAGATATTCTCAGCTAGGGGCACTATCACGATTCATGTTATGAATCACTTTCCAGATGTCCTCCTCACCAGGGCTGCCTACTAAGAGCACGTTGGTCTAATAAAATATTACATGTCTAAATATTAGGTACAAATAATTATTTAATTTTTCTTGTTCCACAAATATCTCAATTCAAATATTTTATAAAAATAAATGACATTTCAGAATGAAAATCATTGCACTTATTTCCAAATGTCTGAAACCTGAAAAATAAAAAATTTATAGTTGTTATATTAATGAATTTTTCCCTTTGAACTTGTATGTTTTTTTTCAATGAATACATGTTATAATAGAGATTTGAAATTTTTTATTCACTAAAAATATCTTTGATAAAATCATTTTTTTGACATTTTTTTTGAAATCATAACATTTGTAACCATAGGGTAAAATTTTCCATATTTGTATAAACATACTTTTATTAAATATTTTGTTTAATAATTAACTCACCTATCATGGCCATATTTATGAAAAATTTTCTGTATGATAATTTTTATTATTATACATGTATTAAATTATCATATTTTCGAAAATATAATTTTATACTTTTTTTTAATTATGAACTCACCTATAATAGTCAAAATTAGTCAAACTATTATAAAATAATTTAATTTGAAATTTTATATTATTTTTTAATCATATTTGGTGATATATAAATCTATGATAATTTTATTGTTAAAAATTATTATAGAAGGAATTTTTTAAATTTTTATTCCTTTTAATAGAGTAGAAATTGAATATAATTTATTTTCTTTTTAAACAAAATAACGGTTTACAAAGTTTTAATATTTTATCATTGTTATTTAATACATTAATGTGTTTTAAAAGTCATTATATCCTTTTATTAATATCTTTAAAATGTGTAGTATGTTTTCATATTAATATGTTTATTATATATGTGTAGGAATTTTCTATTTTTTTGTTAAAATATTATTTATATATTTGAATTATTTATTTTCTATTAAAAACAGATATGGATAAGAGTTGGACTGATATATCAGATAGGTATTTTACTATATATTATGAGGGGATTAAGCAATTTATTGATTTCACCAATGGATTTCTAAGAGATTTGATTAGTTTCCCATGCATAAATTGTAGAAACATATATCTCTTCAAATGAGATACTATTAGGGAACATCTGTTACTAGACGAGTTTTTGAAAAACTATAAGACATGGACACATATTAAGGAAAAGCATGTTCCCTGTCACTAATCAGAAAGTAATCATATAGATGTTGACTTGAAAATAGTTGATCAGATGAACATAATGATCAATGATATGATATGTTTGTTTCAACCTAAAGACAGTAATGTCATAGATGATGGTATTGGAGGAAGTAATCCTCATTCTTCCGTAGATGGAGAAGCATTAAAATTATTTGAAATTTTTAATGATGAACCTACTGAATTATATTTTGAATACACTAAATTCAGTAAATTTTCATTCAGCGTTGAATTGTTACACCTGAAGGCCTTGAATCAGTGGATAGATAACACCTTTGACATGTTGTCGGTAATGTTGAAGAAGGTACTCCCTACTGGATCGAAGATTCCAGATTCATACTATCAAGCTCACAAGCTGACCAATGTTCTTGGTTTCACATATGAGACTATTTATGTGTGCCAAAATAATTTTATATTGTTTAGAAAAGAAAATTTGTAACTCAATACCTATATTATTTCTCACTCATATAGGGGGAAGGGTAATGAGATTAATCAAGATAGTTATATTCTTCCCAACAATGTCTTGAATCAAGGAAAATATGTTGGCTCTAAGTAGATGTGTTATTTCCCACTAAAATCGAGGTTGAAGAGATTCTACATGTTTGCTAAAATTTCAAAGTTGAAGACTTGAAATTCAGAGAAAAACAAAGAGGTTGATAGATTAACTCACTCAATATATTCTTTGGCATGAAATGAGTTTGATCAAAGACACCCAGACGTTTCTCACGATGGTCGTAATGTTTGACTGGGTTTGACACCAGATTTTTGGTGTGACACATAGTATGTGGCCAGTGGTGTTGGTTTCAAACAACCTTCACACATGGTTATGTATGAAGCAACCATTTTTGTTACTTTCGACTCTTATTGATGGACTGAGAGGACCAAACAATAAAATTGATGTTTATATGAAATCGTTGATTGATGAGCTGTAAGAATTTAGGGAAGATGGTGTAATGTCTTTTGATTCAGAAACTAATGAAATATTTAGACTTTGGGCCACTTTTCTACGAACTATAAATTCCAATCATATGCTAGCTTATCAGGATGGGGTAAAAAATGAGAATCTCACTAACATTGAAATAAAAGAATGAAATTTGGCTTAATCAATGTAGAAGGTGGGCATACCTTGGTCGCAAATGCTTTCTTCCTCCACTGCGTAGGATCGGAAATATTGTGTCATTTGATGAGAATAGAGAGCATGACCTGTCACCATAAATAATGTATGGGGTTCAAATTCCTTCACAACTTGATCAAGAAAAAATACAATCAATGTATGATTTTCAGGATTTATTGGCTCTCTCATTGCCTTCCATTCCAACTCAAATAGACAACACAATCATAATTGGAATAAGTTATATATTTTTTTTCAAATTTCTTTATTATAAATATACTAATTTAATACATAATTTGGATGTGATGTGCGTTGAAAAAAATGTGTTTGATAATATATTGTACACCATTTTAGGAGTCAAGGGGTAATCAAATAGCATTGCTAATGCGCGACGTGATTTGAAAGAAATTAGATTTAGAAAACTTTTATATTTACAGTTGGGTGAGGGAATTTGTTATTTTTTTTCTCTCAATGTTGTTGATCCATTTGTTGATGTTTTTAATTTTTTCAGACAACACTGTTCAAGGAAACCATCGCACGAGTGGTTTGAAAAATCTACAGGATAAGATTGTAATTACACTATGTCACTTTGATAAATTATTTCTGTTGTATTTTTTTGATGTCATGCTCCACTTGACCATGAGTTTAACTGGCGATGTCATTGTTGATGGCCCTTTTCAATTCATATGGATGTATTCAATAGAGTTATACTTAAATAGATTGAAATAGTATGTTCACAATAGAGCTCGTCCAGAATATTCAATTTACAAGAGATATTTTATGGATGAGTGCCCTAATTTCTATGTTTCATACAATTAATAGGTTGAAAAAAAGTTAGATAAACAATCTCAGATTGATGAAGGTCCAATAGAAGAAGGGATAACATTTGATATTCATAATTATGAATGGGTTTAAACTCATCGATATGTTTTGTTCAATACTTCATCGGTTATTTCATTGGTACAATAAGTTTTACAGTTGAAATATTATGTCTTGTTTTTCTATATTTAATTTATTAATTACCTTTTGTTGTGTTGTAATTTAGGATGCATATCACTAAGTTAAAATGTGAAAGGCCCCGTGAAACTGGTCATCAAATCCAAAAACATCATTTCAACACATTTAATGAGTGATTTATGAATCACATTCATATAAATAATTGATTTAATATTTTTATAATGAAACTGAGGTGTATTTTTAAAACCCTCTATAAATTGAGTTGTGTAAAATTTACAGATCCAAAAGTTGGGTGAATCAAATTCTCATATTGTGAGCGAAGAAATCAACCAACTAGTCGATGGTTCATTTATTATAGCTCGTCACTACAAGCCTTTTGATGTTAACGAATTCTGATTCTGTATTAACAACCTTGATGTGAACTGAGCAACGCAGAATAGTGGTGTTGGTTGTTTATCTGTTGATGTAGGTTATTATTATAGATTGATAAGTAATATTATTGAGATTATTTATGATCATCCTTAAATCATATATTGGGGAGGTGGGATTGAGTCAATCTAGTTCATGGAATGAAAGTTACCATTTCCAGTTTACATTTGGTAAAATTTAACAATATTCGATATATATATATGATCGAGTAAGTAACGATCCCTCTATACTAACATTGTAGGAAAAGCATGTTTACTTTGTTGGCATTGATTCTAATTGAAATGTTGGGATAAAAATGTCTAGAATATGGGTTTTCTTATTGACCGAGAGGAATCAAATGTAGTCATCTTTCCTAATCAAACACTTGACCAAACCACCGTATCTTTATGAGAAGAAGATATATACAATGGAACTAAGATAGTTGAAGGAGATACGATAAACATGTATGATCAGTGTAAGATTGTCAATAATATTTTTGGTAGTTAACATTTGTAAAAATATTTATGAATTAAATTTATAAAATGGATTGATTTAACTGTATTTTTTTTTATAAATGTAGGCATGCCATAGGATGGTCAGAGCGGTTCACCCGATGTTGGTATGTATGTTTCAATTTTTTAAAATTAATTTATTTTAATTTTATGAAAGTATATTCCCTTAGATATTTATAATTTTTAATTAAAAATTTGGTTTTTTCTGATGGCATAATGAATTTATGCTTAGCAGGATCTAGTGCATCTTCCACTAGACACAAGGGTCCTTGTATAGGGGTTTGATCTTGGAACTCCATATCCTGATTATATGTGTTATTTGATTTCATTTTCATCCGATTAGATGTGTTATTTGATTTTTTATTTGGGGCATATGATACAAGACCCACACATATTCCCTCACATAACTGACTTACTGTTATTTTTCAAGTGTATGAGAAAGCAACAAGCCAATCGGGCATGTGATCTTCCTGGAACAACCAAATAAGAAGTTTTAAATTAACATAATGATTAAAAACTATTAATATTTTCAAAAAAAAATGAACAAAAAATTGTTGTACTAAGTTGTAATTGAAATTTTCTTCTACATTTCAATTATTAGTTTTTTGTTATTTTTTATTTTCATTAATTTTTTCAGATTCAGTTTTATTCGATAATGGGCATGGATCTTGGAAGATGACTGGACAAAGATATTTATGAGAATGTGATTTTACATATCATGGATATATTTATTGAATTTCTGAATTATGGTATTTTTTGGTTTTTTAAATTCTATTGTGATTTTTTTAAAAATAAAAAATAAATCTTTAGCGATCGCTATATGGTGGTCCCTCCATAATCTGTAAATAAAATCCTAGGGGAATGAAGTCCAATAATGAGTCGTTAGAGGGAATATGTGTGGATCTCGTATCATATGCCCCAACTGATTAATCAACACACTTTCACCCTCTCCAACTGGATGAAAAGAGTCATCAAATAACACATTCAATTGGGCTCTGGAGTTCCAAGCTCGAACCCCTCTACTAAAAACCATACGTCTACTGGAAGCTTCATTAAATCCTGCTAAACATAAATTAATAATGCAGTTTGGAATAACTAAAATTTTAATAAAATATTATAAACACCTAGGGGAATCTTCTTACAAAAAATTACAATAAAATAATTTAAAAAAAATGAAAACATGCATACCAATAATATCAGGTGAATCACTTTGACCACCCTGTGAAATACCTACATTTATAAAAAAAATTATTAAATCAAGCAATTTTTATACATATAATTAAAAAATATTTTTATAGACGTTAATTGGAAAAAATAATAAACAATCTTTCACTGATCATGCAAGTCTATCATATCTCATTCAACTATCTCTTTGTCCCGTTGTATATCTTCTTCTTGACCAACTACAATGGTTTTGTCAGGTGTTTGATCAAAAAAGACGACAACATCTGATTCTTCTTAGTCAATAAAAAAACCTATCTTCTAGATATTTTCACCACAACTTTCCAATTAGAATCAGTGTCGAAAAAGTAAAACTACTCTGCTTATGATGTCAGTATAAAGGGATCATTTCTTACTCGGTTATCTTTATAAATCATATTATTAACATTTACCAATGTAAATTGGAAATGATAAAATTTCATTCCACGAACCAGATCGACTCAATTACACATCAAAAATATATTCTTTAAGCCACGACCATAAATAACCACAATAATATCCCTTAGAAATCCATAAAAATAACCTACATGAATAGATGAACAACCAACACCACTGTTATGCATTTCTCAGCTCACATCAACATCACTAATACAGAATTAGAATATGTTATCATCCAAAGACTTGTAGTGATGTGATGTAATAAATAGATTATTATATAGTTAGTCAAGTTCTTCACTTACAGTATGAGCAGTTGATTCACGCATCATGTGAATCTATAAATTCTACATAATTAATTGAATAAGGAGTTGTGAAAATATATCTCAGTTGTGTTATAAAAATATTAAATCAATTATTTATACCTACATGAGTCCTGAACCACTCATGAAATGTAATGAAATTATTTTTTTGGATTTGATGGTCAGTTGCATGGGGTCTTTCCAATTTCAACTCAGTGATATGTGTCCTAAATTACAACACAATAAAAGTTATGTAATCAATTAAATATAGAAAAACAAGGCATAATAGATCAACTATTCAACTTACTAAATCAATGGCATAACTGATGGAATGTTGAACAACAATTATCAATGAGCTTAAACCTACTCGTGATTGTGCATATCAAACGTTTTCCCTTCTCTAATTGGACCTTCGTCAATACAATATGATTTATTAACTTTTTTTCAACCACTTTAATAAATGAATCACAAAAATTAGTGCACTCATCCATGAAATATCCCTTAGTAAGTGAAGCTATCGGATGATCTCTTTTGTGCACATACCATTTCAAGGTATTTAAGTATCACACTATTATATACATCCACCTGAATTGCATAGGACCACCAGTAATGAGTTCACCAATCAAATGAACAGTCAAGTGGACTATAACATCCAAAAATGATGAAAATAGTTTCTCTAAGTGATATTGTGTAAGCACAATCTTATCCAGCATATTTTTCAAATCACTTGTGCAATGATTTATTAAAAAGAACTATCTAAAAAAAATAGAGACTTTAATAAACGGTTTAACAACATGGGTATGAAAACAATAATTAATTTCAATTGCGATTAACTATTGAAGCATAATTTGATTATAATGAATTTTCAACCCCTATAATGTCATGCTCATCACATTAACATGCTTGGAAATATTAGAGCAATAACCCTCATGCACTATGATGGTCTTAAAAATTGATAGACATGTTTCTTTCTCTTCGTTACTCATTGTGTACTATGCAACATACATGTATGTGCTATTACTCCTACCACACAATAAATGTAAAGGTTTCCTCAATCCCATTTCTTGTAAATCACATCGAGCATTAGCATTGTCCTTTGATTTCTCCTTGACATCTAAAATGGTGCATAGTATTTTATCACACACTTTTTTTTCAAGGTGCGTCACATAAAAATTATGTCTTAGAATATTATCTTTCCAATAAGTAAATTCAATGAAAATACTATGTTTCTTTCAATTATGATTTTGCTATCTTTTTGAAGCAGGAATGAAAGGCAATGCAAGATCCAATAAATCCCAAAAATCACACATTGTGTGAATTTTTTCTTGATAAAGTTGTGTAAGAATTTGAACCCCAGACATTATTTTTTGGTGTTGGGTCATGCTCTATATTCTCATCAAATGACGCACTACCTTTTCTGAACCTTTGTAGTGAAGGAAGAAAGTGTATGTGATTAAGGTATGCCTACTTTCTATAGTGATTAAGCAATCAAGATTTATTTTATTACCACAAGGGCTGGTAAATTCTCTTTTTGTACTCCAACCTGATAAGTTAGAATATGTTGGGAAGTCATTAATTATTTATAACAAAGCGTCCTGAAGTCTAAACATTTCATTAGTAAATGAATTAAAAGTCATTAAATCATTTTCTCAAAATTCTTACATCTCATAAATCAATGGTTGCATATAAACATCGATTTTATCGTCGGTTCCTCACGATCCATCAATAAGAGTTAAAAGTAACAAAAATGGTTGCTTCATACAAAACCATGGGGGAAGGTTGTATGGAACCAACACCACTAGCCACATAAAATGTGTAACAATCCAAAATTTTATCAAGGGGAATTACCTTCTTATAATCATGTCATATAGTATAATCACATAAAATCGCATTAAGAACACAATATATACTTTATAAAGGAAGAATAAATAAAATAAGAGGTATTTCTAGAAGTTAAGGAACCTATATCGGTGAAATAGTAACTTGACCTTTGGAATACTAATGTGACCCTTATGAATAGTAAACCAGTCAATAGAATAGTAACCTCACCTATGAAAGTATAAATAAAATATATGAATCTTATGAATGAAAATATGATGTATTTATTTGATGGAGTAATTAAATAAATGTTTAAAAAATAAAAAATTAAGTGTTGGTATTTTTGTGAGTCATAAATATTTATTTATAAATTTATGATTAATTTAATAATTCAAAAGAAAATTCATTTTAAAAAAATCTGTATTCGTAAATTAATATTTTATTATCTTATGATTATAAGATAATTTTATGAGCCCTTAATTAATTTTTCAAATTGTAATAAAATCAATTATAATTTTAAAATTGTTATTTTCCAAGTAAATGATGATTTCAATTAAAAATTAAATTTCTCATATTTTAAAATTTTATTCTCATAAAATTGAGTTAATTTTTTAATTCTACACATCGGAAAATAGTTATGGTGAATTTTTGAGATTTTTACAAAATAGTTGAATTTTTGTGAATAGTGAAATACGGTAATTTAAGGTATTTGACAAATACATGAATTATTGATTCATATATGATGTATGGATGATTTAAGCCCATAATATCAAAATATCCTTCATTATTTTAATATATTTAGTGATAATTATGATACTATTCATATTATTTTTCCAAAATAATAAATTAATGAATAAAATAATGAGAAAACACCGCTCTCTTCCACTATAAATACAACGTTTCACCACTTCTTCTCCTCACGCCTTTAAAACATTGAGTATTGTCCAAATTTTGCCCAATCCTTTTCCCAAGACCCACCCCACGTCCATGAGCACTTTGTCTCATCAAAATACCAACACCTTTTCTCTAAGGAGGTTCTCAAGGAGGAGAAATTCATGAGGTAAAATCCTCTTCCCTTTTCCTTTTAATTTTTTATTCTTTTCTTTTCTTATTATCTCCTCACCTCCCATCATACAAGTTATATGATAAAATCACTGTATTTTATATAATAATATTTTGTATTATTAATGAATAATCCATCAACATTTATTTTTCCCCTCCTTTTGTTCTAAAAATGAAAACATCATATGTGATGTGCCGACTTACCGCCCTCATGGACGACATTTTTTTGTTTTTCAATTACACCTTCAAGGCTGGTCATAAGACCATTTTTATAGTTAAGAGGATTATAATATATGTATTATGTATTATTTAATGTTCTGAAACTAGTATATATACATAATATTAATTAATAAAATAGAACTAGTTCGTGATGATCAAAAAACATCAAAATAATCTAAATGGTTACCACTAATGTTTTATCTAATGATTTATCCTCAAATATGGAAACTAAATGATATATTAGACCATTTAATATTATCTAATTTCATTAATTACATATAACTTTAATTATAGATAATTATTCCCATTTTACATGATTTTCCATACACGAATACAAGTAAAACGATCATGAAAACCCAAGGAAACGAACACTCCTGAATGATAAAATTGTATCTTACAACCCATCACAAAGGCCATAAATGAACATAATGAGATTATAATAAATAAAATAAATGTATAAAATATTATGACTTAAATAATTAATTTATTTTATTTTATTTTATTATGTGGTACATTAAGATCAAGTGAACAACACTTTTGGACATAAAGTAGGGGAATCTTTTTGAACCTCTATTTTTCCTTCAGGTTACTCTCTCTCTATTTAAACCAATGTATATATTATTTATTTTTATTTAAATATTCAAAATTCTATATATATGTTCCAAAATCATGTATCGATATCATATCATCCTTCTTTGATGTGAAATACAGGTTTTAAAAAGGTTCCTTTCTCAATTTATCCCGACAAGCAAGCCCGATTTAAGGGAACTTACTAATTTATTGCCTATTTTAAAGTGCTCTCTATTATTTGTTTTAAGCCACCATTATTTTTCTAAAATCACTCATTTTATCATGAATAACTATCTTGATTCATTTTTGGTTTTGTATAACCAATTATGTCTTTTCCATTTTAAAGACACTTTAATATTTCCCCTTATACCACAATAAAGCAGCTATTTTCTATAGTTTCTTAAACACCCATTTTAAATGTTTTCACATCAGTTGGACATCATTTATCATTATCTATGACTATTTACTTTATTAATTTATATGCATGTTTTAAATCCATTATTCTATGTACACCCTTATGATATGCTCATTTGATATTCCTTATGACATTTTTACGATACTTATTTATTTTCATGGGTAACCCTTATGTTTATTACATATGTTTGATTCTTCATGTGGTGCACATATTAATGAACATGTTATGATGGGTGTAGCTAGATAGTTCTCAAATTCATTGGATAATTTTTAGTCTCATGAGATGTCATGTTTGGACGAGGAGTGAACTTGATTCCTTTATGGGACTTTATCCACCATGTGATATAGTCTTGAAAATTAGCCTTGAATAAATTTTATATCATGTTATATATTGTTGCCACATTCCTATGATTCCATGATTATATGTTTCCATGTGATACATGTTATTATTCCTTATGTTCATTCATGTTTCACACCTTCTATGTCATCATTTTAGGTCTTCTAACTCATGTTCTATGTTTTATTCCTATTTTCCCTTATTGGGATTTTTAGCACATCCCATTGTTCATGTATTCTCCAGGTTATCCTATATAGATGTAAGGGATAAAAGGAAGTTAGTAGATATTTATGAATATTAAATAAAATATGTTTCATTTTAATTTCATGTTGTTTAATTATGTATCTAATCTTACAATGTCTCTAGAGTTTACGATCCTTGGTTTTTATTTGATGACTAATTATGATTAAAATCATGTAATAATATCTGTAAAGGGCTAGGGTCATTATATTTGGTATCCGAGCAATGTCTATTTATTTTCTGAGATTAGGATTGGATCACTTTAGTAATAACCCTAGGGATAATTCTATCACCATG
Source organism: Viscum album (assembly GCA_963277665.1). NCBI lineage: Eukaryota > Viridiplantae > Streptophyta > Magnoliopsida > Santalales > Viscaceae > Viscum > Viscum album. Next base: position 489,979,252 of record OY728140.1, on the reverse strand, counting down.
AATAACCTATATTCAAACATAGGGTATCACAAGTTATGATATAATTTTCATTTACAAGTTTATCCTTCTATGTTTAATGTTTTATTTTTTATATTCTTATTAGCTATGTATTCAATCCCCCTAATTGTACTCTCTTTTTATTAGTTAATGGCTAGAAATATAAGAACATGTTCCAAGAATCAATGTGATATGAAATGTGATTATTTCACTAATGATATGCCAAATATGATTGGAATGGGTGCTCAAAACATCATGATAGTACTTTCTCAACTAGATGAAGTTATGAATAATAACATGAATTATGTGAAACTCCCTACTTATCCTAATAAAGAGAAAATTTTCATCGAATCCTTCATGTGACAAAGGCCTCCCATATTTAGTGGATATTATGATCCCATCATTGCAGAATAATGGATTAATTCCATTGAGAAGATATTCACTGTCATATTATGATCAAAAGAAGACAAAGTTGTGTTGGTAGTCCATCATTTTGATGAGAAATATGATCAGTGGTGGACACTAATCAAAAACACAATGTCTAAGGAGGAAATTGGTTACATGGAATGGGAAGATTTTAAGAATTTTTTTTCAATAAATATTTTCCCTGGACCCTCTATCTTAAGATAGTAAGGGAGTTCCTTGAACTAAAGTAAAAGGAAGACGGGTCTATTAGAGAGTATGAGGCAAACTTCACAATGCATTCAAGATATAACTCTGGCTTTTTCATGAAAACTAAAAGCAAAGTGGATCGCTTCTTTATCAGACTAAAGCCGAGTCTGGGAAAAGCATTGGTGATTTGATACTTTGATAGTTATGAAGAGATTTTTTGTTGTGCCCTCAAGATTGAAAATGATATTAGAGAATCTCGGTGGCCTTGTGGGACCAGTGATAAAAAAGGAAAATTGAGTTTAATATGGGTGGAATAGCATGTAAATCCCATGATGGAAAGAAGACACAATATCCCACATGTCAAAAATGTGGGAAGAAGCATCCTAAAACCCAATTAAAGGGAACACAGAGATGCTTTAAATGTGGAAGATAGGGGAACATGGATAATAACTACTGAAGGGATATGAAGAATCCCACTAATATAGAATAATAAAGGAAGGCTTAGATAAACAATCAGATTGTAGGGTAGTGTTTCAACTTCAAGGAATGTAGGAATTATGTAGGCCATTTCCCTAAGCCAAGGGGTTTTGGAGGTAATCAACAACAACAACCTCCAAGGAATTATGGGAGGGAATATGTTATCACTACTACTGAGGTGGAGCCTGAAAATGATGTGATGATAGGTACTCTATTTATTCATTAAAGAATAGAGAACGTACTAATTTATTCAAATTCTATGCATTATTTCATATCTTTAAGGTTTAGAAGAACTATTGAAACACCCCGTCAAAATATGGAGGTTGAGTTATCTGTAAGAATAGTAAACATGGTAATTATTGCATCCAAAGTACATAACTCCCCCCTGGTTAAATTTTTTTAATTGAATATCCCATAAAATCTCATATTACTTCCTTTGGTGGAGTTTGATTCTATATTGGGAATAGATTGACTGTCTTTATATAAATCCAACATCAACTATTAGGAAATGGAGATCACTCTTTACATCCCAAAGTGTCCTCCAATTCTGTACAAATGTAAGGAGGAGGATGAATCTTTTTCAAAACCATCGTCTCAAGTGTGGATATTAGTGACTTATGATCAAGAATATCTAGAATAAATGATTGAGATAAAAGAGAGAATCATGCTTGAAGATATGCCCATTGTAAGGGACTATAGTGATGTGTTCACTGAAGAATTTTATGGTCTTCCTCCTGACTGAGAGGTTGAGTTCTTAATCAAAATTATTTATATATCTCTACCTATATCAAAAACACTTTATATAATGGCCACCATTGAGTTAGAATAACTGAATAAGCAGTTACAGGAGAATCTAGATAAGGGTTTTATATGCTTGAGTGTTTCACCATGGGGTGCGCCAGTCCTCTTAATTAACAAGGATGGATCAATGCATCTATGTATTGATTATCACAATATTAACAAAATCATGATAAATAAAAATTATACCCTTCCATAGATAGATGAATTTTTTGAACAACTGTGTGGGGCCAAGTATTTCTCAAAGGTGGACCTTCGGTCGGGATATCACCAATTAAAGGTGAAGAAGGAAGATATTCACAAGACTATCTTTAAAATGAGGTATGGATGTTATGGGTTCATAGTGATTCCCTTCATACTCACTAATGCTCCAAAAATATTCATGGACTTAATGAATAGTGTATTTAGATATTACATTGAAATTTTTTTGGTAGTCTTTATTGATCATATTATGATATACTCCAAGAGAGAGGAGGAATATGGGGAGAATTTGAATACTGTGTTGAAGAAATTGAGAAGGGAGAAACTCTATAAAAATTACAATAAATGTGAGTTCTGGATGGATAAAGTATCATTCTTGGGTCATGTAAACACCAACATAGAAATATCTATGGACCCTTTTAAGACAAAGGCAATTGAAGAGTGGCCCAGACCAATATCTGTAATGGAGATCTGTAGTTTCCTTGGTCTAGCTGGGTACTACTGATGATTTTTGAAGAACATATCATGATTATCAAACACAATAACCAAGATTACTTGTAAGGGAGTGAAGTTTTTATGGACTACTAAATGTGAAGATTGTTTCAAAGAGTTGAAAAAGAGGCTTATCACTCCACCAGTGCTCACACTACCAATAAGCGTGTAACTCTTTGTGGTGTACAACGATGATTCAAAGAAGGGATTAGGATATATGATGATGTAAAATGATAAAGTGATAGCTTACTCATTAAGGCAGTTGAAAATTCATGAGAAAAATTATCAAACACATGATCTGAAGTTAGAATCTATGATCTTTGCATTGAAAATATGGAGGCATTATCTATATGGGGAGAAGTGTGATATATATACTGATCATAAGAGACTAAAATATATATTCCCATAGAAAGAACTTAATATGTGTCATCAGAGATGGTTAGAGCTCATCAAATATTACGACTTCTCAATCCACTATCATCTTGGAAGGGAAAATAAAGTAGTATATGATCTAAGTAGAAAGGATCCTGAAACATTATCAATTATGAGAATTCAAAAGGATCCAATCTTCATATATTTTCAAAGGATGGATATGGGATTCATTAAGGAAGGAACATCAAAAATCCTTTCTCAAATGATTTCTCATCCATCCCTCATGGATAAAATAAAGTATGCTCGAAGACATGATGTGAAAATTCAAAAGAAGGTGGAAGCCATGAGAAATGGGAAATCCTCAAAGTTCAAAATGTATGAGGAAGGAGTTGTGAGATTTGGGTCATGACTATATGTACCATCCAATCTATAGATAAATACATAACTTCTAAATGAATCACATAGCTAAACCTTCTCTATTCACCTAGGGAGCACAAAGATGTATCGAGATCTCCGACAACAATATTGGTGGGACAATATGAAAAATGAGATCGGTGGTTATACATAAAAGTTCCCGGTATGTCAGCATGTGAAGTTTGAAAGAAAAAATTATAAGGGAATGATGAAACTATTACTCATACCAATATGGAAATGGGAGAAAATCACCATATAATTTGTCATCAGACATCCAAAGACATCTAGAAGAAACAATTCTATATGGGTCATTGTGGATTGTCTTACAAAGATAGCTCACTTTATCTCAATTTGAGAGGACTTATGACTACATCAATTTGAACAGATATACATCAAAGAAGTGTTCAAGCTTTATGGAGTACCACTATCGATTATATCTGACCAGGACCCGAGATTTACCTCCATGTTCTGGAAAAGTCTCAAATATTCTCTAAAAACTGAGTTGAACTTCAGTACGACATATCATCCTCAAACTGATGGTCAATCCGAGAGAACTATTTAGACACTGGAAGACATGTTGGGAGCCTGATTTATAGATTTCAGGGGAGTATGGGACCAATATCTACCTCTAGTTGACTTCTCTTACAACAATAGTTTCCACTCGAGTATCCAAATGGATCTATATGAGGGCCTTTATAGGAAAAGATGAAGAACACTGGGTTGGATAGATTTTGATGTTTCCTTGATATTTTTAAGTGATGCTTTTGAAGAACACTCCCACGTGCCCGTATTCTTGCAAAATCCTTCGTTTGCTTATAATTTGTATTCATCTCCGATTAGAATTTCATCATTATTATCCTTTGATCCCGATCCTATACAGGCACCGATTTTTAGACCCTTCTATGTAGATGGGAATGGCCCAACATCATTTAAGGAAGCCCTCTGTAGTTCGTCCTAGGGTCCGAGAGCTTTTGGATTTACAGATATTCAACCGTTTTCCCTGTTGATCTGTAGGGACAATTCTGGTCTAACAGTGGAGATTCCATCAGAGACGTATTAAGAGGCGGTTGATTGCCTCAAATGGACTTTTGTTGCACGACATGGATCAGCAAATCCGTCTTTATCAGTTTTCAAGAATTTTTTGGATTCTTGGGGGATTTCTTCTACAGGAAAGATTCATTCAGTTCATCGGGTTTCATTCTGCTTAATATTTGATTCAGAGTTGGATTTCATTCACGCATGGTGCAATGATCCACAAAGCATGGGTTGTTGGCAATTAAATTTGGCCTGATGATTGATTGATGTTCATATAGGGTGGGAATGTCATCAGGTAGTGGTGTAGATTTCTCTACCAGTTTTGCCTCTACCGATGCATAATGAGTCTATTCTTAAATCCATTGCGGATTCCCTTGGGGGTTTTCTTTGTGTGGATAATAAAACTGGTGGTTATGTAGATGTCTCGTCTACAAGGATATGTGTTGAATTAGACTTGTCTGCACATCTTATGAATAAGATGTCCTTGAATGTGAAAGAATGTATTATTGGGAATCATGATATTTTTTATCCAGTGTTTCCAATATTTTGTTCACATTGTTCTTTATAGGGCCATTCAATTCATGTTTTAAGGAAGTAAAGACGAGCTAACTTACACCATACAGTTCCTATAATGGCCAAATTTGTTGAGATATCTGATGATACCACTATGTAGATTGAGAAGGTCACCCCAGTCTTTAAATAATCATATAGAGATAATATTCCGGATGTGAATGAATACTCCCAATATTTGGGTATCCCATTTGAGGAGGGTTTTCTATGACCATCCAGGGTGAATGGTTTAATGAGTGTGTATATAAATGTTCAAGGTTTCAAGTTTTCATGGTCAAGGCTAATGAATCAGTCTATGGTTGGTATAGTGTTTCCTCATTTTCCTCTAGTGTTGAGTGTGTCTAGAATAGAGGTTGTACAAGTTAGAGATGAAGTTTGAACATTATCAGGTGGCTGCAGAGAGTCATGTAAATTATTGTTAAAGGACAATGAAGCATGGTATTCATCTAAAGGAAAATAATAGTATGGTAGGAAAGTGTTATTTTTGTCCATGTCTATAAAATCTATGGCAATTATTCTTCTTTTAGAAATGTGGGAGGGAGATCTCGATGGAGCCGGCCCTTTTCGGCTTCACCTAAGAAATATTCGTTGGCCCTGGAAAATGGAGTGTTCACAATAGAAAAGCTATGGTTTATGTAGGAGTTTTTATCTTCCCATTCCAATATGACCAAGATTCTTGGGTTCAAATCCAGAAAAAATATGTTACAATGATTCTATTCTTAATATAGAACGCCAATGAAATTGGCTCTCAGTTGAAGATGGATTTTCTGGCCATATAAATAAAAAACACAAGGTATGTATTGCTGAAATTCTAGAGCACAAGAAGAACATGTAGAGAGTGAATGAGTTTGCATATAGACTCATGATGCATACTAGTTTACATTCAGAATAGGATAATAACCATATATGGATATTTTGGAATAAGGAAATGAAGGTGGATCTGATTAAAGCTGGTGATCAGTATATTATCGTAAAAGTCAATACAAGTGTGGAGTTGTTGTATATATCCTTTGTGTATGGATGTTTTAATGCACAAAGATGTGTGGTTTTGTGGTAATCTTTGTATAGATTTGATATATAGGAATACCCGTGGTTTGTTGGGGGATATTTTAATATTATTTCTGAACCTGATGAGAAGAAAGGTTAGGGTATCTTTCCTCACATGGTTAGCATGAGTTTTGTTTAGTTTATGACTGGAAGAGGTCTTATGGACATGGGATATTCTGGTGACTGTTTTACATAGTGTAAGAACAAAAAAGGTGACCATAGATTCTAGATTCGTCTGGATAGGTGCTTGGATAATATACATTTTATTGAATGTTTTCCCAATGATAAGGTGGAACATCTTGTTCATGGTATCTTAGACCATTCACCACTGCTCATTTATTTTTCTCATAGTCATGATGGTAATGAGAATTTTAGATTTTGTAATCATTGGGTTGGTGTGTAGGGGTATCATCAGTTGTTTAATGATAGTTGGGGTTAAGATATTCAAGGCTATGCTTGGGTTGCTTTACACAGCAAGCTGAGATGTTTGAAAATTAAACTTTAGGCCTCAGTGAAGGACATTCCTCCTTTGGACCACGATGTGGAAAATTTAAAACAAGAAGTTGACAGATTGGAATGATCCCTTAAAGATTCATGGGATGAGGAAAATTGTAAGGAGTTTTATATTAAGAAAAACTTTTTGGCTAATCTGGTTTAAAAATAAGAGCGTGTAATCAGGGATGGATCGAGAGTGAAATGGCTTCATGAAGAAGATAAAAACTTAGCCTACATTCATGATTGTATTAAATAAAGGAGGAGGTTATTTAAACCAAATATTCTTATTAAGGATGGAACATCTACGGATGATAGAGAGGTGATTGACAAAATGGATTTCTTGTTTTTTAAAATTTTACTTGCAGGTCCCAATTTGAATATGTCAAATGGGTATCCTAGGAGAAATTCTGATCTGTTTGAGGTGATTCCGAACCTGATGTCTAATAATGATAATGCCTTGTTGGAATCCATACTAGATGAAAGAGATATTTATGATTCTATGATGGGTCTTGATTCGAAAATTGCTCCGGGCCTGGATAGTTTTCTTGGCTCATTTTATTGGGGGTCTTGGGAGATTATTAAAGATGACATTATTATGGCCATTCAAGATTTCATTCGGGGTGGTTTCTTACCAAGAGTAGCAGGGGATACTACTTTGGTGATTCTCCCTAAAATTAAAAATCCAATTTCTATACTTTACTATAGGCCGATAAGTATGTGCAATTTTCTTTATAAGATCCTATCTAGTATTTTCAACAAGTGACTTTCCATGTATGTGCCTCAGTGGGTTTTTTAGAGCAATATGGTTTTGTTTAAGGTCGTTCTAGTCAAGGTGATGTTTCTTTGGCATAGGAAATGATTTGGGATATTAACTTCAAAATTCATGGTTCAAATATGGCTTTGAGGCTTGATATGAACAAGGCATATGACAAAATGGAATGGGGATTTATCAATAGTGTGCTCAAAGGTATGGACCTTTCCTCTTGGACTTTGGATATATTTTTTAGATGTTTTAGTTCATCTTGGATGGCGGTTTATTTCATGGGGAGAACTTATGGTGTCTTCAAGTCTTCTCATGGACATAGACAAGGGGACCAAATATCTCTGACTTTGTTTATACTAATGCAAGATACATTAAGATTCCTTATTAAAAAAAAGATGTCCACATGAAGTATACATCGGTATTGTATGAAAATTAATCAACCCTCGATTTCTCAGCGGATGTTTGTGGATGATACTCTAATTTTCTTTAATGCTAGTGGAAGATAGGTTGGTGGATTATTTATGAACCTTGATGAGTATTGTTTATGGAGTGTTCAGATGATTAACAGGTCCAAGAGTAGTATTTTTATCTCAAATAATTGTGGTGATAGGCTGGCATTATCCCTGTGTTGTAGAATGGATATTCAGAGGGGTTTCTTTCCAATGGATTATCTTGGATATCCTATTTCTCCTAGTTGTCTTCGAATCAGGGACTTTGATTATATTGTGAACAGGATTGTGAACCATGTGTTGAACTGGAAAAATTATTTTTTATCCTTTGGAGGCCAGATAAATCTAATCAATAGTTTGTTAACTTCCATCCCTATACATGCTCTCTCGGCCAGCAGTGTTCCTAAGGGAGTCTTCTCTTTCATTGAAAAAGTCTTGGAAGAGTTCATATGGGATGTCTTATTTAAGGGGAAACACCATTGGGCTTCATGGGGAAGGATGGAAAGAATTGTTCAAGAAGGTGGGGTTGAACTGAGAAGCCTGGCTAATACCATTCACTACATGCATGAAAAACTCTCTTCGGAAGTGGTAGAGGAGCATACTTTGTGGGGGAAGATTATGTCCTATAAAGGGTCTGGTTATGAGGAAAATACTGTTTCAAATGGATCTCTTTTTTGGTCCTTAATCCAAGATATTATCTCAGTCATTCAACAACATTCAAGATGGATTTTAGGGAAGGGGGGGTTATCTTTTTGGTTTCATAACTGGGTAGGTTCAATCTTGTGTTATCCGGGTTGTCCTGGACCTTTGATTTCCTTCACAGAGGCCAGTGAACATCCCAAGTTCATTAATACAGTTCTGGATGAGGGTCCAAGGGAGGATTTTGATGATATTATCATAAATTATGAAATGTATAGGTGTGTGTTTACTGCATCCAATACAGGGGATTTTTCTTTAAATAACTTCAGCCAGATTTCAACTTCTCAAGGGAAGCACGATACATGGAATAAAAAGGTATGGGGTAGTTGTATTCCTACTAAGTTTAACTTTATTGTATGGTAGATAAGAAATAATGCTATTCCTACAAATTAGAATGTGATGAAGATAGGAATTAGCTTGGATTCTAAATGTCAATGTTGCAAGGTATATAGGGAGTAAGATTCTAATCATTTATTCTTTGAGAGTGATTGGGCCATAGTAGTATGAAGATTTTTTTGTAGGGTTTACAGGTATTTTTTACCTTGATCTTGTTGAATAATATTTTCTATAAATATTGATCCATAGTATTAAACGTGGGGGACCCAAAAAAATGGCCAGAGCTGTAATCTTAAGTGTGGGTTGTTGATGTATCTGGTGGGAAAGGAACAAGGCTAGGTTTTATGGTATTCTTGCCATGGAATTTTCCATTGTCATGAGGAAGAAATACCTAATGATTGATCTGGATAATGGTTTTAATAAATGGAATGATGCTTCTTCCTTGAACTTATTGTAGGGGAATGGTTTTATGTTTTAGTAACTTTTCCATGCACTGAGAGGGAACTGGGTTTAGTGGGTGTCACCAAGCATAGGTTTGAAGCTAAATTTTGATGGCTCATTCATGATGGGTATTATGCCAGGAGGGGTGGTTCATGAATCTTGGGGGAGTTTTCCTGCTTGCATATTCTGCATACTTTGGGAAGGGGAATTCAATTCTAGAAGAATCCAAATCCATGCAGTTGGGTCTTGTATTGTGCGCCCAAAAAAATATTATCCTCAGCCAGATTGAAACTGATTAATTAATTGTTCATGATGTAATGCATGGTAAAATTCCATCCCTTTGGTCAATATCCTATTTTATTAGGAAGTGAAATGATAGCCTAAAAACCCAACATTCGGGTTATTCGTGTGTGGTGGGAGGGCAACAAAGTGGCTGATCATCTTGCTTCATTGGTGGTGGATGATCAAGGTAATCATGTCATTTGTTTTTCAAGTTCTTTTCAGTTGGATTCAGAGAGGGTTAATTTGGGGGATCAATTGGGTATTCATTATTTTAGGCCCCCCTAGCTGGTTTTTCTTCGAATTCTTTTGTAGTTTTTCTTTATCTTTAATTAAAATGAAATGCTGATGATGATGCAGAACACTGACATGTTGGGATAGAGTCGGTGAACGTAAGCTATTATGACCTGAAATGGTTGAAGAAATGATAAAATAATTGAAAACCATTCAGCAACATAACAATGCTACCCAATGTCGATAAAAGATTTATCTAGACAATTATCGACAAGACCTAGAGTTTGAGGTTTGAGACATGGTATTCCTCTGCATATCTCCAAGTAAGAGGGTCGTGAAATTTGGGAAGAAATGAACGCCAAGTCTCAGGTACATCATTCCCTTTCAAAATCCTCTATCATGTTGGAGTTGGGGCCTATCGACTAGCACTTCCACCTACCATGCATCAGGTATGCGATGTATTCCATGTATCCCTATTGAGAAAGTACATACCAGATCTCTCACATTTATTGAATTCAGAGGTGGTAAAATTGGAGAATGATCTCTCTTACGAGGAGCAGTTAGTGATGATATTGGATCATAGAGATAATGTTCTATGCAACAAGACCACTCACCTGGAAAAATTATTATGACAATACCATAAGTACAAAGAGGCAACATGGGAACCGGATGAAGCAATGAAGGAGAAGTACCTTCACCTATTTTCCCATTATTTTATAAAATGAAATTTCAAGGGTGAAATTTATTAAGGGGGGAATAATATAAGAATCTAAAATTTTATCAATGAAAATTATCTTCTTATAATAATATCATATAGTATAATCACATAAAATCACATTAAGAGAACAATAAAAAATTTATAAATGAAGAATGAATAAAATAAGAGGTTTTTCTAGAAGTTATGAAACTTATATCGATGAAATAGTAACTTGACCTTTAGATTAGTAATGTGACCCTTATGAATAGTAATGTGACCCTTATGAATATTAAACCCACCAATATAATAGTAACTTCACCTATAAAAGTATAAATAAAATTTAATTATCTTATGAATGGAAATATGATGTATTTATTTCATGGTGTAAGTAAATAAATGTTTTAAAAATGAAAAATTAAGTGTTGGTATTTTTGTAAGTCATAAATATTTAATTACAATTTTATGATTAATTTATTAATTAAAAAGAAAATTTATTTTTAAAAAAATGTATTCATATATTAATATTTTTTGTCTTATGATAAGAAGATAATTTTATAAGACCTTAATTAAATTTTCAAAGTGTTTTAAAATCAGCTATAATTTTAAAATCATTATGATAATTTTAATTAAAAATTAAATTTTTCATATTTAAAAAATTATTCCCATCAAATGGTGTTAATTTTGGAATTTTACACATCAAAAATGTTTATGGTGTATTTTATGGAATTTTATAAAATAGTTGAATTTTTTGGTGAATAGTGAAATACGGTAATTTATGGTATTTAAGAAATAGATGAATTATTGATTCATAGATGATGTATGGTTGTTGTAATCCCATAATCTCAAACCATACATTATTTTTTAATATATTTAGTGATAATTCTCAAATAATTCATAATTTTGAGCCAAAATAATAAACTAATGAATAAAATAATGAGCTAACATACATCTCCTCCTCCACTATAAATACCACCTCTCACCACATCTTCTCCTCGCACATTTCAAGATTTGAGTCTTGTACAAGTTTTTCTAAATTATATTCCAAAGACCCTACCACACATCTAGGAGCTCTTGGTCTCATCAAAATACCAAAACCTTTTCTTTAAGGAGGTTCCCAAGGAGGAGAAATTCAAGAGGTAAAATCCTCTTCCTTTTTTCTTTTAATTTCTTATTCTTTTCTTTTTTTATTCTCAACCCACATCCCCTAATCCAAGTTATATGATAACTCCATTATATTTTAAATACTGTAATGTTATTGTGTTGATGGAATAATCCATCATCATTTATTTTCCCCTGTTATTTTTTTCTAAAAATGATAATATTGTCCGTGAGATGCCGATTTACCACCCCCAAGGATGACGTGATTTCATTTTTCAATTCCTCCTTCAATGATGGTTATAAAAAAATTATGGTAAAACGATATTATAACATATGTATTAAATCTTATTTAATTTTATGAAATGAGTATATATATATTATTAATTAATAAAACAAAACTAATTTGTGATGATCAAAGAACGCTGAAATAATCTAAATGGTTACCACTAACGTTTTATCTAATGAGTCATCCTCAAATATGGAAGCCCAATGATACATAAGAACATTTAATATTATCAAAGTTCATTAAAAACATATAACTTCAATTTTGGACAACTATTATCATTTTACATGATTTTCCATACACGAATACAAGTGAACCGATCATGAAAAACCAAGGAAACAAACACTCTTGAACGATGAAATTGTATCTTATAACTCATCCCAAAGGCCATAAATGAAAATGATAAAATTATAATAAATAAAATAAATGTACAAAAGGTTCTGAATTAATTAATTAATATATTTAATTTGATTATCCAGGACATTATGATCAAGTGCAGAACACTTTCATATATAAGGTAAGAGATTCTTTCTGAACCTCCATTTTTCCTTCGGGTCACTCTTTATCTCTCTTTACCCCAATGTATGTCTTCTTTATTTTTATGTAAATATTCTATATTTTATATATATATTCCAAAATCATGTATCCAGATCATATTATCCTTCTCTGATGGTAAATACATACTTTAAAAATGTTCACTTCTCAATTCCTCCTGATAATGAAGCTCAATTTAAAGGAACTTCTTTATTTCTTACCCACTTATAAGTGTTATCCATAATATATTTTAATCCACCGTTATTTTTCTAAAATCCCTCATTTTTCATGAACAACTTTCTTGATTCATTTCTATTTTTGTACAACCAATTATGTCTTTTCCATTTTAAAAAGTCTTTAATATTTTCCCAATTACCGCACAAAAGTGGCTAATTTTTAATATTTCTTAAACACTCATTTTAAATATTTTCACATAATTTGGACATAATTTATCATTATATATGTCTAAATTCCATTATGAATGTCCATACATGTTTTAAATCCATTATTTTCTAGACACCCTTATGATATGCTCATTTGATAGGCCTTATGACATGATTACAATACCCATTTCTTTTCATGGGTAACCCTTATGTTTGTTCCTTATGTTTGATTTTTCATGTGGCACACATATTCATGAACATATTATGATGGGTACACTCAAATAGCGCTCCAATGCATTGGGTAATGTTTAATATCATGATACATCATGTTGGGATAGGGAGTGAACCTGATTCCTTTATGGTACTTTTCCTACCATGTGATATAGACTTGGAAGTTAGTCTTGACTCATGTTTATTTCATGTTATATATTGTTTTCACATTCCTATAATTCTATGATTATATGTTTCCATGTTATAAATGTTATTCTTCCTTACATTTATTCATGTTCCATGATATTTATGTCATCAAGTTATGTCTTCTAATTCATATGCTATGTTTTCTTCCTATCCTTTTTCCCTTACTGGGATATTTAGCTCATCCCTTTATTCATGTATTCCTCAGCTTATCCTATATAGATGTAATAGCTCAAAGGAAGTTAGGAGCTATTTATGAATATTAAATAAATGAAGTTTTATTTTGGTTTCATGTTGTTTAAATATGTATTTATTCTTCCAAATACATTATATTTTACGATCCTTGGTTTGTATTAAAATTCCATTTGTTATTTTATTTTTGGACAATCTATCTTTTAAGGGTTGAAGGGGAACCCTTACATGACTCGTAGGCTCAAGGAACAAGGCTCATCCATGAAACAATACAAGACTTTAAAGGCCCAAGACCCGACACACTTAAAACAGTCCCTCCCCAGCATTTACATCTTGAAGGCACCTAGCTCCACACCTCACATGGTTGATCGGCTAGCATTGCCCCGTGTAGAGTTGCACAGTGCTTGGTCCCGATGGCAGTAGTTATACCCTCTCATTCTTCCAAAGAATTTATCAAGTGAGTTAATTTATAACATATTCGTTTCTCTTTGAATTTCAAGTCATCAGTTTAGAAATTTTAACTTACATGAAGAATCTCTTCGACCTCAGTTTCAGTGAGAAATAACGCATCTGATTGGCAGCAACTTGTTTCCCTTAATTCAAGACCCTTCCAGAAAGTATTAAACAACCTTTATTAATCGCATTGTTTTTTCACCTATATTAGTGGAAAACAGTACATGTATTAAGTTTTCATTTTCTTTTCTATCACTTATTAATGGTCTCATATGGGAAACCAAGGCCATCGGTCAACTTGAGCTTGATTGTAGACTTCGGAATCATCGCTCCAGCAAGGAGTACTTTCTTCAACAGTACCAGGAACATGTCAAAGGAGGTGTCTCTCCACTGATTCAAGGCCTTCAGGTGTGACAATTCAAAGATGAATGACAATTTACTGAATTTAGTGTATTCAAAAAATAATTCAGTATGTGCATCGTTAAAAATTTCAAATAATTTCAATGCTTCTCCATCTGCCGAAGAACGAGAATTACTTCCTCCAACATCATCATCTACGAAATTACTGTCTTCAGGTTGAAATTGACGCATCATATTATTGAGAATTATGCCCGTTGGATTAACTATTCTCAAGTCAGCATCCATATGAATGCTTACTAATTGGTGATAGGGAACATACTCTTCTCCATGGCATGTTCATGTCTTATAGTTTTTCAAAAAGTCGTTAAGAAACAAATATTCTCTAATTGTATGTCATTTGAAGAGATCTATTTTCACATTTTCTTCTTGGAAAACTAATCAAATCATTTTGAAATTCGTTGGTGAAATCAATAAATTTCTTAATCTCCTCATAATATTCAGTAGAAACCCTATCTGACTTATCAATCCAGCTCTTATTTATATTGGTATTTATTAGAAAAAAATTAACTAAAATATATAAACAATATTTTAACAAAAACTAGAAACTTTTACATAAATATAATAAACATATTTATATGAAAACAACATACTACACAATTTAAATATATTAATAACTAGATATAATGAATTTTAAAACACATTAATGCATTATGTAATTCAAATAAATATAACAATGATAAAATATTGAACATTTGTAAACCATTATTTTTTTAAAATAAAAATAAATTATAAACAATTCCTACTTTATTCAAATTAATCAAAATTTCAAACATGTGTTTTATAATAATTTTTAACAAAAAAATTATCTTAAAATTATATATAACCAAATTTGATTAAAAATCATATAAAATTTAAAATTATATTATTTTATAAAATTTTGAAAAATTATGTCTAATATGTGAGTTCATAATTTAAAAAAATTAAAAAAAAATAATTCCACAAATATGATAAATTAATACATTTATACTAGAAGAAATTATCATACACAAAATTTTGCATAGGCGAGTTTATAATTAAACACAATATTTTTTAAAATCGTGTTTTTAAAATTGTGCTTAATTTTATCATATATTTACAAATGTTATGATTGCAAACATTTTATGTAAAAAATAATAATTTTTTCATTTTTTCATTGAATAAAATATTTCAAATCTATGTTATAACAGAACTTTTGTCAGTGTAATATGAAACATTTATCCTTTGACAAAGAACGTACATTCCTATAACAGATAACATATTCAAATAAAAAAATTGTGAGATGGGGGGCTTGATGAAATTGGTGAGATGGGGGCTTGACAACAAGGGAATCGATGGATGGGGTCTCGATGGAAGTGGTGGTATGTGTGATGGATGATGAGGGACTAGATGACTAGAGGTGGGGTGGTGCGGCGTAGCAAGGAGGTACGGGAGGGGGTTTTAGAGGGAGGGGGCCAATTGGTCCAGGAGGTGAAAATCCTAATAATCGCCATTTTGTGATCACTAATAGATTTAATAGCGACCTCCAAATAGTGATCACCCGAACCCCCCCCCCCCCCCCGCCTTCTTAAAATCCCATAATTCTGCTAGTGTATCAAAGAGATAATCATCCCATGCATCCTGTAGCTCTGTTAATTTTGTGATCACTAATTTTTTGTGGCACCATCACATTTAGCGTAAACGAAGGCCACATATGAGTATTGAGACAGACATAATATTATCACCGTGATATGACTAGGAGAAGATTTGATCATATCAACTTAGATGTTATCGTTCCAGAATAACCATATGTGGTTGTTGTTGGGACTGTAATGAAGACAGTTCTTCATATACAGCTTAAAACAAAAATTAGAGATTTCAGATGGCTTCTGTTTGGATTCAAGGATAGTTAGGAGAAAAATCTTGGAGGATTTAACTTTGTTATTGAGAAACACCGACTTTTCAGGGCAACCAATACGCCTAACATTACAAATAATCATATTAACCATGTATTGGGTTATTTGCGTCCTTTCCAGCATTTTTGATACTATTGAATATGCCTGCCTGATTCCTTGAACGATCCCTATTGCAATTAAATTAATTCATTTGTTTCATTTATTATTATTTTCTCCAGAATGATTTCATGACACTCTTACGTGGTTATTTTCCCATTTCTGGTTTTAGCTTTACATTTCCCAGTTCGTTTTTCGAACTCAGTTTTTTCATTTTTCTTACTTGTTAGCGGGTCTATTCTGAACCGTTGATTATTTCTAATCCAACGGCAATGGTGATCCCTCATTGTGTTTCCTCGCCCCGCCTCAATCAACTCTTCATGCCACTCGACCAATCGTGTTGTGCCATCCATCATGTGTGCTATATTTTTTGTGGTTATGTGAACGACCTCTTTGATCCTGGCCATCCACGTGACCTTCATATCGTGCCTCCGTCAAATTGATTGATCGATCTTTTATGTGCATTGATTGTTCCATTTTGATTCTCTACAGATAGGTATGCTTTAGTTGGTTCTTTCTCTTTGGTTCCAAGGAAGCTCCCGACGATCATAACTCTGATCTAGTTTCCCAAAGTAGAATAATTACCGTTCAAGGATACTACGGGAACCTATACTCCCCGTAGCCGTTGTACGTGCCACCTCTGGCAAACGAAGTTCTTCTCCAGTAGAGATTCTGTTGGAATCCTATCGACTCAATGTATTTTGACAGCTACGCATAAAGTGGTAAAAATCTTTACATTTTTTTTATAATCATGACCATGTTCTTGTTTGTAAATATTGGTTCTATGACGATTTATTTTTTCTTCAAAATGTATGCGGGTGTATCCTATATGTGTTTGTATGTGAGTCCATCCTAGAGTGGATGGGGATAACTCTACATGATAGGATTGATCACTACCACCTAGTTTAGCAAGCCTGGCCTCCTCAGATAGTTTCTGTGGTCCTTTAATTTCTACATTCACATCTGTAATTGTTGTTTGTTTCCTTTCTTTCTTTATTAATAAATTGGTTGCCATGGTGGTGTTCTTGTCGTGCCCGTAGGTCCCCTTGGGGCCGAAGCACATTATTTCTATTTTCCTCTTTATATTCTCGTATTTTATGTTTATCTTTCTTGGTTCATTGTGACAATAACTAATCTGTTAATTAAACATAGTGTTTTGATCTTCATTAAAACTGAACAACGGGTCTTGGTTTATTAAGGGCTTAAGTAATTAATCCCAAAAAGTGGTATCAGAGCCTATGGTTTTGTTTCCATGGGTTCAACTAAATTTGATATCGATAAGTTTGATGATGAGAATTATTTTAATCTCTAGAGAATTAATATGACAACCTTGTTAGATCACAATGATCTAATAGATTCCATTTCTAGCTCTGGGAAGAAAATCACCACCACTACCCCTGATAGGTAGGATGCTACATCTTTTGTATATTTCCCTGAGGAGACCCTTAGGAAATCCCGTAGTTTAATAATTTTACCTTTGAGAGACAAAGTGTTAAGAGAAGTATCCTATGAGTCCTCTGACACTGGTATATGGTCTAAACTGGAATCCCTTTATACGACTAAATCTCTTGTTGGAAGACTATATAATAAGATGAGATTATATACATTAAAAATGCACCTTGTAACTGCAGTCAAGATACACATTGATTAATTTAATAAAATCTTGTTAGACATAGCCAACATTGACATTAAACTAAATGATGAAGACCAAGATATCATATTATTAACATCATTATATGATTCGTTTAACTCTGTTAAAGACTCTATCATGTATGGGAAATACATATTAAATCTTGAATAAGTGAATTCTATTTTTCTCTCTAAATACCTTCAAAGGAAGGTTAGTGAGAAAAATGAGGTTGAGGGTTTAAATATTAGGGATAGATGTGAATCTAGATGCCATAGTGATTCAGGGGGTAGGAGGAAGGATTAGGTAAAATCCAAGAAATATATAAGCAAGTCTATAAATAAGGTAATAAAATGTTTTCAATGTAAGAATCATGGTAATATTAAAATAAATTGTCCTAATAAGAAGGGTGACTATAAATATAGTAATAATGACAATTCCCTATTAGTTGAACATGAATTTGACACTACTAATGTGTTAAATGTCACTAACACTGCAATCTTAGATGAATAGATCCTAGATTCATGATGTTAATTCCACATGTTCCCTAATGAGGAATTATTTACTGAATTAAGGGAAGGAAAGACTAGTGAGGTTTTTCTAGGGAATAACAGGAGCTGTCACATCATGGTCATAGGATCAATTTTATTAGAGCTTCATGATGGTTCTGTTAAAACTCTTGAGGAGTATGGTGGGTACCTGAATTAAAAAATAACCAAATTTCCCTAGGAAACCTTGAATAGAAAGGGTATGGCTTCAATTCTAGATCTAGAATACTTATAGTTTCTAGAGGATCCCTTATAGTAATGAAGGAACCCTTCGCAATGGCTTGTATGTGTTAGATGGTAAAATGTATAGAAGTTAGTTGAACAACTCTTCAACTTTAGAAGTTGATTCCACCACCTTATGGCATAGGAGACTAGGGCACGTTAGTGTCAAGGGTCTTAGGGAGATTAATAAGTAGGGGCTTCTAAGAAATATCACTCATAGCAGTTTTCCATTTTGCGAAGGCTGTGTATATGGGAAGTCCAGGAGAGTCAGTTTCAGTAGGTCCATCTATAAGGATAAGTAACCTCTTGAATGTGTACATTATGATTTATGGGGTCCCTCTGGGGTTACCTCCCATGGTGGGGGATTATATTTTGTGACCTTTATTGATGATTTCTCTATAAGAGTGTAGATTTATATACTTAAGAACAAGTTTGATACCTTTCAGACTTTTATGAAGTGGAATGTTGTAGTAGAGAGTAAAAGTAATAAGAAGGTTAAGGACTTAAGAAATGATAATGGTTTATAGTATATGTCTAAGGAATTATTTTATTATTGTGAATCTTAAGGAATTAAAAGACATCGGACTGTTGTGGAAACACCACAACAAAATGGGTTAGCAGAGAGGATGAATATGACTGTTTTTGAAAGGGTGAGGTGTATGTTCTCCCATTCAAAACACCCCAGGTCCTTTTGGGCTGAGGATTTTACGACAATAATGTACCTCATTAACCGTTTTCCATATTCTACTAACTCCTTTAAGACACTTAATGAAATTTGTAAGGGCACACCCCCCAAATCTAGCCCAACCTATGATATTTGGATCTGTATCCTATGCTCATACATGTAATGATAAACTAACTCCAAGGTATACTAAGTGAATATTTGTGGGATATCCTGTAACTCCCCATCTTTTGAGTACCCAGATTCAGTGCCATATAGAGGATAAAATTTGGTTTAGGCTCTGAGAAACCAACAACTTCTGAAAACATTCTTTAGTAAAAACCCATACCTGAATTTTTTTTATTAAAAACGTAGTGTGAGCATACGAATGACCGGTAATGGGTTTAAAAATAACAAACAATACCCAAAATAAATTTTGAAAATATTATTTAAACCATTCATAAAACAGTCTTCTCAATGAAAAGTTGTACCACATGTGACGTGTCATAATAAAAGTGCATAATTAGAAACATGCTATTAGAATTACCAGGACACACTATTTGAACGTAGGCATGCTGAATAAAAGAAATTATAAACATGTATGTCATTAGAATATGTAGGCACAAATTTAACAGCTAAGAGTAATGAATAATCAAAGTTGCACATAAAATAACAACTTTAATTTCAAACACTGAATACTAAATCACTGAGTGCTAAACATATGCCAAGCCATAAATATAAAGGAAATTCTGAAACATATTGTCAAAGCCTTGGCCAAGACGTCTACTAATTTAAGGCCTCAGCCAAAAATCCATAAACTCTTTTAATCAAACATACTACTACTGGAATATTTTTCTGGTTAAACAAATTACATAGTCATAATGAGGGAAGTGAATATTCCAGCCATTGTCAAGGCCTCAGCCAAGACCTAGGGGATAACTGTAACCAGACCCCAACCCAGAGAGCCTCTATAACCGAACTATAAGCTGGAATGCCTCTAAAAACCGGACACTAACCCGGAGTGCCTCTATAACCAGACACCAACCCAAAGGGTCTGCTGTAACCGGACCCCAACCCATAGGGATTACTTTTACTGGTCCCCAACCCGAAACATACTAGGTCCAATGCATTCCTCATATCTCTAAATCAAAGTGCATATACCACTTTGATTTATTAATTACTTATCATTCCCAGTACACATATTACTTGGCTTCATAATTCATGTTATTCAAAGTGTCCCATACCACCTTGAATAATTAAATGCTTAACTCATTAATTATTAATAATAAATTGATTGATTATCACATAAAATAAAACTTAACAACTCTTCTATAGTAATGAACTTTTAATGCATTAAAATACATGTTCATTCCTCTCTCTCAATTCATGCGCTACTAAAAATAATTGGAAACAGACTAAATCACAATATGTCAGTTACTATTCAGATAACATTTTCCTCCACAATATGCATAAGCTAGTATACAATATTTGTGCATATAATATTGTTTTAAAACACACCAGTAAGGAATGGATGGGGTTACCACATAAAATGATAATTCCTTAATTTTCAAAATCCATGTTTTATAGAAATGAATACTTATAGTTTAAATTGACCAATTTCAAATTAAGATAGATGTTATTTGTACACATGCATGAATTATTGAGTTCCACTAGAAACAAAATGGAAAATGAACCCATTTGATCCAAATATACAAAATACAATAGATTACATTTGAAAATGTAGTCATTTCAATTTATCGAAGGTATTCATAGTTTATTAAACATTCATTGCACATGAGACAATTACTGAAGCAAAAAAAATAATGGATAAAAGGGTTTGAAATATAAAATTATGACAAAACAAATATCATCAAAAGTTCTTTATCTAAAATGATTTTGACATAGGACATACATATTTAAAAACTAAAGTTTTTCTTAATATTATAAACCCACTTGATCCTAAAACTATATTCACATACATGAATTTATTTAATAGTTCTAAACAATCTTTGTTAGCATAAAGTAAAACTATATTGAATTATGTGTGTATGTCCAAATATACCCAAGGTGTACAATAGAAAAAAAATATAAATTAAAATAACCCTTAACTCATCTACACATAATAAGATATATTTGTGTATATATAAATACATAACAACTATAATTTTAACAACTTATACCCTTATGTATACATATACTGAAAACTAAGGTTATTTATATAATATATATGCATATTTAAGAACATACATAATAAAGTATTAAAGTTTCTAAAATGACTCCAAGCATTTTGACTTTTCATTAACTCAACCTTGGAAAATCTTTATCCCGGGCATATGATGTTTATTAAATTATGAGGTTTGTGTATATTACTCTTATATATTTTCATATATATATACGTATATGCACATAACCGTATATGTGTTTAAGGTAAGAAACAAAATAACTAAATTTTCATGGATCGTCCATGCTCAGGGTCCTATAGCTTAAGATCTTACAACCCTTGAAGAAAGAAACATCCTCAAAAACGTAGGGAAAGGTATCAATATTACAAGTATATATATATATATATATATATATATATATCTTAAAACCACACAAGCAGGACAAATTCTACTCCCCTACCATGACTTGAGGAGGAAGAGGAGCTCGGGAAGGAACTGGAATCCTCATAGGCACATTGAAGTCCGCAGGAGCTTGGGTGCAAAGAGCTGAGGGGGTTCCTCATTTTCTTCAGATGTCTTTATATAACTATCCTATACATTACATATATATTTTTAATACAATTTTCAAGGGATCCGAGACTGACATGGTTTATATAAAAAATACCGAGAAAAAGATGTCTGTGGAAACCGTATAAGGGGAGGATCCAGCGGATGTAAAGATGAAGAAAAAATGGTGCAAAACACAATATAGGGCACTGGGGTAGTACACACCATGTGAGGAAGAAGACAGCACCACGGTGGAAGTCTTAGAGAAACATTCGAGGGCCAGGATCAGATTGGCCTACAGATCAAGGGCTAGGATGCGTCTGCGGATTATAAAAGGGGTGGACGGCTCGGATTGATCCGAGGTGAGATCAGTGGCTCACGATCATCGCAGAATTTTTAAAAACCTCGGATGGACATGATTAGATTGAGGATTGATCGGAAGGTTCACCTAAATGCGGTGATATTCCATAGTCACTGATGGTCGGCCTTGCGATCAAGATCAGTGGCCGAGATCACGCGTGATGCGATCCGACGAACATGATCTCATTTCACCCGAAAAAACCGCTTCCCACATCGAATCAGTGAGCTGATTTCTCCTCCCTTATAAGCCCGAGCCTGCTAAGCTGTGATCATAAAACACACAGCACACACAAAGGGGGACTTACACATGGGCTCCCGCTCCCCCACATGCCTTGGCCTACCCGCTTCTCACCATGGCCTTGTGCCCGCGCTGCACGCACACATGCGTTTCTACGCTCCCATGCTCATGTGCGCCTCTCGGGTGACCTATGCTTGAGATCGGGCTGGCCCAGGCATGGGCTGAGGGCCAGGCTCATACCACTTTAGTGAGCCACCTCTCTTGGCCTAGCCATTAAGGGCTGGCCCTTGCAGGCCCAAATTTTTACACAATCCAGCCCAAAAATTTCTAAAGACTAGCCCAATCAAAAAAAATAATGTCTTAAAGGTATTACTTTATAGAAATTTTCTTTCTAAACATGGATTTTATTAAACATTATATGGTTAATTTTTACAAGTTGGAGGTATTTTCTAAGGTTGTCTACAAAGACTAAACTTTTACATAAACAGTTATAAATCGGATAATAATTCATATACTAGTGTTTTAGTGGTCAAAAGTTAGTTTAATTAGAAATATCAATTAAAAGAAATTAATCATAGTTTAAGATACTAAATGAAAATCTGTATAGCACATTTTATTTGATTACAACATGTGTTGTTTTCCCCTATTACCTTTTAAAAACACCATGTATAATCCAAAACATTTCTTTATGTCCTCTTAAGGTTCATGGTTAGGAGTAGTTTTATAATTTTTCAATTCCATAACATAATTATTTAGAGGACTAATATATACACATATATTTTCAATTAATTAACCGATATGGCCAATGGTTATATTTATAGCTATTAGGATTCCATGGTCATTCGGGGCAACGGTCAGATTATTACCGTATAAAACCAATCCCGAGAGTACCATAAAACTCAAAGGAGGAAAATTCTTCTCATGGTTCCATTGGTTCTTATTGTAGCCGTAGTGGCCTTGGCTGATCTCATGTTCATTATGATGGATACAAAGGATCCTTTTTTACCTTCTTGGGGTTCTCGTTGTTTTGGATGGTATTCCTGTAATCTTGATAGGATTTTTAATAAGTATCTTTGGTTAGTTTGATTTCTCATTTTATCTCAGTGTATTGTAGACACTATGGTGTTCTTATTTGAATGAAACTCCTTGTGTTCGTTTCATGTGCTTTATTCCATTGTATCTTATTATTATTTTTCCATACAAAATAAGTTTTATTCAATTAATAAACAGCATAAATTATAAAAATTATCATTATATGAAACACAACTCTTTGGGGCATTACATTATTCCCCCTACAAAGAATTACATCCTCGCAATTCTAAAAGGCTCATACAAAAACCACAACAACACCAGACACATGTCACTCCCGAAGTCCCTTAATCAATAACACCACCGATGGTAGGGTACTAACAACCTCAAGTGGATTCCTAATATAGTATTCAGCTGCTCGATTTCCCTGACCCAGACACAGTGTGAGTAGCTAAGGTCGAAACTGTGCCTAAAGCACTCGGGATTCCATAAAGAGGCACGAGAGGTGTGGAGGTTGGAAAGTTCTGAGTGGACTAAATCCCTAAAAGTCCCACACACCATGTCGTTCTTAAAAATACTGATGTCCTAGAGTTCCCTATACATACTAAAGCTCAGGACCTAGAATAGGTTGGTTGATCGATGGTCATCATCCAAAGCAGCTTCTAGAAATTTACACACATCTCGTTAGTTGTCAGCCAAAGTAAAACATAAGAAAAGAGCTTCATGAAACATTCCCCTCTTCCTATAAGGTGCTAATTGTGCAATTGAAATACGGTAAAATTATAGATTGCATCCTTGGTAAAGATGGAGGATATTTGTGTGGTTCGACACCCGATGGAGTTGTTTACAAGACAATCGAATGTTTTCGAAAGTCTCGTAGCCCCCTGAACATGACTTGGCCACTATGATTTCCACTATCTCCATTGGGAGAGAGATAAGGTGTGTTTCAATAACCATCTGAAAATTTAAGGAAATTACTACTTAGTAACACTTAACCAAATTTTCAATTTTGTTATAATATTATCAGATTTCCTTGAAAAGTTATAGGACTGGTATTTTTGTTTTACAAGAAAACTTCATACTTAGTAATGCTAAAATAAATTTTTCTAGTTTTATGTTTTGGTTTTCTAGAGTTAACTAAGCCGAATCCTCTGATACCAACTATAACACCCCAGCTCCCGAGTACCCGAAGTCGGTGCCATATAGAGGATCGAATTCGGTTCAGGCTCTGAGAAACCAGCAACTTCTAAAAACATTCTTTAGTAAAAACCCATACCTGAAAATTTTCAATCAAAAACTTAGGGTGAACATACCAATGCCCAGTAAGGTGTTTAAAAATAACATACAATACCCAAAATAACTTTTGAAAATATTATTTAAACCATTCATAAAACAATCTTCTTAAATAGAAGATGTACCACATGTGACATGTCATAAAAAGGTGCATAATTAGAAACATGCTATCAGAATTACCAGGACACACGGTTCGAACTTAGGCATGCTGAATAAAAGAAATTATAAACATGTATGTCATGAGATTACGTAAGAACCAATTTAAAAGATAAGAGTAATGAATAATCAAAGATGCCCATAAAATAATAATTTCAATTTCATACACTAAATACTAAATCACTGAGTGCTAAACATATGTCATTCCATAAATATACAAGACAATATGAAACATATTTTCAAGTCCTTGTCCAAGACATGTAATGATTTAAGGCCTCGTCCAAAATCCATAAGCTCTTTAACCAAACATACTACTAGTCGAATATTTTTCTGGTTAAATAAATTACATAGTCATAATGAGGGAAGTGCATATGTCGGACCATGTCAAGGTCTCGGCCACGACCTAAGGGTTAACTGTAACTGGACCCCAACTCGGAGAGCCTCTGTAACCGGACTCTAACTCGGAGTGCCTCTAATAATCAGACACCAACCTGGAGTGCCTCTATAACTGGACACCAACCCGGAGGGTCTGCTGTAACTGGACCCCAACCCAGAGGTATTACTTCTACCGATCCCCATCTCGGAACATACTAGGTCCAATGCATTCCCCATATCTCTATATAAAAGTGCATATACCACCTTGATTTATTAATTACTTATCATTCCCAGTACACATATTACTTGGCTTCATAATTCACGTTATTCAAAGTGTCCCATACCACCTTGAATAATTAAATTCTTAACACATATATTAATAATAATAAATTGTTTTATTATCACATAAAATAAAACTTAACCACTCTTCCATAGTAATAAACATTTAATGCATTAAAATAAATGTTCATTCCTCATGCTCAATTCATGCGCTGATAAACATAATTGGAAATAGACTAAATCATAAAATGTCACTTACTATTCAGATAACATTTTCCTCCATGACATGCATAAGCTAGTATACAAGCTTTGTGCATATAATATTGTTTTAAAACACACCAGTAATGAACGGATGGGGTTACCACAAAAAATTACAATTCCTTAATTTTCAAAATCCATGTTTTATAGAAATGAATACTTATAGTTTTAATTGACCAATTTCAAATTTAGATAGATGTTATTTGTACACATGCATGAATTATTGAGTACCACTACAAACAAATGGAAAATGAACCCATTTTAACAAAATATACATAATACAATATATTACATTGGAAAATGTAGGCGTTTCAGTTTATCGAAGGTATTCATAGTTTATTAAACATTAATTGCACATGAGACAATTACTGAAGCATAAAAAATAATGGATAAAAGGGTTTGACATATAAAATTATGACAAAACTAATATCATCAAAGTTTCTTTATCTAAAACGAGTTTGACATAGGACATACATATTTAAAAACTAATGTTTTGCTAAATATTATAAACCCACATAAGCCTAAAACTATATTTGTATCCATGAATTTATTTAATAGTTATAAATCATTTTTTGTTAGCATAGAATAAAAATATGTTGAATTATGTGTGTATATCCGAATATACCCTAGTTGTACAATAGAAAAAAATTTATAAATTACAATTACCCTTAACTCGTGTACACATAATAAGATATATTTGTGTATATATAAATACATAACAACTATAATTTGGCCAACTTATACCCTTATGTATACATAAACAGAAAAATAAGGTTATTTATATAATATATATGAATATTTAAGAACATTCATAACCAAGTATTAATGTTTCTAAAATGACTCTAGGAAATTTGTCTTTTCATTAACTAAACCTTGTAAAATCTTTATCCCAGGCATATGATGTTTATTCAAATATGAGGGTTGTGTATATTACACTTATATATTTTCATATATATACATATATACAGATAACCGTATATGTGTTTAATGCAAGAAACAAAATAAATAAATTTTCATGGATCGTCCATGCTTAGGGTCCTATAGCTTAAGATCTTACAACCCTTGAAGAAAGAAACTACCTCAAAACCATAGTGATAGGTATCAATATTACAAGTGTGTGTATATATATATATATAATTCTTAAAAACACACAAGCAAGAAAAATCTGACTCCCCTACCTTGACTTGAGGAGGAAGAGGATATCGGGAAGGCACTGGAATCCTTAGAGGCATGTTGAGGTCTGCAAGAGATTGGGTGCAAAGAGATGAGGGGGTTCCTCGGTTGCTTCAGATGTCTTTATATAACTAACATATACATTACATATATATTTTTAATATGAGTGGAAAGGGATCCAGGGCCAACATGGGTTATATAAAAAAAATACTGAGAAAAAGATGTCTGTGGAAACCGTGTAAGGGGAGGGTCCTACAGCTGTAAAGATGAAGAAAAAATGGTGCAAAACAAAATTTTGGGAATTGGTGCAGCACGCACCACAGGAGGAAGAAGACAGTGCCGTAGTGGAATACAGGGAGAAAAATTCGACCACGAGGATTAGTTCAGCCTAGAGTTCAAGGGCCAGGATGTGTCTGCAGTTTATAAAAGGGGTGGACGGCTCAGATTGCTCCTAGGTGAGATCAGCAGCTCATGATCATCGTGGCATTTTTAAAAACCTCAGACAACCATGATTAGATCAAGGAATGATCGGACGGTCCACCTAAATGCGGTGATATTCCGTGGTCGCTGAAGTTCGACCTTGGGATCATGACTAGTGGCCCAAATCGCACGTGATGCTATCTAATGACTAGGATCTCGTTTCGCCAAAAAAAACCGCTTCCCACATCGAATCGGCGAGCCACTTTCACCTCCCTTATTAGACCGATCCTCCCAAGACATTATCATAAAACCCACAACACACACATAGGGGGCCTTACACATGATCTCCCACTCCCCCGTAGGCCTTGGCCTACCCGCTGCTCACCGCAGCCTTGCGCCCGCGCCATGCGCACACATGCACTCCTATGCTCCAGCGCTCATGTGCGCCTTTCGGGTGACCTATGCCTGAGCTCAGGCTATCCCAGGCATGGGCTGAGGGCTAGGTTCTGCCACCTTGAGTGAGCCTCCTCCCTTGGCCTAGCCGTTAAGGGCTGGCCCTTGCGGGCCCAAATTTTTACACAATCCAACCCAAAAATTTATAAATACTAGCTTGAAAAAAGAAAAATTATGTCTTAAAGGTATTACATTATTGAAATTTCCTTTCTAAACATGGATTTTATTAAACATTATAAGGTTAATGTTTACAAGTAGGAGGTATTTTCTAAGGTTTTCTACAGAGACTAAACTTTTACATAAATAGTTATAAATCAGATAATAATTCCTATACTAGTGTTTTAATGGTCAAAAGTTAGTTTAATTAGAAATATCTATTAAAAGAAATTAATAATAGTTTAATATACTGAAGGAAAATTTTTATAATACATTTGATTTGATTACGACATGTGTTGTTTTCCCCTATTACCTTTTAAAAACACCATGTATAATCCAAAACATTTCTTTATGTCCTCTTAAGGTTCATGGTTAGGATTAGTTTTTATAATTTTTCGATTCCATAACCTAATTATTTGGAGGAATAATATATACACATATATTTTCAATTAGTTAACTGATATGGCTAATGGTTATATTTATAGCTGTTAGGATTCCATGGTCATTTAGGGAAACGGTCAGATTATTACCATATAAAACCAATCCTGAGAGTTCTATAAAACTGAAAGGAAAAAAAAAGGTCCTCAGGGTTCCATTGGTACTTAGTGCAGCCATAGTGGCCTTGGTTGTTCTCATGTTCATTATGAAAGATACAAAGGATCCTTTTTACCTTCTTATGGTTCTCGTTGTTTGGGGTGGTCTTCTTGTAATCTAGATAGGATTTTTAATAAGTATCTTTGGTTAGTTTTATTTTCTGTTTTATCTCGGTGTATTGTAGACACTACGGTGTTCTTATTTGAATGAAACTTCTTGTGTCTGTTTCATGTGCTTTATTCCATTGTATCTTATTATTATTTTTCCACACAAAATAAGTTTTGTTCGATTAATAAACAACATAAATTATAAAAATTATCATTATATGAAACACAATACATTGGGGTGTTACATATCCAGAGGGTATTAAGGGATATTGGTTACGGGTTGACAATCCAGTTTATCATAAATGCATCATTAGTCATCATGTAGTCTTCCATAAATATGGTGTGACCAGTGGGAAGGAACCAGAACCTATTGTAACTTTTTATGAAGATTTTGGACCCTCATAATTCCTAACACCTTTAGGTGTTGAAGATCCTTTAAGATCAGGGGACCAATCCCAGTTCATTGTTGGTCCTACTCCTTTAGTTCCCCAAGCCCAGTCTGAATCAGATTCCAGTTTAGAATTAGAACCGGAGAGGGAAGAACCTGATGACTTGAGTAGATATCAGCTTACTAAAGATAGATAAATGAGGGTTATTAGACCTCTAGATTTCTTCAACCAGGAAGACATTGCTGCCTATTCCTTTTACATAGCCCAGGACTTGTTTAATGATGAGACATAAACTTATAATCAAGCTATTAAGTCCAAAGAATCCAACAACTGTCTAAGAGAAATGCAAGAGGAAATTAATTCCCTTCTTAAGAACAACACCTGGGTTGTTGTTCCCAAACCCAATAACCAGAAATTTATCGGTTCAAGATGGATTTATTAGAAGAAAGAAAATAGTGGTGGAGAGCCTAAAATAAAATTCAAAGCATGTATGGTTTCTAAAGGTTTTTTGCAACATAAAGGCGTTTATTATAGTGAAATATTCTTTTCTGTTGTTAAGAATTCATCCATAAATATTCTACATGCATTTGATGCCAAACTTGATTTTCATGTTGAGAAACTTGATGTAAAAACTACTTTTTTACATGGTAATATTGATGAAACCATTTATATGACTCCTCCTAAAGGATTTTTAAAACTGTTCAAGCCTAACCATGTTTTGTCTTTTATATATGTTCTTGTATGGGATTAAATAATCTTCAAGATAGTGGTGTAGAAGGATTGATTCTTTTATGATTGAGAATCAATTTTCAAGAAGCAGAATTGATGCATGTGTTTATTTTAAAATAGTCAATAATGAGTTTGTTTATATTTTATTATATGTTGATGACATGTTATTAATTTGTAAAAACACAAAGATCATAAATTTGGTTAAGCAAAATCTTAATAGTGATTTTGAAATGAAATACCTAGGCTATGAAAATCAAATCCATGGCATAGACATAATTAGGGATAGAAAGTCTCGAACCCTATACCTATCCCAATTCGCTTATGTTTGAAAGGAATTAACCCAATATATATTTGAGCATGTTAAACCTATTAATATTCTCTTGGGACAACACTTTAAACTGCCTTTGAATCAATCTCCTAGTAATGAACATGAAACAACCTTTATGAATAAGATTCTATATGAAAATGTTGTAGGAAGTCTTATGTATGCCATGATTTTCTCTAGACCAGATATAGAATTTTCTATTTGTAACCTAAGAAGGTTCGTGGAGAAACCTGGTAAGGCTCATTATCATGCCTTAAAATGGTTGTTAAGGTATGTTTCAATGTCTGATAAACTATGCATTAGATATGTCTTGAATGATAGTTTCAATGATGATATAGTTGGCTTCGTCGATTCTGATTATACTGCAAACATTGATACTTATAATTCCATCATTGGTTATGTAGTTCCTGCATATGGAGGACTGGTATCTTTGAAATGAAACATGCAATTTTTGGTTGCATTGTCCAGTACCAAGGCTGAGTACATTGCCCTGACAGATAAAATTAAGGAAGCCATTTGGATAAAAGGTTTTCTTTCAGAATTTTCATTATCTACTGATAGTACAATGGTACACTGTGAAATCCAGACTGCTTTACATTTATCTAAAAACTATGTATACCATGGTAGATCTAAGCACATTGACATTAGATTACAAATTTTTAGAGATAATATAGAATCTTGGTAGGTGAGTGTCACAAAGATACCCACTGGAGATAACCTGATCGATAGTTTGACTATGGTCGTTCCATTATCCAAATTTGTGCATTGTCTTATGCTTATGAATTTAGTCCCAATTCTATAATCTAGGTTCTGAGAACAACATCATTGTATTTTATTTGATTGGAAGATAGAGATTTTTGAATATTCCTGCATGATTCCTTGAAAGATTCCTGTTG
This sequence comes from Viscum album, assembly GCA_963277665.1. Lineage (NCBI taxonomy): Eukaryota > Viridiplantae > Streptophyta > Magnoliopsida > Santalales > Viscaceae > Viscum > Viscum album. The sequence goes on along the minus strand of OY728140.1, from coordinate 489,948,104 downwards.
CAATGAAATTAATTGGTCTGTTTCATTTATTATTTTGTTATCTTGAATGATTTCATGGAACTCTTACATGGGTATTTTCCTGTTTCCGGTTTGAGCTTTACCTTTCCCAATTTATTTCTGGAACCCGGTTTGTGTGTTTTCTTTACCTGTTAGTGGGTCCATTATGAACTGTTGATTATTGCTAATCCAATGGAGATGGTGAGCCCTCAGTGTGTTTCCTCACCCAGCCTCAATCTACTCTTCATGCTGCCCTACCAATCGCATCATTCCATCGATCCTGTGCACAGTATCCATTGCGGTTATGTGAACGGCCTCATTGATCCTATTCATCTACACGACCTTCATCCCATGCCTCCACCAAATCAACTAGCCGCTCTTTGATGTGCATTGATTGAGCTCTTTTGTTTCTCCATGGATGGGTATTCTCTAGTTGGTTCTTTCTCTCTGGTTCCAAGGCAGCTCCTATCAAGCGTAAATCTGCTCCAGTTATGCAAAGTAAATGAAGGACCATTCCAGGATCCTCCGGGAATCCGCAATCCCTGTATACGCTGTACATGCCACCTCCTACAACCAGAGTTCTTCGTCGGTGGATATTCAGTGGTAATCATCTCGACTTCAGGTATTTTGATGGCTACACTTCAAGTGGTAACAAGATTTACATTATTTTATAATTGTGACCAAGTTCTAGTTTGTAGATCTTGGTTCTGTAATGATTTATTTTTTCTTAAAAATTTATGCAGTCGTAACGTACCTGTGTGCGTAGGTGAGTCCATCCAGGAGTGGACAAGGATAACTCTACGTGACAGGATTGATCACTACCACCTAGTTTAGAAAGACCGACCTCCTTAGATTGTATCTTTGGTCCTTTAGTTTCTACATTCACATCTGTAATTGCTGCTTGTTTCCTTTCTTGCTTTCTTAATAAATTGGTTTCCTTGGTGGTCTTCTCATCGTGCACATAGGCCCCCTTGGGGATGAAACACATTATATCTATTTTCCTCTTTATATTATTTCATTGCATGGTTATCTTTCTTGATTCATTATAACAATAACTAATCTGTTAATTAATCTTAACGAATTGATCTCCATTAAAACTGAACAGTGGATATTGGTTTATTAAGGGCTTACATAATTAATCTCAATAGATACCTTAAGAATGGGAAGATAAAGGAATCCTCTCACATTTTTTAGATCGAGACCATTTCAATTTCATGATACTCCTCTTCAGAGGCATAGAGTGTGGTACATCCTCAGCCATTCCAGTCAAGGAACAAAAAGGGTTCTCATATGCAAGAGGATAATATAGGATAACCTTCTCCCCTATGCCACTATCTGGAGTAGAGAAACAAATCAGAGGAACATCTTGAATGGATACTGAGTCCACAATAGATATGGAAGCATCATTGAAAATATATTCCTTCAAAAATACCATGGGTGACAACTGAGCTTCAGATAGTGGATATGAGTCCTTCCTAGTAAGACTCGATAGGGGAAGGGGAGCTTCCATCAATCAATGTCTCTCCAAAGATTGGGATCACGACTGTTTCATAAGAGGCAGTTAAGATAGGGATGTAATTGGCCATCTTAATAAAGTGGTAAACCACAGGCAATCGAGATATCCTCTCATGGGAAAGATATCCTGAAGATTCACTGTGACTAACATCACCAGCACCATCTTTGGGTACCTCTACTAGGAAAGCCTCCTAATCTAAAGGGACCTAATCAACCATGATTCATGAGGGACTACCAATAACACCTTTATCTCCATCCCATAAATCCTTAGTACCTAACGTATGAAATCCTCTCATTATATAATAGAGTTCTCTAAGAGATTTCGGGTTGAACCCGGGAACCTCTGTTGAAATTGTTGAAAAACCGGGAGCAGAGGGACCCTAAATCGAACCCTTACGCTCTACTAGAAATATAGAGGATGTGGGAGGGAGGGAGGGAGAGAGGGAGAGGGAGTGAGGGAGAGAGATATTCTATTCAAAGATGAAATATTTATCTTACCTAAAGGTTTCCAAGAAGATAAAGTGAAATTCTCAAATTCCACCAGATAGGGTCAGATTAAAATGAATTTTGAATCCATGGTCAAAACATGGAAATCTACAGATGAATCAAACTCCTCCAATGAAAGAAAGAATGTCGGACTTCCTTCAATGATTTATGTATCTTTAAAGCCTAAGGGTATTTATGCAATTGATAGAGAAGAAACCTCTACCACCAGAGAAAGGAATTTCATAAGGACTCCCTTGAATGAATCACGACAAGGTGAAGAGCCAGGCAGGGGCATATTTTCCTGACCACCATCCTTCAGAGCCGTCAGAGCCTCCGTCGTGAGGTAGGGTGCTCCACTTAGAGATGAATTATAATAATCACCCGACAAGAGAATACTGTCAGCCTCAAGATTTCCTTATTTTTTTTATTTTTTTTAGAATTTATTTTATGTGATTCATAAAATAAAAAACTATTTAACCATGATACTTGAATTAAGGGAATGTACATGTAAAATATGTTTCATACACCCCCCACACACAAAGTGTAACACCCCAAGGTCTTATAAAAATAAATTGAAATGCCTGAAACTTTGTTTTAAGTAGATATTTATAAATGGATTTTAAACATATTTTGTCACCTTTTATGTTTTGAATTTCAAAAGGCAGACATCTATAATTGTGATCAGTAAGTAATTTGGTGTCTAATGGAACCAACAAGATTTTGTGGTGAATAGTAATCTACCATTATGAATATTAATATGGATAGAAATATGAACCTAATAAATATTAAATATTATTATTATTTTCTTTTCTTAAGGTTATAATATAATGAGATGTTGATTAATTTTTCAAGGTGTTAAAACTTAGTTATAGAATTAAAATTGTTATTTTTGAATAAATTATGATTTTATTTAAAAATTAAATTAATAATATTTATAAAATTATTTTCAAAAAAAAAATGGATTTATTTTTTGAATTCTACACATCAAAAAATGGTCAGGGTGAATTCTTGGGATTTTTCTGAAAGCGTTGAATTTTTGATGAATAGTAAAAATACAGTTTTTTGTCTTTAGTTAGTTTAATGACATCATTAATAATGTAATAATGATTTAATAATTTTGGTCGACTTTTTTATAGTAAAATAAGATATGAGGTGTCCCAAGTGGCTAATACCATGGTAAAATACCATGGGTAAGCCAATGGTTTGGCAAATACCACTAATGAGGTGTCCCTTGGAAATTAATAAAATATTCCCTCACTTTTTCTATAAATACCAACTCATTCCTTCATTACATTCATTCCAAATTCCTCCTAAAAGAATATATGATCTTATTACCTACCTATTAGGCTTCACAAGGTGTCATCAATCCCCCAAAGTCTAAACCTTTAAGTCTTAGGAGTTACTCTACAAGGTAAGAGAATTCTCAACTTCTTTCTTTTTTCCATTCAAGTTCTTTTTTATGTGGTATAACTTTCAAGTTTCCATACCATATTCTTATTTAAATTTTATTCTCTCTATATAATGTATTATTATTCATTTATGGATGGGTGACCCATGTCCTTTTTGTTTTTAATGTTTTCTCAAACCATTTTTCATAGTCGTTATGTTGCCAAATTTTCGTAAGGGATTTCTCAACTATTCTTTTATTTTGAGTTCCTTTATTTTCTTATTATTTCATCAAATCCCCTTATCCAATAGGATTTAATTGTACAGTATCATAAATATTCTGTATTTCATCATGTTTATGGAATACTAAACATTATACTTCTTCTCCTCTCCCACTTATTCAATAAATTAAAACACCGTCTGTGATATGTCAATTTACCGACATCGTAGACAATGTGATTTCAATTTATTTTTCTCCCTTAAAGACTAATAATGAAACATTTTTTAAGTATTAATACGGTTATAATTTATGTATTATATTTTATATAAGGTTCTAGAATCATTTTTTACACGTTATTAATTTATAAAACAAAATGAGTTCATTACGATCGAAGAATCGCCAAAATGACTTAAAAAATATCAATAATGTTTTAACTTATTAATCATCCTCATGATAGAATTAAAAATGATAAATGGTATAATTTATGGTTATGGAAATATGTACATACCATTACATTCCAATTCTGGTGTTCCACTTCCAATCGACAAGAATACTCATCATGAACCGATCATGGAAACCATGTAAAGAACACACTTGAAACAATGTAAATAACAAAATATTACTAATAAATGTGTCGAATGATTTTGTAAAATGATCTTATAAGGTGTTATAAACATTAATATTTTTCATTAAGATATTAATAACACTATTTTAACCATTATATAAGAGTTTTAAACACATTTGAAGTATGAATAACCCAAGGTAAGGGAATTCTTAACTCAATTTCCATTCTTCGGGTTAACCATATTCATTATTCATTATCTGGTATTATGATTATGAGTGTGATGAATTTTTTTTATATTATGTCTTATTATGTGTATTTATAGTGTATACACATTTCCATTCCATTATATTAATTCTCACTCTGATTATATTCTTAAGGGACTTTCCTTTTAAAATCCTTTTAAAATTCCCTTTAACAAATTACAAACGGGTTTTCTTTTTATATGGAATGAGTAGTTTCTCCTGATTTTAAGATACTTTATTACAATTATATGTTCCTTGGACATTATTTATGTTTGTTTGATCCCATTAAATCTCAAGATATGATGTCTGAGCCCCATTATAGCTCTCAAATGCATTGTGTACTCCAGAGATGGAAGTTGACCAAAAGGTTATTCCCTATGTAAGGGTGAATTTAAGAGAGATATGGTAAATATGTCCCAAGGAAACTAAATTATGTTTCTATTCATATGAGTTTTTATTATTATCGGTTATATGATTTTTATGTTATCACTTGACTAACAATTTCTTTCTTTATATCCCTTGCTGAGTTTTATACTCATCCCAAGTTATTAAAATGTTTTTCACAGGATATAAGGATGGGTAAGAGAAAAAAGGGATTAATGATATTTGATATGTAGTGTTTTAAAATAAATCAAGTTTTAAGTTTTAATGTTTTTATTTTGAAAAAATGGATACTCTTTTTAGTAGTATCCTTTTTGTATGAATGTGGAATGCTATGTATATAAGATATCCTAATTTTCTAAAACTCTAAAGTGAAAAGATCCTCAATGTGTAATAATGTATGTTATTTTCTAAAATTCAAGATTAAGTAACTTTTATGGTCGAGTCCTTATACCAAGAAACTTCACCCTTGGAATTATTAATCATTCCCAATCAGTAAAAAACACTAGGTACATCTTCATTGATTCCTCTAGATCTCAAGTTTATTACATGGTCTTGTGATTCCTATGCAACACTTAAACTAATAGGTTTTTTTTATTCCTAATTGCTTGTCCCACTGAGAAATAATTTCAATCATTTTACATGTAAGATAGATTATGCTCTAATTGAAATCCTTCACAACTAAGTATGTATTATAGTAGCACATGCCCGTACACCCCGAGCTGGAATTAAAAACATAATTTTTATATACTAATTTTATATAATCTCACGTGACCCAATTTTGACCTTCCATAATTACATCATCAATAAAATTATTGAGTCACTTACATGTAAAATACTTTTTTAGGTTTAAATCTTTAACAAATTAGGAAAATCACTACTAAAAAAACTCATATCATTCTAATCCAATGGATATTTTTTCCACTATGCCTCGATTTTCTTATTTCATAATAAGTCATCACCATATCCCACAAAATTATCCACTCATAGAAATATTCTATAAGTATCATTCATAATATTTTTCTTCATAACTTGAGGAATGGAAATATAAGAAATAGTAAGCTCAAACGCTTGGTGAGAGAAAATGTACAATGGAATCTATCATAAATACATATGATATAAAAAATGTAGCAGAGATAAATAACAATCAAATATGTCATATAAATAATCATCAAGAAATAGGAATATATCCATGGATGACATAACAACATAACTAATCACATAGATGTTAATAACTGATTTCATAATAATAGAATGCATAATTCTAGACATCATAATCCTATCATCAATGTTTTGTGTCAAGACATCATACATAAATAAGTAAGACATATACTTAATACTCAATCTATTTTGTCTCGGAAGACCTATCGATGCATTGAGGGGCTATAATGGGTCTCACTCATTACTTTATAAGTCCAATGATATCATCATATGAAATAAATTAATAATAATTGAATACATAATCAGCATAAATATTCGTATTTAAAAACTAACATATGAAATGTTAATATTTTCCCTAGTAAATATATAGAACAACATGATCACAAGTCATATAAAGAAATAAGGTGGATGGTATCATTAGATTATATGTCATAGGAAGAATAATATTCACCCAAGGATGTTGACATAGGTGGAAATGCTTTTAAAAAATCACAGGAACATTTCTTGAGGAAAATTACCTTTAATTTTAAAATCACTTTTTTAAAATCTAATAAAATTCAGAATATTAGGATAATTTTTTTTTTGAAAAGATACATTGTAAATTGTAAAATAATCATCAAAGAAAATAATATTTATAATGGTAGGATAATTTTTTCGTGTGGTAAATGTTAAAATAAGGATTTTGTTAAAACATTTGGTAAAAATAATCCAATTTAGAAGATGACAGGAAGATTCATTTTAAATATTTTTGTAAAAATTAAAACATGGTTAAAAATGACATTAATCAGTTATTAGAGAATATTAAAAACATTCTTGAAAATATTTTAAAGAAAATATTGTCATGGAATAAAAATATTCCTGACCAAATAGAAGAACAAATTTGGTTATCCTTAAAAAATTCATTAAGATTTTTTAGTACTTAGATATAGAAAAAATAAAATAAAAACTTGTAGTTTCCAAAAATAACTAGAGGAGAGGAAAATAAAAGATTTATGAGAGATAGATTGTATAATTTGAAATTTTAATCATAAAAAATCTCTGCCACTACTGTAAAATAGATCTTTAATAGCGCTAAAATTGGACATTATTAGTGCAACAAAATGAATCAACTATCGGAGTGTGATTAAAATACTTAGGCTTTTATCAGCACTAGAAGAGCATAGATAAAGGATCACTTTATAAACACTATAAAAAACACTGATAAAGGGACCCTTCATCAATTCTAAAAAAAGTGTTGATCAAGGGACCCTTTATAAGTGCCTTTAGTAGCACTGATAATGGGGAATACTACAGTGCACTGTTAAATTTACAGCACACTAAAGTAGTAAATAATAGGTTGAAAATATAGAATTTAAATGAAATAAAATTTACAACACAAATAAAAGAAAAAAACTATATAATATACATTTCAAACATTGGTTTATACAATTACATGAGTAAGTAAAAATTATCAAAACATTCAAAAATATCAATATTCTTTTGTCTTTGGCCCTCAAACCTGGGTCATGCTATTTCCGAACCCAACTCAAGAAAAAGAATGCACCTATATAAGAAAAAAATTCTTACATTAGTAATACTATAAAGAAATAAATTAAACACAAAGTGTCAATTTTAAACTAAAAACATATACTTTGAGTCATGCCAGGAACACCGTGTATCAGATTGAGTTGTGGTTGATTCTTGCACATAACACCATTTATTGTTTATCTTTAAGAATTATATCTATGAAAATTAACAAAATAATTATAAGATGAAAATGATATGGAAATTAATTAAGTATTATGGGATAAAATGATGAGTATATCATTTTTGTTTTTTACTAAAATGTCATTTTAAACTAAAAACAAGAACTTTTAGTCATACTAGTCACATCATGTGTCAGTTTGATGTAAGGATGATTCCTACATGTCTCAATAATTATCCAATATTATCAACGATATCTGAGCACATTTTCTTGGTTTTAATTTTGTGACACACTTTTTGAACTAAAATGTAAATTTTAAACTGATAAGAGACACTTTGAGTTATACCAATCACATCTTGTATCAGATTAAGGTATGGATGATTCCTACACATCATAAATGGATTATAGATCATTTTCATAAAGTATCAAAATAATATGAATGTGATTGCTCAATTTTGAATATTTCACATGTATTTCTTACTAAAATTAATGTCACTTTTATAATAAAAAAGACACACTTGGAGACATACTTGTAACATCCTGACTCAGATGACACCAAATTAGTGCCCTGATCCGGTTATCCACAAGATCTCAAGTGTGCCTTATCATATTCCAAAGGCTTATGAATAGTATAGGGGTCTAAGGTGTATATATGAGCAGACTATAACCCCTATATTAGAGTTCCCAACTATAAGTAAATAACCAAACATCATACATATCATAAAATAAATGTAAAATAATAAATAAATCGAAACTAAAACATGCTGTAATGAAATGAAATATAGTAAAGCCCCAAACATCCTTGTCATACATACAACACTGACCTCCCACTAGGCCGATTACATATACAAAAATAAAAAATAAAAAAATAAAATACAATAGGTCCTACTTCCATCTTCAGACCATATCGTGTACCCGGTCTATGGTACTCTAGCAAGATGCTCCATCCCGATCTATTGACTCCACGGGAGCATCCTAGTCAACCATGTAATCTTGGGCCTCTGCCCGATCTATCCTACATCTGTACTCAACCTGAAAGCAAACATAAGGTCTTCACACACACCAAGGTGCACATACAGGGGGTGGGAACTAAATCTTAGTAGGCCTCCCCCAATGGTGAACCTATAATTGCTTCCATAAGTTCATTCTCATGAAATATTCTCATCCTAGTGAAACATAACTGAAAAATAAATAAAAATAAAACAATCGTCGATCCTTTTGTCTACGACCTTGACTGACTATACCTAATTTCTCTAATGTTGGAGTGTCTCTGAGCACATTTCGATAAATGTGCATCCCAAAAAACATACGGACTCCACTTACATAGTAGTCCCAACCAAACCTCATGAATGTACTTGTTATCTCTTACTTGTTAACTAGACACATCAGTCTTGGGTACTCATCCCATGCTGATGTGAAACCATAACCAAGAATGGTTTGATATCTCACCCAAGTTTCTCCAACATTAGTGTTTGGAGGATTAGTATGACACCTAATCCCTAGATGTAGAGCATCATTCCACTATACATACCACCCATAACACAATAAGAGCCTAGATCATCAACCAGCCATACATCATAGTTCATGGGGTATCATTCCGACATCAATTCACATTCATTCATTAGGGGCCTAGAGTGTCAGTCTGGAACCATGTAGGTATTTGGAGCATCAGTCCCTATCCCAAAACTCATTGTTCACATTCACATATAAATATGTATTGGGGTCCTAGAGCATCGGTCTAAAACCCCATGGGTATTTGGAGCATCAGTCCCTATCCAACAACTCATTATTCACATTCACATATAAATATATATATTGGGGGCTTAGAGCATCATTCTGGAACCTTGTGGGTATTTGGAGCAATAGTCTCTATCCCACAACCCGTTATTCACATTCACATATAAATATACATATTGGGGCCCTAGACTGTCAGTCTAGCACCCCATAGGTATTTAGAGACTCAATCCTAATCCCAAATCCCATTGTTTACATTCATATATATATTGGGGTCCAAGAGCGTCATTCTGTCACCCTGTGGGTATTTGGAGCATCAGTCCATGTCCCAAAACCTATTGTTCATATTCACATATAAACCTATATCAGGGGACAAGAGCGTTAGTCTAGAACCACATTGGTATTTGGAGAATCATTCCTTATCCCAAAACACATTTATCAATCAATAACAATTATCACACAAACACACACATCACTACCACAATATTCAACAAAACAAACAACATGTCTGGAGAATTAGTCCAATAGTCATACCATAAAAAACTATTGGTACCAGAAAAAAGAATCACGTCCAAAATCCCTAATCATGAATGTGAGGAATCAACCATGAAGACCATCACATCTAAATCTCTCAACCATCACAACCCATTTTAGAAAACAAAGTTTCACACATAGAGGACCAACCACATCACAACAACCCCAAGGGCGTAAACAAATTCTTATCATAAAAAGAAAAATATTGGGTCATCCCCCATCCCTCAGGGTAACACATCCCTCAACCAAGGTCTATAATAACTCACATTCTCACAAGCCTCAATGAATGGAAAACTCATAAAAAAGCCTAAAGTCCATCTCCTTTACAAGAAACCCTATGTTGGCACTTACACCCAATATATCCACCACTTGATGTCATGAATTGATCCCTATAACCAAGGAAAATCCCATTCAAACACCGAACAAAGTCTTTATTGAACCCATGCCACACTCTCTAATCATTCTCTTGACCCTTACTTGGGTCTCATCCCATGTATCACTCTCAAGAGATAACTGATATCTCTTTCTAGGAGGAAAAAATATCGGTCACAACTCACTCGCCCCTATACACCTCTTAGAAGTAATAAAACACTGCAAGGGTTTTCCCATCATGATCTACTCATAAAAATGTTCAGAATGAACTACTCACATGTCTAATTATAAATTTAAATCATAATACACTAAAATCCCTCCTTCTTGGAAAACGTACATGGCGTGTACTACTGAGTAAATGATGTGTACTCTCAGCTCTACACCTGGCCATGTACTTATACATTTCCAGAGTAACATGGGGTCTTCCCAAGTCCCCCTACATAGAATGTATATAAATTTCACAGTGTGTACTTTCCAAAACAATTTCTCCCCATGTAATCTCCCACATGTTCAGGTGCATAGCCATGTACTACTATACAAATTATACTTAAAGTACACGATGTGTACTTCCAAAAAGTTTATATTCCCCGAATGAGAAGAATATATGTCATGTTTTCTTAAGACCACCCACTGTGTATTTGGGGTTTCTGAATTCAAAACCCCTTTGAACCACCTAAAACCCCCATTTTTTGACGATTAAGAATAGATCGACCCCCATCGAGTCCTTAGAAATTATATTATGGATTCAGAACTCATAAAAACTAATCTATGGGTGTTGGTCAGAGTGGAACTAAAGAGGGGGTGAATTGAGTTCCTACTTAAAATTTCTGTTAAAAACATTATAATAAAAATCCCCAATTTGAAAACAACCCAGTTAATTAAGGCATTAGAGATGTAAATGTTCAATTGGTCAAAAAGTCTCTCAAAGGTTGATTATTCCTCAGTTGAATCACTATAAAACACTTATCCAACTTTTCAAATAGGTTTATGAAATTAAAACCATATACACACCAACGAAAACTAACTATCAGAGTGAATATAAAACAGTTCTTATTTTTAAAGTTACAAATAGCAAAAAATAGAAAAACAGAGTATTAAAATAGAAGGTACACAACAGAGTTAATCAATAGGTTCTGTCTCAATCCAAGACTTAATCCTCTCCACTTGGTGATCAATTGTCACCAATTATTTTATATTAACAAGAAACTTGATACACACCATCTATCGGGATTTTACAATAGTTTTCACAAACTTTCCAGGGCTCAAACCCTCTACCATAGTTATTTATGGAAAAAACACACAACCAAGCCACACACAGCCTCTTCCATGGTTACACGTGGGAAAAAAGTGTAATTAATGTTTTCTGTGAGGATTTTCAGTATCCTCTAGTTTAAGCATAGGAGAAAGTGTGTGTAACAGACTAAAACACACTTCTTAAAAATGTAAGATAAGAAACAAAATAGAGATAATGTTATAAATATTGAGTTTAGAAGGCTATATGTGTTTGCAGTTCATCTATTTAATACTTGGTGTGAGTAAATTACAGTTCGAGTCTTTCTCTAGATGTTGTCTCCAAAACAGAGTGTCGCAACTCCTAGTACTACATTTCTGGTACTGAGGTGTTCTACTTCTTGGTTTGAAAGTGATTTGATGAAGCACAAAGGATAGTCTTGAGTTTGTTCTCCCAAATGATCTTCGTGAAGCTCTTGGGTTCTCAGTGTAAATGTTGGTAGGTTCTCTTTGTTCTTCAGGTCAGTCGTGTAATGTCTCTCATGCATCCCCCTTTCTGTTATCTTCCTCTGTCTTCTATTTTATATTTGGGGTCTGGCAATGGGAATAAGAAAACCACATGTGTTCATCCTCGTACCTCATACTGTCTCCAGATACGATCTCCTTATATGTCTACAATCAGCATTAATTAATGTCTGAAGCATTAAATTTACCAAATATGACCGTTACAATAATCTTAAAAAATTAACAAAGTATCGAGTAGAAGAGTGAGTATCGGCAGACTGGAATTGGTAGCCTTCTCAATAGTAGGCTTCATCGGTAGCTTTAATCGGTATCTTTCTAGTAGCCTTCATCAGTTTCTTCATTGGTAGCCTCCATCAGTAGATTTCATCGGTAGCCTTCATTGGTAGCTTTCCTTGGTAGCTTCATCGGAAGCCTTTATCGGTAGCTTCATTAGTAGCCTTCATCAATAGCTTTAATTGGTAGCTTTAATCAGTAGCCTTCATCGGTAGCTTTCATCAGTAGATTTCATCAGTAGCTTCATCGGTAGCCTTCATCGGTATCTTTCATTAGTAGCTTTGAGTGATAGACTCAGCGATGAGCTTTAATTAATAACTCAGTGGTGACATTCATCAGTGGTAAACTCTATCAGTATCCTCTAGTGGTGACCTCTATCAGCAACCTCTATCGGTAACCTTTATCGGTAACCTCTAGCAGTGACCTTCTACTTAGAAATCTTGCACTGTAAACTTAATCGAGAGAGCAGTGAGATTAAAAATAAATAGTTATTACTTGATAGAAACTGTAAATATAAATGAACCATGATTATCATATAAAGGAAACGTGATTTGGGTTTATTAAAATAGGTGAGTCCAACAATATATACCTTTTTGATAATCACTAATTTTGTTAGTGAAATTTATATTTAAGAATTTTTTGAATTAGGGTTAATCACTTTTTCTAATTTTTGCAGAGATGTTAGTATACATAGATTATGTATCAGTAGTTGTAATAACATAAAATTGAACCTAGTTGATTGCTGAAAATATATCATAGCATATATTAAAGTGCTCAAGTCTTAAAACTTCTCATGTCTTAAAACTTATCCAGTATTAAAACTTCTCTAGTCTTAAAACTTCTCCCCCTTTGTGATTAGAAAAAACAATTAAAGGCAAGAAGGATACAAAAGAAGATTTTTTTATTAATGAAATAAGACTACAATATACAAAAATATTACAAATATCCATATCAACTAAGAGAACCCACATTCAATCCACATCAGAAATGTCCAAGGGAGATTTTTCTTTTTGATTTGAGGAGGTAGGTTCAGAAAATGGAGGTATAGCCCTTGGTATGGAAGTGAGAAAGGTAGGAGGAGCATCTACAAAAGCATCAGTAGACCGATAATGAGTATATCTCTAAGGAATCATAAGATTCAAGCTTCTGATGTCCTGTGCAGGAGTCATGAAAGGGGAAGCACTGGTGAAACCTAAAGCAACTGAGGAAGAAGGTAAAGTTTGAGGAACAATAATGGGAGTGCAATCCACATAGAGGAAGGTAAAAATTAGAATTCAGAAATACATAATGATGCTTCCTCCTCTCTCCATAACTGAGATAAAATCATCCATATTCTCCATGAACATTTCCAAAGTAGGAGTCAACTCTCAATGCTTGCTGACTTGATCCTTAAAAGCCTGAGTGATAGGTGGGATCCTCAAGTTCTCCAACAACATATTAAAGTGACCATCCATCTGATTCATAGTGTAAACCCTTTTATAATATAATTACACCTGCTCTTTGATGGCCTTCTGAACTTGGGAAGCCTCCATCATGTAATCTCCTATAAGATTATGAATGTATCTAGTAGTGGAAATGACCTGAGTCATAGACTGAGGGTCTGAGGCACTTTCACCAGAGAGTTTCTCTAATTCTTCTCTAACAACAGATATGAAAACATCTAGATCTACAGGAGGAGAGGCTGATGAGGAAGCAGAAGCACACTGAGGTTCCATGGTAAAATATACTATCTCTTTAAAGGAATTCGTCAGTCAAGGGATCAACCTCTTTACATCATCATCCTGACCATTCACATGTGTCTCCATAGACTTCTTAAAGTCCTCAAACACAGTGACCATTTGCTGAACAACACTCTTAACAAACTTACGATCTTTGTGCACTTGAGATCTTGAATCCATATATGTGTCTAAAATCACAATAAACTGTTTCATAGACACCACATATACTTCCAAGGTTCTGAATTGATTATGGAATTCCTTCACTTCATGTATAAAGTTGGAGTGAAATGTATAGATTACTCTTTCCAAGGAAGATGCCACAGACTCTTGATTAAGAGCCACTTTTCTCTCTATCCCAATAGATCTCTCATCAAACTGTCCCTTCAAATATGATTTTAAAGACTCCAAGTCATACTTATTCACATAATCCTGAGGTAGAAGAACCACCGGTTTCACAATACTGTTCTCTAAAATAGAATGAGCTGGAGGTCTTCTTTTAGGTTTGTCATCTTCAGAATCTTCATAGTCTAAGCCCAAGACCATGAATCCAGGATCTTCTGACCAATCTTCTATTTCATGAGAATCAAAAACTGAACCTGGGGAAACAGGTTCCTCCCCCTCACATGGATCATCCTCCTGATCAACTTCATTCATCTCTATCATTCCTCCTTGATCAACTGCATCAACAGGACAACCCACTTCTATAACTTCTACTAAATATTTAACCACAACCATAGCAATTTTAGCTCCAAACGATTCAACATTCTCTACCTATTCACTCTCTCTCACTTATATATATCCTATAAAAGGACTAAGACTTAGGAATTCTTCTTCACATTCATAAATCGCTATCTCAAATTCATCATTTCCAGATTTAGCTTCATCCTCCATCTCTGAGGTCTCTCCATCAGTAATTTCTCTTAAGAAACCCTCTTCTTCTTCTTCTTCTTCACTGGTTTCCTCATCATCACTGTCCCTTAGTACTGTCTCTATTCTAGGTAATCTCTTTGGTGGGCTAGGATCACCAAAAGATACAACATTAACAAGTGGACTTTATGGAATATTAGGATCACTCTTGTCATCAACAGGAGAATCCTCTCTCTCTTTTACTACAACAACCTCCTCTTCTTCATCTGAGTACACTAGATCCACTTTATTACGATTTAAACCTAGATCTCTTTTATTCTTTGGCCTAGTGGTATTGGTAATAGGATTGAATTCCTCATAGAGCTTAGCCTCATCATTTATCCACTCCCTTTTCCAAGGGTTCTAGTTTATCCTCATAAACTTGAAAATCATTTTGGTTATGCAGAATTTGTCCCTTACAACTATGATTTCTTCCTTATTTCCAGCAAATCCTTTTACTTTTATCATAAAGGATATCAACATGGCATGAAATAAAGCATTTGACTTAGAACTGGGCTTTTTCATATCTTCTAACTAAACCATAAAAAACCTATAGAGATTTATCCTTTGTCCATGCTTCAACAGATAAAACAAAAATATGTCTTGATACCTCAAATTAGCAATGTACCCTCTCCTAGGACTCATGACATGTTGAAAAAACTTAAACTGTAATATATTTTCCCCATCCATCTCAGTATCTATCACCTTCCTAAGGATTACATTCCCTGTCAGTTCAGCCTGAGCCTCTTCATAGCAGAAATACTCACTGGTGGGAGGCACCACTCCAGAGTAATAATCAAAAATTCCTTTTTGTGGGACTCTTAAGCATTCATCCCATTCAATAGTAGAGTATCTCACACATACTCCATTTACCCCATAAATCATTCAGTTCTCATCCTCAGACTATTCAAACATCAAAACATCATAAAATTACTTTACAAGATTTTGGTAATATGGTCCATTGTTATTTTCAAAACATTCTACCCAATCCCAAGCTTCGAGTGCCTTTAGCAACAGAGACTTGCTCGAGATTAGCCATTCCAAACTTAATTCCTTTTCAACCATGATTTCCCTATTTGAAAAATAAGGATTGATTAGCTTCACCACAGCCTTGCTTCCACTACTAGATGTTTTTCGAGGTCTCCTAGGGTTTGGCGCAAATCCTTCATCACCAACCATTTGTCTCTTCAGTCTTTCCATTACGGTCTGATGCGGTTCAAGGTTTTAACAGAAGGTTAGGTTTAATGATTCAAGATCAAAAGGGTACGGGTGAGGATTGAAGTGGATAGAAATTTGGTTTGCAATTTTTTATTATTTAGGGATAAAATAACTGAGTAAAGGAAATAAATAAGATTAAAACATTTCATATTCTGATAGAAAAAACACTAAGTCCCAAAAGTAAGTAAGGTTGACTATCGATAAGGTGCCAACAATGAGGTCCTAATAGCGAGGTCTAATGGTGAGGTCCTAACAGTGAGGCCTAATGGTGAGGTCTAATGGTGAGGTCTAATGGTGAGGTCTAATGGTGAGGTGTAACAGTGTGGTCTAATGATGAGGTCTAATGGTGAGGTCCAACAGTGAGGTCCTAACGGTAAGGTCCAATGGTAAGGTCCAACTGTAAGGTCCAACTGTGAGGTCTAACAGTGAGGTCCTAACTTAACATTTTAACATACCTAAATCATGTTTGATGTAATTTAAACTCTCATAATTCAAAGGCTTTGTTAATATATCAGCCAATTGATGTTCAGTACCAATGAATTCAAGAGTGATATCACCTCTTTGATAATGATCTCTCAAGAAGTGATGTCTTACATCAATGTGATTTTTCCTAGAATGATATAATGGATTTTTAGAGATGTTAATAGAACTTGTGTTATCATAGTATATAGAGACATGTTTGAGTTGATATCTATAGACTAGTAATGTTTGTCTTATCCACAGAATTTGAGCACAACAACTTCCAGCAACTATAGATTCAGCTTCGGAAGTGGATAATGCAACCAAATTCTATTTCTTACTACACCAATATACTATTGACTTTCCCAAAATGTGACATGTTGTAGAGGTGATCTTTCTATCTAAGTTGCGACCACCAAAGGTAGCATCTGAATAACTTATCAAATCAAATGATTGTGCTTTTAGATAAAATAGTCCTATGTTCGTAGTATAATTTAGATATTTAAAAATAATTTTAACAACACTTAAATGAGATTCTTTGAGATCGGCTTGAAAACGAGCACACATGCATACACTGAACATTATATCAGGTCAGCTAGCAGTAAGGTAGAGCAGACTCCCAATCATACCTCTATAATTGGTTTGATCCACTGGTTTACTAGTTTCATAAGCATCTAACTTACAAGTGGTACTAATAGGTGTATCACTACCTTTATTACAATCAAAAAAAATGTTTCAAAATATCCTTAGTATATTTAACTTGATTTAAAACAATACCATTTTCGTTTTGAAAATTTTGAAATCCAAGGAAAAATTTAAGTCCCGCCATTAAACTCATTTCAAATTCATTTTTCATCATCTTTGAAAAGTGAGTACATAATGAATTTGTAGAAGATCCAAAAATAATGTCATCTACATAAATTTATACTATTAAAACATCTTTGGAAATCCTTTTAATAAAAAGTATAGTATCATCTATTCTTTTAGTAAAAAAATTTGAAATAAGAAAAGAACTAAGTCTATCATACCAAGCGCTAGGACCTTGTTTTGGACCATATAAATCTTTTGAATGTTTAAAAACATGATTTGAAAAATGGGGATTTTTAAATCCATGGGGTTTTTCAACAAACACATCCTCAACTATATACCCATTTAGAAATGCACTTTTGGCATCCATTTGATAGAGTTTGATGTTCAGATGAGCTGCATAAGAAATTAGTATCCTAATGGACTCTAGTCTAGCTAGAGGTACAAAGGATTACTCATAGTATATTCCTTCTTCTTGACTATATCCTCGTGAGACTAATCTAGCCTTGTTTCTAACTATATTTCTAGACTCATCAAATTTATTTCTAAACACCCATTTAATGCCTATGGTCAAAGTGTCCTTATATTTTTCTACTCATTTACAAAAGTTTTTTTCATCAAACTAATTTAATTCTTCTTGCATATATATCACACAAAATTCATCATTTATAGCATAATTAATATTTTTGGGTTCAACCTGTGAACGAAAAACTTGATGTTCAACCTAGTTTCTTAGATAATCTCTAGTTTGTGTCCCTCTATTTAGATCACCTACTACCGCATCTAAAGGATGATTCTTGAGAGTTATAATTCCTCTATAAAGGGTTGGACTAGAATCCTCATGATTTTATACCAGTTCATATTCAATATGTTATGATTCTATAAAATTTCCATAACTATTTGTTTTTAATAGGGGTTCACTGTCCTTATAATTAAGGTCCAGAATTGACATATCTTCCTCATGATATTCAAGGGAGGTTTTAGGTTCATGTGGATCAGTATCATAAAATTTGACATGAACTAATTCTTACACATATTTTGTTCTCTTATTGAATACTCTATAGGCTTTACAAGAAATTGAGAAACCTAGAAAAATTCCTTCATCACTTTTGGAAGAAAATTTGTCAAGATTATCCTTAGTGTTAAGGATAAATACTTTGCAACCAAAAACTCTAAAGTAATTGACATTAGGTTTTCTATTATTCCATAACACATAAGGTTTATTCTTAAGAACAAGTCTAATTAAGACTCTATTGATGATGTAACAAGCTGTATTAACAACTTCAACCCAAAAATAGATAGGCAGGTTATACTCATTTAGCATAGTTCAGGAAATCTCTTGAAGTTTCATATATCTTCTTTCTACAAATCCATTGTTTTGAGGTGTTCTAGGAGCAGATAAATTGTGATTATAGCCATTATGTGAGCAAAAAGATTCAAACTCCTGATTTTCAAACTCATGGCCTTGATCACTTCTCAAGGTCGTAATTCTAATTCCACTAATATTTTCTACAGACTTAGAATATTTAATGAAGTAAGAACATGATTCACTTTTTTTTACTAGAAACTATACCCAAGTGTATCTAGAAGAATCATATACACGAACAAAGATATAGTGCTTCTCATTTAAACTTGAAACTCTTGATGGTCCAAACTAATCCATGTGAACCAACTCAAGCAGTTGAGAAGTTGAAACTTCTTTCCTTGGTTTAAAAGAAACTTTGTGTTGTTTTCTCTTTTAAAAAGGATTAAAAACATTATTAAGTGGGAATTAAAATCTAGGTAAGTCTCTAACTAAACCTTTCCTAGTTAGTTTCCTAAGATAATGCACATTGTAGTGTCCTAATATTTTGTGCCACAACCAATATTCCTTATGAAAAACATTTAAACAAGAAACATTTTACTTTGCTAAATAGTTTAAATCAACAACATATACATTTTCATTTCTAATAGATGTGAATATTAAATCATTATTAGAATTAGAAACATTGCATGCATCATTTTCAAACTTAATAATTAAATCCATCATCACACAACAGAGAGATACTATGTAGATTTTACTTTAACCCATTAACAAAAAGTACTTTGAAATTAATACAGTATTAGGGTTACCAATTTGGCCTAAGCTGATGATCTTCCCTTTAGAATTATCACCAAATGTAACATGTACACCATAAACTTTAATTAGGATATTTAAGCATGAATATTCTCCTATCATATGTCTTGAACATCCACTATCCAAATACCATAAGGTTTTATGGGATATCTTTAGAGAATTTTCCTACAAAACAAATTAAGCATAGGGTAACTTTGGTACCCATATTTTATTGGGCCCATAGAGGTTACCAAGTAAAGCTTTTGGAACCCATATTTGTCTTCTAGGATTCTTATAATAAATAGATATATTTTGAGACATGAACACTTTGTTAGGTCCTTTAGAAAATTGTTCTTCAAAGGATAGTACAGAACTTGAACTAGCAATGAACTGTCCAGATTTTGGAATAAATTCGTTATTAATAATCTTTCTCTATCCTGGTTGATATCCTAAACTAGTTGTGTATTTTGGAGCAATTTTCTTCCATATAAATTGGGTCAACTTATCTATAATGGAAGTAAAATTCTCAAGATATCTTTTTAATTACTCGTTTGATAATTTTATTTTAGTATTTTCTTTTGACAGTTGATAAAATTTTTCATTTTCAATATCCAAATCAGACTTATAATTGGTATTTAAATCATTTTTTCTTTTCAATAATTTATATTTATCCTTGAGTTCATTAAAGGTATCCTCAAGCGTTCAAAAATATTCAAATGGTTCATCCTTAATTATATATTCATCATTATTTGATTTACTCTCATTCCTAGAATACTAATAATTATGTATAGGATAATTGAGTGTTACCTCAGTTGTTTCTGTCATGAAGCATAGGTTTTCAAGATTATTCTTTTTAGTATCAGAACTGTCAGATCCACTAGAGTTGTCTTTTGAAGAACTCTAAGTAGATATCATATCCTTTTTATATCCCTTTCCCTAGTCTTCATATTTCTTCTTAAACATTAGCTTGGGGAAATCAACCTTCACATGACCTTTTCGTTTATACGCATAACATATTATCACATTTGTGATGTAATTCCATAATCAATCCTTCTTCCAATTTCATTTACAATCATACCTTCCTTTATAATTTTACTTTCTAAATAACTTCTTTTTCGTTAGAACTTTTTGAATCTTCTAGCAAGATGATCCATCTCATCATCACTATCATATTATGAATCCTCACTGGTGGAACTATCTACATAAACTTGAACTTTTTATTTATCTTTTCACTTTGAGGTAATATTCTTGAATGCTATAGATTTATTTCTTGGTTATTCAGCTGCTTCTTGATCCACCTTAAGCTATTTCTCATACATCATGAGTTTTCCAATAAGTTCTTTCACTGGTAGATTTCTTATGTCACAGGATCCTCGGATGGAAACAGAAGTTCTTATCCATTTTTTAGGTAGGCATCGAAGCAATCTCATAATTTGATCCCTGTGGTCTACTGGTTTCCCAAGCAGACTCATGGTATTTACTATTTCATTAAACTTGAGATACATTTCTGAGATAGGTTCATTAGGCTTCATTTTAAAATTATCATATTTAATATTATAAGTACTTAATCACATTTATTTAACATTGTTTGTTCCCTCATGGTAAATAGAAAAAGTATCACAAACATCATATGCAGTTTTACAGGTAGATATTCTGTTGAATTCTTCATCACCTAGAGCACAGTACAATGCATTCATTACTTTACAGTTATTATTATATGTAGCTTTAGTCAACTGAGACCATGTGTCCCTAGCAGTATCAGGTAATGCATGTTGTTGTTCAATTGTGTCCCATATTTTAGGACCCATGCTCTCTAGATACATTTTCATTTTCAATTTCCACTGAGCATAGTTAGTACCATTAAATAAAGGTGGCATGTTAGTAGCTGCACCCACAACTAGGTTGTCCGTAGTGAATTAGAATTTAAAGAACTGAAAATTTAGATATGAAAAAAATTATAAGATCTTTAGGATACTACCAAAATCATAGTTGAAAAGAATATGAAAATCTTGAAAAACATTTCTAATGGTATAAATAAAAGCATCCCTCAGATACCAAATGTTGGTCGGAGTGGAAACTCAAGAGAGGGTGAATAGAGTTCCTACATAAAATTTCGGTTAAAAACATTATGATAAAAATCCTCAATTTGAAAATATCCCAGTTAATTAAGGTAGTAGTGATAAAAATGTTCAATTGGTCATCAAGTCCCTCAAAGGTTGATTAGTCCTCAGTTGAATCGGTATAAAACACTTATCCAACTTTTGAAATTGGTTTACTAAATAAAACACATATACACACAAACAAAAACTAACTATCAGAGAGAATGTAAAATAGTATTCTATTTTAAAGTTATAAGTAGTGAAAAATAGAAAAACATAGTATTACACTAGAAGGTACACAACAGAGTTAAATAAGAGGTTCAGTCTCAAGCCGAGACGTAATTCTATCCACTTGGTGATCACCTGTCACAAAGCAGTTTATATTAACAAGAAACTTGATACATAGCCTGTATTGGTATTTTACAATAGTTTTCACAAACTGTCCAGGGCTCAAACCCTCTACCATAGCTCTTCATGGAAAAAAAACCAGGCTAAACGCAACCTCTTCCACAGTTACACGTGGGAAAAAAGTGTAAGTACTTTTTTTGTTAGGATTTTCAGTATCCTCGAGTTCAAGAACAGAGACAGTGTGTGTAACAGAATAACACACACTTCTCAGAAATGTAAGATAAGAAAAAAATAGAGATAATGTTATAAATATTGAGTTTAGAAGGATATATGTGTTTTCAGTTCAACTCTTGACTCCTTGGAATGAGAAAATTTCATTTTGAGTCTTTCTCAGGAAGTTGTCTTCAAAACAAAGTGTCACAACTCCAGGTTCTAGATTCCAGGTTCTGAGGTGTTCTGCTTCTTGGTTTGAAAGATAATTGATGAAGTATAGAAGAAAGTCTTGAGTTTTTCCTCCCAAATGATCTTCATGAAGCTCTTGGGTTCTCAGTGTAAATTCTCATAAGTTCTCTTTTCTCTTTAGCTCTGTCGTGTAATGTCTCTCATGCATCCACCCTTTCTTTTCTCTTCATCAGTCTCCTATTTTATTTTTGTGTTCCGAAAAAGAGAATAAGAAAACCATGTGTGGTATTCCTCGTACCTCGTACTGTCTCCAGATATGGTCTCATGATATGTCTTCAATCATTATTAATTAATTTCATAAGTATTAAATTTACCAAATATGACCATTATAATAATCTTAAGAAATTGAAATAGTATGGAGTTGAAGAGTGATTAATTGTAGACTGGTAGCAGTAGCATTCTCAATGGTAGGCTTCATCAGTATCTTTCATAAGTAGCTTTCATCGGTAGCCTTCATCTATAGCTTCCATCAGTACATTTCATCAGTTTCCTTCATCGGTTGCTTTCATCGGTAGCTTCATCAGTAGCCTTTATCGGTAGCTTCATCGGTATCCTTTATCAGTTGCTTTCATCGATATCTTTCATCGGTATCCTTCATCGATAGCTTTCATTGGTAATTTCCTCAGTAGCCTTCATTAGTAGCTTTCATCGGTAACTTTGAGTGATAGACTCAGTGATGATCTTGCATTAATAACTCAGTGGTGAGGTTCTTCAGTGGTAACCTCTATCGGTAACCTATAGTGGTGACCTTCTGCATAGTGAAAAATTTTCACTGTAGACTTAATCGAGAGAGCAGTGAGATTAAAAATACATAGTTATTAATTGATAGAAATTATAAATATTAATGAACCATGATTATCATATAAATGAAACATGATTTGGGATTATCAAAACATGTGACTCCAACAATGGGGATAAAGTCATAAAACTCAAAAACCGGCCTACTTCATGGCATAAATGTCAATGTTTTGGGTCCAAATATGCTCTTGGAAGTTGTTGCGCCTCAATCTGGACTTAATCCATGACAGGGATGAGGTTCGGTGTCATCTTCTTTTCCTCCCCCTCCTGGTCTAGACATCTCATGCAAGGGAAGTGTCTCCCCCCTCTCACCGTGTGTAGGGACCGCAAATGGAGGGGTGATTATTTTAATTAGTTTAATTTATTAAATTTCCCAATTCAATACCTATCCCAAGTCCTAAAACCCGAAGTGGATTTATACCCCACCTAGGACCCCCCCCCCCATTCTTGACTCAACCAAGGATTCATAATCTCAATATGATACTCCATTTAAAATATATCTCCACCTAAACCCACCCAAATAATTTAATATCTAATTAAATATTAAATATTCTTCCAAAACTTGAATTGCTCAAAATTCCACCAAAATCCTATCCTAGGGTAAACACCCTATTTCCAGACTAAGAGAGTGGTCGCAGAAATTATCAAAGATCATCTCCCATGGTAAATTGGAAATTTAACCCCTTATGAGCACCCAAAAACAAAAAATTAAATTTCTGCTCAAATTTCAAAACCTAGAAAAATTAAGCTCACTACACCTCCCAACCAAAAACCTTATCATACTTGAGAAGACTTATTGGTATTTCAACCACACATCCTGACCCATCTTGGTTGTCAACCCAATATCAACTCATTGCGGTCTACTCAGATTTGTCAACTAAGTTTTTCATCAAAAATCCTAAGATAGGACCTGCAAGCCATCGAATGTCGAACCATCACTTGCCTCAACCAACAAAGAACTAGGATAATGACTAACTACACACGTCTAATTTCATATTTCATGGAATCATTTAAAATCATTATCAAACTCATGGTGCTCCCCACCATAGAAATCAACACACCACCATTGATTTTGATCCACAACACTTCCCATCATCAGATTCTCCTTTCAAAACATATCATTAGTGGCCCACCAACCCACTCGCTATAGTTTCCAATGCAACACTAACCCTACCCAAACAAGGGTCATGTCACTATGCCTGGTCTAATACTTCTACTATGGGAGTATCCTTATTTTAACCTCACAATTGGACACTATTTCTATGGGCCATGCCTCAACCATATCCAAACCTATGAACAGGACATGGCCATCCTACTCCCACAAGATAAACAAAATGAAACATCTATTGTCACCTATTTTCGGCATTTGAAAATCTCACCCTTGGTATTTGTTGACATCTGATCCATTCAAGGGGCCTCACTCATAGAAAACCGATGGTGCACTCCCCACCACATGGATTCACATACACCTCTCCATGAGCACAAGTCCCATGAGGACCCTTATCAACCAAAGAAAACATCTATATAGAATGACATATAGTTGATTCTATTTTAGAACACTATAGATGATATTAAGATATTGGGAATGACTATCTTTAAGTTATGAGTATACTAATAGTTCATCGAGGAATAACACTACAACCTAATCCATTCAGAAACATCATAGTTTTATCCCAAGGGGCTCATGCCACCATGCCCACAAGCCTCTCACCACACCTGCAATGATTCTCACCCCACTCGTGGTTGTATTCCCAAATCAAGCACCTCATATGTACACTCTCGTAATGTATGATCCACAATCCAAATGATACAGTGTGTCGCCTGCACTCGCATATCCAAGATTCTTCTATCAAAATACCATTACATTACCTTGTGTAACCCAACCACAAAACCTTATACAACTCTTGTGATTCATTTTTATACAAAAATCAGTTCACAAGACAAATCAACTGGCCATGCCTACCCCACATGCCATTATAACCCAACTAAGAGCAGCATTTGTGCACTAATTTCAAAAGTCCAAATCATAAATTTTTTCACCACACACCCAAAAGCACTCATAACTCTGTTGACCCCTCTCATGGGTCACCCAGAAAGTCTCACGACACCATTACCAAAACAAGAGTCACATAAAATAGTCACTAGGATCTCCCACCTAGCCCTACTAATCAAGTTTCACATCAAGTAACTAGGTCCAATCACCTAGGTCTAAGCCAACTCATAGAAGGACACAACTAACGGGGCATCAAACATGTTCTCATCCCAATTCCACAAAACATTAATAGGTTAAAACAACCATCTCTAAGGTGACCCATACAAAGAATGTTATCTTCCAAGCCAACTTCCCTCCAATAGGGAACTCATCCTCTCCAAGAATCTGTACATCAAACCCCTCCCTACAGAACTAATCCACACAACCAATCTCAATCAAAAAACCCCCTTCACCTTTTTTGCATAAGTTCTGCATCAGCATCCTCATCCTCGAGCATCTCTCTGTGGATCCAAAAAACCTTCCATCATAAAGATTCCTATAAAATCAAACACTAGAAGGCCTATAACACGTGGATCATACGTGCCTAGCATGATGCCTGAGACACCTCCTATCTCTACATGATATGAGTCCAAACCGAGTAACATGCCTCTTTCTGATAGTCCAAGAGCTTGAAGTCCATCATAAACCATCAACTCCAAAAAGCATGTTCATCGTACGAAGAAAAAATAATATACAACTGTGTAATAATAAACCAGATAAACAATCCCATCCCCTAGTAATATGGAATTCCACTAGGAATTGGCGTTCGCGACACACTAGTCCGACATCCATCTCATTCTCCGACACATTCCTATATCTCCAGTATATAGAACCCCAAATAGTGAAATAGTAGGAAAGTAACCTAGGTCTGATACCACATTGTAATGTCCTGACCTGGATGCCACTAAATTGGTGCCTTGAGCTAGTTTTCCACAAGACCTCAAGCATGCCTCCTCATACTCCATAGGATAATGAATAGTAGAGGGGGTATAAGGTGGATCTGTGGGGAGACTATACCCCTATACTAGAATGAAGAACTAGAAGTAAATACCCAAACATCATACATATCAGAAAAAATGCGGAACAATAAATAAACTGAAACTGAAACATGTTCTAATGTAATGAAATACAATAATGGCCCGAAAACCCATTTCATACATACAACATAGACCTCCCACTAGGCCGATCACATATAGAAAATAAACAACTGAAAAATAAAATACAACATTCCCTACTGCCATCTTCAGGCCATATCACATTCCTAGTCTCCAGTACTCTTTCAAGATTCTCCAGCCCGACTTGTCGACTCCACATGAGAATCCCACTCAACCATCAAATTTTGGGCCTCTTTCTGATCTATCATGCAACCATGCTCAACCTGAAAGCATATATAAGGTCTTCATGCTCACCAAAGTGCACTTACAAGGGGTGAGAAATAAATCTCAGCAGGCCATCCCCAATAATGAACTTATAACTGTTTCCATAAGGAAATTCTAATGCAATATTTTTATCCTATCCAAAAAATAACTGAAAATAAATATAAATAAAACAACTTTCGATTATTAGGTTCAAGACTTTGATTGTCTATACCTACTTAGGCCAAATTTAGAGTGTTTTTTAGAATATTTCAATGACCATGCATCCCAAATGACATACATACTCCACTTCCATAGAATTCTGAACCAAACCACTTGACCTTACTCATTATATCTTACTCATTACCTATACACATTAGTCTCAGTTTCTTATCCCATACTAAAATACAACCACAACTACGAATAATATGACATCTCACCCAATTATATCCAATAGTATTTCTTGGAGCATCAGTCTGGCACATAATCCCTAAATGTATAGCATTAGTCCACCTTCCATACCACCCAAAATAAAATAAGAGCCTAGAGAATCATCCTAGAACTCAATCGTACATCATAGTACATAAATCATCAGTCTGGTGTCAATTTACATTCATGAATCAGGGGCCTAGAGCATCAGTCTAGTACCCCATGGGTATTTAGAGCATCAGTCCCTATCCCACAACCCATTGTTCGCATTCACATATAAATATATTTTGGGGGGCCTATAGAGTTAGTCTGGCACCCTGTGGGTATTTGGAGCAACAGTCCCTGTCCCACAACCTGTTTTCACATTCACATATAAATATATATATTGGGGCCCTAGAGAATATGTCTGGAACACCATGGGTATTTGGAGCATCAGTCTCTATCCCACAACTTGTTGTTCACATCCACGTATAAATATGTATATTTCCCTAGAGCATCAGTTTTGAACCCCAAGGGTATTTGGAGCATCAGTCCCTATCCCACAACTATTTGTTCACATTCACACACACACACACACATATTGGGGGCCTAGAGCATAATTCTGGCACCTCGTGGGTATTTGGAGCATTAGTCCATGTCCCACAAACTATTGTTCACATTCACAAATAAATATATATTATGGGACTAGATTGTTGATATGGAACTATGTGGGTATTTAGAGCATCAATACATGTCCCACAACCTATTTATCAGTCAATCAAAATTATTTCTCTCTCTCACACACATCACTACCATGATATTCAATAAAAAAAATAGTGTGTTTGGAGTATCAGTTCAGTAGTCATGTCATAAACAACTATCAATAATAGAACAAAGCGTCATATCCAACATCACCAATCATGAATATCAGGAATGAACCATGTAGAACATCACGTCCAACTCTCTAAACTATTGCAACCCACCTCATCAAACCAGGATCTAAATGTGGAGGTCCATCCACATAAAAATATCCCCAAGGGTGTAAACCAAGTTTTATCATAACAAGAAAAATCTTGTTTCATCACCGAAATCTTAGGGTCATGCAACCCTTAACTAGGTACCTAGAAACTCATAGTCTCACCAGTCATAATGGTAGTAAACCTCATAAAGTAAAAATCCTAAAGTCCATCCCCATTCCAAGAAACCCTAAGTTGGTACGTACACCAAATATATTCATCACATGGTATCATGACATGATCCTTCTATCTAAGTAAAATCCAATTCCAACACCAAATGAAGTCTCCAAGGAACCCATGCCACACTCTCCAATAATTCTCATGACCCACTCCTGGGTCTCATCCCTTGACTCACTCTTAGAAGATAACTGATCTCTCTTTATTAGAGGAAAAAATCTCCATCACAACTTACTCACCCCAAGACACCTATTAAATGTACTCAAAACACTCCAAGAATTTTACCATCAGGATCTACATGAAAAAATGATTATAATGGACTACTCAAAAGTCTAATTTTGACTCTGAGGAACAATACACCAAAATTCGTTCATGATGGAAAAAGTATGTGGCATGTACTTCTGAGTGCACAGAGTGTACTATCAACTCTACACATGGCCATGCACTTATACATGGCCAGAGTAACAAGGTGTATGCCCATGTCCCACTACACAATTTTTACTTAATGTACATGGTGTGTACTTTCCAAAACATCGTCTTCCCATGTACTCTGCCACATTTCCTGGTACATGGCCATGTAATACTACATGATGTGTACTTAAAGTGCATAGAATGTACTTCCAAAAAGTTCATCTTCCCTAAATGGGAAAACACATGGTATGTGTTCTTAAAATCACACATTGTGTAGTTGGAGTTTCCAAACAGGAAACCCCTATGAACCTCCTGAAACCCCCATTTTCCCCGATTAAGAACAGATCAAACCCCATGGGTCCCTTAGTATTCATATTATAGATTTAAAACATAAAAATAACTAATATATGTGGGTTAGAATATAAAACTAAAAAATTTCCTACCTCGTGGCATAAACACTGAAGATTCAGGTCCAAATGTGCTCCTGAAAGTTGCTACACCTCGATATGGTCTCGATACATGTCATGGATGAGGTCCAAAAACATCTTCTTCTTCCACCCCTCTAGGTCTGGTCATTACGTGTAAGGTAGGCACCCTCTCTCTCCTGCCATGCAGGATAAACCCAAATAGGGGGACTCTTTTAATTAATTAATTAATTAATTAATTAATTTCCCATTTTAATTCTCGTGTTGAGTCCTGGAACCTGAAGTGGGTTTATACCTCACCTAGGAACCCCCCCCCATTCTTGACTCAACCAAGGAGTCAGAATCTCAATCGGATGCCCCATTTAAAAGATATCTCCACCCAAACCAACATGAATAATTTAATATTTAATTAAATATTAAAAATTCTTCCAAAACTCAAACTACTTGGAATTCCAAAAAACTCTTGTCCTGGGGTAAATACCCTCTTAGAAGACCAACATAGTGGTCTTAAAAATATCTCAGATCATCTAACATGGGAAATTGGCCATTTTATCCTTCATGAGTACCTGAAAACAAAAATTTAAATTTCTTCTCAAATTTTAAAACCCATAGAAAACCAGGTCTCTATAATATCGGTGACACTGTGCGCTAAATTGAGGTGTGGAAGATTCCTACACTTCACAAATGACATATGGATCACTTTCCTAAAGTATAAAAAAATAAGAATGTTTTCCTGGTTTTGAGTATATCAATTTTATTTTTTATTAAAATGTCATTTTAAACAAGAAACATGCACTTTGAATCATACCAGTCACATCATGTTTCAGTTTGATGTAAGACTAATTCCTACCCATCAAAAATGGACTATGAATCATTTTCCTAAATTATTAAGATAATATAATTGTGTTTTCTTGGTTTTCAGTGAGTGATACACTTTTTGAACTAAAATATCAATTTTAAACTCATAACAGACACTTTGAGTTATATCTGGCACACCATGTATCAGATTGAGGTGAAACCAATTATTACAGGTCATTGATGACTTATAGATCATTTTGCTAAAGTATCACAACAATATGAATGTTTTTTCTCAGTTTTGGGTATGTCACTTGTCTTTTTTAATAAAATTAATATCAATTTTAAATAAAAAGACAAACTTTGAGTCATACTGATCACTTCGTTTGTCGGATTGAGGTATGGTTAATTATTCCATCTCACAAATGACTTATGGATTGTTGTTCTAAAGTATCAAAAATATGAAATAAATTTTCTTAGTTTTGAGTATTCGCTTGTCTCTTTTACTAAAATATCATTTTAAACATTAAACACACACTTTAAGTCATACTAGTTACATCATGTGTCGGTTTGATGTGAGACTGATTATTACATATCAAAATGAATTATGAATAATTTTTCCTAATCTATCAAGGCAACATGACTGCATTTTCTTGGTTTTTATAGAGTGACATGCTTTTTGATCTAAAATGATAATTTTAAACTGATAACAGACTCTTGGAATTATATCGGGCACATCCTATAATAGATTGAGGTGTGAATGATTCCAACATGTCAAAAATGACTTATGGATCATCTTACTAAAGTGTTAAACCAATATGAATGTTTTTTGTTGGTTTTGATTATGTCACTTTTTATTTTTACTAAAATTAATGTCAGTTTTTAATAAAAAGATGCACTTGGAGTTATACCAGTCACACTGTGCATCATATTGAGGTGTGGTCGATTACTACATGTTAAAAATTACTTATGAATCATTTTAATAAAGTATAAAAACAATTAGAATGTGTTTTATTGGTTTATAAATGTCACTTTTCTTTCAAACTAAAATGTCATTTTAAATTGGAAACATGAACTTCAAGTCATATCCGTCGTATTGTGTGTTGGATTGATGTGAGACTGATTCCTACTCATCCTAAATGACTTATGAATCATTTTCCTAAATTATAAATACAATTTGTGAATTTTTTATCAATTTTTAGTGAGTGACATGATTTTTGAACTAAAATGTCAATTTAAACTGAGAACAGATACTTTTAGTCATACTTAGAAAATCTTGTATCCTATTGAGGTGTGGATGATTCCTACACAACACAAATGACTTATGGATCATTTTTCTAAATAATTAAAATATCATGAATGTGTTCTCTTGGTTTTGAGTATGTCACTTGGAGTCATACTGGTCACACCATGCGTTGGATTGAGGTTCACCTGATCCCTACATATCAAAAATGACTTATGGATCATTTTCCTAAATTATCAAAATAATATGAATTCATTTTCTTAGGTTTGACTATGTAACTTTTCATTATTACTACAATTTCATTTTAAACTAGAAACATGCACTTTGAGTCATACCGGTCACATAATGTGTTGGTTTGATGTGAGACTGATTATTACGCGCCAAAAATGACTTATGAATCATTATCCT
The DNA here is from genome assembly GCA_963277665.1 of Viscum album. Lineage (NCBI taxonomy): Eukaryota > Viridiplantae > Streptophyta > Magnoliopsida > Santalales > Viscaceae > Viscum > Viscum album. The sequence goes on along the minus strand of OY728140.1, from coordinate 489,916,619 downwards.
AAATTATCTAGACAAGATGAGTTAATTTTCTCAATTTTTAGGGACTCACACACTTTTTGAACTAAAATGTAAATTTTGAATAGATAATTAACACTTTGAGTTATATTGGTAAAACAGTGTATTAGATTGAGGTGATATTGATTCATACACCACAAAAATGAAATATGGATTATTTTCTTAAAGTATCAAAATAATATTAATGTGTTTGCTCTATTTTGAGTATGTTAATTGTGTTTTTTACTAAACTTAATGTCAATTTTAAATAAAAATACATACTTTGAGTCATATATAGTATATCATGTATTAGATTAAGGGGAAGTTCATTCCTAATTGTCATAAATGACATATGGATTTTTTTCCTAAAGTATCAAAATAATCTGAATGAATTTTCTAAATTTTGAGTATGTCAGTTATCTTTTTTACTAAAATTAATGTCAATTTTAAATAAAAAGACACACTTGGAGTCATACTGGTCACACTGTGAGTCAGATGGAGGTGAGACTAATTCCTACACATTTAAAATGACTTATGGATCATTGTACTTAAGTATAAAAACAACTTGAATGTGTTTTCTCAGTTTTTAGTTCGTCACTTGTGTTTTTTACTAAAATTAATGTCAATTTTAAATAAAAAGACACACTTAGAGTCATATCTATCACACTATGTATCCGATTGATATATATCTGAATACTACTAAAAAAATGACTTGTGGATCATTTTATTAAAGTATCAAAACAATATCAATTTTTTTCTTAGTTTGGAGTATGCAATGAAAGTTTTGAAATAAAATGTAAATTATAAACTAAAAACATACAGTTTGAGTCATACTGAGCACACTTTGTATTGGATTGAGGTACAAATGATTGAGTATGTGATGTTTATTTCGATTTTGATTATCTGCAACAAGCTATAAAAGAGGGAATATGTTCCATTTGAATGGAAGAGGAAACCCCATGCTGCCTAAAATGCCCCATCCAATAGAAGCATGTTCTCTATTTTTTTGGATTTTGGAGACAATTGAATGAAAAATATGACTTCTCAAAAGATCTGTGAAAAAGACTAAATAATTATTAGATAAAAATGATAAGGAAATTAACTTTAAAATAGTAGATAAAATGGTGAAATAATTAACTAAACAATTTGTAGGAAATCACCTTTTCAGGATGCCTATATACATTATTGGCACATTTCCTTGTTTCCATTATCTCAGTTATAGTCTTGAATTCCAATATATCATGAGCATGAGAATCTTCGAACAGACCACCTCAACTAAAACAAAATAATATACATGTATAAAAAAACAATTCTGATGTTAATAATAGTATAGAGAAATAAATTTAATATAAATATGGAAAAATAAATTAATAAAATGTCTATTTTAAACTAAAACCACACAATTTGAGTCATACCAGGTAAACTATTTGAGTGAATCATCATTATTGAGTTTATGATCATAGTACATGAGTGAATCATCCTTTTAAGAAGACATTTCTTTATGATCTTTGTGAAAATTAATAAAATAAGTATCAGATAAAAATAATAAGGGTATTAACTAAAAAATGGATAAAATGATGAGAAAATAAACTAAATAAGTAGTAAGAAGTCACATATTCATGATATATGTGTACAATTTGAGCTATTTTGCTCGGTTTGGACTCTTTGATGTATGTTTGAAGCTGAAATGACACTTTTTTATTGAAAACACATAGTTTCAATCATACCAACCACATCGAGTGTTAGATTTATGTGCAGTCAATTCTTACACATGGAAAATAAATTATGGATCACTTTCCTAAAATTTTAAAACAATACAAGCTTGATTTCATGGTTTTTACTATTTGATGTATATTTTAAACTAAAATGGAACTTTTTTTTCTAAAAACAAGTAATTCGATTCATATCGACCATGTTATGTATCAGATTTATGTGCAGTGAATTCCTATATGTAAAAATTGAATTATATATTGTTTTCCTAAAGTATGAAAACAATCTAAGATTGTTTGATCAGTTTTGAACATGCAAAGTGTGTTTTGAACTAATGGATAAATTTTAAAAAATAAGTATCATATAGAAATGATAATAAAATTAACTTAAAAAAGTAGATAAAATGATGATAAATTAACAAAATAAGTAGTAGGAAGTCACCTCTTCATGAGGTCTGTTTACATTCTGAAACCATGTATTATTCTCATTCATTTCTAAAAATATTATTTCCTCTGTTATATTTCTCCTTGATAAATAGATCAAAAATAATATATAAGCATTATAATGATAATTCTTCACTCTAAATATATTTCTAAGGTCATAGACCATACTAGATCACAAACATAGCAAGAAATCACTAAAATTTGATGTCAGTAAACATTCTAATACCATGAACACTACCAACTCATCTCTAAAAAAATTTACTTATTTTTAGTATGAAGGTTGTCATAAATCTTGGTAGTACTGAGAAAATAAATACAAATATAAAATAAAAAAATATTTTCAATGAAATTTTAATTACCTTCAGAAATTACGTATTTGGGGATGCTAGTCTTTTCAGGGTTTATTATGTCTCTCATAAATTTACAAACATAATATCCACAGTAGTTGCTATTATATTTCTTCAAACATTGCAGAAACATTGATTAAAATAATTAAATAATTTTTAAATGTGTTTTTATTGTTGAATCATCTAATATATACCATAATATGTTTTCATTTTAAGTAATCCATGAGCTTCTTATATTCAGTCTCTAACTTCACACTATGATTTAGCCTATATTTATCGGTCGCCCTATCATAACAAAATTCATGTTAAAACAAAAACTAAAACATATAGTTCAAATTTCATCTATAAAATATTAATTTTTCTATATTAAAAAATAAAAATACACATCTTGTGTAGTTGATTTTTTGGATATCCATGCATTGGATCCAAAAAATAAATATTTGGGGTATCCATATTGATTGTGATATGCATCCATTACTTCCTAAAAAACAAAAAAAAATAAGTAATGAAAAAAAATATATATATATTTTTATTCTAGAGTTTTACCCTTACATAGTAGGTATCAAGAAGTGTTTTTCATCTATTGTTTTTTTCTCAAATGCATCATTTAGAGCATATTTTTTTATTAATTTCGTCCTTCTCTAAAAAAGATTCTTGCATAGAACTAATACATGGATTAATGAATCCAAATTGTGCTTCAGATGATTTCCCCGTCATATAGTAGTATTATAAACACCTATAGAAAATATTAATAGTTATTAACTTTAATTAAAATATTATATCCTTTTTTGGATGGACATATTATAAAAATTTACCTTATGTATATATTAACAATTGAGACTTCTAGCCATTCGAACCTGAGAATCTCATTTATACTCTCGATGCCAACCACATATCTAATGAAAGTTCCAAATATTTACTCTTTATATGTAATATAAGACATATTTTCATGATTGAATGAGGTCTATATAAGAAGTTTTAATGATAATATATTTAGTAGGGGAACTGGCAGGGCGACGGTACTCCCGGAAGGTCCTTATTTTTTCTTGGTTGATTGACAAGATTTTCTTGTTCTGACTTTCCATTTCTCCACCTCTTTATCTATTTGTAATACCATAACTCACTTCAGAACATTTTTAATCAATTTTTATAGGTTTTTCATTTGGAAAAAATTATTAAAAACATAACTCATGTATATTTATAAGATTAGATAGCTATGCTACGAAAGTTCCAATAGCATCATTGATTGTTGCAATCTCCATATCATCAAGTGGAATAAGAAACTCAATGGTTGTCTCTTGAGATACCTCAATCCCCACTCTCATGTGATATTTTGGGGGTTCTTTAGTTTTTTATCATGTCTCATGGGATATTATACATTTTACCCCTCGCAATAGGGCTGTGCATGGGTGTTGACAGATAGAAATCACATAAAACTTTACCCTACATAATTTTAGTAATATAAAGTTATGAAAAGTTGTTTGATTCACATTTAGTAGAAAGAGTAATGAGAAAATTTATTACCTCACGTATGGTATACTGTTGAGGGGAATGACTAGCCTCAAAGCTAGAAGTTTCATTTGGTTGTTCATACGAGAATTTTTGTTCCATTGTAGGTTCTCTTTAATCCTTTTTCATATATAGGTTTTCCAAAAAAGACCAAACAATAATATCTTACAAATCATCTATTTTTTCTTTCTATCCTTTCATAATATTATATGTACCTTCTTGTGGTTTTTTCTTCTCAAAATATGTTCAAGTAGACACTCCAAAATCTACACCTCTAATGTGACCATATTGTTTCGCCCAGTTCAAAGATTCTAAAAGTAGTTTTTTCTTTCAGTACGATCACTATCGAATCTTATGTCTAAACTGTGTAAAAAACATATGAACATAAATAGATATTTTTATATAATAATGTTATAAATCATAATAAATTACTATTTTATCATAATTACCCATGTTTATCATACTACTTTTTTATTTTCATAAACTCTTTTTCCCTCATTACTTACGTGAGCCTCCTTTCGTAGAACATAACGTATGATAAAAGTGGCTTCAAATTTTGATTCATCAATCTACATATAAAAAAGGTAAATATGTTGTTTCATATCACATAAAACCTTTATTATTGATTTAAAATGCATAAAAATTTATTACCAAGTGAAGTGTACCCCATCCATTCTTTGTGATAGGGTACATTGGTTTTGATGCATGTTATTTTTTTTGAGAAATCATTTTATATTTCATAAAATAATTTTTTTTGAATCCAATTGGTTAAAATAAATATTTTGCAAAAATATATTATCGAATAAAATGCACCTAAAATGATTTCCCATCAATATAACTGATTAAATAGTTCCATTTTTCATTATTTATAATGTTTTCATAACTAAGAGGTGGGTGGGGATTTACTTTCACCTCAACTTCCCTAAGATTTAACTTGGTAGGAAGAGTTTGGATGCCTCTATGGGATTTTCTAGTGGCCATTAAAACATATTTCTAACAAAATCATCTAAAATAAATAAAACCTACAAGGAATGATAAAAATTAAATCAATGTTTCATTATATAATTTTTCAATAAAATATATAAAGTCATCATAACATTACCTTTATATCTTCCCAAAGGGTTTCCTTCGTTATAGGCTGGGAATGGTGCCATGAATCTATATCAATTGGCACATTCATCTTCATTGTGACCCCAATATAACTAATGAACATTGAATTAGAAAAAATGATTTAACCTTATCATTTAACTCTATTTGTTCAAATATTGAAGGGATTTAGATCTTCTATTGGAAATATAAACCCCCTATTTTTGGTCCCATCTAATGTATAATACATTGTCTATATTGATACCACCATAAACTGATTGTGATCTCCCAATGAAAGGGTCATCCTCGATTAAATTTTCATCTGACCCTAGATTTGTTTTATTCGCCCGTAGGATAGTAAACCAAATCTTATTTTCTAGATATAAGACATAAAATATGTGCACTACTTGTGATTCTATTATGAACAGATCATTCTTTTCCCCTTCCACATTGAAATTCACCTTCATGAATCCCATTTCATCAAATTTCACTACATTCATGTTGTCAACCCACATGCAACGAAAAACGAGAAATTGAAATGTTGTATAATAAAACTCTTGTATTTTCTTGACAATAACAAAACATGACATATTCACATAAATTGGATTTCTATCCTTACAATAATACATTTTCATTGTTTCCACCATAAGCGTAATCCCACAATTTTTCATCATATTGCAGTCATTGTGTTCTTTTGAATAGAACGTTTTTGACACTTCATTTTTGTCACATGGGATGAAAAGATTATGAATATTACCTCAAGTATGAAATACTAAAAACCCCAACAAAAATTAAAGGAACTTTCCTAAACTTGATCGTGTGCATACCCCTGCACACCAAACGGCTCATGTTGCCCCCCCTGCGCGACACTAAAAGCTCGACCAACCATATGCAGGGTACCTATTTTGGGTACTTGTGCCATGGGCCTTCATGAGGAAACTTCTTCTACTAGGGTCTCATTTTATCCTATAAATAGGACCCTAGGGATGCTCATTCACACAATGGAAAATTGGAAGAATCCCTAAAGATCCGGTCATGAATCCCCTTCATCCAGGTCCTCTAAAATCCCTCCAGTATCCCTCTACAACCCAAGATAGGAGGTAAATAAGAAGGATAAGGAGATCAAAGTCCCTATAGGGTCTAAAACACAACACTCCTACATGGTGACTCAGTTTCCCCTAGTTGATAACCACTAGCATAAAGGTCCCTTCCATAACCCAGGACCTACGTGAGACCCTTTATGGGAAACCTGAGGAGACATGTGTTTCCTAGTCTAAGGCCTCACCCAAGTGTTGTTTCCTAGGTGATCAATTTTCCAAGGTACCACACACTCGCACAGGTTTATCCCCCAACACGAAGCACTTTCAAATCTTCCCAGGTTCTCTATGAACTGCCTTCTATTCATCAAGACAGGACCTATGTGAGACCCTTATGAGCCCACTTCTAAGCCACCAATGGTAGGGATCCTCTTCTTTTGGATACATCATCTAACGAGGAACAAATTTAAACCTCTACCAAAGACTCCAGACTTCAAAAACCATGGTAAGAGGCACAATAGCGTGTATCCCAATTGGATATGTATTCCTTCAATAAAATGTGTCCCACACTTGTCCTACTTGATGGGTAGGGTCCTCAGGGTGCATGGGAAAATGCATTCCCTCAATAATGAGGACCCTGACCCTAGGTGTATTTTTAGGGATTTACCAATCTAGATACGAGGGCTAGGTATTTTTTCTTCTTCCATAGTCTCTAGGACCAAGGACCTCTTGTTCCAAATGTGGAGGGAGAGTATCACGCTTGCCTTTTTCCATTGAGGGTTAATTTTGTATCCTCCCATCTTCCCATAGAACTAGTCTAGGGAATACCTCTTGAATTAAGCCCCTATATTTTCTTGTAGGACCTCTCCTGCTTTATTCCTTCCTATTTCTCCATACCCATGGGTTGTAGCCTAATAGATCATCAAATGCATCTACCCCAATTACTAAAATAAGAGGGGGTATGGGCACTTTAAATCCATTTATCTATCCTTTTGGGTCCAGTGTACAATGATAGGAAGGAAAAGGAGATAGATATTTCTCTCTTTTCCTCTAAATTTTGGTTTTGGCCTCATCCACTAGTAGACAAAGTAGATTATGTGGTTTCCCAGATCTTCCACATCCTCTTATTTCTCACACTGAGCATGACTCATGTGGTATTAGATGTTGGAAATGGTCAGGATATCTGCATGATCTCATATACTTGGTCATCATTTCAAGTGTATGACCCTACCAAACAAAGGGAATCCTCCTCAAGTGTAATCCTCAATCAAACATATTAATCTCCATGATTCAAGACATCCCTCATGTACCCATCCCAAAAGAGAATCCTCCTTTGGTATAAGCTCTGATCAAACCGAACTACGTGGGATTTGATTCCCATCCAAATGGGATATGTATGAATCTTCCTTAAGGTTCTAACCCAACAACCCAAATCAACCATATTCTCTCTAGACTACATTCTTAGTGGGGTAATATTTGAAATGGGATCCCATATCCCTTCAAGGATCCCTGGGATGCTTCAGCATATGTCCCAGACCAAAATTTGATTATGAACCTTCCACCTAGACATCCTTTCTATATGATGTTAAATTACACAGTTTTCTCCTTATCACATGACCTTAAAAGGTATGATGTGTCCCATTAAGTGGCATCGAACAATGTGGGTTATGATAATTTTCACAAGTATACATAGGAATCCCATATCATGGGTCTGATCCTAACATTTAAACAACTCATGTCTCTTTGGATAATGATAAACTACAAGGCACCCCACTGCATGGCGTAAAACCTCCATTGCGATAATAAATGACAATTGAATATCTATTCCATTCATAAAAGGGTACCATTGTTGGATAACCTTTGATACATACAGATATCTCTATTGATGAAGAACATTAGATACATACATATGATTCTAATTTCCATAAATTCTAATAATTTATTTTCAACTCAAGGTTGAACCACATCATACTTGGGAGTTAATGAAGGATTAACGAACATATCTTAAATATTTAAGAGATTCCCACTGTAGGAAATAATTCCCCCCAAAAGGGTGTAATGAGTCTGAAATCCCATCATCTTAACCAATTTGAGTTCTTAGGTATTGTTGGACAAGTTTCTAAATGAGCACAAGCCTTTGGAAACAAGGTCCATAAGTCATCATGAATATGAGAACCATTTGGTGAATCCTTAACCAAGATGATGGACTCACCCACCTATCAGAACCCTTTCAATCTTAATGCGAACAGAGGTCTAAGAAAGAAAATCAATTTTTCGTGTTCTCATTTATGAGATGTTTCTTTGATGGGGTTTTCTTTCTTGTGTTTTTCACTTATATTTCAGGTACCTTCAACAAGATCTACCTTCAATCCAAACGGCTTCATACCAGCTTGCACAGACATATACCATGACTACCAATCATGTTGGGACTACATCAAAGAAGAGGATGTCATCTCTAACCTAGTGTTGTTAACGCTGGGTCTCAAATGCACTGGTTTAGGAGTATCGCCAGAATGGTACTATCCAAACCCTAAAGGCTTTATGAAAAGCCCACCAGCTCATAAAACCCCTCCAATCATCCACTCAGCGATAGCTGATAGCCTAGAAGCAGACGACACAGATTGCCATATCTAATAGTTTTGGGATATTATCCATAGAATACAACAACCAAATCCTCCATTATAATAGGGAGGTATACCAAGATTCCCCCAATATACTCCTCCAAAATACACATGTTTCCTTTCAAAGGGCCCCTTTTAGTAATTGTTGTCGCCAACGATGTGCTACGGTGGACCCTCAACATGATGAGGGTGTTATACTTGGAAGTCCAACCTAGGTTATCAAACCTGGGCATGCAAGAAGGTCTGTGATGGGGAGAAACCAGCCAACAAGGAGAAGGAACACATCTATACCCATTCTAGGGAAGCCCACCAATTAAATTTGGTGGAAAATTGTCACCAGGAACAAACACCTTCTTGCACCTATCAGGCCTTCTAGAAGAATTGTTTGGAAACATCCAAAGAATCCCTCCAATAAAATATGGTAACAAATAGTGAGAAGGAACACACACATTCCAAAACCAAGAAATCCCACTAGTAGAAATCAGTATAAATCTGTGAGTATGAAAAAACACCTACCCACATCAACGAAACCTGCCAGCAGACTCATTTGGCAGTGTATAAAGAAGGCCATCAACCAAGTTTGGTGGAAAACTATGAGTAGGTGCATACACCTACCTTTACTTATCAATACTACTAATAGTATCATCTGGAATCACCTGTAGAAGTCTTCTAGAAAGTCCCGAAGAAAAATAGGGGAATACCCAAATCTCTACCCCGCACCTAATTTCTGTCAGTACCCACTGGTAGGAAATGGAGTATAATATTAGGCAGACACCCATGATCCAACCATGTAATGGACATATATCCCCATTCCATCCATTGAAGTTCCCACAGACATCTTTAAAATGGTGAAAGGACAAGAACAAATTCTTTCCCACATCCTACAGACTTATCAAGATATCATAATGGAGAAAAAAGTGGAAGAGGGATGGATACACAACTCCATCCTGACAAAGGGGGTGACTCAAAAACAAGTCACTATTTAACAGATACACACCTCTGCTCCCATCCATGAGGGTCGTAGGGAAAACCCCCATGATATATGGACAACTGAATCGGGTCCATACTCCATTCCAATTGAAGATAATCGTCCTATTCAAATAGACACTTAGAGGTAGGTACAAACCCCTGCCAAAGGTTCAAAATCCTGTTGAAAATTTCAAGCAGCAACATAGGAGCTATTCAAACAAGCTTTTGTACTAAAAAACCACTTCACCCGACAAGTGGCCCGAGTTTCTCCTAAAAAGGCATCCAAAAATAAACCTCACCATAAATTATTGGAAAGTGAAGAGATAACTTACAATCCTTCTTTGCTTAATGCTGGAGTTCTTGAAGCCCTCGTATGCTTATCTATGGAAGATCAAGATCATACCCTCCTGTTACCAAATTACAGGGATAATAGAAGTAGTTATGAAGGACCTCCCAAGGTGCTTCACAATGAAGGATTGCTTCAAGTCCATAATATGATCAATCTTGAGAGCCCATATCCTGATGAGAGTCATGATAGCCCTCCACATGGCCATAATATTAACCAACCCGAGAGTCTTCCCCTTGTTACCATACACCCTGAAGGTCCTCATTAGGATATATACTATAAGAATTTTCCTTTTAGTCAAACATCAATCCATAATGGTAGTCCTCTCCATAATTGGATTTTTTGTGAAAGTTCACTCCATGGTGGTGTTTTGCTTCATCAAGAAGGTCCTCCCCTTGGTGATCTAATGATGAGAAATCCCTCCTGCTGTGAGGCACTTGGGAAAAAAAGGCCAGTCATGTCTAATTCCTTGTCACTGAAAAAGTGAAATCTTTTCTCAACCTAGATATTTTTCAAGGTGATGGTCACTCTCAGAACCACCCTTGGATATCTTATCTTCCAACACAATAGAGGAAGTCCCCACCAATCTCACTAACTATGATAGTGTTGTAGGAAATCATCCACTATGGTTGGACCTAGTTGAAGAACCTCTGGAAAGAGACGAAGAGGAAATCTTAAACATGAGAAAACAACTGGATAAAGATGATGTACCATATATGTTATGTCCATTGTCCACTCCTCAATTCAGTATTCTAGAGGCAGTGTTTGACGATTGTGTGCATGAAATTCGCTTCAATAAATGGAACACTCTTTCTTACTCAAAAGAAAATTATTACCTTATGATGAGTATCAAAATAATGTCAAGGTAATAGAAGGGATACACCACCAAATTAAATAGGTATCTCTCATTGCTGAACGAAATCCAATATTGGGGAATCAACAAGGACCCCTTTAGCGTTCATATCTCAATGCATTAAAAGAATTGTGTTGGAAGATCACAGATTCCCCATATAGTTTTCATATTAGAGGATGGGTTGAAAACTGAGTGTTTCATTTCACTGTGCCCCCAAGTCATAAACGTATTCCAAATATGACATCATACAATGTAATTTCTTCAGGGTGACTTCAAAAAATGGACTCTATTCACAACCGATGATATGCTCAACAAAAACATTCCCCAATAGACTCTCACCAAAATTGGTCCAGAAGAGAGCAGTCCATTGAAAGATTTTTGTATTAGGCATCTAAAAGTATCAAGAAAGCCTATCGCTTAAAGGAATTCAAATTTTAGATAGAGAAAATTTTTTAGATAATGAAAAAATCTTCAGAAGTAGGGGATTCAGGTGAGAATCATATGTTTCACCTAGTTCATGTTTGAACATGACTTTGTAAAATCAGGAAGGAAGTTGTGGAAGTAGTAGCCACGGTAATCTAGGAACAACCCAAGTCCATATGAATGGGTAATTTTTTAACACAACCTTCGAGGTCATTAAAATAGGCCCAAAGAGTGGTGCAAATGGAGTAGGAATAGCCCCATCCCACAAGGAAGGGGGTTCACCTCAATAACCTCCTCCTCAATAAAATTTTGTCATCTCCCAATTAGGGGGGATGCTGAAAAATGAATCCTCCCATTTTTTCACATCTTAAGATCCAACATCCTTAATGGGAACAGGCACGAACAAGTTATCTGGAAATTTCCTTCAGATTACTATCCATAAAACATCCCCAATAGAACCATCAAAGGAAAGGACAATGCCTTAGGGAGGGTGCAAATAGAGGCAGTCTGGAAAAGAGACTGATGATGCATTTGCAATGCATTATGTATCAGTTAATGTCATTTAAACCACCCCAAAAAATCCAATACAACAAGATTCCAATCCATAAAATCTAGAAGTGGAAGTTTTTGGTTCATAATACCATACATGATGAAATGAATGAAGGAGTCATGAATACCCAAAACCAAAGTCTTTCCCTAAACTTGGTCATTCCTTTGATTTCTCCCTTATTACCTCCTCAAAGAGAACTCATCAAAGAAAATGGTAAAGGTAAAGTTACAACTCACCTACCTATTGAAGAGGTTAAAACCCTTACACTTGAGGAAATATTTTCTCAGTAAGAGGGAGAGATGAAGGAATTGAGAAGACTCAATGTATAAATACTCTGAGGTAGTGTTCCTTTTGGATACATTCTACAAGGAGAGCCTCAACTTTCACTCTTGATCGGCGCACCTCAACAAAGATTATTCATTGCAATAACCAAAATTGAGCTAGAACATATCTTAATGCAGGGAATTAACAACCAATATATTTGGATCCCACAAAAATATCGATATTTCCCTCCCTTGGGTACACAAACATAATAAGGCTAGGTTTATCCTTATAGGCTTGTCCCTATAGGTTACGCACAACAGATACTACCGAGACTGCTGCATTTGGACCTATCTACTTCTTCCCTTGTTCAAGCTCCTACTCAACCAAACATTCCCTAAGATATCATCAATACTATTGATTCTTCAATGGATTGATTAGAAGTTATGAAGAAATGTTGTGTGTTGGTATAGCTGGAAAATAAACCTTACCCAGAATGGGTTGATTCGACTCTTCCCTCACTGGACTTTGATAACCCTATATTTCCACTTTTCAATGGTTTAGGGGGGAGTTGAATTTAACACATTTCATATCTCACAGAGACACATGATGGGGACCCATGAGTAATAATAGGTAGTAAAACTCAGTTTCTTCATGAAATCATTGTGGGGACTAGCCTTTTTATGGTTTACCAACTTTTCAAATCAGTCAATTACAGGGTGGAAATGAAGGACCACAAAACTCCCTATGATGGGAGGAGTGAATTAGGGTGTCAATTTTTTATTTAAAAGTAACATATATTGTTCCCACATTGGTAGGAACCTGTTAAACCTTACTGATGGTTATGTGTAGTAATTTAAACATTCACAAGAAGAGATACAACACAACAATTTTACTTGGTTCACCACTATGGTCTAGTCTAAGGAACAAACGCTAACAATGTTGCGGTCATACCTAAATCCACTAATCTTCACTATTTGTGGAATATAGAAGTTCAGACACATTCTCTCTATTCCAGTTGCACATCCTTTATAAGATTTTAGGGATATCACACTAAATCCCTCAGAACACTTTTTCCCACTCCTTCAAGCTCACTTCCTTGGGTGAAGTCTTACTCAGTTTATCGACTTGAAGTTCACTTCAGTAGATTGGTATTTAATTCTTTGTCTCTGACTATCACGGGATTCTACTAGTATCAAAGTCCTGAATGGATGCACTTGAACACACCAGCACATGCACATAACACTATTCTTATGCACAAGATTTGGAATTTTAATGAATGGTTTATTTCTCTCAACCTGTATATTTCACGTAACCACACCATGAGGTTCATTGGTTCATATTGACTCAAGGATCATCCAACATGAAATATTTACTATGCATAAGTCTTTTGAACAAAATTATTTCACACATCAGAGCTATCGAATCTTCATTGGAAATTTTTTTGTGCCTTGAATGGGGGTAGCTACATATTTATAGACCCAGGTGACTCTTTACATGATCTTCTTGTTCATCAACCCCCATGTAGGTAATTCTAAAAAAATGTTGCATTTGGCACATAAGTCTCTTCTGTGCAACACATGCCTTTTCCACATTTTGAAGTGATAAAAACAAAACAACTCTTGCACACAAATCACTTTTCACGTCGCATTTGTCATGAAGGATTCTTCCATGAAAAGTATAATCATGTGTGTGACTCTTTCCTTTTCCATATTTTGATGTGAAAATCCTAAAACTTAACTTGTCTATAATATTTTAATTCATATTCATTCTTTCACGCAACTTTCTTTGGAAAAAACTTGGAAATGATGCCAACTTCAATATTTTGGAACTGTAAGACCACTTGCCTTACAAACTCCCTGATCAACCGAGTGTGGATTGAAAAAAAACACAAACCAAACTCCATTTCCTATAATGGACAACCTTGGTTCCAAAAATCTCACCCTTTGGTTTTGTTGGAAATCTTCAAATAAATTCAATAACAAGCTATCCACTTTTCAAATCCTAGTACATAAGAAAACTAACCATCCAACACTCTAAGTTTATGTGAGAAAAGATCAGTATAGAAAAAAATAGGGGAATCATGAATTGGTTTCTCATGTTTTTAAAGCTTAAATATGTCTAAGATAAGATCTTATCATGTCATAGAAGCATTGCATGCCATTAACTATTTTCTTATAACACTTGATTCTCATTATGTCACAGAATCATTGAATGGTTTGTCAAAAACCAGTAACCCGAAAACCATCAAAGTATAGAATTTTTTATTCTTACCCTTTGTAACCCCTTTGTAATGTTGAATTTTAAATCTCCCCCTTTGTAAATAAATCCAAAGAACTTGATTTTTACTTGTAGAGCTCAAAAGCACACACCCCTTGGATCGTATATCCCCCATAAACATGCACCAATTACACAAACTAATTAAAACAGTTAACATAATCATGGAGAGGGGAATTATCTGTAACCTTTTTATGTACTATGACGTGGATGAACACCGAGGTTCAGCTGATGTTTATCGAACACATGTATGTCCAATAGCTTCCTCAAAATTTTAGACACTTGGTCATCAGTTCCAACATGATATGTTTTAATCATACCTTGTTCAAATTTTTTCTTTAATGAAATGATATCTAATCTCAATTTGTTTTGTATGAGGGTTCTGAACCAGGTTCTTTATAACATCAATCATGATCTTGTTGTCATAGTGAATCACCATTGGTTGTTTCACCTCATCACCAATATCAGTATGTTGTTGCTTCATCCATAAAATCTTAGTGCAATAATTTTTACCAGAGATATACTCTACTTTATCCATATTAAGAGAAGTTATTTCTTGTTTCTTGCTTAATAATCCCACACATTTATATCTTATATATAATGCTCCACCATATCTATATCCTAGTCAATATCATAAAAATTTGATAAATCATTATCTAACCCTATAAAAAATACAATACAAAGCTGTGAGTACCCTGAATGTCTCTCATTATTCTTTTTACTACTATAAAATGTTCTTTCTTTGGATTACTCTGAAAGTGGGCCACTAAGTATGTTGCAAAAACAATATCTGACCTTATAGCAGTCAAGTACAATAAGATTCCAATTATTCTTCTATACATGGTGGGGTCCACATAAGTCTCATGAAATCCAATTTTTGTCCCAACCGCAATCAGTGTCAATATTGGTTTGGAGTCATGAATATTGAATTTATTTAGTAACTATATTTCATACTTCCTGAGAAATGAAATTTTAATCCCTCTTCTGAATCACATGAATCCCTGAGAAGTATGTCAGTTCACCAAGGATATACATTTCAAATTCTGATTTCATGTGATTTGAAAATTCTTCCATTGATCCCTACCTATTTCTGCCAAATATAATATCATCCATGTACACAAACACTATAAATTGATCTTATGTTGAATTAATCATAGAGATATTGTGATCTACACCTCCTATGATGAATTGAATATTTTTTAGATAGGCATCCCATTAAGAATACCATGAATGTGGTTATGGATTTAGACCATAGAGGGCCTTCTTTAATCTAAAAACCTTTTCTTCACCATTTCCAATCATAAATCCCACTAGTTTTTTAGTGTATAATTTTTATTCAAGAACACCATTTAAGAAAGTTGTTTTGAAATCCATATGATAAACTTTATATCCTCTTTAAATTATCATAGCAAGGAAAAGCCTTATCGACTCCAGTCTCTCTATTTGAGAACATGTTTCTTTGACATCAATTCCTCCAATCTATGCATAGCCTCTACAAACTAGGCCTTCCTTGTTTGTGATCACATTTCCATGATCATCGTATTTATTTTTAAAGATCCATTTTGTTACAATCACATTGTGATTTTTAGGTCTATTAACAATATCACATGATTGGTTTTTTTCAATCTGATCTAGTTCTTTATTCATGGCTTTAACCCATAATGCATCCTTCACATCTTCTTTAAATGAGGTTGGTTCGAAAATTTATAGGAAGGTAGAATTAAATTCACTTACCATTATTCTAGTCAATGTGGGAGCTTTCCAATCTCCAATGATGTTGGATTGATCAATTTCAGCTCTTCTATTTATCCTATGAGGTTCATATGATGTTTTTTCAGTCATGGTTTCCTCTTCTGATTCTTCTTCTAAATCATCATCATTATGTGACCCCTGAATGTTTTTCACACCTTCCTCTACTTCTGCATTTGAATCTGTTATATTCCCACATTCTTCATCATCTTCTATTATATCAACATATGGGATTCTTGAGGTATTTTTGAATTTATGTCTAATGATAATGAAATCACTACTTTCCGTGATTCTCCCAATATGACTATTGAAACACTTGTAGGCTTTACTTTTCATTGATTATCTAAGGAATATTCCCTCATCTGTAGCATCGCCATACTTTTCCTAATTTCCTTCTTTGTTTCAAATGAAACATTTACTTCTAAAAACATGATAATACATTAGTGAGGGATTATTTACATGCCACAACTCATATAGTGTCATGGTTTCATCCATATAAATCCCTATTCTATTTTAAGTGTACACTTCTACTTGAACAACCTCTTTATAGTAATGAAGAGAGATATGACTTTCAATCTACATAATTTTGGCCATATTGTTCACTTTTTGATTTCGGTGTTCAACAACTCCCTTATTCTGAGGGGTTCTCTCATTAGCCACCTCATTCTTTATTCCCTATTTTCCTATGTAATTTTTAAATTTAATGGATGTGTATTTACCACCATCGTTAGATCGTAGAACTTTGATTGTGTGGACAGTATCATTCTCAGCTATTCAATAATAGATCTTCATGTAATCGAGAACTTATTGTTTCTTGTGTATAACCATTAAACAATACATTATACTATAATCATCATTTAAAAGCATGAAGTACCTTTCTCCATATGTCCCAAAAAAAATTATTGGACCACATACGTCTGTGTGAATTATATCAAGAAGATTTGATTCCCTTTTCTTCTTTGGCTGATATAAACTGTAGATAAACTTTCCTCATATGTAAGCACCACATGTATTTTCTAATTAATGCTTTATATTGGGGATATAAATGACTATAGAATAGATATCTTTTCCATATATTGTTTATTAATGTGACCCAACCTCTAGTGCCATGTGTTGTTTTATTCTTTAACTATATAGTAGAAAATGTTCCCTTTACTTTCCACCTATTACAAATTGGCATCTGTAATGAATCCTTTCATGAGATAATTACCTATATTACCATTGATAGTTCACCCCTTTTGATATAATGTGACTATAATTCCTAAGACACAGATTCTACTCACACTTAGGAGATTGTGATGCAAACCATCCATATAAATATCTCCAGTTTTTCTTATCTCATCATTTTCTAGTGTTGTTCTCCCACTGCCTTTGATCTTCAATGTACCAACATTATCAAACCTGACTATTCTATCAACCCTTTTCTTTACATTCTTTAATAAATCTTTATTTCTCATCACATGGGATGAGAATCTGCCATAGAGAATCTAGGTGCTACTATTCTTTGTAGCTTTGAGAGAAACTCCTACAAGATTGGATTTCACAATTTTATTCTTTTACTTACATGATAAATTTGATTGAGTGGAGGATAATGATTGCCTTTATAATCTATCTTCCATGTGTATTGGTTCATCAAACTCATATTGTTCATCTATAGGAGAAAACCTATTTACAAGAGTGACTTTGTCTGGTTTGAAGGTATTGACTTTTATGTGAATTTTATAGGTGAAATTCACACATTTCCTCTTCCTGTAATCAATAGCTTTATAGTCATAGTTTGAGAAGTTAAAACAATATCCATAAAACAATTTCTTCCATAAGATGAAGGGTATGATTTCATTCTTCTTTATCGAATTCCTAGATCTTCCTCATTCAAATAGATCATTGCATCTTCACAATATGACATGGTATGGCCCAAAGAGAAACATAATTTACAATTAATAAGAGGAAATGTATTCTAACTTCTACTCATCCACGTGTTCCTTTTATTAGAAAAATAATTTGATCGGAGATCATTTATGGAAACTCATGGATAGCTTTCAGATCTCCTTTAATTTTTATTGCAGGGTTTCCTTGTTTAAACATCCAGTGACTTTGTTATGTGTCCTACTTTATACTTCCCATTATTTTGGCGCATCTTGTTTACATCCTTTTATGTTTTAGCATTACAACCAATTCCACTTTTTCCCATACATGTGGATATTTGGTCATTCAAAGCCTTCTCAACTCATTCATAACCATACATAGTTTTCTCTAATATATATGAATCAGTGAATCATCTAAAATGTAATTTCTTCTTTGTATCCTTTAAATTTGATTCACTTTCAAGTTTAATCCTTAGAGTACTAAATTCTTATTTAAGTCCCTCAACAGTCTTGGACTTCTCCTCTAGTCTGAATGTAAGTTCATTGATGACCTTTTCCTATCCTTAAATTATGAGATTCATTTATACTACATATTCTGAGTGATCAAATGTTTTTGAATGTTCTTTTACTACTTATATTCAATAAATTTCATCTTTAATATGATCAACATATTCTATTTATTTTTCCATAACAACTCTCCACTTTTAGTTTCTGTTTCTTTGATTCTCAGCCTTACCAAGAGTATCCTCAAGTTTCAACTTGAGATCAGCCATAGAAATCACCTAATTTCCTCCAATTTTATCTTTTGGGGGTTCAAAATTTTAAAATATATCCTTCATAGACGTTTGGGTTCCAGATTTAAACTCTGGTTCTTCTTCTTTAAAGAATTCATTATCATTATCTTCTTCTTTACAGAGAAAATTATTTCTTTGTAATTTCTTTCCAGATTTGAAGTCTCCCTTCTAAAAAACTTTTTTATGTGGCCTATGCATGTTTTCATATTTACTTTCATCATCATCGAACTTCCTTGAGCACCAAGAGGAAATTTTCCCAACTCTACCACAACAAAAATAGGACAAAGGTATATTTCCTTGAAATCTCCCATTTCTTCTCTTGAATTTCTTAGAAAAAAGAGAAATAAGTTCATCTTCCTCATTATTGTTATCAAAATTATCTCTAGAAATATCATGTTTTTCCATATATATGAAATTCATCTCCTTGATTAAGTGACTTTTTGCATCCTCTTGTTTGAATCTCATTTCATATGCAACCAAACAGCTCCCCAGATCATCGAGATAAAGTTATTATAGATCCCTTTTTTCAAGGGATAACACTTTTGGATTATAAAGGGGTAGAAGTATTCTCAAAAATTTCATTACAATTTCAATGTATTTGTTTTATTCAACAAACACTCAAACTACTCCTAAAAATTTAGTAATTTGATTTAAAAAGGTATCTACATTTTCATCAAGATTATTTTTTAGATCATCAAACATATTGTGAAAATTTTAAAGTTTTTCATCCTTTACTTTGTTATCTACTTCATATAAATTTTCCATATTTTTTCACATAGACTATTCTATAGTGCATCTAATCACTTTTAGATAGATTTGATCAGACAGAGCTGTAGTAAGGGAATTTTTCCATTTGGCATCTTCATCAAGAATTTTCCTATCAGTTTTAGTCATAGACAGGCCTATCGCATCAGTGACCGGAATTCCATTAGCAATGGCAAAGAGTAATTCTGTACCAAGATATCTTAGATGAGATCTCATCCAATTATTAAATATCTAAAAGTTTCTTCAATCAATTAGGTGTACTCCCATGATATTTACTGAATTCTCCATGAATATAAAAATAATAGATTTAACTCCAACAACCTGCAGGCGTAGTTACCACTTGAAGGACCTTGAAACTCCCTGAGAGAGGAGGGGTGAATTAGGGCGTCAACTTTTTATTCAAAAGTGATAGATCTTGTTCCCACATTGGTAGGGACCTGTTAAACCTCTTTGATAGTATTTTGAAATAATTTAAACATTCAAAAATAGAGAAACAAAGCAACAATTTTAATTGGTTCAACACTAAGGGACAATCCAAGAAACATATGTT
The DNA here is from genome assembly GCA_963277665.1 of Viscum album. Lineage (NCBI taxonomy): Eukaryota > Viridiplantae > Streptophyta > Magnoliopsida > Santalales > Viscaceae > Viscum > Viscum album. The sequence goes on along the minus strand of OY728140.1, from coordinate 489,896,470 downwards.
GATAGTGTGTCAGTCATACCTAAATCCACGAATCTTCACTAGTTGTGCAATACATAAGTTCATGTTGAAAGTGAGTACCCTAGATCTAACTTGTGTTTTACTTTGATTACCACTACATGTATGCAGTTTATTATATATACATGTGTTTATCATTCCATAATAGTGTAGATACTTCTACATACACTTTTTTTTATATCAAAGGGATTATAGAAGATCTCAAGATATAATGAGAACCCCGAGATTACTTGATAGTAATCTTAAATTAATGTCCAATGGTCCAGTAACATCATTCTGAAAGGAAACAGATGATGTTTGACCATCAAAGTAATGACCTGAAATTTTTAATAAATCTTGTTTCCTAATTTTGTGTGTTATTTTATTTTTCATACTCAAAAAAACTGTTTCAATTGATAACATGAGTATAATTAAAATGAGACTGTTTGGTTTTGACTATTATATGACCGTTAGTCAGTATGACCGTTGAAAACTGAATGTTGCGACTTTTGTCTCTAAATACAAGTGATCTTGGTTAATTAATATAGAAAGAAGATTTGATGGCCTCACCAAGTAGTCTTGGACCAATCAAATCCCATCTAACAGAACTTGGGAAAGAGGTAGCACCACTGGGCTTTGCTCTGGACCAAACCCAAGCCTAACTTCATCGTGTGAAGCTAGAACGGAATCGCCTTCACGAGAATTTCAAACTGATTGAAATTACTACTCGTGCGATGTTGGCCGAGCCTCCCTCGGATTCTCTCACCTTAGCACACCTTACACTTAGGTCCTATGCCGGTGTGATAAGGGGCTATGTAAGGAGACCATAACTGCCTTGTGTAATCCTTTTTTTAAATAAAAATTTTAATTTCTTCTTATGATGAAGTTTATGAATTTTCAAATGTCCGGATAAATATAGTATGCATATTTTTTGTGAATTTTAGAAAAATGGTATTTTAAAAAATGTTTATGTAAATGTTAAATAATTAAAAATGTGTAATGATTTTCAAAAAATGGTCTTCTACAATTATGTTCAGTACAAAATTTAGAGTCTAATAAGATCAACATAATTTTTGATGAATAATAAATTATGAATAGTGATTTTATGCTTAGGATTATTAATGTGACCAAATGGATTTGTAATCTCACTTAAATAAAGCATTAATATAATCTAGGCACCTTGATTAAGTAATGTGATTCAATAAAATGGTTAAATAATGGTTTCATAAATTATTAGTCAAGTATTAGTTTTTTCAGGTGAATAGTGTTTTTTAATTTAAAATTTAATTAAAAATATTTAGAAAATTATTTTAATAAAATGGATTTCATTTTTGAACTTAGAGCATCGATATTATGTTAAGGTAATTTTTGGGGATTTTTCTGAAAAAAATGAATTATCGGTGAATAGTGTATTTATTTAAAAATTAAATTAAAATTATTTAGAAAATTATTTTTATAAAATGGAGTTCATTTTTGAAATCAGAGCATCGATATTTGGTTAAGGTAAAATTTTGGTATTTTTCTAAGAAAGTTGAATTTTCGATGAATAGTGAAAATACAGTTTTTAAGTTATGGGTGTTTAATGATATCATTAAATGATGTAGTAAGTATGTAATAAATATGTTCGACTTATGAATAGTAATATAAGGTATGAGGTGTCCCAAGTGGCCAATACCATGGGCAAATACCATGGTAAGCCCATGGTTTTTCCAAAACCACTAATGAGGTGTCCCTTGGCCATTAATGCCTTGTTCCCTCACTTTCCCTATAAATACCAAGTCATCCTCTCATCCATTCAACTCCCAACTCTCCACCAACGAAGATCTGGTCTCATTACCTCCAAAGGAGTCCTCCAAAGGTTCCCCCAAGCCATCAAGGTCCCAAACTTTGAGTTTTAAAAGTTACGTTTTTAGGTAAGGGATCCGACCTCTCTCTTTCTTTTCAAGTAATCTCTTTTATATCGTTTCTTTTATGCTCCATGTTCTTATGTTGGAGGATGTTATTTTATAATAATATTAATGAAATTTTAATGTTAATATGATTAGATACCCCCTCTTTCTCTCATCAATTCTTTTTAAGAATGTTTAAGTGGCGCCGTTAGGCTGCGGAATTTTTAAGGGATTCGTTCACCTTTCTCATTCTTCAAAGTTCTACTTTCATGTCAAGTCTTTCAAGTTCCTATTTATTTTGTTGGGGTATTATCTCTATATCTATAATAATGAACCCTTATGTTATATATGATTATAGACCCTATTTTATCTCTCTAATTCAGTATTTTGAAGTTTTAAGTGGCGTTGTTAGGCTGCCGAATTTTTAAGGGATTCGTTCACCTTTCTCATTTTTCAAAGTTCTACTTTCATGTCAAGTCTTTCAAGTTCCTTTTTATTTTGTTGGGGTATGATATTTATATATATCACACTGAACTCTTATGTTCATATGATGATAGAACCTATTTTATCTCTTCAATTCAGTATTTTGATGTTTTAAGTGGCGTCGTTAGGCTGCCGAATTTTTAAGGGATTCGTTCACCTTTCTCATTTTTCAAAGTTCTACTTTCATGTCAAGTCTTTCAAGTTCCTTTTTATTTTTTGGGGGTATGATCTCGATATCTATCATACTTAACTCTAATTTTCATATGATTAGAGACCCTATTTGATCTCTTCAATTCAGTATTTTGAAGTTTTAAGTGGCATCGTTAGGCTGCCGAATTTTTAAGGGATTCGTTCACCTTTCTCATTTTTCAAAGTTCTACTTTCATGTCAAGTATTTCAAGTTTCTTTTTATTTTGTTGGGGTACAATATCTATATCTATCATAATGAACTATTATTTTAATATGATGAGAGACCCTATTTCATCTCTTCAATTTAGTATTTTGATGTTTTAAGTGGCGTCGTTAGGCTGCCGAATTTTTAAGGGATTCTTTCACCCTTCTCGTTTTTCAAAGTTCTTGTTTCATGTCAACTCTTTCAAGTTACTTTTTATTATGTTGGGGTATGATATCTATATCTATCATACTAAACTTTTATGTTCATATGATGAGGGACCCTATTTTATATCAACAATTCATTTCTGTTGAAGTTTAAGTGATGTCGTTAGGCTGTCGAATTTTCAAAAGAGAAATATAATTTTTGTCTTCCTTCCATGTTTTTAATCTCAAATGGTATATCCTTAAAATTTCATTTCCATGTTCTTAAATCCTTCTTATTCTATTCCCCTACTGTTTTATGGATCATTTATGAGTGGGTGACCCATGTCCCGTCTCTTTTAAATGTTTTCTAAAACCTCGTAACATGGCCGTTATGCTGCAGAATTTCCGTCTCAAAATGTCGCTCTCTTTTTCTAAAGTTCTTTTATTTTATTAATTGAATACTCAAATCTATCTCTTCTATAAGGGTATTCACATATATACCATGTTTTTGTATTTTAAATTCTGGTATTTACATACATGAGACCCGCTCTCCCTTTCCGTGGTTTTAAAGTGACGTAAAGATCATGTCTTTAAAGCAGTTTTTAAATGTTATGATTATGAAATGAAAACCATTCTTTTCTTTGATATATGGGTTGTTTATGAAATTATTGATGATTATATATGTGTCTCACATGATAATAAAGACATGTCAAGGGTGTTCCCTGATAGCGCTCCAATGCATTAGGTAAAGACTCAGTCTCTAGTGATGACTATTTTTAAGGACGCCTTGGTGAATAACCTTGGTAATTTTTAATGACACCTTGGGGATGGACCTTGGTGAAAAAGAAATTATTTTCAATATTAAATGTTGTAGCCACATATTCAAGTTATGAAATACGTTATTTTTATTATTATGTGCCTCGTGATTTCTTTCTCATGCCTTAAAGTTCTTTTTCATGACTTTGTTGATGTATCTCAAGTTCGCATGTTAAATGTTTCCCCTTGTTTCCCTTACTGGGCCTTCTGCTCACCCTTTCTTTTGATGTATGTCCCCAGGTTATGAGATGCAGTAATGAACCTAGTATGAACATAAGGAGAAGCCTTTAAAGTGTTTATGAAGAATGTTTTTTTTGTTTCATGTATTAAGTTCCTGGTTTCCAAGACACTAAACCTTAAAGATCCTCAGTTTTGTATAATGTAATGAAAGTTTATGTGACAAAAAGGCGGGATGCTATAGTTGGTATCAAAGGGAGGTTTAGTTATTTGTGGAAATTAGGATATGAAAACTTTAGGAAGAACCCTATAGAAAAGTTTAAATATAGGAAATCTTCTTGGTATTTTGGTGAGTATTGAGTAAGGGGTTGCCAGGAAAATACATCCTTCTCTGGATACGAGCAGGTAGAGGTGGATCTAGCACAGATGTACATAGGGGTAAAACCTGAAAACACCGCTTTGAGCTAGACTCGAACGGGAACTAGTACACGATAATGGGCCTTGCTGCACTCTTGGTTACAACACTCCCGGGGGATATGCTTTGGTAAATTCATAAGCTTAGTATGAACCATTATTAAAGGAACAAAGATAAAATAAAATAAATATTCTCATAAGAATATATGATGGATAACCTAGATTGGAACCTAGGGGATCACAAGTTAGGGTATATTTTTCTTCTACAAGTTATCGTTCTTTTCTTTAAGTTCCTTTTCATGATTATTGGCTAAGTATTTAAGCCCCTAATTGTAATTTCTTTTCTTAGTTAATGGTGGGAAATGGAAGAACATGTCCCAACTTCCAATGTGATAGGAAATGCGATGATTGCTGTATTAATATGACAGAGATGATTACGGGATTAAAAGATGATTATTATTTTGGAAGACGTTCACTATTTTGGGGACCCTATATGATCGAGGTAAATAGATTACTACGGTATTTTGTTTGAGGAGTAAAGGTTGACTTATATTTTTTAAGAATTGATGAATTTAAGGTGGACTTATAGTAATCTAGGTTACTTATGGAAATGATTAACCTATCTTGGGGAAAATGTGATTAGGTTAGTTACTTTTTTTATAAGATATTAGGAGTGGTTGATGTGGTTTGGAGATGAATGATAAAGTTTACCTTGGAATACTATGTTATCAAATCCTTCTTGTATTTGGGTTTCAATATTAGTTTGGTTTATTTTGAGGATTTTTAAGGACAGTTATTTATGGAATGGTCTATGATGAACTTCGGGTTGTACAGTGGAACTTTTAAGATTTAAATTAGTTTCCCTTCCTCTGGGGTTCTTTATTTTGGAAGAGTTGTTTTATCTTACCCTTTCTGTTTTTGGGATAATGTTTAAAGATACAAGAAATAGATATTTAATCTTTGGTGGATTATGTGATTCTCTATAAGATTATTCTTATTCTTTGATGAGACCAAGTAGTTTTGAATGCTCATCGTTTGGAGAAAAGATTAGTTTTGGTAGAAACTTATTAAAGGATGAAACTCTACTTGAAGGTAGGTATATTTCCTTATGTTTTTATTCAATATAGTAAATGAATTCCTCAAAACTATGAAAAGGAGTGTAAAACAAAAACGTTGTATGTTAACGTTTCCTACTGGGTAATCAAAGACCGTTTATACACATCATAAGTTTGTGATTTTCTTATTGTCAACTTTCTCCCAATCATGTTTTCTATCACTCTCCCTCAGAACTTGACCCTTTGTTTTTTCTTCCATATCCATGTTTTCCTACATGTAATCCTATTATGGGTTAACTCGGGTGGCCTTTGTACTTCCTTTTCTTTCTTTTAAAGTAATAGTGTTACTGACTCTTTTTTCGATGTGGGACTTTCAATGAAATTTCAAAACCCAATTTTAAAAATTTCAAGGATGAAATTTCTTAAGTGGGGATGATTGTAATGACCCAAAATTTTGAATAAATATTGTTTCCCAATTTTGTGTGTTATTTTATTTTTCATACTCAACAAAACTGTTTTATTTGATAACATGAGTATAATTAAAATGTGACAGTTGGGTTTTGACTATTATATGACCGTTAGTCAGTATGACCGTTGAAAACTTAATGTTGCCACTTTTGTCTCTAAATACAAGTGATCTTGGTTAATTAATATAGAAAGAAGATTCGATGGCCTCACCTAGTAGTCTTGGACCAATCCAATCCCATCTAACAGAACTTGAGAAGGAGGTAGCACCACTGTGCTTTGCTCTAGACCAAACCCAAGCTGAAATTCATCATGTGTAGCTAGAACGGAATCGTCTTCGCGAGAAGTTCAAACTAATAGAAATTACTACTCGTGCGATGTTGGCCGAGCCTCCCCCGGATTCTCTCACCTTAGGACACCTTACACTTAGGTCCTATGCTGGTGTGATAAGGGGCTATGTAAGGAGACCGTAACTGCCTTGTGTAATCCTTTGTTTTAAATAAAAATTTTGATTTCTTCTTATTATGAAGTTTATGAATTTTCAAATGTCTGGATAAATATAGTATGAATATTTTTGGTGAATTTTAGAAAAAGGATATTTTAAAAAATGTTTATGTAAACCATAAATAATTAAAAATGTGTAATGATTTTCAAAAAATTGTCTTCTCAAATTATGTTCAGTACGAAATTTAGAGTATAATAAGATCAACATAATTTTTGTTGAATAGTAAATTAGGAATAGTGATTTTATTCTTAGGATTAGTAATGTAACCAAATGGATTAGTAATCTCACTTAAATAAAGAATTAATATAATCTAGGAACATTGATTAAGTAATGTGATTCAATAAAATGGTTAAATAACGGTTTCAAAAATTATTAGTCAAGTATTAGTTTTTTTGGGTGAATAGTGTTTTTTAATTAAAAATTTAATTAAAAATATTTATAAAAATATTTTTATAAAATAGATTTCATTTTTGAACTCAGAGCATCGATATTATGTTAAGGTAATTTTTTGAGATTTTTATGAAAAAAATGAATTTTCGGTGAATAGTGTATTTATTTAAAAATTATATTAAAAATATTTAGAAAATTATTTTTATAAAATGGAGTTAATTTTTGAAATCAGAGCATCGATATTTGGTTAAGGTGAAATTTTTGGATTTTTTTAAGAAAGTTGAATCTTCGATGAATAGTGAAAATTCAGTTTTTAAGTTACGGGTGTTTAATGACATCATTAAATGATGTATTAAGTATTTAATCAATATGGTCAACTTATTAATAGTAATATAAGTTATTAGGTGTCCCAAGTGGCCAATACCATGGGCAAATACCATGGGAATCCCATGGGTTTTCCAAAACCACTAATGAGGTGTCCCTTGGCCATTAATGTCTTGTTCCCTCACTTTCCCTATAAATACCAAGACATCCTCTCATCCATTCGACTCCCAACTCTCCCCCAACGAAGCTCTGGTATCATTACCTCCCAAGGAGTCCTCCCAAGGTGCCCCCAAGCCCTCAATGTCCCAACCTTTTAGTTTTAAGAGTTATGTTTTAAGGTAAGGGATCTGACCTCTCTCTTTCTTTTCAAGTAATCTCTTTTATGTCATTTCTTTTATGATTCATTTTCTTATGTTGGAGGATGTTATTTTATATTCATATTACTTCCCTTTTCATTTTAATATGATGAGATACCCCCTATTTCTCTCATCAATTTATTTTAATAATGTTTAAGTGGTGCCGTTAGGCTGCCGAATTTTTAAGGGATTCGTTCATCTTTCTCATTTTTCAAAGTTCTACTTTCATGTCAAGTCTTTCAAGTTCCTTTTTATTTTGTTGGGGTATGATCTCTATATATATCATACTGAAATCTTATTTTTATATGATGAGAGACCCTATTTGATCTCTTCAATTCAGTATTTTTAAGTTTTAAGTGGCGCCGTTAGGCTGCCGAATTTTTAAGGGATTCGTTCACCTTTCTCATTTTTCAAAGTTCAACTTTCATGTCAAGTCTTTCAAGTTCCTTTTTATTTTTTTGTGGTATGATATATATATATATATCATACTAAAATTGTATGTTCTTATGATGAGAGAACTTATTTGATCTCTTCAATTCAGTATTTTGAAGTTTTATGTGGTGCCATTAGGCTGCCGAATTTTTAAGGGATTCGTTCACCTTTCTCATTTTTCAAAGTTCTACTTTCATGTCAAGTCTTTCAAGCTCCTTTTTATTTTGTTGGGGTATTATATCTATATATATCACACTTAACTCTTATGTACATATGGTGAGAGACCCTATTTGATCTCTTCAATTCAGTATTTTGAAGTTTTAAGTGGCGTCATTAGGTTGCCGAATTTTTAAGGGATTCTTTCACCCTTCTCGTTTTTCAAAGTTCTACTTTCATGTCAACTCTTTCAAGTTCCTTTTAATTATATTGTGATATTATCTCTATATCTATCATACTGAAATTTTATGTTCATATTATTAGTGACCCTATTTGATCTCGTCAATTCATTTCTGTTGAAGTTTAAGTTACGTCGTTAGGCTGTCGAATTTTCATAAGAGAAATCTAATTTTTGTCTTCCTTCCATGTTTTTCATCTCAAATGGTATGTCCTTAAAATTTAATTTCCATGTTCTAAAATCCTTCATATTCTGTTCCCCTACTTTTTTATGGATCATTTATGAGTGGGTGACCCATGTCCCCTCTCTTTTCAATGTTTTCTAAAACCTCGTAACATGGCCGTTATGCTGCAGAATTTCCGTCTCAAAATGTCTCTCTCTTTTTATAAAGTTATTTTATTTTATTAAGTTAATAATCAAAGCTATATATTATATAGGTTTATTCACATATATACCAAGCTGTTCTATTTTAAATTCTGGGATTTACATACATGAGACCCGCTCTCCCTTTCCATTGGTTTAAAGTGACGTAAAGATCATGTCTTTAAAGCAGTTTTTAAACGTTATGATTATGAAATGAAACCCCTTATTTTTTTTCTATATGGGTTGTTTATGAAATTATTGAAGATTATATATTTGGATCACATGATAATAAAGACATTTCAAGGGTGCTCCCTAATAGCGCTCCAATGCATTGGGTAAATACTTAATCTCTATAGATGACTATTTTTAACGACGCCTTGGTGAATAACCTTGGGGATGGACCTTGGTGAAAAATAAATGATTGTCAATATTAAATGTTTTAGCGACATCTTCAAGTTATTAAATACGTTATTTTTATTATGATATACCTCATGATTTCTTTCTCATGACTTAAAGTTCTTTTCCATGAATTTGTTGATGTATCTCAATTTCGCATGTTAAATGTTTCCCCTTGTTTCCCTTACTGGGCCTTCTTCTCACCCTTTCTTTTGATGTATGTCCCTAGGTTATGAGATGTAGTAATGAACCTAGGATGAACATTAGGATAATCCTTTCAAGTGTTTATGAAGAATGTTTTTTTGTTTCATGTATTAAGTTCCTGGTTTCTAAGACACTAAACCTTAAAGATCATCAGTTTTGTATAATGTAATGAAAGTTTATGTGAAAAAAAGACGGGATGTTATAATCAAGTGTTGGGAGCTCATAATCCTTGAGACTTATTCTCATGATGTTTCCACTAGATGATCTCTAGTTATTGAGATCATGAGGACTAACCTGCATAATAGGAACACAACATTTTTCAAGTTTCATTGGTCATTCCTATCTATGGATATGTGTAATAGTCTCTAGACATGATATCATTATCAATGTATGTAGTTTAATTGCGTACTTTGATTCAAGGAGAAAACCATGGTGATATATTCGTGGAAAGGTAGTTTTTGTTGTGTATGTCATTGGTGACATGGCATTGATTTAATTATCAAGATAATATTTTTTTTCTTTCTAGTCGAGGAAGGGATATCTCAGGCCTGGTAGATTAGGATGGTTTCACCTTCATTAAATCCATGTCCATGGTAGTGGAAGGTAATACCATCTAGACAAATCAAAAAATAAAATAAATGAAAATAAATGATGATGACACTAGTGTGCATTCTACTTTATTAAGATATCGATGATGAAGAGATTATATTACAAAGAAAATGTTTGTAGGAAGGTAGTCATTGCTTAGACTTTATCTTATATCTATATGGGCCTCGATGGGTTGCTAGACCCCACTATTTGACGGTGAATATTACTCACTACAATTGAGATAAGGGCCTAGAGGGTCACACACTATAGTGCATTGAGAATCTTCCTTATTTAGTGGAATAGGAATATAGAACTTGGTGGGGCCTGCCAAGGGGTCCGAGTATTATCCATGTTCTATGAATCACCAAATAATAAATAAATTCTTTAATTATTCAAGTATATAATAATTTATTGAATTTATTTAAAACATGTATTTACAAGTGATTAGTAAATACAAAGATAAAATATTATTCGAAGGGATTTAAATATCTAGGGTTTATTTAATATTTTCAGGAGAAGTGAGTCAAGTTATAGACTCAAGTTTATCACGCAATATGAATTTAATATATATTGCAGTTAGTGAAAAAATTATAAATATTATTTATGGAATAATTTAATTTTTCATAAATAAATATTTTAAAACTTATACTGTGAATATCTATTACATGGGGGCTGGGAACCCATACCGGGTATTCTAGATATTCTATATATAGGTAAGAGAGAGGATCTCCCCATAAAACTATTCATGTGCTAGAATTGAGATCCTATCTCTCCTCTTGGAATCTAGAGAGATATTCTCTCAACTAATGAAGTTCTTCAAGCTCGTCCTTCTTGGATTGAAGTCTCTTGCCTTGCTGCGATCACTACTGCATCGAAGAGCTCGTTGGTGTACCATTATAGCACCCAAATTCCAATGAATGACACACGTGATAATTTGAGAGGCATGTTTGGATGATCTGGAGGACATAGATGTCGGAGTCTTCAAGCAATAGTTTTCGGCATCCTACGATGAACTTTCACATGTTAGATCCGAACAAGGTACTTGTTCATTCTATTTTTGTCCTCTGTCATATCCACGTGTGGTCCTCGGACAGTACCGGGATAGTTCACCAGAGTCGACGTTGTAAAGTTGGCCTGGTGATGCGAAAAAATTTAAAATCACATTCCATTGGCTTTCACTATCCATCCTGGTACCTAACAGTGGTATCAGAGAAGCACGGGATTTCTCAATGTCAATGGAAAAAAATTAAATTAAATTAAATTTAAGTACGGTACATAAAATTGGTTCTAACGGATCTGACCATATGTCGATCCATTTCTGAACGGCCAAGTTAAGGATGTTTAAAGTTTTAATTGGATCAATGTCATCGGTTTAAATTTCTTAGGATTATTATTTTATAAAGAACAATTTTTAATTTTAAGTATGTGTTCTTCAAAGTAACAAAATTAGGCAACGGTTTGGCTGGAATTCGGTTGCTAGAATATTTTCGGTGGTTTTTTATTTTAGGAGTAAAATAAAAAATGTTATGAGATAATATTATTTTATTTTACTCAATTAAAAAATAAAAGTAAAAGTGGTCAATGAAGACTTTGGGTCAAGTCTTGTTTTTTTATTTATTTAATGTATTTTGACTTTAAAGTTAAAATAAAAAAAATAGAGTCCAAGAACCCATTTTAGGTCTTCTTCTTTTTAAAATAAAAAAATAAAGGGTGGGTCCTTTTTGTTCTGTCAAAAAACAAAACAATATTAATTAGAAATAGAAGAGAGAATACCCTTTGGGTCTTCTTCCTTGGGCAGCACAGACACCCCCCTAAAAACCCTAGCGGTCTGCCGCGTGGAGCTCCTCCTTGGTGTTTCCTATCTGTACCACCCAGGGTCCCCTCTGCCTCACGCGTCCCGACCCTCACCGAGCCCAGACTCCCCTATGCCTCGTCGCGGAACTCACCGAGCCCGGCCTCCCCTCTACCTCAAGCCACCCCCGGACCCCTCATCACTGCCAGACCACACCCCCAGACCCCCTTTGCACTGATGGCTCACACCTCACCAAACCAGGCCAACTCACCCCACATCCTTTGGTGTCGCGCTGGAACAACAGAACACCACCCTTGAGGCTGGCCAAAGGAGAAACCTTCCACTCTTGGACCTTTCCGAATGAGTCTGCTTCTTGCTCGAAGACACTGCCACTGCGAGTGTTTCTTGACCAGGTGGATATGCCATGGTCAAGCTGTGGTCACATCGCGGTCACGATGTGGTCACGCTGCGGTCACGCCCCGGTCATGTCGCGGTCATGCCACTGTCATGCGGTGGTCACACCTCGGTCACACCGCAGTCACACCGTAGTCACGCCGTTGTCATGCCGCAGTCACATCGCGGTCACGCCGTGATTTGGCCATGCACCAGTAAGTCTCCCTCGCGGTGGTTCATAGTCTAGCTAGACTCCTCCTCAGCAAGAGGTTACCTCGTTAATTAATTTTAATTAATTTAGTATTTAAAATTAAATTAATTATAATTATATTGGGGTTTATGATTAATTTAATCTGAAATATTAATTTAATTAGAATTAAAATTAAATTAATAGTTCAATTTAATTTTATAATTAAAATTAAAATAATAGTTTAATTTAATTTTATAATTAAAATGAAATTAATAGCTTCATTTAATTTTATAGTTAAAATTAAATTAATGTATTAATTAAATTTTTTGAATTATATTTAAATTAAATTGCCGGAACTGATAAAAATATATTTATTGAATTTATTGAAATTCATATAAATTATTAGAGCGCCCTCATACTATTTAAATTTTATCGCTGTTTAATTTTGAATTGTGCTTTATTTACACTGATTGGTCTTGTGCAAGCAACCAAACCATGCATATTTGGTTTATTTTTTTATTTAATTATCTATTCAATGCATGAAATGATTGTAATAATTAATTAGATAAATGACGGTCTGTGAATTGTCTTTTAATTTAAATATGTATAAGGGCCTACGTGTCTAATGAACAAGTTGTATTTTGTACCTCTAGACCCCCTATCTTGTGTGCGAGTATATTTTTAATTAAATTTTAATGATCTGAGACTCAGACCCCGCTAAGTCTAGGTGGTAATCTAGACGATATTCGAGTGCTTTGCACTGGGCTAGTTGCGACGTTAGTTAGGTGTCGACTTAGGTATGGATGCCCCTTGGTCAAGATTGATCCATTTATGGATCAATCATAATAGAATGATCAAGACCAGTTGGATTGCATGATTTACCTTTATTCATTTTTTATTGTTTTATGTGAATACATGATTGTTGATTGATCACATAGAATAGTAAACAAGATAAAAAACGAATAAAGAAGTGATGAATATATTTCTATTGCATGTTCAGTTGTGAGTGCGAAAATATAGTTTGAACATTGATAGAGATAGTATTTTAATTATTTTTCATATGTTTTTAAATGATTTACCCCATTCTAATTAATCAATTTGATATGATTTTTATCATTTTATGTTTTGGTGAATTATGGGCTTAATTGTGGAAATTGGTTAATTCTGTAAATTTAACAGTTTTGTGGAGCTTCTGTATTTTGGGCTTATCTTTTACATTTTTGTTCCAAATTTTTTGATTAATTTTTTCTAGACTTTCCAGGCTCATGGTATTGAACTTTTTCTTTTGGAACAAGCTCCAATTCGGAAGACAATGGCCCAAAAAAATTCATCAAATGGAAAACATTTTCTGGCTAATAAAATGGACCCTACATTAATTAATGAATCATATCTCGGAATACATATGTCCAAATGATGTGATTATAGTTGGAAGAGAATAATAACTCAAAGATCCATTTTCAAATTAAAATTCAGGAATAAATTCGGTCATTAAAGAATCTATTGAATGCGGCTAAAAAGAGAAATTTGAAGAGTCACCTCGGGCAGAAAAGGTCGTCATTAGTAATTCGAGTATAACTTTTATTACACTTGTCCAAATTCACTTCAATTTTGAGGAAGCATTAAAAAGAAATATAGGAACAAAATTTATGGATACTCATTCCCAATATGAAGCCATTTATTATGATAACGAGACTCAATCTTTAGATGGAGTAATTTTGGAGGGAAATTTTCTACTCCACAAGCCTATAAATAAGAGTGTTCACTTCCATTCAAAGGGGTTGAAGAAGGTGAAGGAGGGGAAATGATGGAGGATTAATTTCATGAAGTTATTTTTATTTTCTATTTTCTCCTTTCATTGTATCATCATTATCACTTATTCCCCTTTCAACTCTATTGCCCTTCACATGGAGGGGTAAAACCTTTGAGTGATTGGGGAAGGGGGAGTTTCACTTTTGTAATGTCGGAGTTTTGTGCATAAATGTAAAACCATATTTTTCTATTTAATGAATTACATTCTTATTTTTTCCTAATTCTCTTAATTAAATTGTGTTTTGGGTTTGGTTTATTCATTTTTAATAGCTTTGGTTGAAGACTTTTAATCTCCCTCCTCATAGTGCAATTTGTCTCGATCGAGCAAATTGTAGTAGGTGGTGAGTGTCCAGCGATCGTTGGCATGTGTGTGGAACTAGTGAACATTTGATAGTGTTAAAAGGAGTAAAAATTCCCAATTGATACTTCCCTTAGTTTTATATGATTCTATTATGAACTTCAATGCACATTGGAGGGAGTTCCATTTCTTTCTCCAACCTAAGGTGATTGATAACTCGACTGATGATTCTTTCATTTTTCATTCAATAGGAAGAGAGGGAGGAAGATATTTATGACTATGATTACATTGAAAAAGGTTATCCTACCCTTACCCCATCATTATCTTCATCCATTAGTGTTTAATGTTTATTTTGAATTGATTTTTTTATTTTTCAACTCAAACAATTTCAAAAACAACCTATTATTATTTCTATAATTTAGGTGACAAGTTTAATTATTGTGCACTACTCTTTGGATAAAACCTAGGATGACCACTTTACTACATTTTTAACTTAGTTTATATAGGTTTTTGGCACACCTCATGATAGGAATGTGTCAAAACATGGCTCTGTTTCTAGGGAGGTAGTGCCAACAATTTTGTTTCTCTTTCTTTTCTCTTTTCTTATTTTCATTCCAAAGTTTCATGACAAGAACCTCAAACACTGAAGCTTTCCCCTTGATCCTGAAATTAAAATAACCTTGTTGAATTAGCTAAGAAACCTTAATTTACAATCTGAATTTGAGGATAATTCTCTTATAGACTCGTGTGAAACTTCAAGTGTTCACTCCGAGCCTGTCATCATGGATGGAAATTAGAACCCAACCCTTAGAGACCTTTATGCCCCACAATTCATTAATCAGAATAATCAACTTTTCATGATAGTGTAACAAAATTATTTTGATATGACACCTAACATGATTCCATTACTTCCAAAGTTTTTTGTATTGGTGGGTAAAGATCCCAAAAAACATATTAAAGAATTCATACATGTCTACTCAAACTTCAGACCATGTGGAGTTACTAAGGAACAAGTTAAGTGGAAGTCGTTCCCATTTCCATTGGAAGTAGATACCAAAAAATGGTTGTATGGTATACAACCTAGAGATGTGTATGACTGTAATGAACTTGTGAGATGCTTCATGTAAAGATTCTTCCCAGACTCCAGAAGCACAGCCATCGGAAAAGAGAAATATGCAATTATACAATCATCTGGAGAAACCCTTTACAAGTAATGGGAAATATTTAAAAATATATGTTCTAGATACCCACATCAAGACATTGTAGAGAATCACTTTCTTGTATTCTTCTATCAAGGATTACTATACAATGATAGGAACCTTCTTGATGCATCATCTGGAGGTGCATTGATTGAGAAGTCACTAGAATAATCCAAGGGTTAGATTGAGAAGATTTCACAGAACTTGCAACAGTTTGGTACAAGAGGTATTGGCAAAAGAGGTATTCAAGAGGTACAAACTTCTCATACATCACCCTTACTAGAAACTAAGATTGAATAGATGACCAGTTTGGTGAGACATATGGCCTTGAAACAAGTGGGGGACCAACAAGAACCAACTAAGGTATGTGTTTTATGCTCATCACCTAATCATTTCACTGACCAATGTGCTGAAATACATGGAATGGAAACTTGTGCGGAAAAATCAATATGGGTTTTGAAATCTACAGAATCAATCTGGACCCCTATTACAGCAATAATTCCAAAACCCCCCACCATTTCAACAAAATAAATCTTATATCCATCCTTCACACCACCAACCACCCACTTTCTTAAAACCCTATGAGCAGCCATCAACTAGTGCACAACCCATAATTCTGAACCAACAATATATATCTGATATTGAGGGGATAAAAGACACTTTAAAATATTTTTCCACCATCTATGAAGGTCTCATGGACTTCCTAACCTAAAATATTAAGAAACTTCCTTCCCAAACAATCCCAAACCCAAAGAAAAATATCATCATGATAAAAACAAGAAGTGGAAAAGAGATATCACCACCAGCATCCCATGATCCTGAAACAAGACCACCTGATTTGAGGGAGAATGAATTTGTAAACTCTGAAAATTCAATGAAAATGCATTGTTAATAAGATAATAAATAGGAGTAAGAGAAAGATAGGCTGAGGAAGAAGAGAAAAGAAACACCATTTAAAAGGAAACAATGGTATAAGAAAGACATACCCCCTACATTTCCATCAAGGATGATTGAATCAAAGAAATTGTAGGAGTAAGAAATTTAAAAAAAATTGGACACCTTCCAGAAAGTGGAAATAAATATCCCCTTACTTGAAAAAATTAGAAAAATTCCAATGTATGCTAAATTTTTGAAGTATATTTGCACCAGGAAGAGGAGACTTCAATGGAATAGAAAGATCAACTTGGGAAGAAGTTTCTCAGCCCTTATCACAGATTGGAGACTTGAATCCCACAAGAGTGGTGGTCAATCTTGGAAATAGATCCATAGTTTTCCCTACATAATATTTGGAGGATATCCTTGTGAAAGTCAAAGATCTCTTATTCCCAACTGACTTTTACGTGCTAAATATGGAAGAAGATAGGATCTTGTCACATTCACCCATCATTTTTGGGAGAGCTTTCTTGAAGATGGCTAAAACCATCATCAATGTCCATGAGGGGACACTCACCATGGAGTTTGGAGAGTGCACTATCCACTTTAATATTATTGAATCCATGAGGCACCCATCGGATGATCACTCACTCTTTTTACATTCCCATGAAGTTGGTGCAGAACCCATGGAAGAATCAGGTATGCTCTATAAATTATTAAACTTATGAGATACTTATTCCATTGAAAATATCATTGAACATGTGGATGCCCAAAATTCTATAGATTCTGATTTCATATTTGAGGAAGAGGTAAAATATGATTTATTTGATGATTTGTTAAATGATGAGGAAGATGATATGGTTTCTTGTGTGGAGGAGGTCCAAAATTTGGAAGTGGGAACCATTAATTTAGTTTCATCCCTTGAGCATCCCCCGGATCTGGAAATCAACCACTCCCCACTAATTTTAAATATGTGTACCTTAGGGAGGGAGAGAAACTACCAGTGATAATTACTAATAATATATCTAAAACCCAAGAGAAACCAGTGATTGATCTTTGGAGAGAGAATATACAAGCGATAGGATGGAGTTTAGATGATATTCCAGGAATCAACCCAAAAATATTCTCACATAGAATTTTTCTTGAGGGAGATTCAAAACCTATAAGGAAACCCCAAAGGAGGTTGAATCCCACAATAGTTGAGGTTGTGAAGAAGGATATTGAGAAGCTATTGAAAGATGGGATCATCTATACCATCTCAGATTCACAGTGGGTTATCCCAATTCATGTTGTTCCAAAAAAACAAGCCTAACCACTGTGAGGAATGAAAATAATGAATTAATCCCTATGAGAATTAAAAATAGCTGGAGAGTGTGGATTGATTTTAGGAAGTTGAATCAGGTCACACGAAAAGATTATTTCCCCATTCCCTTCATTGATAAGATGTTATATATATTTGTACGTAGAACTCTTTATTTATTTTTTCATGGATTTTCAAGTTATTTTCAGGTACCCATTGCTCCTGAGGATCAAGAGAAGATAACCTTTGCATGCCCCTTCAACACTTTTTATATAAAAGGATTCCATTTGGATTATGTAATACTCCATGTACATTTCAGAGGTGCATGGTAAGTATATCTTCTAATCACATTGAATATTTATTAGAGGTTTTCCTGGATTATTTCATGGTTTCTGGAAACTCTTTTGACCATTGTTTGAAAAATATGGATTTATTTTTGAAAACCTACATTGAAAAGAATATTTTTTAAAATTCTTGAAAAGTGTCATTTCATGGTTGAGAGAGGGATTGTCCTTGGGAATGTCATTTCCAAAAAGGGAATTGAAGTTGATAAATCAAAAATTTAAGTGATAAATTCTTTGCCTTACCCAGCTTGTGTGAGATACTTTTTAGGACATGCAAGATTCTACATGAGGTTTATCAAGGATTTTAGTAAGATTTCTCTCCCAATTTCTAGATTTATTTTGAAAGATTATGATTTTTATTTCAATATTTCATGTGTGGAATCCTTTAATGAGTTGAGGAGGAGAATTATTCAACCATCTCTGATGCAACCAACAAATTGGGAAGAACCATTTGAGCTACTTTTTAATGCTTCCAACCAAGCAGTTGGAGCAGTCATTTCATAGTGAATTGAGGGAAGCCACAATTTATTGCATATGCTTAAATAACCTTGTATGATGCTCAATTAAATTACACAACCATAGAAAAGAATTTTTTTAAGGTTGTTTTTGATTTTGAAAGATTTAGATCATATCTCCTTGGAACTAAAGTCACTTTGTTTTCAGATCATGTAGCTCTCAGGTACATGATGAAGAAGGTCAAAGATAAACTGAGGTTAGTGAGATGGATTTTAATGCTGCAGGAGTTCAACATAGAAATAAATTACAAAAAGGGATATGAGAACCAAGTGGATGATCATTTAAGTAGACCTCCCAACACTGCTGAAGCTGAAATTGCAGAAAAAGAACTATTGAATGATCACCTTCCAGAAGAGAAGATTTATTGGTTAAAGGAGACGTTACTTGGTATGATGACATGGTCAATTATCTGGGAACATCTCAGGTCCCATATCATTTCAATTCTCATCAAATTCACAAAATGAAACATGAATCTAGATATTACATTTGGGATGATCCATTTCTTTGGAAGATTTGCAATGACCAAGTGATAAGAAGATGTTTTCATGATAGTTAAATTGGTTTTGTCTTTGAGTTTATCACACATTATCTTGTGGAGGCCCCTTTGGACCTCAAAGGATAGCAAACAAGGTTTTAGAGTCTGTACTTTATTGTCCAACCATTTTTAAAGATTCTCGTGAATTTTTCTATAGGTGTCCAAAATGTCAATTTTTTGGAAACATTTCAAAGAGACAAGAAATGACCCAACAACCACTTAATTTTTGTGATATTTTTAAATTATGGGGGATAGATTTTATGGGCCCTTTCCTAATGTCATTTGGAAATTATTATATCTTTCTTACGGTTGATTATGATTCCAAATGGGTGGAAGAAAAGCCACTAGGACTGATGATGCTAAATTTGTTTGTGATTTTGTCAGGGGCAACATATTTTGTAGGTTTGGAGTTCCTAGAGCCATAATCAATGATCAAGGGACTCACTTTTTCAATAGAATAATGAAGGATTTACTAAATAAGTATGGGGTGTATCATAAAACATCAACTCCCTATCACCCACAAACAAATGGTCAAGCTAAAGTGTCCAATAGGGATATAAAAGGAATTTTGGAGAAGAATATTAAACCAAACAGGAAGGATTGGAGCCATAGGTTAGAATATACATAATGTTATTATGAGACAGCCTACAAGACCCTGATTAGAATGAGTCCATATAGGCTGATTTATGGAAAAAAATCACCTACCTGTGGAACTAGAGCATAAGGCATATTGGACTATGAGAAAGATGAATTTGGATCTTGAAAGTGCTGGGAAAGAGAGAAGGTTTCAGTTTTAGTTGTAGGAGATGTAAAAAATTAGAAGATAAGCATTTGAAAATCACAGGATTTACAATGAGACATAAGAGTGGCTCATGACAAGCTGGTCCAACTGAAAGACTTCCATCCTAGAGATAAAGTGTTTTTATTAAACTCAAGACTCAAGCTGGTTCCAGGTAAACTTTGTTTCATATGGGAGGGTCCATTTATAGTTACTCATGTATATCCTTTCGGTTCTGTGCAGATTGTGAAGGATGGAGAGTAGGAGCCATTCACTATTAATGGACATAGGTTGAAGAAATTCCATGGGACCATTCCGTCAAATCTAGTGGAGTAGATTCTGCTTCTCCAACCTCTCTATTAATAATATCCATCAGGTTGTACCACTCCTTTACACTTTATTATTGCTGTGATTCATTTTAAAATCTTCTTACATATTAAATCCACTTGAATTCATTGAGGACAATGCACCATTTAAGTGTGGGGGAGGGAACTTTTGTAGTTTAGGATTTTCATTTGTTGTTTTTTTTCAAAAAAAATTGTGTGTTTTAAATTTTTTGTGTATTTTGTTTTAGTGTATTTTTTAAACTTTTGAGTTGAAATGATTATCCTTACAATTTTTGACACCCATGTCACTGAGTGAATAGATTTATTCCATGAAAATGAGATTAAACGAATGCTGAAAATGATTTTGTTTCAAGTTCAATTCTTTGGGAATTTCATGAAAAGTACTCATATTTTTGAATCTCATGCCACATCTAACTATCTTCATATTTGAAATCACTTTTTCTTGAGGATTCTGAACCACTCTTGTTATATTATTTTCATTCACCTCACTTCTTGAGAGAACCATACAATGATTTTTTAAACCAGAATTTGATTTATTCTTTTAAAAACTTGAGGGTTTGGGGTAATTGTGTTTTAAATGATTGAGGAATTTATTTGGTTTTAAATCCCCCTTCTCAAGATAATCCTTTTTATTCCATCCTATCTTATACATTTCATCCTTTTATCCCTTAGAATCCATGAACAACCTGTTAGGTTAGCCACATTACAAGAAAATTTTCCCTATCCAACCTCCACTTGAAGTTAAATTACATGATCTAGTTGAACTTAAGTGCAGGGGAAGCTATCTTGTGTTGTCCTACCTCATTTGGTGAAACCTTGGGTGGAAAATAAAATTCTAAAGAGATGTGTGTGCTGATGAAAAATAATTATGTTGAAATCTGTTCCTTTTCTAAAGATTTCATGATAAGAGAAGTTGTGACTTTTTAGAGCTTCTTTTGGAGGAAGAAAGCTCTACCTTTTCTAGAGATTTGAATAAAAATCATGTTTGAGAATATTGAAATTTATGATTTTGAAATGGGGAGTTTTTTGAACATTTTATAGATCTGAATTTCTACTAAGATGAGTGAGGAGGATATCATACTTGATTGAAAATTAGAATTGTGAAATTTTGCTTCAAAAATAGCCAAGCCCTCGTCATTCATCCACAAATTTTTTTTACATAAAATTCCTACCAACCAAAAGCCACAAAAATTACATGAAAATTCCTCATGATAAACACATGTCCTTGACTCACATCAGGTGGAGAAGTAGGATTTTTTCAAACCTATGGTGACCTGTGCTTTGGTAGGGATGAAAAAAACATTGTTGAAAATTGATATTTGTGAGATGAGAGAAAATTCATGTGAGGTTGTTGTCTTTTGTGCATGGGAGGAGAAATGAAGAGGAAAAATATTGAATTATATGATTTTAGAACATGGAATAATGGTTATGTATGAGGCATGATATCTTTTATTTCTTGGTATGGAATTGGTGGATAGCATTGGCATGTGTTTTGAATTTGCTTTGATTTGATTTTTATGTTGACTTATTCGGGAGTTCAAGTGATAAGTGTTGGGGAATTAATAGAGATAATATTTTCATTATTTTTCATATGTGTTTAAATGATTTAATCCCTACCAATTAATCAATTTGAACTGATTTGTATCATTTTACTATTTTGGTGAATTATGGGCTTAATTGTGGAAATCGGTTAATTCTGGAAATTTAATAGTTTTTTGGATATTCTATAGTTCCGGATTATATTTTACATTTTTGGTTGGGAAAAAATCCCTCAAGGCATCATTGAAGTATTTTTGAGGTGATTGTGTTTGTTGACAAAGTGATCATCTGTGTTGTGATTGTTGACAATGCAAACCATGACATGAAAATTTGTTGACAAAGAGGATTTCATGGTGGAATATCGAGTTCAAGAGCTGTGGTCAATGATCCATGTTTGATTCAAGAACGTCTATAATGGAATGGACGATCTGGAGGCGGTACAAAAAGAACAGATACAAGGTGGCGCTGTTTTCCAGTGTTTGCCAAATTTTTGGGCCTGAAAATAGCCAAATGAAGAAAAGTGTTTTTGGAAAAGGGACTTGCGCGCCGAGGACTTGGAGTATAATTAACTTGAACGCCATATGTTTTTTAAGATCAGAATATCCAAATATGGCAAAGGAAATAGGTTCGTGCAAGTTTGGGAGTTGGTCGCGCAAGTGTCTAGGAGGACATAAGACTTGTGTGCCGAGACTGGGTCGCGTAGGTGACTTGTGCGTCGTCGCGTAGGGTGGTCAATTTGCCTATAAATACTAGACCAACCCTCCTCATTTATTACCGGATTCCAACACTTTGAGAAATCAGAGCTCCCATCGCGCGGGTGTGGTGGTCGCGCAAGTGGTGGTGTGTCGCGCAAGTGGGGCTTGCGCGCCAGATTTGAGGAAGGGCGATTGTTGGTAGTTGCGCGCCAATGTTGGTTTGGGCGTAAAGGGAAGTGAGTCACGCAAGTTTGGAGTTGGAGAATCTTTTGTCGCGCAAGTGTCTGAGGAGGATTTGCGTGCCAGTTGTGACTTGCATGCCGATACTTGCGCGTCGAGGTAGACTTGTGCGCCAAGTAAGGTTGATTCCCCGGCCTTATTTTCGGGCTGCATGGAAGCTGGAAGATTGACTGATACCTTCGGTGCAAAGTGAAATTCATCTACAGGTGAAATTTGGGCTTCAACAGAGCATCTACATATAGAGGAAGATGCATTTCTTCATGCAAGTGAATAGACCTACAGGTCTATAAACTGTGAGTGGATCCTTTTCGGAGTAGTGAGCAAATGAAGAGGAAGAAGGCGATCCTCTCCACCAGCAGTGAGCCAGAGAGAGAGAAACAGGGAGTGACCCTTGGGAAAGTAGTGAGCTAACGCTAAAATTTGTAAAGGTAGTGAGCCTGGGCATAGAATTGATCTATCCCGAACCATTGTATCCACATCTAGTGAAGAATAGTGGAATTAGGTATGACCGGCAACTTGTCGGTGTATGCTCCTTGGACATAGGCCAGTGAGGGTGAACCAAGTAAAAATCTCTGTGTCTACCTACTTACTTCCCTGCATTTCATTTAAAGCATCATCATCAGATAAATAAGTAAATAAGTGATCATAATAAACACACAAGTGCAAACGAAGTGACCCTTGTAATAAAGAGGTCAAGATCCAGTGGGGCAGGAAGAACTTTGAAAAATAATATCCATACCCTGATTCACCCCCCCTCTCAGGGTATATAGGCCCCTATTGGTCCTAAAATTTTTTATCCAAATTGTTTGATTCCTTTTTTTAGTATTTCCAAGATCATGGGATTCAACTTTGTCTTCTAGACCAAGGTACAATTTGGCACACAATGGCCCAGAAAAATTCCTCAAATGGAAAATGTTTTCTGGCCAATAGAATGGACCCCACATTAATTAATTAATCATATCTCAGCCTAAAGATGTCCAAATTTTGTGATTACTATTGGAGGATAACGAGGACTTGGTTAATCATTTTCAAATTAAAATTCAGGAATAAATTTGGTCATTAAATAATCCATTGAATGCAGCCAAAAATAGGAAGTTGAAGATTCACCTTGGATAGAAAAGGTTGTCATTAGTAATTCATGTATAACATTTGTTACACTTGTCCAAATTCTCTAAGATTTGGATTAAGCATGGAAGAGATAAATAGGAACATCATTTATGAAGAAACCTTCCCGAGATTATGCCATTTAATATGCTAACCGGACTCAAACGTTCAGTGGAGTAATTTTGGAGGGAAAATTTCTACTCCACAAGCCTATAAATAAGAGTGTTCACTTCCATTCAAAGGGGTTGAAGAAGGTGTAAGAGGTTCAATGCTAGAGGATTGAGTTCTTTATGTTCTTTTTATTTTCTATTTTATCTTTTTTGTTTCATCATTATTTCTTCTTCCCCTTTCAACTCTATTACCCTTCACATGGAGGGGTAAAACCTTTGAGTGATCAGGGAAGGGTGAGTTTCACTTTTTCAATGTCAAAGTTTAGTGCCTAAATATAAAACGCTATAATTCTTTTGAATGAATTATATTATATTTTTTTCCAATAATCTGAATGCGATTGTGTTTTGGGTTTTATTTATACATCATTAAAAGCTTTGGTTGAAGACTTTTAATCTCCCTCCACCTAGTTCAATTTGTCTTGATCGAGCAGATTGTGTTAGTTGGTGAGTGTCCAGAAATCGTTGGCATGTGTGTGGAACTAGTGAAATTTTTATTGAGTTATAAGGAACAACAATTCCCTATCAGTACATGCCTTAGTTTCTTAGGAATTGTTTATGAACTTCCATGCACATAAGAGTGAGTTCCATTACTTTCTTCAGCCAAAGGTGATTGATAACTCGATCAACAAGTCTTTCATTTTTCATTAAATAGGAAGAGAGGGAGGATGATCTTTATGACTATGATGACATTGAAAAAGGTGATCCTACCCTGACCCCATGCATAAGGGTCTGCGTGTCCAATTTACAAGTTGTATTTTGTACCCCTATCCCCTCTCACAAATGTGCAGGTATATTTGTAATTAAATGTTAATGATCCTAGACATAGACCCCACTAAGTCTAGGATATAATCTAAATAGGATTAGAGTGCTTTGCACTTGGATAGCTGCGACATGAGTCGGGTATCAGCTCAGGTATGGATGCCCCTAGGTCTAGATTAATCCATTTATGGATCGATCATAATAGAATGCTCAAGACCAGTCGGATTTCATGATTTACCATTATGAATGGTTTATTGTTTTATGTGAATGAATGATTATTTCTTGATCACAGAGAATAGTAAACAAGATAGTAAATTCCTAAATAAGTGACAAATATATTTCAATTACAAGTTCAATTGTGTGCACAAAAATATAGTTTGAACATACAAATAGAAAAGGATTATATTAGTCAATAAATATAAAATCCCTAAAAGATATATTAAGTCCAAATGCCTTCCATTTCTCACATATAAACAAAACTGGGTGTTTGGGGTGCTTGTCACCCATAGTTGAGAGTGTCTCTTACTATCGGGGTGTTTTCATGAGAGAACTGGGTCGACTTAACTAATGTGAGTAGTCAAGGATTAGACATAGCTAACTTTCTATCACATTAGAGGCAATATATTGAGGGAATCAAGTTCAGATTCCAAAAGCTGGGACTTTAATCAACAACATAAGGAACCACAAGTCAAGTGGCTGGCTATCCTAGTTCCTACCTTGAAACCCTCTGAGTAGTGGTGTAGACATAACTTGTAGACTGTGAGGGAGGTTTTGGGTATCCCTGCCACTAGAGTACTCAAACGACATATTATTCTAAATCTAATATTGAGGGCTATCGAGGTTTGCTAAAATAGTTGGAGACATTAAAATTATATTATAATTTATTAATCATAAATGTCAAAATGGTAATCAAGATAAAGTACTACCTACTAAATGTTTATCCGATGTTGATTTTAAATGGAAATCACCAACAGCACAAGTAATTTATCATTGCGATAAATTATAGATAAAGAAAATATCTTGACCAACAATAAATTCCAAGAGTGGTATAGGCGCTTGTGCATAGTACTATGCCAAGAAATGAAGTTATATGTGCTGGAATCCCCAGTTCCTACTGATCCTCCTCCGAGAGCAAGTAAGAAGGAAAAATATAAATGGAAAAAGCATGTAGACAATGCACTTGATTTTCAATGCATCATTTTTCCATCCATGTCTAGAAAATTTCAAAAAATGCATCAGGATGAGGAATCAAACAAGTTTATTTCACATCCACACGAATTATATCAGGAGAGGTCCAGGAAGAAAAGGTATGAGATCTCAAGTGCACTTTATAAGTACATGCTAGTAGATGGGAACCAAGATGGTCCTCATGTACTCAAGATGATTGGGTATATTGAGAGGCTTTAAGCCCTTGGGATCAAACTGAACCAAGAACTAGTAGTGGATCTCATTATTTCCTCTTTATCGCCATGATTTTTTACTTTTATTTTCAATTATAACATGAATGATATGAAAAAGATTCTCATGGACCTTTTGGATTTAGTTCTCCAAGCTGACATGGATATGAACAATATAAATTCATATGTCCTTATGGTGAACAAGAAAAAACCCTAGCAAGGAAAAGGGGTCTAAGGCCAAGTCAAGGCCAAAGACACTAATGCATCATCCTACAAAGAATCCAAAGATTTAGAGGCAATGTAATGAGCATGAAGCTATTTTATTTGGATGTGTCAAGAAAAGCCACTGGAAGAAGAATTGCAGAGTTGGGAAGAAGAATCAAATTGATGCTTTTACTTCATGTATTTTTTTCATTGAATGTAATCTATTTTTATCTACAATATGGGTATTGGATACGAGATGTGTCTCAAACATTTGTATTCATATATAGGAAACAAGTAGGTTTAAGAAGATTGAAAAAGGTGAAGTGGATCTCCAAGCTTCAAATGGTCCATGTTTGGTAGCCTTGGCTGTGGGAGACTATCACTTAACCTTTAAATGTGGTTTGGTTCTATTTTTAAACAATTTCTATTATGTACATTATGTGTCACGACCCGACCCAACGGGGCTCGAGCCGCGACTCCCCAAGCCCGCCTCCAATAGGCCAGGGGCTGGGGACCAGCGCCGAGTAGGCTATCACACACATGGGAGGCATTAGCCTAAGGTACCTGTACACACGCACCCACAAACACCTCCATGCAACAGTGCAGAGATATAGAAACTGAAAAGTAAATGTATGCATACACTATCCCAAACCAGAGTACAGCAGAAGTACAGAAGGGCAAAACAGGGCCCACCGAAAGAAAACTACAAAACGCGTCCAACCTGCTCTGAAGAAGGGAAACGCTACCACAAACACCCGCCGGAAAGCTCCCTCGGCAGATCTCCGGTAAACACCCCGGTCAACTCGCTCACTATGCTCCGCCAGCTCCGGGTCCTCCTGGGACTCCGTCGAATGGCATGTGGTCTGCACAAGACACAAACATGTGCGGGAAAAGCCCGTACAGGGGTGAGTATAAACATACTCAGTAGGCGCCCCAAAAACCCAAAACCCAAGGGAGAAACTGAAAGGAAACAGTCCTCTCAACCCTGCCAGAGGGAACCCAGACGAGAGAGAAACTTCATCTCATGACCATCCTCGGCTAAACAAAACTAGTCAGCTCAGCCAAGCTCAGGTGTATGCCCATACATACACCTTGAACAATCCAGATATACACAGCTCACGCCACAAAGCCACAAGAGGTACCTACCTCATCGCCAGCAACTGTCCACAACCAGGAGAGCACACTCCAAGTTCACTGTCATCCCAGATGACACTCATCCGAGAGATACACTCCACCGGGTCCCAAACAAACATCTCAGACGCTCACCTGAGAGACCACATTCGTCAGATAACATCACTGAGGAAACATCGCTAAAACACCATAACCACCAAACTCCTCGGAGAGGGGATCGCCACTAGGGTCCGCTAGGGGATACCAAGACCCTCTCCGGTATACATAGCTCACAGATAGGGGATCACTCCCAGGGTCCGATGGGGGATACCACGACCAGATCTGGCATACGAAGTTCTCACAGATAGGGGATCACACCCAGGATCTGCTGGGGGATACCACTACCCGATCTGGCGCTCGACATAAGATCAACACTCAGATAGAGGATCATCGTCTATATAAAGATGGCCACGACGATATCGGAACCCTATCTGGTATAACTCGCGATGTAGGGGATCAAACCAATGATGCTGCAACCCTACCGAAACCACGCGCTGAGTAGGGGATCGCATAACCAACGATACTTCAACCCTACCGACACCAAGCGCTGAGTAGGGGATCGTATAACCAACGATACCGCAACCCTACTATAAACATCATGTTGAGTAGGGGATCGTAAACCCGACGATGCCACAACCCTACTGAGTACATCCCACCGCGTAGGGGATCATATTTCCGATTATGCCACAAACCCTACGGGGTTAACCTGCTAGATAGGGGATCGCCACCTGTGAATAAGCGGTCACAGCGATACCAAGAACCCGATCTAGGGTAAAGATGCTAGAGGATCCACTCCGGGCCCACCGGAGGGATACCACAACTCTAACAGTTTAAACATCCCATCGAGAGGATCACAAACCCATAAGAAGGTTGTGATGCCACACGAACCCTCGTAGGAACGAACCAAGGGAGAACCCTCAACCACTGCTGGTCCAAACGTCGCTAACCCGAGCAACCCGCCACAACGTCACACTGCGCACCTCCTGGGCCAAAACCGAGGCCACCATCGCGTTCCACGTGGAAAAACATGCAGGATAGGCTGTTTACTCGCCCGAAACAGAGCACCGGTGAAAAAGGCACTATTCACCATAGCTAGCTCGTGCGGGGCCCACACAACGATCCTGAAACCCATTGAGCGGATCCCACCACGGCGATCCCCTCAGAAAAACAAGCGGAATCGACTACTAGCTCGTCCGAAACGGACACCCGGTGAAAAAGGAATTATTCACTGAAGGCCAGCTTGGGTGGGGCCCATGCCTAGATTTCAAAACTCGTCGAACAGATCGCACCATTGCGATGCTCTCGGAAAAACACACAGGATCGACTATTCATCTGCCAAAATCGGACTCCTGGTGCAAAAGCTGCGTTTCTCCGCAAACGCCAAAACCCAGCCTCGTGGGGCCCGCACCCCATTCTCAGTCCCAACACCCGGAAACCATCTCAAAAAGTCCGTCGCACCATCAGGGTCTCAACGCCACTGACGGCACGTCAATCGGACGCTCCGGGTAGAAGTTACAACGACCCGAAATCGTAAAATAATAAAATAATATTATTTTATATGACGTTTCTAACTCCCGGGCCACGATCCCGAACCCTTAAACCCTCAAAATGACTTCAAAAGGTCCGTCTCGACGCAAGGAGCACGTCGCCGCAAACGGCTCGCAAAACGGAGTTACGGTTTGCGAGTTACGGGGGTTTAAAGAACCCCCGGAAAATCCTGGCCGGACCACCGCCAGCCTCGCCGGAAACCACCGCGCCGCCGCCGAATTCCGCCGCGCCACCGCCGGAAACCGCCGCCCCGCCGCCGTGCCGTTGCCGGATTCCGCCATGGCCGTCGCCCCTCGTTGCCGGAAAACCGGGTTTTCGCCGGAAAACTTCCGGGAGCCACCGGGAGCACCCCGGTGCTCCAAATTCAGATCCGAAAAAAGATTCAGAAAGCTCGGGACCCAAACTATACAACCCATATGAAAATTTGAAGAAAAACAACACAAAAAAGGGATCCGGGATTGTAAAACTCAAACCGCCTACCTGTTGGCGGATCGCCGAAGCTTCAGGTGCAGAACGACGCCTGCGACGCGCTAGAGCTCAATCTGCTGACGATCGGCGATGAAAACAGATGCCCGGAGCTCAAATAGGCGAAGAACGGAGGTCGGGAGGAGGGTGGTTGCCGCCGCCTGCGCGTGGGTGGGAGAGGGAGAGAATGAAACTGTTTTTTTTAAACCTTCATTTAAAACATCGCCCCCGACTCTGTGCCCGACGCGGACAAAGTTAAGGTCACCCCTTGGGTAAACGCACTGTTCTGAACGCAACGGCGGACCCAGATTTGCGATCCGAGACTCCGTTCAGAAGTTATTCGAGCCGACGCACTTAAACCAACTTTTCCACATATTTACGAAAACACCCCTGGTGGCGTTTTCCACAGCAGGCCCGCACCCGCGAAGTTTACACCTCGCCTAGGGTAAACGACACGTTTCGGACGCAACCGAGCCATCAGATTCTCATTTTGAGCTATCGTTTAGGAGATATCACACCCCTGTCACGTGCATAGTATAAAAATACATAATATTTTTATAAAATTAATTCCGGGCACACCGGGCCTCGGAATCGCATGTCGTCTTCGCGCCTAGCTCTAAAATTATTCGTAGAAATATTCCAAAGTCTGACAGGGCCAAAAACCCGAGTCTCTACATCCTCCCCCCTTAGAACTTTTCGTCCCCAAAAAGCCCTAAGCATAAGGAAAGCGACTGGACTCTCAACTTGGTCTCACACACCAGCGAGCTCACCAACCAACACCCATTCCCAAACGCATAAGTCAGAGGGACTCATCTGCCACACCTCAATACTATCCGCTCTGGGCGGCACTGACTCGCCTGCACGGTTTTAATCGCGTCACAAAAACACGTCTCGGTGGGGGAAGGATCCATCTACCTCATGCATTCGAAGCATGCAAAACAACTCCCACACAGGGTCTTACCAACGCCCTGAACAAAACTCGAGCAAACAACAAAAGGAAAAGAGTACCGCTAAACCGTGTCTGACAAACTACTGCACTAAGTAGAAAAGACACAAGGCGTACCTCTATCTATCTGCGGTGCCACTGGGTCGACTGCCTCCAGGGCATGCAGCTGTTCTCGCCCTCGGCCACCAGCTCCCTGAGTTTGGCGTGGACCACCTGGGGGTGGGGGTGGTGGCAACTGGTACTGCCTACCACCGCCTCCCACTGCACCAGCTCCGCCGCCACGTCCGCCGCCCTGCGGACCTCCTTGCTCGAGATGCTGCCTTTGCCAAGGCGGTCTATCGAACGGCTCCCTCTCAACAGCACGTCGGGTCGGACAATCTCTAGCAAGATGTCCCTGACTGTCGCAAGCGTAACACCGCCTCTCCTGCGGCTGACCAAAACTGGCCTACGAGCCCTGTGAGCCCTGAGGCTCAGATCCTCCATCCTGGGGTCGCCTCCTAAAACGTCGGCCACGTCCAGACCCCTGAGTCTGTCGTCGGCTACCAGATGTCGATCCGACCGATGAAGTCTCAGATCTCGAGTGCCCAGCACTAACAAGGGGAATCTGCTCAGCCAGAAAACTATCCACCACCAACGCTCGCTCCAGCACTCCAGCATAGGTGGGCAGACACAAGGAAACTACACCTACTCGGATGTCCCTGCGTAAGCCCTGCTCGAAGGTCCGAGCCCTAAAGAACGGGTCTTGAACCATATCTAGGGAGTAGCGCGACAGGTCTGTAAACCGCGCTGAGTATTCCGACACGGTCATGCCCTCCTGCCGTAACTGCAGAAGCTCCTGAATCCGCACTGACCTCAGCGTCAACGGATAGAACTCCTCCCTGAAGAGCCTCTCAATCCCTGCCCACGTGAGCGTCTCCTCATCATGGGACTGCATCACCAAACTCCACCATCGCCCGGCAGAACCATGCAGAAGGCTCTCCGCTAGGACCACCATCTGATCTGGAGGTGTCCTCACTTAGCGGAAAACCCGGGTGACTGCCTCAAGCCAGTCATCAGCTGCCTGGGGATCTGGATCACCCCAGAACCTCAGAGGTCGCTGCCTCTGGAACTCGTGCAGCGCACTCAGCCTGCGCGCAACCTCGTCCTGCACCGCCGGCACAATCAGCTGCTCGACAGGTGGTGGCTGAACTGGCAGACCACCTGGAGGTGCAACCTCAGAGCCTGCGCCCTGCTCCACAGCCTCTACACGGGGCGGGTCATCAGAACAATCCTGCTGCGGAACCCTCGCTGGCTGTCGTCGTGGAGGCATCCTGAAATACATTCAAGACACACCACAGTCAAAGAGTATATCTAGAGAGCTGACTCAAGAAGGACAAGGAAAAACCAAAAACCCAGTCCTATATGATGCATGTACCACTATGTCCCCGCGACTAGTGTACGAATGTCCCGAGTCGAAAGGCAGGTTATCAGAGTCCTGGTGTATGGATACGTCGGCTGCCACACCAACACTGGAGTCCCTGGCCTGAAAGCCGAACTCGAAACATCCTAACACTACCGCTATGCAACCCAAACCAAGCTCACAGCAAGACCAGCTACGCTCTGAGATCCCAAAGGTGGAACCTCCTCTTATACCACTCTGTCACGACCCGACCCAACGGGGCTCGAGCCGCGACTCCCCAAGCCCGCCTCCAATAGGCCAGGGGCTGGCGACCAGCGCCGAGTAGGCTATCACACACATGGGAGGCATTAGCCTAAGGTACCTGTACACACGCACCCACAAACACCTCCATGCAACAGTGCATAGATATAGAAACTGAAAAGTAAATGCATGCATACACTATCCCAAACCAGAGTACAACAGAAGTACAGAAGGGCAAAACAGGGCCCATCGAAAGAAAACTACAAAACGCGTCCAACCTGCTCTGAAGAAGGGAAACACTACCACAAACACCCGCCGGAAAGCTCCCTCGGCACAGCTCCGGTAAACACCCCGGTCAACTCGCTCACTAAGCTCTGCCAGCTTCGGGTCCTCATGGGACTCCGTCGAAGGGCCTGTGGTCTGCACAAGACACAAACATGTGCGGGCAAAGCTCGTGCAGGGGTGAGTATAAAAATACTCAGCAGGCGCCCCAAAAACCCAAAACCCAAGGGAGAAACTGAAAGGAAACAGTCCGCTCAACCCAGCCAGAGGGAACCCAGACGAGAGAGAAACTCCATCTCGTGACCATCCTCGGCTAAACACAACTAGTCAGCTCAGCCAAGCTCAGGTGTATGCCCATACATACACCTTGAACAATCCAGATATACACAGCTCACGCCACAAAGCCACAAGAGGTACCAACCTCATTGCCAGCAACTGTCCACAACCAGGAGAGCACACTCCAAGTTCACTGTCATCCCAGATGACACTCATCCGAGAGATACACTCCACCGGGTCCCAAACAAACATCTCAGACGCTCACCTGAGAGACCACGCTCGTCGGATAACATCACTGAGGAAACATCGCTAAAACACCATAACCACCAAACTCCTCGGATAGGGGATCGCCGCTAGGGTCCTCTAGGGGATACCAAGACCCTCTCCGGTATACGTAGCTCACAGATAGGGGATCACTACCAGGGTCCGCTGGGGGATACCACGACCCGATCTGGCATACGAAGTTCTCACAGATAAAGGATCACACCCAGGATCCGCTGGGGGATACCACAACCCGATCTGGCGCTCGACAGAAGCTCAACACTCAGATAGAGGATCATCGTCCATATAAAGATGACCACGATGATACCGGAACTCTATCTGGTATAACTCGTGATGTAGGGGATCGAACCGACGATGCCGCAACCCTACCGAAACCACGCGCTGAGTAAGGGATCACATAACCAACGATACCGCAACCCTACCGACACCAAGCGCTGAGTAGGGGATCGTATAACCAACGATTTTGCAACCCTACTATAAACATCATGCTGAGTAGGGGATCGTAAACCCAACGATGCCACAACCCTACTGAGTACATCCCACCGCGTAGGGGATCATATTTCCGATGATGCCACAAACCCTACGGGGTTAACCTGCTAGATAGGGGATCGCCGCCCGTGAATAAGCGGTCACATCGATACCAAGAACCCGATCTAGGGTAAATATGCTAGAGGATCCACTCTGGGCCCACCGGAGGGATACCACAACTCTAACAGTTTAAACATCCCATCGAGAGGATCAGAAACCCATACGAAGGTTGTGATGCCACACGAACCCTCGTAGGAACGAACCAAGGGAGAACCCTCAACCACTGCTGGTCCAAACGTCGCTAACCCGAGCGACCCGCCACAACGCCACACTGCGCACCTCTTAAGCCAAAACCGAGGCCACCATCATGTTCCACGCGAAAAAACATGCAGGATAGGCTGTTTACTCGCCCGAAACAGAGCACCGGTGAAAAAGGCACTATTCACCATAGCTAGCTCGTCCGGGGCCCACACAACGATCCCGAAACCCATCGAGCGGATCACACCACGGCGATCCCCTCGAAAAAACAAGTGGAATCGACTACTCGCTCGTCCGAAACGGACACCCGGTGAAAAAGGAACTATTCACCGAAGGCCAGCTTGGGGTGGGTCCCACGCCTGGATTTCAAAACTCATCAAATGGATTGCACCATTGCGATCCTCTCGGAAAAACACACAGGATCGACTATTCATCCGCCAAAATCGGACTCCTGGTGCAAAAGCTGCGTTTCTCCGCAAACGCCAAAACCCAGCCTCATGGGGCCCGCACCCCGTTCTCAGTCCCAACACCCGGAAACCATCTCAAAAAGTCTGTCGTACCATCAGGGTCTCAACGCCACTAACGGCACGTCAATCGGACGCTCTGGGTAGAAGTTACAACGGCCCGAAGTCATAAAATAATAAAATCATATTATTTTATACGACGTTTCTAACTCCCGGGCCACAATCCCGAACCCTTAAACCCTCAAAGTGAGTTCGAAAGGTCCGTCTCGACGCAAGGAGCGCGTCGCCGCAAATGGCTCGCAAAACGGAGTTACGGTTTGCGAGTTACGGGGGTTTAAAGAACTCCCGGAAAATCCTGGCCGGACCACCGCCAGCCTCGCCGGAAACCACCGCGCCGCCGCCGGATTCCGCCGCGCCGCCGCCGCCGCCGCCAGAAACCGCCTCCCCGCAGCCGTGCCATCGCCGGATTCCGCCATGGCCACCGCCCCTCGTCGCCGGAAAACCGGGTTTTCGCCGGAAAACTTCCGGGAGCCACCGGGAGCACCCCGGTGCTCCAAATTCAGAACCGAAAAAAGATTCGGAAAGCTCGGGACCCGAACTATACAACCCATATGAAAATTTGAAGAAAAACAACACAAAAACGGGATCCAGGATTGTAAAACTCAGACCGCCTACCTGTTGGCGGATCGCCGAAGCTTCAGGTGCAGAACGACGCCTGCGACGCGCTAGAGCTCAATCTGCTGACGATCGGCGCTGAAAACAGACGCTTGGAGCTCAAATCGGCGAAGAACGGAGGTCGGGAGGAGGGTGGTTTCCGCCGCCTGCGCGTGGGTGGGAGGGGGAGAGAATGAAACTGTTATTTTTTTATTTAAAAACCTTCATTTAAAACATCGCCCCCGACTCCGTGCCCGACGTGGACAAAGTTAAGGTCACCCCTAGGGTAAACGGACTGTTCTGAACGCAACGACAGACTCGGATTTGCGATCCGAGACTCCGTTCAGAAGTTATTTGAGCCGACGCACTTAAACCAACTTTTCCACATATTTACGAAAACGCCCCTGGTGGCGTTTTCCACAGCAGGCCCGCGCCCGCGAAGTTTACACCTCACCTAGGGTAAACGACACGTTCCGAACGCAATCGTGCCATCAGATTCTCATTCTGAGCTATCATTTAGGATATATCACACTCCCGTCACGTGCATAGTATAAAAATACTTAATATTTTTATAAAATTAATTCCTGGCACACCGGGCCTCGGAATCGCACGCCGTCTTCGCGCCTAGCTCTAGAATTATTCGTAGAAATATTCCAAAGTCTGACAAGGCCAAAAACCCGAGTCGCTACATTATGTAACCAGGAACATTATCTCTATGTCGAGTTTAGACACTGTGTGTTTTTATTTCAAGTTTGGAAAGAAATGTTGTCTCTATTATAGGGATAACAAATGTTATGGTATGGAACATCATAACAATGTTTTATACAAGCTGGAACTCAAGAAACACGTAATGGGAATCAATGACAAAAAATAGCCAACATGACTCATATATCACCCGCCTATGGAACTTCAGGCTTGGTCATATAAACAAGAATTGATTATGAAGATTACATAAAGAAGGGTATTTAGACTCGGTACAGTTAGAACCCTTGGATTTATGTCAAGCTTGTTTATAAAGAAAAATGACCAAAACTACTTTTTCAGGAAAGGGAGAAAGATCCAATGCAGTACTGGAATTAATACACACTAATGTTTGTGGTCCATTTCTAGTAGAAGAAATGGGTAGTTTTTCATAATTCATTACTTTTATTGGTGATTATAGTAGATATGGATATATATACTTAATAAAGTATAAGTCTAATTCATTTTGGATTTTTAAGGAATACCAAAATGAATTGGAAAACCAACTTGGTAAGAAGATAAAAGCACTCCGATCAGATCGAGGTGGATAATATCTTAACCAAGATTTCATTGATAACTTAAAGGAGTGTGGGATAGTATCCCAAATCAAACATCCTTATACACCACAATGGAATGGTGTTAGAGAAAGGAGGAATAAGACCTTGCTTGACATGGTCTGATCACTGATGAGTCATGAAACTCTTCTGTTATCCTTTTGAGGATACGCTCTGCAGATAGCAGCATATACCCTTAACTGAGTCCCAACTAAAACTACAGATGATATTCCATATGAGTTATGGTATGGAAAGAAACACAGTCTGACACACATACGTGTATGGGGGTGTGAGGCATTTTTAAAGACTTTACTAAGTGAAAAATTAGGATCCAGAAGCACCAAGTGAATCTGTATAGGTTATCCTTAGGAAACCCATGGATATTACCTATATAACCCTTTATATAGAAAAGTTATTGTGGAAAGATACACCATATTTCTAGAAAGGGAACACATTTATATTGGGAATCGTGGGGGAATGATTGAATTCGATGAAGTTAATTCTCCAGATGCACAAGAGTTGGTAGAGAAACAATCTCCACAAGAGAAAGTGGAAGAAGAAATTATTCTTGAGACAGAAATACCGCGTAGGTCTACGTGAAAGGTTAGAGAACCAGAGAGTTATGGTTTTATTATCATCAAGTCAGGTGACACATTAGTCCTTGGGGATGATGAACCTTTAACCTACAAGGAAGCAGTAGAAGGAAAAGAAGCTGCTAAATGTAAAGAATCCATGAATTCTGTTGTAGAGTCCATGTACCAAAATCATGTTCGGATTATGGTAGACCCTCCAGGTGATTTAAATCCCATTGGTTTCAAATGGGTATTCCAGAAGAAGTTGTAAATGGATGGTTTGGTTAATACCATTAAATCAATACTGGTTTCAAAGGGTTTTAGGAAACATCAAGGCATCGACTATGATAAAACCTTCTCACCATTAGCAATGCTTAAATCCATCAGAATATTTATTGCAATAGTAGAATTTCATAATTATGAAATTAGTAAAATGGTTGTCAAAACTAATTTTCTAAATGGTAAGTTGGTTTAATATTTCCATATGACTCAACCCAAATGGTTTTTCAGGTCAAATAATGTCAATAAAGTATGCAAGCTACAGAGATCCATTTATGGATTGAATCCGGCATCACGGTCATGGAATGTTAGTTTTGATGAGGCCATAAGAGAATTTGGATTTGTAAAAAATTAAAGTGAGCCTTGTGTCTGTGAAAATGTTTTAGGTAATTCCATAGTTTTTTTAGAGTTATATGTTGATAACATATTAATTATGGAAAATGAGGTACAAGTCTTACAATCAGTTAAGACTTGGTTAAATGAATGATTCTCCATGAAAGACTTAGGCGAAGCAGCCTAAATTCTAGGGATCAAGATCTATCGAGATAGATTTCAAAGGCTACATGGGCTAAGTCAAAGTACATATATTGACAAGGTACTCAAAAGGTACAATATGGAACAATCCAAGAGATGACGGTTACCTATGTCACATGGTATAAATATCTCTAAGAAAATGTGTCCACCAACACAGGAGGAGATTGAGAGAATGAGTTTAATCCATTATGCCTCGAAAATGGTTTCTATTGTGCATGACATACTATGTAATAGTATTGATTTCACCTTTACTTTAAACATGGTGGGTAGATATCAAGCCAATTCAGGGGAGCTGCATTGGGAATCTATTGAAACTATCCTAAAATACTTGAGGCATACAAAGGATATGTTCCTGGTGTATGGAAGAGATGAGGAATTGGTAGTGAGAGGATACATTGATGCTAATTTCTAGATAGATCATGATGATATGAAATCGCAGTCAGGCTACATATTTTTCTAGAATGGTGGTGTAGTGAGCTGGAGAAGCTTGAAGCAAGCTATGGTTGCCGATTCTACATCATAGTCCAAATATATTGCAGATTCCGTTGTAGTAAAGGAAGCAGTATTGATACACATCTTTATCTCAGACATTGGTGTTGTGCCTAGGAGTGAAAACCCTATTCCAGTATATCGCGATAATACTACTGTAGTGGTGCTTTCCATGGAGCCCAGGTCTCACCAGATGACAAATAATATTCTTCGTAAGTTTCATCTCTTGAAAGATTTTACTGAAAGAGGTGAATTCACTGTTAGCATATTAGCCACAGTGGATAACATGGTAGACCCCTAACTAAATCCATTTCTTAGCAGAATCATGATTCTTATATGAGAGGCAGCTGTTTGAAACCTATTAGCAGTTGGCTCTAGTGAAAGTGGGAGTGTTGAAAGTGGGTCCCCTAGACCCAAGTTGTGTTTTAATTTGATTACCACATCATGTATACAGTTTATTATATATACATGTGTTTATCTTCCCATATTAGTGTATATTCTTCTAAGTCCACTTTTTTTTATGGAAATATCCTTAGATTACATGTTGTATTCAAGAGATTATAGCAGATCATAGGCTATAATGAGAACCCTGAGATGGCACGACAATAATCTTAAAGTAATATCCTATGGTAAAGTTACATCATTCTAAAAGGACACAGATAATGTGTGACCATCAGTTGCTGGGGGATCATAAGCATTGAGACTTCTTCTTATAAAGTTCATACTTGATGATCTCTAGTTATTGAGATCATGGGGACTGACCCACATAATAGGAACACCACATGTTTTAAGTGTCATTGGTCATTCCTATCTACCGATATGTGTAATGGTATTCAGAATTGAGATCATTATCAATGTATTTCAATTAATTGTGTACTTTGATGCATGGTGAAAACCATGGAGATAAAGTCATGGTGAGGTGGTTTGTGTTGGGTATGTCATTTGTGACATGGAATTGATTGAATGATCAATATAAGATTTTTAACTTCTGAGTTGAGGAAGAGATATCTCGGGCCTGGTGGATTAGGATTGTTTCAACTTCATTAAATCCATGGTCACGGTAGGGGAAGGTAAGACCATTCAGACAAATCAACAAATAATATAAATCAAGATAAAGGATGATGACGCTAGTGTGCATTCTGATATATTGAGATATCAATGACGAAGAGATTATATTACACAGACAATGTTTGTAGGAAGTCAATCATTTCTTAGAATTTACCTTATCTCTATAGGGGTGTCGATGGGTTGCTAGACCACACACTTGGATGGTGAATATTATTCACTACTATTAAGATAAGGTCCTAGAGGGTCACACACTATAGTGCTTTGAGAATATTCCCTATTCAATGGAATATGAATATAGAACTTGGTGAGACCCACCAAGGGGTCCATGTATTATCCAAGTTCTATGGATCACCAAATAATAAATAAATTCTTTAATTATTCATGTATGGAATAATTTTTTGAATTTATTTATAACATGTATTTACAATTGATTAGTAAATACAAAGACAAAATATTATTCAAACGTATTTAAATATCCAGGGTTCGTTTAATATTTTCATGAGAAGTGAGTCAAGTTATAGACTCAATTTTATCATGTAATATGTATTTAATATATATTTCAGTTAATGATAAAACTTTAAATATTATTTATGGAATAATTTCATTTTTTAATAATAAATATTTAGAAAACTTATACTATGAATATCTATTACACAGGGGTCGGGAACCCATACTGGGTATTCTAGATATTCTCTATATAAGTAAGATAGAGGCTCTCCCCATAAAACTATTCATATGATAGAATTGAGAGCCTCTCTCTCCTACTAGAATCTAGAGAGAGATTCTATCATGAATGGAAGTTCTTTGAATTCATCCTTCTTGGATCTAAGTCTCTTGCCTTGCAGTGATCACTGCGACATTGAAGATCTCATTGGTGTACTGCGCTAGCACCTGAATTCCAATGAATGGTGCACGTGCAGATTCAAGAGTCGTGTATGGAAGATCTAGAGGACTTCAACATCAGAGTCTTCGAGAAATGGTTTCCAACATCCTATGATGAAATTTCACACGTAAAATCCGAACAAGGTACTTGTTCGTTATATTTTTGCACTATGTCAAATCCATGTATGGTAAACAGATCATATTGGGATAGTTCACAGGATTCGACATTGTAATGTTGCTCTGGTGATGCAAAAAAATTTAAAATCTCGTCCCATCAACTTCTTCTACCCATCCTGGTACCTAATAGTTCAGACATAGTCACTCTATGTGAGGCACATTTGCTTTACAAGATTTTAGGGATGTCGCACTGCGTCCCTCATAACACTTCCACCAACTCCCCCTAGCTCACTAACTTGGGTGAATTATTACTTAGTTTATCAACTTAATGTTCACTTCTATAGATTGTTATTTAATTCTTTGTCTCTCACTAACATAAGACTCTGCTTGCATCGAAGTCCTAAATGGATGCACTTGAACACACCTTCACTTGCACATAACACTATTCTTGCACACAAGATTTGGAATTATCATGCAAGATTTCTTTCTCTCAACCCCTATCTTTCATGCAACCACACCATGAGGTTCACTTGGTCTAGATTGACTCAAGGATAATCTTACATACAAGATTTACTATGCATAAGTCTTCAGCACACAAGTCTTTCACGCGATAGAGCTACCAAATATTCATTGAAAAATTTTATAAGTCTTAAATGGGGGTAGACACATATTTATAGACCCGGGTGACCCTACATGTAAGTTGATTGCACATCAACCCCCATGTGAATAAGTCTGAAAAAGACATCACATTTGGTGGGTAAGGATCTTCCTTACAACCCATGCCCTTTACACATTTTGAAGCGATAAACTCATAACAACTCTTGCATGCAACTCACTTTTGACATCGCATTTGGTGCATTTGATTCTTCCATGAACAAACTAATCTTTCATGTGAATCTTTACATTTCCATATTTTGATGTGAATATCCTGAAACTTCACATGCGTGTAAGATTTAAATTCACATTCATTCATTCATGCAGCATCATTTGGTAAACAATAGGAAATGCCAACACATTCAATACTTTGTTCAGCTTGAACAGTAAGACCACATGCCTTGAAAACTCCCTGACCAACCCAGTGTGGATTAACAAAAACCAAACTCCATTTCCAACAAAGGATAGCCTTGGTTACAATAGGAAATATCTCCTTCATATATTTCTCTTCAAATTTATCTTGATTCTATATGAGACAACAACCCTTGACCTCCCAAATGGAAAACAATAGGAGAATGAGAGGGTCTCTGATTTCATCGCTCGGTGGAAATGATTGACATACTCTCTCATCTTATAGCTTCCCCAATAATATTTTTTCCCCATCAATATAGAGAATCTTCACGATGATTTACATACACCACTTATTCCAATGAAATACATAAGAGGGTTTTGGTACCTTTTTGTAATTTCTCAAA
This sequence comes from Viscum album, assembly GCA_963277665.1. NCBI lineage: Eukaryota > Viridiplantae > Streptophyta > Magnoliopsida > Santalales > Viscaceae > Viscum > Viscum album. The sequence continues at coordinate 489,855,049 of OY728140.1, read as the reverse complement.
TAGTGGATGACTTCATCACACAAACTAAGGATAAGTCCTGCTTAATTCCATCAATTCAAGGAAGGAGAATATAGAATGTAGAGGCAGCCACTGTTACACTTAAGAAAGCCCTCGCACCTGCTCTAGCTCTAATTCCCATTCCATATCATGCGGTCCCCCATCTTGAATGTCAATAACAATGCCCACCTCTTTAGGATGGGCAAAGGGAGTAGAGGAAAGAACTAGTTTCAGGAAATGAAGAATAAGGTTTATTCTTTTTGAAATGACCAAGTCCCTGGCTACTTTATATCATAATTGAAAACAAAACATGATTAAGTTACCAAATCGCAAGAATCATAGTCAATATAGTTATGAAGATCTTCCGAACTATTCCCACTTCCATTGATAATTGGTGCCCAAAATCCAATAATGTTTTTTTCAAAGACATCCTATAGAAAAAGGTGGACTCAGGGCAGGTGAAGCTGGGAAAGCCACCTGCACAATTGGAATGTGTTTCTACCACTAATTTAGAGGAATAGGATGGATGGAAGGAAGTTAATAGAAAAAGTATATAGAAGTTTTTTGATTTAATGGTTATAATGATAATCAACCGGACTCATGCCATCCTTCAATCATAGTTGAAACAACCAACTATACCACCAAACCCTTCCACTAAGACACAACTGATTACTCTGGTGTCATAGTCCTCCGAAATCCAGTCTTCCAAGAAGAAAAATGGTCAGAATAGTAAGAAGAAAACATAAGAAGATGATGTTGTTTCAATTCCGAAGTTAGCTTTGACTTTATAATACTTTATGCCTTTAGTCCCCAAAGCATGGGGACCGCCCTACTAAATAGTACCACAAGAGTCAACCCGCCAGACGAGGTCCTCATCAGATGAGGATTTGATCTTCATTTCCATTAATTTCATTCACTTAATGGACCCTTTATCAGATGATAAGAGTAACCATGAAGCTGAACTCCCTGCATCTGATTGGAGAATTAGTTGAAGTGGCTTCCAGAGATGAGGATATAGGGGAAGATTTCATCATTATAGAAGTCAATACTCCAGCCACATCCCCACCAAGTCCATATACATAGCTAAAACTTGTGGGAGGGATCTCTAGTGATCTCATAAAGAACAAGAAATTTCACCCAAAGAAGCCATAATTTTCCCCAAATTGATCATTCTTGAAGATCAAATAGAGGAGACATCATCAACCAACCAACCTCAGCACGCAAGAAAACCTGGCTGACTGAATCCATCAAGTAAAAAAGTGCATTCAAATCTTGTTCAAAGGAATGGCATGCCTACATCAAGTAATTTAGTTCTTAAATTTCCTACAAAACACATCCTCAAGTTGTCAAGTATAGTCCTTTATACCATAAGTATGAAATTTTAAAGAAATTATCCCTGTTACTTGAAAATTTTTCAATCTTGGATGCTTTGAGACTATCAAAAGAGCTTCTAAAAGCACTCATAGAGGCTTTTTCAAGTCCTTAAGAGTTTCAAGATGAAGTTTGTTCTATCAGTGTATATCATGTATAGACAGGCCCTACAGAATTCCACACAATAATGTATTTCATGGAGAAGGATAAATATTTTGTTATACAGGGGCACATCAGGCCTTTGTATTCTTTTAGAAGGATAAATGATGTTGATATCTGATGAGTCTTAATTGAAAATAGATCATGTGTCAACCTCATTCCAGTCTGAACACATAAAAAATTAGGCTACAACTATTTCCACTTGTTACCCTCAACTCTAACACTGCATGTTTATGACAAGAGTGAGCAGAAGCCTCTCAAAGTGATCAAGCTCAGAACTCAATTCTAGGATCTTATGTCTAACTCAGAATCCTTGATTGTTTGGAAAGATAAAACATTCAATGTTATTTTGTGGAGGTTTTGGTTACATTATCATGTAGTTATTCCCTCATCATTCTTCCAATTCCTCAAATATTGCCTTAACGGTGAAATTGGGATATTTCATGGTGATAAATCCCCATTTAAATACTATAAATCACAATAAATTGAAGAAAGGTTCTATCAAAGGGAAGGGAATCAAACCATGATTGGTGATTTTTTTCAAATTAATGCCCTGAATGGTCTAGAAATGACCCTGAATAATCCCTTCAAGCAGCTCAGTGCAAAGTATGTGTTTACCATCAATCATATTAAAGGGATCACTACTAAAAACATGGCTTTTATCAGTACTATAAAATCACATTAACAGTGCTAAAAAAAGCACTGTTAATCGAGGTGAAGATAGGGGGGTCCCTTTCATCAGTTCTCATTAAATGCTGATAAAGACCCCTTTAATCAGCGCTAAAAAGGCACTGATAAAACTCAAAAAATAAATAAATAATAATTTATATTCAGGGGGAGCTTTTAACAGCGCTTGACCCCCCTCCCCCCCCCCTTTATCAGTGCTAGGCAGCCCCCTCCCACTCCCGCGCGTTGCCCTTGCCTGTGCATTCTGCACTTGCCTGCGCACCCTCTTTGCTTCCACCCGGATTCGAACCTGCAACCTCCCCCTTGCGCGCCTACACCTTTACCACTAATCCATTTCATTTTTTATCTATTTAATGATACATCTATTTATTTATATATATATCATTATATTTATTTGTATATTAATATAGATTCATATTAATATAAATATATTTATTTATATTAATACATATATATTTATTCATATAGTAATATATATATATATATTCATATATTAATATTTATTTATACTTATTTTTATATATATTAAGTTATATTTATTCGTATATTAATATAGATACATATTAATATAAATATATTTAGTTATATTAATACATATATGTTTATTCATATATTAGTATATTTTTATTCATTCTCATATTAATATATATTTATATCTATTTATATATATATTTGTAGTTATAATATTTTATCCGTATATTTATTTGTATATTAATATATATTTATAAGATTAGTTTTAAATACATTTATTAATGTTTTTATGTGTGTTTATAAATAAATAAATACATACATACATCTATACAACACACACACACACAGAGACACATATATATTTACGAATTAATACATATATATATGTATATTTGAAAAGCCACATAATGTTAAAATGACCATAACTTATAATCCAGATGCCCATTTCAACTCTACAACCTTTAAAATTGAATAAACTTAAACAATATTTGATATGATATGTGGTACAGGGCTAACAGACATACAGATTAGAAGTTATACTTTTTTGAATGTTAAAAAATCGGGGTATGCCGACTAAAAACTCAGTTTTGGAGGCTTTATGGGCCTTTTTTGGCCTTGAACAATGTGAAAGAGGCTTTTCCTAGGTCACCAGCACGTAGATCACGTTGCAGGATTCGATTTGATATGCTGTAGAGCTCAAAAAAACACCCGGAACAAAATTTATGGCTGTTTGAAGTTTGAGTTACATTTTCAACATATTTTAGATCTTTTATTACTTTTTTTGATTTTTTGTGTCTACAAATTGTTATTAAATGATTAGTAATCGATGATAATTAGTAAATTATTTATTAATAATATTTTTTAAAAACTTTTAAATCCATTTTCACTAAATTTCTTATATATTAAATATAGTAGTCTATTTATACTTTTCTAAAGCATATTTAAAAAATATATATTATATTTATGTCAATATAAATATACTTATATTACAATATATTATTTTTTGTGATTTTTTTTAAAATATAAAATTTATCATCACTAGGATAAGGCGCTGATAAATCCCCCCTTTATTAGCGCTATTAAAAAAAGTGCTGATAAAGGTGTCCCCATTATCAGCGCTAAAAAAAGCGGTGATAAAGGGTGGCCTTTATCAACGCTAATAAAAGGTCACTTTTAGTAGCACTTGTTTAGCACTGTTAAAAGTGCCCCTTTATGAGCGCTTTTTTAGCGTTGATAAATCCCCCCCCCTTTAGAAGCGTTTTTTTAGCGCTGTTAAATGGTGGCGCTGCGGAAACCCAGTTTTGTGGTAGTGGATGGTAGAATGTCCAAGTCCCCCTTGGATTTGAGAAAAGTATCTCTACCACCATTGATGATCATAGATAAATAAATCTAGGTATGGTAGAAGATCCATGTCCCACTTGGATCAGTGTGTCCATGACTTTCAAAAATAAAGAGGTATACACCTCATTCCTAAAGAAACATCAGGACATGCTCACCTGTAATTACACAGAGATGTCATGCCTTGATCTTGAGGTGGTCACTCATCACTTAGGCTTACCTGAAGATCACTGTGGATGCATGTAGGAAGCCAGAAGGATGAACCCAACTCATGACACTAATTTTGAGGCTGAAGTGTACAAGATTATCAAATCCAAATTCATTCAAAAAGTTCACTATCCAAAATGGTTGGAAAACGTTGTCCTGGTGAAGAAGAAGAATGGGAAAATCAAAATTTTCATCAACTTCAAAGATATCAATCAATATTTTACAAAATATGATTTCCCAGTCCCAATCGCAAATCTATTGATCGATGAAATATCTATTTATCAAGCCGTCTCCTTCATGGATGGCTATTTAGGGAATAAAAAAATTTGAATGGCCTTGAAAGATGAAAAATACACTACCTTCAAGGCCCCCTATGGATTATTTTTCTATTAGGTGATTCCCATTGGCTTGAAGAACATTGGAACCAGATACCAACATACCATGCATCACATCTTAAAACCCTTCTTGGGAGATTTTATTGAGTGCTATGTTGACAATATGGTGGTTAAATCCTGATAATTTTCTAACCACCTGGATGATCTTGATATAATCATCAACAAACTATAGCGGTATATCCTAAAGATGAACCCCTTGAAATGCGCTTTAATGGTAATATTAGAAAATTTTCTTGTCTTCATTGCATACCATCACATCATTTAAGTCAACCCTAAGAAGACAAAGGCTCTCCTTACCATGTCACCTCTTTGAAACTTCAAAGAGTTGAGATGAATTCAAGGGTACTTGGCCTAAATTCGAAGCTTTATAGCCTACCTCATAGGGAATTTTTTTCCCTTCACCATGTTGATAAAGAAAGGGGTATGTATTAGTGGACTATTGATTGTCATGAATAATTTTACAACCTCAATAAATGTCTCTTGATCCCACCAGTTATAATGATTCTTGTTGAGGTAAAGTTGGTTGTTATATATGTGATGGCACTATATTAATCATTAGGTTCTTTCCTTGCACAAAAAAAATTACATTGGGAATTAAAACAACCTTTATTATCTTAGTCAAACCATGATCGACATTAATATTCATTACTCAGATATCTAGAAGTGTTTCTCGGAGTTAATCTTTGCGGTTGAAAAACTAAGGCACTATTTCCAGCACCATGAGGTCCATTTGTTCTCTCACAATAACCCACTCAAATATATCCTCAATCATCCCATGTTGAAAAGACTCTTAGAATGGCGGGAGGTAATTCTGTAGCAATTTGATATATAGCTCATTCCTAAAAAAGTATTCAATGTCCAGGCCTTGAAAAATTTTCTCACAGAACACCCTTCTATAGAAAAAAGATCACTAAATATAGAATTTCTAGATGAAGATATATTTTTTATTCAATATGTCCCCCAAAAATGGGGAACATATTTTGACGATGCATCCAAAATCCCTACAGGGAAGAGAATAGAAGACCCTAAGCTCAAAAAAGTAGGGTTCGGGGTCATTCTCATCTTTCTAAAAAATGCATTTTTGACTTACTCCTTATTTTCATAAGGTTGTACAATCAATGAGGCTAAATATAAGGCCCTCATTACTAGCCTATAACTAGAACTAAAGATACTAGAGGACTAGATATAGGTTAAAGGTGATTCATATTTGGTAATCAAATAGATCAATGAGGATTATTCAATTAGATTAAGAAGAGTTAATCCCCCTACTTGACTATGTATGAGGGTTATTAGTAGGGTTCCCCTCAGAGACAACATTGACTCACATCCCACAATCTTAGAATGCCTAGGTAGATGCATTGGAAAATGCAGTTATGGATTTGGGGGGTCCAAATCAGGATGAAATGGTTATTAACATTGCACATCATCAAATGGTCTCACATTTTACACATGTCAGCACAAAAGAGATATATGAAATTAGTTCTATCCCAAAACCATATGGTCCTACCACTGGATGGATGATACCCATTATATACTAACATCAAAATGGAATACTTCCATTAGATAGAGCTAGGAAAGAGCAGACCCGAGGGAGACCAACCAATTTCACTCTTTATGATGGCCCAAATCACCCGAAAGGCATCAATTTCAGTTAGGATTCAATCTTTCTCATCAAATATAAAGGTTTGGGTACTATTGGACCACTAGGATGCATGAATAGACAAATTTTAAAAAAAGTACCATTCCTTCAAACTGCACGCCAACTTCATCCATCAACCCCCGAAGTTATTACACAAAGACAAATACTCTTTTCCATTTTCCATATGGTGAATTAAAACCATAGGACCGTATCCTCCTACCATAGACATGTAGTTCAAATACATATTAACTACCACTGACTTCTTCTCCAAGTGGGCACAGGTAATACCCCTTAAAAATCTAGGTCCAAAAACATCTTCATCATTGTAAAAGCCAACATCATTTCTATATTTGGATTCCGTCATACAATATTGTTAGAAAACGATAACAATATCTATTTTTTGGTGTTGGAGAATCAATATCAAGAGTATGATATCAAATCCAACAATTCTTCCCACTATCATGCAACAACTAATAAACCTATAGAGTCCTTCAACAAGACCCCTTCAAATATACTTAAGAATATGGTGGATAAAGATAAAAATTCATGGCTTGACAAGAACTTGTATGCCCTATGGTCCTATCAGACTACAACTTGTACCGCCACATAGGCAACAACATATTCATTTGTGTATGGGATAGAAGTAGTCCTTCCCATTAAGGTTCAATTTCCATCACTCCATGTTACCATCTGTGATCAACTATCCATGGATGAGAAGTCCCAAAAACAACTGAATGAATTGTAGAAAATCGATGAGAAAAGATTTCATACCTTGAATCACATGGAGGTTCATCAGAACCGTATAGTTCTAGATTTTAATAAGAATATATGCCTTTGTTTGTTCTTCCCAAGGGAACTCATACTAGTCCTCAGAACTATAATGATATCGGGTAAGAAGCCTCCAAGACTTGAGCCAAAGTGGGAGGGACCTTATTCTATACACAAGGTCCACTCTAATGCATATTATTCCTTGATATCAATGGATGAAGAGCTCATTACAGACCCAAATAATGCAAGGTTTATCAAAAAGTATTTCATGTGACAAATAAGAGATGCATCTCAAATGCACGATGTTAAAATCTATAATTGGACTTTTTTATATGACCATAAAAAGCATGACATATCCTCCATGTTGCAATATGATAAACTGCATGACACCAACATCTAATTCACAAGACTTTAAAATGGTACGAGAATGTCCTTGCCTCATGACATAAAATTGCATGGTTCACATCCTTATTGCACTATGTAAAATTATAGATCATTCTTATTTGTGATTAAATAGGTAAAAATTCTTAGTTTTGGTCTCCCACCACACCTTCGTTCCGGAACTACATGTGGCTTGATTATCATTCAAATGAGATACGTTGTGATACCTATACCTTATGTATTGGGCCCATCCATCATTTTGGAAAATAACAAAATACCTTTCCCCCATTTTGAAATATAATTGATGTGAGAAACTATTTTCAATGAACTAAAAGTGACTTGATTCCTTCTATCACAGGCTACATAATGACGCCCATATTTTCATTCTTAAGCCCAACCATAGTATTCCCCCTCTTTTACATCGAGTCACCAGTGTCCTCACCACAAGATGTTAAACTGCATGGGATTCTAGAACTACATACATATTGATTATCATTTATTTGAGATACATAGGGATTCCTGAATCCTATAACCTATCCTAGCCAATGTATGATAAAAATTACTCTTATCTTCTCCCTGATTGCCTCTTCATGGTAATAATAAACTTTTCCAATTTTTTTCTAACACTGAACATAGATCGCATGACCTTAAGAGTTGTAGTAAAGGATTTCCCCACAAACGAGGCATGTCAATGCATGATAGAGTTATCATTCTCTTAGATGAAATACATTAAAATGAACACCATGGTTCCTTTCCATATGATGATAAACTACAAGATTTATGTCCCCTGCATGACATAAAACCACACATAACTATGGACCTTGCCCAAGAGGACCAAAATCCTTGGTATTAGTCTCTTAGAACACCTTTATTATAGAACTATGTGTGACTTAATTCACATTTTCAATGAGATAAATAGTGATAACTAGGCTTTATGTCTTGAGCCTAGCCATGGGGTAAAGAAAAATGTCCCCTCCTATGTACCTAATTTGAGTTCTTTCATTCAGGGGTCCACCAAGGAAACAGAGATGTCCCCTCCTATATACGAGTTAGATTTATAAAAAGGGACTCTTCAATGAATGGAAAATTTCAGTCCAAATGATTCCATTATAATATTACATATCCCTTCTATGCACTATACTCCTAATCTTGTAAGAATTACAATCTTCATAATTTTCCTCCAGTTATCGATGATATAATGTTTGATATCTAAGGATTCCTTTGTCTGACTATGTGGTAAGATTCCTAAGTTTTCTTTTCATAAAGTCAAAAACCCTATGGTCTTGTTGACCATAGGATGTCATTGTTTGACTATTTTGTAATGCACCCAAGTTGTATTTACATAAATTCACCCTCAAAAAGGGTTTTTCAACCAGCAACATGTTCATCTTCAAAAGAAGCCTCTTTTATATCTATAATCCCCAATGATTTTGTTGTCCCATGTCACCTCTCCTAACCCCTGAACTCCCAAGATCATGGTTTAAAATTTTCTCTCTCACGTCTGAAGTATGATAGAACAACCTTGATACGATAGGTTTCATGCTACTCATCATTTCCATAAATACCATGATCCTAGTCATATGACCTAAAATAAAAGGCATCATATTTTCTGTTAATGGGTTAGACCTACTTAAGGAAATTCCCCCCCCCCCATTCCCAGGTGATTTTGGTATGGAATCCTCTTTCTATACTTTGGAACATTCTTTACAAAAACCAAACTATGAGTCTAGGGAAAACTGAATATCCACAATTTTTCCACTAGTCATTAGCAATAGAATGTATAATACTTGAGGACTCCCCTATATTGACTATGTTGTAACATTCCCTTGTTGGATTTTCATAAATTTTCTAACTAAATGATCCTGTAAACCAAAGGATGTCATTATTTGATTATGTTGTACAACTCCCTAGTTGGATTTCCATAAAGTCACTCATAAAAAGGATTTGTCAACTAGTGCTGCATTTTTTTAGGATAATCCTATTCTATCAATATAAACACCAAAGATATTGTGCTTTTTGTAATTATGAATTTCCCCCCTTCATTCCTAAGGATAGTGGAACATTCCCAATCGAATAACTCTGGAATGGGAAAAAATAAAGTTTCAGTCAAAGATAAATGTCCTTAAATTATATCTCCCTATGTTATTTTTGTATGAAATTAAACTACATGTCATAATGTCTTAGTCACAAGACATTAAATTGTAAAACAATGTACTCACCATAATATGTTAAACTACAGGGTACATGTCTTTGTCACACAACATTAAAATGCATAATTCTTCAACCATAATTATAGAGGGGAATCCCCCATAATGTTGGTCTTTTAATATAATGTACCCTACTTCAGACAAGCCATATTCATGAAGGAGAAGTTTCCCATTCATGAAAAGTGCCAACAAAAATACTCTCTTCATTCTCAGAAACCATCTCATGGAAAACCACCCTTCGTGGTCTTAAGTGATCCAGATATTCAAAAAAATCCTCACTATTGGTAGTGTAATGTTGAAATTCCTAGGGATACCTTTATTTTACTATGAATTAATACACCGTAGTTGGATATTCATAATTCACCCACCAAATTTCAAGGCCGGCCAGCTAGAGGATGCCACTGTTTGACTATGCAGTAACACACCCTAGTAGGCTTTAAATAAAATCACCCAAAAAAGGGTTTATCAACCAGATACATATTTATACTCAATAGAGACCTCCTCTATTCCCATAATACCCATCAATATCATACTAGAAACATCTTTTTGATCTCGTTATCTGGTCATTCCTCACATACTTATCATGTGTCATATTTTAGATCTGGGAATCACAAAATCATGACTCAAAATCCCCCTTTGGGTATCAAAATAATGTAGGCAAAAGGAGATGTTCGACGGGATATGTGTGCGACTTGAGGCAGGAGCGGGGAATTGAGGTTCAAACTAAAACACCAGTATTTTTAGTCCAACTTATATGACTTTAAACTGCCAATGAAAAGAGACACAGTACTGACCAAGTTGAAAAACTAAAAAGGAAACTCAAGATAAAAGTCGATTCTCAGATCACTAAACCTATGATCCACACATTTTAGACAAGAATTGAGTAATGAAAAGATAAAAGGCACAAGTTTTTTTTCGGAATAAAACCTAAATGTGCATCCTAAGAAAAATCCAAGACTCGTCTACTAAGACTTATTCATATTGGACTTAGGTAAATATTAGGGTGATGACACAAAAGACATGAATTTTGTAGGGTTGTCCATAAGACCCTATAAATGGTCTAACCATGATCTCTAGGCCCCATGGATTTGTAAAAAAAATGGAGTTCTCCCTCACCCTTATCATTTTAATTATAATGTGATGACAGTCAATTAGATGAGACATTTTCAGAACTATATTATGACAACAATAAGGGAAGTAATGTAAAAAAAATGATTGGAAACAAATTCCTTTTCATTTATGTTCTCAAATAAATAGGATATTCCACATGTTGGAGTCTCTATGCAAGTTTTACAACTTCTCATCAACATAGGATTTAATATTTTCAACTGTGGACTAATAATTTTCTATAGTTTTCTAAAACTTGGCCAATTATGTAGCAGCACCCTTCTTAGAATTATAGAGTTTCTCCTACTCTACAATAACAGAATCTATCCTTTATTCCAAGGCCCTTTTCAAGGATCGGTGGAGTTTGACTGTCTATTCCTTAACAACATTTAATTATTCTCAAAGGCACGCTATTTTGATAGATTTCTCATCAAGGTGATTTTGATACTTCTCCACCACTTTGGTATGGTAGAGCACAACTTGAGATGCAAAAGCTCTGAGATCCTCAAACTGACCTTCTAGCTACACCTCATCTTGTTGTGATCTTTTCTCATCCTCCCAATGCTAAATGATCAACTTCATCACATGATGGATCACAAAAAAATCAAATCCTCCATATCCCAAAAAGGAAAAAAAGAATATAATTTGGAGAAGTTGTGAATTTGGATCTTCAAGAGGCATCCTAAAGACTATCTTCCATATTCCCTGCCAGACAATATGGTGCTGGGTGTGAAGAGTATCTTGCATCTCCAAGTCCAACTCAGAGCTTCTCTTAGAGGGGTAAATGTATTTTGGGATTAGTGCACTCAACGAGTAGACTTGTCCTAATCCATCCATGATATCGTTATTTTCCTACCAACATTGATTGAAATGGAACAGAAGCCCCCACTTCATGTTCTACCACTGATGTCGATGATGCTGCATAATAAGTGACACCCCTCATCAAAATTAGGGGGTTAACAAAAAGTGAAGGAAGTAAAGAAGCCAAACTAGTTGACCACACTCACCCATGGTCGGATCAATTGTTGGGATTGATTCCTCTTAGGTACTCATGATTTCAGTTATTGGAATAGGGACCTCCTGACAAAAAGAATCCTCTTGTATTTTAACAATGACTAGGATAGAGAGCCCTTGAGGATCTCCCACTTTGGGATTCTCATGAGTCACTCCCCCAGCAACAGGAGTAGGATGGACTTGGAAGCCTTATTTTTTAAGTTCCTTGGAAACATTCTCTATAGACAAAGAAATATTGTTTGAGCTCAGATGTGAGACATTAAATGAAATGTGGCCAATTGTATTTGAAAAAAATATGAGAGATAGAGAACTCATATCCATATAATAACCAATTAAATTACTCAAACATCTCTAGAGTGGAGGGAATATTAAATATTTTTAACCTATCCTAAAGTTATGTTAGTTAACATGTTATTTCATTATATAATCCCTTACATCTCGCGACATCCTCACCAATAGGGGTATCTGAGACATGTTTCTCAGCACCTGAATTAGATCTTCCATAAATTCACTCTTCTAACTCCTTGATAGGCATGACATAATCAAGTCCAATGGAGTCTGGGTTAGCACAAGAACCTTCATTAGATCATCTAAGATCCCTAAAATACTCTTCCAAAGTGGATACATGACTGACATTGACTATTGTGAGGTCCTCTAGTATAGGTGAAATATCTAAACTATCATGAGGAGAGAAAAGTCATAAAAAACACATTATACCTTAGGGTGTGTATCTGACATTACCATGGATCTCTCCCCTCTCAACATGAATGGGGAGAAATGCGGTGGAGTCTCTTTACACCTCATTCATCAAGGTAATGGATTCATCATCACAAGACTATGCCTTCTCTAGGGTGTCGACCTCAATCCTTGAAGGAACAGTGTCAGATTCATAAAGGGAAGAAAGTGATAAAAAATTTATAAAATATATGCATGATCAAAAGAGTATGCTAAACAAGTCATGATATCAAATGAGAACACAATGACTTACTATGGTGTATACACTGGATCAATCCCTCCACCCACTTTCACTTACACTCTCAAGATAGAGTGGGTCATGTATCAATCCTCTTGGAAATAGACACTTGAGGTGGTGGTCGAGGAACTCACCCCACCATTTACTCCATCATCATCCTCTGACCCGAGGACAGTTTTGGGGAATCAGGAGATTCAACCGCTACTCTAATGGGGGTGCCCGTGGGCCCAAACAATGGTGACTGAAGCACCTTTTATGCTAGTTATTCTTCTTATTTTTCTTATTCTTCCCATCCAAACTAAAAAATAGATCCCTTAAAAATTAATTATGGTGGATGAAAGAGAAGAAAGATTATGGGAGAATATAGAGATACATCATTAGGGTTGATGAATTAATCCCATTCTTCATCAATTTGACTGGATAACCCCTCATGCTTTCCTTAGTCCAATAAGTCAGATACCCACGTTGTGACTAGGATATGATCATCAATTGTGTATATCAACATCTCTAGCTCCCTAGAATATTGTTCCACCTCATTCAAATTACTATTAGGGTGGATATCAAAGGGCGATTGGATATATCCTAGCTTTTGGATTCATATTCTAGCCTAAATAAACACCCATGCATCTCTAATGTCACGAGATATGCTCTTCCATGCTTTGATCACTAGGGGTTTCACATAATCTAGCCTTAATTTGGTCAGTTGTGAGGAAGACCTGAAACCTTTTGAATTAGAAGTCCTATTAGGCCTCTCTTCTCTCACAGAAGACTGGGTGACCAGAACTTGAGTCTCCTCCTGATTATTATCACTAAACCACCTTGGCTCAAAAGATGTGGCTTTCTCAACATTGGCCTACTCAGTGATCTTTGTATGAGATCACCTTGAATACCTCAAAGATTCAACATCATCACCTTTGGTTTGAACCTTTCTACCATGCAATCCTTGACCAGCGGCTTTCATATTCGTGACTCAGTAAATAACTTTCTATAATACCCCTTGATGGTATAAAGAAATCCATGCACTGAAGTACCCAGACTCCAATCTAATCAATTCACCTGACGAAGGAAGTCTTATTGACATTTGATACACCTCAATGACCATTAGGGTCTATAACTATCATGCCACCATCGGGTGTTTCTCAATATGAACATGAATCGGGTATGATTCTTGATTATTTCATGCATTTGAACAGGAAGTAGAATCGATATGAATCATATGTCTCACAAATGATCCTACTGTTAATATGGGCCACCAGTATGCTACCTATGAATGAAGTCATGTATGCCATTAGTTCATCATCATACTTTCCATCAACGTTGAATGTCCCAATCAGTGGATCACTATACATGAAGAAGTTTAACTCTCTTGATACATTGAACATCCTCATGACTTTTTTGGTATTTACGGTTAAAGTTTGAATCCCAAAAATAGCATGAACAAAAGGACAGAACCGGACTTTGGGTACTATAACTTCTATTAGCATGATGTAAAATCTAAAGCGTGTTGTAGTATACCCCCACCACACTTAAAATGGACCATAAATTCTGAATGGAGGCATTAAAAATGTACTAAACCAACAAACACCTATAGATCCTTTCTAGGATAGGGGTATACAACCATATATGGATCTCTTATAATAATTTGGGTGTAATAAAAATTTCCCTAGTCTCACGATTCCATTGGATCCATGGACCGGTATCATGTTGATACTTAGCCACATTACAAGTAATTAGGCCAAGATATTCTTCATAGAGATCTTATAATTGACCTTGTAGCCCCAATAGGTATACTGGCCCTTCCTAGTGTCAGCAAGAATTTTCCAATAGTGCCCTGATTTTCCAAAGTGGGGCATCCTGTAGGATGCTGGTAGGTGGGACCTTATTATTTTGGATTAAGGAAAGACTTCATCTATGTTATAGTATGTATTTCTACAATTGGGAAAGGTTTTTTATTCTGAAACTCTCGATCCACCTTAAAAAGCTTGTTGGAAAAAACCAGTTCCTTTTAAGAATCATCCCGCATTGTTTTTAATGGGATAAAATCATCAAACATATCCATGAGAATATATGCTCAAGAAATCTTGTAGACGTACCATAAGATAATTCCAACTTATCGATGTGTTATGTGGAAAGAGTTTTTTTGAGGACTTCATCATCTCAGTAGATCATGGATAATATCTGGGTTTTTGTAAACCTAAGTTTTCCATATCCAAACAATTTTGTAAATGTGGAAATCTTTCATATCCTTCTTGAATTATGCACAATTATCTCACAACCAATATGCCCACATCCACTTAGGCTCGACACCCCCTCCAGAGTGGAAGTCCCAATCCTCCATCCAACCATACGACTGGTCCATCTGAGAAGCACGAAAGGTTGACTCGTAATAGTATGGGTTCTATTCATGGGTGTGCGGCTTCATGTCTGAAGTGCAGTGGTTGTGATGCATGAAACATCCATTGGGAACCATTCCTTACTTGATTAAGACACCCTTATATGAAACATTAATGAAATGAAATTTTTTTCTCTCCACAAACAAAGACTTTAGGAAATAACTTTTAATCTTCAGGATGAAAGTGTCCCTTAGAAGTTTTTTATTTTATAAGGGCAGGTAGTCACTTCATGGATACTCATGAGGATATTATGCCAAGTACTTTTCCAGATCTGGAAGAATTAATTCAAACATATCATAGTAATCTATCCCAACATCCTTGATTATATCTGATGCACATGCAACAACTTTCTCAAGACAATCCATCAGTACATCTATTGAAAACCTACAAGAAGACATCAAGATTTTTTTCATTTAGTGAAAATTTTGACTTAGAAACGTTAAAAATTTTGGAAATGGAAAGGCCTTATCATAGAACCCTTTATCAGGTCCTTCATGTAGGCCCCTTGACCATGTGATCTCATACATGATCCTCGATAAGGTTGTTTGCATAGAATGGTCATTCATGTGGTGTATTGGGAACATGTGTGGAGGATATCCTTTGGGATACCTGTGTAAAATGACAAGCATAGAATGGATGGGCATATGATCTATGTGATGAGAGTAAGAGTCACGAATTTGAAAGGAAATTTTCATTAAAGGGTCAGTGGTATTTATAAACACCACTAGACTGCGCGTCAAACATGCGTAGAAAATCTACGTTATAGATGTTCACACCAGGCCTATGCCACTTCCCTACATAGGGACCCTACGAGGAAGACCCGCACCACCTTCATAATATTTACACATTTTTTTACCTTAGAACTAGACCCTCTTCTTTCAATCAGATCCAATCCTGGGGGGGTTGTTGAAACTCTATTTTGGTTACACGGGATGAAAAGATTATGAAGAGTACATCAAGTATGAAAGATTTATAGACCTAAGAAAAATCAAAGGATATTTCCTAAACTTTCTTACGTGCATAACCCTATGGATAAAAGGGCCTGAAATACCCCCCGTATGGAATTGAAAGCTCTACCACCCCTACACAGAGTACGAATTCCATGGGCCTATGCGGGATAACTCCTTCGACCAGGGTCTCCTATTTTCCTATAAATAAGACACTAGGGAAACTCATTCACACAACTAAAAATCTAAAGGAACCCTAAAGCTCTAGTTGTGCATCCCATTTTACCAGGTCCTCTGAAATCCCTCAGGTAGACCTCTACAACATGAGATAAGAGAAAATTAAGGGGGATAGTGAGATAAAAGTTCCTCTAGGGTCGAAAGCACAAGACACCTGTGTGGTGACTCTTTTTACCCTAGTTTGGAACCACTATCATGAAGATACCTTCCCTAACTTGGAACCTACATGAGACCCTTCTAGGGACACTTGGGGACAATCATGGTGCCTAGGATAAGGCCTACCCCAATTGTTATTTCTCAGGTGATCCATTACCCAAGGTACCACCATCTCGTGTAGGTATACCCCCATGAAAAGTGCTTTTAGTTCCTCCCATTTCCTACATAAATCACCTCATGTTCGTCAAGATAGGACCCACGTGATACCCTTCTGATCCCCCTTTTAATCCACCAATGGCATGGATCTTCTTCCTTTAGATCCCTCATCTGAGGGGGACCAAATTTAAACCTCCACTGAAGCATCAATACTTGAAAAACCATGGTAAGAGTCACACCATCCGTAATGCAACATGGATATGAATTCCTTCAGTCGTAGGTGTCCCGCACTTGTTTATCTGACAGGTAGGGTCCTCGGGGTGCATGTAGATATACATTCCCTTGGTCATGAAAAACCTGACCCTCGGGGTAGTGTTAGGGATTTCCCAGTCTAATATACGAGGGTTCGGGCGTTTCCATTTCATCATCGTCTCTAGGACCAGTGACCTTTGGTTCCAAATGGAAAGGAATAGGATCACACTTGATTTTACCTTTTAGGTTTAATGTTGTATCCTCCTCTCTTACCTAGGAACTAGTCTAGGTCATCCCTCATAGAGTAAGCCCCTATCCTTTTTAGAGAACATATCCTGCTTCATTCCTTCCTCTTTGTCCATACCCATGGGATGTAGTTGAATAGATCATAAAATGTGAATATCCTGGTTACCAAAATAATAGGGAATATGATCACTTCAAATCCATTTATCTCTCCTTTTTGGACCATGGTACAATGACAGGAGAGAAAAATTGTTAGATATTTATCTATTTCCCTCTCCCTTTGGGTTTTGGCCTCATCCACCAGTGGACAATGAAGATTGTGTGGTTTATTGAATCTTCTTCTTCCTCTTGTTTCTCAAACCGAGCATGACTCGCATGGGATTAGAGGTTGGAAATGGTCAAGACATCTTCATGATCCCATACACTTGGGAATAATTTCAAGTGTAAGCCCCAATAAAATGAATGGAATCATCATCATGTGTAAGCCCCAATCAGACCTATGAATCACCATGAGTCAAGACATATCTCACGGCCCAAAACCTAAATGGAATTCTCCTTAGGTGTAAACCTTGATCAAACTACACTATCTAGGATTTGATTCATTTCCAAATGAGATACATAGGAAGCCTCCCTAAGGTTCAAACCCAACGCCCCAAATCAACCCTATTCTATCTAGGCTATATCCCCAAGGAGTTCATATTTGAATTGGGATCCCATATCCCTTATAGCTCCCTAGGATACTTCAGCATAAGTCCCACACTAAACTTTGATTGGGAACCTTCTTCCTAGACGTCCTTGTTGCACGGTGTTAAAATGGATTGCTTAGTCCTTATAAAATGATTTTAAAAGGTATGATGTGACTAGTTATGTGGCACAGAACTGCATGGGTTCTGATTCCTTTCATGAGGATATGTAGGAATCCCATCTCATGGGTTTGATCCCAACATTCAAACAACTCTCATCTCCCTAGATGATGATAAACTTCAGAGCACCCCACTACGTGGATTAAAACCAGCATCAGGATATGAAATGAAAAATAATTCCTAATCCATTCATAAGAGGGTTACATTGATGGATAACCTCATATATATATAGATAATCTCCATTTATGAATAACCTTGTATACATACAGACGATTCGAATTTCCATGCATGCTAATAATTGATTGTTAACTCAAGGTCGACCCACATCATACATGGGAGTTAATAAAGGATTCACAAAAATATCTTAAATATTTAAGAGAGCCCTAGAGTAGGTAATAATTCCCCCCAAAAGGGTGTGATGAGCCTGACCTCCCATCCTCTTGAAAAATGTGAGTTCTTAAGTATCATTGGCCATGTTTCTCAATGACTGCCTACCATTAGAAAGAAGGTCCATGAGTTATCATGGATATGAGAATAGTTAGATTTTTTGAGTTCCAAGAATATAAACCATTGGAAACCACCTGTAAGGGATGCGGTTGTATGTGTCTAATGTGATGGTTGTACCACCAATACCATAAAACTCTATTCCAACCCCACATGGCATTAAGGTATGAAACAAACATATAACCATTGATTACAAAACCAGTGTAAGATATAACATTTTCATTTCATCCCCTGACTAGCCATCGAAGTCATTTGCTAATTGAATTCATATTTTCAGATAAATAATTCTTAATATTATCTCATAACCATCCTATAAACTGTCAATTATGTGTAGTTCATATCCATCCTTCATCCCTTGATGGATTCAAATATCTAAGAATTGATTCGTGGGATTCAACATACAGATCAAAATCTTCACTATTATATACAATATAAAGGTGTGCTTGATCCCTCTATGTGATAGTAATTTTAACAACATATCTTATGGAAATCCATTTACCCATAAGAAATCCACTATGATGAGGCTTTGGCAGATCGATGTTATCAACATCTGATAGGTAATCGGTACAGAATTCAACAATATATCATTCTACAATACAACCTTTTGTCCAAAATTGATTCTTGAAATAAACTTTCAAAATATTCAAATACCATTTAATGGGGTACATCCATCTATAATAGATTTGAACACATAGTTGAATCTCTCTAAAAAAGTGAATCATCGGTTGGAACATTATATCAAAGAATTATGGTGAGAATAACATCTATAATTCACATAATATAACTGCAACGTCCTTATTCATGATTGGAAAATTTTCTAGGTCTATAACTTTATAGCATATTGATATAAAAAAGAATCAAATTCTGGTTAATGTATGTAGTAAATTTTTAGGCAGAACGCAACTTATAAAAAAACATCAAATCTTGAATAAAAACATGAAATTTGTGTGATTTTAGTCCACGTAACTTCAAATTTGTCATTGACACAACATTATTGATATTTTATGAATACCCATTTGGAACTTTTACACTATTAAGAAAAATGAAAAATTGAAATTTCTCCTATTTGGATAGAGTGTAAGTTGTTGGAGGAAGAAAATTCCACACTTTCCCCTTCACCAGTTCCAACTCTTCCCTTATCCACATGTAAATCATGTCCAACCTAGCCATGATGCCATATTTGTTTTGTAGTAACATTTAGTAATGTTATAATAATTCTTCAAATACATTTTTTCTACAAGCATGACATTAATAAAATATTTTTCATACTACCAATTCCAATATGGTAATTGAAATAAAATTGATCTCTTTTTTCAACCTAATTTCATAAGGTTTTTTGAAAATGGTTTACTAAAAATAGTTTCAATATATTTTACTTTATAAAATAGTTTATCTCCCATTAGTGGAGATGGTGATGTACCTTTTTCAGTATTCCCATCGAATGTTTTTTTCTAGGATTGGTATTTATGTCATCAAGGTAAAAATTTCTGATATCCTAAAAACACAGTCTTCGAGGAAATCTTGATCTATACTAATGTGTGAATTATTCACAAATGGGACACCCCAACATTCCTTTAATGTTATATCCTAATAGATTCCATAAGCAGGAAAGTCATTTATCGTCTCGTAAAATATGAACCTCAATGTGAATTCTTCACTTCTATAAGCATTATACATTGTAACACATGTATCCCACATCAATTTCAGATCTTTGATATATGGATCCAAAAACACTTCAACATCATTACTGGGTTATTTTGGTCCAGATATAAGAAAAAACATCATAATGTATTTTCACTTCATGTATAACCATGGAAGTAAGTTATAATTTTCCAACATGATTGGCCCTGTACTATGAGTACTACTCTATACACCAAAATGATTTATTATATTTATAGATAATATGAGATAGAAGTTTCTCGGCTCATTTCCAAATTCAAGATACTCATAATCAATTTTATTCCACTAATGAGAGTATGTTGGATGACATAGTTTCCCATATTTAATTCTTGTATTGGCATGCCATGCCAATTTTCTCACTATTTCTTAACATCTATATAGTCTTCTAAACTCTGGAATAATGGTAAAAGTACTATACAACTTTCTAAGGACTTGATTCATGTTTCTTGTATTGATATTCCCCCATACTTACGTCATTTTATGAGTGATTCATGGTCCTTGAG
The DNA here is from genome assembly GCA_963277665.1 of Viscum album. Taxonomy (NCBI): domain Eukaryota; kingdom Viridiplantae; phylum Streptophyta; class Magnoliopsida; order Santalales; family Viscaceae; genus Viscum; species Viscum album. The sequence continues at coordinate 489,834,401 of OY728140.1, read as the reverse complement.
AAATAATATGAAATCATTTGGACAAGTATGAATTTTTTAGAGATAATTACCATTGAATTTAGCATTCATTTACCATTATATTTTCGACAAGGAAGTTCGTTTTCTTCTCATAGAATATCATTCAGGAGACCAAGTATTTTTTTAAAGCCGGTGTCACTACATCTACTACTAGCTTTAAAATTATATAACTTCAATACAACTGAAAATGTTGTGTATTTAGTACAATTGATATACAATGTTCTCTTAGAACAAATATTTAACTTCTCAAACAATTTGGGATAGTCATGAATCTCATCTTCAATTTCCATTGTAATTTATTCCATAATATCTCCATCATCATTTACACTGGTGTTGATATCAAATGAACCATAAACTATAGTATCCTACCAACTAGTGTGCACATTCAGTTTTTCCCATGTTTAGTCCAACATTTATAGATTTTATCTATTCTATAACAAATGAAATGTTCTTCTAATGCTTATGAAGTAATTTTTCTTGAATAACAACAATGTAAACATGAAAAAAGGATTTTAGAAGGGTCATATTCATGCTCTATTAAAAACATGATAAAATATTTAACTCCATATTCATACTCTTTTGTCATACGGTTATCATGAATCCATTTTCAATTCATATCCATCCTATTAGGTTGATAAATTATTCATTTGGCATAAAAAATAAATAGATACACATAAGATATTTATAATTAAAGGTGAATGTTATAGATAATTCTATTAAGGGGAACCCAACATTTGATTATTTTAATTTATTTCAATACGATTTGAGGGAAATATGTAATTTAATTTAATAAAATAATCATTCCACTGGTGGTAGGTGTTACCATCTGAATTTATCCAAAATGATCATTGGTACCCAGTGTGGGATGACTACTGCTCATAGTAATTAAAGCAACATAGGTGCATGTCGAGAAGAGATGGGGGTTGAGTCTCATGAAAAAAATGCAATAATACCTATACAAGAGGTGAAGATAATGAGGATGATATTTGTCTCTTTAAATCTAAGTGATCATGGGTTGTGAGTTTGCGAAGCACCAGACAACAATTATTAGTTTATTACAGAAAGATGAAAAAAGAAGCAGTAGTAGTTTGATCCCTACAATGGGATCCATGATTGGTGTGTCCATGAGAAGGCTCAACTAGATGGTCTTATACACACTCATGATGATACAACCATTATAGTTTCAACATCCAAAGCGAGTCTTCAATTACTCCATGAAATGGAAAAGGCCTTTGGTCACAAGACTATATTTTATAAACTCTTAGCATCCCATGAAAAAATGATGGTAATTCTAGGACGGTTTCTGTAAACATTCTTGGTGGGAGACCAAAAAGTGGGAGGAGTTGATGTTTATTCATTTCTTTACTTATTATGTGGGGGGACAAGTGGTGTTTTGTTGATAGTATGAATCGAGAATTAATAAAATGGATTTATTATTCAACTGAATCACTTATAAACATATTAATATAGTCATAAATAATAAATATCTTGGAAAAAAATTATTTATTATTGGATTGAATACTTATATTAGAAATTCTTTTTCTAGCTTGTCATTTAATTTTGACCCGACTTTCTAAATTTGTGTAAAAATATATTTCCTCAGAACATACAGATTTTAAAATATGGTCAAGAAACTTGGGATTTCATGATACCAATTGATGAAACTGTTATTAATGGAAGAAGTGAACTTGGATTACTTGTTACTAACTTTTTCTATAGATTATTCTAGACTATGTATTACAAGAATACCAACAAATATATTTGTATTATAACCCACTAATGAACCCCTAATTTAAAAATAGTATAGTTATCAATCTTATGTATATTTCACATATCCTACAATATGAAAAATCCTTAAAACCTTTTTATTTTGAATAAAATATCCCAAACAAGAAATGTAGCCATAAATTTAATTTATAAATACTTCACAACTCATTCAAATATATTATTCATTAAAAACATGTGTATATATGAAAATAATAATCAGTTTAATATACACAAATGAAAATTTATTCAATAATAATTACATTTCCACACTTTAAAAATTCAATTTATAATTTAACTCAAGAAACAAAAAACTTAAAATATTTCCTTAAAACATTTCATTGCATAATAATAATCATTTAATAAAAAAATTTAGTATCCTTTAAACTAAAAATTAACATTTTTTGAAATCACTATACACAAAAATTATAAAATTTAGATATATACATGAAAACTATAAATGAAAATATAAATTATGTTTTTTTTATAATTCTCTGTTTGAAAATATTTAAAAATTAATATAATTCATAACACTCTTTTTAATATAAAAAATGAGCCTTTAGAACATTTATTAGGAATAAACATTTAAAATTCCTACTTCTTTAACACCTTTTTAAATTTTAATTTGACTTCCAAAATAAATTTGAAAACCATATGGTGTTTCATTCAATTAAAACTAGTGTGAAGTATCATAAAAAGCACATGAATAGTCAAAGTTGTAAATTATAGATAACTAGAGATGGAAACACATCAATGAAAATCTACTTGATTTTTATTTAACCAAAATCCAAAATTAAATCACATGTAAACCAGATAAAATTTTACTAAATCAAATAGAAGACTAAACACTTTTAAAATATTCAAAATCAATAAAGGAAATAATTAAAGGATAATAGAAAATAGAAAGGATATAAATAAAAAAAATTAGTATAAAAAACACATTCAATTAGAGAATCAAGTGAAGGATGATACATTTTCAAATTTATTTCATTCGTCTTAGAGAAACCATATGTACATTCCATCAAGGGACCAAAATGAATTCACATTACTCTAGTTCTTGGAAATTAATGTAACTTTTAGTCTATGGAACAAAGAAAAACTCAACTTAGGATTGGTGAGAAAGAGCACCCAACATCATCAAAGAATGATACTGGGATTGAAATTATCTTGGAAAACTTTGAGAGCATCTAATCAAAGATATCTTGAAATAAAGAAAGAGTGCGAGACTTCATAAAAACAACTAAAGACCACATACAAACCATAAAAATCATATTCCCAGTAATGAATGAATAAATAAGTGGATGAATAAATAAAAATAGGTTTCTGGAAATATATTAATTAATAAGAAAGTAATGATCTTATGACTATGAATTCAAATCTTAAACAATCTTCTGAATATGATGTTCAAGAAGGATTATGTCTTAAGAACAATGATAAAATATGTAAGAAAGATGTGAAATTTTTCAATAGAGATGGAATGATTGGGAGAGTTTTCCCCACAACTAGAAGAGACTTGATAGTGACTCCAGAGGTTTATATTATCCTTGAATGAAAAAATAAAAATTAAAAAGAGGATTAAACCACTATGAAGAATGGGGAATTTATGTCCCATGAAGAAGGATGTGAAGGAATGATAAATGTCTATGATGAATCTAAAAATCAAAGGATCATAAATAAATATATTTACAATGAGTTAACAGCTAACAAAAATATTGACGGTATAAAATTACACAAGGTTTATCTTTACAATGAGGGTATTAAAATTAAATATGAGAAGAATTAGAGATAAAAATCATCCCATAAGTAGATACACGATGGGATAAATTTATAAAAAATATAATAGAAATATATTTATGTGAAATACAAGTAAAATAAGTTATAAAAAATCCACCTAAGTTCCCACTAATGAATAAAAAACTCCCATGAGACTTTGGTTGACCCCAAATAGAATAATTTACGATAAGACTAAAAAAGTTATTCTTAGGTGTCAAATAAGAAGTTCTGGAAGAAAAAAAAAACATGAACCCACAAAACAACACCTCGAGTCCCAACATAAAATCTGGATCTAATGACATTTCAAGCTCATCCAATGACATCTCAATATCAATAATCTGTCCCAAACCAATTGCATACAAAAAATCTAGAAATGATACACTAATTAGCCCATGAGAGAACCATGAAAATAAAACACTGCACTAATACACACTACTGAACCCAAACAAGAAAGAAATGAGATAAGAGGGGAAAAATAGCATGCATTAGATTCAAGGCTTGATTCATCTGAGAGAAGGTCGCGGGGGAGTAATGGTAGTAGTGAAATTATATGAGAGATTTAAAGGAGTGACTGAAATCTATTTGGTTAGGGTTATTTTATAAAAAATAGGAAGGGTTTTCTCTGCACTTCCAACCTAGATGAACCAATGTGTTGTGATGGTGATTGGAGTATCCCAATATATGATGAACCAGAAGACCATGATGACTCAATATTTTAGTTTTGTTGATGATGTGAGAAGATATCATCCATCTAGTACTATGGTTGTGGTGATGGTGGGCCAACCAGGAAGGAATTTGGGTGATTCCTCTGATGGAAGGATTGATTCTATTAGGTGTCCACTAAGACCTTTTATGGATCCATCTATTGGTAGGATCCTAATGAATGGTTCATCGGCCCATGTTGAGGATAATCATAAAGCATTCTCAAAATGTCTGTTGTTGGGTAAATATTCTCTTTTTGTTAGGGTTGTTCTTCCCAAAGGTCAGAATCCATGGAATATTAAGGATCTTGTTTGTAGGGTCTATTTTTTTGGGTATTTTCAGACTAGAAATGTATTTCATTAGTCAGATGTTTTTTCCACTATTTATTTCAATTTGATGAAGTAAGGATCCATGCATGGTATGCTCGGTCATTATTTTTGAATCTGGAAATGCTTCATCTCTATGAATAGATGATGGATTTTAAATAATAATGGGTCAGTAATGCTTTTACAAAGGTTTGAGTCATGCTACATTATCTCAACTAAATTTTATGGCATTAAAAAAAATTACATGATACTGCATCTACCATTGGTGTTCCAATTCACCTAGACAAGGAGACAAAAAACATCTGGTAATGCCAAGTTGCGAAAATGTTGGTTGAAATTGATTTGAGTTCCACTCTTATTAGCGATGTGACTCTTACCACTCCCACTGATGATATACAAATCAGTTTTGAATATCAAAAATGTCCTGATTATTGTCAAAGATGCAAATATGTTGGTTATCTGTATGGAAAATTTTAGAAGGAAAGTTTGTGGTTTGACGAGGAATCATTCAAATGATTGTGATGGTATTCAGAAGCAAAATTCATCTAGACCACATAGGCAGCAAGTACCAAAGAATCATGGGAAGCAGACGGTTTTATATCTGGATAAACTGTCTTGAAATCAAGGGGTTGTAGTGTACAAAAACTAAATCATTGGTGGTGAATATGGAGTCGGAATGAACTTCATTGGATACTAATAGTTCATTTTATATTCTTGGATAGAAAGATGAGAATGTTTTTGGTGAGCCTACGACTAGAAATGAGGGATCTGATTGTAGGTTCAGTGATCTTCCATCTGAACCTATTCAATAGATTGGAGGTTTTGATTTGATTTGCATGGAATTCTCTATCCAAGATGGACTGCATATTGATGAGGTGGGTCAGTATGCATATGAGGCTTTGGGTGTTGTTTCTGGGTTTTCTCCTTCACCCAATGTCGACCAAGGTTGTATTATGCAACCGCTGGATACAGAATTTTCAAGGCATGTTCTACATGATGGTAGGAATAGACAATATAATGTTCAATAGAGTGTATATTATCTTCAAGAGATTCAGAATGTCTACAATTATTTTGGAATTCCTCATAAATGGGCAATGTTTCGAATAATGGAAGTGATCCCATTAGTGGTGATCCCATTTCTTTTAAGGATACTGTTTTAAATGGAAAAGGTAACCTGGTTAGCAGTGATGGTGTTCCTTAGGTTCCTCCAAAAATAAGTTCATGGAAGGATTATTCCAGTATGCCCAATAATGTGTCTACGAGGTCATCTTATAAGGCATCAAAGATTCATCTCACTGTGGATTAGGAAAGGTCCAATGAGAGGATCCATGAGATCATCAATAAAAGAAAGTCACAATTATAATGGGAAACTATTGAAGATGATGATGATGATGATTATGATTATGGGAATGATCCTAATTTTATGGATCTGTAGTTCTTTTTCTGGATGAGGGAATGTCTCCTTGTTTGATCTTATCTGTTTCCTTATTTCCTTGTTTCATTTTATTTCACTTTTAATAAATGGTTAGGAGATTTGTCTTTTTACTAAACCTTATTCATATTATATATAATAATTACATATAAATATAATTATATATACTAGGTGTCTGAGGGTAAAATTACATTAAACACACACCCACACTCACATGCTAATGTCAAACCCAGTCCATAGACCCCTAGGGATTGACGAGACAAACCATGATCTTATTTATACATATTATATATAATACCCTTGTCATTGGGTGGGGAATGCTCCTCCATCCAGACACAGACCACAACCCATCATCATGCTACTTCTACGCAACCACATCCTCCACTGGTCGGCCTAGCACTGCTCGCACTACAGGCCATCAACATCATGCTGATGGTAGTTTGTCGATTGAGCATCCCAAATATAAATATAAATATAAATATAGTGAATATATTCATTATTTAAATATAATTATTCTAATTTTATAATTATATAAATAAATATATATTTATATGTATATAACTATATAAATACATTTTAAAAAATAGTATTTTTTATTTATAATTATAAATATATAATTTATAAATACAGTAAATATGAATTTTTAAATATATTTATTAATAAATATTTATTTACAAATATATTGTTAACATTATTAATGAATATATAATCTTAAATGCATTCATGTTAAAAATGAGTGAAATTGAATAATTAAAAATGAGTCCACATCAAAAATATATAAAAAATTGACAAGTTTTATTAATTAAATATAAATTATTAAAAAAATATGGATATATATTGAAATGAATATGAATAAATATTGAAAATAGTAAAACATAGTAAATAAGTAAATATAAATAAATATTAGAAAATAATTAAATTCTAAAAAAATATTAAAAAGCAATAAATAATACTAACTGTAATAATATTAAAAATAATTAAATAAAATTTACGGATTAAAAACATAATATATTAAATATAACATGTTAATAAATGAAATTCTAAAATGAATATTTAAATTTCAATAAATTACATAAATATTATGTGTATGTGTTTCTATATAAGATTTTATTAATTACATAAATATTTTTGTCTGTGCATTGTATATAAAAATGCATTAATTATGTACATGTATCCGTGATATTGATATAACATGCATTTGATATATGTTAACTTGAAAAAACAAACAACATTCAATTAATCTCCATTCCTTGATACAATTAGTCGATAACTTTAATTAATATTAATTTTTAATCATAAACAATTCTTCATTAAATATATAGATTATTTAATGTAATAATAAATATTTTTTATTATATAAATCATATTTTAGGAAATATTATATATATTAATATATATAAACATATATATAGAAGTATATATGAATATATTTTAATATTAAATGTATTAATGAATAATTTTGTATAAAAACCATTAAAATGAATAGGACAATAATATTTTTTTAATTATTACATTTTATTCATTTTCTATATTTATATTTAATATATATTATTTATTACTATTTATAATTAATGTATATACACATATGTATTAAATTTATTCATTTTTATTTTTTTATTTAATTGTTACAATTTATTCATTTTATATAGCTATATTTAATATATACTATTTATTAATATTTATAATGTAAATATATGTATTTTATATTTATTTATTATTATTTATAATTGTTTACTAAATAAAAATTTTAATATTTTTTTAATTTACTCACTTATAATTTTTATTTATTTAGTTATTGAAATTTATTTATTTTATATATCTATATTTAATATATACTATTTATTAATATTTACAATCTATATATTAAAATTATAAATAATTATTTAATTAATCAAAATTATAATACTTTTTAAATTGATTAATTTTTAATTTTTATTTGTTTAATTGTTTCAATTTTTTAAATATTTTTAATAATTGTATTTTTTTATTTGTTAAAATATGGGGTAGTGCTCGTAGGTCGGGCCATGTATAGGCCCTGTTGGTGGGACAGGTGGGTCGGGACAAGGTCCGCGGGAATGATTGGGTGGGCCAAGGCCCATGCGGGCCCGAGAACGAGCCCATATGAATGTGTGCAAAGTGTATGTGGGAGTCCATCCTCAAAACAGGCTTATGAGCTTGCAATGCAGAGGAATCATTTATAAAGAATCCGTCAAACCTGTGTTATTTTGATATGGGAATCATGTGCGTGATCTGGACCTTTATCAACGCTTTTTTCTAGCACTGATAAAAGTTAGTGTTGTATATTTCCAATTTTGTAGTAGTGGGTAAAAAGTCAGATTGTAACATAAAACCTTTACCACTTCGGTAACTTTTGAATCATATCCCCCATGAAAGAAATAACTTCAAATGAAACTTCAAATACCATAAATATAAATAGATTCCTGATATATCATATCAAAGGGGCAGTATATACACCACATAAAAGAAACAAATGTTGAATGTGACATATGTTACACATAAATAAAAGTGAGATGAGAAACCCTTACGACTTTGGTAACTTTCGAATCAAAGTCTATCAAAAGTTAAAACATGATCTGGTTATGTAAATCCCATGAATTACATCAAAGATTATGTCAAAATACATTCATAGGGAAGTACATACACCATATAAAAAAACACTATACATAATATAAAACATAACTCAAGGAAAGAAATCGAAGATGAGAAACTCTTACAAAGATCGTAACATTGAAGTGAGAATTAATCAATGAAGTGATTATATATATCAAATTTAAATCCATATAATAGAAGTGGAAATAAAACATAAAATAATCAAAGGTCATTACACATAAAATATTTGGATAACATAGCTTTTGAATAAGTAATATAACCCAATGAAAAGAATTTGAGTTAAGAATCCCCTTACCTTGAGTCTAACCTATCATGTACGTATTTTATCTCATTTTTAATAAACATAAATTAATTTTCTACTTTCTTCAGAACACTTTCTAGGTGTATTAACTTATTTTTTCCCTTTTTATTTTATTTTTTACCATTTCTTATATAGTTATAAAATTAGTTAAGTTCATGTTGAACGTTTTGAGGAGTTCGATTCAAAATCATAAAACAACTTCGATAGGTTGACCATGATCTAAGGGGTCATGGTTCCATCATCTCTAAAATATTATTGTTGGATATAGTGATCAACTCAAGAGTGGGTGAATTGAGTTTCCAATTAAAATTTATGTTAAAAATGATTTAAAACTAAATCCCCTCAATTTATAAAATCGGCCTAGTTAACTAAAATGGTAGAGTTATATAATTTGATCTTCCAAAAAGGTTCTCCAAAGTTCGATCACATATCAGTTAAAATAAGTTTTAAAACTCTTCTAAATTTTAAAACATATTTTTGGTATATAACATTGTATATAAAAAAAATTAAATTTAATTACCATAGTTATGTTTTTCTATTATATTTTTGAAAAGAAATACTAGTTTATTTAAAAAGAGAGTACACAAAAATAAGAAAAACACACAGTGGAATAAACACAAGAGGGATAGTATAAAGTATAAACGTAGTCCTTACCACTTTTCAATCAACTGCTACCAAGAAAATGATTAAATAATGAATTGATCCAAAATTTGGATTAGGTTTTACATAAAATAACTACACAAATAAAGTACAATCTATACAACCTCTTCGACTATTTTTCATTGGATAATAAAAAGGCAACGTCTGCACACAAGTAGTTCAATATACACAACTTCTTCCATAGTTCTTCATGGGAGTAATGATGAAGAAAAGAGTAAGCAGGTATCTAGCACACTCCAATAGAATAAAATAGTCGATGTTAAAGAAGAAATATAGTACAACAAAACAAAGATCATAATGTAAGAAAGAATAGAAAGATAAAAGAATATAAAGTGTGAAGATTTGATGCAACTCAGTCTTATTAGCTTTGGCTGATATGTCCAAGAATCATTCCTTGAAAGGGATCAACCAAGTTTTCACAAATAGTTCTAAAAAATAGAGTGCCATGGAATGTCCAAAGTGAGTCCTCTCTGAATTAGTATGTATGTAGAACACATGTATTCACTACTCTCTTGTCCACAAGTGTTTCCATATATTTTTGGGATATTTTCTATAAACTAGTCATTAGAGGATATTCATTATTTAATCCTCATACTCATTGCATTATTAAATTCACTGGATCTATAATTAATGCTCTAAAATATAGTTGTTGGAGATTTGAAATACTCCACTTCCCAAGTTAGACATAGTCACTTGTCTTCACTTAAAGAACAGTCACTTTGGCATTGTTACTTGACATGGGCACTTCATTTTCTCTTGTGGTCACTTGGTTTCTTCTCATGGTAGCTTCATTACTTCACATGGTTGGTTGAATCCTTCATGTGACAACTTCACTAGTTCTCATAGTAGCTTCTTTCCCTCATCTGGTAGATTCATCTCTTTGCATAGTCACCTTATTCCTTCATATGGTATCTTCATTACTTCATGCGGTAGATTCACTTCTTCTCATGTTTGGTACTTTGTTATTGTAGCCACTACAATACAAAAACATGGTCAGAAAAATACTTAGAGAAATTATACTCAATTGTTTCATGGTAACATGGTTGGAGGTAGGTTGAATTATTTATATGGTAGGTTGATCTTCAACATGTGGTAGGTTCAGTACACATGCAGTCACTTGAAATTCAATAAAAGACCACTTAAAAACTTAGAAATAATTTTCTCATATGACACATGGTTAGTTGGCTGTACATGTGGTCAGTTAGAGTACAAAGTTTAGTCACTTCCACATGGTCACTTGACCTTCATAGTAAGTTCAATTTCTTCACACAGTAAGTTCATTACACATGTGGTAGGTTGTCACGATAACTTCAAGACTTAGCCAATTTTAATCATTTTGGTCAGAAAATAGTGGAGTATCCTAAAATATAAAAATCTTAAAAAAATAAAAAACATTATTTGAGATCATTAAAATAAGGAGGTGTTGGACTAGTCCAAAAATCTCCCCCTTTTTGGTGTTCACAAACCATGACATATAAAATGAATTGAATTAAATACATCGAAAATATATTTGTACTAAAAGAACCAAATTCATTAATATTTTCTATTAATTTCACAACTAAGTTCAAAATATTTATCCCCCTTTTGGGATTATCAAAAAGTGAAGTCATGGTTAAAAAGAAATAGAGAAACAATTAATAACAGGAAAAGTATAAATATGAATAGTGGTATTTCATTAATATCAAAATAAGTTACAAAAATATTATAAAGACAGTGTCCCTATTAGGAATCATAATCCAAATCTGATTCTGACACATCCTTGATCTCATCAAGATATATAAGATAATTTTTTATGGTGTTAGAGGATGAAGCAAGTTGGTTTGGTAGGGTAGTTGGTGGTACAGAAGTTGGAGTAGGGTCTCGAATGACCACACTTTTAGAATCATGTTTGAGATGTTGGATTTCTAGTCTAAGAGACAAGTCAAAAGGGTTAATGGAGGAAGTTGTAGTAGTAGGGGTGAGGTAATAGGTAAGGAAGTTGTTGTAAAGACCTGGTATTTCCATGTAATGTTTTTTAAATATATTGGAATTTTATGGGTTTGCTAAAATTGGCAGCGTGTGATTCCGAGGCCCAGAGTGCCCGTAATGAATTTAGGAAGTTTTGTTCGGGTACATTCAGTAAACATACAGGCAGGATTTTCTAAATTTTGAACCAGTGCTTGGAATTTAAATCTGAGGGAACCATTGAATTCACAACACCAGTATTTTCATAAGAAGACTTTCACCTCGACGACAGTTGGTTGAGGGTGAAAGTTAGTTTTTGGGTTTTCTGTGTAAGAATAAAATAAAAATAAAAGTGCATGACATATTTATTTTTATTTGCAACACCCATGTGGGTGTTGGGAGGTGGGTTCCATAAGAACAAAACCTCCATGTGGAAGTTGAGGTGTGGGGACCACCAGAACTTAACCTCTCGTGAGAGGTTATAGTGGTGGGGACCACCCAAACCATAACCTCCCATGAAAGGTTATGGTGGTGGGGACCACCCGGGACTAAACCCCCCTTTTAATTGAGAGAAACTCTCAACCCCCCTCATTAATGTGGATGAGCCTCTTGAATTCCTCCACATAAATTGTGCCAACGCACATACCATTAATTATGCCACCCACCTTAATTAAGTTATCTTTTTGAATTCTTGACAACAAAATAATAGATGGCTTAATCTATTATTTTGGCACCACTTTACATTTGTGTGGAATTGGGAGAAAGCTTCTCCAATGAAGAACGTTTCCTCCACGAAGAATGCCGGTGAGGAACGTCTCCGACTTTTTCCTCGGAAGAACCTTACAGAGGAAACTGGCGTGGGGAGTCTTCAACGACCGACCATCCCTCCTCATCATCATCAACAGAAAATATGAGGTAGGGTTTTAATTGTGTTTGATTATTTTTGGAAAGTTATAGGGTGATTGATTGATATTATTCTCTCTTCCATTCTTGATAATTCTTTGAAATCCAAGAAGGAATTGAACTGATTTCTACAACTCTAAACATGGAGGGTGTGGGCCAAACTAACATGGCCTGACCCCTTCGCTATTCTACTTTGATGTGTACTTCAAAATGACGGAAGGCAACAAAGGAAACGACGCTCCACCACCCGCGACCTCCGCCGCTCCACACCACTGCCGAACTACCACCGTGCCAAGCCACTGAGCCGAGCAGCCAATGCAAGCCGAGCTGCCTTCACCCCTCGCGGTGCCCGACCGAACCGGCCTGCACCCCGCACAGCACCTAGTCGAACCGGCCCGCGTTCCCCTCAGTGCCCGGACGAACCGGCCTGTTCCCCCCATGTTGCCAGGCCGAACTGGCCTGCAGCCCCCGCGGTGCCCTCGCCAAACCTGACAGCACCCCGTGCAGGGCCCCGGAAGAAACTAAAAACACCCCCCGTGGTGCCCCGACCGAATTGTCCCTCGCCCCCCATAGCGCCCTGGCCGAACGGGCCCGCGCCCCCCCGCGACGTCCTGGTTGAATGGGCCTGCGCCCCCCGCGGTGCCACAGACATACCGGCACGCGCCCATCACGACACCTTGGTCGAACCATCCTCCCCTCCTGCGGTGCCCTGGGCGAACCGGCCCTGCACCTCCACGGTGATCTGGATGAACCTTCCTGCACCCTCGCGGCACCCCCGTAGCTGAGCCACCCCGCGGCACCCACGACTCTACGGCCCCTCGCGGACCTCGCGGATTACCTGACACCCAGCAGACCAGGCCGCATCACGAGCCAGGCTTGACCCAGTGGGTCGGGCCAGGTCAACCAGAATTGGGTCGACCCATGCCAGGTCGGTCTAGGTCAGGCCGACTGGGTCGGACCGGACTCGGGCCCACTACGACTCATTTACGCTCCTTCGGCCATATCTTTGGTACCAGACGTCCGTTTGACGAACCGTGAGCGGCGCTGGAAATATTGGAGTGAGACAGTCCCTTTGAGTATACTCCACTAGAGTTTTGGTTTGATATGGGAAATGGTCAGGTTGGATTGAGCACGAATCCAACCGGGCTCCCGGGACTAAAAGGCTAATAACTCGCAGACCGTGTGTCCGGTGGACGCACCGTTAGTTGCGTTGAGACCCCTATGATGTGGCGGACCTTTGAGATACTTATTTATGGGACTTCGTGATAGTTAGAGTATCAACCAGTAGCTCATGGAGAGGATCCTCTTGGAGACAAGTGAGCATAGTGTAGAAACCTAGTAGCTGGATGAGACATGATGATTGCTGAACAATTCAACTCGGAGTGACTCGACTAACCAAGTGGGTAGCACCTTGGTGTCATGGAAAACCAACAGTGGGGAGCTCCTTGGTGTCATGGCAGACCCACGATACTCGATAGGAGGAGTACCTCAGTAGGCTACGGTGGGGATCACCTTGGTGACATGGCAGACCCATGGTATTCGACAAGAGGAGTACCTCAGTAGTCCAAGGTTAGTGGGAAGTGCCTTGGTGGCACGACAATCCCAATGTACTCGATAGATGAGGAGTTCTCCAGCAACCAAGGTTTCGACAATGTTAATAGAGATGATACTTGATACTACCCCTTGAATAAAATCCTGGTTTGAGCTGAGTCAGCTTTTCTGTGTTTTCCTCATAATTGAGATGGATTACTTGATAACTTTGGTATGTGTATGGGAATATAACTAAGTAGGGTTATCTATTGATTTCATACTTTTTGGTTTATCCTTGGTGGATTTTTGTGAGACCTTGAGGGTCTCGGGGTCCATACTGAGTATTGTTATACTCACCCCTGCACGGGCTATGCCCGCACCTTATTGTGTTGGATGAAAATGACAGACAATATTGACTGAGGCTGAGAGTACCAGGACTAGACGGTACCCAGAGGTGTACCATACGGCATGTCGATATAAAGAGGAGACAACTGGAAATGGAGTGATAATGAGGTGATCTAAACCTACCCTTCAAGTGGGGACCTCAGAGGATGACCCAGTAGCTGCCTTTTTCTCTATCTTCAGTTGTACTGTATTTTAGTTGTACTTGTACCTTTACTGTTGGGATTGTATTTCGGCCCCTTTTACTTCTCAACACACATTTTTTATACAATTTACTTGTGTTGGTATCTCATTCCGTAATTGGTTGTGTGTGTTTACATGTTATAAAGGCAATGACTTCCTAGTTTAGGGAATTACACCTTTGGTGCTAGTCGCCCACCCCTGGCCTATGGAAGGAGGGCTTGGGGGAGTCACGGCACGGGCCCCGGGGGACGGGTCGTGATAAATTGGTATTAGAGGAGTTGGTTCTACCACAGAATATAGGACTCTGATCTTTCTTTTCTATGAAGCAATAGTGTTAAGTGTAGTGAGTGTGGTTTTTAGTTTAGGGAGGCCAGTGTTGGTGCGCCGGCCGACGTATCCATACAGCAGGACCCTGACTGCTGATTTCTAACTCAGTGTACGAAAGCACAGATTGTGTGTGTGTTTTAAAAAGTGTTCTTTAATTCATCTCACCAGGTCAGCTCACTAGGTATAACTTTTAACCACAGTGCACCTGTTTCTTTTCAGGATGCCTCCATGCAGACATCCATATAGAGTTCCAAGAGTTGTACACACTGATTTCCCACCGAGCGATGAGGCCTTAGTGCAGGGCCCTATTCTAGTAGAGGCATCATCAGAGGCACCAACGGTACCTTTACCTGTTGGGCCACCGATGCCACTAGCCCCAAAAAAAGACGGTGCACGCCACATGAGTGCATTGCATTAGTTTTAGTGCCAGAGGCCACCGAGGTTCAGAGGAGAGACAGACCCACAGACGGCTAAGGATTGGATGGAGGCTGTGGTGAGATTCTTCCGACTCGTAGGGACACCAGCCGATCTCATGGTGATCCTTGCCGCCAGCCTTCTATAGGAAGCAGCAGGAAGATGGTGGAGCATGATGCTTTAGGTCCACGATGAGGTGACTCTTTTCTGGGAGGACTTTGAGAGCCTCTTTCAGGAAGAGTTTCTCCCAACGACTCTTCACTCAGAGTTCATACAACATCTACTTCATCTACAGCAGGGCAACATGACTGTAGCTCAATACTCAGTGAGGTTCACTGACCTCCCATGCTACTCCATAGATATGGTGCGGGACCCATTCTTCTAGGCCTGTACCTTTGAGTAGGGACTCAGGCAGGACATTAGGGTTTAGGTGATCTAACTTAGCATCCAAATGCAGGAGGGGGTGTTAGAGAGAGACCTCTTAGTGGATATTTTCCTTGCTGAGGAGTCACCAGCAGCGAGACCCACTATCATTCATCACGTAGCGGAGTCTTCTACTACTGGTATCAGAAAAATGTCACAGAGGTCAAAGAGGAAAAAACCTATAGGTGGACGACCTCATGAATCAGGATCGATTGTGTGGGGAACCTGAATCAGAGAAAGACATGCCAGGAGGGGGAAATGTTTCACATGTGGCGGGCAGGGTCACATGGCTCGTGACTGTCCAAACCATCATTCAGATGATCATAATATGGTCGAAGGACCGGCCAGGCAGAGATAGATATTCGATCTAGGTATTACGTAGTGAGTAGGCGGACGTGGCAGAGGAGCTGGTTGTGCAGATGGTAGTGGGCGATGATTCGAGATGTTACCACCACCACCACCAGGAGGTCCACCATGACCACAGGGATCAGGTGGATAGGGGATAGCTCTGCTTTAGGCAGCTGAGGCATATGATCACGGAACTCCAGAGATGATACGAGGTATGATTTGTGTTTACTCCACCATAGTTGCAGTACTTATAGACACAAGTTCTAGTCATTATTTTATTGCCACTTCTCTCGTTCAGAGCTCATAGATTCTGACGGAGCCATTGGATCGATCCTTATAGTTAGAGACTCCTACGGGAGCAGATTCTATGATTACACACTGGTGCTCGCAGTGCGAGCTTACTCTAGGAGGCAAGATCTTCAGAAGGGATCTCCTAGTAGCAGCGTCGAGGCCTTACGAAGTCATCTTGGGTATGGACTGGTTATCTACAGTCCATTCTTAGATAGACTGTATTAGGTTCAAGGTGCGGTGTGTCCACATGGATGAGACCAGTTTTACCTTCACCGGTGAGAAGGGAGCCTCTGCAGTGCAGGATGGACTTACCCAGAGGAGAGTGTAGCCGATCACACATCAGTTGGCTATCCTTTCCCTATGAGATATTGATGTGGAGAGTCTGAGCAATCCTATAGTGGTGGACTTGTACATGGATGTATTCCCTGATGATGTTCCGGGTCTACCTCCTCGTAGAGAGGTAGACTTTTACATTGACTTTTACCCCGAGACGACACTGATATCTACACCATCATATTGGATGGCTCCCGCGGAGCTTCGAGAGCTGCGTGTACAACTAGAGGAATTGTAGGAGGAGGGATTCATCGGGCCCAGTGTTTCACCTTGGGAAGCCCCAATTCTTTTCTCCAAGAAGGTTGATGGGAGCTTGAGACTTTTTGTCAACTATCGTCACCTGAATCAGGTGACCATGAAGAACAAGTACCAACTCCCGCAGATTGATGACCTATTCGATCAGCTAAATGGAGCACGGTGGTTCTCAAAGATAGACCTCAGATCAGGCTATCACCAGCTCAGAGTACGAGACGAGGAAGTGCATAAGACAACCTTCAGGTGTCGGTACAACCACTTTGAATTTTTGGTTATTCCATTCAGTGTAACCAACTCTCTAGAAGTGTTCATGGGACTCATGAATAGTATCTTTCAGCCGTACCTTGATCGCTTCTTAGTAGCCTTCATCGATGACATTTTGATCTACTCGAATACTGAGGAGGAGCATGCCTACCATTTGCAGGTACTACGAGACACACTCCGAGAGAACCAGATTTATAGTAATCTCTCAAAGTGTGAGTTCTAGATCCGAGAGGTTCCCTTTCTGGGACATGTCATCTTTGAGGCTAGAGTTTCTATGGTTCCAGCAAATATTGAGGTGGTACTTTATTGGGAGACACCCAGGAGTGTGATGGAGGTACGAAGTTTCTTGGGTTTGGATGGATACTACCGGAGGTTTGTGCTACATTTCTCCAGAGTTGCAGCACCACTATCATCCTTGATGAAGAAGGGGAAACCCTTTGTGTGGTCAGAGAGATGCCAACAGAACTTTTAGGAGCTGTGGAAGAGGCTGACTAGTGCCCCCATCTTGAGGCTTCCAGAGGAGGGCGTAGGGTACGTAATCTACTGTGACTCATTAGGGACTAGACTCGGATGTTTTTTGATGAAAGAGTGAGCAGTGATTACATATGTCTCTTGACAGCTGAGACAGCATGAGTAGAACTATGTAACCCATGAAGTGGAGTTAGCAGGAGTGGTCTTTTACATGAAGATGTGGCGGCACTATCTGATGGGAAAGTGTTTTACTGTATACTCTGATCACAAGAGTCTTAGGTATATCTCCTCCCAGAAGGACCTAAACCTGAGATAGTGATGTTGGCTTGAGTTCCTCCAGGACTACGACTTTGATATAGTCTATACTCCTGGGAAGAGGAACGTTGTTACAGATGCACTTAGCAGGAGGTATGATATACAACTGTTAGGTGAGGCGATGGAGTAGCTGGATGCTCTACAGATATTTGTTGTGGATAGAAATAGAGAATATTTTCTATAGTCTCTTATAGTCACTCCCCCACTTCTTTAGTGAGTCAGATAGTCATAACGTGGGGACACTAACTGTGAGACACAACGTGCTTAGATATCCACAAGACAGGCACCTGATGGATTTTATGAAGGTGGGGAGCATGTCATCTTCTTTAGAGGATGTATCATGCTACCAGTGTCCCTTCAGGAGTAAGTGTTGAGGGAGTTCAACACATCCCCCTAGAGATACATCCAGGAGTGGCGAAGATGTACCAGGACCTCCGACGACAGCACTGGTGTCTGGGAATGAAAAACAAAATTGCAGAGTTGGTATCTCGATGCCTCACTTGTCAGCAAGTGATGGTGGAAAATCAGGTACCAGCAGGCTTGGTTCAGCCTTTAGAGGTTCCAGAGTGGAAGTGGGATGGGATATCCATGGACTTCGTGACGGGTCTTCCACTTACATCCAGGGGACATGACTCGATATGGGTGATCATCGACCAACTCACCAAGTTGGCCCACTTACTACCGATCAGAGAGCAGGGTTTAGTAGAGAGTTTGGGACGCCACTATGTGCAGAAGATTGTTAGGATACATGGAGTGCCTTCAATGATTATCTCTGATCGTGACGCACGATTTACTTCCTGGCTATGGAAGGGGTTGTAGAAGGCTTTTGGGACGCAGCTTCATTTGACCACCACCTTCCATCCTCAGACGAATGATCAGATTGAGTGGACCATTGAGAACCTCGAGGATATGTTTCATGCTTTTGTCTTCAAATTAGGTCATGTCTAGGAGGATCACTTACCTTTGGTGGAGTTTGTGTACAATAATAGCTATCACTCCACCATTGGGATGACACCTTTTGAGGTGTTATACGAGCGACCCTGCAGATCACCCTTGTGTTAGACTGACCCAAGGGAGTCAGCACTAGTGGGACCAGAGATGGTATGGGATACCACAGAGAAGGTGCAGGTCATCCAGGAGCAGATGAAGACTGCACAGAGCAGGTATAAGTCGCATGCCGATAGGAGACAGAGAACTCTGGAGTTCGAGATGGCAACCATGTTTTTCTACGGGTCTCACCTCGACAAGGATTGTGGTGATTTGGCCGAGGTGGAAAGTTATTTCCGAGGTTAATCAAACCATTTAAAGTCCTCAGTAGAGTTGGCAAGGTGGCATACTGCTTAGCTCTTCCACCTCAATTACACCGGGTGCCCGACGTATTCCACATATCCTAGCTGAGGAGATACATGCACGACCCTTCTCACATCATCGACCATGGTGAGCTGTATGTCAACGATGGGGTGACTTTTACAGAGGTTCCAGTAGATATTGAGGATCAATAGAGGCGGGTGCATCATGGATGGTCGATACCTCTGGTGTGTGTTCACTGGAAACACAGGAACCTCCAAGATAGCACATTTGAGCGAGAGGCTCTGATGCGTGCTCAGTACCCCCACTTGTTCCCTAAGTTTGAGTTGTGGCTTACGGGGACATAAATCCTGAGGTGGGGAGAATGTAAAGACCCGAAATTTCATGTATTGTTTTATAAATATATGGGAATTTTCCGAGCACACGAAAATTGACGGTGTGTGATTCTGAGGCCCAGAGTGCCCCAGAATGAATTTTGGAAGTTTTGTTTTGGTACGATCAGTAAATGTACGAGTAGGTTTTTCTAAAATTTGAACCAGTTCTCGGAATTGAAATATGAGGGCACCGTTCAACTCGCAGTTCCTGTATTCTCTTAAGAAGACTTTCACCTTGACGGTAGTTGGTCGAGGGTGAATGTTTGTTTTTGGGTTTTTCGTGTAAGAATAAAATAAAAATAAAAGTTCATGACATTTTTATTTTAATTTTCAACACCCATGTGGGTGTTGGGAGGTGGGGTCCACTGGAACTAAACCTCCATGTGGAAGTTGAGGTGTGGGGAAAACAAGACCATAACCTCTCATGAGAGGTAATGGTGGTGGGGACCACCGGAACCATAACCTCCCATGAGAGGTTATGGTGGTGGGGACCACCAGGGACTAAACCCACCTTTTAATTGAGAGAAAATCTCACCCCCACCCCCTAATTAATTTGGAGGATCCTCTTGACTTCCTCTATATTAATTATGCCAACACACATACCATTAATTATGCCACCCACCTTAATTAATTTAGCATTTTTAATTCTTTCCAACAAAATAATAGATGGATTAATCTATTATTTTGGCACCAATTTACATTTGGGTGGAATTGGGAGAATTTTTCTCGAACAAAGAACGCTTTTTCCATGAAGAACCCTAGTGAGGAACGTCTTCAACTTCTTCCTCGGAAGCACCTTGTGGAGGAAATCGATGGGGGGCGTCTTCGATGACTGACCTTCCCTCCTCATCATCGTCAATGAACAATATGAGGTAGGGGTTTAATTGTGTTTGATTATTTGTGGGAATTTGTAGGGTGATTGATTGATATTATTATCTCATCAATTATTGATAATTATTTGAAATTTCAAGAAGGAATTGAACTGCTTGCTATCACTCTAAACATAGAGGGTGCGGGCCAAATTAACATGGTCTGACCCCTCCGTCGTTCTACTTTGATGTGTACTTAAAAATGATGGAAGGCGATAAAGGCAATGACGATCTACCACCCGTGACCTCCACCGCTTAGCTCTACCGTCGTGCCGAGCTGCCGAGCCGAGCCGCCGCTCCGAGCCGAGCCTTCTTCACCCCTCATGGTGCCCAGCCGAACCGGCCGGTGCCACTCGTGATGCCCGGTCGAATCGGCCCGCGCCCCTCGAGGCGCCCAGCCGAACCGGCCCATACCCCCGCGGCGCCCTGGCTGAACTGACCCGCACCCCTCGCAGATCCCCAGCCGAACCAGCCCACACCCCCCCCTCCGGTGGCGCCCCAGTCGAACTGGCCCGTGCCCCCCATGACGTCCCGTCCAAACCAGCCTGCGCCCCCCGTAGCGCCCTGACCAAACCTGCACGCCCCCCCTACGTGCCCCAGCCACCCCCACCCCCCCCCCCCGGGGCACCCCAAACGCACTGTCTGCGCCCCCAGAAGTTCCCCGGCCGCATCGGCCCGCGCCCCCCGCGGCGCCCCGGCCGAACCCCCCCCCCCCCCCCCCCCCACAGCGTCTCGGCCGTACCGGTCCTCACCCCTGCGACACCTCAACCAAACCGGCCAACACCCCTCACGGTGCCCAGCCAACCCCCCCCCCCCCCCACCCCATGGTGCCCCAGCCAAATCGGCCTCGCACCCCCACGACGCTCCGGCCGAACCGGCCCGCACCCTCACGTCACGCCTGCGGCCGAGTCACCCCGCAGCACCCGTGAATTTACGGCCCTTCACAGCCCTTACAGCTAACCGGACACCCAGCAGACCAGGCCGCATCACGGTTCGGGCCGGACGTAGCGGTTCGGGATGAGTCATCCTGAACCGGGTCGTCCCATGCCAGTTTGGGCCGGGTCGGTCCGACTGGGTCGGACCGGACCCGGGTCCACTGCGACCCATTTACGCTCCTTCAGCCATATATTTGGCATCAGACATCCGTTTGACAAACCATCAGTGGTGCTGGAAATATTTGAGAGAGATGGTCCTTTTGATTATAATCCACTAGAATTTTGGTTTGAGATGGGAAACGGTCTGGCTGGATTGACCATGAATCCAACCAGGCCCTCGGGACTAAAAGGCTAGTAACTCATAGACCAGGCGTCAAATTGACGCATCATTAGTTGTGTTGAGACCCCTATGACGTGGCGGACCTTTGAGATACATATTTGTGAGAATTTATGATAGTTGGAGTATCGACCAGTATCTCGGGTATCAGATTCTCCCGAAGATGAGCGAGCATAGTGCGAAGACCTAGAAGTTGGCTGAGACCTGATGGCTACTGACCGATTCAACTCAGAGTGACTTTACTAGCTTAGTGGGGAGCACCTTGGTGTCACGGAAGACCCACAGTGGGGAGTGCCTTGGTGTCGTGGTAGACCCACGGTACTCGATAGGAGGTGTACCTCAGTAGGTACGGTGGGGAGCGCCTTGGTGATGCAGTAGACCGACGATACTTGACAGGAGGAGTACCTTAGTAGTCCTAGGTTAGTGGGAAGCACCTTGGTGTCGTAGTAGGCCCACTCTAATCGATAGAGGAAGAGTTCTCTAGTAGTCGAGGTTTCGACAATGTGACGAGGGATGTTACATAATACAACCCCTTGAATAAAATCCTGGTTTGAGATGTGTTAGTTTTTCAGTGTTTTCCTCATGATTGGGATGAATTAATTGATAACTTAGGTATATGTATGGGAATATACCTATGTAGGGTTATCTATTGATTTCATACTTGGTAGTTTATCCTTGGTGGATTTTTGTGAGACCCTGAGGGTCTAGGGGTCCCTACTGAGTATCGTTATACTCACCCCTGCATGGGTTATGCTCGCACCTTGTTGTGTTGGATGCAGACGACGGACAACGCTGACTGAGGCTGAGAGTACTAGGACAGGACGGTACTCGAAGTTGGACCATATGACATGTCGGTACGTAGAAGAGATGACTGGATGTGGAGTGCTGAGGAGGCGATCTGTACCTACCCTTCAGGTAGGAACCTTGGAGGATGACCCAATAGCTTCCTTTTTCTCTATCTTCAGTTGTATTGTATTCCAGTTTTACTTGTACCTTTATTGTTGGGCTTGTATTCTGGCCCCTTTTACTTTTTAGCACTCATTTTGTTATACAGTTTACTTTGTTGGTATCTCATTGTGTACTTGGTTGTGTGTGTTTACAAGTTATAAAGAAAATGCCTTCCCAGTTTAGGGAATTACACCTTTGGTGTTAGTCACCAACCCCTGCCCTATGGAAGGTGGGCTTGGGGTAGTCACGACATGTGCCCTGAGGGACGGGTCGTGACAGGTGTATCTAGGATAGCTGTGTTGGAAGTGTATAGGTAGGATTTTAATAACCTAATAAAGTCCTTGATTTCTCTAGATCTATGTTCAATTGCTTGAAAATAGTCCCCTTTATTTTCCATAAAAGATTCTACAATAGGAGTTCATATTTTTAGCTTCTCTACTTGAGACTTAAAATCCTGGGATAAGGGAGGAACCCTCAAATCACCATCCAATTATTTTAACATTAATTTTAGGTCTGACTTGGTGAATATTTGACTTAGATAGAAATCAATGGCTCTCTTGATAGTCTCTCTATATTTTCTATCCTGATTTACATCCTTTTTAACTAATATCGAAGTCTTAGTATCATGAGTTTGAAACCCATAAAACACAATTTCTCTTATTTCCTCAAATTTATCAAAAAACCTTTAACTCATCTCTTTTGAGTTCTCTAATTCTACTATAATCAAAAGATAGAACAGGAGGAGCCTTAGGTGGAGCAGTAGATGTATAAGCTTGAAATATTGAGTTAATATACCTTTGGTATAACTACAACATTATATCTTAAAGGTCTTCCTGCAAAGAAAGAACTTGTGATTTCAAGCCCTCAAACTCATTTTTCATTAGTTCCATCTAGAGATGAAATTAGGCTTGAATATTTGCAATGACTAAATTCACTACTCTGGAGATATCTTCATCTCTAATTGGCTCTATAAAATTTCCAAAGCTAATAAACAGTTCTTTCAACACCCCATTATATCTAATTTGAATATATTTAAATCATCTTTTGTTATATATGATGTGGAAAGAATATAAGGGGTATCAACATGTACAGAAGGAGATGGATCATAAGCTGATTTCCTACCATCAACCTCAATATCTGTAGATTTTGATCTCATAGAATAAACTTCATCTTAAACAACAAATTCTTCTTAAATTTCTGTTTGAAGAGGTCCAACATGTGCTATCTCACTACTTTTTACTAGTTTATCAATGGTAATTAATGGATAAGGTCTATCCATTTCTTCCAAAACTTGATCGACAGATGTTTTTATAGGTGAGACTTCAAGTCCATTATGAAATTCTATCTCAGCTATCAAGGATCCTTCCTAAGTGATTTGAGGAGAAGGGATGGTGGGTCCACCTTCCCAAGGTGGACTTCCCCCATTATCATCATCATCCTCAGACTCATAATAGTCTAGGCCTAATACTATAGATCTTGGGGAATTATCTACCATAGCAGGTGCATCTGGTATGCTAGGCCTATGAGTGCTTCCAATCACAAGATTCCTATCTGAATTGTCCTCATCCTCTTTAGAGTTTCCAGAATCATCCCAATCAGGTTCATCCACAAGACCACTGACATACACTTCATTTCCAAAAAGATCCTCATATTGAAACTCTTATTAATGGGATGACAAAGGTAATGGAGAATCAGGTGGTCCAAAATACATAATGGGATTAACTTCTCTATTATCCTCATAGGACTCCCTAGATTCCTCATCTAGATCATCTATCTTCATCCATTATTCCTTAAACTTTTCTTCTCCTTCACCTTATTCCACTTCATCAGAAGAATATTTTTCTATTTCATCAAGGTTAATACCTGGATCCACTAGATACCTTGGAGTAACTGGATATTTGACATGGTCAAACTTTTCATATAATTTTTCAGGGTCATTCATCCATTCATTTTTCTAGGGATTCCAATTAACTCTTATATGAAAAAAAATGATTTGAGTTAGGAAAAAACCATTTGAAGAGGTTATCAGTACCTCCCACTAAGGAACTAAACCTTTAAAGTCCAAGAGAGCTAAAATAAACATCAGATATGGAAAATAATTAAACATGGAAGAGGGTTTACATAACTCATTCATGTGCCTCATAAAAAACCTACAAAAACTGATCTGGAGTCTATTTTTAATAAATAAAAAGAATAATAGATCCCGGTACATTATGATACTAAAATATTATTTCTTGGGATAAATTTAATGCTAAATAAATTTATCCAGCATTCTTCATTCACCGCCAAGTTATACTATTGTTGGTCTTCTGGGTGTTCCATTCCCCGTCAGTTCTTCCAAAACATTTTGAAATTCAAAGTGGGACTGATTTATTGGATATAAACTTCGGTAATATTAATGATCACCCTTATGAGGTACTTGTAAGCTCATTTCCCAGGTCTTTGGAGAAAACTCAAAAACTAATCCATTCTCCATTGTCCCAACGATGTCTCATTTCTCTCTAGGGATAAAATGAATGTTTTTATTAAGCTCCTAAACTAACCTCGGATAGAATGACTTAGTATTCTCTTTAAACCAATAATCCTAGCCCTCACTCTGAATCACTTTACAAAGTGGTAATCTACTTGATCGTAGACACTAAGAATCCAATTATTTTTCATCACATACTGGTCGATCGACCAAATGTGGGTTGTGCAATTTCCCTATAGCACTCATGTTACCATTATATGTCTTCAATATTTATGTAGGAGGAAATTAGATAGGAGGTGAATCATTGGGAGAATGCATCATCCTTGGTATTCTCATGCTTCAGTTTGAACTCATAAGGTTTGTGTTCGAGAGGGATATTCATGAAAAAGGGTTTCAAGAGCGAGTAAGGCTTCGAAAAGGAGAAAGGGGTTTTTGGGAAAATATATGCATCGATTCAGATTCTAATTGAAATTTTATTTCAATCATTATGGGATATAAAATAAAAATATATGTAAAGAAAATCCCGGAAAAATGGCTTAAGAAAAAATTTAAAAGAATAGTCATGATATATATACTAACTTTGGATTCGTGACAACAAATGGCATGGTAAGTATACCAACTGTGGAATCATGGTAAGTATACTGACCACATGAGAAAATTATCACAGTAAGTATAGTGACCATGTGAGATAAGTTTCACAGTAGGTATAGTGACCGTATGGGTAAAATTTCCTGGTAGGTATAGTGATCACATGACCAACTAGTCACAATTACTTTAATAGCTGTATGAACAAAAAAACATGGTCAATTAACTAACTGTGTGAACTATATTTCATGGTTACTTTAATATCAATCATAGGAGTTAAGCATTATAAATAGAAATTAGACAAACATAAGATTTAAAACTAAATTGAAATATTTATAAATATTTTATCATTCCCAATTCATTGATGTTATAATTAATTCTCTCAATATTTAAAGGCTTTGTAAAAATATCAGCAATATAATGTTCAATACCAATGAATTCAAGAGTAATATCTCCCTTTTGAAACTAATCTCTCAAAAAATGATGTCTTATATCAATATGTTTTCTGCTTGAATGTGATATGGGATTATAATAGATATTCATTTCACTTGTATTATCATAATTTATAGGAACATTTAAAAATTGATATCCATAGTATAACAATGTGTTTTTGATCAAAAAATTGGTTCAAAACAACTATCTGGACCTATGTACTCAACTTCAGTAGTGGATAATGCAATAAAGTTATACTTTTTTATACAAAATTAAATTAGAGACTTTCCCAAAAAGTAAAAAAGTTCAAGAGTTTATTTTTCAATCTAACTTAAAACCACCAAAATCTATATCTGAATAACTAACTAAATCAAAATCATGTCCTCTAGAATAAAACAATCATGAATTTCTTGTACTTTTGGGAAATTTAAAAATTCTTTTCACAACATTTAAATGCGATTGTTTTGTATTTTCTTAAAAATGTGCACACATGTACACACTAAACATAATATCTAGTCGAAAAGTAGTTAAGTATAGTAAACTTCCAATCATACCTCTGTATATGATTTGATCAACTGATTTCCCAATTGAATAGGGATCCTACTTACATCTTGTACTAATGGGAGTGTCTCCACCTTTTGTTATATCCATAACAATACATTTTAAAATATCCTTAGTTTAATATAATTTAAAATGATTCCTTATTTTGAAATTTTTAAAAACCAAGGAACAATTTCAACCCACCCATTAAACTCGTTTCAAATTTATTTTGAATTAATTTTTAAAATTCAGTATATAAAGTGTTTTTGGATGATCCAAAAATAATATAATAAACATAAATTTTGAGTACTAAAATATATTTTGATATTATTTTAATAAATAAATTACAATTAGCTACACCTTTAGTAAAACCATTAGAAATCAAAAATGAGAAGAGCCTACCATACCGAGATCTAGGAGTTTATTTTAAAACATATAAATATTTTTTTAATTTCAAAATATGACTTTTAAAATGAGGAGTTTGAAATCTAGGGGTTGTTCCCCCAAAACAACCTCAATTATATAACCATTTAAAAAGTAAATCTTTACATTCATTTGATATAATTTGAAATTCAAATATGTTTCATAGGCATGCAACATTCTAATGGCTTCAAATCTTGCTACCGGTGTAAAGGTTTCTTTATAGACAAAATCTTCTTGTTGATTTCACCCTTATGAAACCAGTCAAGATTTATTTCTAATTATAGTGTGAAACTCCTAAACCATATTTCTAAACACCCATTTAGTACCAATGGTCAAGAAGTATTTAGGTCTTTCTACTTATTCCCAGACTTTTTTATTTTCAAATTTATTCAGTTCTTCTTACATTTCCGTTGTCTAGAATTCATTATTAATTTCTTTAGTTGTGTTTTCAGGTTCAAACTATGAGATGAAGGCTTGATGTTTAACTTGATTTCTAAGAGAAGCTGTTGTCTAAGTTCTTCTGTCTAGATATACAACTACAACATCTAAGGGATGGTCTTTATGAGTCCTAATGGATCTAGGGATAGAAGTATTTGATACTTCGTCTTCTTCTTCAAGTTACTATTTAAATAGTTCCTCAAAATTGGGTGATTTTTCTATAATGGATTTTCATGAATACCACAAGGTTTGGTTGAGGTATTGATGTTCAAATAATCCTCGTGGTTTTACAAAGAATTCTTTGGTTGGAATGGATTTGTTTTATCAAATTTTACATGTACGGATTCTTCCATAATTTTGGTTATTTTATTTAATACCCAATATGATTTACTGGATGTTGAATATCCAAGGAAAATTCCTTAATCAATTTTGGAAAAATGATCATTTGGGCCTTCTAGTGACCATAATTATCACCATTGAAGTAAGGTTATCTTACTGTAGACATACCTTCTTTGTTGTCAGTCACAACATACCTTCTCTATTATCATTCACAACACCCATATTGAAGATGATATTTAGAATTAATCCTATGAAAATTGAGTCCTCAAAAGTCACGATATTTGATACCTATTTTTGTCCCGAGAGAGCTGCACTAAGACTCGAGAGGGGTGTGATTTGAGTTCATTAAAAATTTCTTAAAATAGAATACAACCATCTTTAATATATGAATAACTTCTAATCTTTGCCTTAAGACAAGAAATAGTTGAAATGAAATCACACATAAAATAGATCAAAAACATAGATGTATAGTGGTTTAGGGAACATAAATCTCTTAGTCCACTCCACCAACACTCTTCTATATGATCTTGGTGAATTTTACTAGACCAGTCCTTTTTTCGGGGACCGTTAGTCCTATTTTCAAAGATTTCAAGACTGAGTATAAGTAGTCGGCACTTGGTATAATAACATAAGGATCTTTCAACCGAGCTCCATCAAGGATTTAAAAATAATAACCTTTAATTTTCTTTTACTATTAACATTTATAATGACATGGAGAATAAATAGGTTGTTTATAGGTTGAGCTCAAAGTTGTAAAATACAACTGACAGATAAGAATAAATCTCTAGGAGAGATGATAAGAATAGGATGAAACTCGAGGAGAGTCTTCTAAAATATAAGAAAGGATGATCTTTAAAGTGTAGATGTAGATCTTGAAGCTTATTCTTCTTTTTTTGAGTAAAACAGTGTAGTGCACCAGAGCTTCAAGAGTAAGTTCTTGGATAATAGAGCAGGAACTTCCATAGGAAATGCATATGAAAACTTCCCTATTTATCACATAGTATCAAATCCTTAAAATCCAAGTTTGGAATTTAAATTTAACATGTCCTTTTTATGTAAGTACCTCAACAACAACATTTTCCATTAAATAATCCTTGTACGTGTTTCCTTTCTTATTATAATAAATTTTACCATAAAGAGATAAATCAATAATTAATGAATGCATGAAAAAATTAAAAATCAATGAATGTACTCCAAAGGTAATAAATACCAGGTTGCAAAATGACATATCTGATTGCAGATCACTACATATCTGAATTATATAGATTTGAATTCACATAGAAAAATTGATCCATTTAGTCGTTCTTCACATAGATGGTTTATCTATGTAGCCTAATTTGTGTAAGCATTATTCAAGTAGCTAATTGACATCACATAGCCAATTTTCATCATGTAAGTTATTTACCCACATTGATAATTATTGACATAGCCAAATTGAATTACATAGTCGATTAGAACCACGTAGCCGATTTCACCACATATCCAAATCACGTAGCCTCTTATTCCACGTAGCGGATTCATGTTATCGTTTGATCTACTTAGTTGATTAATCATGTAGGAAATTGATCAATGTAGGAAATTTCCATTTAACTGAATGCTCAACGTAGCTGATTTTCCAGAGTTAGGAATATTTTATCCCAATTGTTTAGAATTGCAAACTCAAAGGATTTAATAGTAGAAAGGCTTAAAATAATGATAAAACCTGAAATATAAACTTAAAAAACATCAGTAATATATGAAGGGTATTTGACATCATCAAAACCAAAAGTACATGGGATATGTCTAAAAACATTAGTTGTCCAACAATATCTTCTTCTAATATAAAACATAGGTTACTTGTAGAAATCACTTTCTAGGAGGCTCTAAATAAGGGTATTGAGGGGTAGTTTCTTGATAACACATTTAAATATAGCCAAAAAGAAAAAGAATATATTGCACAAACTGATTTGGATAATGTGTTATAGAAGGAACAAAAACTGTTCAATTTTGAAGGTAAATGGAAATCTAAGATGGTTGAGACCTCTTCAAGAAAAAGGCTAAAAAAGATGGACTTAATCAAGCTACAAGCCCCTCTAACATGCAATAGGGTAATATGGAGGGTGAACATAGTACTCTACATGCACCTGACTCAACTTCTATCCAACCCACTAAGAAATCATCCTCTGGGAAGAATCATGATAAGAGCATACCCAGGGTAGCAGGTGTGGAAATTGATTTTGGTTGGAAACCAATAATTTGGAAGTTTTGTCTCTAGAAGCAGCTCATCCAAGGTTGATGGTCTTTGCTCGGTAGATCCCTCTTCTCATAAGGATAAGGATTGAAAATTCAATGATTCCATGATGATCCATGGAATGTCTAGTTCCAAGAAAGGATCTGATGATATCATAGTGAAAGATTCCAGTCCTCAACAGGCTACCTATCCTGCCTCTCTAGTCAAGTATTTTGTAGTCGGTGAACAAAAAAAATCTTAACTTATATATTGATACGATAATATCTCTTAGAGAAAATTCTTTTTCAATTATGTTCCTTTCTAAAGGAATAAATGATCATATTATACCTTCAAAAGGGAAAGTGATTTTCATGTCTCTACTTCTAACTCATTTGACTAGCTCGATCCAGAATCTAATTATCGGTGTAAGCTTTGGGATTCTAGAAATTGTTTCTTGTCTACTGACTAGGTGTTAGTGGCTTCCAACATTGAAGATGTCTCTCTGGAAGATAACTATGATGATGAGTATCAGTGGAAATATTCCAAAACATGGAGGACAGGTTGGTTCCCTCATGGTCGGGATGGTTGTAGGGCCTATCATAGCATGAGCCTTCTATCACATACTCATGTTTAGGGTGGATTCATCCAGACTGGGTTACTTAATTACTATCTTATGGATATGGTTTGTCACTCTTAGTTCCTTAGTGCCTCTGCTGATATCTTTGACTGAAATATATGATTTTTGTGGATAATATATGATGCATGGGTCTTGAGAGCTTGTTTTGTTCAGTAGGCCTATAGTAGAGGATGGTTGCTAGCCAGATCACCCTTTGATGTTTGAAATTACGTAAAGTATGGTTATGTTGTATGCAGGATGACCAGACTTGTGGTTTTTGTAGATGGTGGTTATAACATCTGTTTTCAATAGACTGATGATGATTTCTACTGGTGTTTTTCACATGTTTAGATGGTTGTAAGTTGTGGCTTTACTTTTCATTTGTTTTCTCTTTGGATGGATGATAATTGGCATGTAAATCGTCATCTTCCATGTCTTGTACTTTTTTTTCTCTTTTTAATAACAGAATAAGGATCCTAGATTTTTAGGTTCCATGCTCGACCTTTTAAAAAAAAATAATGATGTAAATAATATAATTATTAATTTTACTAATAAATTAATTAATAAAATAATTAAAAATAAATATTAATTAAATTAGTAATATATGAAATATAATTACTAATAATGATTTTATTATTAACAACTTATTATATAATTAATAATCATTTATAATGATCATAATAGTAATATAATTAATATTTTAATATTAATTAATTAATTAATTATTATAAGTGGTAAATATAATCTAATTATTTATGTATTAATATAAATACAATTAATAATGTAATTAATTTTAAATAATCATTAATTAAAATGAATTTATGTGCATAATTATTATTTAAAAAAAATATGTAATAATATTATTATTGTAAATTAGTTGAAAATAGAAACAAAATATTAATTATTTTACAGAAAAATATTTTTTTAATAATAATGATAATAATATTATATATATATATATTATTATTTAATAAGAATGGAATTTAATACTATTATATACATAATTATTATTATTATTCGTAAATATAATAAGAAAAAAAATTACATGACACAAAACATTATTTCTTAATAATAAAGCGTAATAATTATATCACTTTATAACTTAATATTTATTACCTTATTAAATATTTATTATTTATTAGAAATATGTTATCATTAATCATTTTTATCCTTAATTCATTATTATAAATAATATAGTATTCATTAAATGATGGAAAAGTTATGTATGAATCTCACATTGAAAATTTGGAATTGTCAAGGATCACAATCATATAAAAGGAACCATTTGGTGGAATTATATATAGAAACAGTCAGATATTGTTTAATTATATATATATATAACTAAATAAAGTGTTGTCTGAGATAGTTCCCTCCCTTCTACCTGAATGCCCCCCCCCCCCGCAGTTTCATCGATAGATTGGAAAATACTTTCCCAATCTACCGATTTTGGGAAATTTATTTTTTTGGTTATATAAAACAATTTCCCCTCAATCTCACATCATGCTACCTCCCCCTCACCTGAAACTAGGCATGCCCAACCTCGTCGTGTCACCTCCCTTCGAGCATCGTCATCGCCTGAGATTACCACGTTGCCTCCCTCCTAGCGATGTCTACCCAACTCGTTGCCACCAACCACTATTAGGTTCGGTGGCTAGTAGTCTTCACATGTGAAGAATAGAGAGAGGAGAGAGAATACAGGGGGGATAGAGATAGATAAAATATAGGATAATTTTAAGGCATGTTCTTCATCGATCTTTCAACAAATTCACTTATTCAAATTAAATATAGTTGGAGATCTAATCCATGTATCCTAAAAATAGAATCCATGGCATGAGGTCAGGGGATTCATGAACAGAAATCTAACAATCACTACTAGATTTGGGAAGAATAATTAAATAAATAAATCATCTTGTGGAAAACACAAAGATTTAAGGTCTTTAGAAATTATATTTAATTATATAATTCATGAAAATAGAAGCGATAAAAATAAAAAATCTCCACCTCAATGGTGTATCATCGCCTTTTTGATCCTTCACCGCAACCATAGATTTTTTTATCATCATTATGTAATTCAATTAGCCATACTAGCATGGATTTTCTCTTTAAATCCGACGTGGTTGTCACCCAAATCCAATTCTTCTACCTTCCTCTCAATTGAGTAATTTCCAAGGGTTTTCCAACCATTAATTAATTAATTATTAAGTGATTTCTTTAAATGATGCAACTGTGACGGCCCGTATTCAAGAACCCAGATGCAAAACCCTGTTTACATCTTGCTTAGGGTAAATCTCTCATTCTTGATACAACTGTGATATCAAATTTCTCAATCAATACTCTCTTTCAAAGAAAAGGCATAATTTTTTATAATATGTGTGCACAGGCTAAAAATAATAGTTTTATACTTAATATATTTTTATCGAGGCTCTAACATGCCCATAATTCCGCATCGGCTCAGCCCGGGGTAAACACGGCACCCTGAAATCAATGGAACCATGGGGTATTTTGTCCAAGGTTGTCTGCTAGGGTAAATTTATCATTTTACCCCTTTGGAGGTCCCAAGATTCCAAAACTCAAAATTAATCTACGCCTCATTTGGGAAAAACTCAGGTCACTACACATAAATATAGATGGATCAGTTGCATGGTAGTTTGAAAACATAATGAACTCTTTGACCTCATCATCATGTAATTTCTATATACAGTTAGAATTTAAGAATTTTTTATATTTATTTATCTAATTGGTTTATATCATGAAATATTTTCATGTAAACATTTAAGATTTTATGTTATAACAAATTATAATTTATAGAAAAGTATAGCACTATTTAATAACATAGACAATAGTTGTATTTTCCATTTAACTTTAACTAACAATTCAAGTCGCAAATAAAAATAAATTATTTAAATAAAATAATTATAAATGTATATGTGTGTGTAAACACACAAGAAGACATAAACAAACACATATATATATATAACAATCACACACACACAAACCCAATGATATGAATATATACATTTGATTACATTTATTACAAATACATTTATTCAAGTTTCCAAAATCGAAATTCTAGTGTCTTGGGAAACCGGGTGAATTGAATGAAATACAATAACAAATCATTTATTTAAATTAATTTCTATCACTTTCCAAAACACAAATTATTGATAAATAACTTCTCCAATATCCATATATCCATGATTTCATGACATATAAGAGGTTTAAACAACAGTTTTTAACAAGAAAAGGGGAAGAATCAATTTTGTTATAAAAATTTCATAAGGGTTGTGATGGTATCAATAAAATGTATCATCAAAGAATACAAAATCAAGGATTCTAAACTAAAAGATATAGGATTAAAATATATGATGTAGATACACAAATACAAGATGGGGTGAATTGTAAGTTTAAAAACATCCATTTTTAACCTTAAGAAAACTATGTTTAAGATGGGGTGAATTATAAGTTTAAAATGAATTACTATAAAGGAACTTCAAATTGAAAATTATATTCTATTTAAAAAGAACTGCATGGAAACCTTTAGATTCTCTTTACAAAGATATTATGAAAGGAGAAAAATTCTAAGAGGCTTTAGAGTGAGGTAAATGGGAGTGGTGGGTGCTATTTCTAGATAGGGGGGAGAGACTTCTAGCCTTTTCTTGTTATGATTTTTGTTTCTTTTCTAGTATCTGGATCCCCGTATGGCCTTGTTCCCTATTGTTTAAGATCTTATTCATCTGTCTTTTTAATGCATTCCTCATTTTTTCCAGCATTCAAAAGGAGTTCTTTCAATTTAAATTAAATGGGGTTGCCCCTCTACCTTTTTAAAAAATTATTTTCTGGTTGAGAGTTTGCAATCCTGGTATTGAAATATATTTATTTAAAAATTCCAAAATGGTTTTCCAAACCTTTTTTTGACTTATATGACATGATATTTGATTAAAAAAATTGTTGAATTTTAAAACCCTCCAAAAATGTTCATATTTGTATAAAATAAACATGATATGAAAGAAAAAATAGTTTTTAAATGGAAGATAATATATTTTCTATTTTCAAATTGACATTATAGTTTAGAATTTGAGTAAAATCTTTTTAAATATTTATCTTACCCATAATACATATATTAAGTCATGGAAATGATAAAAACTTATTATATCATTTTTACATCAAAATATTCTTATACAGTATATTGCATATACATATCATATTAAAATATTTGGCAAAAAATAATTTATCTCAAAAAATTGCCAAAATTTCAACATTACCTAATTTTGATGGGTTGATACAAAATTTGATATCCAATTTGTTAAAATGCACTTATAGCTATGAAAAATTATATTATCAAATAAATACTTAAGAAAAATGGTTTCGGTGTAATGTGCGTTGTTTATAACGACTATATGATAATTTCAACCACCATGTTACTTTCTTAATGATTACCTTATCCAATTACAAAGGCTATATAATGGAAACAAACCCATTTGAATTGCTATAAATTTTAAAATTTATAAACATACTTATCATTCAAGATTCATTCTTCAATATGTCTATTCTAGGGATTGTACATGCAAACATGTCATCTTCGCAACTGCATTCATCACTCCACCTCACACCTTTACATCCATCCTGTAAAGTCTGTCATTCATTCTACCTCGTGCATATACCATTGATACTCTAGAAAATGTCCAAATTCCATTTCCAAATGAACTTCAGAATCCATCACTTTTAAGAGAACAAGCAGATAAAAAATTATGGCGTATATTTGGCACATGTCGCATACCCCTCAGCATCGATGTACAACCTGCATTCGTAGTGATACAAATATCACCAAAACCAATGACACTAGGAAAATATTTGTTTTACATCTTCAATCTACCAAAGTCTCATTCTTCATATAAATAAAATAGTCTCATCTTTTTTGAAATATGGTACGACGCTGCTGAATCACCCACTCATTCAACATACATATCTGACATGCGATAATCAATGTCAATTGAAAGTAAATCACTCTCACCCTGAATAATACTTACATTGGTATCATGTTCATACTTGAATATCCTGAAGGCCTTCAATTTGTTATTCATTTTTTATAATCCCTCTTTAAGGGATGAAGGGGAAATCTTACGTGGCCCGTAGGCTTCGTAACATTACATGACCATAAGGTCTTAAAGGAATCCATCCCAGACTATGACTACTTGGAACTGCCCCTCCCCAACATCTACATCACGATCAACTCTCCACCTTCACATGGTTGTTCATCTAGCTATCATGTGCATAGGTGCATAGGCTTGGTACTTATGGAAATTGTTGTACCCTCCCATCTTCCAAATCTGATAGTTTTTATCTCATGAATGCACCTACTCTGAATCCTCTTCCAGAGTTTGTTTCTTGTTGAATCTATCAGTTTTGTGTCTTCACATCATGTGGCCCAAAGGCCTTGAGGTGTCCTGAAGGCCTTGAGGTGGCCTGAAGCCCTTAAGGTGGCCTGAAAGCCTTATTAACGTGAAGGTATAGGTGGATCGAAGACTTTTAAGGACTTGAAGACCAAACCTGTGGCCCCAGGGTTAATAGTTCCGATTACTACAGTATTGAATAGTACCTGCTACGATACCTACTATAGCACTGCTACAGTGCCTAGAAATATGCCCCTTCCTGGATTTGATCCTAGGTCTCATGGATGCACTTGTAGAGTCCCCACCAACCAGGCTGAAGATCATGTGTCTTACATAGGTATCCTCAGAACCAGTGTTTCTAGCCTTCTTTTCCTCCTTAACCCTTTTCAATGCATAGAAATTTATCAACACATGAACCTCTTTATCACAAAAGAAGCACTCAACCTTTCTTTTTTTCTTTTACTGACCTATTTGATTGCTGTGTTCATCTATCACACCAGGAATACCACTATTACCTGAAAATTTCGAATCATTGGTCTTTCATCGAGTGTCATTCATAAACTATGATAAAATCACATCATCCAACTTAAGTTTGTCTTTCCTAAATAGTAATGTGGTGATGAGATTATTGTATGAATCAGGAAACGAACCCAAAAAACAATGCTTTGTCTTCTACCTCCATTTCAATAGGTATCGTTTTACCTTTATCAGTGATATTGACCACCACCGAAGACATCTCCGTCAGAAGTTTGGTGAACTCATCTTGATGGTTACCTAAATCTTCATCTCTAGCATTCACAAATGATATAATCATTTTTTAAGATAAAAATGATTCTTTAGGGATTTTGATTTATATCTTATTTCGAGCTTCCCTCCGATCACCTTCAGATATGTTGAATTCATCACTTCCCACAGTGTATTATCACCCAAATACATCTGAATCGTACTTGTCGCCAACTCTCTCATATACTTATAATCATCATCATTCATCGTTTTTGGTTTCTCTGATTTTTTTCTTTAACACCTTCAGTGTCTTCTCACGAAGTAGAATATTTTTAAATCATTACTGCCAGAGTAAAATCACTTTTCCCATTAAAGAGTTCAATGCGGGTAGAAATCTTAGGACATGAATCACACATATCCAATCAACAAGAAACATAGATAAATCCCTATGATACCAGTTGTTGGGGAGAAATCGCATTAGTTCCAGGATAATTATTCAATTGTGAAAACATAATTGTGAGAATCGCCAATGTAAACTAAGAACAAAACCAAATAGTATAAAATAAATGGGGACACATATTTTAATGTAGAAACCCCATCCTTGAGGAGGATTAAAAACCCAAAAGGAAACTCTGATAAAATTCACCAATAATTTAAGAGTACACATAATCAAAATAGAAGCTAAAACTTGAATTAAAAATATAGAATAAAAAACTTTTGTGAAATTCACATCCTGATACGCCTCTATTTCCCCTCTGATAATCGATTAATGACAAGAGGTCACCCTTCGGAAATCAAAATCACACATGCAGTGTCATTGCAGCACCTCAAATAAATCGTTGTGCAATCGTTGCACAACCTGATTTTCTTTTTGCATGGTATTGTCCACACCCAAGTTGGTGAACACATTTTACTCTTTTTGGTTACTGCACACCATTCTCTACACCCACACTAATTACCACTTCTCTACTAAAAACCACCCCACCTCCCCTTGCTCCCGTATCTACTTAAATAGTGTAAGAAGAAAATATATATAAGAATATATCTCCAAAAAAATATCATGTTGCTACCAAAAGATACAGAAGGGCCACCATTTTAAAATTTAAACCTTTATCACATGAGAAACCAAAAAAAACAAGTTCCTCTTTTCAAATTTAAAAAGTATAATATATTCATATCTACAAAAATGGGGATGAAACCTATCACATTGTTTGACACTATGAGATCAATTATGAGTCATGCGATTATTTCATTATCTTTTTTGGGATATGCTTTACAAACAACTAAAAGCATACTAAACCAAGTACCAACTAAATCAATAAATGGTATTCCATATGAATTTTGGCATGGAAGAAAACTAATGTTATCAAATTTACATGTGTAAGATTGAAAAGTGTTTTCTAAGGCAACTTCAAGTAACAAACTTTCACCATAAGGCACAATGTGTACTTTTATAGGATACCTCAAAGAAACAAGGGGATATTACCTATATGAACCCTTAGACAAAAAGGTAATAGTGAAAAGACACGTCATATTCCATGAGAGGGAGAACATATCTAAAAGATATAGTGGGAGTGAGATAGACTTCAATGAAGATGAAGGCTCAAGGTATACAAGAGTTGGCACAATAACAGATTCCACAAAGCCCCGTGGAAGAAGAAACTATTCCTGAGACACAAGTACTACATAAGAGTACAATAGATGTTAGAGAACCAAAGAGTATGGGTTTCTAGTCACTGAGGATTGTGAATCATTATTAATTGATAATAATGATCATCTAACCTACAAAGAAAAAATTAAGTGGCACCGATATTGCAATGTGAAAAAAATCCATGAATTATGAAATGGATTCCATGTACCAAAATCAAGTATGGGTTTTGGTGTATCCTCTAGTGGATGTAAATCATGTTTTTTGCAAATGGGTATTCAAGAAAAAATTGGACATTGAATTACAAGTTAGTATATATAAGACGTGACTTGTTGCAAAAGGGTTTAAACAACATCCAGATGTTGACAACAATGATACTTCTTCACTAGTTGCAATTCTGAAATCCAATAGAATTATAATTTCCATTGCAGCTCACCATGACTATGAGATTTGGAAAATGGATGTTAAAACAACCTTTTCTATCAAGAATCTTCTTGAAGATGTCTATATGACACAACCTGAAGGGTTTGTGACTCCAAAGGAAGAAAACAAGATATGAAAATTTAAAAAATTCATTTATGGGTAAAAGTAAGCATCTAGGTCATGGAGCATTTGTTTTGATGAAGGAATAACGGAATTTGGTTCCATGAAGAATGAGTGTGAGACTTGTGTCTACAAACGGTTTATTGGGAGCGCAGTCATTTTCCTAATAGTATATGTTGATGACATATTACTCATTGGAAATGAAATACCAGTCTTACGACCTTTTAAAGCATGATTGAATAAATATTTCTCTATAAAAGACTTGGGAAAGACAAAATATATTCTTGGGATCAAGATTCATCATGATAGTTCCAAGAGGTTGATCAGCCTAAGTCAAAGTACATACATTGACAAGATAATGAAGAGATTTAGTATGGAACAACCCAAGAGGGAATTGTTTCCAGTGTTACATGGAATTATTCTTTCCAGGAAATGTGTCCTCAGACACATGAGGAAAAAAAATAGAATGATAAGGATTCCATATGCATCAGGGATTTGGTCAGTCAGGCATTTTATGATATGTACTAAGCTAGATGTCGCCTAGCATTAAGTGAGGTGGGAAAATATCAAGCTGATCCAAGTGACCATCATTGGATGGCAGTCAAGACAATCCTTAAGTATATGAGGTGTACTAAGGATATGTTCATGGTTTATGAAGGAGGTGAGGAACTAGTCATCAAATGATATGCATATTCTAGTTTCCAAACAGATCAAGATGACATGAAGTCACAAACATGATACATCTTCACTTTGAATGGAAGTGTTGTGAGCAAGAAAAGATCAAAGTAGGCTATGGTCACAAATTCCACAATAGAGTGAGTATATTATGGCTTCTAAGACAACTAAAGAAGAATTATAAACACACAACTTCATCCAATAGTTTTACATTTTACATAGCAGTAAAGACCTTATCACACTCTATTGTAATAATACTGTAGCAGTGGCTCTCGCAAAAGAGCCAAAATCCCATCAGCGGATGAAGCACATACTTTGGAAGTATCACATCTTTAGGGATTTTTCTCAGAGAGGTGAGGCTTCAGTGAGCAGTATTTTCTCAAAAGACAACTTAATGGACCCCTTGACTAAAGGCTTGACTCAACAGAAACATGATTATCATGTGAGGTCTAGTAGACTGAAATTCAGAGGCAGTTGGTTCTTGTTCAAGTGGGAGTTTGTTAGATTTGGTGTCCTAGGACCAACTATTTGTACTTTGATTACATTTATATTCAATATATTGAATATTAATAAAACTTCTTATTACATATTGTTCATTGTTCTGTCTGACTCTAATGTAATAATTTCCTAGAGCATTCATTGCAATGATATGATCATAGCATTTCCCCACTATGATGAGAACCTAGAAGTGCTATGAAGATATTCTTAAATAATGTTTTTTGTTTGGATAATGTACTATAATGGGACACATAGTACATAGATTGTCATGTGTGAGTACTCGTAAGTGGATGAAGCTTCTTCTCATGAAGTTCTCCCTTGGTAATCTCCAAGACAGGAGATTACGAGAACATAACCACTAGTAGGAATTTTGCATGTTTTAGTGTCATTGGATATTTTTATCTGTGAGTGTCTGTAATGGTCCTTAGACTTTAAGATTATCATTGATGCATGTCATGAATCATGTACTTAGATTTACTGACCAAAATCGTCACACAATATGTTGGTAGAAAGTAGGGTATGTTGGGTACGTTACGATTGACATGTCATTAATGGATAATTCAATGAAGGATTTATTTTTTCCATCTTTATGAAAGCTGGTATCTCCGCCTTTTGATTGGAATAGAACCGAAACATTGAATTTCATGATCATGGTATGACGATGTGTTGATTTAAGAGAGTCAAAGAGAGATGTATTGAGCATATAGGTTACTGACAGGGATGTGCAACCATCTTGATGAAATATTGTGGCAAAAAGATTATATTACATAGTTATCATTCGTATGTGATTGACATCGTTGCAGCATTAAGTTCTTTCTCTTGAAGGTCTTGACCCATTATCAAACACTACTTTTGGACTTTAAGAAAGCCCGCTGAATGTCAATGAGAACGAATCCTTAAAGGTCAAATAGTAAGTGTTTCTGTTGTTTTCGATTAAATTTTATTTGAATTTAATTAATTGAATAAATATTATCATCAAGATCGAGAGATAATTTTATTCACATTTTATCGACAACAAATATTTATTAATGAGTAAAATATTTAATATATTTATTTAGTTGTTCAATAAATGATAGAGGGTTTCGAACGAACCAATACCGCCTCTATTGAAAAATATTAATTTACAAGTTGGTTAAAGAATATTTGTTATTGCACAAGTTAGCACGCACCATAATATTATAATAATAATAATAATATTATTATTAGCATGAGGTTTAATAAAAAATATTATATTTTTATGGGCTGACATGCAATTAAATAATATTTTAACCTAAACACTAGCTTTATAAATAGATGATTATTTCTATTGTGTAAAGTTAATTGAGAAATAGAGAATTGTTGCGCACAACATATTTCTTTCTCGGATTCATTTTTCTCTCTCCCACTCAAGAACAAGAAACGCAAGGGAGATTCCTTCAAGATGGGAGGACAAACGATCAACACAAACAGCGCAAGACAATTAATTCGTTAGGCTAGCACCAAGAAATCAATTGGCGTTGCACGGAGCTCAAAGGAACGCATGTGGATCACCACTAGAGGGATTCAACACTTGAATCCTTACGGCGCAACAAAGTTAATCTGAAAGAGATTTCCGGAGATCATCAACGTCATCAAAAAAGGTATTCTAAGACGATGTAATTGCTTCTTCCAATCTTAATAAATTAATTAAAAAATTTAACTTGAAAGATTCTCTCTCAGGGTTCCAAGACATTTTATTTAAAAAAATATTAAAAATATCATCCACCATCAGTGCTTCCGCTACGCCCGGGACCAACAATAATAAGTCGAACGGATAGTACTTCAATAGATAAAAAAACATTAATTGATTAATAAGATGAACATATACAATAAGTCATGGAAATGACAAAAACAATTTATTATATAATTTCTACATGATAATATTCTTATACAATATATTGTATATGTATACTTGTCATTCAAGCTTCATTCTTCAATATCTGTATTCCATGGATTATACGGTTTTTCCTTTTTACCATGCTTACAATAGGTATAATGTTCAGGGAATCTAAGTCAAGAGAATTATGTCTTGCAGTTATGAAATGGAAGGGGACAAGCCCGAAGAGAGCACAATGTCTAAAGTAATGCATTACAACAGCATCATTAAAAATCACATTTTTACAAACCGGAAGGATGTGCTGAATCATGGTCCCTTGGATGAGAAGTCTCAAGCACCTCCTAACAATGTATGTGACTGACCAGTGAGCTGTCACGGGTTGGGAAAAGAGGTTAATGATTAGAGCAGAGTCCATTTCAACATATGCCGAGGGGCTGTTCCTTTCTTTTCAGACGCTAGGTCTGGTTAGCAAAGCAGACCGGCAATAGGAGCTGCAGATTTATGATCCCTGTTTCCCCCCTGCAGAACCAGGTTCATGTGACGGACCGGCCTCGGGGGCTGCGGATGTTGGCACTCTAGTGTCCTGTGCAGACCCAGGTTCATGAAGCAGACCTGTGTCGGGGCCTGCAGGTGTGTCAGGAGCAGCGAGTGACTGATATCTAATATCCAAAGATGAACCAAGCTCATGGAGAAGCAGCAGCGCCTTCACATTGAGTTGGTATGATGACTGAGAAAGTTCCCCATGAAGGATTTTATTACGGGTATCCCAAACTGACCAGCAATGACATCCCAAGTCAGCTTCACCTTCAGTTCTTGCATGGTATCTTCAAGTCTTCAAATACTAAAACCTCCCCCCATCCACTGGTTTATCCATCCTATCCCAATTGGCCCAGTGACAACGACCATCCGAATGAGCATCCCAAAGGAATTTGTTGAAACTTCTTTCAATATTCTTGAGAAATGTTTTTGGAACTTTAATAACCGCCATGATATGGGCTAGGATGGACAAGAGAACAGAGTTGATGGGAACCATCATCCCACCAAAAGAGTGGAAATGATTCTAACAATTAAGAATAAGGCCTGGGATATTATTAACCAGGCTATCAAAATGGCACTCAATATTTCATTGACCTGAACCTACCTTTCTGATAATTTGGCCGAAACATACATGCTATTCTTGATAGTTTTTACCTTCAGACCGCCCCACTTTTCATAAGTATCTAGAATGTCTCTAAGATCCTTGATGTTAGATAGCTTCCCATTGAGAAAAACTAGCATTTCATCTACAAATATGAGATGAGAAATACCAGAAGTTCTAAAGCCGTCGTTGAAAGGGCTAACTATATTTTCTTCCATGCTTTTGTTCAGGTATTTGCTAAAGAAATCTCGAGAAATGACAAAGATTGTTTGAGAAAGGGAATCACACTATCTTAAACCCCTTGTGGATTTAAAGAAAGTAAATATTTTCCCCATAAGTCTCTAAAAACCAAGGTGAAGAGATATACTGAAAAACAAGATCCCAAAACCATAAAGAAAAACTAAACCTTTGCATCACTTTGAGAATGTAATTCCATTCCATTTTGTCATATGCCTTCTCAATATCCACCTTAACCATGGTATTACTATTGAGACATCTTCCTAGATAACATCTTTTGAATTCTTTGTTTTGATGAATCACAATATACTATGTTTTTTCTTATATTTACTTAGAAGCGT
Organism: Viscum album; assembly: GCA_963277665.1. Taxonomy (NCBI): domain Eukaryota; kingdom Viridiplantae; phylum Streptophyta; class Magnoliopsida; order Santalales; family Viscaceae; genus Viscum; species Viscum album. The sequence continues at coordinate 489,790,520 of OY728140.1, read as the reverse complement.
GTTTTAAGTGTATGCATATTTTATCCCCCAGTTTACTTTCAGAATGGCTGATTTTTGAGACATGCATATTCTGAAACACAGTTAACTCGCTGGAATCATTGTAGAAATGAAAAAAGATGTTAAAGCATGAGAGTTTGTTTGAAAGGCGGTTTTCATCCCAGTGAACTCCAAGATTCAATTACAAGCTTGTTACGCTCGGTGCCTATAAATAGTAGACCAAGGACTCGAGGAACAGATGCTATATCGATACAGCGAGTGCTAATTCATGAACTTTCAAGAACTATTCACAAACTCAATAATAGTTAGCTTCCATCAGTTTTTGGTTTCACTATGATCTAAGTGATTCTGAATCTATGAGGTTTCATTGTAAAATCACTTAGTTTCTCTGTTGTAATCATTTTTCTTATGATCCTGTTTAATCAAAGAAGTTTAGGGGATGGAAACTTGTGCTTCCTATCTTTGTTGATCAAAGAAGTCCTGGGGTACCAACTTGATGTCAACCATTGTCGAAAAAGATCTATGGACAAGAGTTTGATCTACCGATCTCGTTTAATCGAAGAAGTTTTGGAGATGAGAAATTTTTCTATCGATATTTTGATTAAAGAAGTTCGGGGATAGTATTTTTTACAGACTAAATCAAAGAAGATATCTAGTATCTGGTAAGATCAGGTACTACTGATCATCTAATAGAAGAGGTATCAGTTTTGGAACCATTGTACCATTGGATCTGGATATTGATCCCCCAGTCTCTTTGGATCAAAAGTGAAAGTTCTTGGGATAAGAACTGTTATATCCTTTAATAATTTTTTTTTGGAATTTACAGATTGTTATCTGGAACTCCATCGCGTCATTTTACATTCTATGTTGTTCTTTATATTCTTATTTCATTTATCTTTGATTCAGTTAAGTTGAATCTTCAGGATCCTTTATAATCCATTGTATTTAGTTTTGTTGTTACTTCGTGTGGGGGACACTACCAATCCGGGGAGACGTTGCAGCAGGAGGAGTCTCCATTGTCGGCAGCAGCCTCCTTGGACCGTTGAAGCACCCAACTCCAGCAGCAGTCGACAACGAGGATTGTTTCAAGTGTTGTTGAACCAGCCCTTGACCATGGTGTTTTCATTCCTCTATTTAAACGGGGTTCCAATCCCATAAACAATCATGTGATGTAATAGTGTGATCATTCGCATTTATCTGGAGAGAAATATAAAAACCAATCCCCCTTCTCCTGTGGACTAGGTCATCCGACCAAACCACGTTAAATTTTTGTTCATCCATTTCTGTGTGATTTACGTTGCCACACACCTCTTTTATGCCCTTACAAGTTGTATCGAAGGGATCCGGAGCGAGTGGAGTCGAAATGGAGCACCGACCGGAAGATTTTCTAGTGACCAGAAAAGTGAAAGTGGTCGGAAATTTTTTTTCATGTTCAGATCTGTGAAGAAGATGATGAGATGATTCCAATGGCGTAAGTGGCATTGAAAATGTTGAAAACGGAGTTGAAACAAATGAGATATGTTCAATCAAAGTTTGGTCAAAACCGTGGGTGAACAATAACCCCATGTCGGAGAAGATAGTATTGTTCACACTGCCATCAAAAAATCTGGCAAGATTCTGGTAGCTGCTCTGGTGTGCCACATCAGTACCACGTCGTCTCCACATCAGCAGACGATTTGGACCGTTGAATTTGTTTTGGAGATTTATCGACCAATCAAACACTGATTTCGACGATTCAGGAGTCGATTCTGACTATTTCGACTGTTTCGAACACATCCATACAGTTAGTTTTTCAAAATTCGTACTCCATATGGTGGCTTTATAAGGTTTCAACATCGACGATGGTGATCGTGTTTTGCGACAACGATGATGACTGATGACAGAGCACTACCAAAATTTTAGATCGAGAAGTTCGATGGTCGGAAAAATTTTTGCTTGTAGCAAAGCACAATGAAAGATATTCTTATGTAGTAGGGCATGATCAGACTGTTGATTAGAGAAAAGCCTCAGATGACTAGTAACGATGATTAGAAAGAGATCGAGATGTAGGTCGTCAGCACAATTCAATTATTTCTGGTGAATGAGGTAAAGTACTCAGTGTTGGATGAGACCTCACTGAAAGAGATTTGGATAAATTCAGAACAACAATATATGGTAAAGTCACTCACTAACAAATTATTCCTAAATAATAAATTGTACCAGTTGCGCATGAATGAGGGAACAATTTTTTTGGATAACACCAACGAATTCAAAAAGATTCTGACACAATTATTGGGGCTCAGTGTGAAGGTTGGAGAGGAAGATAATGCACTTTTTCTTTTATCATCTCTACCAAGATCATTTTATGGGCTTGTGAATGCATTACTCATGGGGAAGGAACCATTGAAGTTGGATGAGGTGATGGCATTGCTTCAAGATTCAGAGGCCTTCTAAAGACCTGCGATGCATTTAGGCGAGCAAATCATGGTGATGCGAGATGATCAACGTGGGAGGAGCCAACATCAGAAGTTATGAGGTAAATAATGGAATCCAAAATCGAGGGGACGTGATCTTGGAGAAATCACATGTTTTTGGTGAGAGAAAAAGGGTCATTATAAAAGTGACTGTAGAAAGTGCAAATGGTACATTGCTGGGAAAGGGAAAGTTGAAGAGAAGCATGCAAACATCACATAATTATTGGTAGACAATGAAGTATACATGACAATGGTAAGCTTTCAATTAGATAAGATATTTGAACAAAGAGAAGTGCAATTTAATTAATTTAAAAGATACAGACACATGAAGTGGGAATGTCGATTTCTAAGAAGGAATAACGAGTGGGCACAAAATCCAAAAGAATAAGGATGGGTTTTGGATTTGGGTAGCTCAGACCACATATGTATGACCAAAGGTGAATTTCATACTTTTAATCATGTGAAAGATTCAGTGATACATGGTTATGGGTCAACATGCGAGGTTCGAGGAGTCTGGAAGGTGAAATTGAAGACACCCGAAGGAGGAGTTCATAAACTGGCTGACGTGAAATTTTTCCCGAGGATGAGATGGAAGTTGGTTTCATTAAATAGGATCGATGCGAGCGGATACATGATTTCCATATCATGTGGAGTGTTGGATGTCTTATGTGGGGATACAATGATGTTTATAGGGAAAGAGTCCCAAGGGTTGTATTATTTGATGTGGACCACATTTATCCCGAGATTGATTAAAGACAGTGGAAGTGCCATGTCATCTGGCATGAAGAAGTGTGTCAGATTTTTCGATGAATTTTTCAACACCTGCAAGGAGATTTCAGGTCTAGCGTCTACCCCAAATTGGTCATGAGGGAGAGATTTGTGGGGGACACTCTCAATCAGGGGAGAAATTGTAGCCGGATGAGTCTCCATTTTCAATAGCAACCTCCTTGGACTGTAGAAGCACCCAACTCAAGCAGCAGCTGATGACGAGGATTGTTTCAAGGGTTGTTGAACCAACCCTTGACCATGGTGTTTTCATTCCTCTATTTAAATGGGATTTGAATACCATAAATGATCATGGTGTGTAATTTTGTGATCCTCCACTTTTATCTGGATAGAAAGAGTGAAACTAGCCCCCCTTCTCCCATGGACGTAGGTCATCCGACTGAACCACACTAAATCTATGTTCATCAGTTTTTGTGTGTTTTACATTGCCACGCACCTCCATTGCACCCTTACAATTTGATAGTTTGGAACTTGTATCTTCTGAACGTCACATTTCCTAAAGATAAAAAACATCAATTCACTACCCCTTTTGAAGGAGTCATACTAGGAAAGCAATTACCTCTACAAACCTTACCGTCGAGGTCTGCCGTCATCTCCTGAGTCAGAGAGATAACACCCTGTATAGATCTGCCTTTAATAAAATGGTTTTGTTCCTACAAAATCAATTCAAAATGAAGCATAGATAATTTATCATTAATGATCTTCACAAAGTCCATGGAAGTAAAATTACACATACTGATTCACCAGAACTGCTAGAAGGAGTAAAGAAGACTCACTTTTGGAATGAAAACTAGATAAGTCGAACAAGCATCCTTGGGTAGGGATCCACCCCTAAATAAATCAAGGATCATTGAAAAGAAAACATACCTGACATTCTTATATGCAGCTATATAAAAAGACCCCGAGAGATAGTCTCTGCTAGGGACACTATCACGATTCATGTTATGAATCACTTTCCAGATGTCCTCCTCACCAAGGCTGCCCACTAAGAGCACGTTGGTCTAATAAAATATTACATGTCTAAATATTAGGTACAAATAATTATTTAATTTTTCTTGTTCCACAAATATCTCAATCCAAATATTTTATAAAAATAAATGTCATTTCAGAATGAAAATCATTGCACTTATTTCCAAATTTCTGAAACCTAAGAAATAAAAAATTTATAGTTGTTATATTAATGAATTTTTTCCTTTGAACTGGTATGTTTTTTTTCAATGAATACATGTTATAATAGAGATTTTAAATTTTTTATTCACTAAAAATATGTTTGATAAAATCATTTTTTTGACATTTTTTTTGAAATCATAACATTTGTAACCATAGGGTAAAACTTTCCATATTTGTATAAACATAATTTTCTTAAATATTTTGTTTAATAATTAACTCACCTATCATGGCCATATTTATGAAAAATTTTGTGTATGATAATTTTTATTATTATACATGTATTAATTTATCATATTTTTGAAAATATAATTTTATACTTTTTTTAATTATGAACTCACCTATAGTAGTCAAAATTATTCAAACTATTATAAAATAATTTAATTTGAAATTTTATATTATTTTTTAATCATATTTGGTGATATATAAATATATGATAATTTTATTGTTAAAAATTATTATAGAAGGAATTTTTTAAATTTTTATTCCTTTTAATAGAGTAGAAATTGAATATAATTTATTTTCTTTTTAAACAAAATAATGGTTTACAAAGTTTTAATATTTTATCATTGTTATTTAATACATTAATGTGTTTTAAAAGTCATTATATCCTTTTATTAATATCTTTAAAATGTGTAGTATGTTTTCATATTAATATGTTTATTATATATGTGTAGGAATTTTCTATTTTTTTGTTAAAATATTATTTATATATTTGAATTATTTATTTTCTATTAAAAACAGATATGGATAAGAGTTGGACTGATATATCAGATAGGTATTTTACTATATATTATGAGGGGATTAAGCAATTTATTGATTTCACCAATGGATTTCTAAGAGATTTGATTAGTTTTCCATGCATAAATTGTAGAAACATATATCTCTTCAAATGAGATACTATTAGGGAACATCTGTTACTAGACGAGTTTTTGAAAAACTATAAGACATGGACACATATTTAGGAAAATCATGTTCCCTGTCACTAATCAGAAAGTAATCATATAGATGTTGACTTGAAAATAGTTGATTAGATGAACATAATGATCAATGATATGATATGTTTGTTTCAACCTAAAGACAGTAATGTCATAGATGATGGTATTGGAGGAAGTAATCCTCATTCTTCCGTAGATGGAGAAGCATTGAAATTATTTGAAATTTTTAACTATGAACCTACTGAATTATATTTTGAATACACTAAATTCAGTAAATTTTCATTCAGCGTTGAATTGTTACACCTGAAGGCCTTGAATCAATGGACAGATAACACCTTTGACATGTTGTCGGTATTGTTGAAGAAGGTACTCCCTACTGGATCAATGATTCTAGATTCATACTATCAAGCTCACAAGCTGACCAACGTTCTTGGTTTCACATATGAGACTATTTTTGTGTGCCAAAATAATTGTATATTGTTTAGAAAAGAAAATGTGTAACTCAATACCTATATTGTTTCCCACTCATCTAGGGGGAAGGGTAATGAGATTAATCAAGATAGTTAGATTCTTCCCAACAATGTCTTGAATCAAGGAAAATATGTTGTCTCTAAGTAGATGTGTTATTTCCCACTAAAATCGAGGTTGAAGAGATTCTACATGTTTTCTAAAATTGCAAAGTTGAAGACTTGAAATTCAGAGAAAAACAAAGAGGTTGATAGATTAACTCACTCAATATATTCTTTGGCATGAAATGCGTTTGATCAAAGACACTCAGACGTTTCTCACGATGGTCGTAATGTTTGACTGGGTTTGACACCAGATTGTTGGTGTGACACATAGTATGTGGCTAGTGGTGTTGTTTTCAAACAACCTTCACACATGGTTATGAATAAAGAAACCATTTTTGTTACTTTCGACTCTTATTGATGGACTGAGAGGACCAAACAATAAAATTGATGTTTATATGAAATCGTTGATTGATGAGCTGTAAGAATTTAGGGAAGATGGTGTAATGACTTTTGATTCGGAAACTAATGAAATATTTAGACTTTGGGCCACTTTTCTACGGACTATAAATTCCAATCATATGCTAGCTTATCAGGATGGAGTAAAAAATGAGAATCTCACTAACATTGAAATAAAAGAATGAAATTTGGCTTAATAAATGTAGAAGGTGGAAATACCTTGGTCGCAAATTCTTTCTTCCTCCACTGAGTAGGATCAGAAATATTGTGTCATTTGATGAGAATAGAGAGCATGACCTGTCACCACAAATAATGTATGGGTTCAAATTCCTTCACAACTTGATCAAGAAAAAATAAAATCAATGTATGATTTTCAAGATTTATTGGCTCTCTCATTGCCTTCCATTCCTACTCAAATAGACAACACAATCATAATTGGAATAAGTTATATATATTTTTTTCAAATTTCCTTATTATTAATATACTAATTTAATACATAATTTGGATGTGATGTGCATTGAAAAAATGTGTTTGATAATATATTGTACACCATTTTAGGAGTCAAGGGGTAATCAAATATCATTGCTAATGCACGACGTGATTTGAAAGAAATTAGATTCAGAAAACTTTTATATTTACAGTTGGGTGAGGGAATTTGTGATTTTTTTTCTCTCAATGTTGTTGATCCATTTGTGGATGTTTTTAATTTTTTCAAACAACACTGTTCAAGGAAACCATCGCGCGAGTGGTTTGAAAAATCTACAGGATAAGATTGTACTTACACTATGTCACTTTGATAAATTATTTCTGTTGTATTTTTTTGATGTCATGCTCCACCTGACCATGAGTTTAACTGGTGATGTCATTGTTGATGGCCTCATGCAATTCATATGGATGTATTCAATAGAGCGATAGTTAAATAGATTGAAATAGTATGTTCACAATAGAGATCGTCCAGAATATTCAATTTACAAGAGATATTTTATGGATGAGTGCCCTAATTTCTATGTTTCATAAAATTAATAGGTTGAAAAAAAGTTTGATAAACAATCTCAGATTGATGAAGGTCCAATAGAAGAAGGGATAACATTTGATATGCACAATTATGAATGGGTTTAAACTCATCGATATGTTTTGTTCTATACTTCATCGGTTATTTCATTGGTACAATAAGTTTTACAGTTGAAATATTATGTCTTGATTTTCTATATTTAATTTATTAATTACCTTTTGTTGTGTTGTAATTTAGGATGCATATCACTAAGTTAAAATGTGAAAGGCCCCGTGAAACTGGTCATCAAATCCAAAAACATCATTTCAACACATTTAATGTGTGGTTTATGAATCACGTTCATATAAATAATTGATTTAATATTTTTATAATGAAACTGAGGTGTATTTTTAAAACCCTCTATAAATTGAATTGTGTGAAATTTACAGATCCAAAAGTTGGGTGAATCAAATTCTCATATTGTGAGCGAAGAAATCAACCAACTAGCCGATGGTTCATTTATTATAGCTCGTCACTACAAGCCTTTAGATGCTAACGAATTCTGATTCTGTATTAATGACCTTGATGTGAACTGAGCAACGCAGAATAGTGGTGTTGGTCATTTATCTGTTGATGCAGGTTATTATTATAGATTTATAAGTAATATTATTGAGATTATTTATGATCATCCTTAAAGCATATATTGTGGAGGTGGGATTGAGTCAATCTAGTTCATGGAATGAAAGTTACCTTTTCCAGTTTACATTTGGTAAAATTTAACAATATTCCATATATATATATATGATCGAGTAAGTAACAATCCCTCTATACTAACATTGTAGGAAAAGCATGTTTACTTTGTTGTCATTGATTCTAATTGAAATGTTGGGATAAAAATGTCTAGAATATGGGTTTTCTTATTGATCGAGAGGAATCAAATGTAGTCGTCTTTCCTAATCAAACACTTGACCAAACCACCGTATCTTTATGAGAAGAAGATATATATAATGGAACTATGATATTTGAAGGAGATATGATAAACATGGATGATCAATGAAAGATTGTCAATAATATTTTTGGTAGTTAACATTTGTAAAAATATTTATGAATTAAATTTATAAAATGGATTGAGTTAACTGTATTTTTTTTATAAATGTAGGCATTCCATAGGATGGTCAGAGCGGTTCACCCGATGTTGGTATGTATGTTTCAATTTTTTAAAATTAATTTATTTTAATTTTATGAAAGTATATTCCCTTAGATATTTCTAATTTTTAATTAAAAATTTGGTTTTTTCTGATGGCATAATGAATTTATGCTTAGTGGGATCTAGTGCATCTTCTACCAGACACAAGGGTCCTGGTATAGGGGTTTGATCTTGGAACTCCATATCCTGATTATATGTGTTATTTGATTTCATTTTCATCCGATTAGATGTGTTATTTGATTTTTTATTTGGGGCATATGATACAAGACCCACACATATTCCCTTAGATAAACGACTTAGTGTTATTTTTCAAGTGTATGAGAAAGCAACAAGCCAATCGGGCATGTGATCTTCCTGGAACAACCAAATAAGAAGTTTTAAATTAACATAATGATTATAAACTATTAATATTTTCAAAAACAAATGAACAAAAAATTGTTGTACTAAGTTTTAATTGAAATTTTCTTCTACATTTCAATTATTAGTTTTTTTGTTATTTTTTATTTTCATTAATTTTTTTCAGATTCTGTTTTATTCAATAATGGGCATGAATCTTGGAAGATGACTGGACAAAGATATTTATGAGAATGTGATTTTACATATCATGGAGATATTTATTGAATTTCTGAATTATGGTATTTTGTGGTTTTTTAAATTCTATTGTGATTTTTTTAAAAATAAAAAATAAATCTTTAGAGATCGCTATATGGTGGTCCCTCCATAATATATAAATCAAATCCTAGGGGAATGAAGTCCAATAATGAGTAGTTAGAGGGAATATGTGTGGATCTCGTATCATATGCCCCAACTGATTAATCAACACACTTTCACCCTCTCCAACTGGATGAAAAGTGTCATCAAATAACACATTCAATTGGGCTATGGAGTTCCAAGCTCGAACCCCTCTACTAAAAAACTTACGTCTACTGGAAGCATCATTAAATCCTATTAAACATAAATTAATAATGCAGTTTTCAATAACTAAAATTTTAATAAAATATTAGAAACACCTAGGGGAATCTACTTACAAAAAATTACAATAAAATAATTTAAAAAAATGAAAACATGCATACCAATAATATCAGGTGAATCACTTTGACCACCCTGTTAAATACCTACATTTATAAAAAAATAATTAAATCAAGCAATTTTTATACATATAATTAAAAAATATTTTTATAGACGTTAACTGGAAAAAATAATAAACAATCTTTCACTGATCATTCAAGTCTATCATATCTCATTCAACTATCCCTTTGTCCCATTGTATATATATTCTTCTTGACCAACTACAATGGTTTGGTCAGGTTTTTGATCAAAAAAGGCGACAACATCTGATTCTTCTTGGTCAATAAAAAAACCCATCTTCTAGATATTTTCACCACAACTTTCCAATTAGAATCAGTGTCGAAAACGTAAAACTACTCTGCTTATGATGTTAGTATAAAGGGATCATTTTTTACTCGGTTATCTTTATAAATCATATTTTTAACGTTTACCAATGTAAATTGGAAATGATCAAATTTCATTCCACGAACCAGATCGACTCCATTACACTCAACAATATATTCTTTAAGCCACGACCATAAATAACCACAATAATATCCCTTATAAATCCATAAAATTAACCTACATGAATAGATGAACAACTGACACCACTACTCTGCATTGCTCAGCTCACATCAACATCGCTAATACAGAATTAGAATATGTTATCATCCAAAGAATTGTAGTGATGAGATGTAATAAATAGATTATTATATAGTTAGTCGAGTTCTTCACTTACAGTATGAGCAGTTGATTCACACATCATGTGAATATATAAATTCTACATAATTAAATGAATAAGGGGTTGTGAAAATATATCTCAGTTGTATTATAAAAATATTAAATCAATTATTTATACCTACATGAGTCCTGAACAACTCATGAAATGTATTGAAATTATTTTTTTGGATTTGATGGTCAGTTGCGTGGGGTCTTTCCAATTTCAACTCAGTGATATGTGTCCTAAATTACAACACAATAAAAGTTATGTAATAAATTAAATATACAAAAACATGGCATAATAGATCAACTATTCAATTTACTACATCAATGGCATAACTGATGGAATGTTGAACAACAATTATCAATGAGCTTAAACCTACTCGTCGTTGTGCATATCAAACGTTTTCCCTTCTCTAATTGGACCTTCGTCAATAAAATATGATTTATTAACTTTTTTCAACCACTTTAATAAATGAATCACAAAAATTAGTGCACTCATCCATGAAATATACCTTAGCAATTGAAGCTTTCGGATGATCTCTTTTGTGCACATACCATTTCAAGGTATTTAAGTATCACACTATTATATACATCCACCTGAATTGCATAGGACCACCAGTAATGATTTCCCCAATCAAATGAATAGTCAAGTGGACTATAACATCCAAAAATGATGAAAATAGTTTCTCTAAGTGATATTGTGTAAGCACAATCTTATCCAGCAGATTTTTCAAATCACTTGTGCAATGATTTCTTGGACAGAACTATCTAAAACATAGAGACTTTAATAAACGGTTTAACAACATGGGTATGAAAACAATAATTAATTGCAATTGCAATTAACTATTGAAGAATAATTTGATTATAATGAATTTTCAACCCCTGTAATGTCATGCTCATCACATTAACATGCTTGAAAATATTAGAGCAACAACCATCATGCACTATGATGGTCTTCAAAATTGATAGACATGTTTCTTTCTCTTCGTTACTCATTTTGTACTATGCAACATACATGTATGTGCTATTACTCCCACCACACAATAAATTTAAAGGTTTCCTCAATCCCATTTCTTGTAAATCACATCGAGAATTAGCATTGTCCTTTGATCTCTCCTTGACATCTAAAATGGTGCATAGTATTTTATCACACACTTTGTTTTCAAGGTGCGTCACATTCAAATTATTTCTTAGAATATTATCTTTCCAATAAGTAAATTCAATGAAAATACTATGCTTCTTCTAATTATGAATTCGCTATCTTTTTGCAGCAGGAATGAAAGGCAATTCAAAAGCTAATAAATCCCAAAAATCACGCATTGTGTGAATGTTTTCTTGATCAAGTTGTGTAAGAATTTGAACCCCATACATTATTTTTTGGTGTTGGTTCATGTTCTATATTCTCATCAAATGACACAATACCTTTTCTGAACCTTTGTAGTGAAGGAAGAAAGTGTATGTGATTAAGGTATGTCTACTTTCTATAGTGATTAAGCAATCAAGATTTATTTTATTACCACAAGGGCTGGTAAATTATCTTTTTGTACTCCAACCTGATGAGTTAGAATATGTTGGGAAGTCATTAATTATTTATAACAAAGCGTCCTGAAGTCTAAACATTTTATTAGTAAATGAATTAAAAGTCATTAAATCATTTTTTCAAAATTATTACATCTCATCAATCAACGGTTGCATATAAACATCTATTTTATCGTCGGTTCCTCACGATCCATCAATAAGAGTTAAAAGTAACAAAAATGGTTGCTTCATACAAAACCATGGGGGAAGGTTCTATGGAACCAACACCACTAGCCACATAAAATGCGTAACAATCCAAAATTTGATCAAGGGGAATTACCTTCTTATAATCATGTAATATAGTATAATCACATAAAATCGCATTAAGAACACAATATAAACTTTATAAAGGAAGAATAAATAAAATAAGAGATATTTCAAGATGTTAAGGAACCTATATCGGTGAAATAGTAACTTGACCTTTGGAATACTAATGTGAACCTTATGAATAGTAAACCGGTCAATAGAATAGTAACCTCACCTATGAAAGTATAAATAAAATATATGGATCTTATGAATGAAAATATGATGTATTTATTTGATGGAGTAATTAAATAAATGTTTAAAAAATAAAAAATTAAGTGTTGGTATTTTTGTGAGTCATAAATATTTATTTATAAATTTATGATTAATTTAATAATTCAAAAGAAAATTCGTTTTCAAAAAATATGAATTCATAAATTAATATTTTATTATCTTATGATTATAAGATAATTTTATGAGCCCTTAATTAATTTTTCAAATTGTAATAAAATCGGTTATAATTTTAAAATTGTTATTTTCCAAGTAAATGATGATTTTATTTAAAAATTAAATTTCTCATATTTTAAAAATTTATTCTCATAAAATGGAGTTGATTTTTTAATTCTACACATCGGAAAATAGTTATGGTGAATTATTGAGATTTTTACAAAATAGTTGAATTTTTTTTAATAGTGAAATACGGTAATTTACGGTATTTGACAAATACATGAATTATTGATTCATATATGATGTATGGATGATTTAAGCCCATAATATCAAAATATCCTTCATTAGTTTAATATATTTAGTGATAATTATGATACTATTCATATTATTGTTCCAAATTAATAAATTAATGAATAAAATAATGAGAAAACACCCCTCTCTTCCACTATAAATACAACCTTTCACCACTTCTTCTCCTCACGCCTTTAAAACATTGAGTCTTGTCAAAAAATTTCCCAATCCTCTTCCCAAGCCCCACCCCACGTCCAGGAGCACTTTGTGTCATCAAAAGACCGACACCTTTTCTCTAAGGAGGTTCTCAAGGAGGAGAAATTCATGAGGTAAAATCCTCTTCCCTTTTCCTTTTAATTTTTTATTCTTTTCTTTTCTTATTATCTCCTCACCTCCCATCATACAAGTTATATGATAAAATTACTGTATTTTATATAATAATATTTTTTAGTATTAATGAATAATCCATTAACATTTATTTTCCCCCTCCTTTTGTTCTAAAAATGAAAACATCATATGTGATGTGCCGACTTACCGCCCTCATGGACGACATTTTTTCATTTTTCAATTACACCTTCAAGGCTGGTCATAAGACCATTTTTATAGAAAAAAGGATTATAATATATGTATTATGTATTATTTAATGTTCTGAAACTAGTATATATACATAATATTAATTAATAAAATAGAACTAGTTCTTGATGATCAAAAAACATCAAAATAATCTAAATGGTTACCACTAATGTTTTATCTAATGATTTATCCTCAAATATAGAAACTAAATGATATATTAGACCACTTAATATTATCTAAGTTCATTAATTACATATAACTTTAATTATAGATAATTATTCTCATTTTACATGATTTTCCATACACGAATACAAGTAAAACGATCATGAAAACCCAAGGAAACGAACACTCCTGAATGATAAAATTGTATCTTACAACCCATCACAAAGGCCATAAATGAACATAATGAGATTATAATAAATAAAATAAATGTATAAAATATTATGACTTAAACAATTAATTTATTTTATTTTATTTTATTATCTGGTACATTAAGATCATGTGAAGAACAATTTTGGACAAAAGGTAGGGGAATCTTTTTGAACCTCTATTTTTTCCTTCAGGTTACTCTCTCTCTATTTAAAACAATGTATATATTATTTATTTTTATTTAAATATTCAAAATTCTATATATATGTTCCAAAATCATGTATCCATATCATATCATCCTTCTTTGATGTGAAATACAGGTTTTAAAAAGGTTCCTTTCTCAATTCATCCTGACAAGCAAGCCCGATTTAAGGGAACTTACTAATTTATTGCCTATTTTAAAGTGCTCTCCATTATTTGTTTTAAGACAAAATTATTTTTCTAAAATCACTCATTTTATCATGAATAACTATCTTGATTCATTTTTGGTTTTGTATAACCAATTATGTTTTTTCCATTTTAAAGACTCTTTAATATTTCCCCTTATACCACAATAAAGCGGCTATTTTCTAAAGTTTCTTAAACAATCATTTTAAATGTTTTCACATCAGTTGGACATAATTTATCATTATCTATGACTATTTCCTTTATTAATTTATATGCATGTTTTAAATCCATTATTCCATGTACACCTTTATGATATGCTCATTTGATATGCCTTATGACATTTTTACGATACTTATTTATTTTCATGGGTAACCCTTGTGTTTATTCCATATGTTTGATTCTTCATGTGGTTCACATATTAATGAACATGTTATGATGGGTGTAGCTAGATAGTGCTCAAATTCATTGGATAATGTTTAGTCTCATGAGATGTCATGTTGGGATGAGGAGTGAACTTTATTCCTTTATGGGACTTTATCCACCATGTGATATAGTCTTGAAAATTAGCCTTGAATAAATTTTATATCATGTTATATATTATTTCCACATTCCTATGATTCCATGATTATATGTTTCCATGTGATACATGTTATTATTCCTTATGTTTATTCATGTTTCACACCTTCTATGTGATCATTTTAGGTCTTCTAACTCATGTTCTATGTTGTATTCCTATTTTTTCCCTTATTGTGATTTTTAGCACATCCCATTGTTCATGTATTCTCTAGGTTATCCAATGTAGATGTAAGGGATAAAAGGAAGTTAGGAGCTCTTTATGAATATTAAATAAAAGATGTTTTATTTTAATTTCATGTTTTTTAATTATGTATCTAATCTTACAATGTCTCTAGAGTTTACGATCCTTGGTTTTTATTTGATGACTAATTATGATTAAAATCTTGTAATAATATCTGTAAAGGGCCAGGGTCATTATATTTGGTATCCGAGCAATGTCTATTTATTTTCTGAGATTAGGATTGGAGAAATTTAGTAAGAACCCTAGGGATAATTCTATAACCATGGATAACCTATATTGAAACATAGGGTATCACAAGTTATGATATAATTTTCATTTACAAGTTTATCCTTCAATGTTTAATGTTTTATTTTTTATATTCTTATTAGCTATATATTCAAGCCCGCTAATTGTACTCTCTTTTTATTTGTTAATGGCTAGAAATATAATAACACGTTCCAAGAATCAATGTGATAGGAAATGTGATGATTTCACTAATGATATGCCAAATATGATTGGAATGGGTGCTCAAAACATCATGATAGTACTTTCTCAACTGGATGAAGTTATGAATAATAACATGAATTATGTGAAACTCCCTACTTCTCCTAATAAAATGAAAATTTTCATCGAATCCTTCATGTGACAAAGGCCTCCCATATTTAGTGGATATTATGATCCCATCATTTCAGAATAATGGATTAATTCCATTGAGAATATATTCACTGTCATATTATGCTCAAAAGAAGACAAATTTGTGTTGGTAGTCCACCATTTTGATGAGGAAGATGATCAGTGGTGGACACTAATCAAAAACACAAAGTCTAAGGAGGAAATTGATTACATGGAATGGGAAGATTTCAGGAAATTTTTTTCAATAAATATTTTCCCTGGACCCTCTATCTTAAGATAGTAAGGGAGTTCCTTGAACTAAAGTAAAAGGAAGACGGGTCTATTAGAGAGTATGAGGCAAACTTCACAATGCATTCAAGATATAACTCTGGATTTTTCATGAAAACTGAAAGCAAAGTGGATCGCTTCTTTATCGGACTAAATCCGAGTCTGTGAAAAGCATTGGTGATTCGATACTTCGATAGTTATGAGGAGATTTTTTGTTGTGCCCTCAAGATTGAAAAGGATTGTAACGCCCCGACCCCAGTTACCCAGATTCGGTGCATTATTACATAACATTGGCATGATCACAAGAAAGATCAAATCTCGAAAGACTGATTGGTTTAGTAGCCTTGGAAACACTAGATATATTCATAAGTTTTACATTACATCATAAAATGAAAAACTAATACAACAACATAATGTTTCCACAATCCACACTATTAACCCCTCATAAAATCCCTGCAGGTCATTCATAACTTACTTCTTCACATCCTGGGAAAAATAAAACATAGAAAAGGGGTGAGCTCAAATGCCCAGTAAGGATAACAATATAGCGGAAACTTTCATAAATAAGAATAAACTTTTAAGGAAATGTATAACTAAAACAAAAGCCTTTCAAACATGAACTTTCAACATGGTATGGCATAAATAAAATGAAATAATGCCATTTACTTATTCACATAGATATTCTACTAATCGAATAATCACATGCAAAAATCAATAACCACTTTCATAATGTTGGAATGCATAATGCCAGACTATCATAACCACATAGCCAAGGCCTCGTGCCAAGACTACAAATAAGATTTTGTCAAGGCCTTGTGCCAAGACACTAGTTTGTCTCATGAGACCTACCGATGCATCGAGGAGCTATAGCGGGCTCCACCCGTCACATATTAAGTCCAATGCATTCCCATATGAAAAGGTTTAAACATAACATAAACATTCATATTAAAACTAGCATATGAAATGTCAATACTTTCACCATAAACTATGAATGGTATAAAAATAGCACATCCACAGTCAAACATATCACAAAACCTTCAATACAATATAGAAGTTTTGTATCATAATAAATCAACTTCAAATAATCTTAAAATCCATCAAAGGATGTTGACATAGATGAAATCAAAATTCTTTTTAAAGAAATATCTCCTTTTATTTTGAAATAATTTAAGATCCATATAAAATAAAACATTTTCTTTGAAAATATTCTTATTAGCTTGTAAGGTAAGCTTTGAAGATTTTATAACGGCGGAAAATAGCCGCACCCGCCGTTAAAAAAAACATTCTTACCTTAATTCTGTCGAAAAGGTTAAAAAGGACATTGTTTTGAAAACGACCAAAATATTCCTTTATAAACCACTTATAAAAGTCAAAAAGGGTATAAATGACTTTAACTCATATTCTAGTAAATAGTAAAAATGTTTTGAAATGCATTTTTAAGAAACATGGATGTGGATGATAAAGAGATCCCAGTAGATTATTACGTATAAACAACCTTGGATAATGAAGAGGTTGTAAAGTAAACCCTTACCTTGCACTTTTCCTTGGTTGGGGTAGGTTAAACTCCTGTATAATGGTGAAATAGTTGTTATTAAATTATACAAGAATCATATATAATAATATGATATCATATATGATCTTTTAACATTGATTTGTTAATAATATCTTAGAATTATCGTCGTTTCGGGAGTTAACTTACTCATTTTATTTTATATGTTTTGTTACATAAGCCATGGTTGTTGTATCTTATTCATATCCAGAATGATATCTAGTCCTTAAACATCATTTTTAAATCATCAAATGATAATTATACTTGAATGGATACGATGGAGAATGAATCTCATCGCGTTCGTGGAGACGGTAGTCCGTACGTACGCACGAGCGACAATATCATTCTTTTGATATTAAAATAATATATAAATGGATGGTATATCATATATACAGAATCATTAACATGTTATATTTATTATTTACATGAGTTACACATCATTATTATACCCATCCAAATAATATTATATTTAATAACAATTACACCACGACGTGGAGACGGTAGTCCGTACGTACGCACGTATGGTGACATGTTATTCAAAGGGTGGATAGAATACTGAATATGGTTGTACCATATTTATAATAACATCACAGTATATGTGAGATACTGGAGTTTATTATTTTAGAATGGTAAGAACAAAGGAAGAAGAAGTGGAAGAAGAAATGAACATGGAGAAGGGTGGTGAAATCATTACCTCTTCTTCGGGTTCTTCCTTTTGATTTGATCAAAAGGGATCCTTAGGTTGGCTTTCTGATCAAACTAAGGCATCTAGGTTGTAGTGAGGGATGTTGGGAGAGTATTTGGGCAGAGTTTGGCCGAACCAAAAGGCTTTAAAGGTGTGAAGAAATGAGAAGGAGGAGTGCCCTTTTATAAGAGGGGTGAGGGGCACCTTTGGAAAAGCTAGAAATATTAATTTATAATAAATTCATATTCGGTTTATAATGGCTCCAAAGCTTATTATTCAAAGGTTAAGGTGGGGATAGGTCGAAAAACACTCAACCAATAGAATTTAGACAGGTTTGGGTACTTATATTAACCTTATCTTTAAGTATTAACTCTAAGTTAATTAGTTTCACTTTTACAATGTCTCTTTGTATTTTTATATA
Organism: Viscum album; assembly: GCA_963277665.1. Lineage (NCBI taxonomy): Eukaryota > Viridiplantae > Streptophyta > Magnoliopsida > Santalales > Viscaceae > Viscum > Viscum album. The sequence continues at coordinate 489,772,004 of OY728140.1, read as the reverse complement.
ATATGGTTAATAAACTTACTATATACATCCAAGCGACCCCCAAGTGGTACATTAATGATGAACCTATCATGATATAAGTCTCTTGGCTGAACCTTAGATTTTTAGGAATTTAATATTAATTAATAATATAATATTTGTTTTAAGAACTCTTTTATGTCAATTTTGACACTATTCAATAGTTGATTTTTGTGAAACTCATAACAGATTGATTACTTCGAACAAAGTCAATTAAATCAATTCTAATATATCATATTATCCTATAAAATTATTTTAATTCATTAAAAGTTTCATATTATATTTATTTGGGTATTTATAATATCAATTATTTTAATTTTTCACTATTATAGTAATTACTGCATCATCATTGTGTCGTAAATAAAATAAATTATTTAATGTCTAAAAATTATAAATAAAATATCATTATGTAGGAAATCGTTTTATATTTCTAATGAATATTTATAATCTAATATCCAACATATATAACCCTATGTAACAATTGTTTTTCTAAAAGATATATGCTTGTGTCATTTTTGTATTCATTTTAACTTAATTAAAATAAAGTGTCATTATCACTTACAAGTGGATCCATGGGGTCCCAAATTAGACCCAAAGATTCCCATGGTCGACCATGTATCAACCAATAGGGTTAAGACACGTTTTAGGGTAATTTAGTATTATTATAATATTATTTTTTAACCCTTATTTACCGGATTTACCCTTAACCATGGTAAATAAAATATTTACCGCAGTAATTATTCAAAATGTCTAAAAATAAAAGTTACCTATTTACACAATTTGAACATACTGATTCCAAATATGGAATCCATTTTCCTAAATTCAAAACACAGAAGTGGCAGAAATTAATTTAAAATTAATTCCCGCTGTCAAAACAAAAAGCGTGTTTTTAAGAGATAATAACTATCAAAAGATTGACACTCGTTTATGTTCGGTTTAATTGTAAAATTATGTCCAATGACCAACATTATATTAAATGGTAAAAATATATTCTAAATATACTTTAAAACCACTCAAATTCATAATTTATCACTATTAATTATTTTGATTAAAAAAGTTGTTTTTAATTAAAACTTAGTAATTTTCACTATTCATCAAAATATGAAAGTTATCCGAAATGTACCAAAATTTCACCTTAGGCTAAATTTGATATTCCGAATCCAAAAATGAAGTCCATTTTCAAATATAAAATATATATAATTTCAAAAAGTAGGTATTACTATTCATAACGGCTAGTTTGATTAGTTATGGTGTGTTAAAACTCGGTGTTGCGTACAACACACGCTATCAAATTATTCAAAGAGAAGCGTACCGTAGAAGCTTGGGGTGTTACATTCTCCCCTCCTTCAAATAATTGTGTCCTCGCAATTTCTAGGGTATTACTGCATAAAAAGACTCGGGTGGTTCTTCATCATAAGTTCCTCGGGTTCCCACGTTGCCTCTTCCATCTTATGGTTTCTCCACAAAACTTTTACCAGACGCGTCGTCCGGTTTCTCAGAACTTGTTCTCTCGTATCAAGAATCTTGACGGGCTCTTCGCAATAAGACAGATCGGGTTCCAGTTCTAATTCCTCATAGGTGAGTACATGCGTCGGATCAGGCATGTATTTCCTCAATAGAGATACGTGGAACACATCGTGAACTTTGGAGAGACTTGGTGGCATTTCCAATCGGTAAGCTACAACCCCAATTCGTTCTAGAATTTCGAAAGGTCCGATGTACCTGGGACTCAATTTACCTTTCTTACCAAAACGTATGACTCCCTTCCACGGAGATACCTTCAGAAAAACATGATCACCGACTTGAAATTCCAAATCCTTCCTTCGATTATCGGCATAGCTCTTCTGCCTACTTTGAGATGCTTTGATGTGATTTTGGATTACTTTCACCTTTTCCACCGTTTCCTCCACCAGTTCTGGGCCTACAAGTTTTCTTTCACCAACGTCATCCCAACAGGTTGGTGTACGACATCTCTTTCCGTATAATGCTTCATATGGTGCCATCTGAATACTCGAATGGAAGCTATTGTTATAGGAAAATTCTACCAAAGGTAAATATTGATCCCACATACCCTGAAAGTCAAGTGAGCAAGATCTCAACATGTCTTCTAAGGTTTGAATAGTCCGTTCTAATTGTCTGTCTGTCTGAGGGTGGTAAGCAGTGCTCAAATGAAGTTCAGTATCCAGGGATTTCTAAAGACTTTTCCAGAATCTTGAAGTAAAATGGGGATCACGATCAGAAACAATCGATAGGGGTACTCCATGAAGTCTCACAACTTCATTAATATATAGTCTTGCTAGACGTTCCAGGGGTAGATCTTCTCTTATAGCAAGAAAATGTGCTGTCTTGGTAAGACGATCAACAATAACCCATATTGCATCGTTCCTTCTAGGAGTCTTTGGTAGCCCCATGACAAAGTCCATCGCAACATTGTCCCATTTCCACTCCGGTATGGGAAGAGGTTGCATGACTCCTCCAGGCTGTTGCCTTCCAGCTTTCACTTGTTGACAAACCATACATCTTGACACAAAATCAGCAATCTCCCTCTTCATGTTGTCCCACCAAAAATGTTCCTTCAAATCTCTATACATTTTGGTGCTCCCAGGGTGTATAGAGAAATTGGAACTATGAGCATCATCCAGCAATTCCCTTTTTAGATCAGGTATATTGGGAACACAAAGTCTCTTCCCGAATTTCAAAATTCCATCTTCATACACAAAGTCTCTCAATCTCCCATCATTCACAGCTTTAATCTTCTTCTGAAATTATTCATCATCGGTCTGAGAACTCTTAATCCTTTCTAGTAAAGATGGTTTGGCAACCATTTGAAAAAGCATTGATGTTTCACCTTCCCTGGTTATTCCCATGTCCATCTTCACTAGATCCATGAAAATTGGATCCCTTTCAATTCTCATAATGTTCAAAACACCATGGTCTTTTCTGCTCAAAGCATCTGCCACCTTGTTTTCTTTCCCCGGGTGGTAGTGTATCGTGCAATCATAATCCTTGAGTAATTCAAGCCATCTCCTTTGCCTCATGTTGAGTTATTTTTGTGAGAAAATATACTTCAAACTCTTGTGATCAGTATAAATCTCACATTTTTCACCATAGAGGTAGTGCCTCCATATCTTCAAAGCAAAGATCACTGCTGCTAACTCGAGATCATGAGTAGGATAGTTTTGTTCATGAATTTTCAACTGTCGTGATGCATAGGCAATAACTCTATCATTCTGCATAAGGACACAGCCAAGTCCTTTCTTCGATGCATCACTATAAATAACGAACCCACCATTCCCCGATGGTAGAGTCAATATAGGAGCATTGACTAATCTTCTCTTCAGTTCTTCGAAACATTCTTCACACTCTTTTGTCCAAACAAATTTAACCCCTTTACGTGTGAGCTTCGTTAATGGGTTAGCCAATCGGGCAAAATTCTGGACGAAACGTCGATAATAACCTGCCAAACCAATAAAACTACGTACCTCAGTTATACTCGTAGGTGTTGGCCATTCTTGGATTGCCTTGGTATTAGAAGGATCAACAGAGATTCCATCTTTAGAGACAATATGGCCAAGAAAAGAAATCTCCTGAAGCCAGAATTCACACTTGCTAAACTTCCCATATAATTCATGCCTCCTCAGAGTCTTCAAGATAATGCGCAAGTGATTTTCATGATCTTCGTAGGTTTTGGAGTATACCAAGATATCATCAATAAATACCACCACAAATTCATCGAGATACTCCTTGAAAACTCTATTCATTAGATCCATGAATACAGAGGGTGCATTAGTCAATCCAAACGGCATTACAGTAAACTCGTAAAGCCCGTACCTGGTTCGAAATGCTGTCTTCGTAATGTCTTCTTTCTTCACACACAACTGATGGTATCCAGATCGAAGGTAAATCTTTGAAAAGTATTGAGCTCCATGCAGTTGGTCAAATAAATCATCAATTCGAGGTAGGGGATACTTGTTCTTTATCGTTATAGCATTGATCTCCCTGTAGTCGATACATAACCTCATAGATCCATCTTTCTTTTTAACAAAAAGAACAGGGGCTCCCCATGGAGAAACACTAGGGAGAATAAATCCCTTATTACTCAATTCCTCTAGTTGTTTCTTTAGTTCGACTAACTCTACAGTGGCCATTCTATAAGGGGTCTTTGATATAGGCCTTGATCCAGGAATCAAATCAATGGAAAACTCAACTTCTCGTTCTGGAAGATGTCCAGGTAAATCTTCCGGAAATACATCTACAAATTATTTCACAATAGGTACATCCTCTATTTGAACATTCCTTTCCTCACCGATAGTTATTTCATTCTCTTCTTCCCCAATAATTGAATTAAGTTGAGCTACTGGGGGGTGGATCTAAATAAGAATTAGGTGGTGACGATTCTGCTCTAAAAATAAGGTGTTCCTTATCATTATCATCAAGAATCGTAACCTCTTTCTTCTTACAATAAATCTTCGCATCATAGTCCGAAAGCCAGTCCATACCGAGGATTATATCAAACTCAATCATAGGTATGACGATGAGATCAGCAGATAATGAAAATTTATGTGCTCTAATGGGGAATGATTCACAAAACTTTGTTGCAACGATACTTCCCTTAGGAGTTTTAACTGACAACTCCCTTATTAAATCAAATTGGAAATATCTAATTTTCTTAGCAAACTGGGAAGATATGAAACAATGCGATGATCCAGAATCAAATAATGCATTTGCTAAACTTGAGGAAACCATTAAATTACCTGCCACCACGTCTTTCGGAGCTTCTACCTCAGCAGTAGTGATAGCATAAGCCTGGCCTTGATCCCTTGGCCTTTTCTGAGGTAAGATCTCCTGACGCTTAGGACATGCATTTGCATAATGCCCCATCTCCCTGCAATTGTAGCACTGAACGTTGGTAGCTTCCTTCTTCCCCTTGCAATCATGAGCTTGGTGGCCTTTTTCACCACACTTGTAACAGACTCCCATTCCCTTCAAGCAAGTACCAGGATGTTTCTTCCCGCATTTACCACAAGATGGATATTCAACCTTTCCTTTCTTCCCCTTATTTCCATTCCCAGATTGATCAGCAGGTCTCTTCTTCTCTTGCTTTGCTTTAAAGTCATAAGACTTAGAGAATTCCTTTTCGGTCTTGATAGCACATGAGACAATGTCTTCGTACGATGAAAAGGATTGTGAGACTAATGCTCGACGGAGAAATGGTTTTAACCCATCAAAGAAACGATCAATCTTACTTCTTGGGTTGCGAATATAATCACCAGCGTACCTCGCTAACCTTGTAAAGTTAGCCTCATACTTTGTGACATTCTCATCCTCCTTTTGTCTCAGACTCAGAAATTGTCTTTCCATATCTGCTCGATGGTCGCGAGGAAAGTATTTTTCTAAAAACAGATCTTTGAACTCCCTCCATTCCATATTTGATACTTCATCATCTTCCTTCATGTTTTGAATTAATGACCACCATTGATCAGCATCTCCAGTGAGGCGGTAATCTGTCATGATAACTTTTTCCCTTTCACTGCTCCCCAAAGCCTGAAATATTTTCTCTAGGGAAAATATCCATTGCTCAGCTACTAAGGGATTTGTATTCCCGTTGAAATTTGGTGGTTGTTTCCTCATGAATCGATCTAACATTGATCCTCCACGCTGCGGATCAGGGTGCTCCATACGGGTAAGGTTATTATTCATAACCTGAGTAAGTTGTCCCAGTATAGTGATTAGCTGATCGGCACCAGTTGTATCACCAGCCCCACTATAATTATCTTGAGCAGGAGGGAAATCCCTACATGGAGTGCGTGCATTAATACGGTTTCCATTTCTTCCACTAGGCGCCATTTCTAAACAATGGCATAAACTAGATCAGTTTATGAATCAAAATACATAATCCCATACTTATAAAACACTTAACATAAATTGAACTATTTATGGATATAATCCATAATCATAAAAATGTTTTCTTTGAGGAAGTATATACTCATAAACCCTTCATAATGATTTGTAAAGAAAATGAGAGTTATCCTAAGCATATCCCCCGGGAGTGTCGTAACCAAGAGTGCAGCAAGGCCCGTTGTCGTGCACCAGTTCCCGTTCGAGTCTAGCTCAAAGCGGTGTTTTCGGGTTTTACCCCTAGGTACATCTGTGCCAGAGCCGCCTCTACCTGATCGTATCCAGACAGGGATGTATTGCTCGGAAAACTCACAAAATCTCTACAATACCAAAATTCTAGGAAGTTCTTCTATACTAATCCTCAAAGTTCATCTTAGGTCTACGTGCTCTAATCAGAGTTTATCTAAATCTAGTTTCCAAGGTTTGTACTAAACTTCCTCTGATACCAACTGTAGCGCCCCAACCCCAGTTACCCAGAGTCGGTGCATTATTACATAACATTGGCATGATCACAAGAAAGATCAAATCTCGAAAGACCGATTGGTTTAGTAGCCTTGGAAACACTAGATATATTCATAAGTTTTACATTACATCATAAAATGAAAAACTAATACAACAACATAATGTTTCCACAATCCACACTATTAACCCCTCATAAAATCCCTGCAGGTCATTCATAACTTACTTCTCCACATCCTGGGAAAAATAAAACATAGAAAAGGGGTGAGCTCAAATGCGCAGTAAGGATAACAATATAGCGGAAACTTTCATAAATAAGAATAAACTTTTAAGGAAATGTATAACTAAAACAAAAGCCTTTCAAACATGAACATTCAACATGGTATGGCATAAATAAAATGAAATAATTCCATTTACTTATTCACATGGATATTCTACTAATCGAATAATCACATGCAAAAGTCAATAACCACTTTCATAATGTTGGAATGCATAATGCCAGACTATCATAACCACATAGCCAAGGCCTCGTGCCAAGACTACAAATAAGATTTTGTCAAGGCCTTGTGCCAAGACACTAGTTTGTCTCATGAGACCTACCGATGCATCGAGGAGCTATAGCGGGCTCCACCCGTCACATATTAAGTCCAATGCATTCCCATATGAAAAGGTTTAAACATAACATAAACATTCATATTAAAACTAGCATATGAAATGTCAATACTTTCACCATAAACTATGAATGGTATAAAAATAGCACATCCACAGTCAAACATATCACAAAACCTTCAATACAATATAGAAGTTTTGTATCATAATAAATCAACTTCAAATAATCTTAAAATCCATCAAAGGATGTTGACATAGATGAAATCAAAATTCTTTTTAAAGAAATATCTCCTTTTATTTTGAAATAATTTAAGATCCATATAAAATAAAACATTTTCTTTGAAAATATTCTTATAATCTTGTAAGGGAAGCTTTGAAGATTTTATAACGGCGGAAAATAGCCGCACCCGCCGTTAAAAAAAACATTCTTACCTTAATTCTGTCGAAAAGGTTAAAAAGGACCTTGTTTTGAAAACGACCGAAATATTCCTTTATAAACCACTTATAAAAGTCAAAAAGGGTATAAATGAATTTAACTCATATTCTAGTAAATAGTAAAAATGTTTTGAAATGCATTTTTAAGAAACATGGATGTGGATGATAAAGAGATCCCAGTAGATTATTACGTATAAACAACCTTGGATAATGAAGAGGTTGTAAAGTAAACCCTTACCTTGCACTTTTCCTTGGTTGGGGTAGGTTAACATCCTGTATAATGGTTAAATAGTTGTTATTAAATTATACAAGAATCATATATAATAATATGATATCATATATGATCTTTTAACATTGATTTGTTAATAATATCTTAGAATTATCGTCGTTTCGGGAGTTAACTTACTCATTTTCTTTTATATGTTTTGTTACATAAGCCATGGTTGTTGTATCTTATTCATATCCAGAATGATATCTAGTCCTTAAAAATCATTTTTAAATCATCAAATGATAATTATACTTGAATGGATACGATGGAGAATGAATCTCATCGCGTTCGTGGAGACGGTAGTCCGTACGTATGCACGAGCGACAATATCATTCTTTTGATATTAAAATAATATATAAATGGATGGTATATCATATATACAGAATCATTAACATGTTATATTTATTATTTACATGAGTTACACATCATTATTATAACCATCCAAATAATATTATATTGAATAACAATTACACCACGACGTGGAGACGGTAGTCCGTACGTACGCACGTATGGTGACATGTTATTCAAAGGGTGGATAGAATACTGAATATGGTTGTACCATATTTATAATAACATAAAAGTATATGTGAGATACTGGAGTTTATTATTTTATAATGGTAAGAACAAAGGAAGAAGAAGTGGAAGAAGAAATGAACTTGGAGAAGGGTGGTGAAATCATTACCTCTTCTTCGGGTTCTTCTTTTTGATTTGATCAAAAGGGCTCCTTAGGTTGGCTTTCGGATCAAAATAAGGCCTCTAGGTTGTAGTGAGGGATGTTGGGAGAGTATTTGGGCAGAGTTTGGCCGAACCAAAAGGCTTTGAAGGTGTGAAGAAATGAGAAGGAGGAGTGCCTTTTTATAACAGGGGTGAGGGGCACCTTTGGAAAAGCTAGAAATATTAATTTATAATAAATTCATATTCGGTTTCTAATGGCTCCAAAGCTTATTATTCAAAGGTTAAGGTGGGGATAGGTCGAAAAACACTCAACCAATAGAATTTATATAGGTTTGGGTACTTATATTAACCTTATCTTTAAGTATTAACTCTAAGTTAATTAGTTTCACTTTTACAATGTCTCTTTGTATTTTTATATAATATGGTTAATAAACTTACTATATACATCCAAGCGACCCCCAAGTGGTACATTAATGATGAACCTATCATTATATAAGTCTCTTGGCCGAACCTTAGATTTTTAAGAATTTAATATTAATTAATAATATAATATTTGTTTTAAGAACTCTTTTATGTCAATTTTGACACTATTCAATAGTTGATTTTTGTGAAACTCATAACAGATTGATTACTTCGAACAAATTCAATTAAATCAATCCTAATATATCATATTATCCTATAAAATTAGTTTAATTCATTAAAAGTTTCATATTATATTTATTTGGGTATTTATAATATCAATTATTTTAATTTTTCACTATTATAGTAATTACTGCATCATCATTGTGTCGTAAATAAAATAAATTATTTAATGTCTAAAAATTATAAATAAAATATCATTATGTAGGAAATCGTTTTATATTTCTAATTAATATTTATAATCTAAAATCCAACATATATAACCCTATGTAACAATTGTTTTTCTAAAAGATATATGCTTGTGTCATTTTTGTATTCATTTTAACTTAATTAAAATAAAGTGTCATTATCACTTATAAGTGGATCCATGGGGTACCAAAATAGACCCAAAGATTCCCATGGTCGACCATGTATCAACCAATGGGGTTAAGACACGTTTTATGGTAATTTAGTATTATTATAATATTATTTTTTAACCCTTATTTACCGGATTTACCCTTAACCATGGTAAATAAAATATTTACCGCAGTAATTATTCAAAATGTCTAAAAATAAAAGTTACCTATTTACACAATTTGAACATCCTGATTCCAAATATGGAATCCATTTTCCTAAATTCAAAACACAGAAGTGGCAGAAATTAATTTAAAATTAATTCCCGCTGTCAAAACAAAAAGCGTGTTTTTAAGAGATAATAACTATCAAAAGATTGACACTCGTTTATGTTCGGTTTAATTGTAAAATTATGTACAATGACCAACATTATATTAAATGGTAAAAATATATTCTAAATATACTTTAAAACCACTCAAATTCATAATTTATCACTATTAATTATTTTGATTAAAAAAGTTGTTTTTAATTAAAACTTAGTAATTTTCACTATTCATCAAAATATGAAAGTTATCCGAAATGTACCAAAATTTCACCTTAGGCTAAATTTGATATTCCGAATCCAAATATGAAGTCCATTTTCAAATATAAAATATATATAATTTCAAAAAGTAGGTATTACTATTCATAACGGCTAGTTTGATTAGTTATGGTGTGTTAAAACTCGGTGTTGCGTACAACACACGCTATCACATTATTCAAAGAGAAGCGTACCGTAAGAAGCTTGGGGTGTTACAAGGATATTAGAGAATATCGGTGGCCTTGTGGGACCAGTGATAAAAAAGGAAAATTGAGTTTAATATGGGTGGAATAGCATGTAAATCCCATGATGGAAAGAAGACCCAATATCCCACATGTCAAAAATGTGGGAAGAAGCATCCTAAAACCCAATTAAAGGGAACACAGAGATGCTTTAAATGTGGAAGATAGTGGAATATGGATAATAACTACTGAAGGGATATGAAGAATCCCAATAATATAAAAGAATAAAGGAAGGCTCAGATAAACAATCAGATTCTAGGGAAGTTTTTCAACTTCAAGGAATGTAGGAATTATGTAGGCCATTTCCCTAAGCCAAGGGTTTTTGGAGGTAATCAACAACAACAACCTCCAAGGAATAATGGGAGGGAATATGTTATCACTGCTACTGAGGTGGAGCCTGAAAATGATGTGATGATAGGTACGCTATTTATTCATTCAAGAATAGAGAATGTACTATTTTATTCAAATTGTATGCATTATTTCATATATTGAAGGTTTAGAAGAACTATTGAAACGCCAACTCAAAATATGGAGGTTGAGTTATCTGTGAGAATAGTAAACAGGGTAATTATTGCATCCAAAGTACATAAATCCTCCCTGGTTAAATTTTTTGAATTGAATATCCCATAAAATCTCATATTACTTCCTTTGGTGGAGTTTGATTCTATATTGGGAATATATTGACTGTCTTTATATAAATCCAACATCAACTATCAGGAAATGGAGATCACTCTTTACATCCCAAAGTGTCCTCAAATTCTGTACAAATGTAAGGAGGAGGATGAATCTTTTTCAGAACCATCATCTCAAGTGTGGATATTAGTGACTTATGAGAAAGAATATCTAGAATAAATGATTGTGATAAAAGAGACAATCATGCTTGAAGATATGTCCATTGTGAGGCACTATAGTGATGTGTTCACTGAAGAATTGTCTGGTCTTCCTCCTGACTGAGAGGTTTAGTTCTTAATCAAAATTATTTATAGATCTCTACCTATATCAAAAACACCTTATATAATGGCCACCATTGAGTTAGAATAACTGAATAAGCAGTTACAGGAGAATCTAGATAAGGGTTTTATATGCTTGAGTGTTTCACCATGGGGTGCGCCAGTCCTCTTCATCAAGAAGGATGGATAAATGCATCTATGTATTGATTATCACAATATTAACAAAATCATGATAAATAAAAATTATACCCTTCCATAGATAGATGAATTTTTTGAACAACTGTGTGGGGCCAAGTATTTCTCAAAGGTGGACCTTTGGTCGGGATATCACCAATTAAAGGTGAAGAAGGAAGATATTCCCAAGACTATCTTTAAAATGAGGTATGGATGCTATGGGTTCATAGTGATTCCCTTCATAATCACTAATTCTCCAAAAATATTCATGGACTTAATGAATAGTGTATTTAGATATTATCTTGAAATTTTTTTTGGTAGTCTTTATTGATCATATTATGATATACTCCAAGAGCGAGGAGAAATATGGGGAGAATTTGAATATTGCGTTGAAGAAATTGAGAAGGGAGAAACTCTATAAAAATTACAATAAATGTGAGTTTTGGATGGACAAAGTATCATTCTTGGGTCATGTAAATACCAACATAGAAATATCTATGGACCCTTTTAAGACAAAGGCAATTGAAGAGTGGCCCAGACCAACATCTGTAATGGAGATCTGTAGTTTCCTTGGTCTAGCTAGGTACTACTAATGATTTGTGAAGAACATATCATGATTATCAAACACAATAACCAAGACGACTTGGAAGGGAGTGAAGTTTGTCTGGACTACTGAATGTGAATATTGTTTCAAAGAGTTGAAAAAGAGGCTTATCACTCCACCAGTGCTCACACTACCAATAAGCGTGTAACTCTTTGTGGTGTACAATGATGCTTCAAAGAAGGGCTTAGGATATATGATGATGTCAAATGATAAAGTGATAGCTTACTCATTAAGGCAGTTGAAAATTCATGAGAAAAATTATCATACACATGATCTGAAGTTAGCATCTATGATCTTTGCATTGAAAATATGGAGTCATTATCTATATTCGGAGAAGTGTGAGATATATACTAATCATAAGAGACTAAAATATATATTCCCATATAAAGAACTTAATATGTGTTAGCAGAGATGGTTAGAGCTCATCAAAGATTACGACTTCTCAATCCACTATCATCTTGGAAGGGAAAATAAAGTAGCAGATGATCTAAGTAGAAAGGATCCTGAAACATTATCAATTATGAGAATTCAAAAGGACCCAATCTTCATATATTTTCAAAGGATGGATATGGGATTCATTAAGGAAGGAACATCAAAAATCCTTTCTCTAATGATTTCTCATCCATCCCTCATGGAGAAAATAAAGTATGCTCAAAGACGTGATGTGAAAATTCAAAAGAAGGTGGAATCCATGAGAAATGGGAAATCCTCAAAGCTCAAAATGTATGAGGAAGGAGTTGTGAGATTTGGGTCATGACTATGTGTACCATCCAATCTATAGATAAAGACATAACTTCTAAATGACTCACATAGCTCAACCTTCTCTATTCACCCAGGGATCACAAAGATGTATCGAGATCTCCGACAACAATATTGGTGGGACAATATGAAAAAGGAGATTAGTGGTTATACATAAAAGTGCATGGTATGTCAGCATGTGAAGTTTGAAAGAAAAAATTATAAGGGAATGATGAAACTGTTACTCATACCAATATGGAAATGGGATAAAATCATCATATAATTTGTCATCGGACATCCAAAGACATCTAGAGGAAACAATTATATACGAGTCATTATGGATTGTCTTACAAAGATAGCTCACTTTATCTCAATTTGAGAGGACTTCTGACTGCATAAATTTGAACAGATATACATCAAAGAAGTGTTCAAGCTTCATGGAGTACCACTATCGTTTATATCTGACCAAGACCCGAGATTTACCTCCATGTTCTGGAAAAGTCTCAAATAGGCTCTAAAAACTGAGTTGAACTTCAGTATGACATATCATCCTCAAACTGATGGTCAATTTGAGAGAACTATTTAGACACTGTAAGACATGTTGGGAGCCTGATTTATAGATTTCAGGTGAGTATGGGACCAATATATACCTCTAGTTGACTTCTCTTACAATAGTAGTTTCCACTCGAGTATCCAAATGGATCTATATGAGGCCCTTTATAGGAAAAGATGAAGAACACTGGGTAGGATAGATTTTGATGTTTCCTTGAGATTTTTAAGTGATGCTTTCGAAGAACACTCCCACGTGCCCGTATTCTTGCAAAATCCTTTGTTTTCTCATAATTTGTATTCATCTCCGATTAGAATTTCATCATTATTATCCTTTGATCCCGGTCCTATACAGGAACTGATTTTTAGACCCTTCTATGTAGATGGGAATGTCCCAAAATCATTTAATGAATCCCTCTTTAGTTCATCCTAGGGTCCGAGAGATTTTGGATTTACAGATATTCAACTGTTTTCCCTGTTGATTTGTAGGGACAATTCTGGTCTAACAGTGGAGATTCCATCAGAGACGTATTAAGAGGCGGTTTATTATCTCAAATGGACTGTTGTTGCACGACATGGATCAACAAAGCCGTCTTTATCAGTTTTCAAGAAGTTTGTGGATTCTTAGGGGATTTCTTCTACAGGAAAGATTCCTTTAGTTCATCGGGTTTCATTCTGCTTAATCTTTGATTCAGAGTTGGATTTCATTCACGCATGGTGCAATGATCCCCAAAGCATGGGTTATTGGCGATTCAATTTGGCCTGATGATTGATTGATGTTCATAAAGGGTGGGAATTTCATCAGGAAGTGGTGAAGATTTCTCTACCAGTTTTTCCTCTACTGATGCATAATGAGCCTATTCTTAAATCCATTGCGGATTCCCTTGGGGGTTTTCTTTGTGTGGATAATAAAACTGGTGGTTATGTAGATGTATCGTCTACAAGGATATGTGTTGAATTAGACTTCTCTGCACATCTTATGAATAAGATTCCCTTGAATGTGAAAGAATTTATTGCTGGGAATCATGATATTTTTTTATCCAGTGTTGCCAATATTTTGTTCACATTGTTCTTTATAGGTCCATTCGATTCATGTTTTTAGGAAGTAAAGACGAGTTAACTTACGCCATAAAGTTCCTATAATGGCCAAATTTGTTGAGATATCTGATGATACCACTATGTAGATTGAGAAGGTCACCCCAGTCTTTAAACAATCATGCAGAGATAATATTCCGGATGTGAATGAATACTCCCAATATTTGGGTATCCCATTTGAGGAGGATTTTCTATGGCCATCCAGGGTGAATGGTTTAATGAGTGTGTATATAAATGTTCAAGGTTTCAAGATTTCAAGGTCAAGGCTGTTGAATCAGTCTATGGTTGGTATAGTGTTTCCTCATTTTCCTCTGCTGTTGAGTGTGTCTAGAACAGAGGTTGTACAAGTTAGAGATGAAGTTTGAACATTATCAGGTGGCTGCAGAGAGTCATGTAAATTATTGTTAAAGGACAACAAAGCATGGTATTCATCTAAAGGAAAATAAGAGTATGGTAGGAAAGTGTTATTTTTGTCCATGCCTATAAAAGCTATGGAAATTATTCTCCTTTTAGAAATGTGGGAGGGATATCTCGACAAAGCCAGCCCTTTTCGGTTAACCTAAGAAATATTCTTTGGCCCTAGAAAATGGAGTGTTCACAATAGAAAAGCTACGGTTTATGTAGGAGTTTTTATCTTCCCATTCCAATATGACCAATATTCTTGGGTTCAAATCCAGGAAAAATATGTTACAATGATTTCATTCTTAATATGGAATGCCAATGGAATTTGCGCTCAGGTGAAGATGGATTTTCTGTCCATAGAAATAAAAAAACACAAGGTATGTATTGCTGCTATTCTAGAGCATAAGAAGAACATGTAGAGAGTGAATGAGTTTCCATATAGACTCATGATGCATACTGGTTTACATTCAGAATAGGATAATCACCATATATGGATTTTTTGGGATAAGGAAATGAAGGTGGATCTGATTAAAGCTGGTGATCAGTATATTATGGTAAAAGTCAATACAAGTGTGGAGTTGTTGTATATATCCTTTGTGTATGGGTGTTTTAATGCACAAAGATGTGTGGTTTTGTGGTAAGCTTTGTATAGCTTTGATATAGAGGAATACTCATGGTTTGTTGGGGGATATTTTAATATTATTTCTGAACCTGATGAGAAGAAATGTTAGGGTATCTTTCCTCACATGGTTAGCATGAGTTTTGTTTAGTTTATGACTGGAAGAGGTCTTATGGACATGGGATATTCTGGTGACTGTTTTACATAGTGTAAGAATAAAAAAGGTGACCATAGATTCTAGAGTCGGCTGGATAGGTGCTTGGATAATATACATTTTATTGAATGTTTTCCCAATGCTAAGGTGGAACATTTTGTTCATGGAATCTATTCACCACTGCTCATTTATTTTGCTCATAGTCATGATGGTAATGAGAAGTTTAGATTCTGTAATCATTGGGTTGGTGTGTAGGGGTATCATCAATTGTTTAATGATAGTTGGGGTTAAGATATTCAAGGCAATGCTTGGGTTGCTTTACACAGCAAGCTGAGATGTTTGAAAATTAAACATTAGGCCTCAGTGAAGGGCATTCCTCCTTTGGACCACGATGTGGAAAATTTAAAACAAGAAGTTGACAGATTGGAATGATCCCTTAAAGAATCATGGGATGAGGAAAATTATAAGGAGTTTTATATTAAGAAAAACGTTTTGGCTAATCTAGTTTAAAAATAAGAGCGTGTCAGGGATGGATCAAGAGTGAAATGGCTTCATGTAGAAGATAAAAACTTATCCTACATTCATGATTGTATTAAATAAAGGAGGAGGTTATTTAAACCAAATATTCTTATTAAGTATGGTACATCTATGGATGATAGAGAGGTGATTGACAAAATGGATTTCTTGTTTTTTAAAATTTTACTTGCAGGTCCCAATCTGAATATGTCAAATGGGTATCCTAGGAGAAATTATGATCTGTTTGAGGTGATTCCCAACCTATTGTCTGATAATGATAATGCCTTGTTGGAAGCCATACTAGATGAAAGTGATATTTATGATTCTATGATGGGTCTTTATTTGAAAATTGCTCTGGGCCTGGATAGTTTTCTTGGCTCATTTTATTGGGGGTCTTGGGAGATTATTAAAGATGACATTATTATGGCCATTCAAGATTTCATTCAGGGTGGTTTCTTACCAAGAGTGGTAGGGGATACTACTTTGGTTATTCTCCCTAAAATTAAAAATCCAATTTCTATACTTGACTATAGGCTGATAAGTATGTGCAATTTTCTTTATAAGATCCTATCTAGTATTTTCAACAGGTGACTTTCCATGTATGTGCCTCAGTGGGTTTTTTAGAGCAACATGGTTTTGTTTAAGGCCTTTCTAGTCAAGGTGATGTTTCTTTGGCATAGGAAATGATTTGGGATATTAACTTCAAAATTCATGGTTCAAATATGGCTTTGAGGCTTGATATTAACAAGGCATATGACAAAATGGAATGGGGATTTATCAATAGTGTGCTCAAAGGTATGGACCTTTCCTCTTTGACTTTGGATATATTTTTTAGATGTTTTAGTTCATCTTGGATGGTGGTTTATTTCATGGGGAGAACTTATGGTGTCTTCAAGTCTTCTCATGGACTTAGACAAGGGGACCAAATATCTCTGACTTTGTTTATACTAATGCAAGATACATTAAGATTCCTTATTAAAAAAAAGATGTCCACGGGAATTATACTTCGGTATTGTATGAAAATGAATCAACCCTCGATTTATAACTAGATGTTTGTGGATGATACTCTAATTTTCTTTAATTCTAGTGGATGATAGGTTGGTGGATTATTTAGGATCCTTGATGAGTATTGTTTATGGAGTTTTTAGATGATTAATAGGTCCAAGAGTAGTATTTTTATCTCAAATAATTGTGGTGATAGGCTGGAATTATCCCTGTGTTGTAGAATGGATATTTAGAGGGGTTTCTTTCTAATTGATTATCTTGGATATCCTATTGCTCCTAGTTGTCTTCGAATCAGGGACTTTGATTATATTGTGAACAGGATTGTGAACCATGTGTTGAACTGGAAAAATTATTTTTTATCCTTTGGAGGCCAGATAAATCTAATCAACAGTGTGTTAACTTCCATCCCTATACATGCTCTCTCAGCCAGCAGTGTTCCTAAGGGAGTCTTCTCTTCCATTGAAAAATTCTTGTAAGAGTTCATATGGGATGCCTTATTTGAGGGGAAACACCATTGGGCTTCATGGGGAAGGATGGAAAGAATTGTTCAAGAATGTGGGATTGAACTGAGAATCCTGGATAATACCATTCACTACATGCATGAAAAACTCTTTAGGGAAGTGTTAGAGGAGCATACTTTGTGGGGGAAGATTATGTCCTATAAAGGGTCTGGTTATGATGAAAAAACTGTTTCAAATGGATCTCTTTTTTGGTCCTTAATCCAAGATATTATCTCGGTCATTCAACAACATTCAAGATGGATTTTAGGGAAGGGGGAGTTGTCTTTTTGGTTTCATAACTGGGTAGGTTCAATCTTGTGTTATCCGGGTTGTCCTAGACCTTTGATTTCCTTCACAGAGGCCAGTGAACATCCCAAGTTCATCAATACAGTTCTGGATGAGGGTCAAAGGGAGGATTTTGATGATATTATCTTAAATTATGAAATGTATAGGTGTGTGTTTATTGCATCCAATACATGGGCTTTTTCTTTAAAGAACTTCATCCAGATTTCAACTTCTCAAGGGCAACACGATACATGGAATAAAAAGGTATGGGGTAGTTTTATTCCTACTAAGTTTAACTTTATTGTGTGGTAGATAAGAAATAATTCTATTCCTACAAATTAGAATGTGATGAAGATATGAATTAGCCAGGATTATAAATGTCAATGTTGCAAGGTATATAGGGAGGAAGATTCTAATCATTTATTCTTTGAGAGTGATTGGGCCATAGCAGTATGGAGATTTTTTTGTAGGGTTTACAGGTATTTTTTACCTTGATCTTGTTGAAGAATATTTTTTGTAAAGATTTTTCCATAGTATTAAATGTGGAGGACCCAAAAAAATGGCCAGAGCTGTAATCTTAAGTGTGGGTTGTTGATGTATCTGGTGGGAAAGGAACAAGGCTAGGTTTTAAGGTATCCTTGCCATGGAATTTTCCATTTTCATGAGGAAGAAATACCTAATGATTGATCTAGATAATGGTTTTAATAAATGGAATGATTCTTCTTCCTTGAACTTATTGTAGGGGAATGGTTTTATGTTTTATTAACTTTTCCATGCACTGAGAGGGAACTGGGTTTAGTGGGTGTCACCAAGCACAGGTTTGAAGCTGAATTTTACTGGCTTATTCATGCTGGGTATTATGCCAGGAGGGGTGGTTCAGGATTCTTGGGGGAGTTTTCCTGCTTGCATATTCTGCATACTTTGGGAAGGGGAATTCAATTCCAGCAGAATCTAAATCCACGCAGTTGGGTCTTGTATTGTGCACCCAAAAAAATATTATCCTCAGCCAGATTGAAACAGATTCATTAATTGTTCATGATGTAATGCATGGTAAAATTACAACCCTTTGGTCAATATCCTATTTTATTAGTAAGTGAAAAGATAGCCTAAAAAACCAACATTCGGGATTTTAATGTGTGGTGGGAGGGCAACAAAGTGGCTGATCAGATTGCTTCATTGGTGGTGGATGATCAAGGCAATCATGTCATTTTTTTTTTCAAGTTCTTTTCAGTTGGATCCAGAGGGGGTTAATCTGATTATGGGGGATCAATTGGGTATTCATTATTTTAGGCCCCCCTATCTGGTTTTTCTTCAAAAAATTTTGTAGTTTTTCTTAATCTTTAATTAAAATTAAATGCTAATGATGATGCAGAACACTGACATTTTGGGATAGATTCGGTGAACGTAAGCTATTATGACCTGAAATGGTTGAAGAAATGGTAAAAAAATTGAAAACTATTCAGCAACATAACAAGGATACCCAATGTCGATAAAATATTTATCTAGACAATTATCAACAAGACCTAGAGTTTGAGGTTTGAGACATGGTATTCCTCTACATATCTCCAAGTAAGAGGATTGTGAAATTTGGGAAGAAATGAACACCAAGTCTCAGGTACATCAGGCCCTTCGAAATCCTCTATCATGTTGGAGTTGGGGCCTATCAACTAGCACTTCCACCTACCATGTATCAGGTATGCGATGTATTCCATGTATCCCTATTGAAAAAGTACATACCAGATCTCTCACATTTATTGAATTCAGAGGTGGTACAATTAGAGAATGATCTCTCTTACGAGGAGCAGTTAGTGATGATATTGGATCGTAGAGATAATGTTCTACGCAACAAGACCACTCACCTGGAAAAATTACTATGACAATACCATAAGTACAAAGAGGAAACATGGGAACCGGATGAAGCAATTAAGGAGAGGTACCTTCACCTATTTTCCCATAATTTTATAAAATGAAATTTCAAGGGTGAAATTTTTTAAGGGGGGAATAATATAAGAATCTAAAATTTTATCAATGAAAATTATCTTCCTATAATAATATCATATAGTATAATCACATAAAATCACATTAAGAGCACAATAAAAAATTTATAAATGAAGAATGAATAAAATAAGTGGTTTTTCTAGAAGTTATGAAACTTATATCGATGAAATAGTAACTTTACCTTTAGATTAGTAATGCGACCCTTATGAATAGTAATGTGACCCTTATGAATATTAAACCCACCAATATAATAGTAACTTCACCTATGAAAGTATAAATAAAATTTAAGTATCTTATGAATGGAAATATGATGTATTTATTTCATTGTGTAAGTAAAAAAATGTTTTAAAAATGAAAAATTAAGTGTTGGTATTTTTGTAAGTCATAAATATTTAATTACAATTTTATGATTAATTTATTAATTAAAAAGAAAATTTATTTTAAAAAAAATGTATTCATATATTAATATTTTTTTGTCTTATGATAAGAAGATAATTTTATAAGACATTAATTAAATTTTCAAAGTGTTTTAAAATCAGCTATAATTTTAAAATCATTATGATAATTTTAATTAAAAATTAAATTTCTCATATTTAAAAAATTATTCCCATCAAATGGTGTTAATTTTGGAATTTTACACATCATAAAATGGTTATGGTGTATTTTATGGACTTTTATAAAATAGTTGAATTTTTTGGTGAATAGTGAAATACGGTAATTTATGGTATTTAACAAATAGATGAATTATTGATTCATAGATGATGTATGGTTGTTGTAAGCCCATAATCTCGAACCATACATTATTTTTTAATATATTTAGTGATAATTCTCGAATAATTCATAATTTTGAGCCAAAATAATAAACTAATGAATAAAATAATGAGCTAACAAACATCTCCTCCTCCACTATAAATACCACCTCTCACCACATCTTCTCCTCGCACATTTCAAGATTTGAGTCTTGTCCAAGTTTTTCTCAATTCTATTCCAAAGACCATACCACACATCTAGGATCTCTTGGTCTTATCAAAATACCAAAACCTTTTCTTTAAGGAGGTTCCCAAGGAGGAGAAATTCAAGAGGTAAAATCCTCTTCCTTTTTTCTTTTAATTTCTTATTCTTTTCTTTTTTTTATTCTCTCTCCACCTCCCCTCATCCAAGTTATATGATAACTACATTATATTTTAAATACTGGAATGTTATTATGTTGATTGAATAATACATCATCATTTATTTTCCCCTGTTATTTTTTTAAAAAAATGATCACATTGTCCGTGAGATGCCGATTTACCGCCCCCAAGGATGACGTGATTTCATTTTTCAATTCCTCCTTCAAGGATGGTTATAAAAAAATTATGGTAAAACTATATTATAATATATGTATTAAATCTTATTTAATTTTATGAAATGAGTATATATATATTATTAATTAAGAAAACAAAACTAATTTGTGATGATAAAAGAACGCTGAAATAATCTAAATGGTTACCACTAACGTTTTATCTAATGGGTAATCCTCAAATATGGAAGCCCAATGATACATAAGAACATTTAATATTATCAAAGTTCATTCAAAACATATAACTTCAATTTTGGACAACTATTATCATTTTACACGATTCTCCATACACGAATACAAGTGAACCGATCATGAAAAACTAAGGAAACAAATACTCTTGAACGATGAAATTGTATCTTATAACTCATCACAAAGGCCATAAATGAACATGATAATATTATAATAAATAAAATACATGTATAAAAGGTTCTGAATTAATTAATTAATGGATTTAATTTGATTATCCAAGACATTACGATCATGTGCAGAACACTTTCAGATATAAGGTAAGAGATTCTTTCCGAACCTCCATTTTTCCTTCGGGTCACTCTTTATCTCTCTTTACCCCAATGTATGTCTTCTTTATTTTTATGTAAATATTCTATATTTTATATATATTCCAAAATCATGTATCCAGATCATATCATCCTTCTCTGATGGGAAATACATACTTTAAAAATGTTCACTTCTCAATTCCTCCTGATAATGAAGCTCAATTTAAAGGAACTTCTTGATTTCTTACCCACTTATAAGTGCTATCCATAATATATTTTAATCCACCATTATTTTTCTAAAATCCATCATTTTCATGAACAACTTTCTTGATTCATTTCTGTTTTTGTACAACCAATTATGTCTTTTCCATTTTAAAAAGTCTTTAATATTTTCCCATATACCGCACAAAAGTGTCTAATTTTTAATATTTATTAAACACTCATTTTAAATATTTTCACATAAGTTGGACATAATTTATCATTATATATGTCTAAATTCCTTTATGAATGTCCATTCATGTTTTAAATCCATTATTTTCTAGACACCCTTATGATATGCTCATTTTATAGGCCTTATGACATGATTACAATACCCATTTCTTTTCATGGGTAACCCTTATGTTTGTTACTTATGTTTGATTTTTCATGTGGCACACATATTCATGAACATGTTATGATGGGTACAATCAAATAGAACTCCAATGCATTGGGTAATGTTTAATCCCATGAAACATCATGTTGGGATAGGGAGTGAACCTGATTCCTTTATGGTACTTTTCCTACCATGTGATATAGACTTGGCAGTTAGTCTTGACTCATGTTTATTTCATGTTATATATTGTTTTCACATTCCTATAATTCCATGATTATATGTTTACATGTTATACATGTTATTCTTACTTACATTTATTCATGTTCCATGATATCTATGTCATCATGTTATGTCTTCTAATTCATATGCTATGTTTTCTTCCTATCCTTTTTCCCTTAGTGGGATTTTTAGCTCATCCCTCTATTCATTTATTCCTCAGCTTATCCTATATAGATGTAATAGCTCAAAGGAAGTTAGGATATATTTATGAATATTAAATAAATGAAGTTTTATTTTGGTTTCATGTTGTTTAAATGTGCATTTATTCTTCCAAATACATTAGATTTTATGATCCTTAGTTTGTATTAAAATTCCATTTGTTATTTTATTTTTGGATAATAGATCTTTTAAGGGTTGAAGGGGAACCCTTACATGGCTCGTAGGCTCAAGGAACAAGGCTCATCCATGAAACAATACAATACTTTAAGGCCCAAGACCCGACACACTTAAAACAGTCCCTCCCCAACATTTACATCTTGAAGGCACCTAGCTCCCCACCTCACATGGTTGATCGGCTAGCATTGCCCCATGTAGAGTTGCACGGTGCTTGGTCCTGATGGCAGTTGTTATACCCTCTCATTATTCCAAAAAATTTATCAAGTGAGTTAATTTATAACATATTCATTTCTCTCTGAATTTCATGTCATCAGTTTAGAAAATTTAACTTACATTATGAATCTCTTCAACCTCGATTTCAGTGAGAAATAACGCATCTGATTAGCAGCTACTTGTTTCCCTTAATTCAAGACCCTTCTAGAAAGTATCAAACAACCTTTATTAATCGCATTGTTTTTTCACCTAAAAGAGTGGAAAACAGTACATGTATTGAGTTTTCATTTTCTTTTCTATCACTTATTAATGGTCTCATATGGGAAACCAAGGCCATCGGTCAACTTGAGCTTGATTGTAGACTTTGGAATCATCGCTCCAGCAAGGAGTACCTTCTTCAACAGTACCAGGAACATGTCAAAGGATGTGTCTCTCCACTGATTCAAGGCCTTCAGGTGTGACAATTCAACGATGAATGACAATTTACTGAATTTAGTGTATTCAAAAAATAATTCAGTATTTGCATCGTTAAAAATTTCAAATAATTTCAATGCTTCTCCATATGCCGAAGAACAAGAATTACTTCCTCCAACATCATCATCTACGAAATTACTGTCTTCAGGTTGAAATTGATGCATCATATCATTGAGAATTATGCCCGTTGGATTAACTATTCTCGAGTCAGCATCCATATGAATACTTACTAACTGGTGATAGGGAACATACTCTTCTCTATGGAATGTTCATGTCTTATAGTTTTTCAAAAAGCCGTTAAGAAACAAATTTTATCTAATTGTATTTCATTTGAAGAGATCTATTTTCACATTTTCTACTTGGACAACTAATCAAATCATTTTGAAATTCATTGGTGAAATCAATAAATTTCTTAATCTCCTCATAATATTCAGTAGAAACCCTATCTGACATATCAATCCAGCTCTTATTTATATCGGTATTTATTTGAAAAAAATTAACTAAAATATATAAACAATATTTTAACAAAAACTAGAAACTTTTACATAAATATAATAAACATATTTATATGAAAACAACATACTACACAATTTAAATATATTAATAACTAGATATAATGAATTTTAAAACACATTAATGCATTATGTAATTCAAATAAATATAACAATGATAAAATATTGAACATTTGTAAACCATTATTTTTTTTAAAATACAAATAAATTATAAACAATTCCTACTTTATTAAAATTAATCAAAATTGAAAACATGTGTTTTATAATAATTTTTAACAAAAAAAATTATCTTAAAATTATATATAAACAAATTTGATTAAAAAATATATATAATTAAAAATTATATTGTTTTATAAAATTTTGCAAAATTATGTCTAATATGTGAGTTCATAATTTAAAAAAATTAAAAAAAATAATTCTACAAATATGATAAATTAATACATTTATACTAGAAGAAATTATCATACACAAAATGTTTCATAGGAGAGTTTATAATTAAACACAATATTTTTTAAAATTGCGTTTTTAAAATTGTGCTTAATTTTATCATATATTTACAAATGTTATGATTGCAAACATTTTATGTAAAAAATAATAATTTTATAATTTTTTCATTGAATAAAATATTTCAAATCTATGTTATAACAGAACTTTTGTCAGTGTAATCATGAAACATTTATCCTTTGACAAAGAACGTACATTCTTATAACAGATAAAATATTCAAATAAAAAAATTTGTGAGATGGGGGACTTGATGAAATTGGTGAGATGGGGGCTTGACAACAAGGGACTAGATGGATGGGGGCTCGATGGAAGTGGTGGGATGTGTGATCGATGACGAGGGACTAGATGACCAGAGGTGGGGCGGTGCGGTGCAGCATGGAGGTGGGGGATGGGGGTTTTAGAGGGAGGGGGCCAATTGGGCCAGGAGGTGAAAATCCAAATAACCGCCATTTTGTGATCACTAATAGATTCAATAGAGACCGCAAAATGGTGATCACCCGAACCCCCACTTCTTGAAATCCCATAATTCTGCTAGTGTATCAAAGAGATAATCATCCCATGCATCCTGGAGCTCTGTTAATTTTATGATCACTAATTTTTTGTGGCACTATCACATTTAGCGTAAATGAAGGTCACATATGAGTATTGAGACAGGCATAATATTATCATCGTGATATGACTAGGAGAAGATTTGATCATATCAACTTAGATGTTATCATTCCATAATAACCATATGTGGTTGATGTTGGGACTGTAATGAAGAATGTTCTTCATATACAGATTAAAACAAATATCATAGATTTCAGATGGCTTCTGTTTGGATTCAAGGATAGTTAGGAGCAAAATCTTGGAGGATTTAACTTCGTTATTGAGAAACACCGACTTTGCAGGGCAACCAATATGCCTAACATTACAAATAATCATATTAACAATGTATTGGGGTATTTGCATCCTTTCCATCATTTTTGATACTATTGAATATGCCTGCATGATTCCTTGAACGATCCCTATTGCAATGAAATTAATTCATTTGTTTCATTTATTATTATTTTCTCCAGAATTATTTCATGACACTCTTACGTGGTTATTTTCCCGTTTCTGGTTTTAGATTTACCTTTCCCAGTTCGTTTCTCGAACTCAGTTTTGGCATTTTTCTTACTTGTTAGCAGGTCTATTCTGAACCGTTGATTATTTCTAATCCAACGGTGATGGTGATCCCTCGTTGTGTTTCCTCGCCCTTCCTCAATCAACACTTCATGCCACTCGACCAATCGTGTTGTGCCATCCATCATGTGTGCTATATTTTTTGTTGTCATGTGAACGACCTCTTTGATCCTGTCCATCCACGTGACCTTCATCTCGTGCCTCCGTCAAACTGACTGACCGCTCTTTTATGTGCATTGATTGTGCCATTTTGATTCTCAACAGATAGGTATGCTTTAGTTGGTTCTTTCTCTTTGGTTCCAAGGAAGCTCCCGACGATCATAACTCTGATCTAGTTCCCCAAAGTGGAATAATTATCGTTCAAGGATACTACGGGAACCTGTACTCCCCGTAGTCGTTGTATGTGCCACCTCCAGCAACCGGAGTTCTTCTCCAGTAGAGATTCTGTTGGAATCCTATCGACTCAATTTATTTTGACAGCTACGCTTAAAGTGGTAAAATGATTTACATTTTTTTATAATCATGACCAAGTTCTTGTTTGTAAATCTTGGTTCTATAACGATTTATTTTTTCTTCAAAATGTACGCGAGTGTATCCTACACGTGTGTGTGTGTGTGATTCCATCCTAGAGTGGATGGGTATAACTCTACATGATAGGATTGATCACTACCACCTAGTTTAGCAAGCCCGACATCCTTAGATAGTTTCTGTGGTCCTTTAATTTCTACATTCACATATGTAATTGCTGTTTGTTTCCTTTCTTTCATTCTTAATAAATTGGTTTCCCTGGTGGTGTTCTTGTCGTGCCCGTAGGTCCCCTTGGGGCCGAAGCACATTATTTCTGTTGTCCTCTTTATATTCTTGTATTTTATGTTTATCTTTCTTGATTCATTATGACAATAACTAATCTGTTAATTAAACATAGTATTTTGATCTTCATTAAAACTGAACAGCGGATCTTGGTTTATTAAGGGCTTAAGTAATTAATCCCAAAAATTGGTATCAGAGCCTATGGTTTTGTTTCCATGGGTTCAACTAAATTTGATATTGATAAGTTTTATGATGAGAATGATTTTAATCTCTAGAGAATTAATATGACAACCTTGTTAGATCACAATGATCTAATAGATTCCATTGCTAGCTCTAGGAAGAAAATCACCACCACTGCCCCTGATGGGAAGGATGCTACATCTTTTGTAGATTTCCCTGAGGAGACCCTTAGGAAATCCCGTAGTTTAATAATTTTACCTTTGAGAGACAAAGTGTTAAGAGAAGTATCATATGAGTCCTCTGACACTGGTATATGGTCTAAACTGGAATCCCTTTATATGACTAAATCTCTTGTTGGAAGATTGTATAATAAGATGAGATTATATACATTAAAAATACACCTTGGAACTGCAGTCAAGATACACATTGATTAATTTAATAAAATCTTGTTAGACCTAGCCAACATTGACATTAAACTAGATGATGAAGACCAAGCTATCATATTGTTAACATCATTATATGATTCGTTTAACTCTGTTAAAGACTCTATCATGTATGGGAAAGACATATTAACTCTTGAAGAAGTGAATTCTGTTTTTCTCTCTAAATACCTTTAAAGGAAGGTTAGTGAGAAAAATGAGGTTGAGGGTTTAAATATTAGGGATAGATGTGAATCTAGATGCCATAGTGATTCAGGGGGTAGGAGAAAGGATAAGGGAAAATCCAAGAAATATAGAAGCAAGTCTATAAATAAGGTAATAAAATGTTTTCAATGTAAGAATCATGGGCATATTAAAATAAATTGTCCTAATAATAAGGGTGAATATAAATATAGTAATAATGACCATTCCCTATTAGTTGAACATGAATTTGACACTACTGATGTGTTAAATGTCACTAACACTGCAATCTTAGATGAATAGATCCTAGATTCATGATGTTAATTCCACATGTTCCCTAATGAGGAATTATTTACTGAATTAAGGGATGGAAAGACTAGTGAGTTTTTTCAAGGAAAAAACAGGACATGTCATATCATGGTCATAGGATCAATTTTATTAGAGCTTCATGATGGGTCTGTTAAAACTCTTGAGGAGGATGGTGGGTACCGGAATTTAAAAATAAAAAAATTTCCCTATAAACCCTTGACTAGAAAGGGTATGTCTTCAATTATAGATCTATAAGACTTAGAGTTTCTAGACGATCCCTCATAGTAATGAAGGAACCCTTCGCAATGGCTTGTATGTGTTAGATGGTAAAATGTATAGAAGTTAGTTGAACACCTATTCAGCTTTAGAAGTTGATTCCACCACCTTATGGCATAGGAGACTAGGGAATGTTAGTGTCAAGGGTCTTAGTGAGCTTAAGAAGTAGGGGCTTCTAAGAAATATCACTCATAGCAGTTTTCAATTTTGTGAAGGCTGTGTATATGGGAAGTCCAGGAGAGTCAGTTTCAGTAGGTCCATCTATAAGGATAAGTAACCTCTTGAATGTGTACATTATAATTTATGGGGTCCCTCTGGGGTTACCTAACATGGTGGGGGATTATATTTTGTGACATTTATTAATGATTTCTCTAGAAGAGTGTGGATTTATATACTTAAGCACAAGTTTGATACCTTTCAGAATTTTATGAAATGGAATGCTGTAGTAGAGAGTAAAAGTAATAAGAAGGTTAAGGCCTTAAGAACTGATAATGGTTTATAGTATATGTCTAAGGAATTATTTTATTATTGTGAATATTAAGGAATTAAAAGACACCGGACTGTTATGGAAACACCACAACAAAATGGGTTAGTAGAGAGGATGAATATGACTGGTTTTGATAGGGTGAGGTGTATGTTCTCCCATTAAAAACACCCCATGTCCTTTTGGGCTGAGGATGTTGCGATATTAATGTACCTCATTAACCGTTTTCCATCTTCTACTAACTCCTTTAAGACACCTAATGAAATCTGCAAGGGCACACCCCCCAAATCTAGCCCAACCTATGATATTTGGATCTGTAGCCTATGCTCATACATGAATTGATAAACTAACTCCAAGGTCTATTAAGTGAATATTTTTGGTATATCCTGTAACGCCCCAGCTCCTGAGTACCCGGAGTCAGTGCCATATAGAGGATAAAATTTGGTTTACGCTATGAGAAACCAACAACTTCTGAAAACATTCTTTAGTAAAAACCCATACCTGAATTTTTTTTATTAAAAACGTATGGTGAGCATACGAATGACCGGTAATGGGTTTAAAAATAACAAACAATACCCAAAATAAATTTTGAAAACATTATTTAAACCATTCATAAAACAGTATTCTTAATGAAAAGTTGTACCACATGTGACGTGTCATAATAAAAGTGCATAATTAGAAACATGCTATTAGAATTACTGGGACACACTATTTGAACTTAGGCATGCTGAATAAAAGAAATTCTAAACATGTATGTCATGAGAATATGTAGGCACAAATTTATCAGCTAAGAGTAATGAATAGTCAAAGTTGCACATAAAATAATAACTTTAATTTCAAACACGGAATACTAAATCACTGAGTGCTAAACAAATGTCAAGCCATAAATATAAAGGACATTCTGTAACATATTGTCAATGCCTTGGCCAAGACGTCTACTAATTTAAGGCCTCAGCCAAAAATCCATAAGCTCTTTTAAGAAAACATACTACTACTGGAATATTTTTCTGGTTAAATAAATTACATAGTCATAATGAGGGAAGTGAATATTCTAGACATTGTCAAGGCCTCAGCCAAGACCTAGGGGCTAACTATAACCAGAACCCAACCCAGATAGCCTCTATAACCGAACTCTAAGATGGAATGCCTCTAAAAACCAGACACTAACTCGGAGTGCCTCTGTAACCAGACACCAACCCAGAGGGTCTTCTGTAACCGGACCCCAACCCGGAGAGCTTACTTTTACTGGTCCCCAACCCGGAACATACTAGGTCCAATGCATTCCTCATATCTCTAAATCAAAGTGCATATACCACTTTGATTTATTAATTAATTATCATTCCCATTACACATATTATTTGGCTTCATAATTCACGTTATTCAAAGTGTCTCATACCACCTTGAATAATTAAATTCTTAATACATATATTAATAATAATAAATTGTTTGATTATAACATAAAATAAAACTTAACCACTCTTCCATAGTAATAAACATTTAATGCATTAAAATAAATGTTCATTCATCATGCTCAATTCATGCGCTGATAAACATAATTGGAAACAGACTAAATCGTAAAATGTCAGTTACTATTCAGATAACATTTTCCTCCATGACATGCATAATCTAGTATATAAGCTTTGTGCATATAATATTGTTTTAAAACACACCGGTAATGAATGGATGGGGTTACCACATAAAATTAAAATTCCTTAATTTTCAAAATCCATGTTTTATAGAAATGAATACTTATAGTTTTAATTGACCAATTTCAAATTAAGATAGATGTTATTTGTACACATGCATGAATTATTGAGTACCACTACAAAAAAATGGAAAATGAACCCATTTTACCAAAATATACATAATACAATATATTACATTGGAAAATGTAGGAGTTTCAGTTTATCAAAGGTATTCATAGTTTATTAAACATTAATTGTACATGAGACAATTACTAAAGCATAAAAAATAATGGATAAAAGGGTTTGACATATAAAATTATGACAAAACTAATATCATCAAAGTTTCTTTATCTAAAATGAGTTTGACATAGGACATATATATTTAAAAACTAATGTTTTTCTTAATATTATAAACCCACTTAAGCATAATACTATATTCGCATCCATGAATTTATTTTATAGTTATAAACAATCTTTGTTAGAATAAAGTAAAACTATATTGAATTATTTGTGTATGTCCAAATATACCATAGGTGTACAATAGAAAAAAAATTATAAATTAAAATAACCCTTAACTCATCTACACATAATAAGATATATTTGTGTATATATAAATACATAAAAACTATAATTTGAACAACTTATACCATTATGTATACATATACGGAAAACTAAGGTTATTTATATAATATATATGAATATTTAAGAATATACATAATAAAGTATTAAAGTTTCTAAAATGACTCAAAGCATTTTGACTTTTCATTAACCCAACCTTGGAAAATCTTTATCCTGGGCATATGATGTTTATTAAAATATGAGGTTTGTGTATATTACACTTATATATTTTCATATATATATATATGTATATGCACATAACCGTATATGTGTTTATGGAAAGAAACAAAATAACTAAATTTTCATGGATCGTCCATGCTCAGGGTCCTATAGATTAAGATCTTACAACCCTTGAAGAAAGAAACAACCTCAAAACCGTAGGGAACGATATCAATATTACAAGTATATATATATATATATATATATATATATATATATCTTAAAAACACACAAGCAGGAAAATTTCTACTCCCCTACCATGACTTGAGGAGGAAGAGGAGCTCGGGAAGGCACTGGAATCCTTAGAGGCACGTTGAAGTCCGCAGGAGCTTGGGTGCAAAGAGCTGAGGGGGTTCCTCAGTTTCTTCAGATGTCTTTATATAACTATCCTATACATTACATATATATTTTTAATACAATTTTCAAGGGATCCGGGACTGACATGGGTTATATAAAAAAATACCGAGAAAAATATGTCTGTGGAAACTGTATAAGTGGAGGGTCCAGCGGATGTAAAGATGAAGAAAAAATGGTGCAAAACACAATATAGGGCACTGGGGCAGTACACACCATGGGAGGAAGAAGACAGCACCACGGTGGAAGGCTTAGAGAAAAATTCGAGGTCCAGGATCAGTTTGTCCTAGAGATCAAGGGCTAGGATGCGTCTGTGGATTATAAAAGGGGTGGACGGCTCGGATTGATCTGAGGCGAGATCGGTGGCTCACGATCATCGCGGAATTTTTAAAAACCTCAGACGACCACGATTAGATCGAGGATTGATCGGAAGGTGCACCTAAATGTGGTGATATTCCATAGTCACTGATGGTCGGCCTCGGGATCAAGATCAGTGGCCGAGATCACGCGTGATGCGATCCGACGAACATGATCTCATTTCGCCCGAAAAAACCGCTTCCCACATCGAATTGGCGAGCTGATTTCTCCTCCCTTATAAGCCCGAGCCTGCTAAGCCGTGATCATAAAACACACAGCACACACAAATGGGGACTTACACATGGGCTCCCGCTCCCCCACATGCCTCGGCCTACCCACTGCTCACCATGGCCTTGTGCCCGTGCTACATGCACACATGCGCTTCTATGATCCCATGCTCATGTGCGCCTCTCGGGTGACCTATGCTCGAGATCGGGCTGGCCCAGGCATGGGCTGAGGGCCAGTATCATCCCAATTTAGTGAGCCACCTCTCTTGGCCTAGCCATTAAGGGCTGGCCCTTGCGGGCCCAAATTTTTACACAATCCAGCCCAAAAATTTATAAAGACTAGCCCAATAAAAAAATGAAGTCTTAAAGGTATTACTTTATAGAAATTTTCTTTCTAAACATGGATTTTATTAAACATTAGATGGTTAATTTTTACAATTTGGAGGTATTTTCTATGGTTGTCTACAAAGACTAAACTTTTACATAAATAGTTATAAATCGGATAATAATTCCTATACTACTGTTTTAGTGGTCCAAAGATAGTTTAATTAGAATAATCAATTAAAAGAAATTAATCGTAGTTTAAGATACTAAATGAAAATTTGTATAACACATTTGATTTGATTACAACATGTGTTGTTTTTCCCTATTACCTTTTAAAAACACCATGTATAATCCAAAACATTTCTTTATGTCCTCTTATGGTTCATGGTTAGGAGTAGTTTTTATAATTTTTCAATTCCATAACCTAATTATTTAGAGGACTAATATATACACATATATTTTCAATTAATTAACCGATATGGCCAATGGTTATATTTAAAGCTGTTAGGATTCCATGGTCATTCGGGGCAACAGTAAGATTATTACCGAATAAAACCAATCCCGAGAGTACCATAAAACTCAAAGGAGGAAAATTATTCTCATGGTTCCATTGGTGCTTAGTGTAGTCGCAGTGGCCTTGGCTGATCTCATGTTTATTATGATGCATACAAAGGATCCTTTTTACCTTCTTGGGGTTCTCGTTGTTTTGGATGGTCTTCCTGTAATCTTGATAGGATATTTAATAAGTATCTTTGGTTAGTTTTATTTCTCATTTTATCTCAGTGTATTGTAGACACTATGGTGTTCTTATTTGAATGAAACTCCTTGTGTTCGTTTCATTTGATTTATTCCAATATATCTTATTATTATTTTTCCATACAAAATAATTTTTATTCAATTAATAAACAGCATAAATTATAAAAATTATCATTATATGAAACACAAGTCTTTGGGGCATTACATTATTCCGCCTAAAAAGAATTACATCCTCGTAATTCTAAAAGGCTCATACAAAAACCACAGCAACACCAGACACATGTCACTCCCGAAGTCCCTTAATCAATAACACCACCGATGGTAGGGTGCTGACAACCTCAAGTGGATTCCTAATGTTGTATTCAGCTGCTCGATTTCCCTATCCCAGACACACTGTGTGTAGCTAAGGTTGAAACTGTGCCTAAAGCACTCGAGATTACATAAAGAGGCACAAGAGGTGTGGAGGTTGGAAAGTTATGAGTGGACTAAATCCCTAAAAGTCCCACGCACCATGTTGTTCTTGAAAATACTGATGTCCTAGAGTTTCCTATACATACTAAATCTTAGGACCTGGAATAGGTTGGCTGATCGATGGTCACCATCCAAAGAAGCTTCTAGAAATTTACAGATAGCTCAGTAGTTTTCAGCTAAAGTAAAACATAGAAAAAGAGCTTCATGAAACATTCCCCTCTTCCTATAAGCTGCTAATTGTGCAATTGCAATACGGTAAAATTCTAGATTACATCCTTGGTAAAGATGTAGGATATTTGTGTGGTTCGACACCCGATGGAGTTTTTTACAAGACAATCGAATGTTTTCGAAGGTCTCGTAGCCCCCTGAACATGACTTGGGCACTATGATTTCCACTATCTCCATTGGGAGAGAGAGAAGGTGTGTTTCAATAGCCATATGAAAATTTAAGGAAATTAAAACTTAGTAACACTTAACCAAATTTTCAATTTTGTTATAATATTATTAGATGTCCTTGAAAAGTTATAGGACTGGTATTTTTATTTTACAAGAAAACTTCATACTTAGTAATGATTAAATAAATTTTTCTTGTTTTAAGTTTTGGTTTTCTAGAGTTAACTAAGCCGAATCCTCTGATACCAACTATAACACCCCACCTCCCGAGTACCCGAAGATGGTGCCTTATAGAGGATCGAATTCGGTTCAGGCTCTGAGAAACCAGCAACTTCTAAAAACATTCTTTAGTAAAAACCCATACTTGAAAATTTTCAATCAAAAACTTAGGGTGAACATACCAATTCCCAGTAAGGGGTTTAAAAATAACCTAAAATACCCAAAATAAATTTTGAAAATATTATTTAAACCATTCATAAAACAATCTTCTTAAATAGAAGATGTACCACATGTGACATGTCATAAAAAAGTGCATAATTAGAAACATTCTATCAGAATTACCAGGACACACGGTTCGAACTTAGGCATGATGTATAAAAGAAATTATAAACATGTATGTCATGAGATTATGTAAGCACCAATTTAAAAGATAAGAGTAATGAATAATCAAAGATGCGCATAAAATAATAATTTCAATTTCATACACTGAATACTAAATCAATGAGTGCTAAACATATGTCATGCCATAAATATACAGGACAATATGAAACATATTTTCAAGGCCTTGGCCAAGACGTGTAATGATTTAAGGCCTTGGCCAAAAAATCCATAAGCTCTTTTAACCAAACATACTACTGGTCGAATATTTTTCTGGTTAAATAAATTACATAGTCATAATGAGGGAAGTGAATATGCCGGACTATGTCAAGGTCTCAGCCAAGACCTGGGGGTTAACTGTAACTGGACCCCAACTCGGAGAGCCTCTGTAACCGGACTCTAACCCGAAGTGCCTCTAATAATCAGACACCAACCCGGAGTGCCTATGTAACTGGACACCAACCCGGAGGGTCTGCTGTAACTGGACCCCAACCCAGAGGGATTACTTCTACCGATCCTCATCCCGGAACGTACTAGGTCCAATGCATTCCCCATATCTCTAAATAAAAGTGCATATACCACCTTGATTTATTAATTACTTATTGTAGCACCCGAGAATTTTATGTTATATAAATCATCAAAGGAATCTTTTTCTACACAACACTTGCTTGGCTTGCTTTACACGCAATCGCGACCTTCCTCGATAGCTTTCGTCGTACGCAATACCGAGTTTCACTAAATAACAATATGCTATTAAAACTAGCCGTTATGAATAGTAATAACCACTTTTTGAAATTTTATAAATTTTATTTTTCAAAATGGATTTCATTTTTGGACTCAGAATATCGAAATTATCCTAGGGTGAAATTTTGGTATTTTTCTGAAAACATTCAATTTTTGATAAATAGTGAAACCACTAAGTGGTAGGTTAAAAAAACTGAATTTTGCATAAAACTTAATTTTACCGCTTCTGTGAATGGAATTTTGAAAATCCGACAGACACGGTTGATATCAGTAAGTAAAATGTGGTTCAATGAGATAAAAATAATTTTTTGGTGAATAGTAACTTTTTACTTTTTTTTACCGCGCTTAATAGTAAATAGGGTATCTAAAGGTAAATATGATATTAATATTACCCTAACACATGTCCTAATTCTATTGGACAAGTGTAATTCGACCAAAAACAAACTTAGGAATAAAATATGACCATTTAGGCCCACTTGGATTAGATTAAGACATTTATTATTAATTTATTTAAAGAAGGGTTAAAATAGTTAAAATCAAAGTTTAATAAGTAAATCATTTTTAATATGGGGTTATACATAAGATAAATTAGATTGTAAATATTCATTAGAAAGCTAAAACGATTTACTACATGATGGTATTTTATTTGTAATTTTTAGACATCAAATAATTTAATTTATTTATGACACAATGATGATGCAGTAATTATCTTATTAATGAAATATTGACATAATTGATGTTATAAACACCAAAATAAATATAATTTGAGACTTTTTATGAATTCCACTAATTTTCTAGGTTACTATGATATATTAGTGTTGATTTAATCAACTTGGTTCGAACATATAATTCTGTTATGACTTTCACAAAAATCATATATCAAATAGTGTCAAAATTGACACAAAATAGTTTTTAAATAAAATATTATATTATTAATTGTTATTTTATTCCTAAAAATCTAAGGTTCGGCCAAATGACTTAGATAAGGATATATATTTTAATAATAAACAATTTGGGGTTCGTTTGGCATGTTATAGTAAGTGTATTAACCATATAGTGAAAGAAAACAAAAAGACACGGTAAAAGTTAAATTAATTAACTTAGAGTTAAATCTAATTGATAAGGATAAAATAATACCCTAAACTTGTCTAAATCCTATTGGTTGATAGTATTTCGACCCATCCCCACTTTAGCTTCGAAATAAGACCCTTTGGAACCATTATAAACCGATTTTGACTTTAATATAAAATAATATTTTGAGATATTCCTAAGGTGCCCCTCTCCTCCCTTATAAAAGGGCACCTCCTCCCCCTCCTCCTCACACCAAATTGAGCACTCAAGCTCGGCCAAACCCTGCCATTTTCTCCTCTCCACTTCCCTATAATAATCCTAGAGGTCCTGGTCTTCTTCAAAGACCAATCTTAGTTCCCTAAGTGGAGAATTCAAAGAGGCGTTCCAAAGAAGAGGTAATATCCATTACCGATCTTTTCAATTTCTTTCTTCTTCAACTTCTTATTCTTTAGTTGTTTCATGATAAAGTAATAACATCAGTATTAATTAAATACTGATATGTTATTATAAATATGAAACAACCCTAATTCACCTTCTATCCATCCTACGGAAAAATGAAATCACCGCGCGTGCGTACGTACGGAATACCGTCTCTACGCCGTGGTGTAATCTATTTTCCACCATCA
Organism: Viscum album; assembly: GCA_963277665.1. Classification (NCBI taxonomy): domain Eukaryota; kingdom Viridiplantae; phylum Streptophyta; class Magnoliopsida; order Santalales; family Viscaceae; genus Viscum; species Viscum album. The sequence goes on along the minus strand of OY728140.1, from coordinate 489,735,234 downwards.
CCTTACAAGGATGGGTATAATGGTGTAATGAGTAACTATATATGATTATTATGAAGTAATATTGATACTGAAATAATATATATATACTCCAATACAATTCCACGATCATAGGAACGATATCATCACTCGTGCGTACGTACGGAATACCGTCTCCACGATGTGATGCGACTCGTTCTACATGATCTTCATTTCATAATGATTATATAAATGAATTGAATGAATTAATATGGTATATACTACACTAATACCATTCTGGAAATGAATTATCTATAACCTAAAGATAAGAATAAGAATTTATTCGACAAAACACGCATAAGAACAAAAAGTTATAAAGACCCGAGTAACAGGTAACAATGAAATATTACTAACAAGAAGCTAATAATATGACCATATATGATATCATATCAATATGTATGATTCTTTAATAAGTCAATAAAATTATTTAAACCATTATACAGGAGCTTCGGACACGAACAAAGCAAATCGGACCTAAGGTAAGGGAAATATCACAATCTCATTTTTATCCGAGGTTGTTTATTCATAAGTATTTACTGGGGTGTATTTTATCATCCAAATCCATGTTTCATCAATATGTAATATTATTTCCATCCACCTACAATTGTTTAAATCCATTTTTACCCTTCGGTGAGTTTTTAGTAATATCTAAGAAAGGAATCTTTTGTCATACGAGGTACTTTTTGACTTTTCCGACAAAAGTACGAAGAATGTTTTTTTAACTTATACGGCACGAACGGATTTCTACTGTTTTATAAAGCCTTATTTTCATGAAGCTTCATCTAAAATATTTCATGACTATTTTCAATAAAATCTCTTTCTTTTAAAATTGCATGATGTTTTGTGAAAAGAAATTGATTTTGAAGAAGAAAGGATATTTTCCTCAAGAATTCAATTCAAGTGTTTTATCAAAATTATTTTCCATCTAAGATAATAAAGGGTTCTGTTTCTATCCATATTTTTACATTGATTTGACTATGTTGTGATGGAATTATGTTTATGAATTCCTTTATCTTATATGAATTGTTTTATGATGTCATGATGTTTCAAGAATCCCATTTTTGTTACATGTGTTATACGATGATGTATGTTTTATGATTATGTGGCACACATAAGAAAGGATTCATTATAAGATGGGTGGGACCTATTTCTCCCTCCAATGCATTGGGTAATGGTTTTATATCTCATGAGATAGACATGGCTGGAGCGGAAGGTTATTTCGGTTCAGTGATACAGGACTGAAACGAGGAGTGAACTCGGTTCAGAAAGGGACTTTGTCCACTAAGATAGTCTTGGCAATGAGTCATGACTAACAAGAAATGATTTTCCATGATTATGTGTGCATGACACAAAGTTTCAAGTTTTATGTTATGATTATGGGGATCTCATTTTCACTTCTATGATTTATTCCATGTTAAGATATTATGATCTCTTTTGCAGGTTTTGATTTTCATAAAGATATGATATGATTTTTATTTCCTTTATTTGCCCTTGCTGAGAATTTGATCTCACCCTTTTATGTTTTCTTTTCCCCAGGACAGGAAGATGGATATTAAGTAGAATATGCTAAAAGGGACCCTAGATATGATGAAATAAATGGGAGACACTGTAGAATATTTATGAACCAGTTGTTTATGTTTCCCAGTTTCTAAAGACACTATACCTATACGGTCCTTTGTGGTTTTGTCATATGTTGTAATAAGTGTGCTTCAATTTCGAAGTATTAACAATGTATGTAAAGTATGGGTCGTTATAGTTGGTATCAGAGGAAAGTTATAGTCAACCTTTGGAAACTAGGATGTGGAAGCCTTAGTAAGAACCCTAAGGATAAGTCTAAGCATAGAACACAATTAGATGTTGAGTTAGCTGTGACAACACCTAATGGCACATCAATCGCATCAAAAGTTTATAATTCTTCTCCGATCAAAGTTTGTGGGAAAGTGCTTCCTGCAAATCTTGTGATCCTTCCTTTAGTGGAATTTGATGTGATTCTTGGCATGGATTGGCTTTCTCTACATGGAGCTCATATCAATTGCCAAAGAAGGGAAGTCACATTTCATATTCCAGATCAATCTACGATCGTCTATCAATGCAAGGATGAACATAACCTTCCAGTGGAAATTTCTTCCATCTTATGGGTATTGATTCCACTAAATGAAGGTTATTTATCTCAAATGGTTGGTGAGAAACTCACGATTAAGAATATTCCCATTGTACGGGAGTTTGATGATGTCTTTCCGGATGAATTACCGGGTCTTCCACCAAATCGTGAAGTTGAGTTTTCAATAGAACTCGTACCGGGTGCTTTGCCTATTTCAAAGACACCTTATAGAATGGCCCCAATTGAGTTGCAGGAATTGAAGAAGCAACTCCAAGAGAATCTTGATAAGGGATTCATACGCCCTAGTGCGTCACCTTGGGGAGCACCTGTTCTATTTGTTAAGAAGAAAGATGGATCAATGAGACTCTGCATTGATTATCGAGAACTTAACAAGATCACTATCAAGAACAAATATCCTCTCCCACGCATTGATGACTTATTTGACCAACTACGCGGAGCTTAATACTTTTCCAAGATTGATCTTCGTTCAGGGTATCATCAATTAAGGGTCAAAAGGGAGGATATACCAAAGACGGCTTTCCGTACAAGGTATGGACACTATGAATTTATAGTGATGCCATTTGGTCTTACTAATTCCCCTGCTATCTTCATGGATCTAATGAATAGAGTCTTTAGAGACTATCTTGATCAATTTGTGGTAGTCTTTATAGACGATATTCTTGTCTATTCAAAGAGCAAGGAAGAGCATGAAGATCACTTGAGAATTATATTGAAGACGCTGAGAAAGGAGAAGCCTTATGCCAAATTTACCAAGTGTGAATTTTGGCTTCAAAAAGTTGCATTTTTTGGGTCACATAATCTCAAAAGAGGGGATATCTGTGGATCCAGCAAAAACAGAGGTTATCGAAAGATGGTCGAGACCAACAACAGTAACTGAGATCCGAAGTTTTCTTGGTTTGGATGGATATTTTCGACGTTTTGTAAAAGATTTTTCACGATTATCTAATCCACTCACGAAGTTGACTCGGAAAGGAGTTAAGTTTGTTTGGACAGAGGAATGTGAAGAGAATTTCAAGGAGTTGAAAAGAAGGTTATCCAGTGCACCTGTGCTCACACTGCCTTGTAGTGGAGAAAGGTTTGTGATCTACAGTGATGCATCCAAGAAAGGATTGGGGTGTGTTCTTATGCAAAATGATATGGTGATAGCTTATGCCTCACGACAGTTGAAAATCCATGAGCAAAATTACCCAACACATGATTTGGAGTTGGCTGCGGTAATCTTTGCATTAAAGATTTGGAGGCATTACCTTTATGGTGAAAGGTGTGATATTTATACTGATCATAAAAGTTTAAAGTATATTTTCACACAAAAGGAGTTGAATATGCGTCAAAGAAGATGGTTGGAGCTGATTAAGGATTATGAATGCTCAATCCATTACCACCCTGGGAAAGCAAACAAGGTGGCAGATGCATTAAGTCGACAAGACCATGCTAGTTTATCCATGATGAGGATCACAAAAGATCCAATATTTATGGATTTACAAAGGATGGATCTTGGAATTATAATGGAAGGGGAAAAATCGTATCTTTCTCAAATGAATGTTCAACCATCTATACATGTGAAGATTAAAGAGGCACAGAAAGAAGATGCCGAGTTACAAAAGAAGGTGAGAAATGTTCCTGAATTCAACCTTGATTGTGATGGGATAATAAAGTTCAGGAATCGGGTTTGTGTTCCTCCCATCCCCGAATTAAAGAAGGAGCTGCTGGATGAGGCTCATAGTTCATCATTCTCTATTCATCCTGGAAGCACGAAGATGTATAGGGACCTGAAAGAGTACTTCTGGTGGGATGGCATGAAAAGAGATGTTGCTGAATATGTCTCTCGATGCTTGGTTTGTCAACAAGTTAAAGCTGAGAGACAGAAGTCTAAGGGGATGTTACAACCATTACCCATACCCGAATGGAAATGGGAAAACATCACTATGGACTTTGTCACAGGACTTCCTAAAACATCCAAAGGCAATAATGCTATTTGGGTCATAGTTGATCGTCTTACAAAGTCTGCACACTTCATTGCTATTAGAGAGGATTTCTCTCTAGATCAGCTTTCCAGGATATATGTAAAGGAAGTGGTATGATTGCATGGAGTACCACTTTCTATTATATCTGATCGAGATCCGAGATTTACCTCGAAGTTCTGGCGAAGTCTTCAGCATACTCTAGATACAGAGTTGAGTTTCAGCACTGCTTATCATCCCCAGATAGACGGTCAGTCTGAGAGAACAATTAAAACCCTAGAAGATATGTTGAGAGCTTGCTCTATGGATTTCAAAGGAGGTTGGGATCAACACCTACCTTTGGTGGAATTTTCTTATAATAATAGCTTTCACTCCAGTATTCAGATGGCTCCTTATGAAGCTCTCTATGGAAAGAAATGCAGGACTCCAACTTGCTGGGATGAAGTTGGGGAAAGAAAGCTGTTAGGACCTGATCTCGTTGATGAAATGGCAGAAAAGGTTAGATCTATTCAACAACACATAAGAGCAGCTCAGAGTCGACAGAAAAGTTATGCCGACAACCGAAGAAAATATCTAGAGTTTGAAGTGGGTGATAAAGTGTTCTTACGAATATCTCCCTGGAAGAGGGTTATGAGATTTGGAAAGAAGGGGAAGTTGAGCCCTAGATATATCGGTCCTTTCGAAATACTGGATCGTGTTGGGAAGGTAGCTTACCGATTGGCGCTTCCACCTAATCTCTCTCAAGTTCACGATGTGTTCCATGTATCTCTCCTGAGAAAGTACATACCAGATACTTCACATGTACTCAGCTCAGAAGTTGTACCGCTGGAGCAAGATCTTTCTTATGAAGAACAGCCGATAGAGATTCTGGATCGCAGCGAAAAAGTCCTACGAAGCAAGACCACTCGATTGGTGAAAGTTTTATGGAGGAACCACCAACTTGAAGAAGTTACATGGGAGCTTGAGGATATGATGAGGGAGAAGTATCCTCATCTGTTTGTTGCAAAGTGACGAATTTCGAGGGCGAAATTCTTTTTAAGGGGGGTAGAATGTAACACCCGAGAATTTTATGTTATATAAATCATCAAAGGAATCTTTTTCTACACAACACTTGCTTGGCTTGCTTTACACGCAATCGCGACCTTCCTCGATAGCTTTCGTCGTACGCAATACCGAGTTTCACTAAATAACAATATGCTATTAAAACTAGCCGTTATGAATAGTAATAACCACTTTTTGAAATTTTATAAATTTTATTTTTCAAAATGGACTTCATTTTTGGACTCAGAATATCGAAATTATCCTAGGGTGAAATTTTGGTATTTTTCTGAAAACTTTCAATTTTTGATGAATAGTGAAACCACTAAGTGGTAGGTTAAAAAAACTGAATTTTGCATAAAACTTAATTTTACCGCTTCTGTGAATGGAATTTCTAAAATCCGACAGACACGGTTGATATCAGTAAGTAAAATGTGGTTCAATGAGATAAAAATAATTTTTTTGGTGAATAGTAACTTTTTACTTTTTTTTTACCGCGGTTAATAGTAAATAGGGTAACTAAGGGTAAATATGATATTAATATTACCCTAACACATGTCCTAATTCTATTGGACAAGTGTAATTCGACCAAAAACAAACTTAGGAATAAAATATGACCATTTAGGCCCACTTGGATTAGATTAGGACATTTATTATTAATTTATTTAAAGAAGGGTTAAAATAGTTAAAATCAAAGTTTAATAAGTAAATCATTTTTAATATGGGGTTATACATAAGATACATTCGATTGTAAATATTCATTAGAAATCTAAAAAGATTTACTACATGATGGTATTTTATTTTTAATTTTTAGACATCAAATAATTTAATTTATTTATGACACAATGATGATGCAGTAATTATCTTATTAATGAAATATTGACATAATTGATGTTATAAACACCAAAATAAATATAATTTGAGACTTTTTATGAATTCCACTAATTTTCTAGGTTCCTATGATATATTAGTGTTGATATAATCAACTTGGTTCGAACATATAATTCTGTTATGACTTTTACAAAAATCATATATCAAATAGTGTCAAAATTGACACAAAATAGTTTTTAAATCAAATATTATATTATTAATTGTTATTTTATTCCTAAAAATCTAAGGTTCTGCCAAATGACTTAGCTAAGGATATATATTTTAATAATAAACAATTTGGTGTTCGTTTGGCATGTTATAGTAAGTGTATTAACCATATAGTGAAAGAAAACAAAAAGACACGGTAAAAGTTAAATTAATTAACTTAGAGTTAAATCTAATTGATAAGGTTAAAATAATACCCTAAACTTGTCTAAATCCTATTGGTTGATAGGATTTCGACCCATCCCCACTTTAGCTTCGAAATAAGACCCTTTGGAACCATTATAAACCGATTTTGACTTTAATATAAAATAATATTTTGAGATATTCCTAAGGTGCCCCTCTCCTCCCTTATAAAAGGGCACCTCCTCCCCCTCCTCCTCACACCAAATTGAGCACTCAAGCTCGGCCAACCCCTGCCATTTTCTCCTCTCTACTTCCCTAGAATAATCCTAGAGGTCCTGGGCTTCTTCAAAGACCAATCTTAGTTCCCTAAGTGGAGGATTCAAAGAGGCGTTCCAAAGAAGAGGTAATATCCATTACCGATCTTTTCAATTTCTTTCTTCTTCAACTTCTTCTTCTTTAGTTGTTTCATGATAAAGTAATAACATCAGTTTTACTTACATAATGATATGTTATTATAAATATGAAACAACCCTAATTCACCTTCTATCCATCCTACGGAAAAATGAAATCACCGCGCGTGCGTACGTACGGAATACCGTCTCCACTCCGTGGTGTAATCTATTTTCCACCATCACCTTACAAGGATGGGTATAATGGTGTAATGAGTAACTATATATGATTATTATGAATTAATATTGATACTGAAATAATATATATATACTCCAATACAATTCCACGATCATAGGAACGATATCATCACTCGTGCGTACGTACGGAATACCGTCTCCACGATGTGATGCGACTCGTTCTACATGATCTTCATTTCATAATGATTATATAAATGAATTGAATGAATGAATATGGTATATACTACACTAATACCATTCTGGAAATGAATTATCTATAACCTAAAGATAAGAATAAGAATTTATTCGACAAAACACGCATAAGAACAAAAAGTTATAAAGACCCGAGTAACAGGTAACAATGAAATATTACTAACAAGAAGCTAATAATATGACCATATATGATATCATATCAATATGTATGATTCTTGAATAAGTCAATAACATTATTTAAACCATTATACAGGAGCTTCGGACACGAACAAAGCAAATCGGACCTAAGGTAAGGGAAATATCACAATCTCATTTTTATCCGAGGTTGTTTATGCATAAGTATTTACTGGGGTGTATTTTATCATCCACATCCATGTTTCATCAATATGTAATATTATTTCCATCCACCTACAATTGTTTAAATCCATTTTTACCCTTCGGTGAGTTTTTAGTAATATCTATGAAAGGAATCTTTTGTCATACGAGGTACCTTTTGACTTTTCCGACAAAAGTACGAAGAATGTTTTTTTTAACTTATATGGCACGAACGGATTTCTACTGTTTTATAAAGCCTTATTTTCATGAAGCTTCCTCTAAAAGATTTCATGACTATTTTAAATAAAATCTCTTTCTTTTAAAATTGCATGATGTTTTGTGAAAAGAAATTGATTTTGAAGAAGAAAGGATATTTTCCTCAAGAATTCAATTCAAGTGTTTTATCAAAATTATTTTCCATCTAAGATAATAAAGGGTTCTGTTTCTATCCATATTTTTACATTGATTTTACTATGTTGTGATGGAATTATGTTTATGAATTCCTTTATCTTATATGAATTGTTTTATGATGTCATGATGTTTCAAGAATCCCATTTTTGTTACATGTGTTATGCGATGATGTATGTTTTATGATTATGTGGCACACATAAGAAAGGATTCATTATAAGATGGGTGGGACCTATATCTCCCTCCAATGCATTGGGTAATGATTTTATATCTCATGAGATAGACATGGCTGGAACGGAAGGTTATTTCGGTTCAGTGATACAGGACTGAAACGAGGAGTGAACTCGGTTCAGAAAGGGACTTTGTCCACTAAGATAGTCTTGGCAATGAGTCATGAATAACAAGAAATGATTTTACATGATTATGTGTGCATGCCACAAAGCTTCAAGTTTTATGTTATGATTATGGGGATATCATTTTCACTTCTATGATTTATTCCATGTTAAGATATTATGATCTCTTTTGCAGGTTTTGATTTTCATAAAGATATGATATGATTTTTATTTCCTTTATTTGCCCTTGCTGAGCATTTGAGCTCACCCTTTTATGTTTTCTTTTCCCCAGGTCAGGAAGATGGATATTAAGTAGAATATGCTAAAAGGGACCCTAGATATGATGAAATAAATGGGAGACACTGTAGAAGATTTATGAACCAGTTGTTTATGTTTCCCAGTTTCTAAAGACACTATACCTATACGGTCCTTTGTGGTTTTGTCATATGTTGTAATAAGTGTGCTTAAATTTCGAAGTATTAACAATGTATGTAAAGTATGGGTCGTTATACTTATCATTCCCAGTACACATATTACTTGGCTTCATAATTCACGTTATTCAAAGTGTCCCATACCACCTTGAATAATTAAATTCTTAACACATATATTAATAATAATAAATTGTTTGATTATCACATAAAATAAAACTTAACCACTCTTCCATAGTAATAAACATTTAATGCATTAAAATAAATGTTCATTCATCATTCTCAATTCAAGCGCTGATAAACATAATTGGAAACAGACTAAATTGTAAAATGTCAGTTACTATTCAGATAACATTTTCCTCCATGACATGCATAAGCTGGTATACAAGATTTTTGCATATAATATTGTTTTAAAACACACCAGTAATGAATGGATGGGGTTACCACCTAAAATTACAATTCCTTAATTTTCAAAATCCTTGTTTTATATAAATGAATACTTATAGTTTTAATTGACCAATTTCAAATTAAGATAGATGTTATTTGTACACATGCATGAATTATTGAGTACCACTACAAAAAATGAAAAATGAACCCATTTTACCAAAATATACATAATAAAATATATTACATTGGAAAATGTATGCGTTCCAGTTTTTCGAAGGTATTCATAGTTTATTAGACATTAATTGTACATGAGACAATTACTGAAGCATAAAAAAATAATGGATAAAAGGGTTTGACATATAAAATTATGACAAAACTAATATCATCAAAGTTTCTTTATCTAAAACGAGTTTGACATAGGACATACATATTTAAAAACTAATGTTTTGCTTAATATTATAAACCCACTTAAGCCTAAAACTATATTCGCATCCATGAATTTATTTAATAGTTATAAATCATCTTTGTTAGCATAGAATAAAACTATGTTGAATTATGTGTGTATATTCGAATATACCCTAGTTGTACAATAGAAAAAAAATTATAAATTACAATTACCCTTAACTCATGTACACATAATAATATATATTTGTGTATATATTAATACATAACAACTGTAATTTGGCCAACTTATACCCTTATGTATACATATATAGAAAACTAATGTTATTTATATAATATATATGCATATTTAAAAAATTCATAACCAAGTATTAATGTTTCTAAAACGACTCTAGGAATTTTGGCTTTTCATTAACTAAACCTTGTAAAATATTTATCCTGGGCATATGATGTTTATTCAAATCTGAGGGTTGTGTATATTAAACTTATATATTTTCATATATATACATATATATAGATAACCATATATGTGTTTAATGCAAGAAAAAAAATAAATAAATTTTCATGGATCGTCCATGCTTAGGGTCCTATAGCTTAAGATCTTACAACCCTTGAAAAAAGAAACTACTTCAAAACCATAGGTATAGGTATCAACATTACAAGTGTGTGTATATATATATATAATTATTAAAAACACACAAGCAAGAAAAATCTTACTCCCCTACCTTGACTTGAGGAGGAAGAGGATATCGGGAAGGCACTGGAATCCTTAGAGGCATGTTGAGGTCCGCAAGAGCTTGGGTGCAAAGAGATGAGGGGGTTCCTCAGTTTCTTCAGATGTCTTTATATAACTAACATATAAATTACATATATATTTTTAATATGAGTGGAAACGGATCCAGGGCCAACATGGGTTATATAAAAAAAATACGGAGAAAAAGATGTCTGCGGAAACCGTGTAAGGGGAGGGTCCGACTGCTGTAAAGATGAAGAAAAAATGGTGCAAAACAAAATGTTGGGCACCGGTGCAGCACACACCATAGGAGGAAGAAGACAGTGCCATAGTGGAATACAGGGAGAAAAATTCGACCTCCAGGATTAGTTCAGCCTAGAGTTCAAGGGCCAGGATGTGTCTGTAGTTTATAAAAGGGGTGGACGGCTCAGATTGCTCCTAGGTGAGATCAGCGGCTCATGATCATCGTGGAATTTTTAAATACCTTAGATGACCATGATTAGATCAAGGATTGTTTGGACGGTCCACCTAAATGTGTTGATATTCTGTGGTCGCTGAAGTTCGACCTTGGGATCATGACTAGTGGCCCAGATCGCGCGTGATTCTATTTGATGACTAGGATCTTGTTTGGCCCAAAAAAACCGCTTCCCACATCAAATCAGCGAACCACTTTCACCTCCCTTATTAGACCAAACCTCCCAAACCATTATCATAAAACCCACAACACACACATAGGGGGCCTTACACAAGATCTCCCACTCCCCTGTAGGCCTCGGCCTACCCGCTGCTCACCACGGCCTTGCGCCCACGCTACGTGCACACATGCGCTCCTATGCTCCCACGCTCATGTGCGCCTTTTGGGTGACCTATTCCTAAGCCCAGGCTAGCCCAGGCATGGGCTGAGGGCTAGGTTCTTCCACCTTGATTGATCCTCCTCCCTTGGCCTAGTCGTTAAGGGCTGGCCCTTGCGGGCCCAAATTTTTACTCAATCCAACCCAAATATTTCTAAATACTAGCTTGAAAAAAGAAAAATGATGTCTTAAAGGTATTACATTATTGAAATTTCCTTTCTAAACATGGATTTTATTAAAAATTATAAGGTTAATGTTTACAAGAAGGCGGTATTTTCTAAGGTTTTCTACAGAGACTAAACTTTTACATAAATAGTTATAAATCAGATAATAATTCATATACTAGTATTTTAATGGTCAAAAGTTAGTTTAATTAGAAATATATATTAAAAGAAATTAATAATAGTTTAATATACTGAAGGAAAATTTTTATAATACATTTGATTTGATTATGACATGTGTTTTTTTCCCCTTTTACCTTTTAAAAACACCATGTATAATCCAAAACATTTCTTTATATCCTCTTAAGGTTCATGGTTAGGAGTAGTTTTTATAATTTTTTGATTCCATAACCTAATTATTTGGAGGAATAATATATACACATATATTTTCAATTAATTAACTGATATGGATAATGGTTATATTTATAGCCGTTAGGATTCCATGGTCATTCAGGGAAACAGTCAGATTATTACCGTATAAAACCAATCCTGAGAGTTCTATAAAACTCAAAGGAAAAAAAGGTCCTTAGGGTTCCATTGGTACTTAGTGCAGCCATAGTGGCCTTGGTTGTTCTCATGTTCATTATGAAAGATACAAAGGATCCTTTTTACCTTCTTATGGTTCTCATTGTTTGGGGTGGTCTTCTTGTAATCTAGATAGGATTTTTAATAAGTATCTTTGGTTAGATTTATTTTCTGTTTTATCTCGGTGTATTGTAGACACTACGGTGTTCTTATTTGAATGAAACTTCTTGTGTCTGTTTCGTGTGCTTTATTCCGTTGTATCTTATTATTATTTTTCCACACAAAATAAGTTTTTTTCGATTAATAAACAACATAAATTATAAAAATTATCATTATATGAAACACAAGACATTGGGGTGTTACATATCCAGAGGGTATTAAGGGATATTAGTTATGGGTTGACAATCCAGTTTATCATAAATGCATCATTAGTCGTGATGTAGTCTTCCATGAATATGGTGTGACCAGTGGGAAGGAACTAGAACCTATTGTAACTTTTTATGAAGATTTTGGACCCTCATAAGTCCTAACACCTTTAGGTGTTGAAGATCCTTTAATATCAGGGGACCAATCCCAGTTCAGTGTTGGTCCTACTCCTTTAGTTCCCCAAGCCCAGTCTGAATCAGATTCCAGTTTGGAATTAGAACTGGAGAGGGAAGAACCTGATGACTTGAGTAGATATCAGCTTACTAAAGATAGATAAATGAGGGTTATTAGACCTCTATATTTCTTCAACCAGGCATACACTGCTGCCTATTCCTTTTACATATCCCAGGACTTGTTTAATGATGAGACATAAACTTATAAGCAAGATATTAAGTCCAAAGAAGCCAAAAACTGTCTAAGAGAAATGCAAGAGGAAATTAATTCCCTTCTTAAGAACAACACCTGGGTTGTTGTTCCCAAACCCAATAACCAGAAATTTATCAGTTCAATATGGATTTATTAGAAGAAAGCAAACAGTGGAGGAGAGCCTAAAATAAAATTCAAAGCATGTATGGTTGCTAAAGGTTTTCTGCAACATGAAGGCATTTATTATAGTGAAATATTCTCTTCTATTGTTAATAATTAATCCATAAATTTTCTACATGCATTTGATTCCAAACTTGATTTTCATGTTGAGCAACTTGATGTAAAAACTACTTTTTTACATGGTAATCTTGATGAAACCATTTATATGACTCCTCCTGAAGGATTTGTAAAACATTTCAAGCCTAACCATGTTTGTCTTTTATATATGTTCTTGTATGGGCCTAAATAATCTTCAAGACAGTGGTATAAAAGGATTGATTATTTTATGATTGAGAATCAGTTTTCAAGAAGCAGAATTGATGCATGTGTTTATTTTAAAATAGTCAAGAATGAGTTTGTTTATATTTTATTATATGTTGATGACATGTTATTAATTTGTAAAAACACAAATATCATAAATTTGGTTAAACACAATCTTAATAGTGATTTTGAAATGAAATACCTAGGCTATGAAAATCAAATCCTTGGCATAGACATAATTCGGGATAGAAAGGATCGAACCCTATACCTATCCCAATTTTCTTATGTCAGAAAGGCATTAACCCAATATCTATTTGAGCACGTTAAACCTATTAATATTCTCTTGGGACAACACTTTAAACTGCCTTTGAATCAATCTCCTAGGAATGAACATGAAACAACCTTTATGAATAAGATTCCATATGAAAATGTTGTAGGAAGTCTTATGTATGCCATGATTTTCTCTAGACCAGATATAGAATTTTCTATTTGTATCCTAAGAAGGTTCATGGAGAAACCTGGTAAGGCTCATTATCATGCCTTAAAATGGTTGTTAAGGTACATTTCAATGTCTGATAAACTATGCATTAGATATGTCTTGAATGATAGTTTCAATGATGATATAGTTGGCTTCGTCGATTCTGATTATACTGCAAACATTGATACTCATAATTCCATCATTGGTTATGTATTTCATTCATATGGAGGACTAGTATCTTTTAAATGCAACATGCAATTAGTGGTTTCATTGTCTAGTACCAAGGCTGAGTACATTGCCCTGACAGAGGAAATTATGGAAGCCATTTGGATAAAAGGTTTTCTTTCAGAATTTTAATTATCTAAAGATAGTACAATGGTACACTATGAAATCCAGACTGCTTTAAATTTATCTAAAAACTATGTATACCGTGGTAGATCTAAGAACATTGACATTAGGTTACAAATTTTTAGAGATAATATAGAATCTTGGTAGGTGAGTGTCACAAAGATACCCACTGGAGATAACCTGATCGATAGTTTGAATATGGCCGTTCCATTATCCAAATTCATGAATTGTCTTATTCTTATGAATTTAGTCCCAATTCTATAATCTAGGTTCTGAGAACAACATCACTGTATTTTATTTGATTGGAAGATATAGATTTGTTGAATATTCCTGCATGATTCCTTGAAAGATTCCTGTTGCAATGAAATTAATTAGTCTGTTTCATTTATTATTTTGTTATCTTGAATGATTTCATGGAACTCTTAAATGGGTATTTTCCTGTTTCCGGTTTGAGGTTTACCTTTCCCAGTTTATTTCTGGAACCCAGTTTGTGTGTTTTCTTTACCTGTTAGTGGGTCCGTTATGAACTGTTGATTATTGCTGATCCAATGGAGATAGTGAGCCCTCGGTGTGTTTCCTCACCCAGCCTCAATCTACTCTTCATGTGGCCCGACCAATCGCATCATGCCATTGATCTTGTTCACTTTATCCATTGCGGTTATGTGAACGGCCTCTTTGATCCTAGCCATCTACACGGCCTTTATCCCATTCCTCCACCAAATCAATTGACCGCTCTTTGATGTGCATTGATTGTGCCCTTTTGTTTCTCCATGGATGGGTATTCTCTAGTTGGTTCTTTCTCTCTGGTTCCAAGTCAGCTCCTATGAAGAATAAATCTGCTCCAGTTATGAAAAGTAAATGGAGGACCATTCTCGGATCCTCCGGGAATCCGCACTCCCTGTATACGCTGTACATGCCACCTCCTACAACCAGAGTTCTTCGTCGGTGGATATTCAGTGGGAATGATCTCGATTTCGGGTATTTTGATGGCTACACTTCAAGTGGTAACAAGATTTACATTATTTTATAATTGTGACCAAGTTCTAGTTTGTAGATCTTGGTTCTGTAATGATTTATTTTTTCTTAAACATTTATGCAGTCGTAAAGTACATGTGTGCGTAGGTGAGTCGATCCAGGAGTGGACAAGGATAACTCTATGTGACAGGATTGATCACTACCACCTAGTTTAGCAAGACCGACCTCCTCAGATAGTATCTTTGGTCCTTTAATTTCTACATTCACTTCTGTAATTGCTGCTTGTTTCCTTTCTTGATTTCTTGATAAATTGGTTTCCTTGGTGGACTTCTCATCATGCACGTAGGCCCCCTTGGGGATAAAACACATTATATCTATTTTCCTCTTTATATTATTGCATTGTATGGTTATCTTTCTCGATTAATTATGACAATAACTAATCTATTAATTAATCTTACCGAATTGATCTCCATTAAAACTGAACAGTAGATATTGGTTTGTTAAGGGCTTACATAATTAATCTCAATAGATACCTTATGAATGGGAAGATAAAGGAATCCTCTCACATTTTTGAGATAGAGACCATTTCGATTTCATACTACTCCTCTTCAGAGGCATAGAGGGTGGTACATCCTCAACCATTCCCGTCAAGGAACAAAAAGGGTTCTCATATGCAAGAGGATAATCTAGGATAACCTTCTCCCCTATGCCACTATCTGGAGTAGAGAAAAAAATCGGAGGAACATCTTGAATGGATACTGAGTCCACAATAGATATGGAAGCATCCCTGAAAATATATTCCTTTAAAAATACCATGGGTGACAACTGATCTTCAGACAGTGGATATGAGGCCTTCCTAGTAAGACTCGGTAGGGGAAGGGGAGCTTCCATCAATCAATGTCTCTCCCAAGATTGGGATCACGACTGTTTCATAAGAGGCAGTTAAGATAGGGATGTAATTGGCCATCTTAATAAAGTGGGAAACCATAGGAAATCGAGATATCCTCTCATGGGAAAGATATCCTGAAGATCCACTGTGACTAACATCACCAGCACCATCTTTGGGTACCTCTACAAGGAAAGCCTCCTGATCTAAAGGGACCTAATCAACCATGATTCATGAGGGACTACCAATAACACCTTTATCTCCATCCCAGCAATCCTTAGTACCTCACGTATAAAATACTCTCATTGTATAATAGAGTTCTCTAAGAGATTTTGGGTTGAACCCGGGATCCTCTGTTGAAATTGTTGAAAACCCGGGAGCAGAGGGACCCTAAATCGAACCCTTATACTCTACTAGAAAGATAGAGGATGTGGGAGGGAGGGAGGGAGAGAGGGAGAGGGAGGGAAGGAGAGAGATATTCTATTCAAAGATGAAATATTTATCTTACCTGAAGGTTTCAAAGAAGATAAAGTGAAATTCTCAAAGTCCACCAGATAGGGTCAGAATAAAATGAATTTTGAATCCATGGTCAAAACATGGAAATCTACAGATGAATCAAACTCCTCCAATGAAAGAAAGAATGTTGGAATTCATTCGATGATTTCTGTCTCTTTAAAGCCTAAGGGTATCTATGTTATTGATAGAGAGGAATCCTCTGCCACTAGAGAAAGGAATTTCATAAGGACTCCCTTGAATGAATCATGAAAAGGTGAAGAGCCAGGAAGGGGCATATTTGCCTGACCACCATCCTTCAGAGCCGTCAGAGCCTCCGTCGTGAGGTAGGGCGCTCCACTTGGAGCTGAATTAGAATAATCACCCGACAAGAGAATACTGTCAGCCTCAATATTTCTTTATTTTATTTTATTTTTTTGTTAGAATTTATTTTATGTGATTCATAAAATAAAAAACTGTTTAACCATGATACTTGAATTAAGGGACTGTACATGTAAAATATGTTTCATACACCCCCACACACAAAGTGTAACACCCCAAGGTCTTATAAAAATCAATTTAAATGCATGAAACTTTGTTTTAAGTAGATATTTATAAAAATATTTTAATCATATTTTTTTCACCTTTTATGTTTTGAATTTCAAAAGGCGGACATCTATAATTGTGATCGGTAAGTAATTTGGCGTCTAATGGAACCAACAGGATTCTGTGGTGAAAAGTAATCTACCATTATGAATATTAATATGGATAGAAATATGAACCTAATAAATAGTAAATATAATTATTATTTATTTTCTTAAGGTTATAATATAATGAGATGTTGATTAATTTTTCAAGGTGTTAAAAATTAGTTATAGAATTAAAATTGTTATTTTTGAATAAATTATGATTTTATTTAAAAATTAAATTAATAATATTTATAAAATTATTTAAAAAAAATGGAGTTATTTTTTGAATTCTACACATCAAAAAATGGTCAGGGTAAATTTTTGGGATTTTTCTGAAAGCGTTGAATTTTTGATGAATAGTAAAAATACAGTTTTTTGTTTTTAGTTAGTTTAATGACATCATTAATAATGTAATAATGATTTAATAATTTTGGTCAACTTTTGAATAGTAAAATAAGATATGAGGTGTCCCAAGTGGCTAATACCATGGTAAAATTCCATGGGTAAGCCAATGGTTTGGCAAATACCACTAATGAGGAGTCCCCTAGAAATTAATAAAATATTCCCTCACTTTTGCTATAAATAACAACTCATTCCTTCATTCCATTAATTCCAAATTCCTCCTAAAAGAATCTATGATCTTATTACATACCTATTAGTTCTCACAAGGTGTCATCAATCCCCCAAAGTCTAAACCTTTAAGTCTTAGTATTTACTCTACAAGGTAAGAGAATTATCAACTTCTTTCTTTTTTCCATTCAAGTTCTTTTTTATGTGGTATAACATTCAAGTTTCCATACCATGTTATTATTTAAATTTTATTCTCTCTATATAATGTATTATTATTCATTTATGTATGGGTGACCCATTTCCTTTTTCTTTTTAATGTTTTCTCAAACCATTTTGCATAGTCGTTATGTTGCCAAATTTTCGTAAGGGATTTCTCAACTATTCTTTTATTTTGAGTTCCTTTATTTTCTTATTATTTCATCACATACCCTTATCCAATAGAATTGAATGGTCCAGTATCATAAATATTCTGTATTTCATCATGTTTATTGAATAATCGCCATTATACTTCTTCTCCTCTCCCACTTAGTAAATTAAAACACCGTCTGTGATATGTCAATTTACCGACATCATAGACAATGTGATTTCAATTTATTTTTCTCCCTTAAAGACTAATAATGAAACATTTTTTAAGTTTTAATACGATTATAATTTATTTATTATATTTTATATAAGGTTCTAGAATCATTTTTTACACGTTATTGATTTATAAAACAAAATGAGTTCATTACGATCGAAGAATCGCCAAAATGACTTAAAAAATATCAATAATGTTTTAACTTATGAATCATCCTCATGATATAATTAAATATGATAAATGGTATAATTTATGGTTATGGAAATATGTACATACCATTCCATTCCAATTCTGGTGTTCCACTTCCAATCGACAAGAATATTCATCATGAACCGATCACGGAAACCATGTAAAGAACACACTTGAAACAATGTAAATAATAAAATATTACTAATAAATGTGTCGAATGATGTTGTAAAATGATCATATAAGGTGTTATAAACATTAATAGTTTTTATTAATATATTAATAACACTATTTTAACCATTATACAAGAGGTTTAAACACATTTGAAGTATGAATAACCCAAGGTAAGGGAATTCTTAACTCAATTTCCATTCTTCGAGTTAACCATATTCTTTATTCATTATGTGGTATTATGATTATGAGTGAGATGAATTTTTTTTATATTATCTCTTATTATTTTTATTTATAGTTTATACACATTTCCTTTACATTCTATTAATTCTCACTCCGATTATATTCTTAAGGGACTTTCCTTTTAAAATCCTTTTAAAATTCCCTTTAACAAATTACAAACGGGTTTTCTTTTTATATGGAATGAGTAGTTTCTCTTGATTTCAAGATACTTTATTACAATTATCTGTTCCTTGGACATTATTTATGTTTGTTTGAGCCCATTATATCACAATATATGTTGGTTTGATCCCATTAAATCTCAAGATATCACGACTGAGCCCCATTATAGCTCTCAAATGCATTGGGTACTCCGAAGATGGAAGTTGACCAAAAGGTCATTCCCTATGTAAGGGTGAATGTAATAGAGATATGGTAAATATGTCCCAAGGAAACTAAATTATTTTTCTATGAATATGAGTTTTTATTATTATGGGTTATATGATTTTTATGTTATCACTTGACTAACAATTTCTTTCTTTATACCCCTTGCTGAGTTTTATATTCATCCCATGTTATTAAAATGCTTTTCACAGGATATAAGGATGGGTAAGAGAAAAAAGGGAGTCATGATATTTGATATTTAGTGTTTTAAAATAAATCAGGTTTTAAGTTTTAATGTTTTTATTTTGAAAAAATGGATACTCTTTTTAGTAGTATCCTTTTTGTATGAAGGTGGAATGTTATGTATGTAAGATATCCTAATTTTCTAAAACTCTAAAGTGAAAAGATCCTCAATTTGTAATAATGTATGTTATTTTCTAAAAGTCAATATTAAGTAAATTTTATGGTCGAGTCCTTATACCAAGAAACTTCACCCTTGAAATTATTAATCATTCCCAATCAGTAAAAAACACTAGGTACATCTTCATTGATTCCTCTAGATCTCAAGTTTCTTACATGGTCTTGTGATTCCTACGCAACACTTAAACTAATAAGTTTTTTTTATTCCTAATTACATGTCCCACTGAGAAATAATTTCAATCATTTTACATGTAAGATAGATTAGGCTCTAATTGAACTCCTTCACAACTAGGTATGTATTATAGTAGCACATGCCCGTACACCCCGATCTGGCATTAAAAACATAATATTTATATACTAATTTTATATAATCTCATGTGACCCAATTTTGACCTTCCATAATTACATCATCAATGAAATTATTGAGTCACTTACATGTACAATACTTTTTTAGGTTTAAATATTTAACAAATTAGAAAAATCACTACTAAAAAAACTCATATCATTCTCATCCAATGGATATTTTTTCCACTATGCCTCGATTTTCTTATTGCATACTAAGTCATCACCATATCCCAAAAAATTATCCACTCATATCAATCTTCTATAAGTATCATTCATAATATTTTTCTTTATAACTCGAGGAATGTAAATATAAGAAATAGTAAGCTCAAATGCTTGGTGAGAGAAAATGTACAATGTAGGCTATCATGAATACATAAGATATAAACAATGTAGCAGAGATAAATAATAATCAAATATGTCATATAAATAATCATCAAGAAATAAGAATATATCCATGGATTACATAACAACATAACTAGTCACATAGATGTTAATAACTGATTTCATAATAATAGAATGCATAATTCTGGACATCATAATCCTATCATCAATGTTTTGTGTCAAGACATCATACATAAATAAGTAATACATATACTTAATACTCAATCTATTTTGTCTTGGAAGACCTATTGATGCATTGAGGGTCTATAATGGGTCTCACTCATCACTTTATAAGTCCAATGATATCATCATATGAAATAAATTAATAATAATTGAATACATAATCAGAATAAATATTCGTATTTAAAAACTAACATATAAAATGTTAATATTTTCCCTAGTCAATATATAGAACAACATGATCACAAGTCATGTAAAGAAATAAGGTGGATGGTATCATTAGATTATATGTCATAGAAAGAATAAGATTCACCCAAGGATGTTGACATAGGAGAAAATGCTTTTAAAAAATCATAGGAACATTTCTTGAGGAAAATTACCTTTAATTTTAAAATCACTTTTTTAAAATCTAATACAATTCAGAATATTAGGATATTTTTTTTTTTGAAAAGATACATTGTAAATTGTAAAATAATAATCAAATAAAATAATATTTATAATGGTAGTATAATTTTTTCATGTGGTAAATGATAAAATAAGGATTTTTTTAAAACATTTGGTAAAAATAATCCAATTTAGAAGATGACAGGAAGATTCATTTTAAATATTTTTGTAAAAATTAAAACATGGTTAAAAATGAAATTAATCAGTCATCAGATAATATTAAATTCATTCTTGAAAATATTTTAATGAAAATATTGGTATGGAATAAAAATATTCCTGACCAAATAGAAGAACAAATTTGGTTATCCTTAAAAAATTCATTAAGATTTTTTAGTACTTAGAGATAGAAAAAATAAAAGAAAAATTTGTAGTTTCAAAAAATAACTATAGGAGAGGAAATACAAGATTTATGAGAGATAGATTGTATAATTTGAAAATTTAATCATAAAAAATCTCCACCACTACTGTAAAATAGATCTTTAATAGCGCTAAAATTGGTAATTATTAGTGCAACAAAATGAATCAACTATCGGAGTGTGATTAAAATACTTAGGCTTTTATCAGCACTAGAAGAGAATAGATAAAGGATAACTTTATAAACACTATAAAAAACACTGATAAAGGGACCCTTCATAAATTCTAAAAAAGCGTTGATCAAGGGACCCTTTATAAGTGCCTTTAGTAGCACTGATAATGGGGCATACTGCAGTGTGCTGTTAAATTTACAGCACACTAAAGTAGTAAAAAATAGGTTGCAAATATACAATTTAAATGAAATAAAATTTACAACACAAATAAAAGAAAAAAACTATATAATATACATTTCAAACATTGGTTTATACAATTACATGAGTAAGTAAAAATTATCACAACATTCAAAAATATCAATATTCCTTTGTCTTTGGCCCTCAAACCTGGGTCATGCTATTTCCGAACCCAGCTCGAGAAAAAGAATGCACCTATATAAGAAAAAAATTCTTACCTTAGTAATAATATAAAGAAATAAATTAAACAAAAAGTGTCAATTTTAACCTAAAAACATATACTTTGAGTCATGCCAAGAACACCGTGTATCAGATTGAGTTGTGGTTGATTCTTGCACGTCACACCATTTATTGTTTATCATTAAGAATTATATCTATGAAAATTAACAAAATAATTATAAGATGAAAATGATATGGAAATTAATTAAGTATTATGGGATAAAATGATGAGTATATCATTTTTGTTTTTTACTAAAATGTAATTTTAAACTAGAAAGAATCACTTTTAGTCATACTAGTCACATCATGTGTCAGTTTGATGTGAGGCTGATTCCTACACGTCTCAATAATTATCCAATATTATCAAGGATATCGGAGCACATTTTCTTGGTTTTAATTGTGTGACACACTTTTTGAACTAAAATGTCAATTTTAATCCGATAAGAGAAACTTTGAGTTATACCAATCACATCTTGTATCAGATTAAGGTATGGATGATTCCTACACATCATAAATGGCTTATAGATCATTGTCCTAAAGTATCAAAATTTTATGAATGTGTTTGCTCAGTTTTGAATATTTCACTTGTATTTATTACTAAAATTAATGTCACTTTTATAATAAAAAAGACACACTTGGAGACATACTTGTAATATCCCGGCTCAGATGACACCAAATTAGTGCCCTGATCCGGTTATCCACAAGATCGCAAGTGTGCCTCCTCATATTCCAAAGGCTTATGAATAGTAGAGGGGGTCTAAGGTGTATATATGAGCAGACTATAACCCCTATATTATAGTGCCCAACTATTAGTAAATAACCAAACATCATACATATCATAAAATAAATGTAAAATAATAAATAAATCAAAACTGAAACATGTTGTAATGAAATGAAATACAGTAAAGGCCCAAACATCCTTGTCATACATACAACACTGACCTCCCACTAGGCCGATTACATATACAAAAATAAAAAATAAAAAAATAAAATACAATAGGTCTTACTTCCATCTTCAGACCATATCGCGTCCTGGTCTATGGTACACTAGCAAGATGCTCCATCCCGATCAATTGACTCCACGGGAGAATCCTAGTAAACCATGTAATCTTGGGCCTCTGCTCGATCTATCCTGCATCCGTACTCAACCTGAAAGCAAACATAAGGTCTTCACGCACACCAAGGTGCACATACAGGGGGTGGGAAATAAATATTAGTAGGCCACCCCCAATGGTGAACCTATAATTGCTTCCATAAGTTCATTCTCATGAAATATTCTCATCCTAGTGAAACATAACTGAAAATAAATAATAATAAAAACAATCGTCAATCCTTTTGTCTACGACCTTGACTGACTATACCTAATTTCTCTAATGTTGGAGTGTCTTTGAGCACATGTCGATAAATGTGCATCCCAAACAACATACGGACTCCACTTCCATAGTAGTCCCAACCAAACCTCATGACTGTACTAGTTATCTCTTACTTGTTAACTAGACACATCAGTCTTGGGTACTCGTCCCATGCTGAAGTGAAACCATAACCAAGAATTTTTTGATATCTCACCCAAGTTTCTCCAACAGTAGTGTTTGGAGGATCATTATTACACCTAATCCCTAGATGTAGAGCATCATTACACTATACATACCACCCATAACACAATAAGAGCCTAGATCATCAACCAACCATACATCATAGTTCATGGGGTATCATTCCGACATCAATTCACATTCATTAATTAGGGGCCTAGAGAATCAGTCTGGCACCCTGTAGGTATTTGGAGCATCAGTCCCTATCCCAAAACTCATTGTTCACATTCACATATAAATATGTATTGGGGTCCTAGAGCATCGGTCTAAAACCCCATGGGTATTTGGAGCATCAGTCCCTGTCCAACAACTCATTGTTCACATTCACATATGAATATATATATTGGGGGCTTAGAGCATCATTCTGGAACCTTGTGGGTATTTGGAGCAATAGTCTCTATCCCACAACCCATTATTCACATTCACATATAAATAGGCATATTGGGGGACTAGACTGTCAGTCTAGCACCCCATAGGTATTTAGAGACTCAATCCTAATCCCAAAACCCATTGTTTACATTCATACATATATTGGTGTCCTAGAGCGTCAGTCTGTCACCCTGTGGGTATTTGGAGCATCAGTCCATGTCCCACAACCTATTGTTCATATTCACATATAAACATATATCAGGGGACAAGGGCGTTAGACTGGAACCAAATTAGTATTTGGAGCATCATTCCCTATCCCAAAACAAATTTATCAATCAATAACAATTATCACACAAACACACACATCACTACCACAATATTCAACAAAACAAACAACATGTCTGGATAATTAGTCCAATAGTCATACCATAAAAAACTATTGGTACTAGAAAAAATCATCACGTCCAACATCCCCAATCAAGAATATGAGGAATCAACCATGAAGACCATCACATATAAATCTCTCAACCATCACAACCCATTTTAGAAAACAAATTTTCACACATAGAGGACCAACCACATCACAAAAACCCCAAGGGCGTACACAAATTCTTATCATAAAAAGAAAAATATTGGGTAATCCACCATCTCTCAGGGTAACACATCCCTCAACCAAGGTCTATAACAACTCACATTCTCACAAGCCTCAATTACTGGAAAACTCATAAAAATCCTAAAGTCCATCGCCTTTACAAGAAACCCTATGTTGGCACTTACACCCAATATATCCACCACTTGATGTCATGAATTGATCCCTCTAACCAATGAAAATCCCATTCAAACACCGAACAAAGTATTTATTGAACCCATGCCACACTCTCTAATCATTCTCTTGACCCTTACTTGGGTCTCATCCCATGTATCACTCTCAAGAGATAACTAATATCTCTTTCTAGGAGGAAAAAATATCTGTCACAACTCACTCGCCCCTATACACCTATTAGAAGTAATAAAACACTGCAAGGGTTTTCCCATCATGATCTACTCAGAAAAATGTTCAGAATGAACTACTCACATGTCTAATTCTAAATTTGAAGCATAATACACTAAAATACCTCCTTGCTGGAAAAAGTACATGGCATGTACTACTGAGTAAATGAAATGTACTCTCAGCTCTACACCGGGCCACGTACTTATACATGACCAGAGTAACATGGGGTCTTCCCAAGTCCCCCTACATAGCATGTATATAAATTTCACAGTGTGTACTTTCCAAAAAAAATTCTACCCATGTAATCTTCCACATGTTCAGGTATATAACCATGTACTACTATACAGATTATACTTAAAGTACATGGTGTGTACTTCCAAAAAGTTTATATTCCCCGAACGAGAATAATATATGTCATGTTTTCTTAAGACCACCCACTATGTATTTGGGGTTTCTGACTTCAAAACCCCTTTGAACCACCTGAAAACCCCGTTTTCTGATGATTAAGAATAGATCGACCCCTATAGAGTCCTTAGAAATCATATTATGGATTCAGAACTCATAAAAACTAATCTATGGGTGTTGGTCGGAGTGGAACTCAAGAGGGGGGTGAATTGAGTTCCTACTTAAAATTTCTATTAAAAAAATTATAATAAAAATACCCAATTTGAAAACAACCCAGTTAATTAAGGCATTAGAGATGTAAATGTTCAATTGGTCGAAAAGTCGCTCAAAGGTTGATTATTCCTCAGTTGAATCACTATAAAACACTTATCCAACTTTTCAAATAGGTTTATTAAATTAAAACCATATACACACCAATGAAAACTAACTATCAGAGTAAATATAAAACAGTTTTCTTTTTTAATGATACAAATAGAGAAAAATAGAAAAATAGAGTATTAAACTAGAAGGTACACAACAGAGTTAAACATTGGTTCTGTCTCAATCCAAGACTTAATCCTCTCCACTTGGTGATCACTTATCACCAATTATTTTATATTAACAAGAAACTTGATACACACCCTCTATCGGGATTTTACAATAGTTTTCACAAACTTTCTAGGGCTCAAACCCTCTACCATAGTTATTTATGAAAAAAAAAACACACAACCAAGCCACACACAGCCTCTTCCATGGTTACATGTGGGAAATAAAGTGTAAGTAATGTTTTATGTGAGGATTTTCAGTATCCTCCAGTTCAAGCATAGGAGAAAGTGTGTGTAACAGACTAACACACACTTCTTAAAAATGTAAGATAAGAAAAAAAATAGAGATAATGTTATAAATATTGAGTTTAGAAGGATATATGTGTTTGCAGTTCATCTATTTAATACTTGGTGTGAGTAAATTACAGTTCGAGTATTTCTCTAGATGTTGTCTCCAAAACAGAGTGCCGCAACTCCTAGTACTACATTCCTGGTACTGAGGTGTTATACTTCTTGGTTTCAATGTGATTTGATGAAGCACATAGGATAGTCTTGGGTTTGTTCTCCCAAATGATCTTCGTGAAGCTCTTGGGTTCTCAGTGTAAATGCTGGTAGGTTCTCTTTGTTCTTCAGGTCAGTCTTGTAATGTCTCTCATGCATCCCCCTTTCTGTTATCTTCCTCGGTCTTCTATTTTATATTTGGGGTCTGGAAATGGGAATAAGAAAACCACATGTGTTCATCCTCGTACCTCATACTGTCTCCAGATGCGATCTCCTGATATGTCTACAATCAGTATTAATTAATGTCCGAAGCATTAAATTTACCAAATATGACAGTTACAATAATCTTAAAAAATTAACAAAGTATGGAGTAGAAGAGTGAGTATCGGCAGACTGGAATTGGTAGCCTTCTCAACGGTAGGCTTCATCGGTAGCTTTAATCGGTATCTTTCTGGTAGCCTTCATCAGTTGCTTCATTGGTAGCCTCCATCGGTAGATTTCATCGTTAGCCTTCATTGGTAGCTTTCCTTGGTGGCTTCATCGGAAGCCTTTATAGGTATCTTCATTAGTAGCCTTCATCAATAGCTTTAATCGGTAGCTTTAATTAGTAGCCTTCATCGGTAGCTTTCATCAGTAGCTTTCATCAGTAGCTTCATCGGTATCCTTCATCATAATCTTTCATCAGTAGCTTTGAGTGACAGGCTCAGCGATGAGCTTTCATTAATAACTCAGTGGTGACATTCCTCAGTGGTAACCTCTATCATTAACCTCTAGTGGTGACCTCTATCAGTAACCCCTATCAGTAACCTTTATCGGTAACCTCTAGCAGTGACCTTCTACTTAGAAATCTTGCACTGTAAACTTAATTGGGGGAGTAGTGAGATTAAAAATAATTAGTTATTACATGATAGAAACTTTTAATATAAATGAACCATGATTATCATATAAAGGAAATGTGATTTGGTATTATTAAAATAGGTGAGTCCAACAATATATACCTTTTTGATAATCACTAATTTTGTTAGTGAAATTTATATTTAAGAATTTTTTGAATTAGGATTAAGCACTTTTTCTATTTTTTGCAGAGATGTTAGTATACATAGATTATGTATCAGTAGTTGTAATAACATAAAATTGAACCTAGTTGATTGCTGAAAATATATCATAGCATATATTAAAGTGCTCAAGTCTTAAAACTTCTCATGTCTTAAAACTTCTCCAGTATTAAAACTTCTCTAGTTTTAAAACTTTTCCCCCTTTGTGATTAGAAAAAACAATTAAAGGCAAGAAGGATACAAAAGAATATTTTTTGTTAATTAAATAAGACTACAATATACAAAAATATTACAAAGATCCATATCAACTAAGAGAACACACATTCAATCCACATCAGAAATGTCCAAGGAAGATTTTTCTTTTTGATTTGAGGAGGTAGGTTCAGAAGATGGAGGTATAGCCCTTGGTATGGAAGTGAGAAAGGTAGGAGGAGCATCTACAAAAGCATCAGTAGACCGATAATGAGTATATCTCTAAGGAATCATAAGAGTTATGCTTCTGATGGCCTGTGCAGGAGTCATGAAAGGGGAAGCACTAGTGAAACTTAAAGCAACTAAGGAAGAATGTAATGTTTGAGGAAGAATAATGGGAGTGCAATCCACATGGAGGAAGGAAAAAATTAGAATCCAGAAATACATTATGATGTTTCCTCCTATCTCCATAACTGAGATAAAATCATCCTTATTCTCCATGAACATTTCCAAAGTAAGAGTCAAATCTCAATTATTGCTGACTTGATCCTTAAAATCATGAGTGATAGGTGGGATCCTCAAGTTCTCCAACAACATCTTAAAGTGACCATCCATCTGATTCATAGTGTAAACCCTTTTATAATATAATTCCACCTGCTCTTTGATGGCCTTCTGAACTTGTGAAGCCTCCCTCATGTAATCTCCTACAAGATTATGAATGTATCTAGTAGTGGAAATGACCTAAGTCATAGACTGAGGGTCTGAGGCACTTGCACCAGAGAGTTTCTATAATTCTTCTCTAACAACTGATCTGAAAACATCTATATCGACAGGAGGAGAGGCTGATGAGGAAGAAAAAGCACACTGAGGTTCCATGGTAAAATCTACTATCTCTTTAAAGGAATTCGTCAGTCCAGGGATCAACCTCTTTACATCATCATCCTGACCATTCACATGTGTCTCCATAGACTTCTTAATGTCCTCAAATACAGTGACCATTTGCTGAACAACACTCTTAACAAACTTATGATATTTGTGCACTTGAGATCTTGAATCCATATATGTGTCTAAAATCATAATAAACTGTTTCATAGACACCACATATACTTCCAAGGTTCTGAATTGATTCTGGAATTCCTTCACTTCATGTAGAAAGTTGGAGTGAAATGTATAGATTACTCTTTCTAAGGAATATGCCACAAACTCTTGATTAAGAGCCACTTTTATCTCTATCCAAATAGATCTCTCATCAAAGTGTCCCTTCAAATCTGATTTTAAAGACTCCAAGTCAGACTTATTCAGATAATCCTGAGGTAGAAGAACCACCGGTTTCACAATACTGGTCTCTAAAATAGAATTAACTGGAGGTCTTCTTTTAGGTTTTCCACCTTCAGAATCTTCATAGTCTAAGCCCAAGACCATGAATCCAGGATCTTTTGACCAATCTTTTATTTCATGAGAATCAAAAACTGAACCTGGGGCAACAGGTTCCTCCCCCTCACATGGATCATCCTCCTGATCAACTTCATTCACCTCTATCATTCCTCCTTGATCAACTGCATCAACAGGACAGTCCACTTCTATAACTTCTACTAAATATTTAACCACAACCATAGCAATTTTAGCTCCAAACGATTCAACATTCTCTACCTCTTCACTCTATCTCACTTCTATATATCCTATAAAAGGACAAAGACTTAGGAATTCTTCTTCACTTTTATAAATCACTATATCAAATTCATCATTTCCATATTTAGCATCATCCTCCATCTCCGAGGTCTCTCCATCAGTAATTTCTCTTAATAAATTCTCTTCTTCTTCTTCTTCTTCACTAGTTTTCTCATCATCACCGTCCCTTAGGACTGTCTCTATTCTAGGTAATCTCTTTGGTGGGCTAGGATCACCAAAAGATACAACATTAACAAGTGGACTTTATGGAAGATTAGGATAACTCTTGTCATCAACAGGAGAATCCTCTCTCTCTTGTATTACAACAACCTCCTCTTCTTCATATGAGTACACTAGATCCACTTTATTACGATTTAAACCTAGATATCTTTTATTCTTTGGCCTAGTGGTATTGGTAATAGGATTTAATTCCTCATAGAGGTTTGCCTCATCATTTACCCACTCCCTTTTCCAAGGGTTCTAGTTTATCCTAATAAACTTGCAAATCATTTTGGTTATGTAGAATTTGTCCCTTACAACTATGATTTCTTCCTTATTTCCAGCAAATCCTTTTACTTTTATCATAAAGGATATCAACATGGAATGAAATAAAGCATTTTACTTAGAACTGGGATTTTTCATATCTTCTAACTGAACCATCAAAAATGTATAGAGATTTATCCTTTGTCCATGCTTCAACAGATAAAACAAAAATATGTCTTGATACCTCAAATTAGAAATGTCCCCTGTCCTAGGACTCATGACATGTTGAAAAAAATTAAACTGTAATCTATTTTCCCCATCCATATTAGTAGCTATCACCTTCTTAAGGATTACATTCCCTATCAGTTCAGCCAGAGCCTCTTCATAGCAGAAATACTCACTGGTGGGAGGCACCACTCCAGAGTAATAATAACAAATTCCTTCTTGTGGGACTCTTAAGCATTCATCCCATTCAACAGTAAATTAGCTCACACATACTCCATTTACGCCATAAATCATTCAGTTCTCATCCTCAGACTATTCAAACATCAAAAACTCATAAAATTACTTTACAAGATTTGGGTAATATGGTCTATTGTTATTTTCAAAACATTCTACCCAATCCCGAGCTTCGAGTGCCTTTAGCAACAGAGACTTGCTCGACATTATCCATTCCAAACTTAATTCCTTTTCAACCACAATTTCCCTATTTGAAAAATAAGGATTGATTAGCTTCACCACAGCCTTGCTTCCACTACTAAATGTTTTTCGAGGCCTCCTAGGGTTTGGCCCATATCCTTCACCACCAACCATTCGTCTCTTCAGTCTTTCTATTATGGTCTGATGCGGTTCAAGGTTTTAACAGAAGGTTAGGTTTAACGATTCAGGATCAAAAGGGTACGAGTGAGGATTGAAGTGGATCAAAATGTGGTTTGCAATTTTTTATTATTTAGGGATAAAATAACTGTGTAAAGGAAATAAATAAGATTAAAACATTTCATATTCTGATAGAAAAAACATTAAGTCCCAGAAGTAAGTAAGGTTGACTATCGATAAGGTGCCAACAATGAGGTCCTAATAGCGAGGTCTAATGGTGAGGTCCTAACAGTGAGGCCTAATGTTGGGGTCTAATGGTGAGGTCTAATGGTGAGGTCTGACGGTGAGCTGTAACAGTGTGGTCTAATGATGAGGTCTAACGGTGAGGTCCAACGGTGAGGTCCTAATGGTAAGGTCCAATGGTAAGGTCCAACTGTAAGGTCCAACTATGAGGTCTAACATTGAGGTCCTAACTTAACAGTTTAACATACCTAAATCATGTTTCATGTAATTTAAACTCGCATAATTCAAAGGCTTTGTTAATATATCAGCCAATTGATGTTCAGTACCAATGAATTTAAGAGTGATATCACCTCTTTGATAATGATCTCTCAAGAAGTGATGTCTTACATCAATGTGATTTTTCCTAGAATGATATAATGGATTTTTAGAGATGTTAATAGAACTTGTGTTATCACAGTATATAGAGACATGTTTGAGTTGATATCTATAGTCTAGTAATGTCTGTTTTATCCACAGAATTTGAGCACAAAAACTACCAGCAAATATAGATTCAGCTTCGGAAGTGGATAATGCAACCAAGTTCAATTTCTTACTACACCAATATACTATTGACTTTCCCAAAATGTGACATGTTGTAGAGGTGATCTTTCTATCTAAGTTGTGACCATCAAAGGTAGCATCTGAATAACTTATCAAATCAAATGATTGTGCTTTTAGATAAAATAGTCCTATGTTCGTAGTATAATTTAGATATTTAAAAATACTTTTAACAACACTTAAATGAGATTCTTTGGGTTCGGCTTTAAAACGAGCACACATTCATACACAGAACATTATATCAGGTCAGCTAGCAGTAAGGTAGAGCAGACTCCCAATCATACCTCTATAATTTGTTTGATCCACTGGTTTACTAGTTTCATAAGCATCTAACTTACAAGTGGTACTCATAGGTGTATCACTACCTTTATTACAGTCTAAAAAAAATGTTTCAAAATGTCCTTAGTATATTTAATTTGATTTAAAACAATACCATTTTCATTTTGAAAATTTTGAAATCCAAGGAAAAATTTAAGTCCCGCCATTAAACTCATTTCAAATTCATTTTGCATCATCTTCGAAAAGTGAGTAAATAATGAATTTTTAGAAGATCCAAAAATAATGTCATCTACATAAATTTATACTATTAAAAAATCTTTGCAAATCCTTTTAATAAAAAGTATAGTATCATCTATTCTTTTAGTAAAATAATTTGAAATAAGAAAATAACTAAGTCTATCATACAAAGTGCTAGGATCTTGTTTTGGACCATATAAATCATTTGAATGTTTAAAAACATGATTTGAAAAATGGGGATTTTTAAATCCAGGGGGTTTTTCAACAAACACATCCTCAACTATATACCCATTCAGAAATTCACTTTTGGCATCCATTTGATAGAGTTTGATGTTCAGATGAGATGCATATGAAATTAGTATCCTAATGGATTCTAGTCTAGCAGGAGGTACAAAGGATTACTCATAGTATATTCCTTCTTCTTTACTATATCCTTGTGAAACTACTCTAGCCTTGTTTCTGACTATATTTCTAGACTCATCAAATTTATTTCTAAACACCCATTTAATGCCTATGGTCAAAGTGTCCTTATATTTTTCTACTCATTTAAAAACTTTTTTTAATCAAACTAATTTAATTCTACTTGCATATATATCACACAAAATTCATCATTGATAGCATCATTAATATTTTTGGGTTCAACCTGTGAACGAAAAACTTGATGTTCAACCTAGTTTCTTAGAGAAGATCTAGTTTGTGTCCCTCTATTTAGATCACCTACTACCGTATATAAAGGATGATTCTTGAGAGTTATAATTCCTATATAAAGGGTTGGACTAGACTCCTCATTATTTTCTACCAGTTCAGATTTAATATGCTATGATTCTATAAAATTTCCATAACTAGTTGTTTTTACTAGGGGTTCACTATCCTTATCATTAAGGTCCATAATTGACATATCTTCCTCATTATATTCAAGGGAGGTTTTAGGTTCATGTGGATAAGTATCATAAAATTTGACATGAACTGATTCTTACACATATTTTGTTCTCTTATTGAATACTCTATAGGCTTTACAAGAAATTGAGTAACCTAGAAAAATTCCTTCATCACTTTTGGAAGAAAATTTGCCTAGATTATCCTTAGTGTTAAGGATAAAGACTTTGCAACCAAAAACTCTAAAGTAATTAACATTAGGTTTTCTATTATTCCATAACACATAAGGGTTATTCTTAAGAACCAGTCTAATTAAGACTCTATTGATGATGTAACAATCTGTATTAACAACTTCAACCCAAAAATAGATAGGCAGGTTATACTCATTTAGCATTGTTCAGGAAATCTCTTGAAGTTTCATATTTATTCTTTCTACAAATCCATTGTTTTGAGGTATTCTAGGAGCAGATAAATTGTGATTATAGCCATTATGTGAGAAAAAAGATTCAAACTCCTGATTTTCAAACTCATGGCCTTGATCACTTCTCAAGGTCGTAATTCTAAGTCCACTAAGATTTTCTAAAGACTTAGAATATTTAATGAAGTAAGAACATGATTCACTTTTTTTAGCTAGAAACTATACCCAAGTGTATCTAGAAGAATCATATACACGAAAAAAGATATAGTGCTTCTCATTTAAACTTGAAACTCTTGATGGTCCAAACTGATCCATGTGAACCAACTCAAGCAGTTGAGAAGTTGAAACTTCTTTCATTGGTTTGAAAGAAACTTTGTGTTGTTTTCTCTTTTAAAAAGGATTAAAATATTTGTTAAGTGGGAATCCCAATATAGGTAAGTCTCTAACTAAACCTTTACTAGTTAGTTTCGTAAGATAATGCACATTGTAGTGTCCTAATCTTTTGTGCCACAACCAATATTCCTTATGAAAAACATTTAAACAAGAAACATTTTACTTTTCTAAATAGTATAAATCAACAACATATACATTTTCATTTCTAATAGATGTGAATATTAAATCATTATTAGAATTAGAAACATTTCACGCATCATTTTCAAACTTAAAACTAAAGCCATCATCACACAACAGAGAGATACTATGTAGATTTTACTTTAACCCATTAACAAAGAGTACTTTGAAATTAATACAGTATTAGGGTTACCAATTTGGCCTAAGTCGATGATCTTCCCTTTAGAATTATCACCAAATATAACATGTCCACAATCAACTTTAATTAGGATATTGAAGCATGAATATTATCCTATCATATGTCTTGAACATCCACTATCCAAATACCATAAGGTTTTACATGATATATTTAGAGAATTTTCCTACAAAACAAATTAAGCATAGGGTAACTTTGGTACCCATATTTTCTTGGGCCCATAGAGGTTACCAGGTAAAGCTTTTGGAACCCATATTTGTCTTCTAGGATTCTTATAATAAATATATTTATTTTGAGACATGAACACTATGTTAGGTCCTTTAGAAAATTTTTCTTCAAAGGATAGTACGGAACTTGAACTAGCAATGAACTGTCCAGATTTGGGAATAAATTTGTTCTTAATAATCCTTATCTATCCTGGTTGATATCCTAAAATAGTTGTGTATTTTGGAGCAATTTTCTTCCATATAAATTGGGTCAACTTATCTATAACGGAAGTAAACTTCTCAAGATCTCTTTTTAATTACTCATTTGATAATTTTATTTTAGTATTTTCTTTTGACAGTTGATAAAATTTTTCTTTTTCAATATCCAAATCAGACTTATAATTGGTATTTAATTCATTTTTTATTTTCAATAATTTATATTTATCCTTGAGTTCATTAAAGGTATCCTCAAGAATTCAACAATATTCAAATGGTTCATCCCTAATCATATATTCATCATTATTTGATTTACTATCATTCCTAGAATAGTAATAATTATGTATAGGAGAATTGAGTGTTACCACAGTTGTTTCTGTCATGAAACATAGGTTTTCAAGATTTTTCTTTTTAGTATCATAACTGTCAGATCCACTAGAGTTGTTTTTTGAAGAACTCTAAGTAGCTTTCATAGCCTTTTTATATCCCTTTCCCTAGTCTTCATATTTCTTCTTAAACTTTAGCTTGGGGAAATCAACCTTCACATGACCTTTTCATTTATACGCATAACATATTATCACATTTTTGATGTAATTCCATTTTCAATCCTTCTTCCAATTTCATTTACTATCATACCTTCCTTTATAATTTTACTTTCTAAATAACTTCTTTTTCATTAGAACTTTTTGAATCTTTTAGCAAGATGATCCATCTCATCATCACTGTCAGATTCTGAATCTTCACTGGTGGAACTGTCTACATAAACATGAACTTTATCTTTATCTTTTCACTTTGAGGTGGTAGTCTTGAATGCTATAGATTTATTTCTTGGTTCTTCATCTTCTTCTTGATCCACCTTAAGATATTTCTCATACATCATGAGTTTTCCAATAATTTCTTTCACTGGTAGATTTCTTATGTCATAGGATTCTCGGATGGAAATAGAAGTTCTTCTCCATCTGTTAGGTAGGCATCGAAGCAATCTCATAATCTGATCCCTATGGTCTACTGGTTTCCCAAGAAGACTCATGGTATTTACTATTTCATTAAACTTGAGATACATTTCAGAGATAGGTTCATTAGGCTTCATTTTAAAAGTATCTTATTTAATATTATAAGTACTTAATCACATTTATTTAACATTGTTCGTTCCCTCATAGTAAATAGAAAAAGTATCCCAAACATCATATGCAGTTTTACAGGTAGATATTCTATTGAATTCTTCATCACCTAGAGCACAGTACAATGCATTCATTACTTTACAGTTATTATTATATGTAGCTTTAGTCAACTGAGACCATGTGTCCCTAGCAGTAGCAGGTAATGCATGTTGTTGTTCAATTGTGTCCCAGATTTTAGGACCCATGCTCTCTAGATACATTTTCATTTTCAATTTCCACTGAGCATAGTTAGTACCATTAAATAAAGGTGGCATGTTAGTAGCTGCACCCACAACTCAGTTGTCCGTAGTGAATTAGAATTTAAAGAACTGAAAATTTAGATATGAAAAAAATTATAAGATCTTTAGGATACTACCAAAATCACAATTGAAAAGAATATGAAAATCTTTGAAAAACAGTTCTAATGGTATAAATAAAAGCATCCCTCGGATACCAAATGTAGGTCAGAGTGGAAACTCAAGAGAGGGTGAATTGAGTTCTTACATAAAATTTCGGTTAAAAACATTATGATAAAAATCCTCAATTTGAAAATATCCCAGTTAATTAAGGTAGTTGTGATAAAAATGTTCAATTGGTCATCAAGTCCCTCAAAGGTTGATTAGTCCCCAGTTGAATCGGTATAAAACACTTATCCAACTTTTGAAATTGGTTTACTAAATAAAACACATATACACACAAACAAAAACTAACTATCAGAGAGAATGTAAAATAGTATTCTATTTTAAAGTTATAAGTAGAGAAAAATAGAAAAACATAGTATTACACTAGAAGGTACCCAAAAGAGTTAAATAAGAGGTTCAGTCTCAAGCCGATACGTAATTATATCCACTTGGTGATCACTTGTCACGAAGCAGTTTATATTAACAAGAAACTTGATACATAGCCTATATTGGTATTTTACAATAGTTTTCACAAACTGTCCAGGGCTCAAACCCTCTACCATAGCTCTTCATGGAAAAAACACAAAACCAGGATACACACAACCTCTTCCACAGTTACACATGGGAAAAAAGTGTAAGTACTTTTTTTGTTAGGATTTTTAGTATCCTCCAGTTCAAGAACAAGAGACAGTGTGTGTAACAGAATAACACACACTTCTCAGAAATGTAAGATAAGAAAAACAATAGAGATAATGTTATAAATATTGATTTTAGAAGGATATATGTGTTTTCAGTTCAACTCTTGACTCCTTGGAATGAGAAAATTTCATTTTGAGTCTTTCTCAGGAAGTTGTCTTCAAAACAGAGTGTCACAACTCCAGGTTCTAGATTCCAGGTTCTAAGGTGTTATGCTTCTTGGTTTGAAAGATAATTGATGAAGTATAGAAGAAAGTCTTGAGTTTTTTCTCCCAAATTATCTTTGTGAAGCTATTGGGTTCTCAGTGTAAATTTTTATAAGTTCTCTTTTCTCTTTAGCTTCATCGTGTAATGTCTCTCATGCATCCACCCTTTCTTTTCCCTTCCTCCGTCTCCTATTTTATTTTTGTGTTCCGAAAAAGAGAATAAGAAAACCATGTGTGGTCTTCCTCGTACCTCGTACTGTCTCCAGATATGGTCTCATGATATGTCTACAATCAGTATTAATTAATGTCATAAGTATTAAATTTACCACATATGACCATTATAATAATCTTAAGAAATTGAAATAGTATGGAGTTGAAGAGTGATTAATTGTAGACTGGTAGCGGTAGAATTCTAAATGGTAGGCTTCATCAGTATCTTTCATAAGTAGCTTTCATTGGTAGCCTTCATCTGTAGCTTCCATCAGTACATTTCATCAGTTGCCTTCATCGGTAGCTTTCATTGGTAGCTTCATTAGTAGCCTTTATCGGTAGCTTCATCGGTATCCTTTATCAGTTGCTTTCATCGATATCTTTCATCGGTATCCTTCATCAATAGATTTCATTGGTAATTTCCTCAGTAGCCTTAATTAGTAGCTTTCATCGGTAACTTTGAGTGATAGAATCAGTGATGATCTTGCATTAATAACTCAGTGGTGAGGTTTTTCAGTGGTAACCTCTATCGGTAACCTATAGCGGTGACCTTCTGCATAGTGAAATTTTTTCACTGTAGACTTAATTGAGAGAGAAGTGAGATTAAAAATACATAGTTATTAATTGATAGAAAATATAAATATTAATTAACCATGATTATCATATAAATTAAACATGATTTGGGATTATCAAAACATGTGACTCCAAAAATGGGGATAAAGACATAAAACTCAAAAACTGGCCTACTTCATGGCATAAATGTCAATGTTTTGGGTCCAAATATGCTCTTGGAAGTTATTGCACCTCAATCTGGTCTTAATCCATGATAGGGATGAGGTTCGGTGTCATCTTCTTTTCCTCCCCCTCCTGGTCTAGACATCTTATGCAAGGGAGGTGTCTCCCCCCTCTTGTCGTGTGTAGGAACCGCAAATGGAGGGGGGATTCTTTTAATTAGTTTAATTTATTAAATTTCTCAATTCAATACCTATCCCAAGTCCTAAAACCCGAAGTGGATTTATACCCCACCTTGGACCCCCCCCCCCATTCTTGACTCAACCAATGATTCAAAATCTTAATATGATACTCCATTTAAAATATATCTCCACCTAAACCCACCCAAATAATTTAATATCTAATTAAATATTAAATATTCTTCCAAAACATGAATTGCTCAAAATTCCCCCAAAATCCTATCCTAGGGTAAACACCCTATTTCTAGACTAATAGAGTGGTCGCAGAAATTATCAAATATCATCTACCATGGTAAATTGGAAATTTTACCCCTTATGAGCACCCAAAAACAAAAAATTAAATTTCTACTCAAATTTCAAAACCTAGAAAAATTAAGCTCACTACACCTCCCCACCAAAAACCTTATCATACTTGAGAATCCTTATTGGTATTTCAACCACACATCCTGACCCATATTGGTTGTCAACCCAATATCAACTCATTTCGATCTACTCAGATTTGCCAACTATGTTTTTCAGCAAAAATACTAAGATAGGACCTGCAAGCCATCGAATTCCAAACCATCACTTGCCTCAACCAAAAAAGCACTAGGATAATGACTAACTACACATGTCTAATTTTATATGTCATGGAATCATTTATAATCATTATCAAACTCATAGTGCTCCCCACCATAGAAATCAACACACCACCACTGATTTTGATCCACAACACTTCCCATCCTCAGATTCTCCTTTCAAAACATATCCTCAGTGGCCCACCAACCCACTCGCTATAGTTTCCAATGCAACACTAACCCTACCCAGACAAGGGTCATGTCACTATGCCTGGTCCAATACTCCTACTATGGGAGTATCCTTATTTTAACCTCACAGTTGGACACCATTTCTATGGGCCATGCCTCAACCATATCCAAACCTATGAACAGTACATGGCCATCCTACTCCCACAAGATAAAAAAAATGAAACATCTATTGCCACCTATTCTCGGCATTTGAAAATCTCACCCTTGGTATTTGTTGACATCTGATCCATTCAAGGGGCCTCACTCATAGAAAACTGTCGGTGCACTCCCCACCACATGGATTCACATACACCTCTCCATGAGCACAATCCCCGTGAGGACCCTTATCAACCAAAGAAAACATCTATATAGAATGACATATAGTTGATGCTATTTTAGAACACTCAAGATGATATTAAGATATTGGGCATGACTATCTTTAAGTTATAAGTATACTAATTGTTCATTAAGGAATAACACTACAACCTAATCCATTCAGAAACATCATAGTTTTATCCCAAGGGGCTCATGTCACCATGCCCACAAGCCTCTCGCCACACCTGCAATGATTCTCATCCCACTCGTGGTTGTCTTCCCAAATCAAGCACCTCATATGTACACTCTCGTAATGTATGATCCACAATCCAAATGATACAGTGTGTCGCCTGCACTCGCATCTCCAAGACTCTTCTATCAAAATACCATTACATTACCTTGTGTAACCCAACCACAAAACCTTCTACAACTCTTGTGAGTCATTTTTATACAAAAATCAGTTCACATGACAAATCAACTGGCCATGCCTACCCCACATGCCATTATAACCCAACTAAGAGCACCATTTGTGCACTAATTTGAAAATTCCAAATCATAAATTTTTTCACCACACACCCAAAATCACTCATAACTCTATTGACCCCTCTCATGGGTCACCCAGAAAGTCTCACGACACCGTTCCCAAAACAAGAGTCACATAAAATAGTCACTAGGATCACCCACCTAGCCCTACTAATCAAGTTTCACATCAAGTAACTGGGTCCAATCACCTAGGTCTAAGCCAACTCATAGAAGGAAACAACTAACGGGGCATCAAACATGTTCTCATCCCAATTCCACAAAACATTAATAGGTTAAAACAACCATCTCTAAGGTGCCCCATACAAAGAATGTTATCTTCCAAGCCAACTTCCCTCCAACAGGGAACTCATCTTCTCCAAGAATCTATACATCAAACCCCTCCCTACAGAACTAATCCACACAACCAATCTCAATCAAAAAAACCCCTTCACCTTTTGTGCATAATTTCTACATCAGCATCCTCATCATCGAGCATCTCGCTGTGGATCCAAAAAACCTTCCATCATAAAGATTCCCATAAAATCAAACACTAGAAGTCCTATAACATGTGGATCATACATGCCTATCATGATCCCTGAGACACCTCATATCTCTACTTGATATGAGTCCAAACCGAGTAACATGCCTCTTTCTGATAGTCCAAGAGCTTGAAGTCCATCATAAACCATCAACTCCAAAAATCATGTTCATCGTATGAAGAAAAAATAATATACAACTATGTAATAATAAACCAGATAAACAATCCCAGCACCTAGTAATATGTAATTCCACTAGGAATTGGTATTCGCGACACACTAGTCTGACATCCATCTCATTCTCTGACACATTCCTATATCTCCAGTATACAGAACCCCAAATAGTGAAATAGTAGGAAAGTAACCTAGGTCTGATACCACTTTGTAATGTCCTGGCCTGGATGCCACTAAATTGGTGCCTTGATCTAGTTCACCACAAGACCTCAAGCATGCCTCCTCATACTCCATAGGATAATGAATAGTAGATGGGCTCTAAGGTGGAACTATGCGGAGACTATACCCCTATACCAGAATGAAAAACTAGAAGTAAATACCCGAACATCATACATATCAGAAAAAATGCGGAACAATAAATAAACTGAAACAGAAACATGTTCTAATGTAATGAAATACAGTAAAGGACCGAAAACCCATTTCATACATACAACATAGGCCTCCCACTAGGCCGATCACATATTGAAAATAAACAGCTGAAAAATAAAATACAACATTCCCTACTACCATCTTCGGGCCATATCACATTCCTAGTCTCCAGTACTCTGTCAAGATTCTCCAGCCCGAATTGTCGACTCCACATGAGAATCCCACTCAACCATCAAATTATGGGCCTCTTTCTGATCTATTATGCATCCATTCTCAACCTGAATGCATATATAAGGTCTTCATGCTCACCAAAGTGCACTTACAATGGGTGAGAAATAAATCTCAGCAGGCCATCCCCAATAATGAACTTATAACTGTTTCCATAAGGAAATTCTAATGCAATATTCTTATCCTAGCCAAAAAATAACTGAAAATAAATATAAATAAAACAACTTTCGATTATTAGGTTCAAGACTTTGATTGTATATACCTACTTAGGCCAAATTTAGAGTGTTTTTTAGAATATTTCAATGACCATGCATCCCAAATGACATACATACTCCACTTCCATAGAAGTCCGAACCAAACCACTTGACCTTACTCATTATATATTACTCATTACCTATACACATTAGTCTCAGTTTCTTATCCCATACTAAAATACAACCAAAAATACGAATAATATGACATCTCACCCAATTATATCCAATAGTATTGCTTGGATCATCAGTCTGGCACCTAATCCTTAAATGTATAGCATTAGTCCACCTTCCATTCCATCCAAAATAAAATAAGAGCCTATAGAATCAGTCTAGAACTCAATTGTACATCATAGTACATAAAGCATCATTCTGGTATCAATTTTCATTCAAGAATCAGGGGCCTAGAGCATCAGTCTAGTACCCCATGGGTATTTAGAGCATCAGTCCCTATCCCACAACCCATTGTTCGCATTCACATATAAATATATATTGGGGGCCTATAGAGTTAGTCTGGCACCCTGTGGGTATTTGGAGCAACAGTCCCTGTCCCACAACCTTTTTTTCACATTCACATATAAATATATATATTGGGGTCCTAGAGCATATGTTTGGAACACCATGGGTATTTGGAGCATCATTCTCTATCCCACAACTTGTTGTTCACATTCACGTATAAATATATATATTTCCCTAGAGCATCAGTTTTGAACCCCTGGGGTATTTGGAGAATCAGTCCTTATCCCACAAATTTTTGTTCACATTCACACACACACACATATTGGGGGCCTATAGCATACGTCTGGCACCTCGTGGGTATTTGGAGCATTAGTCCATGTCCCACAAACTATTGTTCAATTCACAAATAAGGATATATTATGGGACTAGATTGTCGATATGGAACTCTGTGGGTATTTAGAGCATCAATACATGTCCCACAACCTATTTATCAATCAATCACAATTATTTCTATCTCTCACATACATCACTACCATGATATTCAATAAAAAAATAGTGTGTTTGGAATATCAGTTCAGTAGTCATGTCATAAACAACTATCA
Source organism: Viscum album (assembly GCA_963277665.1). NCBI lineage: Eukaryota > Viridiplantae > Streptophyta > Magnoliopsida > Santalales > Viscaceae > Viscum > Viscum album. The sequence continues at coordinate 489,693,063 of OY728140.1, read as the reverse complement.
GTACTAGAAAAAAGTGTCATATCCAACATCACCAATCATGAATATCGGGAATGAACCATGTAGAACATAACGTCCAACTCTCTCAACTATTGAAACCCACCTCATCAAACCAGGATCTAAATGTGGAGGTCCATCCACATAAAAATATCCCCAAGGGTGTAAACCAAGTTTTATCATAACAAGAAAAATCTTGTTTCATCACCCAAATCTTAGAGTCACGCAACCCTTAACCAGGTACCTAGAAACTCATAGTCTCACCAGCCATTATGGTAGTAGACCTCATAAAGTAAAAAGCCTAAATTCCATCCCCATTCCAAGAAACCCTAAGTTGGTATGTACACCTAATATATTCACCACCTGGTATCATGACCCGATACTTCTATCTAAGTAAAATCCAATTCCAACACCAAATGAAGTCTCCAAGGAACCCATGCCACACTCTCCAATAATTCTCATGACCCACTCCTGGGTCCCATCCCTTGACTCACTCTCAGAAGATAACTGATCTCTCTTTCTTAGAGGAAAACATCTCCATCACAACTTACTCACCCCAAGACACCTATTTAATGTACTCAAAACACTCCAAGAATGTTACCATCAGGATCTACATGGAAAAATGATTATAATGGACTACTCAAAAGTATAATTTTGACTCTGAGGAACAATACACCAAAATTCGTTCATGATGGAAAAAGTTTGTGGCATGTACTTCCGAGTGCACAGAGTGTACTATCAACTCTACACCTGGCCATGCACTTATACATGGCCAGAGTAACAAGGTGTATGCCCATGTACCACTACACAATGTTTACTTAATTTACATGGTGTGTACTTTCCAAAACATCGACTTCCCATGTACTCTGCCACATTTCATGGTACATGGCCATGTAATACTACATGATGTGTACTTAAAGTACACATAATGTACTCTCAAAAAGTTCATCTTCCCTGAATGGGAAGAACACATGGTGTGTGTTCTTAAAATCACACATTGTGTAGTTGGAGTTTCCAAACAGGAAAACCCTATGAACCTCCTGAAATCCCCATTTTCCCTGATTAAGAACAGATCAAACCCCATGGGGCCCTTAGTATTCATATTATAGATTTAAAACATAAAGATAACTAATATATGTGGGTTAGAAAAGAAAACTAAAAAATTTTCCTACCTCGTGGCATAAACACTGAAGATTCAGGTTCAAATCTACTCCTGAAAGTTGCTACACATTGATATGGTCTCGATACATGTCATGGATGAGGTCCAAAAACATCTTCTTCTTCCACCCCTCTAGGTCTGGTCATTACGTGTAAGGTAGGAACCCTCTCTCTCCTGCCATGCAGGAGAAACCCAAATAGGGGGGACTCTTTTAATTAATTAATTAATTAATTTCCCATTTTAATACTCGTGTTGAGTCTTGGAAACTGAAGTGGGTTTATACTTCACCTAGGAACCCCCCTATTCCTAACTCAACCAAGGAGTCATAATCTCAATCTGATTCCCCATTTAAAATATATCTCCACCCAAACCGACATGAATAATTTAATATTTAATTAAATATTAAAAAGTATTCCAAAACTCAAAATACTCGAAATTCCACAAAACTCTTGTCCTAGGGTAAATAACCTCTTAGAAGACCAACATAGTGGTCATAAAAATATCTTAGATCATCTAACAGGAAAAATTGACCATTTTATCCTTCATGAGTACCTGAAAACAAAAATTTAAATTTATTCTCAAATTTTAAAACCCATAAAAAACCAGGTCTCTATAATACCGGTGACACTGTGCGTTAAATCAAGGTGTGGAAGATTCCTACACTTCACAAATGACATATGGATCACTTTCCTAAAGTATAAAAAAATAAGAATGTTTTTCCTAGTTTTGAGTATATCAATTTTATTTTTTATTAAATTGTCATTTTAAATAAGAAACATGCACTTTGAATCATACCAGTCACATCATGTTTCAGTTTGATGTAAGACTAATTCCTACCCATAAAAAATGGACTATGAGTCATTGTCCTAAATTATTAAGATAATATAATTGTGTTTTCTTGGTTTTCAGTGAGTGATACACTTTTTGAACTAAAATATCAATTTTAAACTCATAACAGACACTTTGAGTTATATCTGGCACACCATGTATCAGATTGAGGTGAAACCAATTCTTACAGGTCACTGATGACTTATAGATCATTTTCCTAAAGTATCAGAACAATATGAATGTTTCTTCTAAGTTTTGGGTATGTCACTTGTCTTTTTTAATAAAATTAATGTCAATTTTAAATAAAAAGACAAACTTTGAGTCATATTGTTCACTTCGTTTGTCGGATTGAGGTATGGATAATTATTCCATGTCACAAATGACTTATGGATTGTTGTTCTAAAGTATCAAAAATATGAAATAAATTTTCTTAGTTTTGAGTATTCGCTTGTCTCTTTTACTAAAATATCATTTTAAACATTAAACACACACTTTAAGTCATACTAGTTACATCATGTGTCGGTTTGATGTGAGACGGATTATTACATATCAAAAATGACTTATGAATAATTTTTTCTAATGTATCAAGGCAATATGACTGCATTTTATTTGTTTTTATAGAGTGACATGCTTTTTGAACTAAAATGATAATTTTAAACTAATAACAGACTCTTTGAATTATATCGGGCACATCCTATAATAGATTGAGGTTTGAATGATTCCAACATTTCAAAAATGACTTATGGATTGTTTTACTAAAGTGTTAAACCAATATGAATGTTTTTTGTTGGTTTTGATTATGTCACTTTTTATTTTTACTAAAATTAATGTAAGTTTTTAATAAAAAGACGCACATGGAGTTATACCAGTCACATTGTGCATCATATTGAGGTGTGGTCGATTCCTACATGTTAAAAATTACTTATGAATCATTTTAATAAAGTATAAAAACAATTAGAATGTGTTTTATTGGTTTATAAATGTATCTTTTCTTTCAAACTAAAATGTCATTTTAAATTGGAAACATGAACTTCAAGTCATATCCATCATATTGTGTGTTGGATTGATGTGAGACTGATTACTACTCATCCTAAATGACTTATAAATCATTTTCCTAAATTATAAATACAATTTGAGAATGTTTTATCAATTTTTAGTGAGTGACATGATTTTTGAACTAAAATTTCAATTTAAACTGAGAACAGAAACTTTGAGTCATACTGAGAACATCTTGCATCCTATTGAGGTGTGAATGATTCCTACACAACACAAATGACTTATGGATCATTTTTCTAAATTATTAAAATATCACGAATGTGTTCTCTTGGTTTTGAGTATGTCACTTGGAGTCATACTGGTCACACCATGCATTGGATTGAGGTTCACCTGATCCCTACATATCACAAATGACTTATGGATCATTTTCCTAAATTATCAAAATAATATGAATTCATTTTCTTAGGTTTGACTATGTTACTTTTCATTATTACTACAATTTCATTTTAAACTAGAAACATGCACTTTGAGTCATACCAGTCACATAATGTGTTGGTTTGATGTGAGACTAATTATTACGTGCCAAAATGACTAATGAATCATTATCCTAAATTATCTAGACAAGATGAGTTAATTTTATCAATTTTTAGTGACTCACACACTTTTTGAACTAAAATGTAAATTTTGAATAGATAATTAACACTTTGAGTTATATTGGGAAAACAGTGTATTAGATTGAGGTGATGTTGATTCCTACACCAAAAAAATGAAATATGGATCATTTTCTTAAAGTATCAAAATAATATGAAGGTGTTTGCTCTATTTTGAGTATGTTAATTGTGTTTTTTACTAAACTTAATGTCAATTTTAAATAAAAATACATAATTTGAGTCATATATAGTATATCATGTATTAGATTAAGGGGATGTTCATTCCTAATTGTCATAAATGACTTATGGATTTTGTTTCCTAAAGTATCAAAACAATCCGAATAAATTTTCTAAATTTTGAGTATGTTAGTTATCTTTTTTACTAAAATTAATGTCAATTTTAAATAAAAAGACACACTTGGAGTCATACTGGTCACACTGTGAGTCAGATTGAGGTGAGACTAATTCCTACACATTTAAAATGACTTATGGATCATTGTACTTAAGTATAAAAACAACTTGAATGTGTTTTCTCAGCTTTTAGTTCGTCACTTGTCTTTTTTTACTAAAATTGATGTCAATTTTAAATAAAAAGACACACTTAGAGTCATATCTGTCACACTATGTGTCTGATTGAGATATATCTGAATACCACTAAAAAAATGACTTGTGGATCATTTTATTAAAGTATCAAAACAATCTAATTTTTTATTTGTTTGGAGTATGAAATGCAAGTTTTGAAATAAAATGTATATTATAAACTAAAAACCTACAGTTTGAGTCATACTGAGCACACTTTGTATTGGATTGAGGTACAAACGATTGAGTATGTGATGTGTATTTCGATTTTGATTATCTGCAACAAGCTATAAAAGAGGGAATATGTTCCATTTGAATGGAAGAGGAAACCCCATGCTGCCTAAAATACCCCATCCAAAAGAAGCATGTTCTCTATTTTTTTGGATCTTGGAGACAATTGAATGAAAAATATGACCTCCCAAAAGATCTTTGAAAAAGACTAAATAATTATTAGATAAAAATGATATGGAAATTAACTTAAAAATAGTAGATAAAATGGTGAAATAATTAACTAAAAAATTTGTAGGAAATCACCTTTTCAGGATGTCTATATACATTATTAGCACATTTTCTTGTTTCCATTATCTCAGTTATAGTCTTGAATTCCAATCTATCATGAGAATGAGAAGCTTCAAACAAACCACCTCAACTAAAAAATAATAATCTACCTGTATAAGAAAATAATTCTTATTTTAATAATAGTATAGAGAAATAAATTTAATATAAATATGGAAAAATAAATTAATAAGATGTCTATTTTAAACTAAAACCACACAATTTGAGTCATACCAGGTACACAATTTGGGTGAATCATCATTATTGAGTTTATGATCATAGTACTTGATTGAATCATCCTTTTAAGAAGTCATTTCTTTATGATCTTTGAGAAAATTAATAAAATAATTATCAGATAAAAATAATAATGGTATTAACTAAAAAATGGATAAAATGATGAGAAAATAAACTAAATAAGTAGTAAGAAGTCACATATTCATGATATATGTGTACAATTTGAGCTATTTTGCTCGGTTTGGACTCTTTGATGTATGTTTGAAGCTAAAATGACACTTTTTTATTGAAAACACATAGTTTCAATCATACCAACCACATTGAGTGTTATATTTATGTGCAGTCAATTCTTACAGATGGAAAATAAATTATGGATCATTTTCCTGAAATTTTTAAACAATCCAAGCTTGATTTCATGGTTTTTACTATTTGATGTATATTTAAAACTAAAATGACACTTTTTTTTCTAAAAACAAGTAATTCGATTCATATCGACCATGTTATGTATCATATTTATGTGCAGTGAATTCCTATATGTAAAAATTGAATTATATATTGTTTTCCTAAAGTTTGAAAACAATCTAAGATTGTTTGATCAGTTTTGAACACGTGAAGTGTGTTTTGAACTAATGTATAAATTTTAAAAAATAAGTATCATATAGAAATGATAATAAAATTAACTTAAAAAAGTAGATAAAATGATGATAAATTAACAAAATAAGTAGTAGGAAGTCACCTCTTCATGAGGTCTGTTTACATTCTGAAACCATGTATTATTCTCATTCATTTCTAAAAATATTATTTCCTTTGTTATATTTCTCCTTGATAAATAGATCGAAAATAATATATAAGCATTATAATGCCAATTCTTCACACTCTAAATATATTTCTAAGGTCATAGACCATACTATATCACAAACATAGCAAGAAATCACTAAAATTAGATGTTAGTAAAAATTCTAATACCATGCACACTGCCCACTCATCTCTAAAAAAATTTACTTCTTTTTAGTATGAAGGTTGTCATAAATCTTGGTAGTACTGAGAAAATAAATACAAATATACAATAAAAAAATATTTTAAATGAAATTTTAATTACCTTCGGAAATTACGTATTTGGGGATGCTGGTCTTTTCATGGTTTATTATGTCTCTCATAAATTTACAAACATAATATCCACAGTAGTTGCTATTATATTTCTTCAAAAACTGCAGAAACATTGATAAAAATAATTAAATAATTTTTAAATGTGTTTTTATTGTTGAATCATCTAATATATACCATAATATGTTTTCATTTTATGTAATCCATGAGCTTCTTATATTCAGTCTCTAACTTCACATTATGATTTATCCTATATTTAGCGGTCTCCCTGTCATAACAAAATTCTTGTTAAAACAAAAACTAAAACATATAGTTAGAATTTCAACTATAAAATATTAATTTTTGTATATTAAAAAATCAAAATACACATATTTTGTAGTTGATTTTTAGGATATCCATGCATTGGATCCAAAAAATAAATATTTGGGGTATCCGTATTGATTGTGATACGCATCCATTACTTCCTAAAAAACAAAAAAAATAAGTAATGAAAAAAATATATATATTTTTATTGTAGAGTCTTACCCTTACATAGTAGGTATCAAGAAGTGTTTTTCATCTATTGTTTTTTTCTCAAATACTTTATTTAGAGCATATTTTTTTTATTAATTTCGTCATTCTCTAAAAAAGATTCTTGCATAGAACTAATACATGGATTAATGAATCCAAATTGTGCTTTAGATGATTTCCCCGTCATATAGTAGTATTATAAACACCTATAGAAAATATTAATAGTTATTAAGTTTAATTAAAATATTATATCCTTTTTTGGATGGACATATTATAAAAATTTACCTTATGTATATATTAACAATTGAGACTCCAAGCCATTCGAACTTGAGAATCTAATTTATACTCTCGAGGCCAACCACATATCTAATGAAAGTTCCAAATATTTCCTCTTTATATGTAATGTAAGACATATTTCCAGGTTTGAATGTGGTCTCTATAAGAAGTTTTAATGATAATATATGTAGTAGGGGAACTGGCAGGGCGACGGTACTCCCGGAAGGTCCTTATTTTTTCTTGGTCGATTGATAAGATTTTCTTGTTCTGACTTTCCATTTCTCCACCTCTTTATCTGTTTGTAATACCATAACTCACTTCAGACCATTTTTCATCAATTTTTATAGGTTTTTCATTTTGAAAAAATTATTAAAAACATAACTCATGTATATTTATAAGATTAGATAGTTTTGCTACGAAAGTTCTAATAGCATCATTGATTGTTGCAATCTCCATATCATCAAGTGGAATAAGAAACTCAATGGTTGTCTCTTGAGATACCTCAATCCCCACTCTCATGTGATATTTTGGGGGTTCTTTAGTTTTTTATCATGTTTCATGGGATATTATACATTTTACCCCTCTCAATAAGGCAGTGCATGGGTGTTGACAGATAAAAATCACATAAAACTTTACCGTACATAATTTTAGTAATATAAAGTTATGAAATGTTGTTTGATTCACATTTAGGAGAAAGAGTAATGAAAAAATTTATTACCTCAAGTATGGTATACTGTTGAGGGGAATGACTAGCCTCAAAGCTAGAAGGTTCATTTGTTTGTTCATACGAGAATTGTTTATTCCATTGTAGGTTCTCTTTGATCCTTTTTCATATATTGGTTTTCCAAACAAGACCAACCAATAATATCTTACAAATCATCTATTTTTGCTTTCAATCCATTCATAATTTTATATGTATCTTCTTGTGGTTTTTTCTTCTCAAAATATGTTCACGTAGACACTCCAAAACCTACACCTCTAATGTGACCATATTGTTTCGCCAAGTTCAAAGCTTCTAAAAGTAGTTTTTTCTTTCAGTACGATCACTATCGAATCTTATGTCCAAACTGTGTAAAAAATATATGAACATAAATAGATATTTTTATATAATAATATTATAAAGCATAATAAATTACTATTGTATCATAATTACCCATGTTTATCATACTACTTTTGTATTTTCATAAACTCGTTTTCCCTCCTTAGTTACATGAGCCTCTTTCTATAGAACATAACGTAGGATAAAAGTGGCTTCAGATTTTGATTCATCAATCTACATATAAAAAAGGTAAATATGTTGTTTCATTTCACATAAAACCTTTATTATTTATTTAAAATACATAAAAATTTATTACCAAGTGAAGTGTACCGCATCCATTTTTTGTGATAGGTTACATTGGTTTTGATGCATGTTCTTTTTTTGAGAAATAATTTTATATTTCATAAATTAATTTTTTTTGAATCAAATTGGTTAAAATAAATATTTTGAAAAAATATATTATCGAATAAAATGAACCTAAAATGATTTCATGTCACTATAACTGATTAAATAATTCCATTATTCATTCTTTATAATGTTTTCATAACTAAGAGGTGGGTGGGGATTTACTTTCCCCTCAACTTCCCTAAGATTTAACTTGGTAGGAAGAGTCTGGATGGCTCTATGGGATTTTCTAGTGGCCATTAAAACATATTTCTAACAAAAATCATCTAAAATAAATAAAACCTACAAGGAATGATAAAAATTAAATCAATGTTTCATTATATAATTTTTCAATAAAATATATAAAGTCATCATAACATTACCTTTATATATTCCCAAAGGGTTTCTTTCATTGTAGGCTGGGAATGGTTCCATGAATCTATATCAATTGGCACATTCATCTTCATTGTGACCCCAATATAACTAATGAACATTGAATTAGAAAAAAAGATTTATCCTTCTCATTTAACTATATTTTTTCAAATATTTAAGGGATTTAGATCTTCTATTGGAAATATAACCCCCCTATTTTTGGTCCCATCTAATGTATAATACATTTTCTATATTGATACCACCATAAACTGATTGTGATCTCCCAATGAAAGGGTCATCCTCGATTAAATTTTCATCTGACCCTAGATTTGTTTTAGTCGCCAGTAGGATAGTAAACCAATTCTTATTTTCTAGATCTAAGACATAAAATATGTGCACTACTTGTGATGAAATTATGAACATATCATTCTTTTCCCCTTCCACATTGAAATTCACCTTCATGAATCCCATTTCATCAAATTTCACTACATTCATGTTGTCAACCGACATGAAACAAAAAAAGAGCAATTGAAATGTTTTATAATAAAACTCTTGTATTTTCTTGATAATAACAAAACATGACATATTCACATAAATTGGATTTCTATCCTTGCAATAATACATTTTCATTGTTTCCACCACAAGCGTAATACCACAATTTTTCATCATATTGCAGTCATTGTGTTCTTTTGAATAGAACATTTTTGACACTTCATTTTTGTCACATGGGATGAAAATATTATGAAGAGTAACTCATGTATGAAATACTAAAAACCCCAAAAAAAATTAAAGGAACTTTCCTAAACTAGATCGTGTGTATACCCCTGCACACCAAAAGGCTCATGTTGCCCCCCTGCGCGACACTAAAAGCCCGGCCAACCATATGTAGGGTACCTATTTTGGGTACTTGTGCCATGGGCCTTCATAAGGCAACTTCTTCAACTAGGGTATCCTTTTATCCTATAAATAGGACCCTAGGGATTCTAATTCGCAGAATGAAAAATTGGAAGAATCCCTAAAGATCTGGTCATGAATCCCCTTCGTCCAGATCCTCTAAAATCCCTCCAGCATCCCTCTACAACCCAAGATAGGAGGGAAATAAGAAGGATAAGGAGATCAAAGTCCCTATAGGGTCTAAAACACAAGACTCCTACGTGGTGACTCGTTTTCCCCTAGTTGATAACCACTAGTGTAAAGGTCCCTTCCATAACCCAGGACCTACGTGAGACCCTTTATGGGACACTTGAGGAGACATGTGTTTCTTAGTCTAAGGCCTCACCCAAGTGTTGTTTCCCAGGTGATCAATTTTCCAAGGTACCACACACTCGCACAGGTTTATCCCCCAACACGAATCAATTTCAGTTCTTCCCAGGTTCTCTATGAACTGCCTTCTATTCATCAAGATAGAACCTATGTGAGACCCTTATGATCCCACTTCTAAGCCACCAATGGTAGGGATCCTCTTCTTTTGGATACATCATCAAAGGGGGAACAAATTTAAACCTCTACCAAAGACTCCAGACTTTAAAAACCATGGTATGAGGCACAAAAGCGTGTATCCCAATTGGATATATATTCCTTCAATAAAAGGTGTCCCACACTTGTCCTACTTGATGGGTAGGGTCTTCAGGGTGCATGGGAAAATGCATTCCCTCAATAATGAGGACCCTGACCCTAGGTGTATTTTTAGGGATTTACCAATCTAGATAGGAGGGCTAGGTATTTTTCCTTCTTCCATAGTCTCTAGGACCAAGGACCTCTCATTCTAAATGTGGAGGGAGAGGATCACGCTTGCTTTTTTCCTTTGAGGGTTAATTTTGTATCCTCCCATCTTCCCATAGAACTAGTCTAGGGAATACCTCTTGAATTAAGCCCCTATATTTTCTTGTAGGGCCTCTCCTGCTTTATTCCTTCCTATTTCTCCATACCCATGGGTTGTAGCCAAATAGATCATCAAATGCGTCTATCCCAGTTACTAAAATAAGAGGGGGTATGGGAACTTTAAATCCATTTATCTATCCTTTTGGGTCCAGTGTACAATGATAGGAAGGAAAAGGTGATAGAGCTTTCTCTATTTTCCTCTAACTTTTGGTTTGGGCCTCATCCACTAGTAGAGAAATTAGATTATGTGGTTTCCTAGATCTTCCACATCCTCTTATTTCTCACACCGAGCATGAATCATGTGGTATTAAATGTTGGAAATGGTCAGGATATCTGCATGATCTCATATACTTGGTCATCATTTCAAGTGTAAGACCCTACCAAACAAAGGGAGTCTTCCTCAAGTGTAATCCCCAATCAAACATATTAATCTCCATGATTCAAGACATCAATCATGGCCCTATCCCAAAAGAGAATCCTCCTTTGGTATAAGCTCTGATCAAACCGAACTACATGGGATTTGATTCCCATCCAAATGGGATATGTATGAAGCTTCCTTAAGGTTATAACCCAACAACCCAAATCAATGATATTCTCTCTAGACTACATTCTTAGTGGGGTAATATTTGAACTGGGATCCCATATCCCTTCAAGGATCCCTGGGATGCTTCAGCATATGTCCCAGACAAAAATTTGATTATGAACCTTCCACCTAGACATCCTTTCTGTATGATGTTAAATTACACAGTTTTCTCCTTATCACATGACCTTAAAAGGTATGATGTGTCCCATTAAGTGGCATTGAATAATGTGGGTTATGATACTTTTCACAAGGATACATAGGAATCCCATATCATGGGTCTGATCCTAACATTTAAACAACTCATGTCTCTTTGGATAATGATAAACTCCAAGGCACCCCACTGCATGGCGTAAAACCTCCATTGAGATAATAAATGACAATTGGATATCTATTCCATTCATAAAATGGTACCATTGTTGTAGAACCTTTGATACATATAAATGTCTCCATTGATGAAGAACATTAGATACATACATATGATTCTAATTTCCATAAATTCTAATAATTTATTTTCAACTCAAGGTTGAACCACATCATACTTGGGAGTTAAAGAATGATTAACGAACATATCTTAAATATTTAAGAGATTCCCACTGTAGGAAATAATTCCCCCCAAAAGGGTGTAATGAGTCTAAAATCCCATCATCTTAACCAATGTGAGTTCTTAGGTATTGTTGGACAAGTTTCTAAATGAGCACAGGCCTTTGGAAACAAGGTCCTTAAGTCATCATGAATATGAGAACCATTTGGTGAATCCTTAACCAAGATGATGGACTCACCCACCTATCAGAACCCCTTCAATCTTAAAGTGAACAGAGGTCTAAGAAAGAAAATCAATTGTGCATGTGTTCATTTATGAGATGTTTCTTTGATGGGGTTTTCTTTCTTGTTTTTTTCACTTATATTTCAGGTACCTTCAACAAGATCTACCTTCAATCCAAATGGCTTCATACCAGCTTGCACATACATGTTCCATGACTACCAATCATGTTGGGACTACATCAAAGAAGAGGATGTCATCTCTAACCTAGTGTCGTTAACGCTGGGTCTCAAATGCACTAGATTAGAAGTATCTCCAGAATGGTACCATTCACACCCTAAAGGCTTTCTGAAAATCCCACCAGCTCATAAAACCCCTCCAATCATCCACTCAGCGATAGATGATAGCCTAGAAGCAGACGACACAAATTGCCATATCTAATAGTTTTTGGATATTATCCATAGAATACAACAACCAAATCCTCTCTTATAATAGTGAGGTGTACCAAGATGCCCCCAATATACTCATCCAAAATACACATGTGTCCTTTCAAAGGGCCCCTTTTAGTAATCATTGTCTCCAACGATGTGCTACAGTGGACCCTCAACATGATGAGGGTGTCATACTTGGAAGTCCAACCTAGGTTATCAAACCTGGGCATGCAAGAAGGTCCGTGATGGGGAGAAACCAGCCAACAAGGAGAAGGAACACACCTCTACCCATTCTAGTGAAGCCCACCAATTAAATTTGGTGGAAAATTGTGACCAGGAACAAACACCTTCTTGCACCTATCAGGCCTTCTAGAAGAATCGTTTGGAAACATCCAAAGAATCCCTCCAATAAAATATGGTAACAAATAGTGAGAAGGAACACACACATTCCAAAACCAAGAAATCCCACTACTAAAAATCAGTATAAATCTGTGAGGATGCAAAAACACCTACCCACATCAACGAAACCTACCAGCAGACTCATTTGGCAGTGTCTAAAGAAGGCTATCAACCAAGTTTGGTGGAAAACTATGAGTAGGTGCATACACCTACCTTTACTTATCAATCCAACTAATAGTATCATCAGGAATCACCTGTAGAAGTCTTCTAGAAAGTCCCGAAGAAAAATAGGGGAATACCCAAATCTCTACCCCGCACCTAATTTCTGTCAGTACCCACTGGTAGGAAATGGAGTATAATATTAGGCAGACACCCATGATCCATCCATGTAATGGACATATATCCCCATTCCATCCATTGAAGTTCCCAAGGAAATCTTTAAAATGGTTAAAGGACAAGAACAAATTCTTTCCCACATCCTACAGACTTATCAAGATATCATAATGGTGAAAAAAGTGGAAGAGGGATGGATACACAACTCCATCCTGACAAAGGGGGTGACTCAAAAACAAGTCACTATTGAACAGATACACACCTCTCCTCCCATCCATGAGGGTCGTAGGGAAAACCCCCATGATATATGGACAACTGAATCGGGTCCATACTCCATTCCAATTGAAGATAATCGTCCTATTCAAATAGACACTTAGAGGTAGGTACAAACCCTTGCCAAAGGTTCAAAATCCTGTTGAAAATTTCAAGCAGCAACATAGGAGCTATTCAAACAAGTTTCTGTACTACAAAACCACTTCACCCGACAAGTGGCCCGAGTTTCTCCTAAAAAGGCATCCAAAAATAAACCTCACCATAAATGATTGGAAAGTGAAGAGATAACTTACAATCCTTCTTTTATTAATGCTGGAGTTCTTGAAGCCCTCATATTCTTATCTATGGAAGATCAAGATCATACCCTCCTGTTACCAAATTATAGGGATAATAGAAGTAGTTATGAAGGCCATCCCAAGGTTCTTCACAATGAATGATTGCTTGAGGTCCATAATATGATCAATCTTGAGAGCCCATATCCTGATGAGAGTCATGATATCCCTCCACATGGCCATAATATTAAACAACTTGAGAGTCTTCCCCTTGCTACCATACACCCTAAAGGTCCTCATTAGGATATATACTACAAGAATTGTCCTTTTAGTCAAACATAAATCCATAATGGTATTCCTCCCCATAATTGGACTTGTTGTGAAAGTTCACTCCATGGTGGTGTTTTTCTTCATCAAGAAGGTCCTCCCCTTGGTGATCTAATGATGATAAATCCCTCCTACTGTGAGGCACTTGGGAAAAAAAGGCCAGTCATGTCTAATGCCTTATCACTGAAAAAGTGAAATCTTTTCTCAGCCTAAATATTTTTCAAGGTGATAGTCACTCTCTGAACCACCCTTGGATATCTTATCTTCCAACACAATAGAGGAAGTCCCCACCAATCTCACTAACTATGATAGTGTTGTAGGAAATCATCCACTATGGTTGGAACTAGTTGAAGAACCTCTGGAAAGAGACGAAGAGGAAATATTAAACATGAAAAAACAACTGGCTAAAGATGATGTACCATATATGTTATGTCCATTGTCCACTCCTCAATTCAGCATTCTAGAGGCAGTGTTGGACGATTGTGTGCATGACATCCGCTTCAATAAATGGAACACTCTTTCTTACTCAAAATAAAATTATTACCTTATGATGAGTATCAAAATAATTTCAAGGTAATATAAGGGATACACCACCAAATTAAATTGGTATCTCTCATTGCTGAATGACATCCAATATTGGGGAATCAACAAGGCCCCCTTTAGCTTTCATGTCTTAGTGCATTAAAATAATTGTGTTGGAAGATCACAGATGCCCCATATAGTTTTCATATTAGAGGATGGGTTGAAAATTGAGTGTTTCATTTCACCGTTCCCCCAAGACATAAACGTATTCCAAATATGACATCATACAATGTCATTTCTTCAGGGTGACTTCAACAAATGGACTCTGTTCACAACCGATGATATGCTCAACAAAAACATGCCCAACAGACTCTCACCAAAATTGGTCTAGAAGAGAGTTGTCCATTGAATGATTTTTGTATTAGGCATCTAAAAGTATCAACAAAGCCTACCGCTTAAAGGAATTAAAATTTTAGATAGAGAAAATGTTTTAGATAATGAAAAAATCTTCAGAAGTAGGGGATTCAGGTGAAAATCATATGTTTCACCTAGTTCATGTTTGAACATGACTTTGTAAAATCAGGAAGGAAGTTGTGGAAGTAGTAGACACGATAATCTAGGAACAACCCAAGTCTATATGGATGGGGAATGTTTTTACACAACCTTTAAGGTCATTAAAATAGGCCCGAAGAGTTGTGGAAATGGAGTAGGAATAGCCCCATCCCACAAGGAAGGGGGTTCACCTCAATAACCTCCTCCTCAATAAAATTTTGTCATCTCCCAATTAGGGGGGATGCTAAAAAATGAATCCTCCCAGTTTTTCACATCTCAAGATCCAACATCCTTAATGGGAACATGCACAAACAAGTTATCTGGAAATTTCCTTCAGATTACTATCCATCAAACATCCCCAATAGAACCATCAAAGGAAAGGACAATTCCTTAGGGAGGGCGCAAATAGAGGCAGTCTGGAAAAGAGACTGATGATGCATTTTCAATGCATTATGTATCAGTTAATGTCATTTAAACCACCCCTAAAAATCCAATAGAACATGAGTCCAATCCATAAAATATTGAAGTGGAAGTTTCTGGTTCATAATACCATACATGCTGAAATGAATGAAGGAGTCATGAATACCCAAAACCAAAGTCTTTCCCTAAACTTGGTCATTCCTTTGATTTCTCCCATATTACCTCCTCAAAGAGAACTCATCAATGAAAATGGTAAAGGTAAAGTTACAACTCACCTACCTATTGAAGAGGTTAAAACCCTTACACTTGAGGAAATATTTTCTTTGCAAGAGGGAGAGATGAAGGAATTGAGAAGACTCAATGTATAAATACTCTGAGGTAGTGTTCCTTTTGGATACATTCTACAAGTAGAGCCTCAACTTTCACTCTTGATCGGCGCACCTCAACAAAGATTATTCATTTCAATAATAAAAATTGAGCTAGAACATATCTTAATACAGGGAATTAACAACCAATATATTTGGATCCCACAAAAATATCAATATTTCCCTCCATTGGGTTCACAAACATAATAAGGCTAGGTTTATCTTTACAAGCTTGTCCCTATAGGTTACCCACAACAGATACTACCGAGACTACTGCATTTGGACCTATCTACTACTGCCCTTGTTCAAGCTCCTACTCAACCAAACATTCCCTAAGAGATCATCAATACTATTGATTCTTAAATGGATTGATTAGAAGTTATGAAGAAATGTTGTGTGTTGGTATAGCTCGAAAATAAACCTTACCCAGAATGTGTTGATTCGACTCTTCCCTCACTGGACTTTGATAACCCTATATTTCCACTTTTCAATAGTTTAGGGGGGAGTTGAATTTAACACATTTCATATCTCACAGAGACACATGATGGGGACCCATGAGTAATAATAGGTAGTAAAACTCAGTTTCTTCATGAAATCATTGTGGGGACTAGCCTTTGTATGGTTTACCAACTTTTCAAATCTGTCAATTAGAGTGTGGAAATGAAGGACCACAAAACTCCCTATGATGGGAGGAGTGAATTAGGGTGTCAATTTTTAATTTAAAAGTGACATATCTTGTTCCCAAATTGGTAGGAACCTGTTAAACCTTACTGATGGTTATGTGTAGTAATTTAAACATTCACAAGCAGAGATACAACACAACAATTTTACTTGGTTCACCACTATGGTCTAGTCTAAGGAACATACGAAACAATGTTTTTTTCATACCTAAATCCACTAATCTTCACTATTTATGGAATATAGAAGTTCAGACACATTCTCTCTATTCCAGGTGCACATCCTTTATAGGATTTTAGGGATATCACACTAAATCCCTCAGAACACTTTTTTCCACTCCCCCAATCTCACTTCCTTGGGTGAAGTCTTACTTAGTTTATCGACTTGAAGTTCACTTCAGTAGATTGGTATTTAATTCTTTGTCTCTGACTATCACGGGATTCTACTAGTATTAAAGTCCTGAATGGATGCACTTGAACACACCAGTACATGCACGTAACACTATTCTTATGCACAAGATTTGGAATTTTCATGAATGGTTTATTTCTCTCAACCTGTATATTTCACGTAACCACACCATGAGGTTCATTGGTTCGTATTGACTCAAGGATCATCCAACATGAAATATTTACTATGCATAAGTCTTTTGAATGAAATTATTTCACACATCAGAGCTATCGAATCTTCATTGGAAATTTTTTTCTGCCTTGAATGGGGGTAGCTGCATATTTATAGACCCAGGTGACTCTTTACATGATCTTATTGTGCATCAACCCCCATGTAGGTAATTCTAGAAAAATGTTTCATTTGGTACATAAGTCGCTTCTGTGCAACACATGCCTTTTCCACATTTTGAAGTGATAAAAACAAAACAACTCTTGCACACAAATCACTTTTCACGTCGCATTTGGCATGAAGGATTCTTCCATGAAAAGTATAATCATGTGTGTGACTCTTTCCTTTTCCATATTTTGATGTGAAAATCCTAAAACTTAACTTGTCTATAATATTTTAATTCATATTCATTCTTTCACGCAACTTCCTTTGGAAAAAACTTGGAAATGATGCCAACTTCAATATTGTGGAACTATAAGACCACTTTCCTTACAAAATCCCTGATTAACTGAGTGTGGATTGAAAACAAACACAAACCAAACTCCATTTCCTATAATGGACATCCTTGGTTCCAAAAATCTCAACCTTTGGTTTTTTTGGAAATCTTTAGATAAATTCAATAATAAGATATCCACTTTTCAAATCCTAGTACATAAGAAAACTAACCATCGAACACTCTAAGTTTATGTGAGAAAAGATCAGTATAGAAAAAAATAGGGGAATCATTAATTGGGTTCTCATGTTTTTAAAGCTTAAATATGTCTAAGTTAAGATCTAATCATGTCATAGAAGCATTGGATGCCATTAACTATTTTCTTACAACACTTGATTCTCATTATGTCACAGAATCATTGAATGGTTTGTCAAAAACCAGTAACCCAAAAACCATCAAAGTATAGAATTCGTTATTCATACCCTTTGTAACCCCTTTGTAATGTTTAATTTTCAATCTCCCCCTTTGGAAATAAAACCAAAGAAATTTATTTTTACTTGTAGAGATCAAAAGCACACACCCCTTGTATCGTATATTCCTCATAAACATGAACTAATTACACAAACTAATTAAAACAGTTAACATAATCATAGAGAGGGGAATTATCTATAACCTTTTTATGTACTATGAGGTGGATGAACACCGAGGTTTAGATGATGTTTATCGAACACATGTGTGGCCAATATCTTCCTCAGAATTTTAGACACTTGGTCATCAGTTCCAACATGATATGTTTTAATCATACCTTGTTCAAATTTTTTCCTTAATGAAATGATATCAAATCTCATTTTTTTTGTATGAGGGTTCTGAACCAGGTTCTTTATAACATCGATCATGATATTTTTTTCATAGTGAATCACCATCGGTTGTTTCACCTCATCACCAATATCAATATGTTGTTGCTTCATCCATAAAATCTTAGTGCAACAATTTTTAGCAGAGATATACTCTACTTTATCCATATTAAGAGAATTCGTTTCTTGTTTCTTGCTTAATCATCCCACACATTTATATCTTATATATAATGCTCCACCATATCTCCATCCTAGTCAGTATCATAAAAATTTGATAAATCATTATCTAACCCTATAAAAAATACAATACAAAGCTGTGAGTACCTTGAATGTATCTCATTATTCTTTTTACTACTATAAAATGTTCTTTCTTTGGATTACTCTGAAAGTGGGCCACTAAGTATGTTGCAAAAACAATATCTGACCTTGTAGCAGTCAAGTACAATAATCTTCCAATTATTCTTCTATACATGGTGGGGTCCACATAAGCCTCATGATATCCAATTTTTGTCCCAACCGCAATCAGTTTCAATATTGGTTTGGAGTCATGAATATTGAATTTATTTAGTAACTATATTTCATACTTCCTGAGAAATGAAAGTTTAATCCCTCTTCTGAATCACATGAATCGCTGAGAAGTATGTCAGTTCACCAAGCATATACTTTTCAAATTCTGATTTCATGTGATTTGAAAATTATTCCACTGATCCCTACCTATTTCTGCCAAATATAATATCATCCATGTACACAAACACTATAAATTGATCTTATGTTGAATTAATCATAGAGATATTGTTATCTACACCTCCTATTTTTAAATGAATATATTTCAGATAGGCATCCCGTTAAGAATACCATGCATGTGGTTCCAGCTTTAGACCATAGAGGGCCTTATTTAATCTAAAAACCTTTTCTTCACCATTTCCAATCATAAATCCCACTAATTTTTTAGTGTATAATTCTTATTCAAGAACACCATTTAAGAAAGTTGTTTTGACATCCATATGATAAACTTTATATCCTCTATAAATTATCATAGCAAGGAAAAACCTTATCGACTCCAGTCTCTCCATTTGAGAAAATGTTTCTTTGACATCAATTCCTCCAATCTATGCATATCCTTTACAAACCTGGCCTTCCTTGTTTGTGATCAAATTTCTATGATCATCGTATTTATTTTTAAAGATCAATTTTGTTACAATCACATTGTGATTTTTAGGTCTATTAACAATATCACTTGATTGGTTTTTTTCAATCTGATCTAGTTCTTTATTCATGGATTTAACCCATAATGCATCCTTCACATATTCTTTAAATAACGTTGGTTCGACAATTTATAGGAAGGTAGAATTAAATTCACTTATCATTATTCTAGTCAATGTAGGAGCTTTCCAATCTCCAATGATGTTGGATTGATCAATTTTAGCTCTTCTATTTATCCTATGAGGTTCATATGATGATTCTTCAGTAATGGTTTCCTCTTCTGATTATTCTTCTAAATCAACATCATTATGTGACCCCTGAATGTTTTTCACACCTTCCTCTACTTCTGCATTTGAATATGTTATATTCCCACATTCTTCATCATCTTCTATTATATCAACATATGGGATTCTTGAGGTATTTTGGATTTTATGTATAATGATAATGACATCACTACTATCCACGATTCTCCCAATATGACTATTGAAACACTTTTAGGCTTTACTTTTCATTGATTATCTAAGGAATATTCCCTTATCTGTAGCATCACCATACTTTTCCTAATTTCCTTCTTTGTTTCAAATGAAACAGTTACTTCTAAAAACATGATAATATATTAGTGAGTGATTATTTACATGCCACAACTCATATAGTGTCATGGTTTCATCCAAATAAATCCCTATTCTATTTTAAGTGTACACTTCTACTTGAACAACCTCATTATAGTAATGAAGAGAGATATGACTTTCAATCTGCATAATTTTGGCCATATTGTTCACTTTTTGATTTTGGTGTTCAACAACTCCATTATTCTGAGGGGTTACTTTATTATCCACCTCATTATTTATTCCCTATTTTCCTAGGTAATTTTTAAATTTAATGGATGTGTATTCACCTCCATTGTGAGATCGTAGAACTTTGATTGTGTGGACAATATCATTCTCAGCTATTCAATAATAGATCTTCATGTAATCGAGAACTTGTTGTTTATTGTGTATAACCATTAAACAATCCATTATACTATAATCATCATTTAAAAACATGAAGTACCTTTCTCCATATGTCCCAAAAAAATTTATTGGACCACATACGTTTGTGTGAATTATATCAAGAAGATTTGATTCCCTTTTCTTCTTTGGCTGATATAAACTATAGATAGACTTTCCTCATATGTAGGAATCACATGTATTTTCTAATTAATGCTTTATATTGGGGATATACATGACTATAGAATAGATATCTTTTCCATATATTTTTTATTAATGTTACCCAACCTCTAGTGCCATGTGTTGTTTTATTATTTAACTATATAGTAGAAAATGTTCCCTTTACTTTCCACCTATTAAAAATTGGCATCTGTAATGAATCCTTTCATGAGATAATTCCCTATATTACCATTGATAGTGCACCCCTTTTGATATAATGTGACTACCATTCCTAAGACACAGATTCTACTCACACTTAGGAGATTGTGATGCAAACTGTCCATATAAATATCTCCATTTTTTCTCATCTCGTCATTTTCTAGTGTTGTTCTCACACTACCTTTGATCTTCAATGTACCAACATTATCAAACCTAACTATTCTATCAACCCTTTTCTTTAGATTATTTAATAAATCTTTATTTCTCATCACATGGGATGAGAATCTTCCATCGAGAATCTAGGTGCTACTATTCTTTGTAGCTTTGAGAGAAACTCCTATAAGATTGGATTTCACAATTTTATTCTTTTACTTCCATGATAAATTTGATTTAGTTGAGGATAATGATTGCCTTTATAATCTATCTTCCATGTGTATTGGTTCATCAAAATCATATTGTTCATATATAGGAGAAAACCTATTTACAAGAGTGACTTTGTCTGGTTTGAAGGTATTGACTATTATGTGAGTTTTATAGGTGAAATTCACACATTTCCTCTTCTTGCAATCAATAGCTTTATAGCCGTAGTTTGAGAAGTTAAAAAAATATCCATAAAACAATTTCTTTCATAAGATGAAGGATATGATTTCATTCTTTTTTATTGAATTCCTATATCTTCCTCATTCAAATAGATCATTGCATCTTTACAATATGACATTGTATGGCCCAAAGAGCCACATAATTTACAATTAATAAGAGTAAATGTATTCTAACTTCTACTCATCCTTGTGTTCCTTTTATTAGAAAAATAATTTGATCGGAGATCATTTATGGAAACTCATGGATATCTTTCAGATCTCCTTTAATTTTTATTGCAGGGTTTCTTTGTTTAAACATCCAGTGACTTTGTTATGTGTCCTACTTTATGATTCCCATTATTTTGGTGCATCTTGTTTACATCCTTTTATGTTTTATCATTATAACCAATTCCACTTTTTCCCATACATGTGGATATTTGGTCATTCAAAGCCTTCTCGACTCATTCATAACCATACATAGTTTTCTCTAATATATATGAATCAGTGAATCATCTAAAATGTAATTTCTTCTTTGTTTCCTTTAAATTTTATTCACTTTCAAGTTTAATCCTTAGAGTAATAAATTCTTATTTAAGTCCCTCAACAGTCTTGGAACTTCTCCTCTAGTCTGAATGTAAGTTCATTGATGACATTTTCCTATCCTTAAATTCTGAGATTCATTTATACTACATATTCTGAGTTTTCAAATGTTTTTGAATTTTCTTTTACTAATTATATTCAATCAATTTCATCTTCAATATGATCAACATATTCTAATTATTTTTCCATAACAACTCTCCACTTTTAGTTTCTGTTTCTTTGATTATCAGCCTTACCAAGAGTATCCTCAAGTTTCAACTTGAGATCAGCCATAGAAATCACCTAATTTCCTATAATTTTATCTTTTGGGGGTTAAAAATTTTAAAATATATCCATCATAGACGTTTGGGTTCTAGATTTAAACGCTGGTTCTTCTTCTTTAAAGAATTCATTATCATTATGTTCTTCTTTACAGAGAAAATTATTTCTTTGTAATTTCTTTCCAGATTTGTAGTCTCCCTTCTAATTTTTTTTATGTTGCCTATGCATATTTTCATATTTAATTTCATCATCATCGAACTTCCTTGAGTACCAAGAGGAAATTTTCCCAACTCTACCACAACAAAAACAGGACAAAGGTAGATTTCCTTGAAATCTCCCATTTCTTCTCTTGAATTTCAAAGAAAAAAGAGAAATAAGTTCATCCACCACATTATTGTTATCAACATTACCTATAGAAATCTCTTTTTTTCCATATATATGAAATTCATCTCCTTGATTAAGTGACTTTTTGCATCCTCTGGTTTGAATCTCTTTTCATATGCAACCAAAAAGCTCCCCAGATCATCGAGATAAAGTTATTATAGATCCCTTTTTTCAAGGGATAACACATTTGGATTATAAAGGGGTAGAAGTCTTCTCAAAAGTTTCATTACAATTTAAATGTATTTTTTTTATTCAACAAACACTCAAACTACACCTAAAAATTTAGTAATTTGATTTAAAAAGGTATCTACATTTTCATCAAGATTATTTTTTAGATCATCAAACATATTGTGAAAATTTTAAAGTTTGTTATCCTTCACTTTGTTATCTCCTTCATATATATTTTCCATATTTTTCCATATAGACTATTCTATAGTGAATCTAATCACTTTTAGATAGATTTGATCAGACAGAGCTGTATTAAGGGAATTTTTCCATTTGGCATCTTCATCAAGAATTTTCCTATCAGTTTTAGTCATAGACAGGCCTATCACATCAGTGACTGGAATTCCATTAGCAATGGCAAAGAGTAATTCCATCCCAATATATCTTAGATTAGATCTCATCCAATTCATAAATATCTAAAAGTTTCTTCCAACAAATAGGTGCACTCCCATGATATTTACTTAATTCTCCATGAATATAAAAATAATAGATTTAACTCCAACAACCTGCAGGCGTAGTTACCACTTGAAGGACCCCGAAACTCCCTGAGAGAGGAGGGTTGAATTAGGGTGTCATATTTTTATTCAAAAGTGATAGATCTTGTTCCCACGTTGGCAGGGACCTGTTAAACCTCTCTGATAGTATTTTGAAATAATTTAAACATTCAAAAATAGAGAAACAAAGAAACAATTTTAATTGGTTAAACACTAAGGGACAATCCAAGAAACATATGCTGATAGTGTGTCAGTCATACCTAAATCCACTAATCTTCACTAGTTGTGTAATACATAAGTTCATGTTGAAAGTGAGTACCCTATATCCAACTTGTGTTTTACTTTGATTACCACTACATGTATGCAGTTTATTATATGTACATGTGTTTATCATTCCATAATAGTGTAGATACTTCTACATACACTTTTTTTATAAAAATGTACTTAGATTGCATGTCATATCAAAGGGATTATAGAAGATCTCAAGATATAATGAGAACCCCGAGATTCCATGATAGTAATCTTAAAGTAATGTCCAATGGTCCAGTAACATCATTCTGAAAGGAAACATATGATGTTTGACCATCAAAGTAACGACCCGAAATTTTTAATTAATCTTGTTTCCTAATTTTGTGTGTTATTTTATTGTTCATACTCAACAAAAATGTTTCAATTGATAACATGAGTATAATTAAAATGAGACTGTTGGGTTTTGACTATTATATGACTGTTAGTCAGTATGACCATTGAAAACTGAATGTTGTGACTTTTGTCTCTAAATACAAGTGATCTTGGTTAATTAATATAGAAAGAAGATTTTATGGCCTCACCAAGTAGTCTTGGACCAATCAAATCCCATCTAACAGAACTTGGGAAGGAGGTAGCACCACTGGGCTTTGCTCTGGACCAAACCCAAGCCGAACTTCATCGTGTGAAGCTAGAACGGAATTGCCTTCACGAGAAGTTCAAACTGATAGAAATTACAACTCGTGCGATGTTGGCCAAACCTCCCTCAGATTCTCTCACCTTAGCACACCTTACACTTAGGTCCTATGCTGGTGTGATAAGGGGCTATGTAAGGAGACTGTAACTGCCTTGTATAATCCTTTATTTTAAATAAAAATTTTGATTTCTTCTTATGATGAAGTTTATGAATTTTCAAATGTCCGGATAAATATAGTATACATATTTTTTTGTGAATTTTAGAAAAAGGATATTTTAAAAAATGTTTATGTAAACGTTAAATAATTAAATATGTTTAATGATTTTCAAAAAACGGTCTTCTACAATTATGTTCAGTACGAAATTTAGAATCTAATAAGATCAACATAATTTTTGATGAATAATAAATTATGAATAGTGATTTTATGCTTAGGATTATTAATGTGACCAAATGGATTAGTAATCTCACTTAAATAAAGCATTAATATAATCTAGGCACCTTTATTAAGTAATGTGATTCAATAAAATGGTTAAATAATGGTTTCATAAATTATTAGTCAAGTATTAGTTTTTTCAATGGAATAGTGTTTTTTAATTAAAAATATTTAGAAAATTATTTTAATAAAATTGATTTCATTTTTGAACTCAGAGCATAGATATTATGTTAAGGTAATTTTTGGGGATTTTTCTAAAAAAAATGAATTATCAGTGAATAGTGTATTTATTTAAAAATTAAATTATAAATATTTAGAAAAATTATTTTTATAAAATGGAGTTCATTTTTGAAATCATAGCATCGATATTTGGTTAAGGTGAAATTTTGGTATTTTTCTACGAAAGTTGAATTTTCGATGAATATTGAAAATACAGTTTTTAAGTTATGGGTGTTTAATTAAATCATTAAATGATGTATTAAGTATGTAATAAATATGGTCGACTTATGAATAGTAATATAAGGTATGAGGTGTCCCAAGTGGCCAATACCATGGGAAAATACCCTGGTAAGCCCATGGTTTTTCCAAAACCACTAATGAGGTGTCCTTTGGCCATTAATGCCTTGTTCCCTCACTTTCCCTATAAATACCAAGCCATCCTCTCATCCATTCGACTCCCAACTCTCCCCCAACAAATCTCTGGTCTCATTACCTCCCAAGGAGTCCTCCAAAGGTTCCCCCAAGCCATCAAGGTCCCAACCTTTGAGTTTTAAAAGTTACATTTTTAGGTAAGGGATCCGACCTCTCTCTTTCTTTTCAAGTAATCTCTTTTATGTCATTTCTTTTATGCTCCATGTTCTTATGTTGGAGGATGTTATTTTATAATCATATTAATTCCCTTTTAATTTTCATATGATGAGAGAACACATCTTTCTCTCATCAATTCGTTTTAATAATGTTTAAGTGGCACCGTTAGGCTGCCGAATTTTTAAGGGATTCGTTCACCTTTCTCATTTTTCAAAGTTCTACTTTCATGTCAAGTCTTTCAAGTTCCTTTTTATTTTGTTGGGGTATGATCTATATATATATAATACTTAACGATTATGTTCATATGATGAGAGACCCTATTTTATCTCTCTAATTCATTATTTTGAAGTTTTAAGTGGCGCTGTTAGGCTGCCGAATTTTTAAGGGATTCGTTCACCTTTCTCGTTTTTCAAAGTTCTACTTTAATGTCAAGTCTTTAAAGTTCCTTTTTATATTGTTGGGGTATGATATTTATATCTATCATACTGAACTCTTATGTTAATATGATTATAGAACCTATTTTATCTCTTCAATTCAGTATTTTTAAGTTTTAAGTGGCGCCGTTAGGCTGCCGAATTTTTAAGGGATTCGTTCACCTTTCTCATTTTTCAAAGTTCTACTTTCATGTCAAGTCTTTCAAGTTCCTTTTTATTTTTTGGGGTATGATATCTATATATATAATACTTAAATATAATTTTCATATGATTAGAGACCCTATTTTATCTCTTCAATTCAGTATTTTGAAGTTTTAAGTGGCATCGTTAGGATGCCGAATTTTTAAGGGATTCATCCACCTTTCTCATTTTTCAAAGTTCTACTTTCATGTAAAGTCTTTAAAGTTCCTTTTTATTTTTTTGGGGTATTATCTCTATATATATCATAATTAAATCTTATTTTCATATGATAAGATACCCTATTTCATCTCTTCAATTCATTATTTTGATGTTTTAAGTGGCGTCGTTAGACTTTCGAATTTTTAAGGGATTCTTTCACCCTTCTCGTTTTTCAAAGTTCAACTTTCATGTCAACTCTTTCAAGTTAATTTTTATTATGTTGGGGTATTATATCTATATCTATAATAATGAAATTTTATGTTCATATGATGAGATACCCTATTTGATCTCGTCAATTCATTTCTGTTGAAGTTTAAGTGACGTCGTTAGGCTGTCGAATTTTCAAAAGGGAAATATAATTTTTGTCTTCCTTCCATGTTTTTAATATCAAATGTTATATCATTAAAATTTCATTTCCATGTTCTTAAATACTTCATATTCTGTTCCCCTACTGTTTTATGGATCATTTATGAGTGGGTGACCCATGTCCCGTCTCTTTTCAATGTTTTCTAAAACCCCGTAACTTG
This sequence comes from Viscum album, assembly GCA_963277665.1. NCBI lineage: Eukaryota > Viridiplantae > Streptophyta > Magnoliopsida > Santalales > Viscaceae > Viscum > Viscum album. The sequence continues at coordinate 489,666,033 of OY728140.1, read as the reverse complement.
GCCGTTATGCTGCAGAATTTCTGTCTCAAAATGTCGCTCTCTTTTTCTAAAGTTATTTTATTTTATTAGGTGAATACTCAAAGCTCTCTCTTATATAGGGGTATTCACATATATACCAAGTTTTTGTATTTTAAATTCTGGGATTTACATACATGAGACCCTCTCTCCCTTTCCGTGGGTTTAAAGTGACGTAAAGATCATGTCTTTAAAGCAGTTTTTAAACGTTATTATTATGAAATGAAAACCATTCTTTTCTTTGCTATATGGGTTGTTTATGAAATTATTGATGATGATATATGTGGCTCACATGATAATAAATACATGTCAAGGGTGTGCCCTGATAGCGCTCCAATGCGTTGGGTAAAGACTTAATCTCTAGAGATGACTATTTTTAAGGACGCCTTGGTGAATAACCTTGGTAATTTTTAATGAAACCTTGGGGATGGACCTTGGTGAAAAAGAAATGATTGTCAATATTAAATGTTGTAGACACATATTCAAGTTATGAAATACGTTATTTTTATTATGATATGCCTCGTGATTTCTTTCTCATGCCTTAAAGTTCTTTTTCATGACTTTGTTGATGTATCTCAAGTTCGCATGTTAAATGTTTCCCCTTGTTTCCCTTACTGGGCCTTCTGCTCACCCTTTCTTTTGATGTATGTCCCCAGGTTATGAGATTCAGTATTGAACCTAGGATGAACATAAGGAGAATCCTTTCAAGTGTTTATGAAGAATGTTTTTTTTGTTTCATGTATTAAGTTCCTGGTTTCCAAGACACTAAACCTTAAAGATCCTCAGTTTTGTATAATGTAATGAAAGTTTATGTGACAAAAAGGTGGGATGATATATTCGGTATCAAAGGGAGGTTTAGTTATTTGTGGAAATTATGATATGAAAAATTTAGGAATAACCCTATAGAAATGTTTAAATATAGGAAATCTTCCTGGTATTTTGGTGAGTATTGAGTAAGGGGTTTCCAAGCAAATACATCCTTGTTTAGATACGAGTACGTAGAGGTGGCTCTGGAAAAAATGTACATAGGGGTAAAACCCGAAAACACCTCTTTGAGCTAGACTCGAACGGGAACTGGTACACGATAATGGGCCTTGCTGCACTCTTGGTTACGACACTCCCGGGGGATATGCTTTGGTAAATTCATAAGCTTAGTATGAACCATTATTAAAGGAACAAAGATAAAATAAAATAAAGATTCACATAAGAATATATGATCATGGATAACCTAGATTGGAACCTAGGGTATCACAAGTTAGGGTATACTTTTATTCTACAGGTTATCCTTCTTTTCTTTAAGTTCCTTTTCATGATTATTGGCTAAGTATTTAAGCCCCTAATTGTAATTTCTTTTCTTAGTTAATGGTGGGAAATGGAAGAACATGTCCCAACTTACAATGTGATAGTAAATGCGATGATTTCCGTATTAATATGATAGAGATGATTAGGGGATTAAAATATGATTATTATTTTGGAAGACATTCACTATTTTGGGGACCCTATATGATCGAGGTAAATATATTACTATGGTATTTTGTTTGAGGAGTAAAGGTTGACTTATATTTTTTAAGAATCGATGAATTTAAGGTGGACTTATAGTAATCTAGGTTACTTATCGAAATGATTACCCTATCTTGGGGAAAATGTGATTAGGTTAGTTACTTTTGTTATAAGATATTAGGAGTGGTTGATGTGGTATTTAGATGAATGATAAAGTTTACCTTGGAAGACTATGTTATCAAATCCTTCTTGAATTTGGGTTTCAATATTAGTTTGGTGTTTTTGATGATTTTTAAGGACAGTTATTTACGGAATGGTCTATGATGAACTTTGGGTTGTACCGTGGAACTTTTAAGATTTAAAGTAGTTTCCCTTCCTCTGGGGTTCTTTATTTTGGAAGAGTTGTTTTATTTTACCCTTTCTATTTTTGGGATAATGTTTAAAGATACAGGAAAAAAATATTTAATCTTTGGTGGATTATGTGATTATCTGTAAGATGATTCTTATTCTTTGATGAGACCAAGTAGTTTTGAATGCTCATCGTTTGGAGAAAAGATTATTTTTGGTAGAAACTTATTAAAGGATGAAACTCTACTTGAAGGTAGGTATATTTACTTATGGTTTTATTCAATGTAGTAAATGAATTCCTCAAAAATATGAAAAGGAGCGTAAAAAAAACGTTGTATGTTAACGTTTCCTACTGGGTAATCAAAGACCGTTTATACACATAATTAGTTTGTGATTTTCTTATTGTCAACTTTCTCCCAATCATGTTTTCTATCACTCTCCCTCAGAACTTGACCCTTTGTTTTTTCTTCCATATCCATGTTTTCTTAAATAGAATCCTAGTATGGGTTAACTCGGGTGGTCTTTGTACTTCCTTTTCTTTCTTTTAAAGTAATAGTGCTACTGACACTTTTTCCAATGTGGGACTTTCAATGAAATTTCAAAACCCAATTTTAAAAATTGCGAGGACGCAATTTCTTAAGGGGGGATGATTGTAATGACCCAAAATTTTGAATAAATCTTGTTTCCTAATTTTGTGTGTTATTTTATTTTTCATACTCAACAAAACTGTTTCATTTGATAACATGAGTAAAATTAAAATGTGACTATTGGGTTTTGACTATTATATGACCGTTAGTCAGTATGACCGTTGAAAACAGAATGTTGCCACTTTTGTCTCTAAATACAAGTGATCTTGGTTAATTAATATAGAAAGAAGATTCTATGGCCTCACCTAGTAGTCTTGGACCAATCGAATCCCATCTAACAGAACTTGAGAAGGAGGTAGCACTACTGGGCTTTGCTCTAGACCAAACCCAAGCCGAAATTCATCGTGTGTAGCTAGAACAGAATCTCCTTCGCGAGAAGTTCAAACTAATAGAAATTACTACTCGTGCGATGTTGGCTGAGCCTCCCTCGGATTCTCTCACCATAGCACACCTTACACTTAGGTCTTATGCTGGTGTGATAAGGGGCTATGTAAGGAGACCGTAACTGCCTTGTGTAATCCTTTGTTTTAAATAAAAATTTTGATTTCTTCTTATTATGAAGTTTATGAATTTTCAAATGTACGGATAAATATAGTATGAATATTTTTGGTGAATTTTTGAGAAAGGATATTTTAAAAAATGTTAATGTAAACCTTAAATAATTAAAAATTTGTAATGATTTTCAAAAAATGGTCTTCTACAATTATGTTTAGTACGAAATTTAGAGTCTAATAAGATTAACATAATTTTTTCTGAATAGTAAATTAGGAATAGTGATTTTATTCTTAGTATTAGTAATGTGACCAAATGGATTAATAATCTCACTTAAATAAAGCATTAATATAATATAGGAATGTTGATTAAGTAATGTGATTCAATAAAACGGTTAAATAACGGTTTCAAAAATTATTAGTCAAGTATTAGTTTTTTAAAGTGAATAGTTTTTTTTAATTAAAAATATTTATAAAATTATTTTTATAAAATGGATTTCATTTTTGAACTCAGAGCATCGATATTATGTTAAGGTAATTTTTTGGGATTTTTCGGAAAAAAATGAATTTTCGGTGAATAGTGTATTTATTTAAAAATTAAATTAAAAATATTTGGAAAATTATTTTTATAAAATGGAGTTCATTTTTGAAATCAGAGCATCGATATTTGGTTAAGGTGAAATTTTGGGATTTTTTTAAGAAAGTTGAATCTTCGATGAATAGTGAAAATACCGTTTTTAAGTTACAGGTGTTTAATGACATCATTAAATGATGTATTAAGTATTTAATCAATATTGTCGACTTATTAATAGTAATATAAGGTATGAGGTGTCCCAAGTGGCCAATACCATGGGAAAATACCATGGGAAGCCCATGGGTTTTCCAAAACGACTAATGAGGTGTCCCTTGGCCATTAATGCCTTGTTCCCTCACATTCCCTATAAATACCAAGACATCCTCTCATACATTCGACTCCAAACTCTCCCCAAATGAATCTCTGGTCTCATTTCCTCCCAAGGAGTCCTCCCAAGGTTCCCCCAAGCCCTCAAGGTCCCAACCTTTTTGTTTTAAGAGTTACGTTTTAAGGTAAGCGATCTGACCTCTCTCATTCTTTTCAAGTAATCTCTTTTATGTCATTTCTTTTATGCTTCATTTTCTTATATTGGAGGATGTTCTTTTATAGTGATATTACTTCCCTTTTCATGTTCATATGATGATAGAACCCCTCTTTCTCTCATCAATTCATTTTAAGAATGTTTAAGTGGCGCTGTTAGGCTGCCGGATTTTTAAGGGATTCGTTCATCTTTCTCATTTTTCAAAGTTCTACTTTCATGTCAAGTCTTTCAAGTTCCTTTTTATTTTGTTGGGGTATGATATATATATATATCATACTGAACTCTTATTTTTATATGATGAGAGACCCTATTTGATCTCTTCAATTCAGTATTTTTATGTTTTAAGTGGCGTCGTTAGGCTGCCGAATTTCTAAGGGATTCGTTCACCTTTCTCATTTTTCAAAGTTCAACTTTCATGTCAAGTCTTTAAAGTTCCTTTTTATTTTTTTGTGGTATGATATATATATATATCATACTTAAATCTTATGTTCATATGATTATAGAACTTATTTTATCTCTTCAATTCAGTGTTTTGATGTTTTATGTGGCGCAGTTAGGCTGCCGAATTTTTAAGGGATTCGTTCACCTTTCTCATTTTTCAAAGTTCTACTTTCATGTCATGTCTTTCAAGTTCCTTTTTATTTTTTGGAGTATTATATCTATATATATCACACTTAACTCTTATGTAAATATGGTGAGAGACCCTATTTGATCTCTTCAATTCAGTATTTTGAAGTTTTAAGTGGTGCCGTTAGGCTGCCGAATTTTTAAGGGATTATTTCACCCTTCTCGTTTTTCAAAGTTCTACTTTCATGTAAAATATGTCAAGTTCCTTTTTATTATATTGTGATATGATCTCTATATCTATCATACTGAACTTTTATTTTCATATGATGAGTGACCCTATTTGATCTAGTCAATTCATTTCTGTTGAAATTTAAGTTGCGTCGTTAGGCTGTCGAATTTTCATAAGAGAAATCTAATTTTTGTCTTCCTTCCATGTTTTTCATCTCAAATGGTATGTCCTTAAAATTTCATTTTCATGTTCTGAAATCCTTCATATTCTATTCCCCTACTTTTTTATGGATCATTTATGAGTGGGTGACCCATGTCCCCTCTCTTTTCAATGTTTTCTAAAACCTCGTAACATGGCCGTTATGCTGCAGAATTTTTGTCTCAAAATGTCTCTCTCTTTTTATAAAGTTCTTTTATTTTATTAAGTGAATAGTCAAAGCTATATATTCTATAGTGGTATTCACATATATACCAATTTTTTCTATTTTAAATTCTGGGATTTACATACATGAGACCCGCTCTCACTTTCCGTGGGTTTAAAGTGACGTAAAGATCATGTCTTTAAAGCAGTTTTTAAACGTTATGATTATGAAATGAAACCCATTATTTTTTTTTCTATATGGGTTGTTTATGAAATTATTGATTATTATATATGTGGCTCACATGATAATAAAGACATTTCAAGGGTGTTCCCAAATAGCACTCCAATTCATTGGGTAAAGACTTAATCTCTAGAGATGACTATTTTTAACGACGCCTTGGTGAATAACCTTGGGGATGGACCTTGGTGAAAAATAAATTATTGTCAATATTAAATGTTTTAGCCACATATTCAAGTTATGAAATACGTTATTTTTATTATGATATGCCTCATGATTTCTTTCTGATGACTTATAGTTCTTTTCCATGAATTTTTTGATGTATCTCAAGTTCGCATGTTAAATGTTTCCCCTTGTTTCCCTTACTGGGCCTTCTTCTCACCCTTTCTTTTGATGTATGTCCCTAGGTTATGAGATACAGTAATGAACCTAGGATGAACATAAGGATAAGCCTTTCAAGTGTTTAAGAATAATGTTTTTTTGTTTCATGTATTAAGTTCCTGGTTTCCAAGACACTAAACCTTAAAGATCCTCAGTTTTGTATAATGTGATGAAAGTTTATGTGACAAAAAGGCGGGATGTTATAATCAAGTGTTGGGGGCTCATAATCCTTTATACTTATTCTCATGATGTTTCCAATATATGATCTCTAGTTATTGAGATCATGAGGACTAACCTGCATAATAGGAACACAACATTTTCAGGTTCCATTGGTAATTCCTATCTATGGATATGTGTAATGGTCTCTAGACATGATATCATTATCATTGTATGTATTTTAATTGTGTACTTTGATTCAAGGCGAAAACCATGGTGATATATTCATAGAAAGGTAGTTTTTGTTGTGTATCTCATTGGTGACATGGCATTGATTTAATGATCAAGATAATATTTTTTTCTTTCTAGTCGAGGAAGAGATGTCTCAGGCCTGGTAGATTAGGATGGTTTCACCTTCATTAAATCCATGTCCATGGTAGTGGAAGGTAAGACCATCTAGACAAATCAAAAAATAAAATAAATGAAAATAAATGATGATGACACTAGTGTGCATTCTGCTTTATTAGGATATCGATGATGAAGAGATTATATTACAAAGAAAATGTTTGTAAGAAGGTAGTCATTGCTTAGACTTTATCTTATATCTATATGGGCCTCGATGGGTTTCTAGACCCCACTATTTGACGGTGAATATTACTCACTACTATTGAGATAAGGGCCTAGAGGGTCACACACTATAGTGCATTGAGAATATTCCCTATTTAGTGGAATAAGAATATAGAACTTGGTGGGGCCTGCCAAGGGGTCCGAGTATTATACATGTTCTACGAATCACCAAATAATAAATAAATTATTTAATTATTCAAGTATAGAATAATTTATTGAATTTATTTAAAACATGTATTTACAAGTGATTAGTAAATACAAAGATAAAATATTATTCGAAGGGATTTAAATATCTAGGGTTTATTTAATATTTTCAGGAGAAGTGAGTCAAGTTATAGACTCAAGTTTATCACGCAATATGAATTTAATATATATTGCAGTCAGTGAAAAAATTATAAATATTATTTATGGAATAATTTATTTTTTCATAAATAAATATTTTACAACTTATACTGCGAATATCTATTACATGGGGGCTGGGAACCCATACCGGGTATTCTAGATATTCTATATATAAGTAAGAGAGAGGATCTCCCCATAAAACTATTCATGTGCTATAATTGAGAGACTATCTATCCTCTTGGAATCTATATTGATATTCTATCAACTAAGGAGGTTCTTCAAGCTCATCCTTCTTGGATCGAAGTCTCTTGCCTTGCTACGATCACTACTGCGTCGAAGAGCTCGTGGGTGTACCATTCTAGCACCCAAATTCTAATGAATGACACACGTGATAATTTGAGAGGCATGTTTGGATGATCTAGAGGACATAGATGTCGGAGTCTTCAAGCAATAGTTGTCGGCATCCTATGATGAACTTTCACATGTTAGATCCAAACAAGGTACTTGTTCATTCTATTTTTGTGCTCTATCATATCCACGTGTGGTCCTCGGACCGTACCGGGATAGTTCACCAGAGTCGACATTGTAAAGTTGGCCTGGTGATGCAAAAAATTTTAAAATCCCATTCCATTGGCTTTCACTATCCATCCTGGTACCTAACAGTGGTATCAGAGAAGCACATGATTTCTCAATGTCAAAGGAAAAAAATTAAATTGAATTAAATTTAAGTACGGTACATAAAATTGGTTCTAACAGATCTGACCATATGTCGATCCATTTCTGAATGGCCAAGTTAAGGATGTTTAAAATTTTAATTGGATCGACGTCATAGGTTTAAATTTCTTAGGATTATTATTTTATAAAGAACATGTTTTAATTTTTAGTATGCGTTCTTCAAAGTAACAAAATTAGGCAACAGTTTGGCTGGAATCCGGTTTCTAGAATATTTTCGGTGGTTTTTTATTTTAGGAGTAAAATAAAAAATGTTATGAGATAATATTATTTTATTTTACTCAATTAAGAAATAAAAGTAAAAGGGGTCAATGAAGACTTTCAGTCAAGTCTTGTTTTTTTATTTATTGAATGTATTTTGACTTTAAAGTTAAAAAAAATAGAGTCCAAGAACCCATTTTAGGTCTTCTTCTTTTTAAAATAAAACAAATAAAGGGTGGTTCCTTTTTGTTCTGTCAAAAGACAAAACAATATTAATTAGAAAAAGAAGAGAGAATACCCTTTGGGTCTTCTTCCTTGGGCAGCACAGACACCCCCCCCCCTAAAAACCCTAGTAGTCTGCCGCGTGGAACTCCTCCTTGGTGCTGCCTATCTATACCACCCAGGGTCCCCTTTTCCTCACGCGTCCTGCCCCTCACCGAGCCCAGACTCCCCTCTACCTCGTCGCGGACCTCACTGATCCCAACCTCCCCTTTGCCTCAAGCCGCCCCCGGACCCCTCATCGCTTCCAGACCACACCCCCAGACCCCCTTCGCACTGACAGCTTGCACATCACCAAACCAGGCCAGCTCACCCCACATACTTTGGTGTCACACTGGAACAACAGAACACCACCCTTGAGGCTGGCCGAAGGAGAAACCCGCCACTCTTGGACCTTGCCGAATGAGTCTGTTTCTTGATCGAAGACACTGCCACCGTGAGTGTTGCTTGACCAGGTGGATATGCCATGGTCAAGATGTGGTCACATCACGGTCACGACGCGGTCACGCCGTGGTCATGACCCGGTCATGCCACGGTCATGCCACTGTCATGCGGTGGTCACACCTCGGTCACGCCACAGTCACACCGCAGTCACGCCGTTGTCATGCCGCAGTCACACCGCGGTCACGCCATGATTTGGCCATGCACCAGTAAGTCTCCCTCGCGGCGGTTCATAGTCTAGCTAGACTCCTCCTCAGCAAGAGGTTACCTCGTTAAATAATTTTAATTAATTTAGTATTTTAAATTAAATTAATTATAATTATATTGGGGTTTATGATTAATTTAATCCTAAATATTAATTTAAATAGAATTAAAATTAAATTAATAGTTCAATTTAATTTTATAATTAAAATTAAAATAATAGTTTAATTTAATTTTATAATTAAAATGAAATTAATAGCTTCATTTAATTTTATAGTTAAAATTAAATTAATGTATTAATTAAAATTTTTGAATTAGATTTAAATTAAACTGCCGGAACTGATAAAGATAAATTTATTGAATTTATTGAAATTCATATAAATTATTAGAGCACCCTCATACTATTTAAATTTTATTGCTGTTTAATTTTTAATTGTGCATTATTTATACCGATTGGTCTTGTGCAAGAAACCAAACCATGCATATTTGGTTTATTTTTTTATTTAATTATCTATTCAATGCATGAAATGATTGTAATAATTAATTAGATAAATGATGGTCTGTGAATTTACTTTTAATTTAAATATGTATAAGGGTCTACGTGTCTAATGAAAAAGTTGTATTTTGTACCTCTAGACCCCCTCTCATGTGTGCGAGTATATTTCTAATTAAATTTTAATGATCTGAGACTCAGACCCCGCTAAGTCTAGGTGGTAATCTAGACGATATTCGAGTGCTTTGCACTGGGATAGTTGCGACGTTAGTTAGGAGTCGACTTAGGTATGGATGCCCCTTGGTCAAGATTGATCCATTTATGGATCAATCATAATGGAATGATCAAGAACAGTTGGATTTCATGATTTACCTTTATGCATTGTTTATTTTTTTATGTGAATACATGATTGTTGATTGATCACATAGAATAGTAAACAAGATAAAAAATGAATAAAGAAGTGATGAATGTATTTCTATTGCATGTTCAGTTGTGAGTACGAAAATATAGTTTGAAAATTGATAGTGACAGTATTTTAATTATTTTTCATATGTTTTTAAATGATTTACCCCATTATAATTAATCAATTTGAGATTATTTTTATCATTTTATGTTTTGGTGAATTACGGGCTTAATTGTGGAAATTGGTTAATTCTGTAAATTTAACAGTTTTGTGGAGCTTCTGTATTTTGGACTTATCTTTTACATTTTTGTTCCAATTTTTTTGATTCCTTTTTTCTAGACTTTCCAGGCTCATGGTATTGAACTTTGTCTTCTGGAACAAGCTCCAATTCGGAAGACAATGGACCAAAAAAATTCATCAAATGGAAAACATTTTCTGGCTAATAAAATGGACCCTACATTAATTAATGAAGCATATCTCGGACTACATATGTCCAAATGATGTGATTATAGTTGGAAGAGAATGAGAAATCAAAGAGACATTTTAAAATTAAAATTCATGAATAAATTCGGTCATTAAAGAATCTATTGAATGTGTCCAAAAAGAGAAATTTGAAGAGTCACCTCAGGTAGAAAAGGTCGTCATTAGTAATTCGAGTATAACTTTTGTTACACTTGTCCAAATTCACTTCAATTTTGATGAAGCATGAAAAAGAAATATAGGAACAACATTTATGAATACTCATTCCCGATATGCAGCCATTTATTATGCTAATGAGACTCAATCTTTAGATGGAGTAATTTTGGAGGGAAATTTTCTACTCCACAAGCCTATAAATAAGAGTGTTCACTTCCATTCAAAGGGGTTGAAGAAGTTAAAGGAGGGGAAATGATGGAGGATTAATTTCATGAAGTTATTTTTATTTTCTATTTTCTCCTTTCATTGTATCATCATTCTCACTTATTCCCCTTTCAACTCTATTTCCCTTCACATGGAGGGGTAAAACCTTTGAGTGATCGGGGAAGGGGGAGTTTCACTTTTGTAATGTCGGAGTTTTGTGCATAAATGTAAAACCATATTTTTCTATTTAATGAATTACATTATTATTTTTTATTAATTATCTTAATAAAATTGTGTTTTGGGTTTGGTTTATTCATTTTTAATAGCTTTGGTTGAAGACTTTTAATCTCCCTCCGCATAGTGCAATTTGTCTCGATCGAGCAGATTGTAGTAGGTGGTGAGTGTCCAGCAATCGTTGGCATATGTGTGCAACTAGTGAAAATTTGATAGTGTTAAAAGGAGTAAAAATTCCCAATCAAGACTTCCCTTAGTTTTATAGGATTATATTATGAACTTCAATGCACATAAGAGGGAGTTCCATTTCTTTATCCAACCTAAGGTGATTGATAACTCGACTGATGAGTCTTTCATTTTTCATTAAATAGGAAGAGAGGGAGGAAGATATTTATGAATATGATTAAATTGAAAAAGGTTATCCTACCCTTACCCCATCATTCTCTTAACCCATTAGTGTTCAATGTTTATTTTGAATTTATTTTTTTTTCAACTCAAACAATTTCAAAAAAAAACCTCTTCTTATTTCTTTAATTTAGGTGACAAGTTTAATTATTGTGCACTGATCTTTGGATAAAACCTAGGATGACCACTTTAATACATTTTTAACTTAGTTTATATAGGTTTTTGGCACACCTCATGATAGGCACGTGTCAAAACATGGCTCCGTTTCTAGGGAGGTAGTGCCGACAATTTTTTTTCTCTTTCTTTTCTCTTTTCTTATTTTCATTCCAATGTTTCATGACTAGAACCTCAAACACTGAGCTTTCCCCCTTGATCCCGAAATTAAAATAACCTTGTTGAATTATCTAAGAAACCTTAATTTCCAATCTTAATTTGAGGATAATTCTCTTATAGACTCGTTTGAAACTTCAAGTGTTCACTCCGAGCCTGTCATCATGGATGGAAATCAGAACCCAACCCTTAGAGACCTTTATGCCTCACAATTCATTAATCAGAATAATAAACTTTTCATGATAGTGTAACAAAATTATTTTGATATGACACCTAACATGATTCCATTTCATCCAATGTTTTTTTTATTGGTGGGTAAAGATCCCAAAAAACATATTAAAGAATTCACACATGTCTACTCAACCTTCAGACCACGTGGAGTTACTGAGGAACAAGTTAAGTGGAAGTTGTTCCCATTTTCATTGGAAGTAGATACCAAAAAATGGTTGTATGGTATACAACCTAGAGATGTGTATGACTGTAATGACCTTGTGAGATGCTTCATGAAAATATTCTTCCCAGCCTCCAGAAGAACTGCCATCGGAAAAGAGATATATGCAATTATACAATCATCTGGAGAAACCATTTACAAGTACTGGGAAAGATTTAAAAAGCTATGTTCCAGATACCCACATCAAGACATTGTAGAGAATCACTTTCTTGTATTCTTCTATCAAGGCTTACTATACAATGATAGGAACCTTCTTGATACATCATCTGGAGGTGCATTGATTGAAAAGTCACCAGAAGAATCCAAGGGTTAGATTGAGAAGAGTTCATAGAACTCGCAATAGTTTGGTACAAGAGGTACTGGCACAAGAGGTATTCATGAGGTAAAAACTTCTCATCCATCAACCTTACTATAAACTAAGATTGAATAGATGACCAGTTTGGTGAGACATATGGCCTTGAAACAAGTGTGGGACCAATAAGAACCAACTAAGGTATGTGTTTTATGCTCATCACCTAATCATTTCACTGACCAATGTGCTGAAATACATGGAATGGAAACTTGTGTAGAAAAATCAATATGGGTTTTAAAATCAGTAGAATCAATCTGGACCCCTATTACAGCAATAATTCCAAAACCCCCCACCATTTCAATAAAATAAATCTTATATCCAGCCTTCACACCACCAACCACCCACTTTCTTAAAACCCTATGAGCAGCCATCAACTAGTGCACAACCCATAATTCTGAACCAACAATATATATCTGATATTGAGGGGATAAAAGCCACTTTAAAATATTTTTCCACCATCTTTGAAGGTCTCATAGACTTCCTAACCTAACATATTAAGAAACATCCTTCCCAAACAATCCCAAACCCAAAGAAAAATATCAGCATTATAAAAACAAGAAGTGGAAAAGAGATATCACCACCAGCATCCCATGAACCTGATACAGGACCACCTGATTTGAGGGAGAATGAATTTGTAAACTCTGAAAATTCAATGAAAATGCATTGTGAATAAGAGAATAAAGAGGAGTAAGAGAAAGATAGGCTGAGGAAGAAGAGAAAAGAAACACCATTTAAAAGGAAACAATGGTATAAGAAAGATTTACCCCCTCCATTTCCATGAAGGATGATTGAATCAATGAAATTGTAGGAGTAAGAACTTTAAAAAAAATTGGACACCTTCTAGAAAGTGGAAATAAATATCCCCTTACTTGAAGAAATTAGAAAAATTACAATGTATGCTAAATTTTTGAAGGATATTTGCACTAGGAAGAGGAGACTTCAATGGAATGGAAAGATCAACTTGGGAAGAAGTTTCTCAGCCCTTATCACAGATTGTAGACTTGTATCCCATAAGAATGGTGGTCCATCTTGGAAATAGATCCATAGTTTTCCCTACATAATATTTGGAGGATATCCTTGTGAAAGTCAAATATCTCTTCTTCCCAACTGACTTTTACGTGCTAAATATGGAAGAAGATAGGATCTTGTCACATTCACCCATCATTTTGGGGAGACCTTTCTTGAAGACAGCTAAAACCATCATCAATGTCCATGAGGGGACACTCACCATGGATTTTGGAGAGTGCACTATCCACTTCAATATTATTGAATCCATGAGGCACCCATCGGATGATCACTCACACTTTTTACATTCCCATGAAGTTGGTGCAGAACCCATGGAAGAATCAGGTATGCTCTATAAATTCTTAGACTTATGAGATACTTCTTCCATTAAAAATATCATTGAACATGTGGATGCCCAAAATTCTATAGATTCTGATTTCATCTTTGAGGAAGAGGTAAAATATGATTTCTTTGATGATTTTTTAAATGATAAGGAAGATGATATGGTTTCTTGTGTGGAGGAGGTCCAAAATTTGAAAGTGGGAACCATTAATTTAGTTTCATCCCTTGAACATCCCCCTGATCTGGAAATTCAACCACTCCCCACTAATTTTAAATATGTGTACCTTAGGGAGGGAGAGAAACTACCAGTGATAATTACTAATAATATATCTAAAACCCAAGAGAAATCAGTGATTGATCTTTGGAGAGAGAATATACAAGCGATAGGGTGGAGTTTAGATGATATTCCAGGAATCAACCCAAAAATATTCTCACATAGAATTTTTCTTGAGGGAGATTCCAAACCTATAAGTAAACCCCAAAGGAGGTTGAATCCCACAATAGTTGAGGTTGTAAAGAAGGATATTGAGAAGCTATTGAAAGCTATGATCATCTATGCCATCTCAGATTCACAGTGGGTTATCCAAATTCATGTTGTTCCAAAAAAACAAGCCTAACCACTGTGAGGAATGAAAATAATTAATTAATCCCTATGAGAATTAAAAATAGCTGGAGAGTGTGGATTGATTTTAGGAAGTTGAATCAGGTCACACAAAAAGATTATTTCTCCATTCCTTTCATTGATAAGATGTTAGATATATTTGTATAGAGAACTCTTTATTTCTTTTTGCATGGATTTTCAGGTTATTTTCAGGTACCCATTGCTCCTGAGGATCAAGAGAAGATAACCTTTGCATGACCCTTCAGCACTTTTTATATAAAAGGATTCCATTTGGATTATGTAATACTCCATGTACATTTCAGAGGTGCATAGTAAGTATATCTTCTAATCACATTGAATATTTCGTGGAGGTTTTCCTGGATTATTTCATGGTTTTTGGAAACTCTTTTGACCATTTTTTGAAAAATATGGATTTATTTTTGAAAACCTACATTGAAAAGAATCTTTTTTTAAATTCTTGAAAAGTGTAATTTCATGGTTGTGAGAGGGATTGTCCTTGGGAATTTAATTTTCAAAAAGGTAATTGAAGTTGATAAATCAAAAATTGAAGTGATAAATTCTTTGCCTTACCCAGCTTGTGTGATATCCTTTTTAGGACATATAGGATTCTACATGAGGTTTATCAAGGATTTTAGTAAGATTTATCTCCCAATTTCTAGATTTATTTTGAAAGATTCTGATTTTTATTTAAATATTTAATGTGTGGAATCCTTTAATGAGTTTAGGAGGAGATTGATTCAACCATCTCTGATGCAACCACCAAATTGGGAAGAACCCTTTGAGCTACTTTTTAATGCTTCCAACCAAGCAGTTGGAGCAGTCATTTCTTAGTGAATTGAGGGAAGCCACAATTTATTACATATGCTTAAATAACCTTTTGTGATTCTCAATTAAATTACACAACCATAGAAAAGAATTTTTTTAATGTTGTTTTTGATTTGGAAAGATTTAGATCATATCTCTTTGGAACTAAAGTCACTTTGTTTTCAGATCATGTAGCTCTCAGGTACATGATGAAGAAGGTCAAAGATAAACTGAGGTTAGTGAGATGGATTTTAATGCTTTAGGAGTTCAACATAGAAATCAAGTACAAAAAGGGATCTGAGAACCAAGTGGATGATCATTTAAGTAGACCTCCCAACACTGCTGAAGCTGAAATTCCAAAAAAAGAACCATTGAATGATCACCTTCCAGGAGAGAAGATTTATTGGTTAAAAGAGAATTTACTTGGTATGATGACATGGTCAATTATCTGGGAACATCTCAGGTCCCATATCATTTCAATTATCGTCAAATTCACAAAATGAAACATGAATCTAGATATTACATTTGGGATGATCCATTTCTTTGGAAGATTTGCAATGACCAAGTGATAAGAAGATGTTTTCGTGAGAGTGAAATTGGTTCTATCTTTGAGTTTATCTCACATTATCTTGTGGAGGCCCCTTTGGACCTCAAAGGATAGAAAACAAGGTTTTAGAGTCTGGACTTTATTGTCCAACCATTTTTAAAGATTCTCGTGAATTTTTCTATAGGTGTCCAAAATGTCAATTTTTTTTGGAAACATTACAAAGAGACAAGAAATGAACCAACAACCACTTAATTTTTGTGATATTTTTAAATTATGGGGGATAGATTTTATGGGCCCTCTCCCAATGTCATTTGGAAATTATTATATCTTGATTACGGTTGATTATGATTCCAAATGGGTGGAAGAAAAGCCACTAGGACTGATGATGCTAAATTTGTCTGTGATTTTGTCAGGGGAAACATATTTTGTAGGTTTGGAGTTCCTAGAGCCATAATCAGTGATCAATGGACTCACTTTTTCAATAGAATAATGAAGGATTTACTAAATAAGTATGGGGTGTATCATAAAACATCAACTCCCTATCACCCACAAAAAAATGGTCAAGCTGAAGTGTCCAATAGGGATATAAAAGGAATTTTGGAGAAGAATATTAAACCAAACATGAAGGATTGGAGCCAGAGGTTAGAAGATACATAATGGGATTATGAGACATCCTATAAGACCCTGATTGGAATGAGTCCATATAGGATGATTTATGGAATAAAAATTCACCTACCTGTGGAACTAGAGAATAAGGCATATTGGACTATGAGAAAGATGAATTTAGATCTTGAAAGTGCTGGGAAAGAGAGAAGGTTTCAGTTGTAGTTGTAGGAGCTGGAAAATGTTAGAAGAGAAGCATTTGAAAATCACAGGATTTACAATGAGACATAAGAGTGGCTCATGACAAGCTGATCCAACTGAAAGACTTCCATCCTAGAGATAAAGTGTTTTTATTCAACTCAAGACTCAAGCTGGTTCCAGGTAAACTTTGTTTCATATGGGAGGGTCCATTTATAGTTACTCATGTATATCCTTTTGGTTCAGTGCATATTGTGAAGGATGGAGAGTAGGAGCCATTCACTATTAATGGACATAGGTTGAAGAAATTATATGGGACCATTCCATCAAATCTAGTGGAGTAGATTCTGCTTCTCCAACCTCTCTATTAATAATATCCCTCAGGTTGTACCACTCCTTTGCACTTTATTGCTATTGTGATTCATTTTAAATTCTTCTTACATATTAAATCCACTTGAATTCATTGAGGTCAATGCACCATTTAAGTGTGGGGGAGGGAACTTTTGTAGTTTAGGATTTTCATTTGTTGTTTTTTTTCAAAAAAAATTGTGTGTTTTAAAATTTTTGTGTATTTCATTTTAGTGTATTTTTTGAACTTTTGAGTTGAAATGATTATCCTTACAATTTTTGACACCCATGTCACTGAGTGAACAGATTTATTCCATGAAAATGAGATTAAACGAATGCTGAAAATGATTTTGTTTCAAGTTCAATTCTTTGGGAATTTCATGAAAAGTACTCATATTTTTCAATACCATGCCACATCTAACTATATTTATATTTAAAATCACACTCTTGAGTATTCTGAACCACTCTTGTTATATTCTTTTCATTCACCTCACTTCTTGAGAGAACCATACCATTCTTGTTTAAACCAGAATTTGATTTATTCCTTTAAAAACATGAGGGTTTGGGGTAATTGTGTTTTAAATGATTGAGGCATTTATTTGGTTTTAAATCCCCCTTCTCAAGATAATCCTTTTCATTCCATCCTATCTTATACATTTAATCCTTGTATCCCTTATAATCCATGAACAACCTGTTAGGTTAGCCACATTACAAGAAAATTTTCCCTATCTAACCTCCACTTGAAGTTAAATTACATGATCTAGTTGAACTTAAGTGTGGGGGAAGCTATCTTGTGTTGTCCTACCTCATTTGGTGAAACCTTGGGTGGAAAATAAAATGAAAAAGAGATGTGTGTGCTGATGAAAAATAATTATGTTGAAATCTGTGCCTTTTCTAAATATTTCATGATAAGAGAAGTTGTGACTTTTTAGAGCTTCTTTTGGAGGAAGAAAGCTCTACCTTTTCTAGAGATTTGAATAAAAATAATGTTTGAGAATATTTAAATTTTTGATTTTGAAATGGGGAGTTGTTTGAACATTTTATGGATCTGAATTTATACTAAGATGAGTGAGGAGGATATCATACTTGATTGAAAATTAGAATTGTGAAATTTTTCTTTAAAAATAGCCAAGCCCTCATCATTCATCCACAAATTTTTTTTACATACAATTCCTACCAACCAAAATCCACAAAAAATACATGAAAATTCCTCATGATAAACACATGTCCTTGACTCACATCAGGTGGAGAAGTAGGATTTTTTCAAACCTATGGTGACCTGTGCTTTGGTATGGATGAAAAAACATTGTTGAAAATTGATATTTCTGAGATGAGAGAAAATTCATGTGAGGTTGTTGTCTTGTGTGTTTGGGAGGATAAATTAAGAGGAAAAATATTGAATTAGATGATTTTAGAACATGGAATAATGGTTATTTATGAGGCATGATATCTTTTATTTCTTGGTATTGAATTGGTGGATCTCATTGGCATGTGTTTTGAATTTGCTTTGATTTGATTTTTATGTTGACTTGTTTGGGAGTTCAATTGCTAATTGTTGGGGAATTAATAGAGATAATATTTCCATTATTTTTCATATGTCTTTAAATGATTTAATCCCTACCAATTAATCAATTTGAACTGATTTTTATCATTTTACTGTTTTGGTGAATTATGGGCTTAATTGTGGAAATTGGTTAATTCTTGAAATATAATAGTTTTTTCTAGATTCTGTAGTTCCGGATTATATTTTACATTTTTTGTTGGGAAAAATACCTCAAGGCATCATTGAAGTATTTTTGAGGTGATTGTGTTTGTTGACAAAGTGATCATCTGTGTTGTGATTATTGACAATGCAAACCATGACATGAAAATTTGTTGAAAAAGAGGATTTCATGGTGTAATGTTGAGTTCAAGAGCTGTGGTCAATGATCCATGTTTGATTCAAGAACGTCGATAATGGAATGGATGGTCTGGAGGTGGTACAAAAAGAATAGATACAAGGTGGCGCTGTTTTCCAGTGTTTGCCAAATTTTTGGACCTGAAAATAGCCAAATGAAGAAAAGTGTTTTTGGAAAAGGGACTTGCGCGCCGAGGACTTAGAGTATTGGAAACTTTCATGCCATATGTTTTTCAAGATCAGAAGATCCAAATATGTCAAAGGAAACAGGTTCGCGCAAGTTTGGGAGTTGGTCGCGCAAGTGTCCAGGAGGATAGAAGACTTGCGTGCCGAGACTGGGTCGCGCAGGTGACTTGTGCGCCGTCGCGCAGGGTGCTCAATTTTCCTATAAATACTAGACCAACCCTCCTCATTTCTTATCAGATTCCAACACTTTTAGAAATCAGAGCTCCCGTCGCGCAGTTGTGGTGGTCGCGCAAGTGGTGGTGTGTCGCGCAAGTGGGGCTTGCGCTCCAGATTTGAGGAAGGGCGATTGTTGGTAGTTGCGCGCCAATGTTGGTTTGGGCGTAAAGGGAAGTGAGTCGTGCAAGTTTGGAGTTAGAGAAGCTTTTGTCGCACAAGTTTCTGAGGAGGATTTGCAAGCCAGTTGTGACTTGCACGCCGATACTTGCGCATCGAGGTAGACTTGCGTGCCAAGTAAGGTTGATTCCTCGGCCTTATTTTGGGGTCACGTGGAAGCTGGAAGATTGACCGATACATTCGGTGCAATGTGAAATTCATCTACGGGTGAAATTTGGGCTTAAACAGAGAATCTACATACAGAGGAAGATGCATTTCTTCATGCAAGTGAATAGACCTACAGGTCTATAAACTGTGAGTGGATCCTTTTCAGAGAGGTGAGCAAAGGAAGAGGAAGAAGGCGATCCTCTCCACCGGCAATGAGCCAGAGAGAGAGAAACAGGGAGTGACCCTTGGGAAAGTAGTGATCTGACCCTAAAATTTGTAAAGGCAGTGATCCTGGGCATAGAATTGATCTATCCTGAACCATTGTATCCACATCTAGTGAATAATAGTGGAATTAGGTACGACCGGCAACTTGTCGGCGTATTCTCCTTAGACGTAGGCCAGTGAGGGTGAACCAAGTAAAAATCTTTGTGTCTACCTGCTTACTTCCCTGCATTTCATTTAAAGCATCATCATCAGATAAATAAGGAAATAAGTGATCATAATAAACACACAAGTTCAAATGAAGTGACCCTTGTAATAAAGAGGTCAAGATCCAGTGGGGTAGGAAGAACTTTGAAAAATAATATCCATACCCTGATTCACCCCCCCTCTCAGGGTATATAGGGCCCTATTGGTCCTATCATTTTTTATCCAAATTGTTTGATTCCTTTTTTTAGTATTTCCAAGATCATGGGATTCAACTTTGTCTTCTGGACCAAGGTCCAATTTGGCACACAATGGCCCAGAAAAATTCTTCAAATGGAAAATGTTTTCTGGCCAATAGAATGGACCCCACATTAATTAATTAATCATATCTCAGCCTAAATATTTCCAAATTTTGTGATTACTATTGTAAGATAACGAGGACACGGTTAATCATTTTTAAATTAAAATTCAGGAATAAATTTGGTCTTTAAAGAATCCATTGAATGCATCCAAAAATAGGAAGTTGAAGATTCACCTTGGATAGAAAAGGTTGTCATTAGTAATTCGTGTATAACTTTTGTTAGACTTGTCCAAATTCTCTAATATTTGGAGTAAGCATGGAAGAGATAAATAGGAGCAACATTTATGCAGAAACCATCCTGAGATTATGCCATTATTATGCTAACCGGACTCAAACGTTCAGTGGAGTAATTTTGGAGGGAAAATTTCTACTCCACAAGCCTATAAATAAGAGTGTTCACTTCCATTCAAAGGGGATGAAGAAGGTGTAAGAGGTTCAGTGCTAGAGGATTGAGTTCTTTATGTTCTTTTTATTTTCTATTTTCTCTTTTTTGTTTCATCATTCTTTCTTCTTCCCCTTTTAACTCTATTACCCTTCACATGGAGGGGTAAAACCTTTGAGTGATCGGGGAAGGGTGAGTTTCACTTTTGCAATGTCGAAGTTTAGTGCTTAAATATAAAACACTATAATTCTTTTGAATGAATTATATTCTATTTTTTTCCAATACTCTTAATGCGATTGTGTTTTGGGTTTTATTTATACATCATTAAAATCTTTGGTTGAAGACTTTTAATCTCCCTCCACCTAGTTCAATTTGTCTTGATCGAGCAGATTGTGTTAGTTGGTGAGTGTCCAGAAATCGTTGGCATGTGTGTGGAACTAGTGAAATTTTTCTTGAGTTATAAGGAACAACAATTCCCTATCAGTACATGCCTTAGTTTCATAGGAATTGTTTATGAACTTCCATGCACATAAGAGTGAGTTCCATTAATTTCGTCAGCCAAAGGTGATTGATAACTCGATCAACAAGTCTTTCATTTTTCATTCAATAGGAAGAGAGGTAGGATGATCTTTTTTACTATGATGTCATTGAAAAAGGTGATCCTACCCTGACCCCATGCATAAGGGTCTACGTGTCCAATTTACAAGTTGTATTTTTTACCCCTAGCCCCCCTCACCAATGTCCGGGTATATTTGTAATTAAATGTTAATGATCCTAGACATAGACCCCACTAAGTCTAGGATGTAATCTAAACAGATTAGAGAGATTTGCACTTGGATAGCTGCGATGTGAGTTGGGTATCATCTCAGATATGGATTCCCCTAGGTCTAGATTAATTCATTTATGGATTGATCATAATATAATGCTCAAGACCAGTCGGATTTCATGATTTACCATTGTGAATTGTTTATTGTTTTATATGAATGAATGATTATTTCTTGATCATAGAGAATAGTAAACAAGATAGTAAATTCCTATATAAGTGACGAATATATTTCAATTACAAGTTCAATTGTGTGCACAAAAATATAGTTTGAACATACAAATAGAAAAGTATTATATTAGTCAATAAATATAAAATCCGTCAAAGATATATTAAGTCCAAATGCCTTCCATTTCTCACATCTAAACAAAACTGGGTGTTTGGGGTGCTTGTCACCCATAGTTGAGAGTGTCTCTTACTATCGGGGTGTTTTCATGAGAGAACTGGTTTGACTTAACTAATTTGAGTAGTCAAGGATTAGACATAGATAACTTTCTATCACATTAGAGGAAATATATTGAGGGAATCAAGTTCAGATTGCAAAAGCTGGGAATTTAATCAACAACATAAGGAACCACAAGTTAAGTTGCTAGCTATCCTAGTTCCTACCTTGAAACCCTATGAGTAGTGGTGTAGACATAACTTATAGACTGTGAGGGAGGTTTTGAGTATCCCTACCACTAGAGTACTCAAGCGACAGATTATTCTGAATCTAATATTGAGGGCTATCGAGGTTTGCTAAAATAGTTGGAGACATTAAAATTATATTATAATTTATTAATCATAAATGTCAAAAAGGTAATAAAGATAAAGTAGTACCTACTAAATGTTTATTCGATGTTGATTTTAAATGGAAATCACCAACACATCAAGTAATTTATCATTGCGATAAATTATAGATAAAGAAAATATCCTGACCGACAATAAATTCCAGGAGTGGTATAGGTGCTTGTGCATAGTACTATGCCAAGAAATGAAGTTATATGTACTGGAATCCCCAGTTCCTACTAAGCCTCCTCCGGGAGCAAGTAAAAAAGGAAAAATATAAATGGAAAAAGCATGTAGACAATGCACTTGATGTTCAATTCATCATTTTGTCATCCATGTCTAGAAAATTTTAAAAAATGCATGAGGATGAGGAATCATACAAGTTTATTTCACATCCACAGAAATTATATCAAGAGAGGTCCAGGAAGGAAAGGTATGAGATCTCAAGTGAACTTTATAAGTACATGCTAGCATATGGGAACAAAGATGGTCCTCATGTACTCAAGATGATTGGGTATATTGAGAGGCATTAAGGCCTTGGGATCAAACTGAACCAATAACTAGTAGTGGATCTCATTCTTTCCTCTTTACCACCATGATTTTTTACTTTTATTTTCAATTATAACATGGATGATATGACAAAGATGCTCATGGACCTTTTGGATTTAGTTCTCCAAGATGACATGGATATGAACAATATAAATTCATATGTCCTTATGGTGAACAAGAAAAAACCATGGCAAGGAAAAGGGGTCTAAGGACAAGTCAAGGCCAAAGACAATAATGCATCATCCTAAAAAGAATCCAAAGATTCAGAGGCAATGTAATGAGCAGGAAGCTATTTTATTTGGATGTGTCAAGAAAATCCACTGGAAGAAGAATTGCAGAGCTGGGAAGAAAAATCAAATTGATGCTTTTACTTCATGTATTTTTTTCATTGAATGTAATCTATTTTTTTCTACAAGATGGTTATTGGATACGACATGTTTCTCACACATTTGTATTCATATACAGGAAACAAGTAGGTTTAAGAAGATTGAAAAAGGTGAAGTGGATCTCGAAGCTTCAAATGGTCCATGTTTGGAAGCCTTGGCTGTGGGAGACTATCACTTAACCTTTAAATGTGGTCTGGTTCTATTTTTAAACAATTTCTATTCTGTACATTATGTAACCAGGAACATTATCTCTATGTCGAGTTTAGACACTGTGGGTTTTTATTTCAAGTTTGGAAAGAAATTTTGTCTCTTTTATAGGGATAACAAATGTTATGGTATAGAACATCATAACAATGGTTTATACAAGCTGGAACTCAAGAACCACGTAATGGGAATCAATGATAAAAATAGCCAACATGACTCATATATCACCCGCCTATGGAACTTCAGGCGTGGTCATATAAACAAAAATAGATTATAAAGATTACATAAAGAAGGGTATTTAGACTCGGTACAGTTAGAACCCTTGGATGTATGTCAAGCTTGTTTATAAAGAAAAATGACCAAAACTACTTTTTCAGGAAAGGGAGAAAGAGCCAATGCAGTACTGGAATTAATACACACTATGTTTGTGGTCCATTTCTAGTAGAAGAAAGGGGTAGTTTTTTATAATTCATTACTTTTATTGATGATTATAGTAGGTATGGATATATATACTTAATGAAGTGTAAGTCTAATTCATTTTGGATTTTTAAGGAATACCAAAATGAATTGGAAAACCAACTTGGTAAGTTGATAAAAGCACTCCGATCAGATCGAGGTGGATAATATCTTAACCAAGATTTCATTGATAACTTAAAGGAGTGTGGGATAGTATCCCAAATCAAACATCCTTATACACCACAATGGAATGGTGTTAGAGAAAGGATGAATAAGACCTTGCTTGACATGGTCTGATCACTGATGAGTCATGAAACTCTTCTGTTATCCTTTTGAGGATACGCTTTGTAGATAGCAGCATATACCCTTAACCGAGTCCCAACTAAAACTACAGATGATATTCCATATGAGTTATGGTATGGAAAGAAACAAAGTCTGACACACATACGTGCATGGGGGTGTGAGGCATTTTTAATGACTTTACTAAGTGAAAAATTAGGATCCAGAAGCACCAAGTGAATCTGTATAGGTTATCCTTAGGAAACCCATGGATATTACCTATATAACCCTTTATATAGTAAGTTCTTGTGCAAAGATACACCATATTTCTAGAAAGGGAACACATTTATATTGGGAATCGTGGGGGAATGATTGAATTCGATGAAGTTAATTCTCCAGATGCACAAGAGTTGGTAGAGGAACAATCTTCACAAGAGAAAGCGGAAGAAGAAATTATTCTTGAGACAGAAATACCACATAGGTCTACGTGAAAGGTTAGAGAACCAGAGAGTTGTGGTTTTCTTATCATCGAGTCAGGTGACACGTTAGTCCTTGGGGATGATTAACCTTTAACCTACAAAGAAGCAGTAGAAGGAAAAGAAGCTGCTAAATGTAAAGAAGCCATGAATTCTGTGGTGGAGTCCATGTACCAAAATCATGTTCGGATTATGGTAGACCCTCCAGGTGATTTAAATCCCATTGGTTGCAAATGGGTATTCCAGAAGAAGTTGTACATGGATGGTTTGGTTAATACCATTAAATCAATACTGGTTTCAAAGGTTTTTAGGAAACATCAAGGCATCGACTATGATAAAACCTTCTCACCATTAGCAATGCTTAAATCCATCAGAATATTTCTTGCAATAGCAGCCTTTAATAATTATGAAATTAGTAAAATGGTTGTCAAAACTACTTTTCTAAATGGGAAGTACGTTTAATATGTCCATATACTCAACCCAAATGGGTTTTCAGGTCAAAGAATGTCAATAAATTATGCAAGCTACAGAGATCCATTTATGGATTGAAGCAGGCATCACGGTCATGGAATGTTAGTTTTGATGAGGCCATAAGAGAATTTGGTTTTGTAAAAAATTAAAGTGAGCCTTGTGTCTATGAAAAGGTTTTAGGTAATTCCATAGTTTTTTAGAGTTATATGTTGATAACATATTAATTATGGAAAATGAGGTACAAGTCTTACAATCAGTTAAGACTTGGTTAAATGAATGATTCTCCATGAAAGAATTAGGCAAAGAAGCCTACATTCTAGGGATCAAGATATATCAAGATATATTTAAAAGGCTACATGGGCTAAGTCAAAGTACATATATTGACAAGGTACTCAAAAGGTACAATATGGAACAATCCAGGAGATGACGGTTACCTATGTCACATGGTATAAATCTCTCTTAGAAAATGTGTCCACAAACACAGGAGGAGATTGAGTGAATGAGTTTAATCCATTATGCCTCGACAATGGTTTCTATTGTGCATGAAATAATATGTAATTGGATTGATTTCACCTTTTCTTTAAACACGATGGGTAGATATCAAGCCAATTTAGGGGAGCTGCATTGGGAAGCTATTGAAACTATCCTAAAATACTTGAGGCATACAAAGGATATGTTCCTGGTGTATGGAAGAGATGAGGAATTAGTAGTGAGAGGATACATGATGCTAATTTCCAAATAGATCATGATGATATGAAATCGCAGTTAGGCTACATATTTTGCTAGAATGGTGGTGTAATGAGCTAGAGAATCTTGAAGCAAGCTATGGTTGCCGATTCTACATCAGAGTCCAAATATATTGCAGATTCTGATGTAGTAAAGGAAGCAGTATGGATACACATCTTTATCTTAGACATTGGTGTTGTACCTAGGAGTGCAAACCCTATTCCAGTATATTGCGATAATACTACTGTAGTGGTGCTTTCCATGGAGCCCAGGTCTCACCAGATGACAAATAATATTCTTCGTAAGTTTCATATCATGATGGATTTTACTGAAAGAGGTGAATTCACTGTTACCAGATTATCCACAGTGGATAACATGGTAAACCCCTAACTAAATCCATTTCTTAGCAGAAGCATGATTCTTATATGAGAGGTAGCAGATTGAAACCTATTAGCAGTTGGCTCTAGTGAAAGTGGGAGTGTTTAAAGTGGGTCCCCTAGACCCAAGTTGTGTTTTAATTTGATTACCACATCATGTATACAGTTTATTATATATACATGTGTTTATCTTCCCATATTAGTGTATATTCTTCTGATTCCACTTTGTTTATGGAAATATCCTTAGATTGCATGTTGTATTCAAAGGATTATAGCAGATCCTAGGCTATAATGAGAACCCCGAGATGGCATGACAATAATCTTAAAGTAATATCCTATGGTCAAGATACATCATTCTAAAAGGACACAGATAATGTGTGACCATCAGGTGCTGGGGGATCATAATCATTGAGACTTCTTCTCATAAATTTCATACTTGATGATCTCTAGTTATTGAGATCATGAGGACTAACCCGCATAATAGGAACACCACATGTTTTAAGTGTCATTGGTCATTCCTATCTACCGACTTGTGTAATGGTATTCAGAATTGAGATCATTATCAATTTATGTCATTTAATTGCATACTTTGATGCATGGTGAAAACCATGGAGATAAAGTCATGGTGAGGTGGTTTCTGTTGGGTATGTCATTTGTGACATGGCATTGATTGAATGATCAATATAAGATTTTTCACTTCTGAGTTGAGGAAGAGATATCTCGGGCCTGGTGGATTAGGATGGTTTCAACTTAATTAAATCCATGGTCATGGTAGGGGAAGGTAAGACCATTTAGACAAATCAACAAATAATATAAATCAAGATAAAGGATGATGACGCTAGTGTGCATTATTATTTATTGAGATATCAATGATGAAGAGATTATATTACACAAACAATGTTTGTAGGAAGTCAATCATTTCTTAGACTTTACCTTATCTCTATAGGGGCGTCGATGGGTTGCTAGACCACGCACTTGGATGGTGAATATTATTCACTACTATTATGATAAGGTCCTAGAGGGTCACACACTATAGTGCTTTGATAATATTCCCTATTCAATGGAATATGAATATAGAACTTGGTGAGACCCACCAAGGGGTCCAAGTATTATCCAAGTTCTATGGATCACCAAATAATAAATAAATTATTTAATTATTCAAGTATGGAATAATTTTTTGAATTTATTTATAACATTTATTTACAAGTGATTAGTAAATACAAAGACAAAATATTATTCAAACGTATTTAAATATCCAGGGTTCGTTTAATATTTTCATGAGAAGTGAGTCAAGTTATAGACTCAAGTTTATCATGTAATATGTATTTAATATATATTTCAGTTAATAATAAAACTTTAAATATTATTTATGGAATAATTTAATTTTTTAATAATAAATATTTAGAAAACTTATACTATGAATATCTATTACAGAGGGGTCGGGAACCCATACTGGGTATTCTAGATATTCTCTATATAAGTAAAAGAGAGGCTCTCCCCATAAAACTATTCATATGCTAGAATTGAGAGCCTCTCTGATAGAGATAATATTTTCATAATTTTTCATATGTTTTTCAATGATTTAACCCCTTCCAATTAATCAATTTGAGCTGATTTGTATCATTTTAGTATTTTGGTGAATTATGGGCTTAATTGTGGAAATTGGTTAATTCTGGAAATTTAGCAGTTTTGTGGAGCTTCTGTATTTTGGACATATCTTATATATTTTTGATCCAATTTTTTGATTAATTTTTTGTAGGATTTATATGATCTATGGATTCATTTTATCCTTCTGGACCCAAATCTCAATCCATCATTTGGAAGCTCAAATTCAGCTCACAAACCAGGACTCGAAAGCTGTGTACAGATTTGGAATGTTTTAATAGTGATCTTTTATCTCGAATCTGACCGATCCAATGGATCTGATATTATACAAGGAGCTGGAAGAGGAATTAAGGAACATCTTTCATTAAGGAGGCCACGTCTGAATCGGCTGTTTTCAAGGTTGTAATGGCATGGGAAGTTGGAGTTTTGGAAGACGAAGAGTCACATGGACAGAATTAAATTTCCCTAGTAATGTGGCCATATCCCCTTCATACGTAGACCAATTAGGATCATATTTTGTGGGTAGACAGAAGCGATGGAGAGGAACAACTTTCAAGAAGGAACAATTCTTAAAATATGTCATTTACTATGCCAATCAGACTCAAACTTTCGGGGGAGTAATTTTGGAGGGAAATTTTCTACTCCCCAAGCCTATAAATAAGAGTATTCACTTACATTCAAAGGGGTTGAAGAAGGTACAAGAAGGGTTGTGCTGGAGGATTGAGTTCTTGATGTTTTTTTTATTTTCTATTTTCTTTTTAATTAGTTTTATTATGCTCTCTTCTTACCCTTTCAACTCTAATACCCTTCACATGGAGGGGTAAAACCTTTGAGTGATCGGGGAAAGGGGAGTTTCTCTTTTGTAATGTCGGAGTTTTGTGCTTAAATGTAAAACCTTATCTTTATTTTGAATGAAATCTATTCTCAGTGTTTCCCAATTCTCTTAATGCGATCGTGTTTTGATTTTGGTGTATTCATTTTTAATATATTTGGTTAAAGACTTTTTATCTCCCTCTACCTAGTGCAATTTTTCTCGATCGAGCAGATTGTGTTAGGTGGTGAGTGTCTAACGATCGTTGGCACGTGTGTGGAACTAGTAAACTTTTTCTAGAGTTCTAGGGAGCAACAATTCCTGATCGGGACTTGCCTTAGTTGTTTAGGAATTGTTTATGAACTTCCATGCACATAGGAGTGAGTTCAATTTTCTTCTTTAACCAAGGGTGATAGATGACTCGATCGAGAAGTCTTTCATTTTTCATTCAAAAGGAAGAGAGGTGAGATGATCTTTGTGACTATGATGACATTACAAAAGGTGATCCTACCCTGACCCCATCACTCTCTTCATCCATTAGTGGTCAAACTTTCTTTTCAATTGCTTGTTTATTTTTCAACTCAAACAACTTTCAAAAAGAACCTCTTATTCTTTCTTTAATTTAAGTGACAAACGTAATTGTTGTGCACTCCTCTCTCGAGACAACTTAGGTTACCCACTTTGCTACATTTTAACTTAGGTTTTATTTGTTTTTGTCACACCACATGAGAGGCACGTGTCACTCTCTCTCCTTCTAGAATCTAGAGAGAGATTCTCTCATGAATGGAAGTTCTTTGAGTTCATCCTTCTTGGATCGAAGTCTCTTGCCTTGCAGTGATCACTGCTGCATCGAAGATCTCATTGGTGTACTGCGCTAGAACCTGAATTACAACGAATGGTGCACGTACAGATTCAAGAGTCGTGTATGGAAGATCTAGAGGACTTCAACATCAGAGTCTTCGATCAATGGTTTCCAACATCCTATGATGAAATTTCACACGTAAAATCCGAACAAGGTACTTTTTCGTTCTATTTTTTCACTCTGTCAAATCCATGTGTGGTAATCAAATCATACTGGGATAGTTCAACGGATTCGACATTGTAATGTTGCTCTGGTGATGAAAAAAAATTTAAAATCTCAGCCCATCAACTTCTTCTACCCATCCTGGTACCTAATAGTTCAGACATAGTCACTCTA
This sequence comes from Viscum album, assembly GCA_963277665.1. Classification (NCBI taxonomy): domain Eukaryota; kingdom Viridiplantae; phylum Streptophyta; class Magnoliopsida; order Santalales; family Viscaceae; genus Viscum; species Viscum album. The sequence continues at coordinate 489,636,265 of OY728140.1, read as the reverse complement.
TGTCAGGCACATTTTCTTTACAAGATTGTAGGGATGTCACATTGCGTCCCTCATAACACTTCTATCAACTCCCCCTAGCTCACTAACTTGGGTGAATTATTACTCAGTTTATTGACTTAATGTTCACTTCTATAGATTGTTATTTAATTCTTTGTCTCTCACTAACACAAGACTCTGCTTGCATCGAAGTCCTAAATGGATGCACTTGAACACACCTTCACTTGCACATAACACTATTCTTGCACACAAGATTTGGAATTATCATGCAATATTTCCTTCTCTCAACCACTATCTTTCATGAAACCACTATATGAGGTTCACTTGGTCTAGATTGACTCAAGGAGAATCTTATATACAAGATTTACTATGCATAAGTCTTCAGCACACAAGTCTTTCAAGCGATAGAGCTACAAAATATTCATTGAAAAATTTTCTAAGTCTGAAATGGGGGTAGACACATATTTATAGACCCGGGTGACCCTGCATGTAAGTTGATTGCACATAAACCCCCATGTGAATAATTCTGAATAAGACATCACATTTGGTGGGTAAGGATATTCCTTACAACCCATGCCATTTCCACATTTTGAAGCGATAAACTCATAACAACTCTTGCATGAAACTCACTTTTGACATCGCATTTGGTGCATTTGATTCTTCCATGAACAAACTAATCTTTCATGTGAATCTTTAAATTTCCATATTTTGATGTGAATATCCTGAAACTTCACATGCGTGTAAGATTTAAATTCACATTCATTTTTGCATGCAGCATCATTTGGTAAACAATAGGAAATTCCAACACCTTCAATACTATGTTCACCTTGAACAGTAAGACCACTTGCCTTGGAAACTCCCTGACCAACCCAGTGTGGATTAACAAAAACCAAAAACCAAACTCCATTTCCAACAAAGGATAGCCTTAGTTCCAATAAGAAATATCTCCTTCATATATTTATCTTCCAATTTATCTTGATACTATATGAGACAACAACCCTTGACCTCCCAAATGGAAAACAATAGGAAAATGAGAGGGTCTCTGATTTCGTCGCTCGGTAGAAATGATTGACATACTCTCTTATCTAATAGCTTCCCCAATAATATTTTTTTCCCATCAATATAGGGAATCTTCATGATGAGTAACATACACCACTTATTCCAATGAAATACATAAGAGGGTTTTGGTACCTTTTTGTAATTTCTCAAATAGTGGATGACTTCATCACACAAACTAAGGATAAGTCCTGCTTAATTCCATCAGTTCAAGGAAGGATAATAGAGAAAGTAGAGGCATCCACTGTTACACTTAAGAAATCCCCCACACCTGCTCTAGATCTAATGCCCATTCCATATCGTGTGGTCCCCCATCCTGAATGTCAACAACAATTCCCACCTCTTTAGGATGGGAAAAGGGAGGAGAGGAAAGAACTAGTTTCATGCAATGAAGAATAAGGTTTATTCTTTTTGAAATGACCAAGTCCCTGGCTACTTCACCTCATAATTGAAAACTAAACATGATTAAGTTACCAAATCGCAAGAATCATAGTCAATATAGTGATGAAGATCTTCCGAACTATTCCCACTTCCCTTGATAATTGGTGCCCAAAATCCAATAATGTTTTTTTTCAAAGACATCCTATGGAAAATGGTGGACTCAGGGTAGGTGAAGCTGGGAAATCCACCTGCACAATTGGAATGTGTTTCTACCACTAATTTAGAGGAATAGGATGGATGTAAGGAAGTTAATAGCAAAAGTATATAGAACTTTTGTGATTTAATGGTTATAATGATAATCAACTGGAATCATGCTATCCTTCAATCATAGTTGAAACAACCAACTATACCCCCAAACCCTTCTACTAAGACACAACTGATTACTCTGGTGTCATAGTCCTCTAAAATCCAGTCTTCCAAGAAGAAAAATGGTCAGAATAGTAAGAAGAAAACATAAGAAGATGAAGTTGTTTCAATTCCGAATTTAGCTTTGACTCTATAATACTTTATGCCTTTAGTCCCCAAAGCATGGGGACCGCCCTACCAAATAGTACCACAAGAGTCAACCCGTCAGACGAGGTCCTCATCAGATGAGGATTTGATCTTCATTTCCATTAATGTCATTCACTTAATGGACCCTTTATCAGATGATAAGAGTAACCATGAAGCTGAACTCCCTGCATCTGATTGGAGAATTAGTTGAAGTGGCTGCCAGAGTTGAGGATATAGGGGAAGATTTCATCATTACAGAAGTCAATACTCCAGCCACATCCCCACCAAGGCCATATACATAGCTAAAACTTGTGGGAGGGATCTCTAGTGATCTCATAAAGAACAAGAAATTTCACCCATAGAAGCCATAATTTTCCCCAAATTGATCATTCTTGAAGATCAAATAGAGGAGACATCATCAACCAACCAATCTCGGCATGCAAGAAAACATGGCTGACTAAATCCATCAAGTAAAAAAGTGTATTCAAATCATGCTCAAAGGAATGTCATGCCTACATCAAGTAATTTAGTTCCTAAATTTCCTACAAAACACATCCTCAAGTTGTCAAGTGTAGTCCTTTATACCAGAAGTATGAAATTTTAAAGAAATTATCCCTGTTACTTGAAAAATTTTCAATCTTGGATGCTTTGAGACTATCAAAAGAGCTACTAGAAGCACTCATAGAGGTTTTTTCAAGTACTTAAGAGTTTCAGGCTGAAGTTTTTTCTATCAGTGTATATCATGTATAGATAGGCCCTACAGAATTCCACACAATCATGTATTTCATGGAGAAGGATAAAGATTTTGTTATACAGGGGCACATCAGGCCTTTGTATTCTTCTAGAAGGATAAATGATGTTGATATCTGATGAGTCTTCATTGAAAATAGATCATGTGTCAACCTCATTCTAGTCTGAACACATAAAAAATTAGGCTACAACTATTTCCACTTGTTACCCTCAACTCTAACACTGCATGTTTATGACAAGAGTGAGCAGAAGCCTCTCAGAGTGATCATGCTCAGAACTCAATTCTAGGATCTTATGTATAACTCAGAATCCTTGATTGTTTGTAAAGATACAACATTCAATGTGATTTTGTGGAGTTTGTGGTTACATTATCATGTAGTTATTCCCTCATCATTCTTCCAATTCCTCAAATATTTTCTTAATGGTGAAATTGGGATATTTCATGGTGATAAATCCCCATTTAAATATTATAAATCACAATAAATTGAAGAAAGGTTCTATCAAAGGGAAGGAAAGCAAACCATGATTGGTGATTTTTTTCAAATTAATGCCCTGAATGGTCTAGAAATGACTCTGAATAATCCCTTCAAGCAGCTCAGTGCAAAGTATGTGTTTCCCATCAATCAGATTAAAGGCATCACTACTAAAAACATGGCTTTTATCAGTACTATAAAATCACATTAACAGCACTAAAAAAAGCGCTGTTAATCGAGGTGAAGATAGGGGGTCCCTTTCATCAGTTCTCATTAAATGCTGATAAAGACCCCTTTAATCAGTGCTAAAAAGGCACTGATAAAAGACCCCTTTTATCAGTGCTTTTAAAAAGCACTGATAAAACTCAAAAAATAAATAAATAATAATTTATATTCGGGGGGGAGATTTTAACAGCGCTTGACCCCCCCCCTCCCCCCCCCTTTATCAGTGCTAGGCAGCCCCCTCCCACTCCCGCGTGTTGCCCTTGCCTGTACATTCTGCACTTGCCTGCGCACCCTCCTTGCTTCCACCCCGATTCGAACCTGCGACCTCCCCCTTGCGCGCCTACACCTTTACCACTAATCCATTTCGTTTTTATCTATTTAATGATACATCTATTTATTTATATATATATATCATTATATTTATTTTTATATTAATATAGATTCATATTAATATAAATATATTTATTTATATTAATACATATATATTTATTCATATAGTAATATATATATATATATTCATATATGAATATATAATTTTTTTTATTTTTATATATATTAAGTTATATTTATTTGTATATTAATATAGATTCATATTAATATAAATATATTTAGTTATATTAATACATGTATGTTTATTCATATATTAGTATATTTTTATTCATTCGCATATTAATATATATTTATATCTAATTATATATATATTTTTAGTTATAATATTTTATCCGTATATTTATTTGTATATTAATATATATTTATAATATTAGTTTTAAATACATTTATTAATATTTTTTATTTGTGTTTATAAATAAATAAATAAATAAATACTTACATACATACATATATAAAACACACACACACAGAGACACATATATATTTATGAATTAATACATATATATGTATATTTGAAAAGACATAGAATGTTAAAATGACCATAACTTATAATCCAGAAGCCCATTTCAACTCTAAAACATTTAAAATTGAATAAAATTAAACAATATTTGATATGATATGTGGTACAGGGCTAACAGACATACGGATTAGAAGTTATACTTGTTTGAATGTTAACAAATCGGGGTATGCCGACTAAAAACTCAGTTTTGGAAGCCTTCTCGGCCTTTTTTGGCCTTTAACAATGTGAAAGAGGCTTTTCCTGGGTCACCAGCGAGTAGATCTCATTGCAGGATTCGATTTAATATGCTGTAGAGCTCAAAAAAACACCCGGAACAAAATTTATGGCCGTTTGAAGTTTGGGTTACATTTTCAACATATTTTAGATCTTTTATTAGTTTTTTTTGACTTTTTCTATCTACAAATTGTTATTAAATGATTAGTAATCGATGATAATTAGTAAATTATTTATTAATAATATTTTTTAAAAACTTTTAAATCCATTTTCACTAAATTTCTTATATCTTAAATTTAGTAGTCTATTTATACTTTTCTAAAGCATATTTAAAAAATATATATTATATTTATGTCAATATAAATATACTTATATTACAATATATTATTTTTTGTGATTTTTTTTAAAATATAAAATTTATCAGCACTAGGAAAAGGCGCTGATAAATCCCCTCTTTATCAGCTCTATTAAAAAAAGCGCTGATAAAGGTGTCCCCATTATCAGTGCTAAAAAAAGAAGTGATAAAGGGTGGCCTTTATCACCGTTGATAAAAGGTCACTTTTAGCAGCACTTTTTTAGCACTGTTAAAAGTGCCCCTTTATGAGCGCTTTTTTTAGCACTGATAAAGCCCCCCCCCTTAGCAGCGTTTTTTTAGTGCTATTAAATGGTTGCGCTACGGAAACCCAGTTTTGTGGTAGTGGATGGTAGAATATCCAAGTCCCCCTTGGATTTGAGAAAATTGTCTCTACCACCATTGATGATCATAGAAAAATAAATCTGGGTATGGTAGAAGATCCATGTCCCACTTGGATCAGTGTGTCCATGACTTTCAAAAATAAAGAGGTATACACCTCATTCCTAAAGAAACATCAGGACATGCTCACCTGTAATTACACAGAGATGCCATGCCTTGATCTTGAGGTGGTCACTCATCACTTAGGCTAACCTGAAGATCACTGGGGATGCATGTAGGAAGCCAGAAGGATGAACCCAACTCATGACAATAATTTTGAGGCTGAAGTGGACAAGATTATCAAATCCAAATTCATTCAAAAAGTTCACTATCCAAAATGGTTGGAAAACGTTGTCCTAGTGAAGAAGAAGAATGGGAAAATCAAAATTTTTATCAACTTCAAATATATCAATAAATATTGTACAAAATATTATTTCCCAATCCCAATAGAAAATCTATTCATCGATGAAATATCTAGTTATCAAGTTGTCTCCTTCATGGATGGCTATTTAGGGAACAAAAAAATTTGAATGGCCTCGAAAGATGAAAAATACACTACCTTCAAGGCCCCCAATGGATTATTTTTCTATCAGGTGATTCCCATTGGCTTGAAAAACATTGGAACCACATACCAACATACCATGCATCACATCTTCAAACCCATCATGGGATATTTTGTTGAGTGCTATGTTGACAATATGGTGGTTAAATCCTGATAATTTTCTAACCACCTGGATGATCTTGATACAATCTTCAACAAACTATGGTGGTATATCCTAAAGATGAACCCCTTTAAATTCACTTTAATTGTAATATTAGAAAATTTTATTGTCTTAATTGGATACCATCACATCATTTAAGTCAGCCCTAAGAAGAAAAAGGCTCTCCTTACCATGTCACCTATTTGAAACTTCAAATAGTTGAGATGAATTCAAGGATACTTGGCCTAAATTCGAAGCTTTATAGCCTACCTCATAGGGAATTTTTTTCCCTTCACCATGTTGATAAAGAAAGGGGTAATGTATTAGTGTACTATTGATTGTCATGAATAATTTTTCAACCTCAATAAATGTACCTTGATCCCACCAGTTATAATGATGCTTGTTGAGGTAAAGTTGGTTATTCTATATGTGATGGCACTATATTAATCATTAGGTTATTTCCTTGCACAAAAAAAACATTGGGAATGAAAACAACCTTTATTATCTTAGTCAAACCATGCTCGACATTAATATTCATTAGTCAGATATCTAGAAGTGTTTCTCGGTGTTAATCTTTGTGGTTAACAAACTAAGGCACTATTTCCAACACCATGTGGTCCATTTGGTCTCTCACAATAACCCGCTCAAATATATCCTCAATCATCCCATGTAGAAAAGACTCTCAGAATGTAAGGAGGTAATTTTGTAGCAATTTGATATATAGCTCATTCCTAAAAAAGTATTCAATGTCCGGGCCTTGAAAAATTTTCTCACAGAACACCCTTTTATAGAAATAATATCGCTAAATATAGAATTTCTAGATGAAGATATATTTTTTATTCAAGATGTCCCCCAAAAATGGGGAACATATTTTGACGATGCATCCAAAATCCCAATAGGGAAGAGAATAGAAGACCCTAAGCTCAAAAAAGTAGGGTTAGGGGTCATTCTCATCTTTCTAAAAAATGCATTTTTGACTTACTCCTTAATTTCATAAGGTTGTACAAACAATGAGGCTAAATATCAGGCCCTCATTACTATCCTAGAACTAGAACTACAGATACTAGTGGACCACATATAGGTTAAATGTGATTCATAGTTGGTAATCAAATAGATCAATGAGGATTATTCAATTATAAAAAGAAGAGTTAATCCCCCTACTTGACTATGTATGAGGGTTATTAGTAGGGTTCCCCTCATAGACAACACTGACTCACATCCCACAATCGTAGAATGCCTAGTTAGATGCATTGGAAAATGCAGTTATGGATTTGGGGGGTCCAAATCAGGATGAAATGGTTATTAACATTGCACATCATCAAATGGTCTCACATTTTACACATGTCATCACAAAAGAGATATATGAAATTAGTCATATCCCAAAACCATATGGTCCTACCACTAGATGTATGATACCCATTATATACTAACATCAAAATGGAATACTTCCATTAGATAGAGCTGGGAAAGAGCAGACCTAAGGGAGACCAACCAATTTCACTCTTTATGATGGCCCAAATCACCCAAAAGGCATCAATTTCAGTTAGGATTCAATATTTCTCATCAAATCTAAAGGTTTGGGTACTATTGGACCACTAGGATGCATGAATACACAAATTTAAAAAAATGTATCATTCCTTCAAACTGCATGCCAACTTCATCCATCAACCCCCGAAGTTGTTACACAAAGACAAATACTCTTTTACATTTTCCATATTGTGAATTAATACCACAGGACCGTATCCTCCTACCATAGACATGTAGTTCAAATACATCTTAACTACTACTGACTTCTTCTCCAAGTGGGAAAAGGTAATACCCCTTAAAAATCTAGGTCCAAAAAAATTTTCATCATTATGAAATCCAACATCATTTCTATATTTGGTTTTTGTCATACAATATTGTTAGAAAACGATACCAATATCTATTTTTTGGTGTTGGAGAATCTATATCAAGAGTATGATATCAAATCCAACAATTCTTCCCACTATCATGCAACAACTAATAAACCTATATAGTCCTTCAACAAGACCCCTTCAAATATACTTAAGAATATGGTGGATAAAGATAAAAATTAATGGCTTGACAAGAACTTGTATGCCCTATGGTCCTATCAGACTACAACTTGTACCGCCACACGGGCAACAACATATTAATTTGTGTATGGGATAGAAGTAGTCCTTCCCATTAAGGTTCAATTTCCATCACTCCATTTTACCATCTGTGATCAACTATCCATGGATGATAAATCCCAAAAACTACTGACTGAATTGTAGAAAATCGATGAGAAAAGATTTCATACCTTGAATCACATGGAGGTTCATCAGAACCGTATAGTGATAGATTTTAACAAGAAGATATTCATTTGTTTGTTCCTCCCAAGGGAACTCATACTAGTCCTCAGAACTATAATGATATCGGGTAAGAAGCCTCCAAGACTTGAGCCAAAGTGGTAGGGACCTTATTCCCTTCACAAGGTCCACTCTAATGCATATCATTCCTTGATATCAATGGATGAAGAGCTCATTACAGACCCAAATAATGCAAGGTTTATCAAAAATTATTTCATGTGACAAATAAGAGATTCATCTCAAATGCACAATGTTAAAATCTATAATTGGACTTTTTTATATGACCATAAAAAGCATGACATATCCTCCATGTTGCAATATGATAAACTGCATGACACCAACATCTAATTCACAAGACATTAAAATGGTACGAGAATGTCCTTGCCTCATGACATAAAATTGCATGGTTCACATCCTTATTGCACTATGTAAAATTATAGATCATTCTTATTTGTGCTTAAATAGGTAAAAATTCTTAGTTTTGGTCTCCCACCACACCTTCGTTCCATAACTACATGTGGCTTGATTCTCATTCAAATGAGATACGTAGTGATACCTATACCTTATGTATTGGGCCCATCCATCATTTTGGAAAATAAAAAAATACATTTCCCCCATTTTGAAAATATAATTGAAGTGAGAAACTATTTTCAATGAACTAAAAGTGACTTTATTCCTTCTATCACAGGTTACATAGTGACGCCCATATTTTCATTCTTAAGCCCAGCCATAGTATTCCCCCTCTTTCACATCGAGTCACCAGTGTCCTCACCACAAGATGTTAAACTTCATGGGATTCTAGAAGTACATACATATTGAATATCATTTATTTGAGATACATAGGGATTCATGAATCCTATTACCTATCCTATCCAATGTATGATAAAAATTACTCTTATCTTCTCCCCGATTGCCTCTTTATGGTAATAATAACCTTTTGTAATTTTTTTCTAACACTGAACATAGATCGCATGACCTTAAGAGTTATAGTAATTGATTTCCCCACAAATGAGGCATGTCAATGCATGATAGAGTTATCATTATCTTAGATGAAATACATTAAAAGGAACACCATGGTTCCTTTCCATATGATGATAAACTACAAGATTGATGTCCCCTGCATGACATAAAACCGCACATAACTATGGACCTTGCTCAAGAGGACCAAAATCATTGGTATTGGTCTCATTGAACACCTTTATTATAGAACTATGTGTGACTTAATTCACATTTTCAATGAGATAAATAGTGATAACTAGGCTTTGTGTCTTGAGCCTAGCCATGGGGTAAAGAAAAATGTCCCCTCCTATGTACTTAATTTGAGTTCTTTCATTCAGGGGTCCACCAAGGAAACAGAGATGTCCCCTCTTATATACGAGTCAGATTTATACAAAGGGACTCTTCAATGAATGGAAAATTTCAGTCCAAATGATTCCACTATAATATTACATATCCCTTCTATGCACTATACTCCTAACCTTGGAAGAATTACAATCTTCATAATTTTCCTCCAGTTATCGATGGTAGAATGTTTGATATCTAAGGATTCCTTTGTCTGACTATGTGGTAAGATGCCCAAGTTTTCTTTTCATAAATTCAAAAACCATATGGTCTTGTTGACCATAGGATGTCATTGTTTGACTATTTTGTAATGAACCCAAGTTGTATTTACATAAATTCACCCTCAAAAAGGGTTTGTCAACCAGCAACATGTTCATCTTCAAAAGAAGCCTCTTTTATATCTGTAATCCACAATGATTTTGTTGTCCCATGTCACCTATCCTAACCCCTGAACTCCCAAGATCATGGTTTAAAATTTTCTCTCTCATGTCTGAATTATGACAGAACAACCTTGATACGATAGGTTTCATGCAACTCATCATTTCCATAAATACCATGATCCTAGTCATATGACCTAAAATAAAAGGCATCATATTTTATGTGAATGGGATAGACCTACTTAAGGAAATTCCCCCCCTCCCATTACCAGTTGATTTTGGTATGGAATCCTCTTTCTATACTTTGGAACATTCTTTACACAAACCAAAATATGAGTCTAGGGAAAACTGAATATCCACAATTTTTCCACTAGTCATTAGAAATAGAATGTATAATACTTGAGGAATCCCCTATATTGACTATGTTGTAACATTCCCTTGTTGGATTTCTATAAATTTTCCAACTAAATGAGCCTGTCAACCAAAGGATGTCATTATTTGATTATGTTGTACAACTCCCTAGTTGGATTTCCATAAAGTCACCCATAAAAAGGATTTGTCAACTAGTGCTGCATTTTTTTATGATAATCCAATTCTATCAATATAAACACCAAAGATATTGTGCTTTTTTTCATTATGAATTTCCCCCCTTCATTCCTGAGGATAGTGGAACATTCCCAATCGAATCACTCTGGAATGGGAAAATAATAAAGTTTCAGTCAAAGATAAATGTCCTTAAATTATATCTCCCAATGTAATTTTTGTATGACATTAAACTACATGTCCTAAGGTCTTAGTCACAAGACATTAAATTGTAAAACAATGTACTCACCATAAGATGTTAAACTACAGGGTACATGTCTTTGTCACACAACATTAAACTTCATAATTCTTCAACCATAATTAGAGAGTGGAATCCCCCCTAATGTTGGTCTTTTAAATGAATGTACCCTACTTCAGACAATCCATATTCATGAAAGAGAAGTTTACCATTCACAAAAAGTTCCAACAAAAATACTCTCTTCATTCTCAGAAACCATCTCATGGAAAACCACCCTTCGTGGTCTTAAGTGATCCAGATATTCAAAAAAATCCTCACTATTGGTAGTGTAATGTTGAAATTTCTAGGGATACCTTTATTTTACTATGAATTAATACACCGTAGTTGGATATTCATAATTCACCCACCAAATTTCAAGGCCGGCCAGCTAGAGGATGCCACTGTTTGACTATTCAGTAACACACCCTAGTAGGCATTAAATAAAATCACCCAAAAAAGGGTTTATCAACCAGATACATATTTATACTCAATAGAGACCTCATCTATTCCCATAATACCCATAAATATCATACTAGAAACATCTTTTTGAACTCGTTCTCTGGTCATTCCTCACATACTTATCATGTGTCGTATTTTAGATCTGGGAATCACAAAATCATGACTCAAAATCCCCCTTTGGGTATCAAAATAATGTAGGTAAAAGGAGATGTTCGATGGGATATGTGTGAAACTTGAGGCAGGCGTGGGGAATTGAGGTTCAAACTAAAACACCAGTATTTTTAGTCCAACTTATATGAATTTAAACTGCCAATGAAAAGAGACACAGTACTCACCAAGTTGAAAACCTGAAAAGGAAACTCAAGATAAATGTCAATTCTCAGATCACTAAACCTATGATCCACACATTTTAGAAAAGAATTGAGTAATAAAAATATAAAATGCACAAGTTTTTTTTTGGAATAAAACCTAAAAGGGCGTCCTAAAAAAATCCAAGAATCATCTACTAAGACTTATTCATATTGGACTTAGGTAAAAATTAGTGTGATGACACAAAAGACATGAATTTTGTAGGGTTGTCCATAATACCCTATAAGTGGTCTAACCATGCTCTCTAGGCCCCATGGATTTGTAAAAAAAATGGATTTCTCCCTCTTCCTTATCATTTTAATTATAATGTAATGACTGTCAATCAGATGAGTCATTTTCAGAACTATATTATGACTACAATAAGGGCAGTAATGTAAGAAAAATGATTGGAAACAAATTCCTTTTCATTTATGTTATCAAATAAATAGGATATTCCACATGTTGGAGTCTCTCTTCAAGTTTTAAAACATCTCCTCAACATAGGATTTCATATTTTCAACTGTGGAATAATAATTTTCTATAGTTTTCTAAAACTTGGCCAATTATGTAGTAGCATCCTCCTTAGAATTATAGAGTTTCTTCTACTCTACAACAACAGAATCTATCCTTTATGCCAAGTCCCTTTTCAAGGATCAGTGGAGTTTGACTGTCAATTCCTTCACGACATTTCATTATTCTCGAAGGCACACTATTTTGTTAGATTTCTCATCAAGGTGATTTTGATACTTCTCCACCACTTTGGTACGGTAAATCACAACTTGAGATACAAAATCTCTGAGATCCTCAAACTGACCTTCTAGCTACACCTCATCTTGTTGTGATCTTTTCTCATCCTCCCAATGATAAATTATCAACTTCATCACATGATGGATCACAAAAAAATAAAATCCTTCATATCCCAAAAAGGAAAAAAAGAATATAATTTGTAGAAGTTGTGAATTTGGATCTTCAAGAGGCATCCTAAATACTATCTTCCATATTCCCTGCCAGAAAATATGGTGCTGGGTGTGAAGAGTATCTTGCATCTCCAAGTACAACTCAGAGCTTCTCTTAGAGGGATAAATGTATTCTGGGGTTAGTTCACTCAACTAGTAGCCTTGTCCTAATCCATCCATGATATTGTTATTTTTTCCTACCAAAATTGATTGAAATGGAACAGAAGCCCCCACTTCATGTTCTACCACTGATGTCGATGATGCTGCATAATAAGTGACACCCCTCATCAAAATTAGGGGGTTAACAAAAAGTGAAGTAAAGAATCCAAACTAGTTGACCACACTCACCCATGGTTGGATCAACTGTTGGGATTAATTCCTCTTAGGTACTCATGATTTCAGTTATTGGAATAGGGACCTCCTGAAAAAAAGAATCCTCTTGTATTTTATCAATGACTAGGATAGAGATCCCTTGAGTATCTCCCACTTTGGGATTCTCATGAGTCACTCCCCCAGCAACAAGAGTAGGATGGACTTGGAAGCCTTATTTTTTAAGTTCCTTGGAAACATTATCTATATACAAAGAAATATAGTTTGAGCTCGGATGTGAGACATTAAATGAAAAGTGGCCAATTGTATTTGAAAAAACTATGAGAGAGAGAGAACTCATATCCATATAATAACCAATTAAATTACTCAAACATCTCTAGAGTGGAGGGAATATTAAATATTTTTAACCTATCCTGAAGGTATGTTAGTTCAAATGTTATTTCATTATATAATCCCTCACATCTCGCGATATCCTCACCAATAAGGGTATCTGAGACATGTTTCTCAGCACCTGAATTAGATCTTCCATAAATTCACTCTTCCAACTCCTTGATAGGCATGACATAATCAAGTCCAATAGATTCTGGGTTAGCACAAGAACCTTCATTAGATCATCTAAGATCCCTAAAATCCTCTTCCAAAGTGGATACATGACTGACATTGACTATTGTGAGGTCCTCTAGTATAGGTGAAATATCTAAACTATCATGAGGAGAGAAAAGTCATAAAAAACACATTATACATAAGGGTGTGTAACTGACATTACCATGGATCTCTCCCCTCTCAACATGAATGGGGGGAAATGCGGTGGAGTCTCTTTACACCTCATTCATTAAGGTAATGGATTCATCATCACAAGACTATGCCTTCTCTAGGGTGTCCACCTCAATCCTTGAAGGACCAGTGTCAGATTCATAAAGGGAAGAAAATGATAAAAATTCTATAAAATATATGCATGATCAAAAGAGTATGCTAAACAAGTCATGATATCAAATGAGAACACAATGACTTACTATGGTGTATATACTGGATCAATCCCTCCACCCACTTTCACTTCCACTCTCAAGATAGAGTGGGTCATGTATCAATCCTCTTAGAAATAGACACTTGAAGTGGTGGTCGAGGAACTCACCCCACCATTTACTCCATCATCATACTCTGACCCGAGGACAGTTTTGGGGAATCATGAGATTCAACCGCTACTCTAATGGGGGTGCCCATGGGCCCATACCATGGTGACTCAAGCACCTTTTATGCTAGTTATTCTTCTTATTTTTCTTATTCTTCCCATACAAAATAAAAAATAGATCCCTTAAAAATTAATTATGGTGGATGAATGAGAATAAATATTATGGGAGAAGATAGAGATACATCATTAGGGTTGAAGAATTAATCCCATTCTTCATCAATTTTACTGGCTAACCCCTCATTCTTTCCCCAGTCCAATAGGTCAGATACCCACGTTGTGACCAGGATATGATCATCAATTGTGTATATCAACATCTCTAGCTCCCTAGAATATTGTTCCACCTCATTAAAATTACTATTAGGTTGGATATCAAAGGGTGATTGGATATATCCTAGCTTTTGGATTCATATTCTAGCCTAAATAAACACCCATGCATCTCTAATGTCACGAGATATGCTCTTCCATGCTTTGATCACTAGGGGTTTCACATAATCTAGACCTAATTTGGTTAGTTGTGAGGAAGACCTGAAACCTTTTGAATTGGAAGCCCTATTAGGCCTCTCTTCTCTCACAAAAGACTGGGTGACCAGAACATGAGTCTCCTCCTGATTATTATCACTAAACCACCTTGGATCAAAAGATGTGGCTTTCTCAACATTGGCCTACTCAGTGATCTTTGTATGAGATCACCTTGAATACCTCAATGGTTCAACATCATCACCTTTGGTTTGAACCATTATACCATGAAATCCTTGACCAGTGGCTTTCATAGACGTGACTCAGTAAATAACTTTCTTTAATACCCCTTGATGGTATAAATAAATCCATGCACTGAAGTACCCAGACTCCAATCTAATCAATTCACTTGACGAAGGAAGTCTTATTGAAATTTGATACACCTTAATGACCATTAGGATGTAGAACTATCATGCCACCATCGGTTGTTTCTCAGGATGAACCTGAATCAGGTATGATTCTTGATTATTTCATGCATTTGAACAGGAAGTAGAATCGATATGAATCATATGTCTCACAAATGATCCTACTGTTAATACGGGCCACCATTATGCTACCTATTAATGAAGTCATGCATGCCATTAGTTCATCATCATACTTTCCATCAACGATGAATGTCCCAATCAGTGGATCACTATACAGTAAGATGTTTAACTCTCTTGATACATTGAACATCCTCGTTACTTTTTTGGTATTTACGGTTAAAGTTTGAATCCCAAAAATAGCATGAACAAAAGGACGGAACCGGACTTTGGGTACTATAACTTCTATTAGCATGATGTAAGAGCTAAAGTGTGTTGTAGTGTACCCCCACAACACTTAAAATGGACCATAAATTCTGAATGGAGGCATTACAAATGTACTAAACCAACAAACACCTATAGATCCTTTCTAAGATAGGGGTATACAACCATATATGGATCTCCTATAATAATTTGGGTGTAATAAAAATTTCCCTAGTCTCACAATTCCATTGGATCCATGGACCAGTATCATGTTGATACTTAGCCACATTACAAGGAATTAGGCCAAGAAATTCTTCATAGAGATCTTATAATTGACCTTGTAGCCCCAATAGGTATATTGGACCTTCCTAGTGTCAGCAAGAATTTTCCAATAGTGCCCTGATTTTCCAAAGTGGGTCATCCTATAGGATACTGGAAGGTGGGACCTTATTATTTTGGATTAAGGAAAGACTTCGTCTATGTTATAGTATGGATTTCTACAATTGGGAAAGTTTTTTTATTTTGAAACTCTCGATCCACCTTAAAAAGCTTGTCGGAAAAAACCAGTTCCTTTTAAGAATCATCCTGCATTGTTTTTAATAGGATAAAATCATCAAACATATCCATGAGAATATATGCTCAAGAAATCTTGTAGACGTACCATAAGATAATTCCAACTTATCCATGTGTTAAGTGGAAAGAGTTTTTTTGAGGACTTCATCATCTCGGTAGATCATGGATAATATCTGGGTTTTTGTAAACCTAAGTTTTCCATATCCAAACAATTTTTTAAATGTGGAAATCTTTCATATCCTTCTTGAATTATGCATAATTATCTCACACCCAATATGCCCACATCCACTTAGGCTCGACACCCTCTCCAGAGTGGATGTCCCAATCATCCATCCAACCATACGAATGGTCCATCTGAGAAGCATGAAAGGTTGACTCATAATAGTAAGGCTTTGATTCATGGGTGTGCGGCTTCATGTCTGAAGTGCAGTGGTTGTGATGCATGAAGAATCCATTGGGAACCATTGCTTACTTGATTAAGACACCCTTATATGAAACATTAATGAAATGAAATTTTTTTCTCTCCACAAACCCAGACTTTAGGAAATAACTTTGAATCTTCAGGATGAAAGTGTCCCTCAGAAGTTTTTGATTTTATAAGGCCAGGTGGTCACTTCATGGATACTCATGAGGATATTATTCCAAGTACTTTTCCAGATCTGGAAGAGTTAATTCAATCATATCATAGTAATCTATCCCAACATCCTTGATTATCTCTTATGCGCATGCAACAGCTTTCTCAAGACAATCCATCAGTACATCTATTGAAAACTTACAAGAAGACATCAAGATTTTTTTCATTTAGTGAAAATTTTGACTTAGAAAAGTTAAAAATTTTGTAAATGGAAAGGCCTTATCATAGAACCCTTTATCAGGTCCTTCATGTAGGCCCCTTGACCATGTTATCTCATACATGATCCTTGATAAGGTTGTTTGCATAGAATGGTCATTCAGGTGGTGTATTGGGAACATGTTTGGAGGATATCCTTTGGGATACCTGTGTAAAATGACAAGCATAGAATGGATGGGCATATGATCTATGTGATGAGATCAAGAGTCACGAATTTGGAAGGAAATTTTCATTGAAGGGTCAGTGGTATTTATAAACACCACTAGACTGCGCGTCAAACAAGCATAGAAAATCTACGTTACAGATGTTCACACCAGGCCTATGCCACTTTCCTACATAGGGACCCTACGAGGAAGACCCGCACCACCTTCATAATATTTACACATTTTTTTACCTTAGAACTAGACCCTCTTCTTTCAATCAGATCCAATCATGGGGTGTTGTTGAAACTCTATTTTGGTTACACGGGATGAAAAGATTATGAAGAGTATATCAAGTATGAAAGATTAACAGACCCAAGAAAAATCAAAGGATATTTCTTAAACTTTCTTACGTGCATAACCCTATGGAAAAAAGGGCCTGCACTACCCCCCGTATGGAATTGAAAGCTCGACCACCCCTACACAGAGTACCAATGCCATGGGCCTGTGCGGGATAACTCCTTCGAACAGGGTCTCCTATTTTCCTATAAATAAGACACTAGGGAAACTCATTCACACAACTAAAAAATCTAAAGGAACCCTAAAGCTCTAGTTGTGCATCCCATTTTACCAAGTCCTCTGAAATCCCTTAGGTAGACCTCTACAACCTGAGATAAGAGAAAATTAACGGGGATAGTGAGATAAAAGTTCCTCTAGGGTATGAAACACAAGACACCTGTGTGGTGACTCTTTTTACCCTAGTCTGGAACCACTATCATGAAGATACCTTCCCTAACTCGGAACCTACACGAGACCCTTCTAGGGATACTTGAGGAAAATCCTGGTGCCTAGGATAAGGCCTACCCTAAGTGTTATTTCTCAGGTGATCCATTACCCAAGGTACCACCATCTCGTGCAGGTATACCCCCATGAAAAGTTCTTTTAGTTCCTCCCATTTCCTACATGAATCACCTCATGTTCGTCAAGACAGGACCCACGTGAGACCCTTCTGACCCCCCTTTTAATCCACCAATGGCATGGATCTTCTTCCTTTGGATCCCTCATCTGAGGGGGACCAAATTTAAACCTCCACTGAAGCATCAATACTTGAAAAACCATTTTAAGAGTCACACCATCAGTAATCCAACATGGATATGATTTCCTTCAGTCATAGGTGTCCCACACTTGTTTATCTGACAGGTAGGGTCCTCAGGGTGCATGTAGATATGCATTCCCTTGGTCATGAAAACCCTGACCCTTGGGGTAGTGTTAGTGATTTCCCAGTCTAATATATGAGGGTTGGGGCGTTTCCATTTCATCATCGTCTCTATGACCAGGGACCTTTGGTTCCAAATGGAAAGGAATAGGATCACACTTGATTTTACCTTTTAGGTTTAATGTTGTATCCTCCTCTCTTACCTAGGAACCAGTCTAGGTCATTCCTCATAGAGTAATCCCCTAGCCTTTTTAAAGAACGTATCATGCTTAATTCCTTCCTCTTTTTCCATACCAATGGGATTTAGTTGAATAGATCATAAAATGTGAATATCCTGGTTACCAAAATAATAGGGAATATGATCACTTCAAATACATTTCTCTCTCCTTTTTGGTCCATGGTACAACGACAGGAGGGAAAAATTGTTAGATATTTCTCTATTTCCCTATCCCTTTGGGTTTTGGCCTCATCCACTAGTGGACAATGAAGATTGTGTGGTTTATTGAATCTTCTTCATCCTCTTGTTTCTCATACCAAGCATGACTCTCATGGGATTAGAGGTTGGAAATGGTCAATACATCTGCATGATACCATACACTTGGGAATAATTTCAAGTGTAAGCCCCAATAAAATGAATGGAATCATCATCAGGTGTAATCCCCAATCATACCTATGAATCACCATGAGTCCAGACATATCTCACGGCCCTAAACCTAAATGTAATTCTCCTTAGGTTTAAACCTTGATCAAACTACACTATCTAGGATTTGATTCATTTCCAAATGAGATACATAGGAAGCCTCCCTAAGGTTCAAACCCAACGCCCAAAATCAACCCTTTCCTATCTAGGATATATCCCCAAGGAGTTCATATTTGAATTGGGATCCCATATCCCTTATAGTCTCCCTAGGATACTTCCACATAAGTCCCACACTAAACTTTGATTGGGAACCTTCTTCCTAGACGTCCTTGTTGCACTGTGTTAAAATGGATTGTTTAGTCCTTATAAAATGATTTTAAAAGGTATGATGTGAATAGTTATGTGGCACAGAACTGCATGGGTTCTGATTCCTTTCACGAGGATATGTAGGAAGCCCATCTCATGGGTTTGATCCTAGCATTCAAACAACTCTCATATCCCTAGATGATGATAAACTTCAGATCACCCCACTACATGGCTTAAAACCAACATCAGGATATTAAATGAAAAAATAATTCATAATCCATTCATAACAGGGTTACATTGATGGATAACCTCGGATATATATAGATAATATCCATTTATGAATAACCTTGTATACATATAGATGATTATAATTTCCATGCACGCTAATAATTGATTTTTAACTCAAGGTTGACCCACATCATACATGGGAGTTAATAAAGGATTCACGAACATATCTTAAATATTTAAGAGAGCCCTAGAGTAGGTAATAATTCCCCACCAAAAGGGTGTGATGAGCCTGACCTCCCATCCTCTTGAAAAATGTGAGTTCTTAAGTATCGTTGTCCAAGTTACTCAATTACTTCCTACCATTAGAAAGAAGGTCCATGAGTTATCATGGATATGAGAATAGTTAGATTTTTTGAGTTCCAAGAATATAAACCATTGGAAACCACCTGTAAGGGATGTGGATGTATGTGTCTAATGTGAAGGTTGTCCCACCAATACCATAAAACTCTATTCCAACCCCATATGGCATTAAGGTATGAAACAAACATATAACTATTGATTACAAAACCAGTGTAAGATATAACATTTTCATTTCATCCCCTAACTAGCCATCGAAGTCATTCACTAATTGAATTCATATTTTCAGATAAATCATTCTAAATATGATCTCATAACCATCCTATAAACTGTCAATTATGTGTAGTTGATATCCATCCTTCATCCCTTGATGGATTCAAATATCTAAGAATTGATTCGTGGGATTCAACATACAGATCAAAATCTTCACTATTATATACAATATAAAGGTGTGCTTGATCCCTCTTTGTGATAGTAATTTTAACAACATATCTTATGGAAATCCATTTACCCATAATAAATCCACTATGACGAGACTTTGGAAGATCGATGTTATCAACATCTGATAGGTATTCGGTACCGAATTCAACAATATATCATTATGCAATACAACCTTTTGTCCCATATTGATTCTTGAAATAAACTTTCAAAATATTCAAATACCATTTAATGCGGTGCATCCATCTATAATAGATGTGAACACATAGTTGAATCTCTCTAACAAAGTGAATCATCGGTTGGAACATTATATCAAAGAATTATGGTGAGAATAACATCTATAATTCACATTATATAACTGCAACCTCCTTATTCATGATTGGAGAATTTTCTAGGTCTATAACTTTATAGTATATTGATATGAAAAAGAATCAAATTCTGGTTAATGTATGTAGTAAATTTTTAGGTAGAATGCAACTTATAAAAACAAACATCAAATCTTGAATAAAAACATGAAATTTGTGTGATTTTAGTCCATGTAACTTCAAATTATTCATTGACACAACATTCTTGATATTTTATGAATACCCATTTGGAACTTTTACACTATTAAGAAAAATGAAAAATTGAAATTTATCCTATTTGGATAGAGTGTAAGTTGTTGGAGGAAGAAAATTACACACTTTCCCCTTCACCAGTTCCAACTCTTCCCTTATCCACATGTAAATCATGTCCAACCTAGCCATGATGTCATATTTGTTTTTGTAGTAACATTTAGTAATGTTATAATAATGATTCAAATACATTTTTTTCTACAAGCATGACATTAATAAAATATTTTTCATACTACCAATTCCAATGTGGTAATTGAAAGAAAATTGATCTCTTTTTTCAACCTAATTTCATAAGGTTTTTTGAAAATGGTTTACTGAAAATAGTGTTAATATATTTTACTTTATCAAATAGTTTATCTCCCATTAGTGGAGATGGTGATGTACCTTTTTCAGTATTCCCGTCGAATGTTTTTTTTCTAGGATTGGTATTTATTTCATCAAGGTAAAAATTTCCGATATCCTAAAAACACAGTCTTTGAGGAAATCTTGATCTATACTAATGTGTGAATTATTCACAAATGGGACACCCCAACATTCCTTTAATGTTATATCCTAATAGATTCCATAAGCAGGAAAGTCATTTATCGTCTCGTAAAATATGACCCTCAATGTGAATTCTTCACTTCTATAAGCATCATACATTGCAACACATGTATCCCACATCAATTTCAGATCTTTGATATATGGATCCAAAAACACTTCAACATCATTATTGGGTTATATTGGTCCAGATATAAGAAAAAACATCATAATGTATTTTCACTTCATGTATAACCATGGAAGAAAGTTATAATTTTCCAACATGATTGGCCCTGTACTATGAGTACTACTCTATACACCAAGATGATTTATTATATTTATAGATAATATGAGATAGAAGTTTCTCGGCTCATTTCCAAATTTAGGATAGCCATAATCAATTTTATTCCACTAAGGAGAGTATGTAGGATGACATAGTTTCCCATATTTAATTCTTGTATTGGCATGCCATGCCAATTTTCTCACTATTTCTTAACATCTATATAGTCTTCTAAACTCTGGAATAATGGTAAAAGTACTATACAACTTTCTAAGGACTTGATTCATGTTTCTTGTATTAATATTCCCCCATACTTATGTCATTTTATGAGTGATTCATGGTCTTTGAGAAACAATATGAAATCATTTGGACAAGTATGAATTTTTTAGAGATCATTACCATTTAATTTAGCATTTGTTTACCATTATATGTTCGACAAGGAAGTTCATTTTCTTCTAATAGAATATCATTCAGGAGACCAAGAATTTTTTTAAAGCCGGTGTCACTACATCTACTACTAGCTTTCAAATTATATAACTTCAATACAACTGAAAATGTTGTGTATTTAGTACAATTGATATAAATTTTTCTCTTAGAACAAATATTTAATTTCTCAAACAATTTGGGAAAATCATGAATCTCATCTTCAATTTCCATTTTAATTTCTTCAGTAATATATCCATCATCATTTACACTGGTGTTGATATCAAATGAACCATAAACTATAGTATCCTACCAACTAGTGTGCACATTCAGTTTTTCCCATGTTTAGTCCAACATTTATAGATTTGATCTATTCTATAACAAATGAAATGTTCTTATAATGCATATGAAGTAATTTTTCTTGAATAACAACAATGTAAACATGAAAAAAGGATTTTAGAAGGGTCATATTCATGCTCTATTACAAACATGATAAAATATTTAACTCCATATTCATACTCTTTTTTCATACGGTTTTCATGAATCCATTTTCAATTCATATACATCCTATTAGGTTCATTAATTATTTATTTGGTATAAAAAAAATAGATACACATAAGATATTTATAATTAAAGGTGAATTTTATAGATAATTCTATTAAAAGGAACCCAACATTTGATTATTTTAATTTATTTCAATATGATTTGAGGGAAATATGTAATTTAATTTAATAAAATAATCATTCCACTGGTGGTAGGTGTTACCCTCTGAATTTATCCAAAATGATCATTGGTACCCGGTGTGGGATGACTACTGCTCATAGTAATTAAAGTAACATAGGTGCATGTCGAGAAGATATGGGGGTTGAGTCTCATGAAAAAAATGAAATAATACCTATACAAGAGGTGAAGATAATGAGGATGATATTTGTCTCTTTAAATCTAAGTGATCATGGGTTGTGAGTTTGCAAAGCACCAGACAACAATTCTTAGTTTATTATAGAAAGATGAAAAAAGAAGCAGTAGTAGTATGATCCCTACAATGGGATCTATGATTGGTGTGACCATAAGAAGGCTCAACTGGATGGTCTTATACACACTCATGCTGATACAACCATTATAGTTTCAACATCCAAAGTGAGTCTTCAATTACTCCATGAAATGGAAAAGGCCTTTGTTCACAAGACTATATTTTATAAACTCTTATCATCCCATGACAAAATGATGGTAATTCTAGGACGGTTTCTGTAAACATTCCTGGTGGGAGACCAAAAAGTGGGAGGAGTTGATGTTTACTCATTTCTTTACTTATTATGTGGGGGGAAAGTGGTGTTTCATTGATAGTATGAATCGATAATTAATAAAATGGATTTATTATTCAACTAAATCACTTATAAACATATTAATCTAGTCATAAATAATAAATATCTTGGAAAAAAATTATTTATTATTGGATGGAATACTTACATTAGAAATTCTTTTTTCTAGCTTGTCATTTAATTTTGACTTGACTTTCTAAATTTGTGTAAAAAAATATTTCCTCAGAACATATAGATTTTGAAATATGGTCAAGAAACTTGGGATTTCAAGATACTAATTGATGAAACTATTATTAATGGAAGAAGTGAACTTGGATTACTTGTTACTAACTTTTTCTATAGATTATTATAGACTATGTATTATAATAATACCAACAAATATATTTGTATTATAACCCCCTAATGAACCCCTAATTTAAAAATAGTATAGTTATCAATCTTATGTATATTTCACATATCCTACAATATGAAAAATCCTTAAAACCTTTTTATTTTGAATAAAATATCCCAAACAAGAAATGTGCCCATAAATTTAATTTATAAATACTTCACAACTCATTAAAATATCTTATTAATTAAAAACATGTGTATATATGAAAATAATAATCAGTTTAATATACACAAATGAAAATTTATTCAATAATAATTACATTTCCACACTTTAAAAATTCAATTTATAATTTAACTCAAGAAACAAAAAACTTAAAATATTTCCTTAAAACATTTCATTGTATAATAAGAATCATTTAATAAAAAAATTTAGTATCTTTTATAATAAAAAGTAACAACTTTTGAAATCACTATACACAAAAATTATAAAATTTAGATATACACATGAAAACTATAAATGAAAATATAAATAATGTTTTTTTATAATTCTCTATTTGAAAATATTTAAAAATTCATATAATTCATAACACTCTTTTTAATATAAAAAATGATCCTTTAGAACATTTATTAGGAATAAACATTTAAAATTCCTAGTTCTTTAACACCTTTTTAAATTTTAATTTGACTTCCAAAATAAATTTGAAAACCATATGGTGTTTCATTCAATTAAAACTAGTGTGAAGTATCATAAAAAGAACATGAATAGTCAAAGTCGTAAATTATAGATAACTAGAGATGGAAACACATCAATGAAAATCTACATGATTTTTATTTAACCAAAATCCAAAATTAAATCAAATGTAAATTAGATAAAATTGTACTAAATCAAATAGAAGACTAAACACTTTTAAAATATTCAAAATCAATAAAGGAAATAATTAAAGGATAATAGAAAATAGAAAGGATATAAATAAAAAATAGTATAAAAAACACATTCAATTAGAGAATCAAGTGAAGGATGATAAATTTTCATATTTATTTCATTCAGCTTAGAGAAACCATATGTACATTCCATCAAGGGACCAAAATGAATTCACATTACTCTAGTTCCTATAAATTAATGTAACTTTTAGTCTATGGAACAAAGAAAAACTCAACTTAGGATTGGTGAGAAAGAGAACCCAACATCATCAAAGAATGATACTGGGATTGAAATTATCTTGGAAAACTTTGAGAGCATCTAATCAAAGATATCTTGAAATAAAGAGAGAGTGTGAGACTTCATACAAACAACTAAAGACCACATACAAACCATAAAAATCATATTCCCAGTAATGAATGAATGAATAAGTGGATGAATAAATAAAAATAGGTTTCTGGAAATAAATTAATTAATAAGAAAGTAATGATATTATGACTATCAATTCAAATATTAAACAATCTTCTGAATATAATGTTCATAAAGGATTATGTCTTAAGAACAATGATAAAATATTTAAGAAAGATGTGAAATTTTTCAATAGAGATGGAATGATTGGGAGAGTTTTCCCCATAACTAGAAGAGACTTGATAGTTACTCTAGAGGTTTATATTATCCTTGAATGCACAAATAAAAATTAAAAAGTGGATTAAACCACTATGAAGAATAGGAAATTTAAGTCCCATGAAGAAGGATATGAAGGAATGATAAATGTCTATGATGAATCTAAAAATCAAAGGATCATAAATAAATATATTTACAATAAGTTAACAGCTAACACAAATATTGAAGGTATAAAATTACACAAGGTTTATCTTTACAATGAGGGTATTAAAATTAAATATGAGAAGAATTAGAGATAAACATCATCCCATAAGTAGATACACGATGGGATAAATTTATAAAAAATACAATAGAAATATATTTTTGTGAAATACAAGGGAAATAAGTTATAAAAAATCCACCTAAGATCCCACTAATGAATAAAAAACTCCCATGAGACTTTGGTTGACCCCAAATAGAATAATTTAGGATAAGACTGAAAAAATTATTCCTAGGTGGCAACTAAGAAGTTCTGGAAGAAAAAAAAAGATGAACCCACAAAACAACACCTCGAGTCCCAACATAAAATCTGGATCTAATGACATTTCAATTTCATCCAATGACATATCAAGATCAATAATCTATCCCAAACCAATTGCATACAAAAACTCTGGAAATGATACACTAATTAGCCCATGAGAGCACCATGAAAATAAAACACTGCACTAATACACACTATTGAACCCAAACAAGAATGAAATGAGAAAAGAGGGGAAAAATAGCATGCATTAGATTCAAGGCTTGATTCATCTGAGAGAAGGTCGAGGGGGAGTAATGGTAGTAGTGGAATTATATGAGAGCTTTAAAGGAGTGACTGAAATCTATTTGGTTAGGGTTATTTTATAAAGAACGAGAAGGGTTTTTTCTGCACTTCCAACCTAGATGAACCAATGTGTTGTGATGGTGATTAGAGTATCCCAATATATGATGAACCAGAAGACCATGATGACTCAATATTTTAGTTTTGTTGATGATGTGAGAAGATCTCATCCATCTAGTACTATGGTTGTGGTGATGGTGGGCCAACCAGGAAGGAATTTGGGTGATTCCTCTGATAGAAGGATAGATTCTATTAGGTTTCCACTAAGACCTTTTATGGATCCATCTATTGGTAGGATCCTAATGAATGGTTCATCGGCCCATGTTGAGGCTAATCATAAAGCATTCTCAGAATGTCTGTTGTTGGGTAAATATTCTCTTTTTGGTAGGGTTGTTCTTCCCAAAGGTCAGAATCCATGGAATATTAAGGATCTTGTTTGTAGGGTCTATTTTTTGTGGGTATTTTCAGACTAGAAATGTATTTCATTAGTCAGATGTTTTTTCCACTATTTATTTCAATTTGATGAAGTAAGGATCCATTCATGGTATGCTCGGTCATTATTTTTGAATCTGGAAATGCTTCATCTCTATGAATGGATGATGGATTCTAAATTATAAAGGGTCGGTAATGCTTTTACAAAGGTTTGAGTCATGCTATATTATCTCAACTAAATTTTATGGCATTAAAAAAAATTTCATGATACTGCATCTACCATTGGTGTTCTAATTCGCCTAGACAAGGAGACAAAAAACATCTGGTAAGGCCAAGTTGCGAGAATGTTGGTTGAAATTGATTTGAGTTCCACTATTATTATCGATGTTACTCTTACCTCTCCCACTGATGATATACAAATCAGTTTTGAATATCAAAAATGTCCTGATTATTGTCAAAGCTGCAAATATGTTGGTTATCTGTATGGAAAATTGTAGAAGGAAAGTTTGTGGTTTGAAGGGGCATCATTCAAATGATTGTGATGGTATTTAGAAGCAAAATTTATCTAGGCCGCATGGGCAGCAAGTACCAAAGAATCATGGGAAGCAGACGGTTGTATATCTGGATAAACTGTCTTGAAATCAAGGGGTTGTAGTGTACAAAAACTAAATCATTGGTGGTGAATCTGGAGTAGGAATGAACTTCATTGGATACTAATAGTTCATTTTATAGTCTTGTATAGAAAGATGAGAATGTTTTTGGTGAGCCTACGACTAGAAATGAGGGATCTGATTGTAGGTGCAGTGATCTTCCATCTAAACCTATTCAACAGATTGGCGGTTTTGATTTGATTTTCATGGAATTCTCTATCCAAGATGAACTGCATATTGATGAGGTGGGTCAGTATGCATATGAGGCTTTGGGTGTTGTTTCTGGATTTTCTCCTTCACCAAATGTCGACCAAGGTTGTATTATGCAACCACTGGATGCAGAATTTTCAAGGCATCTTCTACAGGATGGTAGGAATAGACAATATAATGTTTAATAGAGTGTATATTATCTTCAAGGGATTCAGAATGTCTACAATTATTTTGGAATTCCTCATGAATGGGGTAATGTTTCAAATGATGGAAGTGATCCTGTTAGTGGTGATCCCATTTTATTTAAGGATATTGTTTTAAATGGAAATGGTAGCCTGGTTAGTAGTGATGGTGTTCCTTAGGTTCCTCTAAAAATAAGCTCATGGAAGGATTATTCCAGTATGCCCAATAATGTGTCTACGAGGTCATCTTATAAGGCATCAAAGATTCATCTCACTGTGGATCAGGAAAGGTCCAATGAGAGGATTCATGAGATCATCAATAAAAGAAAGTCACAATCAGAATGGGAAACTATTGATGATGATGATGATGATTATGATTATGGGAATGATCCTAATTTTATGGATCTGTAGTTCTTTTTCTAGATGAGGGAATGTCTCTTTGTTTGGTCTTATCTGTTTCCTTGTTTCCTTGTTTCTTGTTATTTCACTTTTAATAAATGGTTAGGAGATTTTTCTTTTTACTAAACCTTATTCATATTATATATAATAAATACATATAAATATAATTATATATATTAGGTGTCTGAGGGTAAAATTACATTAAACACACACCCACACTCACATGCTAATGTCAAACCCAGTCCATAGCCCCCTAGGGATTGACGAGACAAACCATGATCTTATTTATATATATTATATATAATACCCTTGTCATCGGGTGGGGCAGGCTACTCCATCCAGCCACAGACCACAACCCATCATCATGCTACTTCTACGCAACCACATCCTCCACTGGTCGGCCTAGAACTGCTCGCACAGCAGGCCATCAACATCATACTGATGGTAGTTTGTCGATTGAGCATCCAAAATATAAATATAAATATAAATATAAATATAGTGAATATATTCATTATTTAAATATAATTATTTTAATTTTATAATTATATAAATAAATATATATTTATATGTATATAACTATATAAATACATTTTAAAAAAATAGTATTTTTTATTTATAATTATAAATTTATAATTTATAAATACAGTAAATATGAATTTTTAAATATATTTATTAATAATTATTTATTTACAAATATATTGTTAACATTATTAATGAATATATAATATTAAATGCATTCATGTCAAAAATGAGTGAAATTGAATAATTAAAAATGAGTCCACATCAAAAATATATAAAAAATTGACAAGTTTTATTAATTAAATATAAATTATTAAAAAAATATGGATATATATTGAAATGAATATGAATAAATATTGAAAATAGTAAAACATAGTAAATAAATAATTATAAATAAATATTAGAAAATAATTAAATTCTAAAAAAAATATTAAAAAGAAATAAATAATACTAACTGTAATAATATTAAAAATAAGTAAATAAAATTTATGGATTAAAAACATAATATATTAAATATAACATGTTACTAAATGAAATTATAAAATGAATCTTAAAATTTCAATAAATTA
Organism: Viscum album; assembly: GCA_963277665.1. Classification (NCBI taxonomy): domain Eukaryota; kingdom Viridiplantae; phylum Streptophyta; class Magnoliopsida; order Santalales; family Viscaceae; genus Viscum; species Viscum album. The sequence continues at coordinate 489,607,266 of OY728140.1, read as the reverse complement.
CATAAATATTATGTGTATGTGTTTCTATATAAGATTTCATTAATTACATAAATATTTTTGTCTGTGCGTTGTATATAAAAATGCATTAATTATGTACATGTATCCGTGAAATTGATATAACATGCATTTGATATATGTTAACTTGAAAAAAAACAAACAACATTCAATTAATCTCCATTCCTTGATATAATTAGTCGATAACTTTAATTAATATTAATTTTTAATCATAAACAATTCTTCATTAAATATATAGATTATTTAATGTAATAATAAATATTTTTTATTATATAAATCATATTTTAGGAAATATTATATATATTATTATATATAAACATATATATAGAAATATATTTTAATATATTTTAATATTAAACGTATTAATGAATAATTTTGTATAAAAACCATTAAAATGAATAAGACAGTAATATTTTTTTAATTATTTCATTTTATTCATTTTCTATATTTATATTTAATATATATTATTTATTACTATTTATAATTAATGTATATACACATATGTATTAAATTTATTCATTTTTATTTTTTTATTTAATTGTTTCAATTTATTCATTTTATATAGCTATATTTAATATATACTATTTATTAATATTTATAATGTAAATATATGTATTTTATATTTATTTATTATTATTTATAATTATTTACTAAATAAAAATTTTCATATTTTTTTTAATTTACTCACTTATAATTTTTATTTATTTAATTATTGAAATTTATTTATTTTATATATTTATATTTAATATATACTATTTATTAATATTTACAATCTATATATTAAAATTATAAATAATTATTTAATTAATCAAAATTATAATACTTTTTAAATTGATTAATTTTTAATTTTTATTTGTTTAATTGTTTCAATTTTTAAATATTTTTAATAATTGTATTTTTTTATTTGTTAAAATATGGGGTAGTGCTCATAGGTTGGGCCATGTATAGGCCCCGTTGGTGGGACAGGTGGGTCAGGACAAGGTCCGCGGGAATGATTGGGTGGGCTAAGGCCCATGCAGGCCTGAGAACGAGCCCATATGAATGTGTGCAAAGTGTATGTGGGAGTCCATCCTCAAAACAGGCTTATGAGCTTGCAATGCAGAGGAATCATTTATAAAGAAGCCGTAAAACCTGTGTTATTTTGATATGGGAATCATGTGTGTGATCTGGACCTTTATCAACGCTTTTTTTCTAGCGTTGATAAAAGTCAATGTTGTATATTGCCAATTTTGTAGTAGTGGGTAAAAAGTAAGATTGTAACATAAAACCTTTACCACTTCGGTAACTTTTGAATCATATCCCCCATGAAAGAAATGACTTCAAATGAAACTTCAAATACCATAAATATAAATAGATTCCTGATATATCATATCAAAGGGGCAGTATATACACCACATAAAAGAAACAAATGTTTAATGTGACATATGTCACACATAAATAAAAGTGAGATGAGAAACCCTTACGACTTTGGTAACTTTCGAATCAAAGTCTATCAAAAGTTAAAACATGATCTGGTCATGTAAATCCCATGAATTACATCAAAGATTATGTCAAAATTCATTCATAGGGAAGTACATACACCATATAAAAAAAACACTATGCATAATATAAAACATAACTCAAGGAAAGAAATCGAAGATGAGAAACTCTTACAAAGATAGTAACATTGAAGTGAGAATTAATCAATGAAGTGATTATATATATCAAATTTAAATCCATCTAACATAAGTGTAAATAAAACATAAAATAATCAAAGGTCATTACACACAAAACATTTGGATAACATAGCTATTGAATAAGTAGTATAACCCAATGAAAAGAATTTGAGTTAAGAATCCCCTTACCTTGAGTCTAACCTATCATGTACGTATTTTATCTCATTTTTAATAAACTTAAATTAATTTTATACTTTCTTTAGAACACTTTCTAGGGGTATTAACTTATTTTTTCCCTTTTTATTTTATTTTTTACCATTTCTTATATAGTTATTAAATTTGTTAAGTTCCTGTTGAACGTTTTGAGGAGTTTGATTCAAAATCATAAAACAACTTTGATAGGTTAACCATGATCTAAGGGTTCATGGTTCCATCATCTCTAAAATATTATTGTTGGATATAGTGATCAACTCAAGAGTGGGTGAATTGAGTTTCCAATTAAAATTTATGTTAAAAATGATTTAAAAATAAATCCCCTCAATTTATAAAATCGTCCTAGTTAACTAAAATGGTAGAGTTATATAATTTGATCTTCCAAAAAGGTTCTCCAAAGTTCGATCACATATCAGTTAAAATAAGTTTTAAAAATCTTCTAAATTTTAAAACATATTTTTGGTATATAACATTGTATATAAAAAAATTAAATTTAATTACCATAGTTATGTTTTTCTATTATATTTTTGAAAATAAATACTAGTTTATTTAAAAAAAGAGTACACAAAAATAATAAAAACATACAGTGGAATAAACACAAGAGGGTTAGTATAAAGTATAAACTTAGTCCTTACCACTTTTCAATCAACTGCTACCAAGAAAATTATTAAATAATGAATTGATCTAAAATATGGATTAGGTTTTACATAAAATAACTACACACATAAAGTACAATCTATAAAACCTCTTCAACTATTTTTCAATGGATAATAAAAAGGCAACTTCTGCACACAAGTATTTCAGTATACACAACTTCTTTCGTAGTTCTTCATGGAAGTAATGATGAAGAAATGAGTAAGTAGGTATCTATCACACTCCAATAGAAGAAAATATTCTATGTTAAAGAATAAATAGAGTATAACAAAACAAAGCTCATAATTTAAGAATGAATAAAAAGAGAAAAGAATATAAAGTGTGAAGATTTGATGCAAATCAGTCTTATTAGCTTTGGATGATATGTCCAAGAATCATTCCTTGAAAGGGATCAACTAAGTTTGCACAAATAGTTCTAAAAAATAGAGTGCCATGGAATGTCCAAAGTGAGTCCTCTCTGAATTAGTATGTATGTAGAACACATGTATTCACTACTCTCTTGTCCACAAGTGTTTCTGTATATTTGTGGGATATTTTCTTTAAACTAGTCATTAGAGGATATTCATTATTTAATCCTCATACACATTTCATTCTTAAATTCACTGGCTCTATAATTAATGATCCAAAATATAGTCGTTGGAGATTTGAAATAACCCACATCCCAAGTTAGACATAGTCACTTGTCTTCACTTAAAGAACAGTCACTTTGGGATTGTTAATTGACATGGGAACATCATTTTCTCTTGTGGTCACCTGGTTTCTTCTCGTGGTAGCTTCATTACTTCACATGGTTGGTTGAATCCTTCATGTGACAGCTTCACTAGTTCTCATAGTAGCTTCTTTCCTTCATCTGGTAGATTCATCTCTTTTCATAGTCACCTCATTCCTTCATATGGTAGCTCGTTACTTCATGCAGTAGATTCACTTCTTCTCATGTTTGGTACTTTGTTATTATAGCCACTACAATACAGACACATGGTCAGAAAAATACTCAGAGAAATTCTACTCAATTCTTTCATGGTAACATGGTTGGAGTTAGGTTGAATTATTTATATGGTAGGTTGATCTTCAACATGTGGTAGGTTCAGTACACATGCAGTCACTTGAAATTCAATAAAAGACCACTTAAAAAATTAGAAATAATTTTCTCATATGACACACGGTTAGTTGACTGTACATGTGGTCAGTTAGAGTATAAAGTTTAGTCACTTCCACATGGTCACTTGACCTTCATAGTATGTTCAATTTCTTCACACAATAAGTTCATTACACATGCGGTATGTTGTCATGGTAACTTCAAGACTTAGCCAATTTTAATCATTTTGGTCAGAAAATAGTTGAGTATCCTAAAATATAAAAATATTAAAAGAAATAAAAAACATTATTTGAGATCATTAAAATAAGGAGGTGTTGGACTAGTCCAAAAATCTCCCCCTTTTTGGTGTTCACAAACCATGACATATAAAATGAATTGAATTAAATACATAAAAAATATATTTGTACTAAAAGAACCAAATTCCTTATCATTTCTATTAATTTCACAACTAGGTTCACAATATTTATCCCCCTTTTGGGATTATCAAAAAGTGAAGTCATGGTTAAAAAGAAATACAGAAACAATTAATAACAGGAAAAGTATAAATATGAATAGTGGTATTTCATTAATATCAAAATAAGTTACAAAAAGATTATAAAGACATTGTCCCTATTAGGAATCATAATCCAAATCTGAATCTGACACATCCTTGATCTCATCAAGATATATAAGATAATTTTTTATGGTGGTAGAGGATGAAGCAAGTTGGTTTGGTTGGGTAGTTGGTAGTACAGAAGTTGGAGTAGGGTCTCAAATGACCACACTTTTAGAAACATGTTTGAGATGTTGGATTGATAGTCTAAGAGACAAGTCAAAAGGGTTAATGGAGGAAGTTGTAGTAGTAGGGGTGAGGTAATAGGTAAGGAAGTTGTTGTAAAGACCTGGTATTTCCATGTAATTATTTTTGAATATATTGGAATTTTATGGGTTCGCTAAAATTGGCGGCGTGTGATTCTGAGGCCCAGAGTGCCCATAATGAATTTATGAAGTTTTGTTCGGGTACATTTAGTAAACATACAGGTGGTATTTTCTACCTTTTGAACCAGTGCTTGAAATTTAAATCTGAGGGAACCATTGAATTCAAAGAACCATTGTTTTCTTAAGAAGACTTTCACCTCGATGACAGTTGGTCGAGGGTGAAAGTTAGTTTTTGGGTTTTCTGTGTAAGAATAAAATAAAAATAAAAGTGCATGCCATATTTATTTTTATTTGCAACACCCATGTGGGTGTTGAGAGGTGGGTTCCACAAGAACAAAACCTCCATGTGGAAGTTGAGGTGTGGGGACCACCAGAACTTCACCTCTCGTGAGAGGTTATAGTGGTGGGGAACACCCAAACCATAACCTCTCATGAGAGGTTATGGTGGTGGGGACCACCTGGGACTAAACCCCCCTTTTAATTGAGAGAAACTCTCAAACCCCTCATTAATGTGGATGAGCCTCTTGAATTCCTCCACATAAATTGTGCCAACGCACATACCATTAATTATGCCACCCACCTTAATTAAGTTATCTTTTTGAATTCTTGACAACAAAATAATAGATGGATTAATCTATTATTTTGGCACCACTTTACATTTGTGTGGAATTGGGAGAAAGCTTCTCTAATGAAGAACGTTTCCTCCACGAATAACGCCGGTGAGGAACGTCTCCGACTTTTTCCTCGGAAGCACCTTACGGAGGAAACCGACGTGGGACGTCTTCAACAACCGACCTTCCCTCCTCATCATCATCAACAAAAAATATGAGGTAGGGGTTTAATTGTGTTTGATTATTTTTGGAAAGTTATAGGGTGATTGATTGATATTATTCTCTCTTCCATTCTTGATAATTCTTTGAAATTCGAGAAGGAATTTAACTGATTTCTACAACTCGAAACATGGAGGGTGCGGGCCAAACTAACATGGCCTGACCCCTCCGCTATTCTACTTTGATGTGTACTTCAAAATGAAGAAAGGAAACAAAGGCAACGGCGCTCCGCCACCCGCGACCTCCACCACTCCACACCACTGCCGACCTACCACCGTGCTGAGCCACTGAGCCGAGCCGCCAATTCGAGTCGAGCTGCCTTCACCCCTCGCGGTGCCCGACCGAACCGGCCTGCACCACGCACAGCACCTGGTCGAACCGGCCCGCGTCCCCCGCAGTGCCCAGACGAACCGGCCTGTACCCCCCATAGTTCCAGGCCGAACTGGCCCGCGGCCCCCGTGGTGCCCTGCCCAAACTTGACAGCACCCCGTGCAGGGCCCCGGAAGAACCTACACACACACCCCGTGGTGCCCCGACCGAATCGTCCCTCACCCCCCGTAGCGCCCCGGCCGAACGGGCCCGCGCCCCCCATGACGTCCTGGCCGAATGGGACCGCGCCCCCCGCGGTGCCATAGCCATACCGGCACACGCCCATCATGGCACCTTGGCCAAACCATCCCCCCCCCCCTACGGTTCCCTGGGCGAACCACTCCTGCACCCCCACGATGATCTGGATAAACCTTCCCGCGCCCTCACGACACCACCGTAGCCATGCCACCCTACGACACCCACGGCTCTACGGCCCCTCGCGGCCCTCGCGGCCCTCACGGCTTACCGGACACCCAGCAGACCAGGCCGCATCATGAGCCAGGCCTGACCCAGTGGGTTTGGACAGGTCAACCAGAACCGGGTCGACCCATGCCAGGTCGGGCCAGGTCGGGCCAACTGGGTCGGACCGGACTTGGGCCCACTATGACCCATTTACGCTCGTTCGGCCATATCTTTGGCACCAGACGTCTGTTTGATGAACTGTGAGCGGCACTGGAAATATTGGAGTGAGACAGTCCCTTTGAGTATACTCTACTAGAGTTTTGGTTTGAGATGGGAAATGGTCTAGTTGGATGTAGCACGAATCCAACTGGGCTCCCGGGACTAAAAAAATAATAACTCACAGACCAGGCGTCCGATTGACGCACCGTTAGTTGAATTGAGACCCCTATTATGTGGAGGACCTTTGAGATACTTCTTTATGGGACTTCGTGACAGTTAGAGTATCAACCAGTAGCTCATGGAGAGGATCCTCCTGGAGACAAGTGAGCATAGTGCAGAAACCTAGTAGCTGGATGAGACCTGATGATTGTTGACCGATTCAACTCGGAGTGACTCGACTAGCCCAGTGGGTAGCACCTTGGTGTCATGGAAAACCAACAGTGGGGAGCGCCTTGGTGTCATGGAAAACCCACGATACTCGATAGGAGGAGTACCTCAGTAGGCTACAGTGGGGATCACCTTGGTGACATGGCAGACCCACGGTATTCGACAAGAGGAGTACCTTAGTAGTCCAAGGTTAGTGGGAAGTGCCTTGGTGGCACGATAATCCCACTGTACTCGATAGATGAGGAGTTCTCCAGAAACCAAGGTTTCGACAATGTTACTAGGGATGATACTTGATACTACCCCTTGAATAAAATCCTGGTTTGATCTGAGTCAGTTTTTCTGTGTTTTCCTCAAAATTGAGATGGATTACTTGATAAATTTGGTATGTGTATGGGAATATACCTAAGTAGAGTTATCTTTTGATTTCACACTTTTTGGTTTATCCTTGGTGGATTTTTGTGAGACCTTGAGGGTCTCGGGGTCCATACTGAGTATCGTTATACTCACCCCTGCATGGGCTATGCCCGCACCTTATTGTGTTGGATGAAAATGACAGACAATACTGACTGAGGATGAGAGTACCAGGACTAGACGGTACCCAGAGGTGTACCATATGGCATGTCAATATGAAGAGGAGACGACTGGACATGGAGTGATAATGAGGTAATCTATACCTACCCTTCAAGTGAGAACCTTATAGGATGACCCAGTAGCTGCCTTTTTCTCTATCATCAGTTGTACTTGTACCTTTACTGTTGGGCTTGTATTTCGGCCCCTTTTACTTTTCAACACACATTTTTTATACAATTTAATTGTGTTGGTATCTCATTCTGTACTTGGTTGTGTGTGTTTACATGTTATAAAGGAAATTCCTTCCCAGTTTAGGGAATTACACATTTGGTGCTAGTCGCCCACCCCTAGCCTATGAAAGGCGGGCTTGGGGTAGTCACGGCACGGGCCCCGGGGGACGGGTCGTGATAAATTGGTATTAGAGGATTCGGTTCTACCGTAGAACTTAGGACTCTGATCTTTATTTTCTATGAAGCAATAGTGTTAATTGTAGTGAGTGTGGTTTTTAGTTCAAGGAGGCCAGTGTTGGTGCGCCGGCCGACGTATCCATACAGCAGGACCTTGACTGCTGATTTCTAACTCAGTGTACGAAAGCACTGATTGCGTGTGTGTTTTAAAAAGTGTTCTTTAATTCATCTCACCAGGTCCGCTCACTAGGTATAAATTTTAACCACAGTGCACCTATTTTTTTTCAGGATGCCTCCACGCAGACATCCATATAGAGTTCCAAGAGTTGTACGCACTGATTTCCCACCGAGTGATGAGGCCTCAGTGCAGGGCCCTCTTCTAGTAGAGGCATCATCAGAGGAACCAACGGTACCTTTACCTGTTGGGCCACTGATGCCACCAGCCCCAAAAACTGACGGTGCATGCCACTTGAGTGAATTGCATTAGTTTTAGCGCCAGAGGCCACCGAGGTTCAGAGGAGAGATGGACCCACATGCAGCTAAGGATTGGATGGAGGCTGTGGTGAGAGTCTTCTGACACGTAGGGACACCAGCCAATCTCATGGTGATCCTTGCCTCCAGCCTTCTATAGGTAGAAGTAGGAAGATGGTGGAGCATGATGCTTTAGGTCCACGATGAGGTGACTCTTTTCTGGGCGGACTTTGAGAGCCTATTTCAGGAAGAGTTTCTCCCAACGACTCTCCGCTCAATGTTCATACAACATCTACTTCATCTACAGTAGGGCAACATGATTGTAGCTCAATACTCAGTGAGGTTCACTGACCTCCCACGCTACTCCATAGATATGGTGCGGGACCCATTCTTCTAGGCCTGTACCTTCGAGTAGGGACTCAGGCAGGACATCAGGGCTTAGGTGATCTAACTTAGCATCCCAACGCAGGAGGGGGTGTTAGAGAGAGACATCTTGGTGGATATTTTCCTTGCTGAGGAGTCACCAGCAGAGAGACCCACTATCAGTCATCACGTAGCGGAGTCTTCTACTACTGGTATCAGACAAATGTCACAGAGGTCAAAGAGGAAAAACCTATAGGTGGACGACCGCATGAATCAGGATCGATTGTGTGGGGAACCTGAATCAGAGACAGACATGTCAGGAGGGGGAAGTGTTTCACATGCGGCGGGCAGGGTCACAGGGCTCGTGACTGTCCGAACAATCATTCAGATGATCATAATATGGTCGAAGGACAGCCCAGGTAGAGATAGAGATTCGATCGAGGTATTCCGCAGTGAGTAGGCGGATGTGGCAGAGGAGCTGATCGTGCGGCTGGCAGTGGGCGATGATTCGAGATGTTACCACCACCACCACCAGAAGGTCCACCATGACCACAGGGAGCAGGTGGACAGGGGATAGCTCTTCTCCAGGTAGCTGAGGCATATGATCACGGAACTCTAGAGATGATACGAGGTATGATTTATGTCTACTCCACCTTATCTGCAGTACATATAGACACAGGTTCCAGTCATTATTTTATTTCCACTTCCCTCGTTCAGAGCTCATAGATTCCGACGGAGCCGTTGGCTCAATCCTTACAGCTAGAGACTCCTACGGGAGCAGATTCTATGATTACACACTGGTGCCCGCAGTGCAAGCTTACTCTAGGATGCAAGATCTTTGGAAGGGATCTCCTAGTAGCAGTGTCGAGGCCTTACGACGTCATCTTGGGTATGGAATGGTTATCTAAAGTCCATGCTTAGATAGACTGTATTAGGTTCAAGGTGTGGTGTGTCCACATGGATGAGACCAGTTTTACCTTCACCGGTGAGAAGGGAGCCTCTGCAGTGCAGGATGGACTTACCCAGAGGAGAGTGTAGCCGATCACACATCAGTTGGCTATCCTTGCCCTCTGAGATATTGATGTGGAGAGTCTGAGAAATCCTATAGTGGTGGACTTGTACACAGATGTATTCCCTGCTGATGTTCCGGGTCTACCTCCTCGTAGAGAGGTAGACTTTTACATTGACTTTTACCCCGAGACGACATTGATATCTACACCATCATATCAGATGGCTCTCGCGGAGCTTCGAGAGCTGCGTGTACAACTAGAGGACTTGTAGGAGGAGGGATTCATTGGGCCCAGTGTTTCACCTTGGGAAGCCCCGATTCTTTTCACCAAGAAGGTTGATGGGAGCTTGATACTTTGTGTCAACTATCGTCACCTGAATCAGGTGACCATGAAGAACAAGTACCAACTCCCGCAGATTGATGACCTATTCGATCAGCTAAATGGAGCACGGTGGTTCTCAAAGATAGACCTCAGATCAGGCTATCACCAGCTCAGAGTACGAGATGAGGAAGTGCAGAAGACAACCTTCAGGAGTTGGTACAGCCACTATGAGTTTTTGGTTATTCCATTCAGTGTAACCAATTCTCTAGTAGTGTTCATGGGACTCATGAATAGTATATTTCAGCCGTACCTTGATCGATTATTAGTAGCCTTCATCGATGACATTTTGATCTACTCGAATACTAAGGAGGAGCACGCCTACCATTTGCAGGTACTACGGGACACACTCTGAGAGCACCAGCTTTATAGTAATCTCTCAAAGTGCCAGTTCTAGATCCGAGAGGTTCACTTTCTGGGACATGTCATCTTGGAGGCTGGAGTTGCTATGGTTCCAGCAAATATTGAGGTGGTACTTTATTGGGAGACACCCAGGAGTGTGATGGAGGTACGGCGTTTCTTGGGTTTGGATGGATACTACCGAAGGTTTGTGCTACATTTCTCCAGAGTTGTAGCACCACTATCATCCTTGATGAAGAAGGGGAAACCCTTTATGTGGTCAGAGAGATGCCAGCAGAACTTTTAGGAGCTGAGGAAGAGGCTGACTAGTGCCCCCATCTTGAGGCTTCCAGAGGAGGGCGTAGGGTATGTAATATATTGTGACTCATTAGGGACTAGACTCGGATGTTTTTTGATGCAAGAGTGAGTAGTGATTACATATGGATCTTGACAGGTGAGACAGCTTGAGTAGAACTATGCAACCCATGAAGTGGAGTTAGCAGCAGTGGTCTTTTACATGAAGACGTGGTGGCACTATCTGATGGGAAAGTGTTTTACCGTATACTCTGATCACAAGAGTCTTAGGTATATCTCCTCCCAGAAGGACCTAAACCTGAGATAGTGATGTTGTCTTGAGTTCCTCCAGGACTACGACTTTGAGATAGTCTATACTCCTGGGAAGAGTAACATTGTTACAGATGCACTTAGCAGGAGGTCTGGTATACAACTGCTAGGTGAGGCGAAGGAGTAGCTAGATTCTCTACATATATTTGTTGTGGATAGAAACAGAGAATATTTTCTATAGTCTCTTATAGTCACTCCCCCACTTCTTCAGTGAGTCAGATATACATAACGTGGGGACACTAACCGTGAGACACAACATGCTTAGATATCCACAAGACAGGCACCTGATGGATTTTATGAAGGTGGGGAGCATGTCATCTTCTTTAGAGGACGTATCATGCTACCAGTGTCCCTTCAGGAGGAAGTGTTGAGGGATTTCAACACATCCCCTCTAAAGATACATCAAGAAGTGGCGAAGATGTACCAGGACCTCCGACGATAGCACTGGTGTCTGGGAATGAAAAACAAAATTGCAGAGTTTGTATCTTGATGCCTCACTTGTCAGCAAGTGATGGTGGAGAATCAGGTACTATAAGGCTTGGTTCAGCCTTTAGAGGTTCCAGAGTGGAAGTGGGATGGGATATACATGGACTTCGTGACGGGTCTTCCACTTACATCCAGGGGACATGACTCGATATGGGTGATCATCGACCAACTCACCAAGTCGGACCACTTCCTACCGATCAGAGAGCAGGGTTTAGTAGAGAGTTTGGGATGACACTATGTGCAGAAGATTGTTAGGCTACATGGAGTGCCTTCAATGATTATCTCTGATCGTGAAGCACGATTCACTTCCTGGCTATGGAAGGGGTTGTAGAAGGCTTTCGGGACGCAGCTTCGTTTGAGCACCACCTTCCATCCTCAGACGAATGGTCAGATTGAGCGGACCATTGAGACCCTCGAGGATATGTTTCATGCTTTTGTCCTCAAATTAGGTCATATCTAGGAGTATCACTTGACTTTGGTGGAGTTTGTGTAAAAAAATAGTTATCACTCCACCATTGGGATGGCACCTTTTGAGGTGTTATACGAGCGACCTTGCAAATCACCCTTGTGTTAGACTGACCCAGGGGAGTCATCACTAGTGGGACCAGAGATGGTATGGGATACCACAGAGAAGATGCAGGTCATCCAGGAGCAGATGAAGACTGCACAGAGCAGGCATAAGTTGCATGCTGATAGGAGATAGAGAACTCTGGAGTTCGAGATGGCAACCACGTTTTTCTATGGGTATCACCTCGATGAGGATTGTGATGATTTGGCCAAGGTGGAAAGTTATTTACGAGGTTAATCAAACCTTTTCAAGTCCTCATTAGAGTTGGCGAGGTGGCATACCGCTTAGCTCTTCCACCTCAATTACACCGGGTGCCCGACGTCTTCCACATATCCTAGCTGAGGAGATACATGCACGACCCTTCTCACATCATCAACCATGGAGAGATATATGTCAATGATGGGGTGACTTTTACAGAGGTTCCATTAGAGATTGAGGATCAATAGAGGCGGGTCCATCATGGATGTTTGATACCTCTGGTGCGTGTTCACTGGAAACACAGGAACCTCCAAGATAGCACATTTGAGCGAGAGGATCTGATGCGTGCTCAGTACCCCCACTTGTTCCCTAAGTTTGAGTTGTGAATTAAGGGGACATAAATCCTGAGGCGGGGAGAATGTAAAGACCCAAAATTTCCATGTATTGTTTTATAAATATATGGGAATTTTTCGAGCACACGAAAATTGACGGCGTGTGATTCTGAGGCCCAGTGTGCCCCAGAATAAATTTCAGAAGTTTTTTTCGGGTACAATCAGTAAATGTACGAGTAGGTTTTTCTAAAATTTGAACCAGTGCTCGAAATGGAAATCTGAGGGCACCGTTCAACTCGCAGTTCATGTATTCGCTTAAGAAGGCTTTCAACTTGACGGTAGTTGGTCGAGGGTGAAAGTTTGTTTTTGGGTTTTTCGTGTAAGAATAAAATAAAAATAAAAGTGCATGACATTTTTATTTTAATTTTCAACACCCATGTGGGTGTTGAGTGGTGGGGTCCACCAGAACTAAACCTCCATGTGGAAGTTGAGGTGTGGGGAAAACAAGACCATAACCTCTCTTGAGAGGTAATGGTGGTGGGGACCACCGGAACCATAACCTCCCATGAGAGGTTATGGTGGTGGGGACCACCAAGGACTAAACTCACCTTTTAATTGAGATAAAATCTCACCCCCACCCCCTAATTAATTTGGAGGATCCTCTTGACTTCCTCCATATTAATTATGCCAACACACATACCATTAATTATGCCACCCACCTTTATTAATTTAGCATTTTGAATTCTTGCCAACAAAATAATAGATGGCTTAATCTATTATTTTGGAACCAATTTACATTAGGGTGGAATTGGGAGAATGTTTCTCCAACAAAGAATGCTTTTCCATGAAGAACCCTAGCCAGGAATGTCTTCAATTTCTTCCTCAGAAGCACCTTGCGGAGGCAACTGATGGGAGACGTCTTCGACGACCGACCTTCCCTCCTCATCATCGTCAATGAACAATATGAGGTAGGGGTTTAATTGTGTTTGATTATTTGTGGGAAGTTGTAGGGTGACTGATTGATATTCTTCTCTCATCAATTAATGATAATTATTTGAAATTTCAAGAAGGAATTGAACTGCTTTCTATCACTCTAAACGTAGAGGGTGTGGGCCAAATTAACATGGTCCGACCCCTCCGTCATTCTACTTTGATGTGTACTTCAAAATGAAGGAAGCCGATAAAGGAAATGACGCTCTACCACCTGTGACCTCCACCGCTTAGTGCCGTCGTCGTGCCGAGCTTCCGAGCCGAGCCGCCGCTCCGAGCCGAGCCTTCTTCACCCCTCACGGTGCCCGGCCGAACCGGCTGGTGCCACTCGTGATGCCCGGTCGAACCGGCCTGCGCCCCTCGAGGCGCCCAACCGAACCGGCCCATACCCCCGCGATGCCCTGGCTGAACCGACCCACACCCCTCGCGGAGCCCCGACCGAACCAGCCCGCACCCCCCCTGGTGGCGACCAAGCCGAACTGGCCCGTGCCCCTCACGGTGTCCCGTCCCAACCAGCATGCGCACCCCGTAGCGCCCCGACCAAACCTGCACCCCCCCCTACGTGCCCCAGAAGAACCCCCCCCCCCCCCTTTGGAACCCCAGACGCACTGTCTGTGCCCCCAGAAGTGCCCCAGCTGCACCGGCCTGCGCCCCCCGCGGCGCCCCGGATGAACCCCCCCCCCCCCCCACAGCGTCTCAGTCGTACCGGTCCGCACCCCTGCGGCACCTCAGCCAAACCGGCCCACAACCCTCAAAGTGCCCAGCCACCCCCCCCCCCCCCCCCCCGCGGTGCCCCGGCCGAATTGGCCCCGCACCCCCACGACGCTCTGGCCGAACCGGCCCGCGCCCTCACGTCACGCCTTCGGTCGAGCCACCCCGCAGCACCCTTGACTTTGCGGCCCTTCACAGCCCTTACGGCTAACCGGGCACCCAGTGGACTAGGCCGCATCACAGTTCGGGCCGGACGCATTGGTTCTGGATGAGTCATCCTGAACCGGGTCGTCCCATGCTAGGTTGGGCCGGGTCGGTCCGACTGGGTCAGACCAGACCCGGGTCCACTGCGACCCATTTACGCTCCTTCAGCCATATATTTGGCATCAGACATCCGTTTGACGAACTGCCAGTGGTGCTAGAAATATTTGATAGAGATAGTCCTTTTGATTATAATCCACTAGAATTTTGGTTTGAGATGGGAAACGGTCTGGCTGGATTGAGCACGAATCCAACCAGGCCCCCGGGACTAAAAGGCTATTAACTCACAGACCAAGCGTCAAATTGACGCATCATCAGTTGCGTTGAGACCCCTATGACGTGGCGGACCTTTGAGATACATATTTGTGAGAATTTATGACAGTTGGAGTATCGACCAGTAGCTCGGGTATCAGATTCTCCCGAAGATGAGCGAGCATAGTGCGGAGACCTAGAAGTTGGCTGAGACCTGACGGTTACTGACCGATTCAACTCGAAGTGACTTGACTAGATTAGTGGAGAGCGCCTTGGTGTCACGGAAGACCCACAGTGGGGAGTGCCTTGGTGTCGTGGCAGAACCACGGTACTCGATAGGAGGTGTACCTCAGTAGGTACGGTGGGGAGCGCCTTGGTGATGCAGTAGACCGACGATACTTGACAAGAGGAGTACCTTAGTAGTCCTAGGTTAGTGGGAAGCACCTTGGTGTCACGGTAGGCCCACTCTACTCGATAGAGGAAGAGTTCTCCAGCAGTCGAGGTTTCGACAATGTGATTGGGGATTTTACATAATACAACCCCTTGAATAAAATCCTGGTTTGAGATGTGTTAGTTTTTCGGTGTTTTCCTCATGATTGGGATGGATTAATTGATAACTTAGGTATATGTATAGGAATATACCTATGTAGGGTTATCTATTGATTTCATACTTGGTAGTTTATCCTTGGTGGATTTTTGTGAGACCTTGAGGGTCTAGGGGTCCCTACTGAGTATCGTTATACTCACCCTGCATGGGTTATGCTTGCACCTTATTGTGTTGGATTCAGACGATGGACAATGCTGACTGAGGCTGAGAGTACTAGGACAGGACAGTACTCGAAGTTGGACCATACGACATGTCGGTACATAGAAGAGACGACTGGATTTGGAGTGCTGAGGAGGCGATCTGTACCTACCCTTCAGGTAGGAACCTCGGAGGATGACCCAGTAGCTTCCTTTTTCTCTATCTTTAGTTGTATTGTATTCTAGTTTTACTTGTACCTTTACTGTTGGGCTTGTATTCTGGACCCTTTTACTTTTCAGCACTCATTTTGTTATACAGTTTACTTTTTTGGTATCTCATTGTGTACTTGGTTGTGTGTGTTTACAAGTTATAAAGAAAATTCCTTCCCAGTTTAGGGAATTACACCTTTGGTGTTAGTCACCAACCCCTTCCCTATGGAAGGTGGGCTTGGGGTAGTCATGACATGTGCCCCGAGGGACGGGTCGTGATAGGTGTATATAGGACAGCTGTGTTGGAAGTGTATAGGTAGGGTTTTAATAACCTAATAAAGTCCTTGATTTCTCTAGATCTATGTTCAATTGCTTGAAAATAGTCCCCTTTATTTTCCATAAAAGATTCTAGAATATGAGTTCATATTTTTAGCTTCTCTACTTGAGACTTAAAATCCTAGGATAAGGGAGGCACCCTCAAATCACCATCCAATTATTTGAACATTGATTTTAGGTCTGACTAGGTGAATATTTGACTTAGATAGAAATCAATGGCTCTCTTGATAGTCTCTCTATATTTTCTATCCCGATTTACATCCTTTTTAACTAATACCAAAGTCTTAGTATCATGAGTTTGAAACCCATAAAACACATTTTCTCTTATCTCCTCAAATTCATTAAAAAAACCTTTAACTCATCTCTTTTGAGTTATCTAATTCTACTATAATCAAAAGATAGAACAGGAGGAGCATTAGGTGGAGTAGTAGATGTATAAGCTTGAAATATTGAGTTAATATACCTTTGGTATAACTACAACATTATATCTTAAAGGTCTTCCTGCAAAGAAAGAACTTGTGATTTCAAGCCCTCAAACTCATTTTTTATTAGTTCCATCTAGAGATGAAATTAGACTTGAATATTTGCAATGACTAAATTCACTACTCTGGAGATATCTTCATCTCTAATTGGCTCTATAAAATTTCCAAAGCTAATAAACAGTTCTTTCAACACCCCATTATATCTAATTTGAAGATATTTAAATCATATTTTGTTATATATGATGTGGAAGGAATATAAGGGGTGTCAACATGTACAGAAGTAGATGGATCATAAGCTGATTTCCTACCATCATCCTCAATATCTGTAGATTTTGATCTCATAGAATAAAATTCATCTTAAACAACAACTTCTTCTTAAATTTATGTTTGAAGAGGTCCAACATGTGCTATCTCACTACTTTTTACTAGTTTATCAATGGTAATTAAAGGATAAGGTCTATCCATTTCTTCCAAAACTTGATCGACAGGTGTTTTTATAGGTGAGACTTCAAGTCCATTATGAAATTCTATCTTAGCTATCAAGGATCCTTCCTAAGTGATTTGAGGAGAAGGGATGGTGGGTCCACCTTCCCAAGGTGGACTTCCCCCATTATCATCATCATCCTCAGACTCATAATAGTCTAGGCCTAATACTATAGATCTTGTGAAATTATCTCCCATAGCTGGTGCATCTGGTATGCTAGGCCTAGGAGTGCTTCCAATCACAAGATTCCTATCTGAATTGTCCTCATCCTCTTTAGAGTTTCCAGAATCATCCCAATCAGGTTCATCCACAAGACCACTGACATACACTTCATTTCCAAAAAGATCCTCATATTGAAACTCCTACTAATGGGATGACAAAGTTAATGGTGAATCGGGTGGTCCAAAAGACATAACAGGATTAACTTCTCTATCATCCTCATAGGACTCCCTAGATTCCTCATCTAGATCATCTATCTTCATACCTTATTCCTTAAACGTTTCTTCTCCTTCACCTTATTCCACTTCATCAGAAGAATATTGTTCTATTTCATCAAGTTTAATACTTGGATCCACTAGATACCTTGGTGTAACTGGATATTTGACATGGTCAAACTTTTCATATAATTTTTCAGGTTCATTCATCCATTCCTTTTTCTAGGGATTCCAATTAACTCTTATATGCAAAAAAATGTTTTGAGTTAGGAAAAACACATTTGAAGAGGTTATCAGTACCTCCCCCTAAGGAACTAAACCTTTAAAGTCCAAGAGAGCTGAAATAAACATCAGATATGGAAAATAATTAAACATGGAAGAGGGTTTACAAAACTCATTCATGTGCCTCATCAAAAACCTACAAAAACTAATCTGGAGTCTATTTTTAATAAATAAAAAGAATAATAGATTCTGGTACATTATGATACTAAAATCTTTTTTCTTGGGATAAATTTAATGCTAAATAAATTTATCCAGCATTCTTCATTCACCGCCAAGTTATACTATTGTTGGTCTTCTGGTTGTTCCATTCCCCTTCAGTTCTTCCAAAACATTTTGAAAGTCAAAGTGGGCCTGATTTATTGGATATAAACTTCGGTAATATTAATTATCACCCTTATGAGGTACTTGTAAGCTCATTTCCCAGGACTTTGGAGAAAACTCAAAAACTAATCCATTCTCCATTGTCCCAACAATCTCTCATTTCTCTCTAGGGATAAAATTCATGTTTGTATTAAGATCCTAAACTAACCTCAGATAGAATGACTTAGAATTCTCTTTAAACCAATAATCCTAGCCCTCACTCTGAATCACTTTACAAAGTGGTAATCTACTTGATTGTAGACACTAATAATCCAATTCTTTTTCCTCACATACTGGTCGATCGACCAAATGTGGGTTGTGTAATTTCACTATAGCCCTCATGTTACCTTTATATGTCTTCAATATTTATGTAGGAGGAAATTAGATAGGAGATGAATCATTGGGAGAATGCATCATCCTTGGTATTTTCATGCTTCATTTTGAACTCATAAGGTTTATGTTCGAGAGGGATATTCATGAAAAAGGGTTTCAAGAGCGGGTAAGGCTTTGAAAAGGAGAAAGGGGTTTTTGGGAAAATATATGCATCGATTCAGATTCTAATTGAAATTTTATTTCAATCATTATGGGATATAAAATAATAATATATGTAAAGAAAATCCCAGAAAAATGGCTTAAGAAAAAATTTAAAAGAATAGTCATGATATATATACTAACTTTGGATTTGTGACAACAAATGGCATGGTAAGTATACCAACTGTGGAATCATGGTAAGTATACTGACCACATGAGAAAATTCTCACAGTAAGTATAGTGATCATGTGAGATAAGTTTCACAGTAGGTATAGTGACCGTATGGGTAAAATTTCCTGGTAGGTATAGGGATCACATGACCAACTAGTCACAATTACTTTAATAGCTGTATGAACAAAAAAACATGGTCAATTAACTAACTGTGTAAACTATACTTCATGGTTACTTTAATATCAAACATAGGAGTTAAGCATTATAAATAGAAATTAGACAAACATAAGATTTAAAACTAAATTGAAATATTTATAAATATTTTATCATTCCCAATTCATTGATGTTATAATTAATTCTCTCAATATTTAAAGGCTTTATAAAAATATCAGCAATATAATGTTCAATACCAATGAATTCAAGAGTAATATCTCCCTTTTGAAACTGATATCTCACAAAATGATGTCTTATATCAATATTTTTTCTGCTTGAATGTGATATGGGATTATAATAGACATTCATTTCACTTGTATTATCATAATTTATAGGAACATTTCGAAATTGATATCCATAGTATTACAATGTGTTTTTGATCAAAAAATTGGTTCACAACAACTGTCTGCACCTATGTACTCAACTTCAGTAGTGTATAATGCAATAAATTTATACTTTTTTATACAAAATGAAATTAGAGACTTTCCCAAAAAGTAAAAAAGTTCAAGAGGTTATTTTTCAATCTAACTTAAAACCACCAAAATCTATATCTGAATAACTAACTAAATCAAAATCATGTCCTCTAGAATAAAACAATCATGAATTTCTTGTACTTTTGGGAAATTTAAAAATTCTTTTCACAACATTTAAATATGATTCTTTTGTATTTTCTTAAAAATGTGCACACATGTACACACTAAACATAATATCTAGTCGAAAAGTAGTTAAGTATAGTAAACTTCCAATCATACCTCTGTATATGATTTGATCAACTGATTTCCCAATTGAATAGGGATCCTACTTACATCTTGTACTAATGGGAGTGTCTCTACCTTTTGTTATATCCATAACAATACATTTTAAAATATCCTTAGTTTACTTTAAATTAAAATGATTCCTTATTTTGAAATTTTTTAAAACCAAGGAAGAATTTCAACACACCCATTAAACTCATTTTAAATTTATTTTGAATTAATTTTTAAAATTCAGTATATAAAGAGTTTTTGGATGATCCAAAAATAATATCATAAACATAAATTTTGAGTACTAAAATATATTTTTATATTATTTTAATAAATAAATTACGATTAGTTACACCTTTAGTAAAACCATTAGAAATCAAAAATGAGAAGATCCTACCATACCGAGATCTAGGAGCTTATTTTAAAACATAGAAATATTTTTTTAATTTCAAAATATGAATTTTAAAATGAGGAGTTTGAAATCCAGGGGTTGTTCCCGAAAAAAAAACTCAATTATATAACCATTTAAAAAGTAACTCTTTACATTCATTTGATATAATTTGAAATTCAAATTTGTTTCATAGGCATGAAACATTCTAATAGATTCAAATCTTGCTACTGGTGTAAAGGTTTCTTCATAGTCAAAATCTTCTTCTTGATTGCACCCTTATGAAACAAGTCAAGATTTATTTCTAATTATAGTGTGAGACTCCTAAACCATATTTCTAAACACCCATTTAGTACCAATGGCCAAGAAGTATTTAGGTCATTCTACTTATTCCCAGACTTTTTTATTTTCAAATTTATTCAATTCTTCTTACATTTCCATTGTGTAGAATTCATTATTTATTTCTTTAGTTGTGTTTTTAGGTTCAAACTATGAGATGAAGGCATGATGTTTAACTTGATTTCTAAGAGAAGTTGTTTTCTAAGTTCTTCTGTCTAGATATCCAACTACAACATCTAAGGGATGGTCTTTATGAGTCCTAATGGATCTAGGGATAGAAGTATTTGATACTTCTTCTTCTTCTTCAAGTTCCTATTTAAATAGTTCCACAAAATTGGGTGATTTTTCTATAATGGGTTTTCATGACTACCACAAGGTCTGGTTGAGGTATTGATATTCAAATAATCCTCATGGGTTTACAAAGAATTATTAGGTTGGAATGGATTTGTTTTATAAAATTTTACATGTACGGATTCTTCCATAATTTTGGTTATTTTATTGAATACCCAATATGATTTACTGGATGTTGAATATCCAAGGAAAATTCCTTAATCAATTTTGGAAAAATGATCATTTGGGCCTTCTATTGACCATAATTCTCACCATTGAAGTAAGGTTCTCTTACTGTAGACATACCTTCTTTGTTGTCAGTCACAACATACCTTCTCTATTATCATTCACAACACCCATATTAAAGATGATATTTAGAATTAATCCTATGAAAATTGAGACCTCAAAAGTCACGATATTTGATACCTATTTTTGTCCCGAGAGAGCTGCACTAAGACTCGAGAGGGGTGTGACTTGAGTTCATTAAAAATTTCTTCAAATAGAATTAAACAATCTTTAATATATGAATAACTTCTGATCTTTTCCTTAAGACAAGTAGTAGTTGAAATGAAATCACACATAAAATAGATCAAACACAGATATTTATACTGGTTAAGGGATCATAAATCTCTTAGTCCACTCCACCAACACTCTTCTATATGATCTTGGTGAATTTTACTAGACCAGCCCTTTTTTCGGGGACCGTTAGTCCTATTTTCAAAGATTGAAAGACTGAGTATAAGTAGTCGACACTTGGTATAATAACATAAGGATATTTCAACCGAGCTCCATCAAGGATTTAAAAACAATGACCTTTAATTTTATTTTACTAGGAACATTTATAATGACATCGAAAAAAAATAGGTTGTTTATAGGCTGAGCTAAAAGTTGTAAAATACAACTGACAGATAAGAATAAATCTCTAGGAGAGATGATAAGAATAGGATGAAACTCAAGGAGAGTCTTTTTAAATAGAAGAAAGGATGATCTTTAAAGTGTAGATGTAGATCTTGAAGCTTATTCTTCTTTTTTTGAGTAAAACAGTGTAGTGCACCAGAGTTTCAAGAGTAAGTTCTTGGATAATAGAGTAGGAACTTCCATAGGAAATGCATATGAAAACTTCCCTATTTACCACACAGCATAAAATCCTCAAAATACAAGGTTGGAATTTAAATTTCACATGTCCTTTTTTTGGAAGTACCTCAACAACAACATTTTCCATTAAATAATCCTTGTACTTGTTTCCTTTCTTATTATAATCAATTTTACCATAAATAGATAAATCAACAATTAATGAATGCATGAAAGCATTAAAAATCAACGAATGTACTCCAAAGGTAATAAATACCAGGTTGCAAAATGACATATCTGATTGTAGATCACTACATAGTTGAATTATATAGATTTTAATTCACATAGAAAAATTGATCCATGTAGTCGTTCTTCACATAAGCAGTTTATCTATGTAGCCTAATTTGTGTAAGCATTCTTCAAGTAGCTAATTGACATCACATAGAAAATTTTCATCATGTAAGTTATTTACCCACATTGATAATTATTGACATAGCCAAATTGAATTACATAGTCGATTAGAACCACGTAGCCGATTTCACCACATATCCAAATCACGTAGCCTCTTATTCCACGTAGCGGATTCATGTTATTGTTTGATCTACTTAGTTGATTAATCATGTGGGCAATTGATCAATGTAGGAAATTTCCATTTAACTGAATGCTCAACATAGCTGATTTTCCAGAATTAGGAAAATTTTATCCCAATTGTTTAGAATTGCAAACTCAAAGGATTTAATAGTAGAAAGGCTTAAAATAATGATAAAACCTGACATATACACTTAAAAAACATCAGTAATATATGAAGGGTGTTTGACATCATCAAAACCAAAAGTACATGGGATATGTCTAAAAACATTAGTTGTCCAACAATATCTTCCTCTAATATAAAACATAGGTTACTTGCAGAAATCACTTTCTAGGAGGCTCTAAATAAGGGTATTGAGGGGGAGTTTCTTGATAACACATTTAAATATATCCAAAAAGAAAAAGAATATATTGCACAAACTAATGTGGATAATTTTTTATAGAAGGAACAAAAACTGTTCAATTTTGAAGGTAAATGGAAATCTAAGATGGTTGGGACCTCTTCAAGAAAAAAGGCTAAAAAAGATGGACTTAATAAAGCTACAAGGCCCTCTGACATGCAATAGGGTAAGATGGAGGGTGAACATAGTACTCTACATGCACATGACTCAACTTCTATCCAACCCACTAAGAAATCATCCTCTGGGAAGAATCATGATAAGAGCATACCCAGGGTAGCAGGTGTGGAAATTGATTTTCGTTGGAAACCAATAATTTAGAAGTTTTGTCTCTAGAAGTAGCTCATCCAAGGTTGATGGTCTTGGCTCGGTATCTCCCTCTTCTCATAAGGATAAGGATTGAAAATTCAATGATTACATGATGATCCATGGAATTTCTAGTTCCAAGAAAGGATCTGATGATATCATAGTAAAAGATTCCAGTCCTCAACAGGCTACCTATCCTGCCTCTCTAGTCAAGTATTTTGTAGTCGGTGAACAAAAAAAATCTTAACTTATATATTGATACGATAATATCTCTTGGAGAAAATCCTTTTTCAATTCCGGTCCATTCTAAAGGAATAAATGATCTTATTCAACCTTCAAAAGGGAAAGTGATTTTCATGTCTCTACTTCTAACTCATTTGACTAGCTCGATCCAGAATCTAATGCTCAGTGTAAGCTTTGGGATTCTAGAAATTGTTTCTTGTCTACTAACCAGGTGTTAGTGGCTTCCAACATTGAATATGTCTCTCTAGAAGATAACTATGATGATGAGTATCAGTGGAAATATTCCAAAACATGGAGGAAAGGTTGGTTCCTTCATGGTCGGGATGGTTGTATGGCCTATCATAGCATGAGCCTTCTATCATATACTCATGTTTAGGGTGGATTCATCTAGACTGGGTTACTTAATTACTATCTTATGGTTATGGTTTGTCACTCTTGGTTCCTTAGTGCCTCTGCTAATATCTTTGACTGAAATATATGATTTTTGTGGATAATATATGATTCATGGGTCTTGAGAGCTTGTTTTGTTCAATAGGCCTATAGTAGAGGATGGTTGCTAGCCAGATCACCCTTTGATGTTTGAAATTACGTAAAGGATGGTTATGTTGTACGCAGGATGACCAGACTTGTGGTTTTTGTAGATGGTGGTTATAACATCTGTTTTCAATAGACTGATGATGATTTCTACTGGTGTTTTTCACATGTTTAGATGGTTGTAAGTTGTGGCTTTACTTTTCATTTGTTTTCTCTTTGGATGGCTGATAATTGGCATGTAAATCATCATCTTCCATGTCTTGTACTTTTTTTCTCTTTTTAATAATAGGGTAAGGATCCTAGATTTTTAGGTTCCATGCTCGACCTTTTCAAAAAAAATAATGATGTAAATAATATAATTATTAATTTTACTAATAAATTAATTAATAATATAATTAAAAATAAATATTAATTAAATTAGTAATATATGAAATATAATTACTAATAATGATTTTATTATTAACAACTTATTATATAATTAATAATCATTTATAATGACCATAATAGTAATATAATTAATATTTTAATATTAATTAATTAATTAATTATTATAAGTGGTATATATAATCTATTTATTTATGTATTAATATAAATACAATTAATAATGTAATCAATTTTAAATAATCATTAATTAAAATGAATTTATTTGCATAATTATTATTTAAAAACAATATGTAATAATATTATTATTGTAAATTAGTTGAAAATAGAAAGAAAATATTAATTATTTTACAGAAAAATATTTTTTTAATAATAATGATAATAATATTATATATATATATATTATACTATTTAATAAGAATGGAATTTAATACTATTATATACATCATTATTATTATTATTCGTAAATATAATACGAAAAAGAATTACATGATACAAAACATTATTTCTTAATAATAAAGCGTAATAATTATATCACTTTATAACTTAATATTTATTACCTTATTAAATATTTATTATTTATTAGAAATCTGTTATCATTAATCATTTTTATCCTTAATTCATTGTTATAAATAATATAGTATTCATTAAATGATGGAAAAGATATGAATGAATCTCACATTGAAAATTTGGAATTGTTAAGGATCACAATCATATAAAAGGACCCATTTGGTGGAATTATATATAGAAACAGTCAGATATTATTTAATTATATATATATATATATATAACCAATAAAGTGTTGTCTGAGATAGTTCCCTCCCTTCTACCTGAATTCCCCCCCCCCCCGTAGTTTCATCGATAGATTGGAAAATAGTTTCCCAATCTACCGATTTTGGGAAATTTATTTTTTTGGTTACATAAAACAATTTCCCCTCAATATCACATCGTGCTACATCCCCCTCACCTGAAACAAGGCATGCCCAACCTCGTCGTGTCACCTCCCTTCGAGCATCGTCATCGCCTGAGCTTACCACGTTGCCTCCCTCCTAGCGATGTATACCCAACTCGTTGCCACCAACCACTATTAGGTTTGGTGTCTAGTAGTCTTCACATGTGAAGAATAGAGAGAGGGGAAATAATATAGGGGGGATATAGATAGAGAAAATATAGGATAATTTTAAGGAATGTTCTTCATCGATCTTTCAACAAATTCACTTATTCAAATTAAATATAGTTGGAGATCTAATCCATCTATCCTAAAAATAGAATCCATGGCATGAGGTCAGGGGATTCATGAACAGAAATCTAACAATCACTACTTGATTTGGGAAGAATAATTAAATAAATAAATCATCTTGTGGAATACACAAAGATTTAAGGTCTTTAGAAATTATATTTAATTATATAATTCATGAAAATAGAATCGATAAAAATAAAAAATCTACACCTCAACGGTGTATCATCGCCTCTTTGATCCTTCACCGCAACCATAGATTTTTTCATCATCATTATGTAATTCAATTATCTATACTAGCATGGATTTTCTCTTTAGATCTGACGTGGTTGTCACCCAAATCCAATTCTTCTCCCTTCCTCTCAATAGAGTAATTTCCGAGGGTTTTCCAACCATTAATTAATTAATTATTAAGTTAATTCTTTAAATGACGCAACTGTGACTGCCCGTATTCAAGACCCCAGATGAAAAACCATGTTTACATCTTGCTTAGGGTAATTCTCTCATTCTTGATACAACTGTGATATCAAATTTTTCATTCAATACTCTCTTTCAAAGAAAAGGAATAATTTTTTATAATATGTGTGCATAGGCTAAAAATAACAGTTTTATAATTAATATATTTTTATCGAGGCTCTTACATGCCCATAATTCCGCATCGGCTCAGCCCGGGGTAAACACGGCACCCTGAAATAAATGGAACCATGGGGTATTTTGTCCAAGGTTGTCTGCTAGGGTAAATTTATCATTTTACCCCTTTGGAGGTCCCAAGACTCCAAAACTCAAAATTAATCTACGCCTCATTTGGAAAAAACTCAGGTCACTACACATAATTATAGATGGATCAGTTGCATGGTAGTTTGAAAACATAACGAACTCTTTGACCTCATCATCATGTAATTTTTATATACAGTTAGAATTTAATAATTTTTTATATTTATTTATCTAATTGGTTTATATCATGAAATATTTTCATGTAAACATTTACGATTTTATGTTATAATATATTATAATTTATAGAAAAGTATAGCACTATTTAATAACATAGACAATAGTTGTATTTTCCATTTAACATTAACTAACAATTCAAGTCGCAAATAAAAATAAATTATTTAAATAAAATAATTATAAATGTCTATGTGTGTGTAAGCACACAAGCATACACAAACGCATATATATAACAATCACACACACACAAACCTAGTGATATGAATATATACATTTGATTACATTTATTACAAATATATTTATTCATGTTTCCAAAATCGAAATTCTAGTGTCTTGGGAAACCGGGTGAATTGAATGAAATACAATAACAAATAATTTATTTAAATTAAGTTCTATCACTTTCCACCACACAAATGATTGATAAGTAACTTCTCTAATATCCACATATCCATGATTGCATGACATATAAGAGGTTTAAACAACATTTTTTAACAAGAAAAGGGGAAGAATCAATTTTGTTATAAAAATTTCATAAGGGTTGTGATGGTATCAATAAAATGTATCATCAAAGAAGAAGAAATCAAGGATTCTAAACTAAAAGATATAGGGTTAAAATATATTATGTAGATACACAAATACAAGATGGGGTGAATTGTAAGTTTAAAAACATCCATTTTTAACCTTAAGAAAACTATGTTTAAGATGGGGTGAATTATAAGTTTAAAATGAAGTACTATAAAGGAACTTCAAATTGAAAATTATATTCTCTTTAAAAAGAACCACATGGAAACCTTTAGATTCTCTTTACAAAGATATTATGAAAGGAGAAAAATTCTAAGATTCTTTAGAGTGAGGTAAATGGGAGTGGTGGGTGCTATTTCTAGATAGGGGGGAGAGACTTCAAGCTTTTTCTTGTTATGATTTTTCTTTCTCTTCCAGTATTTGGATCCATTTATGGCCTTGTTCCCTGTTGTTTAATATCTTCTTTATCTGTCTTTGTAATGAATTCCTCATTTTTTCCAGCATTCAAAAGGAGTTCTTTCAATTTAAATTAAATGGGGTTGCCCCTCTACCTTTTTAAAAAATTATTTTCTGGTTGAGAGTTTGCAATCCTGGTATTGAAATATATTTATTTAAAAATTCCAAAATGGTTTTCCAAAACTTTTTTTGACTTATATGACATGATATTTGATTAAAAAAAATTGTTGAATTTTAAAACCCTCCAAAAATGTTCATATTTCTATAAAATAAACATGATATGAAAAAAAACATTAAATGGAAGATAATATATTTTCTATTTTCAAATTGACATTATAGTTTAGAATTTGAGTAAAATCTTTTTAAATATTTATCTTACCTGTAATACATATATTAAGTCATGGAAATGATAAAAACTTATTATATCATTTTTACATCATAATATTCTTATACAGTATATTGCATATACATATCATATTAAAATATTTAGAAAAAATTAATTTATCTCAAAAAATTGCCAAAATTTCAACATTACCTAATTTTGATGGGTTGATACAAAATTTGATATCCAATTTGTTAAAATGCACTTATAGCTATGAAAAATTATATTATCAAATAAATACTTAAGAAAAATGGTTTCGGTGTAATGTGCGTTGTTTATAACGACTATATGATAATTTCAACCACCATGTTACTTTATTAATTATTACCTTATCCAATTACAAAGGCTATATAATGGAAACAAACCCATTTGAATTGCTATAAATTTTAAACATTATAAAAATACTTATCATTCAAGATTCATTCTTCAATATGTCTATTCTAGGGATTGTACATGCAAGCATGTCATCTTCGCAACTGCATTCATCACTCCACCTCACACCTTTACATCCATCCTGTATAGTCTGTCATTCATTCTACCTCGTGCATATACCATTGATACTCTAGAAAATGTCCAAATTCCATTTTCAAATGAACTTCAGAATCCATCACTTTTAAGAGAACAAGCAGATAAAAAATTATGGCGTATATTTGGCACATGTCGCATACCCCTCAGCATCGATGTACAACCTGCATTCGTAGTGATACAAATATCACCAACACCAATGACACTAGGAAAATATTTGTTTTACATCTTTAATCTACCAAATTCTCATTCTTCATATAAATAAAATAGTCTCATCTTTTTTGAAATATGGTACGACGCTGCTGAATCACCCACTCATTCAACATACATATCTGACATGCGATAATCAATGTCAATTGAAAGTAAATCACTCTCACCCTGAATAATACTTACACTGGTATCATGTTCATACTTGAATAGCCTGAAGGACTTCAATTTGTTATTCATTTTTTATAATCCCCCTTTAAGGGATGAAGGGGAAATCTTACGTGGCCCGTAGGCTTCGTAACATTACATGACCATAAGGTCTTAAAGGAATCCATCCCAGACTATGAATACTTGGAACTGCCCCTCCCCAACATCTACATCACGATCAACTATCCACCTTCACATGGTTGTTCATCTAGCTATCATGTGCATAGGTGCATAGGCTTGGTACTAATGGAAATTGTTGTACCCTCCCATCTTCCAAATCTGATAGTTTTTCTCTCATGAATGCACCTACTCTGAATCCTCTTCCAGAGTTTGTTTCTTGTTGAATCTATCAGTTTTGTGTCTTCACATCATGTGGCCCAAAGGCCTTGAGGTGTCCTGAAGGCCTTGAGGTGGCCTGAAGCCCTTAAGGTGGCCTGAAAGCCTTATTAACGTGAAGGTATAGGTGGATCGAAGACTTTTAAGGACTTGAAGACCAAACCTGTGGCCCCAGGGTTAATAGTTCCGATTACTACAGTATTGAATAGTACCTGCTACGATACCTACTATAGCACTGCTACAGTGCCTAGAAATATGCCCCTTCCTGGATTTGATCCTAGGTCTCATGGATGCACTTGTAGAGTCCCCACCAACCAGGCTGAAGATCATGTGTCTTACATAGGTATCCTCAGAACCAGTGTTTCTAGCCTTCTTTTCCTCCTTAACCCTTTTCAATGCATAGAAATTTATCAACACATGAACCTCTTTATCACAAAAGAAGCACTCAACCTTTCTTTTTTTCTTTTACTGACCTATTTGATTGCTGTGTTCATCTATCACACCAGGAATACCACTATTACCTGAAAATTTCGAATCATTGGTCTTTCATCGAGTGTCATTCATAAACTATGATAAAATCACATCATCCAACTTAAGTTTGTCTTTCCTGAATAGTAATGTGGTGATGAGATTATTGTATGAATCAGGAAACGAACCCAAAAAACAATGCTTTGTCTTCTACCTCCATTTCAATAGGTATCGTTTTACCTTTATCAGTGATATTGACCACCACCGAAGACATCTCCGTCAGAAGTTTGGTGAACTCATCTTGATGGTTACCTAAATCTTCATCTCTAGCATTCACAAATGATATAATCATTTTTTAAGATAAAAATGATTCTTTAGGGATTTTGATTTATATCTTATTTCGAGCTTCCCTCCGATCACCTTCAGATATGTTGAATTCATCACTTCCCACAGTGTATTATCACCCAAATACATCTGAATCGTACTTGTCGCCAACTCTCTCATATACTTATAATCATCATCATTCATCGTTTTTGGTTTCTCTGATTTTTTTCTTTAACACCTTCAGTGTCTTCTCACGAAGTAGAATATTTTTAAATCATTACTGCCAGAGTAAAATCACTTTTCCCATTAAAGAGTTCAATGCGGGTAGAAATCTTAGGACATGAATCACACATATCCAATCAACAAGAAACATAGATAAATCCCTATGATACCAGTTGTTGGGGAGAAATCGCATTAGTTCCAGGATAATTATTCAATTGTGAAAACATAATTGTGAGAATCGCCAATGTAAACTAAGAACAAAACCAAATAGTATAAAATAAATGGGGACACATATTTTAATGTAGAAACCCCATCCTTGAGGAGGATTAAAAACCCAAAAGGAAACTCTGATAAAATTCACCAATAATTTAAGAGTACACATAATCAAAATAGAAGCTAAAACTTGAATTAAAAATATAGAATAAAAAACTTTTGTGAAATTCACATCCTGATACGCCTCTATTTCCCCTCTGATAATCGATTAATGACAAGAGGTCACCCTTCGGAAATCAAAATCACACATGCAGTGTCATTGCAGCACCTCAAATAAATCGTTGTGCAATCGTTGCACAACCTGATTTTCTTTTTGCATGGTATTGTCCACACCCAAGTTGGTGAACACATTTTACTCTTTTTGGTTACTGCACACCATTCTCTACACCCACACTAATTACCACTTCTCTACTAAAAACCACCCCACCTCCCCTTGCTCCCGTATCTACTTAAATAGTGTAAGAAGAAAATATATATAAGAATATATCTCCAAAAAAATATCATGTTGCTACCAAAGGATACAGAAGGGCCACCATTTTAAAATTTAAACCTTTATCACATGAGAAACCAAAAAAAACAAGTTCCTCTTTTCAAATTTAAAAAGTATAATATATTCATATCTACAAAAATGGGGATGAAACCTATCACATTGTTTGACACTATGAGATCAATTATGAGTCATGCGATTATTTCATTATCTTTTTTGGGATATGCTTTACAAACAACTAAAAGCATACTAAACCAAGTACCAACTAAATCAATAAATGGTATTCCATATGAATTTTGGCATGGAAGAAAACTAATGTTATCAAATTTACATGTGTAAGATTGAAAAGTGTTTTCTAAGGCAACTTCAAGTAACAAACTTTCACCATAAGGCACAATGTGTACTTTTATAGGATACCTCAAAGAAACAAGGGGATATTACCTATATGAACCCTTAGACAAAAAGGTAATAGTGAAAAGACACGTCATATTCCATGAGAGGGAGAACATATCTAAAAGATATAGTGGGAGTGAGATAGACTTCAATGAAGATGAAGGCTCAAGGTATACAAGAGTTGGCACAATAACAGATTCCACAAAGCCCCGTGGAAGAAGAAACTATTCCTGAGACACAAGTACTACATAAGAGTACAATAGATGTTAGAGAACCAAAGAGTATGGGTTTCTAGTCACTGAGGATTGTGAATCATTATTAATTGATAATAATGATCATCTAACCTACAAAGAAAAAATTAAGTGGCACCGATATTGCAATGTGAAAAAAATCCATGAATTATGAAATGGATTCCATGTACCAAAATCAAGTATGGGTTTTGGTGTATCCTCTAGTGGATGTAAATCATGTTTTTTGCAAATGGGTATTCAAGAAAAAATTGGACATTGAATTACAAGTTAGTATATATAAGACGTGACTTGTTGCAAAAGGGTTTAAACAACATCCAGATGTTGACAACAATGATACTTCTTCACTAGTTGCAATTCTGAAATCCAATAGAATTATAATTTCCATTGCAGCTCACCATGACTATGAGATTTGGAAAATGGATGTTAAAACAACCTTTTCTATCAAGAATCTTCTTGAAGATGTCTATATGACACAACCTGAAGGGTTTGTGACTCCAAAGGAAGAAAACAAGATATGAAAATTTAAAAAATTCATTTATGGGTAAAAGTAAGCATCTAGGTCATGGAGCATTTGTTTTGATGAAGGAATAACAGAATTTGGTTCCATGAAGAATGAGTGTGAGACTTGTGTCTACAAACGGTTTATTGGGAGCGCAGTCATTTTCCTAATAGTATATGTTGATGACATATTACTCATTGGAAATGAAATACCAGTCTTACGACCTTTTAAAGCATGATTGAATAAATATTTCTCTATAAAAGACTTGGGAAAGACAAAATATATTCTTGGGATCAAGATTCATCATGATAGTTCCAAGAGGTTGATCAGCCTAAGTCAAAGTACATACATTGACAAGATAATGAAGAGATTTAGTATGGAACAACCCAAGAGGGAATTGTTTCCAGTGTTACATGGAATTATTCTTTCCAGGAAATGTGTCCTCAGACACATGAGGAAAAAAATAGAATGATAAGGATTCCATATGCATCAGGGATTTGGTCAGTCAGGCATTTTATGATATGTACTAAGCTAGATGTCGCCTAGCATTAAGTGAGGTGGGAAAATATCAAGCTGATCCAAGTGACCATCATTGGATGGCAGTCAAGACAATCCTTAAGTATATGAGGTGTACTAAGGATATGTTCATGGTTTATGAAGGAGGTGAGGAATTAGTCATCAAATGATATGCATATTCTAGTTTCCAAACAGATCAAGATGACATGAAGTCACAAACATGATACATCTTCACTTTGAATGGAAGTGTTGTGAGCAAGAAAAGATCAAAGTAGGCTATGGTCACAAATTCCACAATAGAGTGAGTATATTATGGCTTCTAAGACAACTAAAGAAGAATTATAAACACACAACTTCATCCAATAGTTTTACATTTTACATAGCAGTAAAGACCTTATCACACTCTATTGTAATAATACTGTAGCAGTGGCTCTCGCAAAAGAGCCAAAATCCCATCAGCGGATGAAGCACATACTTTGGAAGTATCACATCTTTAGGGATTTTTCTCAGAGAGGTGAGGCTTCAGTGAGCAGTATTTTCTCAAAAGACAACTTAATGGACCCCTTGACTAAAGGCTTGACTCAACAGAAACATGATTATCATGTGAGGTCTAGTAGACTGAAATTCAGAGGCAGTTGGTTCTTGTTCAAGTGGGAGTTTGTTAGATTTGGTGTCCTAGGACCAACTATTTGTACTTTGATTACATTTATATTCAATATATTGAATATTAATAAAACTTCTTATTACATATTGTTCATTGTTCTGTCTGACTCTAATGTAATAATTTCCTAGAGCATTCATTGCAATGATATGATCATAGCATTTCCCCACTATGATGAGAACCTAGAAGTGCTATGAAGATATTCTTAAATAATGTTTTTTGTTTGGATAATGTACTATAATGGGACACATAGTACATAGATTGTCATGTGTGAGTACTCGTAAGTGGATGAAGCTTCTTCTCATGAAGTTCTCCCTTGGTAATCTCCAAGACAGGAGATTACGAGAACATACCCACTAGTAGGAATTTTGCATGTTTTAGTGTCATTGGATATTTTTATCTGTGAGTGTCTGTAATGGTCCTTAGACTTTAAGATTATCATTGATGCATGTCATGAATCATGTACTTAGATTTACTGACCAAAATCGTCACACAATATGTTGGTAGAAAGTAGGGTATGTTGGGTACGTTACGATTGACATGTCATTAATGGATAATTCAATGAAGGATTTATTTTTTCCATCTTTATGAAAGCTGGTATCTCCGCCTTTTGATTGGAATAGAACCGAAACATTGAATTTCATGATCATGGTATGACGATGTGTTGATTTAAGAGAGTCAAAGAGAGATGTATTGAGCATATAGGTTACTGACAGGGATGTGCAACCATCTTGATGAAATATTGTGGCAAAAAGATTATATTACATAGTTATCATTCGTATGTGATTGACATCGTTGCAGCATTAAGTTCTTTCTCTTGAAGGTCTTGACCCATTATCAAACACTACTTTTGGACTTTAAGAAAGCCCGCTGAATGTCAATGAGAACGAATCCTTAAAGGTCAAATAGTAAGTGTTTCTGTTGTTTTCGATTAAATTTTATTTGAATTTAATTAATTGAATAAATATTATCATCAAGATCGAGAGATAATTTTATTCACATTTTATCGACAACAAATATTTATTAATGAGTAAAATATTTAATATATTTATTTAGTTGTTCAATAAATGATAGAGGGTTTCGAACGAACCAATACCGCCTCTATTGAAAAATATTAATTTACAAGTTGGTTAAAGAATATTTGTTATTGCACAAGTTAGCACGCACCATAATATTATAATAATAATAATAATATTATTATTAGCATGAGGTTTAATAAAAAATATTATATTTTTATGGGCTGACATGCAATTAAATAATATTTTAACCTAAACACTAGCTTTATAAATAGATGATTATTTCTATTGTGTAAAGTTAATTGAGAAATAGAGAATTGTTGCGCACAACATATTTCTTTCTCGGATTCATTTTTCTCTCTCCCACTCAAGAACAAGAAACGCAAGGGAGATTCCTTCAAGATGGGAGGACAAACGATCAACACAAACAGCGCAAGACAATTAATTCGTTAGGCTAGCACCAAGAAATCAATTGGCGTTGCACGGAGCTCAAAGGAACGCATGTGGATCACCACTAGAGGGATTCAACACTTGAATCCTTACGGCGCAACAAAGTTAATCTGAAAGAGATTTCCGGAGATCATCAACGTCATCAAAAAAGGTATTCTAAGACGATGTAATTGCTTCTTCCAATCTTAATAAATTAATTAAAAAATTTAACTTGAAAGATTCTCTCTCAGGGTTCCAAGACATTTTATTTAAAAAAATATTAAAAATATCATCCACCATCCGTGCTTCCGCTACGCCCGGGACCAACAATAATAAGTCGAACGGATAGTACTTCAATAGATAAAAAAACATTAATTGATTAATAAGATGAACATATACAATAAGTCATGGAAATGACAAAAACAATTTATTATATAATTTCTACATGATAATATTCTTATACAATATATTGTATATGTATACTTGTCATTCAAGCTTCATTCTTCAATATCTGTATTCCATGGATTATACGGTTTTTCCTTTTTACCATGCTTACAATAGGTATAATGTTCAGGGAATCTAAGTCAAGAGAATTATGTCTTGCAGTTATGAAATGGAAGGGGACAAGCCCGAAGAGAGCACAATGTCTAAAGTAATGCATTACAACAGCATCATTAAAAATCACATTTTTACAAACCGGAAGGATGTGCTGAATCATGGTCCCTTGGATGAGAAGTCTCAAGCACCTCCTAACAATGTATGTGACTGACCAGTGAGCTGTCACGGGTTGGGAAAAGAGGTTAATGATTAGAGCAGAGTCCATTTCAACATATGCCGAGGGGCTGTTCCTTTCTTTTCAGACGCTAGGTCTGGTTAGCAAAGCAGACCGGCAATAGGAGCTGCAGATTTATGATCCCTGTTTCCCCCCTGCAGAACCAGGTTCATGTGACGGACCGGCCTCGGGGGCTGCGGATGTTGGCACTCTAGTGTCCTGTGCAGACCCAGGTTCATGAAGCAGACCTGTGTCGGGGCCTGCAGGTGTGTCAGGAGCAGCGAGTGACTGATATCTAATATCCAAAGATGAACCAAGCTCATGGAGAAGCAGCAGCGCCTTCACATTGAGTTGGTATGATGACTGAGAAAGTTCCCCATGAAGGATTTTATTACGGGTATCCCAAACTGACCAGCAATGACATCCCAAGTCAGCTTCACCTTCAGTTCTTGCATGGTATCTTCAAGTCTTCAAATACTAAAACCTCCCCCCATCCACTGGTTTATCCATCCTATCCCAATTGGCCCAGTGACAACGACCATCCGAATGAGCATCCCAAAGGAATTTGTTGAAACTTCTTTCAATATTCTTGAGAAATGTTTTTGGAACTTTAATAACCGCCATGATATGGGCTAGGATGGACAAGAGAACAGAGTTGATGGGAACCATCATCCCACCAAAAGAGTGGAAATGATTCTAACAATTAAGAATAAGGCCTGGGATATTATTAACCAGGCTATCAAAATGGCACTCAATATTTCATTGACCTGAACCTACCTTTCTGATAATTTGGCCGAAACATACATGCTATTCTTGATAGTTTTTACCTTCAGACCGCCCCACTTTTCATAAGTATCTAGAATGTCTCTAAGATCCTTGATGTTAGATAGCTTCCCATTGAGAAAAACTAGCATTTCATCTACAAATATGAGATGAGAAATACCAGAAGTTCTAAAGCCGTCGTTGAAAGGGCTAACTATATTTTCTTCCATGCTTTTGTTCAGGTATTTGCTAAAGAAATCTCGAGAAATGACAAAGATTGTTTGAGAAAGGGAATCACACTATCTTAAACCCCTTGTGGATTTAAAGAAAGTAAATATTTTCCCCATAAGTCTCTAAAAACCAAGGTGAAGAGATATACTGAAAAACAAGATCCCAAAACCATAAAGAAAAACTAAACCTTTGCATCACTTTGAGAATGTAATTCCATTCCATTTTGTCATATGCCTTCTCAATATCCACCTTAACCATGGTATTACTATTGAGACATCTTCCTA
Organism: Viscum album; assembly: GCA_963277665.1. NCBI lineage: Eukaryota > Viridiplantae > Streptophyta > Magnoliopsida > Santalales > Viscaceae > Viscum > Viscum album. The sequence goes on along the minus strand of OY728140.1, from coordinate 489,570,572 downwards.
GATAACATCTTTTGAATTCTTTGTTTTGATGAATCACAATATACTATGTTTTTTCTTATATTAACTTAGAAGCGTGTTTTAAGTGTATGCATATTTTATCCCCCAGTTTACTTTCAGAATGGCTGATTTTTGAGACATGCATATTCTGAAACACAGTTAACTCGCTGGAATCATTGTAGAAATGAAAAAAGATGTTAAAGCATGAGAGTTTGTTTGAAAGGCGGTTTTCATCCCAGTGAACTCCAAGATTCAATTACAAGCTTGTTACGCTCGGTGCCTATAAATAGTAGACCAAGGACTCGAGGAACAGATGCTATATCGATACAGCGAGTGCTAATTCATGAACTTTCAAGAACTATTCACAAACTCAATAATAGTTAGCTTCCATCAGTTTTTGGTTTCACTATGATCTAAGTGATTCTGAATCTATGAGGTTTCATTGTAAAATCACTTAGTTTCTCTGTTGTAATCATTTTTCTTATGATCCTGTTTAATCAAAGAAGTTTAGGGGATGGAAACTTGTGCTTCCTATCTTTGTTGATCAAAGAAGTCCTGGGGTACCAACTTGATGTCAACCATTGTCGAAAAAGATCTATGGACAAGAGTTTGATCTACCGATCTCGTTTAATCGAAGAAGTTTTGGAGATGAGAAATTTTTCTATCGATATTTTGATTAAAGAAGTTCGGGGATAGTATTTTTTACAGACTAAATCAAAGAAGATATCTAGTATCTGGTAAGATCAGGTACTACTGATCATCTAATAGAAGAGGTATCAGTTTTGGAACCATTGTACCATTGGATCTGGATATTGATCCCCCAGTCTCTTTGGATCAAAAGTGAAAGTTCTTGGGATAAGAACTGTTATATCCTTTAATAATTTTTTTTTGGAATTTACAGATTGTTATCTGGAACTCCATCGCGTCATTTTACATTCTATGTTGTTCTTTATATTCTTATTTCATTTATCTTTGATTCAGTTAAGTTGAATCTTCAGGATCCTTTATAATCCATTGTATTTAGTTTTGTTGTTACTTCGTGTGGGGGACACTACCAATCCGGGGAGACGTTGCAGCAGGAGGAGTCTCCATTGTCGGCAGCAGCCTCCTTGGACCGTTGAAGCACCCAACTCCAGCAGCAGTCGACAACGAGGATTGTTTCAAGTGTTGTTGAACCAGCCCTTGACCATGGTGTTTTCATTCCTCTATTTAAACGGGGTTCCAATCCCATAAACAATCATGTGATGTAATAGTGTGATCATTCGCATTTATCTGGAGAGAAATATAAAAACCAATCCCCCTTCTCCTGTGGACTAGGTCATCCGACCAAACCACGTTAAATTTTTGTTCATCCATTTCTGTGTGATTTACGTTGCCACACACCTCTTTTATGCCCTTACAAGTTGTATCGAAGGGATCCGGAGCGAGTGGAGTCGAAATGGAGCACCGACCGGAAGATTTTCTAGTGACCAGAAAAGTGAAAGTGGTCGGAAATTTTTTTTCATGTTCAGATCTGTGAAGAAGATGATGAGATGATTCCAATGGCGTAAGTGGCATTGAAAATGTTGAAAACGGAGTTGAAACAAATGAGATATGTTCAATCAAAGTTTGGTCAAAACCGTGGGTGAACAATAACCCCATGTCGGAGAAGATAGTATTGTTCACACTGCCATCAAAAAATCTGGCAAGATTCTGGTAGCTGCTCTGGTGTGCCACATCAGTACCACGTCGTCTCCACATCAGCAGACGATTTGGACCGTTGAATTTGTTTTGGAGATTTATCGACCAATCAAACACTGATTTCGACGATTCAGGAGTCGATTCTGACTATTTCGACTGTTTCGAACACATCCATACAGTTAGTTTTTCAAAATTCGTACTCCATATGGTGGCTTTATAAGGTTTCAACATCGACGATGGTGATCGTGTTTTGCGACAACGATGATGACTGATGACAGAGCACTACCAAAATTTTAGATCGAGAAGTTCGATGGTCGGAAAAATTTTTGCTTGTAGCAAAGCACAATGAAAGATATTCTTATGTAGTAGGGCATGATCAGACTGTTGATTAGAGAAAAGCCTCAGATGACTAGTAACGATGATTAGAAAGAGATCGAGATGTAGGTCGTCAGCACAATTCAATTATTTCTGGTGAATGAGGTAAAGTACTCAGTGTTGGATGAGACCTCACTGAAAGAGATTTGGATAAATTCAGAACAACAATATATGGTAAAGTCACTCACTAACAAATTATTCCTAAATAATAAATTGTACCAGTTGCGCATGAATGAGGGAACAATTTTTTTGGATAACACCAACGAATTCAAAAAGATTCTGACACAATTATTGGGGCTCAGTGTGAAGGTTGGAGAGGAAGATAATGCACTTTTTCTTTTATCATCTCTACCAAGATCATTTTATGGGCTTGTGAATGCATTACTCATGGGGAAGGAACCATTGAAGTTGGATGAGGTGATGGCATTGCTTCAAGATTCAGAGGCCTTCTAAAGACCTGCGATGCATTTAGGCAAGCAAATCATGGTGATGCGAGATGATCAACGTGGGAGGAGCCAACATCAGAAGTTATGAGGTAAATAATGGAATCCAAAATCGAGGGGACGTGATCTTGGAGAAATCACATGTTTTTGGTGAGAGAAAAAGGGTCATTATAAAAGTGACTGTAGAAAGTGCAAATGGTACATTGCTGGGAAAGGGAAAGTTGAAGAGAAGCATGCAAACATCACATAATTATTGGTAGACAATGAAGTATACATGACAATGGTAAGCTTTCAATTAGATAAGATATTTGAACAAAGAGAAGTGCAATTTAATTAATTTAAAAGATACAGACACATGAAGTGGGAATGTCGATTTCTAAGAAGGAATAACGAGTGGGCACAAAATCCAAAAGAATAAGGATGGGTTTTGGATTTGGGTAGCTCAGACCACATATGTATGACCAAAGGTGAATTTCATACTTTTAATCATGTGAAAGATTCAGTGATACATGGTTATGGGTCAACATGCGAGGTTCGAGGAGTCTGGAAGGTGAAATTGAAGACACCCGAAGGAGGAGTTCATAAACTGGCTGACGTGAAATTTTTCCCGAGGATGAGATGGAAGTTGGTTTCATTAAATAGGATCGATGCGAGCGGATACATGATTTCCATATCATGTGGAGTGTTGGATGTCTTATGTGGGGATACAATGATGTTTATAGGGAAAGAGTCCCAAGGGTTGTATTATGTTATGTGGACCACATTTATCCCGAGATTGATTAAAGACAGTGGAAGTGCCATGTCATCTGGCATGAAGAAGTGTGTCAGATTTTTCGATGAATTTTTCAACACCTGCAAGGAGATTTCAGGTCTAGCGTCTACCCCAAATTGATCATGAGGGAGAGATTTGTGGGGGAAACTCTCAATCAGGGGAGAAATTGTAGCCGGATGAGTCTCCATTTTCAATAGCAACCTCCTTGGACTGTAGAAGCACCCAACTCAAGCAGCAGCTGATGACGAGGATTGTTTCAAGGGTTGTTGAACCAACCCTTGACCATGGTGTTTTCATTCCTCTATTTAAATGGGATTTGAATACCATAAATGATCATGGGGTGTAATTTTGTGATCCTCCACTTTTATCTGGATAGAAAGAGTGAAACTAGCCCCCCTTCTCCCATGGACGTAGGTCATCCGACTGAACCACACTAAATCTATGTTCATCAGTTTTTGTGTGTTTTACATTGCCACGCACCTCCATTGCACCCTTACAATTTGATAGTTTGGAACTTGTATCTTCTGAACGTCACATTTCCTAAAGATAAAAAACATCAATTCACTACCCCTTTTGAAGGAGTCATACTAGGAAAGCAATTACCTCTACAAACCTTACCGTCGAGGTCTGCCGTCATCTCCTGAGTCAGAGAGATAACACCCTGTATAGATCTGCCTTTAATAAAATGGTTTTGTTCCTACAAAATCAATTCAAAATGAAGCATAGATAATTTATCATTAATGATCTTCACAAAGTCCATGGAAGTAAAATTACACATACTGATTCACCAGAACTGCTAGAAGGAGTAAAGAAGACTCACTTTTGGAATGAAAACTAGATAAGTCGAACAAGCATCCTTGGGTAGGGATCCACCCCTAAATAAATCAAGGATCATTGAAAAGAAAACATACCTGACATTCTTATATGCAGCTATATAAAAAGACCCCGAGAGATAGTCTCTGCTAGGGACACTATCACGATTCATGTTATGAATCACTTTCCAGATGTCCTCCTCACCAAGGCTGCCCACTAAGAGCACGTTGGTCTAATAAAATATTACATGTCTAAATATTAGGTACAAATAATTATTTAATTTTTCTTGTTCCACAAATATCTCAATCCAAATATTTTATAAAAATAAATGTCATTTCAGAATGAAAATCATTGCACTTATTTCCAAATTTCTGAAACCTAAAAAATAAAAAATTTATAGTTGTTATATTAATGAATTTTTTCCTTTGAACTGGTATGTTTTTTTTCAATGAATACATGTTATAATAGAGATTTTAAATTTTTTATTCACTAAAAATATGTTTGATAAAATCATTTTTTTGACATTTTTTTTTGAAATCATAACATTTGTAACCATAGGGTAAAACTTTCCATATTTGTATAAACATAATTTTCTTAAATATTTTGTTTAATAATTAACTCACCTATCATGGCCATATTTATGAAAAATTTTGTGTATGATAATTTTTATTATTATACATGTATTAATTTATCATATTTTTGAAAATATAATTTTATACTTTTTTTAATTATGAACTCACCTATAGTAGTCAAAATTATTCAAACTATTATAAAATAATTTAATTTGAAATTTTATATTATTTTTTAATCATATTTGGTGATATATAAATATATGATAATTTTATTGTTAAAAATTATTATAGAAGGAATTTTTTAAATTTTTATTCCTTTTAATAGAGTAGAAATTGAATATAATTTATTTTCTTTTTAAACAAAATAATGGTTTACAAAGTTTTAATATTTTATCATTGTTATTTAATACATTAATGTGTTTTAAAATTCATTATATCCTTTTATTAATATCTTTAAAATGTGTAGTATGTTTTCATATTAATATGTTTATTATATATGTGTAGGAATTTTCTATTTTTTTGTTAAAATATTATTTATATATTTGAATTATTTATTTTCTATTAAAAACAGATATGGATAAGAGTTGGACTGATATATCAGATAGGTATTTTACTATATATTATGAGGGGATTAAGCAATTTATTGATTTCACCAATGGATTTCTAAGAGATTTGATTAGTTTTCCATGCATAAATTGTAGAAACATATATCTCTTCAAATGAGATACTATTAGGGAACATCTGTTACTAGACGAGTTTTTGAAAAACTATAAGACATGGACACATATTTAGGAAAATCATGTTCCCTGTCACTAATCAGAAAGTAATCATATAGATGTTGACTTGAAAATAGTTGATCAGATGAACATAATGATCAATGATATGATATGTTTGTTTCAACCTAAAGACAGTAATGTCATAGATGATGGTATTGGAGGAAGTAATCCTCATTCTTCCGTAGATGGAGAAGCATTGAAATTATTTGAAATTTTTAACTATGAACCTACTGAATTATATTTTGAATACACTAAATTCAGTAAATTTTCATTCAGCGTTGAATTGTTACACCTGAAGGCCTTGAATCAATGGACAGATAACACCTTTGACATGTTGTCGGTATTGTTGAAGAAGGTACTCCCTACTGGATCAATGATTCTAGATTCATACTATCAAGCTCACAAGCTGACCAACGTTCTTGGTTTCACATATGAGACTATTTTTGTGTGCCAAAATAATTGTATATTGTTTAGAAAAGAAAATGTGTAACTCAATACCTATATTGTTTCCCACTCATCTAGGGGGAAGGGTAATGAGATTAATCAAGATAGTTAGATTCTTCCCAACAATGTCTTGAATCAAGGAAAATATGTTGTCTCTAAGTAGATGTGTTATTTCCCACTAAAATCGAGGTTGAAGAGATTCTACATGTTTTCTAAAATTGCAAAGTTGAAGACTTGAAATTCAGAGAAAAACAAAGAGGTTGATAGATTAACTCACTCAATATATTCTTTGGCATGAAATGCGTTTGATCAAAGACACTTAGACGTTTCTCACGATGGTCGTAATGTTTGACTGGGTTTGACACCAGATTGTTGGTGTGACACATAGTATGTGGCTAGTGGTGTTGTTTTCAAACAACCTTCACACATGGTTATGAATAAAGAAACCATTTTTGTTACTTTCGACTCTTATTGATGGACTGAGAGGACCAAACAATAAAATTGATGTTTATATGAAATCGTTGATTGATGAGCTGTAAGAATTTAGGGAAGATGGTGTAATGACTTTTGATTCGGAAACTAATGAAATATTTAGACTTTGGGCCACTTTTCTACGGACTATAAATTCCAATCATATGCTAGCTTATCAGGATGGAGTAAAAAATGAGAATCTCACTAACATTGAAATAAAAGAATGAAATTTGGCTTAATAAATGTAGAAGGTGGAAATACCTTGGTCGCAAATTATTTCTTCCTCCACTGAGTAGGATCAGAAATATTGTGTCATTTGATGAGAATAGAGAGCATGACCTGTCACCACAAATAATGTATGGGTTCAAATTCCGTCACAACTTGATCAAGAAAAAATAAAATCAATGTATGATTTTCAAGATTTATTGGCTCTCTCATTGCCTTCCATTCCTACTCAAATAGACAACACAATCATAATTGGAATAAGTTATATATTTTTTTTTCAAATTTCCTTATTATAAATATACTAATTTAATACATAATTTGGATGTGATGTGCATTGAAAAAATGTGTTTGATAATATATTGTACACCATTTTAGGAGTCAAGGGGTAATCAAATATCATTGCTAATGCACGACGTGATTTGAAAGAAATTAGATTCAGAAAACTTTTATATTTACAGTTGGGTGAGGGAATTTGTGATTTTTTTTCTCTCAATGTTGTTGATCCATTTGTGGATGTTTTTAATTTTTTCAAACAACACTGTTCAAGGAAACCATCGTGCGAGTGGTTTGAAAAATCTACAGGATAAGATTGTACTTACACTATGTCACTTTGATAAATTATTTCTGTTGTATTTTTTTGATGTCATGCTCCACCTGACCATGAGTTTAACTGGTGATGTCATTGTTGATGGCCTCATGCAATTCATATGGATGTATTCAATAGAGCGATAGTTAAATAGATTGAAATAGTATGTTCACAATAGAGATCGTCCAGAATATTCAATTTACAAGAGATATTTTATGGATGAGTGCCCTAATTTCTATGTTTCATAAAATTAATAAGTTGAAAAAAAGTTTGATAAACAATCTCAGATTGATGAAGGTCCAATAGAAGAAGGGATAACATTTGATATGCACAATTATGAATGGGTTTAAACTCATCGATATGTTTTGTTCTATACTTCATCGGTTATTTCATTGGTACAATAAGTTTTACAGTTGAAATATTATGTCTTGATTTTCTATATTTAATTTATTAATTACCTTTTGTTGTGTTGTAATTTAGGATGCATATCACTAAGTTAAAATGTGAAAGGCCCCGTGAAACTGGTCATCAAATCCAAAAACATCATTTCAACACATTTAATGTGTGGTTTATGAATCACGTTCATATAAATAATTGATTTAATATTTTTATAATGAAACTGAGGTGTATTTTTAAAACCCTCTATAAATTGAATTGTGTGAAATTTACAGATCCAAAAGTTGGGTGAATCAAATTCTCATATTGTGAGCGAAGAAATCAACCAACTAGCTGATGGTTCATTTATTATAGCTCGTCACTACAAGCCTTTAGATGCTAACGAATTCTGATTCTGTATTAATGACCTTGATGTGAACTGAGCAACGCAGAATAGTGGTGTTGGTCATTTATCTGTTGATGCAGGTTATTATTATAGATTTATAAGTAATATTATTGAGATTATTTATGATCATCCTTAAAGCATATATTGTGGAGGTGGGATTGAGTCAATCTAGTTCATGGAATGAAAGTTACCTTTTCCAGTTTACATTTGGTAAAATTTAACAATATTCCATATATATATATATGATCGAGTAAGTAACAATCCCTCTATACTAACATTGTAGGAAAAGCATGTTTACTTTGTTGTCATTGATTCTAATTGAAATGTTGGGATAAAAATGTCTAGAATATGGGTTTTCTTATTGATCGAGAGGAATCAAATGTAGTCGTCTTTCCTAATCAAACACTTGACCAAACCACCGTATCTTTATGAGAAGAAGATATATATAATGGAACTATGATATTTGAAGGAGATATGATAAACATGGATGATCAATGAAAGATTTTCAATAATATTTTTGGTAGTTAACATTTGTAAAAATATTTATGAATTAAATTTATAAAATGGATTGAGTTAACTGTATTTTTTTTATAAATGTAGGCATTCCATAGGATGGTCAGAGCGGTTCACCCGATGTTGGTATGTATGTTTCAATTTTTTAAAATTAATTTATTTTAATTTTATGAAAGTATATTCCCTTAGATATTTCTAATTTTTAATTAAAAATTTGGTTTTTTCTGATGGCATAATGAATTTATGCTTAGTGGGATCTAGTGCATCTTCTACCAGACACAAGGGTCCTGGTATAGGGGTTTGATCTTGGAACTCCATATCCTGATTATATGTGTTATTTGATTTCATTTTCATCCGATTAGATGTGTTATTTGATTTTTTATTTGGGGCATATGATACAAGACCCACACATATTCCCTTAGATAAACGACTTAGTGTTATTTTTCAAGTGTATGAGAAAGCAACAAGCCAATCGGGCATGTGATCTTCCTGGAACAACCAAATAAGAAGTTTTAAATTAACATAATGATTATAAACTATTAATATTTTCAAAAACAAATGAACAAAAAATTGTTGTACTAAGTTTTAATTGAAATTTTCTTCTACATTTCAATTATTAGTTTTTTTGTTATTTTTTATTTTCATTAATTTTTTTCAGATTCTGTTTTATTCAATAATGGGCATGAATCTTGGAAGATGACTGGACAAAGATATTTATGAGAATGTGATTTTACATATCATGGAGATATTTATTGAATTTCTGAATTATGGTATTTTGTGGTTTTTTAAATTCCATTGTGATTTTTTTAAAAATAAAAAATAAATCTTTAGAGATCGCTATATGGTGGTCCCTCCATAATATATAAATCAAATCCTAGGGGAATGAAGTCCAATAATGAGTCGTTAGAGGGAATATGTGTGGATCTCGTATCATATGCCCCAACTGATTAATCAACACACTTTCACCCTCTCCAACTGGATGAAAAGTGTCATCAAATAACACATTCAATTGGGCTATGGAGTTCCAAGCTCGAACCCCTCTACTAAAAAACTTACGTCTACTGGAAGCATCATTAAATCCTATTAAACATAAATTAATAATGCAGTTTTCAATAACTAAAATTTTAATAAAATATTAGAAACACCTAGGGGAATCTACTTACAAAAAATTACAATAAAATAATTTAAAAAAATGAAAACATGCATACCAATAATATCAGGTGAATCACTTTGACCACCCTGTTAAATACCTACATTTATAAAAAAATAATTAAATCAAGCAATTTTTATACATATAATTAAAAAATATTTTTATAGACGTTAACTGGAAAAAATAATAAACAATCTTTCACTGATCATGCAAGTCTATCATATCTCATTCAACTATCTCTTTGTCCCATTGTATATATATTCTTCTTGACCAACTACAATGGTTTGGTCAGGTTTTTGATCAAAAAAGGCGACAACATCTGATTCTTCTTGGTCAATAAAAAAACCCATCTTCTAGATATTTTCACCACAACTTTCCAATTAGAATCAGTGTCGAAAACGTAAAACTACTCTGCTTATGATGTTAGTATAAAGGGATCATTTTTTACTCGGTTATCTTTATAAATCATATTTTTAACGTTTACCAATGTAAATTGGAAATGATCAAATTTCATTCCACGAACCAGATCGACTCCATTACACTCAACAATATATTCTTTAAGCCACGACCATAAATAACCACAATAATATCCCTTATAAATCCATAAAATTAACCTACATGAATAGATGAACAACTGACACCACTACTCTGCATTGCTCAGCTCACATCAACATCGCTAATACAGAATTAGAATATGTTATCATCCAAAGAATTGTAGTGATGAGATGTAATAAATAGATTATTATATAGTTAGTCGAGTTCTTCACTTACAGTATGAGCAGTTGATTCACACATCATGTGAATATATAAATTCTACATAATTAAATGAATAAGGGGTTGTGAAAATATATCTCAGTTGTATTATAAAAATATTAAATCAATTATTTATACCTACATGAGTCCTGAACAACTCATGAAATGTATTGAAATTATTTTTTTGGATTTGATGGTCAGTTGCGTGGGGTCTTTCCAATTTCAACTCAGTGATATGTGTCCTAAATTACAACACAATAAAAGTTATGTAATAAATTAAATATACAAAAACATGGCATAATAGATCAACTATTCAATTTACTACATCAATGGCATAACTGATGGAATGTTGAACAACAATTATCAATGAGCTTAAACCTACTCGTCGTTGTGCATATCAAACGTTTTCCCTTCTCTAATTGGACCTTCGTCAATAAAATATGATTTATTAACTTTTTTCAACCACTTTAATAAATGAATCACAAAAATTAGTGCACTCATCCATGAAATATACCTTAGCAATTGAAGCTTTCGGATGATCTCTTTTGTGCACATACCATTTCAAGGTATTTAAGTATCACACTATTATATACATCCACCTGAATTGCATAGGACCACCAGTAATGATTTCCCCAATCAAATGAATAGTCAAGTGGACTATAACATCCAAAAATGATGAAAATAGTTTCTCTAAGTGATATTGTGTAAGCCCAATCTTATCCAGCAGATTTTTCAAATCACTTGTGCAATGATTTCTTGGACAGAACTATCTAAAACATAGAGACTTTAATAAACGGTTTAACAACATGGGTATGAAAACAATAATTAATTGCAATTGCAATTAACTATTGAAGAATAATTTGATTATAATGAATTTTCAACCCCTGTAATGTCATGCTCATCACATTAACATGCTTGAAAATATTAGAGCAACAACCATCATGCACTATGATGGTCTTCAAAATTGATAGACATGTTTCTTTCTCTTCGTTACTCATTTTTTACTATGCAACATACATGTATGTGCTATTACTCCCACCACACAATAAATTTAAAGGTTTCCTCAATCCCATTTCTTGTAAATCACATCGAGAATTAGCATTGTCCTTTGATCTCTCCTTGACATCTAAAATGGTGCATAGTATTTTATCACACACTTTGTTTTCAAGGTGCGTCACATTCAAATTATTTCTTAGAATATTATCTTTCCAATAAGTAAATTCAATGAAAATACTATGCTTCTTCTAATTATGAATTCGCTATCTTTTTGCAGCAGGAATGAAAGGCAATTCAAAAGCTAATAAATCCCAAAAATCACGCATTGTGTGAATGTTTTCTTGATCAAGTTGTGTAAGAATTTGAACCCCATACATTATTTTTTGGTGTTGGTTCATGTTCTATATTCTCATCAAATGACACAATACCTTTTCTGAACCTTTGTAGTGAAGGAAGAAAGTGTATGTGATTAAGGTTTGTCTACTTTCTATAGTGATTAAGCAATCAAGATTTATTTTATTACCACAAGGGCTGGTAAATTATCTTTTTGTACTCCAACCTGATGAGTTAGAATATGTTGGGAAGTCATTAATTATTTATAACAAAGCGTCCTGAAGTCTAAACATTTTATTAGTAAATGAATTAAAAGTCATTAAATCATTTTTTCAAAATTATTACATCTCATCAATCAACGGTTGCATATAAACATCTATTTTATCGTCGGTTCCTCACGATCCATCAATAAGAGTTAAAAGTAACAAAAATGGTTGCTTCATACAAAACCATGGGGGAAGGTTCTATGGAACCAACACCACTAGCCACATAAAATGCGTAACAATCCAAAATTTGATCAAGGGGAATTACCTTCTTATAATCATGTAATATAGTATAATCACATAAAATCGCATTAAGAACACAATATAAACTTTATAAAGGAAGAATAAATAAAATAAGAGATATTTCAAGATGTTAAGGAACCTATATCGGTGAAATAGTAACTTGACCTTTGGAATACTAATGTGAACCTTATGAATAGTAAACCGGTCAATAGAATAGTAACCTCACCTATGAAAGTATAAATAAAATATATGGATCTTATGAATGAAAATATGATGTATTTATTTGATGGAGTAATTAAATAAATGTTTAAAAAATAAAAAATTAAGTGTTGGTATTTTTGTGAGTCATAAATATTTATTTATAAATTTATGATTAATTTAATAATTCAAAAGAAAATTCGTTTTCAAAAAATATGAATTCATAAATTAATATTTTATTATCTTATGATTATAATATAATTTTATGAGCCCTTAATTAATTTTTCAAATTGTAATAAAATCGGTTATAATTTTAAAATTGTTATTTTCCAAGTAAATGATGATTTTATTTAAAAATTAAATTTCTCATATTTTAAAAATTTATTCTCATAAAATGGAGTTGATTTTTTAATTCTACACATCGGAAAATAGTTATGGTGAATTATTGAGATTTTTACAAAATAGTTGAATTTTTTTTAATAGTGAAATACGGTAATTTACGGTATTTGACAAATACATGAATTATTGATTCATATATGATGTATGGATGATTTAAGCCCATAATATCAAAATATCCTTCATTAGTTTAATATATTTAGTGATAATTATGATACTATTCATATTATTGTTCCAAATTAATAAATTAATGAATAAAATAATGAGAAAACACCCCTCTCTTCCACTATAAATACAACCTTTCACCACTTCTTCTCCTCACGCCTTTAAAACATTGAGTCTTGTCAAAAATTTTCCCAATCCTCTTCCCAAGCCCCACCCCACGTCCAGGAGCACTTTGTGTCATCAAAAGACCGACACCTTTTCTCTAAGGAGGTTCTCAAGGAGGAGAAATTCATGAGGTAAAATCCTCTTCCCTTTTCCTTTTAATTTTTTATTCATTTCTTTTCTTATTATCTCCTCACCTCCCATCATACAAGTTATATGATAAAATTACTGTATTTTATATAATAATATTTTTTAGTATTAATGAATAATCCATTAACATTTATTTTCCCCCTCCTTTTGTTCTAAAAATGAAAACATCATATGTGATGTGCCGACTTACCGCCCTCATGGACGACATTTTTTCATTTTTCAATTACACCTTCAAGGCTGGTCATAAGACCATTTTTATAGAAAAAAGGATTATAATATATGTATTATGTATTATTTAATGTTCTGAAACTAGTATATATACATAATATTAATTAATAAAATAGAACTAGTTCTTGATGATCAAAAAACATCAAAATAATCTAAATGGTTACCACTAATGTTTTATCTAATGATTTATCCTCAAATATAGAAACTAAATGATATATTAGACCACTTAATATTATCTAAGTTCATTAATTACATATAACTTTAATTATAGATAATTATTCTCATTTTACATGATTTTCCATACACGAATACAAGTAAAACGATCATGAAAACCCAAGGAAACGAACACTCCTGAATGATAAAATTGTATCTTACAACCCATCACAAAGGCCATAAATGAACATAATGAGATTATAATAAATAAAATAAATGTATAAAATATTATGACTTAAACAATTAATTTATTTTATTTTATTTTATTATCTGGTACATTAAGATCATGTGAAGAACAATTTTGGACAAAAGGTAGGGGAATCTTTTTGAACCTCTATTTTTTCCTTCAGGTTACTCTCTCTCTATTTAAAACAATGTATATATTATTTATTTTTATTTAAATATTCAAAATTCTATATATATGTTCCAAAATCATGTATCCATATCATATCATCCTTCTTTGATGTGAAATACAGGTTTTAAAAAGGTTCCTTTCTCAATTCATCCTGACAAGCAAGCCCGATTTAAGGGAACTTACTAATTTATTGCCTATTTTAAAGTGCTCTCCATTATTTGTTTTAAGACAAAATTATTTTTCTAAAATCACTCATTTTATCATGAATAACTATCTTGATTCATTTTTGGTTTTGTATAACCAATTATGTTTTTTCCATTTTAAAGACTCTTTAATATTTCCCCTTATACCACAATAAAGCGGCTATTTTCTAAAGTTTCTTAAACAATCATTTTAAATGTTTTCACATCAGTTGGACATAATTTATCATTATCTATGACTATTTCCTTTATTAATTTATATGCATGTTTTAAATCCATTATTCCATGTACACCTTTATGATATGCTCATTTGATATGCCTTATGACATTTTTACGATACTTATTTATTTTCATGGGTAACCCTTGTGTTTATTCCATATGTTTGATTCTTCATGTGGTTCACATATTAATGAACATGTTATGATGGGTGTAGCTAGATAGTGCTCAAATTCATTGGATAATGTTTAGTCTCATGAGATGTCATGTTGGGATGAGGAGTGAACTTTATTCCTTTATGGGACTTTATCCACCATGTGATATAGTCTTGAAAATTAGCCTTGAATAAATTTTATATCATGTTATATATTATTTCCACATTCCTATGATTCCATGATTATATGTTTCCATGTGATACATGTTATTATTCCTTATGTTTATTCATGTTTCACACCTTCTATGTGATCATTTTAGGTCTTCTAACTCATGTTCTATGTTGTATTCCTATTTTTTCCCTTATTGTGATTTTTAGCACATCCCATTGTTCATGTATTCTCTAGGTTATCCAATGTAGATGTAAGGGATAAAAGGAAGTTAGGAGCTCTTTATGAATATTAAATAAAAGATGTTTTATTTTAATTTCATGTTTTTTAATTATGTATCTAATCTTACAATGTCTCTAGAGTTTACGATCCTTGGTTTTTATTTGATGACTAATTATGATTAAAATCTTGTAATAATATCTGTAAAGGGCCAGGGTCATTATATTTGGTATCCGAGCAATGTCTATTTATTTTCTGAGATTAGGATTGGAGAAATTTAGTAAGAACCCTAGGGATAATTCTATAACCATGGATAACCTATATTGAAACATAGGGTATCACAAGTTATGATATAATTTTCATTTACAAGTTTATCCTTCAATGTTTAATGTTTTATTTTTTATATTCTTATTAGCTATATATTCAAGCCCCCTAATTGTACTCTCTTTTTATTTGTTAATGGCTAGAAATATAATAACACGTTCCAAGAATCAATGTGATAGGAAATGTGATGATTTCACTAATGATATGCCAAATATGATTGGAATGGGTGCTCAAAACATCATGATAGTACTTTCTCAACTGGATGAAGTTATGAATAATAACATGAATTATGTGAAACTCCCTACTTCTCCTAATAAAATGAAAATTTTCATCGAATCCTTCATGTGACAAAGGCCTCCCATATTTAGTGGATATTATGATCCCATCATTTCAGAATAATGGATTAATTCCATTGAGAATATATTCACTGTCATATTATGCTCAAAAGAAGACAAATTTGTGTTGGTAGTCCACCATTTTGATGAGGAAGATGATCAGTGGTGGACACTAATCAAAAACACAAAGTCTAAGGAGGAAATTGATTACATGGAATGGGAAGATTTCAGGAAATTTTTTTCAATAAATATTTTCCCTGGACCCTCTATCTTAAGATAGTAAGGGAGTTCCTTGAACTAAAGTAAAAGGAAGACGGGTCTATTAGAGAGTATGAGGCAAACTTCACAATGCATTCAAGATATAACTCTGGATTTTTCATGAAAACTGAAAGCAAAGTGGATCGCTTCTTTATCGGACTAAATCCGAGTCTGTGAAAAGCATTGGTGATTCGATACTTCGATAGTTATGAGGAGATTTTTTTTTGTGCCCTCAAGATTGAAAAGGATTGTAACGCCCCGACCCCAGTTACCCAGAGTCGGTGCATTATTACATAACATTGGCATGATCACAAGAAAGATCAAATCTCGAAAGACTGATTGGTTTAGTAGCCTTGGAAACACTAGATATATTCATAAGTTTTACATTACATCATAAAATGAAAAACTAATACAACAACATAATGTTTCCACAATCCACACTATTAACCCCTCATAAAATCCCTGCAGGTCATTCATAACTTACTTCTTCACATCCTGGGAAAAATAAAACATAGAAAAGGGGTGAGCTCAAATGCCCAGTAAGGATAACAATATAGCGGAAACTTTCATAAATAAGAATAAACTTTTAAGGAAATGTATAACTAAAACAAAAGCCTTTCAAACATGAACTTTCAACATGGTATGGCATAAATAAAATGAAATAATGCCATTTACTTATTCACATGGATATTCTACTAATCGAATAATCACATGCAAAAATCAATAACCACTTTTATAATGTTGGAATGCATAATGCCAGACTATCATAACCACATAGCCAAGGCCTCGTGCCAAGACTACAAATAAGATTTTGTCAAGGCCTTGTGCCAAGACACTAGTTTGTCTCATGAGACCTACCGATGCATCGAGGAGCTATAGCGGGCTCCACCCGTCACATATTAAGTCCAATGCATTCCCATATGAAAAGGTTTAAACATAACATAAACATTCATATTAAAACTAGCATATGAAATGTCAATACTTTCACCATAAACTATGAATGGTATAAAAATAGCACATCCACAGTCAAACATATCACAAAACCTTCAATACAATATAGAATTTTTGTATCATAATAAATCAACTTCAAATAATCTTAAAATCCATCAAAGGATGTTGACATAGATGAAATCAAAATTCTTTTTAAAGAAATATCTCCTTTTATTTTGAAATAATTTAAGATCCATATAAAATAAAACATTTTCTTTGAAAATATTCTTATTAGCTTGTAAGGGAAGCTTTGAAGATTTTATAACGGCGGAAAATAGCCGCACCCGCCGTTAAAAAAAACATTCTTACCTTAATTCTGTCGAAAAGGTTAAAAAGGACCTTGTTTTGAAAACGACCAAAATATTCCTTTATAAACCACTTATAAAAGTCAAAAAGGGTATAAATGACTTTAACTCATATTCTAGTAAATAGTAAAAATGTTTTGAAATGCATTTTTAAGAAACATGGATGTGGATGATAAAGAGATCCCAGTAGATTATTACGTATAAACAACCTTGGATAATGAAGAGGTTGTAAAGTAAACCCTTACCTTGCACTTTTCCTTGGTTGGGGTAGGTTAAACTCCTGTATAATGGTGAAATAGTTGTTATTAAATTATACAAGAATCATATATAATAATATGATATCATATATGATCTTTTAACATTGATTTGTTAATAATATCATAGAATTATCGTCGTTTCGGGAGTTAACTTACTCATTTTATTTTATATGTTTTGTTACATAAGCCATGGTTGTTGTATCTTATTCATATCCAGAATGATATCTAGTCCTTAAACATCATTTTTAAATCATCAAATGATAATTATACTTGAATGGATACGATGGAGAATGAATCTCATCGCGTTCGTGGAGACGGTAGTCCGTACGTACGCACGAGCGACAATATCATTCTTTTGATATTAAAATAATATATAAATGGATGGTATATCATATATACAGAATCATTAACATGTTATATTTATTATTTACATGAGTTACACATCATTATTATACCCATCCAAATAATATTATATTGAATAACAATTACACCACGACGTGGAGACGGTAGTCCGTACGTACGCACGTATGGTGACATGTTATTCAAAGGGTGGATAGAATACTGAATATGGTTGTACCATATTTATAATAACATCACAGTATATGTGAGATACTGGAGTTTATTATTTTAGAATGGTAAGAACAAAGGAAGAAGAAGTGGAAGAAGAAATGAACTTGGAGAAGGGTGGTGAAATCATTACCTCTTCTTCGGGTTCTTCCTTTTGATTTGATCAAAAGGGATCCTTAGGTTGGCTTTCTGATCAAACTAAGGCCTCTAGGTTGTAGTGAGGGATGTTGGGAGAGTATTTGGGCAGAGTTTGGCCGAACCAAAAGGCTTTCAAGGTGTGAAGAAATGAGAAGGAGGAGTGCCCTTTTATAAGAGGGGTGAGGGGCACCTTTGGAAAAGCTAGAAATATTAATTTATAATAAATTCATATTCGGTTTATAATGGCTCCAAAGCTTATTATTCAAAGGTTAAGGTGGGGATAGGTCGAAAAACACTCAACCAATAGAATTTAGACAGGTTTGGGTACTTAGATTAACCTTATCTTTAAGTATTAACTCTAAGTTAATTAGTTTCACTTTTACAATGTCTCTTTGTATTTTTATATAATATGGTTAATAAACTTACTATATACATCCAAGCGACCCCCAAGTGGTACATTAATGATGAACCTATCATGATATAAGTCTCTTGGCCGAAACTTAGATTTTTAGGAATTTAATATTAATTAATAATATAATATTTGTTTTAAGAACTCTTTTATGTCAATTTTGACACTATTCAATAGTTGATTTTTGTGAAACTCATAACAGATTGATTACTTCGAACAAAGTCAATTAAATCAATACTAATATATCATATTATCCTATAAAATTAGTTTAATTCATTAAAAGTTTCATATTATATTTATTTGGGTATTTATAATATCAATTATTTTAATTTTTCACTATTATAGTAATTACTGCATCATCATTGTGTCGTAAATAAAATAAATTATTTAATGTCTAAAAATTATAAATAAAATATCATTATGTAGGAAATCGTTTTATATTTCTAATGAATATTTATAATCTAATATCCAACATATATAACCCTATGTAACAATTGTTTTTCTAAAAGATATATGCTTGTGTCATTTTTGTATTCATTTTAACTTAATTAAAATAAAGTGTCATTATCACTTACAAGTGGATCCATGGGGTCCCAAATTAGACCCAAAGATTCCCATGGTCGACCATGTATCAACCAATAGGGTTAAGACACGTTTTAGGGTAATTTAGTATTATTATAATATTATTTTTTAACCCTTATTTACCGGATTTACCCTTAACCATGGTAAATAAAATATTTACCGCAGTAATTATTCAAAATGTCTAAAAATAAAAGTTACCTATTTACACAATTTGAACATCCTGATTCCAAATATGGAATCCATTTTCCTAAATTCAAAACACAGAAGTGGCAGAAATTAATTTAAAATTAATTCCCGCTGTCAAAACAAAAAGCGTGTTTCTAAGAGATAATAACTATCAAAAGATTGACACTCGTTTATGTTCGGTTTAATTGTAAAATTATGTCCAATGACCAACATTATATTAAATGGTAAAAATATATTCTAAATATACTTTAAAACCACTCAAATTCATAATTTATCACTATTAATTATTTTGATTAAAAAAGTTGTTTTTAATTAAAACTTAGTAATTTTCACTATTCATCAAAATATGAAAGTTATCCGAAATGTACCAAAATTTCACCTTAGGCTAAATTTGATATTCCGAATCCAAAAATGAAGTCCATTTTCAAATATAAAATATATATAATTTCAAAAAGTAGGTATTACTATTCATAACTGCTAGTTTGATTAGTTATGGTGTGTTAAAACTCGGTGTTGCGTACAACACACGCTATCACGTTATTCAAAGAGAAGCGTACCGTAGAAGCTTGGGGTGTTACATTCTCCCCTCCTTCAAATAATTGTGTCCTCGCAATTTCTAGGGTATTACTGCATAAAAAGACTCGGGTGGTTCTTCATCATAAGTTCCTCGGGTTCCCACGTTGCCTCTTCCATCTTATGGTTTCTCCACAAAACTTTTACCAGACGCGTCGTCCGGTTTCTCAGAACTTGTTCTCTCGTATCAAGAATCTTGACGGGCTCTTCGCAATAAGACAGATCGGGTTCCAGTTCTAATTCCTCATAGGTGAGTACATGCGTCGGATCAGGCATGTATTTCCTCAATAGAGATACGTGGAACACATCGTGAACTTTGGAGAGACTTGGTGGCATTGCCAATCGGTAAGCTACAACCCCAATTCGTTCTAGAATTTTGAAAGGTCCGATGTACCTGGGACTCAATTTACCTTTCTTACCAAAACGTATGACTCCCTTCCACGGAGATACCTTCAGAAAAACATGATCACCGACTTGAAATTCCAAATCCTTCCTTCGATTATCGGCATAGCTCTTCTGCCTACTTTGAGATGCTTTGATGTGATTTTGGATTACTTTCACCTTTTCCACCGTTTCCTCCACCAGTTCTGGGCCTACAAGTTTTCTTTCACCAACGTCATCCCAACAGGTTGGTGTACGACATCTCTTTCCGTATAATGCTTCATATGGTGCCATCTGAATACTCGAATGGAAGCTATTGTTATAGGAAAATTCTACCAAAGGTAAATATTGATCCCACATACCCTGAAAGTCAAGTGAGCAAGATCTCAACATGTCTTCTAAGGTTTGAATAGTCCGTTCTGATTGTCTGTCTGTCTGAGGGTGGTAAGCAGTGCTCAAATGAAGTTCAGTATCCAGGGATTTCTAAAGACTTTTCCAGAATCTTGAAGTAAAATGGGGATCACGATCAGAAACAATCGATAGGGGTACTCCATGAAGTCTCACAACTTCATTAATATATAGTCTTGCTAGACGTTCCAGGGGTAGATCTTCTCTTATAGCAAGAAAATGTGCTGTCTTGGTAAGACGATCAACAATAACCCATATTGCATCGTTCCTTCTAGGAGTCTTTGGTAGCCCCATGACAAAGTCCATCGTAACATTGTCCCATTTCCACTCCGGTATGGGAAGAGGTTGCATGACTCCTCCAGGCTGTTGCTTTCCAGCTTTCACTTGTTGACAAACCATACATCTTGACACAAAATCAGCAATCTCCCTCTTCATGTTGTCCCACCAAAAATGTTCCTTCAAATCTCTATACATTTTGGTGCTCCCAGGGTGTATAGAGAAATTGGAACTATGAGCATCATCCAGCAATTCCCTTTTTAGATCAGGTATATTGGGAACACAAAGTCTCTTCCCGAATTTCAAAATTCCATCTTCATACACAAAGTCTCTCAATCTCCCATCATTCACAGCTTTAATCTTCTTCTGAAATTCTTCATCATCGGTCTGAGAACTCTTAATCCTTTCTAGTAAAGATGGTTTGGCAACCATTTGAAAAAGCATTGATGTTTCACCTTCCCTGGTTATTCCCATGTCCATCTTCACTAGATCCATGAAAATTGGATCCCTTTCAATTCTCATAATGTTCAAAACACCATGGTCTTTTCTACTCAAAGCATCTGCCACCTTGTTTTCTTTCCCCGGGTGGTAGTGTATCGTGCAATCATAATCCTTGAGTAATTCAAGCCATCTCCTTTGCCTCATGTTGAGTTATTTTTGTGAGAAAATATACTTCAAACTCTTGTGATCAGTATAAATCTCACATTTTTCACCATAGAGGTAGTGCCTCCATATCTTCAAAGCAAAGATCACTGCTGCTAACTCGAGATCATGAGTAGGATAGTTTTGTTCATGAATTTTCAACTGTCGTGATGCATAGGCAATAACTCTATCATTCTGCATAAGGACACAGCCAAGTCCTTTCTTCGATGCATCACTATAAATAACGAACCCACCATTCCCCGATGGTAGAGTCAATATAGGAGCATTGACTAATCTTCTCTTCAGTTCTTCGAAACATTCTTCACACTCTTTTGTCCAAACAAATTTAACCCCTTTACGTGTGAGCTTCGTTAATGGGTTAGCCAATCGGGCAAAATTCTGGACGAAACGTCGATAATAACCTGCCAAACCAATAAAACTACGTACCTCAGTTATACTCGTAGGTGTTGGCCATTCTTGGATTGCCTTGGTCTTAGAAGGATCAACAGAGATTCCATCTTTAGAGACAATATGGCCAAGAAAAGAAATCTCCTGAAGCCAGAATTCACACTTGCTAAACTTCCCATATAATTCATGCCTCCTCAGAGTCTTCAAGATAATGCGCAAGTGATTTTCATGATCTTCGTAGGTTTTGGATTATACCAAGATATCATCAATAAATACCACCACAAATTCATCGAGATACTCCTTGAAAACTCTATTCATTAGATCCATGAATACAGAGGGTGCATTAGTCAATCCAAACGGCATTACAGTAAACTCGTAAAGCCCGTACCTGGTTCGAAATGCTGTCTTCGTAATGTCTTCTTTCTTCACACACAACTGATGGTATCCAGATCGAAGGTAAATCTTTGAAAAGTATTGATCTCCATGCAGTTGGTCAAATAAATCATCAATTCGAGGTAGGGGATACTTGTTCTTTATCGTTATAGCATTGATCTCCCTGTAGTCGATACATAACCTCATAGATCCATCTTTCTTTTTAACAAAAAGAACAGGGGCTCCCCATGGAGAAACACTAGGGAGAATAAATCCCTTATTACTCAATTCCTCTAGTTGTTTCTTTAGTTCGACTAACTCTACAGTGGCCATTCTATAAGGGGTCTTTGATATAGGCCTTGATCCAGGAATCAAATCAATGGAAAACTCAACTTCTCGTTCTGGAAGATGTCCAGGTAAATCTTCCGGAAATACATCTACAAATTATTTCACAATAGGTACATCCTCTATTTGAACATTCCTTTCCTCACCGATAGTTATTTCATTCTCTTCTTCCCCAATAATTGAATTAAGTTGAGCTACTGGGGGGTGGATCTAAATAAGAATTAGGTGGTGACGATTCTGCTCTAAAAATAAGGTGTTCCTTATCATTATCATCAAGAATCGTAACCTCTTTCTTCTTACAATAAATCTTCGCATCATAGTCCGAAAGCCAGTCCATACCGAGGATTATATCAAACTCAATCATAGGTATGACGATGAGATCAGCAGATAATGAAAATTTATGTGCTCTAATGGGGACTGATTCACAAAACTTTGTTGCAACGATACTTCCCTTAGGAGTTTTAACTGACAACTCCCTTATTAAATCAAATTGGAAATATCTAATTTTCTTAGCAAACTGGGAAGATATGAAACAATGCGATGATCCAGAATCAAATAATGCATTTGCTAAACTTGAGGAAACCATTAAATTACCTGCCACCACGTCTTTCGGAGCTTCTACCTCAGCAGTAGTGATAGCATAAGCCTGGCCTTGATCCCTTGGCCTTTTCTGAGGTAAGATCTCCTGACGCTTAGGACATGCATTTGCATAATGCCCCATCTCCCTGCAATTGTAGCACTGAACGTTGGTAGCTTCCTTCTTCCCCTTGCAATCATGAGCTTGGTGGCCTTTTTCACCACACTTGTAACAGACTCCCATTCCCTTCAAGCAAGTACCAGGATGTTTCTTCCCGCATTTACCACAAGATGGATATTCAACCTTTCCTTTCTTCCCCTTATTTCCATTCCCAGATTGATCAGCAGGTCTCTTCTTCTCTTGCTTTGCTTTAAAGTCATAAGACTTAGAGAATTCCTTTTCGGTCTTGATAGCGCATGAGACAATGTCTTCGTACGATGAAAAGGATTGTGAGACTAATGCTCGACGGAGAAATGGTTTTAACCCATCAAAGAAACGATCAATCTTACTTCTTGGGTTGCGAATATAATCACCAGAGTACCTCGCTAACCTTGTAAAGTTAGCCTCATACTTTGTGACATTCTCATCCTCCTTTTGTCTCAGACTCAGAAATTGTCTTTCCATATCTGCTCGATGGTCGCGAGGAAAGTATTTTTCTAAAAACAGATCTTTGAACTCCCTCCATTCCATATTTGATACTTCATCATCTTCCTTCATGTTTTGAATTAATGACGACCATTGATCAGCATCTCCAGTGAGGCGGTAAACTGTCATGATAACTTTTTCCCTTTCACTGCTCCCCAAAGCCTGAAATATTTTCTCTAGGGAAAATATCCATTGCTCAGCTACTAAGGGATTTGTATTCCCGTTGAAATTTGGTGGTTGTTTCCTCATGAATCGATCTAACATTGATCCTCCACGCTGCGGATCAGGGTGCTCCATACGGGTAAGGTTATTATTCATAACCTGAGTAAGTTGTCCCAGTATAGTGATTAGCTGATCGGCACCAGTTGTATCACCAGCCCCACTATAATTATCTTGAGCAGGAGGGAAATCCCTACATGGAGTGCGTGCATTAATACGGTTTCCATTTCTTCCACTAGGCGCCATTTCTAAACAATGGCATAAACTAGATCAGTTTATGAATCAAAATACATAATCCCATACTTATAAAACACTTAACATAAATTGAACTATTTATGGATATAATCCATAATCATAAAAATGTTTTCTTTGAGGAAGTATATACTCATAAACCCTTCATAATGATTTGTAAAGAAAATGAGAGTTATCCTAAGCATATCCCCCGGGAGTGTCGTAACCAAGAGTGCAGCAAGGCCCGTTGTCGTGCACCAGTTCCCGTTCGAGTCTAGCTCAAAGCGGTGTTTTCGGGTTTTACCCCTAGGTACATCTGTGCCAGAGCCGCCTCTACCTGCTCGTATCCAGACAGGGATGTATTGCTCGGAAAACTCACAAAATCTCTACAATACCAAAATTCTAGGAAGTTCTTCTATACTAATCCTCAAAGTTCATCTTAGGTCTACGTGCTCTAATCAGAGTTTATCTAAATCTAGTTTCCAAGGTTTGTACTAAACTTCCTCTGATACCAACTGTAGCGCCCCAACCCCAGTTACCCAGAGTCGGTGCATTATTACATAACATTGGCATGATCACAAGAAAGATCAAATCTCGAAAGACCGATTGGTTTAGTAGCCTTGGAAACACTAGATATATTCATAAGTTTTACATTACATCATAAAATGAAAAACTAATACAACAACATAATGTTTCCACAATCCACACTATTAACCCCTCATAAAATCCCTGTAGGTCATTCATAACTTACTTCTCCACATCCTGGGAAAAATAAAACATAGAAAAGGGGTGAGCTCAAATGCGCAGTAAGGATAACAATATAGCGGAAACTTTCATAAATAAGAATAAACTTTTAAGGAAATGTATAACTAAAACAAAAGCCTTTCAAACATGAACTTTCAACATGGTATGGCATAAATAAAATGAAATAATTCCATTTACTTATTCACATGGATATTCTACTAATCGAATAATCACATGCAAAAATCAATAACCACTTTCATAATGTTGGAATGCATAATGCCAGACTATCATAACCACATAGCCAAGGCCTCGTGCCAAGACTACAAATAAGATTTTGTCAAGGCCTTGTGCCAAGACACTAGTTTGTCTCATGAGACCTACCGATGCATCGAGGAGCTATAGCGGGCTCCACCCGTCACATATTAAGTCCAATGCATTCCCATATGAAAAGGTTTAAACATAACATAAACATTCATATTAAAACTAGCATATGAAATGTCAATACTTTCACCATAAACTATGAATGGTATAAAAATAGCACATCCACAGTCAAACATATCACAAAACCTTCAATACAATATAGAAGTTTTGTATCATAATAAATCAACTTCAAATAATCTTAAAATCCATCAAAGGATGTTGACATAGATGAAATCAAAATTCTTTTTAAAGAAATATCTCCTTTTATTTTGAAATAATTTAAGATCCATATAAAATAAAACATTTTCTTTGAAAATATTCTTATAATCTTGTAAGGGAAGCTTTGAAGATTTTATAACGGCGGAAAATAGCCGCACCCGCCATTAAAAAAAACATTCTTACCTTAATTCTGTCGAAAAGGTTAAAAAGGACCTTGTTTTGAAAACGACCGAAATATTCCTTTATAAACCACTTATAAAAGTCAAAAAGGGTATAAATGAATTTAACTCATATTCTAGTAAATAGTAAAAATGTTTTGAAATGCATTTTTAAGAAACATGGATGTGGATGATAAAGAGATCCCAGTAGATTATTACGTATAAACAACCTTGGATAATGAAGAGGTTGTAAAGTAAACCCTTACCTTGCACTTTTCCTTGGTTGGGGTAGGTTAACATCCTGTATAATGGTTAAATAGTTGTTATTAAATTATACAAGAATCATATATAATAATATGATATCATATATGATCTTTTAACATTGATTTGTTAATAATATCTTAGAATTATCGTCGTTTCGGGAGTTAACTTACTCATTTTCTTTTATATGTTTTGTTACATAAGCCATGGTTGTTGTATCTTATTCATATCCAGAATGATATCTAGTCCTTAAAAATCATTTTTAAATCATCAAATGATAATTATACTTGAATGGATACGATGGAGAATGAATCTCATCGCGTTCGTGGAGACGGTAGTCCGTACGTATGCACGAGCGACAATATCATTCTTTTGATATTAAAATAATATATAAATGGATGGTATATCATATATACAGAATCATTAACATGTTATATTTATTATTTACATGAGTTACACATCATTATTATAACCATCCAAATAATATTATATTGAATAACAATTACACCACGACGTGGAGACGGTAGTCCGTACGTACGCACGTATGGTGACATGTTATTCAAAGGGTGGATAGAATACTGAATATGGTTGTACCATATTTATAATAACATAAAAGTATATGTGAGATACTGGAGTTTATTATTTTATAATGGTAAGAACAAAGGAAGAAGAAGTGGAAGAAGAAATGAACTTGGAGAAGGGTGGTGAAATCATTACCTCTTCTTCGGGTTCTTCCTTTTGATTTGATCAAAAGGGCTCCTTAGGTTGGCTTTCGGATCAAAATAAGGCCTCTAGGTTGTATTGAGGGATGTTGGGAGAGTATTTGGTCAGAGTTTGGCCGAACCAAAAGGCTTTGAAGGTGTGAAGAAATGAGAAGGAGGAGTGCCTTTTTATAACAGGGGTGAGGGGCACCTTTGGAAAAGCTAGAAATATTAATTTATAATAAATTCATATTCGGTTTCTAATGGCTCCAAAGCTTATTATTCAAAGGTTAAGGTGGGGATAGGTCGAAAAACACTCAACCAATAGAATTTATACAGGTTTGGGTACTTATATTAACCTTATCTTTAAGTATTAACTCTAAGTTAATTAGTTTCACTTTTACAATGTCTCTTTGTATTTTTATATAATATGGTTAATAAACTTACTATATACATCCAAGAGACCCCCAAGTGGTACATTAATGATGAACCTATCATTATATAAGTCTCTTGGCCGAACCTTAGATTTTTAGGAATTTAATATTAATTAATAATATAATATTTGTTTTAAGAACTCTTTTATGTCAATTTTGACACTATTCAATAGTTGATTTTTGTGAAACTCATAACAGATTGATTACTTCGAACAAATTCAATTAAATCAATCCTAATATATCATATTATCCTATAAAATTAGTTTAATTCATTAAAAGTTTCATATTATATTTATTTGGGTATTTATAATATCAATTATTTTAATTTTTCACTATTATAGTAATTACTGCATCATCATTGTGTCGTAAATAAAATAAATTATTTAATGTCTAAAAATTATAAATAAAATATCATTATGTAGGAAATCGTTTTAGATTTCTAATTAATATTTATAATCTAAAATCCAACATATATAACCCTATGTAACAATTGTTTTTCTAAAAGATATATGCTTGTGTCATTTTTGTATTCATTTTAAC
This sequence comes from Viscum album, assembly GCA_963277665.1. NCBI lineage: Eukaryota > Viridiplantae > Streptophyta > Magnoliopsida > Santalales > Viscaceae > Viscum > Viscum album. Next base: position 489,542,656 of record OY728140.1, on the reverse strand, counting down.
TTAATTAAAATAAAGTGTCATTATCACTTACAAGTGGATCCATGGGGTACCAAAATAGACCCAAAGATTCCCATGGTCGACCATGTATCAACCAATAGGGTTAAGACACGTTTTAGGGTAATTTAGTATTATTATAATATTATTTTTTAACCCTTATTTACCGGATTACCCTTAACCATGGTAAATAAAATATTTACCGCAGTAATTATTCAAAATGTCTAAAAATAAAAGTTACCTATTTACACAATTTGAACATCCTGATTCCAAATATGGAATCCATTTTCCTAAATTCAAAACACAGAAGTGGCAGAAATTAATTTAAAATTAATTCCCGCTGTCAAAACAAAAAGCGTGTTTTTAAGAGATAATAACTATCAAAAGATTGACACTCGTTTATGTTCGGTTTAATTGTAAAATTATGTACAATGACCAACATTATATTAAATGGTAAAAATATATTCTAAATATACTTTAAAACCACTCAAATTCATAATTTATCACTATTAATTATTTTGATTAAAAAAGTTGTTTTTAATTAAAACTTAGTAATTTTCACTATTCATCAAAATATGAAAGTTATCCGAAATGTACCAAAATTTCACCTTAGGCTAAATTTGATATTCCGAATCCAAATATGAAGTCCATTTTCAAATATAAAATATATATAATTTCAAAAAGTAGGTATTACTATTCATAACGGCTAGTTTGATTAGTTATGGTGTGTTAAAACTCGGTGTTGCGTACAACACACGCTATCACATTATTCAAAGAGAAGCGTACCGTAAGAATCTTGGGGTGTTACAAGGATATTAGAGAATATCAGTGGCCTTGTGGGACCAGTGATAAAAAAGGAAAATTGAGTTTAATATGGGTGGAATAGCATGTAAATCCCATGATGGAAAGAAGACCCAATATCCCACATGTCAAAAATGTGGGAAGAAGCATCCTAAAACCCAATTAAAGGGAACACAGAGATGCTTTAAATGTGGAAGATAGTGGAATATGGATAATAACTACTGAAGGGATATGAAGAATCCCAATAATATAAAAGAATAAAGGAAGGCTCAGATAAACAATCAGATTCTAGGGAAGTTTTTCAACTTCAAGGAATGTAGGAATTATGTAGGCCATTTCCCTAAGCCAAGGGTTTTTGGAGGTAATCAACAACAACAACCTCCAAGGAATAATGGGAGGGAATATGTTATCACTGCTACTGAGGTGGAGCCTGAAAATGATGTGATGATAGGTACGCTATTTATTCATTCAAGAATAGAGAATGTACTATTTTATTCAAATTGTATGCATTATTTCATATATTGAAGGTTTAGAAGAACTATTGAAACGCCAACTCAAAATATGGAGGTTGAGTTATCTGTGAGAATAGTAAACATGGTAATTATTGCATCCAAAGTACATAAATCCTCCCTGGTTAAATTTTTTGAATTGAATATCCCATAAAATCTCATATTACTTCCTTTGGTGGAGTTTGATTCTATATTGGGAATAGATTGACTGTCTTTATATAAATCCAACATCAACTATCAGGAAATGGAGATCACTCTTTACATCCCAAAGTGTCCTCAAATTCTGTACAAATGTAAGGAGGAGGATGAATCTTTTTCAGAACCATCATCTCAAGTGTGGATATTAGTGACTTATGAGAAAGAATATCTAGAATAAATGATTGTGATAAAAGAGACAATCATGCTTGAAGATATGTCCATTGTGAGGCACTATAGTGATGTGTTCACTGAAGAATTGTCTGGTCTTCCTCCTGACTGAGAGGTTTAGTTCTTAATCAAAATTATTTATAGATCTCTACCTATATCAAAAACACCTTATATAATGGCCACCATTGAGTTAGAATAACTGAATAAGCAGTTACAGGAGAATCTAGATAAGGGTTTAATATGCTTGAGTGTTTCACCATGGGGTGCGCCAGTCCTCTTCATCAAGAAGGATGGATAAATGCATCTATGTATTGATTATCACAATATTAACAAAATCATGATAAATAAAAATTATACCCTTCCATAGATAGATGAATTTTTTGAACAACTGTGTGGGGCCAAGTATTTCTCAAAGGTGGACCTTTGGTCGGGATATCACCAATTAAAGGTGAAGAAGGAAGATATTCCCAAGACTATCTTTAAAATGAGGTATGGATGCTATGGGTTCATAGTGATTCCCTTCATAATCACTAATTCTCCAAAAATATTCATGGACTTAATGAATAGTGTATTTAGATATTATCTTGAAATTTTTTTGGTAGTCTTTATTGATCATATTATGATATACTCCAAGAGCGAGGAGAAATATGGGGAGAATTTGAATATTGTGTTGAAGAAATTGAGAAGGGAGAAACTCTATAAAAATTACAATAAATGTGAGTTCTGGATGGACAAAGTATCATTCTTGGGTCATGTAAATACCAACATAGAAATATCTATGGACCCTTTTAAGACAAAGGCAATTGAAGAGTGGCCCAGACCAACATCTGTAATGGAGATCTGTAGTTTCCTTGGTCTAGCTGGGTACTACTAATGATTTGTGAAGAACATATCATGATTATCAAACACAATAACCAAGACGACTTGGAAGGGAGTGAAGTTTGTCTGGACTACTGAATGTGAATATTGTTTCAAAGAGTTGAAAAAGAGGCTTATCACTCCACCAGTGCTCACACTACCAATAAGCGTGTAACTCTTTGTGGTGTACAATGATGCTTCAAAGAAGGGCTTAGGATATATGATGATGTCAAATGATAAAGTGATAGCTTACTCATTAAGGCAGTTGAAAATTCATGAGAAAAATTATTATACACATGATCTGAAGTTAGCATCTATGATCTTTGCATTGAAAATATGGAGTCATTATCTATATTCGGAGAAGTGTGAGATATATACTAATCATAAGAGACTAAAATATATATTCCCATATAAAGAACTTAATATGTGTTAGCAGAGACGGTTAGAGCTCATCAAAGATTACGACTTCTCAATCCACTATCATCTTGGAAGGGAAAATAAAGTAGCAGATGATCTAAGTAGAAAGGATCCTGAAACATTATCAATTATGAGAATTCAAAAGGATCCAATCTTCATATATTTTCAAAGGATGGATATGGGATTCATTAAGGAAGGAACATAAAAAATCCTTTCTCTAATGATTTCTCATCCATCCCTCATGGAGAAAATAAAGTATGCTCAAAGACGTGATGTGAAAATTTAAAAGAAGGTGGAATCCATGAGAAATGGGAAATCCTCAAAGCTCAAAATGTATGAGGAAGGAGTTGTGAGATTTGGGTCATGACTATGTGTACCATCCAATCTATAGATAAAGACATAACTTCTAAATGACTCACATAGCTCAACCTTCTCTATTCACCCAGGGATCACAAAGATGTATCGAGATCTCCGACAACAATATTGGTGGGACAATATGAAAAAGGAGATTAGTGGTTATACATAAAAGTGCATGGTATGTCAGCATGTGAAGTTTGAAAGAAAAAATTATAAGGGAATGATGAAACTGTTACTCATACCAATATGGAAATGGGATAAAATCATCATATAATTTGTCATCGGACATCCAAAGACATCTAGAGGAAACAATTATATACGAGTCATTATGGATTGTCTTACAAAGATATCTCACTTTATCTCAATTTGAGAGGACTTCTGACTGCATAAATTTGAACAGATATACATCAAAGAAGTGTTCAAGCTTCATGGAGTACCACTATCGTTTATATCTGACCAAGACCCGAGATTTACCTCCATGTTCTGGAAAAGTCTCAAATAGGCTCTAAAAACTGAGTTGAACTTCAGTATGACATATCATCCTCAAACTGGTGGTCAATTTGAGAGAACTATTTAGACACTGTAAGACATGTTGGGAGCCTGATTTATAGATTTCAGGTGAGTATGGGACCAATATATACCTCTAGTTGACTTCTCTTACAATAGTAGTTTCCACTCGAGTATCCAAATGGATCTATATGAGGCCCTTTATAGGAAAAGATGAAGAACACTGGGTAGGATAGATTTTGATGTTTCCTTGAGATTTTTAAGTGATGCTTTCGAAGAACACTCCCACGTGCCCGTATTCTTGCAAAATCCTTTGTTTTCTCATAATTTGTATTCATCTCCGATTAGAATTTCATCATTATTATCCTTTGATCCCGGTCCTATACAGGAACTGATTTTTAGACCCTTCTATGTAGATGGGAATGTCCCAAAATCATTTAATGAATCCCTCTTTAGTTCATCCTAGGGTCCGAGAGATTTTGGATTTACAGATATTCAACTGTTTTCCCTGTTGATTTGTAGGGACAATTCTGGTCTAACAGTGGAGATTCCATCAGAGACGTATTAAGAGGCGGTTTATTATCTCAAATGGACTATTGTTGCACGACATGGATCAACAAAGCCGTCTTTATCAGTTTTCAAGAAGTTTGTGGATTCTTAGGGGATTTCTTCTACAGGAAAGATTCCTTTAGTTCATCGGGTTTCATTCTGCTTAATCTTTGATTCAGAGTTGGATTTCATTCACGCATGGTGCAATGATCCCCAAAGCATGGGTTATTGGCGATTCAATTTGGCCTGATGATTGATTGATGTTCATAAAGGGTGGGAATTTCATCAGGAAGTGGTGAAGATTTCTCTACCAGTTTTTCCTCTACTGATGCATAATGAGCCTATTCTTAAATCCATTGCGGATTCCCTTGGGGGTTTTCTTTATGTGGATAATAAAACTGGTGGTTATGTAGATGTATCGTCTACAAGGATATGTGTTGAATTAGACTTCTCTGCACATCTTATGAATAAGATTCCCTTGAATGTGAAAGAATTTATTGCTGGGAATCATGATATTTTTTTATCCAGTGTTGCCAATATTTTGTTCACATTGTTCTTTATAGGTCCATTCGATTCATGTTTTTAGGAAGTAAAGACAAGTTAACTTACGCCATAAAGTTCCTATAATGGCCAAATTTGTTGAGATATCTGATGATACCACTATGTAGATTGAGAAGGTCACCCCAGTCTTTAAACAATCATGCAGAGATAATATTCCGGATGTGAATGAATACTCCCAATATTTGGGTATCCCATTTGAGGAGGATTTTCTATGGCCATCCAGGGTGAATGGTTTAATGAGTGTGTATATAAATGTTCAAGGTTTCAAGATTTCAAGGTCAAGGCTGTTGAATCAGTCTATGGTTGGTATAGTGTTTCCTCATTTTCCTCTGCTGTTGAGTGTGTCTAGAACAGAGGTTGTACAAGTTAGAGATGAAGTTTGAACATTATCAGGTGGCTGCAGAGAGTCATGTAAATTATTGTTAAAGGACAACAAAGCATGGTATTCATCTAAAGGAAAATAAGAGTATGGTAGGAAAGTGTTATTTTTGTCCATGCCTATAAAAGCTATGGAAATTATTCTCCTTTTAGAAATGTGGGAGGGATATCTCGACAAAGCCAGCCCTTTTCGGTTAACCTAAGAAATATTCTTTGGCCCTAGAAAATGGAGTGTTCACAATAGAAAAGCTACGGTTTATGTAGGAGTTTTTATCTTCCCATTCCAATATGACCAATATTCTTGGGTTCAAATCCAGGAAAAATATGTTACAATGATTTCATTCTTAATATGGAAAGCCAATGGAATTTGCGCTCAGGTGAAGATGGATTTTCTGTCCATAGAAATAAAAAAACACAAGGTATGTATTGCTGCTATTCTAGAGCATAAGAAGAACATGTAGAGAGTGAATGAGTTTCCATATAGACTCATGATGCATACTGGTTTACATTCAGAATAGGATAATCACCATATATGGATTTATTGGGATAAGGAAATGAAGGTGGATCTGATTAAAGCTGGTGATCAGTATATTATGGTAAAAGTCAATACAAGTGTGGAGTTGTTGTATATATCCTTTGTGTATGGGTGTTTTAATGCACAAAGATGTGTGGTTTTGTGGTAAGCTTTGTATAGCTTTGATATAGAGGAATACTCATGGTTTGTTGGGGGATATTTTAATATTATTTCTGAACCTGATGAGAAGAAATGTTAGGGTATCTTTCCTCACATGGTTAGCATGAGTTTTGTTTAGTTTATGACTGGAAGAGGTCTTATGGACATGGGATATTCTGGTGACTGTTTTACATAGTGTAAGAATAAAAAAGGTGACCATAGATTCTAGAGTCGGCTGGATAGGTGCTTGGATAATATACATTTTATTGAATGTTTTCCCAATGCTAAGGTGGAACATTTTGTTCATGGAATCTATTCACCACTGCTCATTTATTTTGCTCATAGTCATGATGGTAATGAGAAGTTTAGATTCTGTAATCATTGGGTTGGTGTGTAGGGGTATCATCAGTTGTTTAATGATAGTTGGGGTTAAGATATTCAAGGCAATGCTTGGGTTGCTTTACACAGCAAGCTGAGATGTTTGAAAATTAAACATTAGGCCTCAGTGAAGGGCATTCCTCCTTTGGACCACGATGTGGAAAATTTAAAACAAGAAGTTGACAGATTGGAATGATCCCTTAAAGAATCATGGGATGAGGAAAATTATAAGGAGTTTTATATTAAGAAAAACGTTTTGGCTAATCTAGTTTAAAAATAAGAGCGTGTCAGGGATGGATCAAGAGTGAAATGGCTTCATGTAGAAGATAAAAACTTATCCTACATTCATGATTGTATTAAATAAAGGAGGAGGTTATTTAAACCAAATATTCTTATTAAGTATGGGACATCTATGTATGATAGAGAGGTGATTGACAAAATGGATTTCTTGTTTTTTAAAATTTTACTTGCAGGTCCCAATCTGAATATGTCAAATGGGTATCCTAGGAGAAATTATGATCTGTTTGAGGTGATTCCCAACCTATTGTCTGATAATGATAATGCCTTGTTGGAAGCCATACTAGATGAAAGTGATATATATGATTCTATGATGGGTCTTTATTTGAAAATTGCTCTGGGCCTGGATAGTTTTCTTGGCTCATTTTATTGGGGGTCTTGGGAGATTATTAAAGATGACATTATTATGGCCATTCAAGATTTCATTCAGGGTGGTTTCTTACCAAGAGTGGTAGGGGATACTACTTTGGTTATTCTCCCTAAAATTAAAAATCCAATTTCTATACTTGACTATAGGCTGATAAGTATGTGCAATTTTCTTTATAAGATCCTATCTAGTATTTTCAACAGGTGACTTTCCATGTATGTGCCTCAGTGGGTTTTTTAGAGCAACATGGTTTTGTTTAAGGCCTTTCTAGTCAAGGTGATGTTTCTTTGGCATAGGAAATGATTTGGGATATTAACTTCAAAATTCATGGTTCAAATATGGCTTTGAGGCTTGATATTAACAAGGCATATGACAAAATGGAATGGGGATTTATCAATAGTGTGCTCAAAGGTATGGACCTTTCCTCTTTGACTTTGGATATATTTTTTAGATGTTTTAGTTCATCTTGGATGGTGGTTTATTTCATGGGGAGAACTTATGGTGTCTTCAAGTCTTCTCATGGACTTAGACAAGGGGACCAAATATCTCTGACTTTGTTTATACTAATGCAAGATACATTAAGATTCCTTATTAAAAAAAAGATGTCCACGGGAATTATACTTCGGTATTTTATGAAAATGAATCAACCCTCGATTTATAACTGGATGTTTGTGGATGATACTCTAATTTTCTTTAATTCTAGTGGATGATAGGTTGGTGGATTATTTAGGATCCTTGATGAGTATTGTTTATGGAGTTTTTAGATGATTAATAGGTCCAAGAGTAGTATTTTTATCTCAAATAATTGTGGTGATAGGCTGGAATTATCCCTGTGTTGTAGAATGGATATTTAGAGGGGTTTCTTTCTAATTGATTATCTTGGATATCCTATTGCTCCTAGTTGTCTTCGAATCAGGGACTTTGATTATATTGTGAACAGGATTGTGAACCATGTGTTGAACTGGAAAAATTATTTTTTATCCTTTGGAGGCCAGATAAATCTAATCAACAGTGTGTTAACTTCCATCCCTATACATGCTCTCTCAGCCAGCAGTGTTCCTAAGGGAGTCTTCTCTTCCATTGAAAAATTATTGTAAGAGTTCATATGGGATGCCTTATTTGAGGGGAAACACCATTGGGCTTCATGGGGAAGGATGGAAAGAATTGTTCAAGAATGTGGGATTGAACTGAGAATCCTGGATAATACCATTCACTACATGCATGAAAAACTCTCTAGGGAAGTGTTAGAGGAGCATACTTTGTGGGGGAAGATTATGTCCTATAAAGGGTCTGGTTATGATGAAAAAACTGTTTCAAATGGATCTCTTTTTTGGTCATTAATACAAGATATTATCTCGGTCATTCAACAACATTCAAGATGGATTTTAGGGAAGGGGGAGTTGTCTTTTTGGTTTCATAACTGGGTAGGTTCAATCTTGTGTTATCCGGGTTGTCCTAGACCTTTGATTTCCTTCACAGAGGCCAGTGAACATCCCAAGTTCATCAATACAGTTCTGGATGAGGGTCAAAGGGAGGATTTTGATGATATTATCTTAAATTATGAAATGTATAGGTGTGTGTTTATTGCATCCAATACATGGGCTTTTTCTTTAAAGAACTTCATCCAGATTTCAACTTCTCAAGGGCAACACGATACATGGAATAAAAAGGTATGGGGTAGTTTTATTCCTACTAAGTTTAACTTTATTGTGTGGTAGATAAGAAATAATTCTATTCCTACAAATTAGAATGTGATGAAGATAGGAATTATCCAGGATTATAAATGTCAATGTTGCAAGGTATATAGGGAGGAAGATTCTAATCATTTATTCTTTGAGAGTGATTGGGCCATAGCAGTATGGAGATTTTTTTGTAGGGTTTACAGGTATTTTTTACCTTGATCTTGTTGAAGAATATTTTTTGTAAAGATTTTTCCATAGTATTAAATGTGGAGGACCCAAAAAAATGGCCAGAGCTGTAATCTTAAGTGTGGGTTTTTGATGTATCTGGTGGGAAAGGAACAAGGCTAGGTTTTAAGGTATCCTTGCCATGGAATTTTCCATTTTCATGAGGAAGAAATACCTAATGATTGATCTAGATAATGGTTTTAATAAATGGAATGATTCTTCTTCCTTGAACTTATTGTAGGGGAATGGTTTTATGTTTTATTAACTTTTCCATGCACTGAGAGGGAACTGGGTTTAGTGGGTGTCACCAAGCACAGGTTTGAAGCTGAATTTTACTGGCTTATTCATGCTGGGTATTATGCCAGGAGGGGTGGTTCAGGATTCTTGGGGGAGTTTTCCTGCTTGCATATTCTACATACTTTGGGAAGGGGAATTCAATTCCAGCAGAATCTAAATCCACGCAGTTGGGTCTTGTATTGTGCACCCAAAAAAATATTATCCTCAGCCAGATTGAAACAGATTCATTAATTGTTCATGATGTAATGCATGGTAAAATTACAACCCTTTGGTCAATATCCTATTTTATTAGTAAGTGAAAAGATAGCCTAAAAAACCAACATTCGGGATTTTAATGTGTGGTGGGAGGGCAACAAAGTGGCTGATCAGATTGCTTCATTGGTGGTGGATGATCAAGGCAATCATGTCATTTTTTTTTTCAAGTTCTTTTCAGTTGGATCCAGAGGGGGTTAATCTGATTATGGGGGATCAATTGGGTATTCATTATTTTAGGCCCCCCTATCTGGTTTTTCTTCAAAAATTTTTGTAGTTTTTCTTAATCTTTAATTAAAATTAAATGCTGATGATGATGCAGAACACTGACATTTTGGGATAGATTCGGTGAACGTAAGCTATTATGACCTGAAATGGTTGAAGAAATGGTAAAAAAATTGAAAACTATTCAGCAACATAACAAGGATACCCAATGTCGATAAAATATTTATCTAGACAATTATCAACAAGACCTAGAGTTTGAGGTTTGAGACATGGTATTCCTCTACATATCTCCAAGTAAGAGGATTGTGAAATTTGGGAAGAAATGAACACCAAGTCTCAGGTACATCAGGCCCTTCGAAATCCTCTATCATGTTGGAGTTGGGGCCTATCAACTAGCACTTCCACCTACCATGTATCAGGTATGCGATGTATTCCATGTATCCCTATTGAAAAAGTACATACCAGATCTCTCACATTTATTGAATTCAGAGGTGGTACAATTAGAGAATGATCTCTCTTACGAGGAGCAGTTAGTGATGATATTGGATCGTAGAGATAATGTTCTACGCAACAAGACCACTCACCTGGAAAAATTACTATGACAATACCATAAGTACAAAGAGGCAACATGGGAACCGGATGAAGCAATTAAGGAGAGGTACCTTCACCTATTTTCCCATAATTTTATAAAATGAAATTTCAAGGGTGAAATTTTTTAAGGGGGGAATAATATAAGAATCTAAAATTTTATCAATGAAAATTATCTTCCTTTAATAATATCATATAGTATAATCACATAAAATCACATTAAGAGCACAATAAAAAATTTATAAATGAAGAATGAATAAAATAAGAGGTTTTTCTAGAAGTTATGAAACTTATATCGATGAAATAGTAACTTTACCTTTAGATTAGTAATGCGACCCTTATGAATAGTAATGTGACCCTTATGAATATTAAACCCACCAATATAATAGTAACTTCACCTATGAAAGTATAAATAAAATTTAAGTATCTTATGAATGGAAATATGATGTATTTATTTCATTGTGTAAGTAAAAAAATGATTTAAAAATGAAAAATTAAGTGTTGGTATTTTTGTAAGTCATAAATATTTAATTACAATTTTATGATTAATTTATTAATTAAAAAGAAAATTTATTTTAAAAAAAATGTATTCATATATTAATATTTTTTTGTCTTATGATAAGAAGATAATTTTATAAGACATTAATTAAATTTTCAAAGTGTTTTAAAATCAGCTATAATTTTAAAATCATTATGATAATTTTAATTAAAAATTAAATTTCTCATATTTAAAAAATTATTCCCATCAAATGGTGTTAATTTTGGAATTTTACACATCATAAAATGGTTATGGTGTATTTTATGGACTTTTATAAAATAGTTGAATTTTTTGGTGAATAGTGAAATACGGTAATTTATGGTATTTAACAAATAGATGAATTATTGATTCATAGATGATGTATGGTTGTTGTAAGCCCATAATCTCGAACCATACATTATTTTTTAATATATTTAGTGATAATTCTCAAATAATTCATAATTTTGAGCCAAAATAATAAACTAATGAATAAAATAATGAGCTAACAAACATCTCCTCCTCCACTATAAATACCACCTCTCACCACATCTTCTCCTCGCACATTTCAAGATTTGAGTCTTGTCCAAGTTTTTCTCAATTCTATTCCAAAGACCATACCACACATCTAGGATCTCTTGGTCTTATCAAAATACCAAAACCTTTTCTTTAAGGAGGTTCCCAAGGAGGAGAAATTCAAGAGGTAAAATCCTCTTCCTTTTTTCTTTTAATTTCTTATTCTATTCTTCTTTTTATTCTCTCTCCACCTCCCCTCATCCAAGTTATATGATAACTACATTATATTTTAAATACTGGAATGTTATTATGTTGATTGAATAATACATCATCATTTATTTTCCCCTGTTATTTTTTTAAAAAAATGATCACATTGTCCGTGAGATGCCGATTTACCGCCCCCAAGGATGACGTGATTTCATTTTTCAATTCCTCCTTCAAGGATGGTTATAAAAAAATTATGGTAAAACTATATTATAATATATGTATTAAATCTTATTTAATTTTATGAAATGAGTATATATATATTATTAATTAAGAAAACAAAACTAATTTGTGATGATAAAAGAACGCTGAAATAATCTAAATGGTTACCACTAACGTTTTATCTAATGGGTAATCCTCAAATATGGAAGCCCAATGATACATAAGAACATTTAATATTATCAAAGTTCATTCAAAACATATAACTTCAATTTTGGACAACTATTATCATTTTACACGATTCTCCATACACGAATACAAGTGAACCGATCATGAAAAACTAAGGAAACAAATACTCTTGAACGATGAAATTGTATCTTATAACTCATCACAAAGGCCATAAATGAACATGATAATATTATAATAAATAAAATACATGTATAAAAGGTTCTGAATTAATTAATTAATGGATTTAATTTGATTATCCAAGACATTACGATCAAGTGCAGAACACTTTCAGATATAAGGTAAGAGATTCTTTCCGAACCTCCATTTTTCCTTCGGGTCACTCTTTATCTCTCTTTACCCCAATGTATGTCTTCTTTATTTTTATGTAAATATTCTATATTTTATATATATTCCAAAATCATGTATCCAGATCATATCATCCTTCTCTGATGGGAAATACATACTTTAAAAATGTTCACTTCTCAATTCCTCCTGATAATGAAGCTCAATTTAAAGGAACTTCTTGATTTCTTACCCACTTATAAGTGCTATCCATAATATATTTTAATCCACCATTATTTTTCTAAAATCCATCATTTTCATGAACAACTTTCTTGATTCATTTCTGTTTTTGTACAACCAATTATGTCTTTTCCATTTTAAAAAGTCTTTAATATTTTCCCATATACCGCACAAAAGTGTCTAATTTTTAATATTTCTTAAACACTCATTTTAAATATTTTCACATAAGTTGGACATAATTTATCATTATATATGTCTAAATTCCTTTATGAATGTCCATTCATGTTTTAAATCCATTATTTTCTAGACACCCTTATGATATGCTCATTTTATAGGCCTTATGACATGATTACAATACCCATTTCTTTTCATGGGTAACCCTTATGTTTGTTACTTATGTTTGATTTTTCATGTGGCACACATATTCATGAACATGTTATGATGGGTACAATCAAATAGAACTCCAATGCATTGGGTAATGTTTAATCCCATGAAACATCATGTTGGGATAGGGAGTGAACCTGATTCCTTTATGGTACTTTTCCTACCATGTGATATAGACTTGGCAGTTAGTCTTGACTCATGTTTATTTCATGTTATATATTGTTTTCACATTCCTATAATTCCATGATTATATGTTTACATGTTATACATGTTATTCTTACTTACATTTATTCATGTTCCATGATATCTATGTCATCATGTTATGTCTTCTAATTCATATGCTATGTTTTCTTCCTATCCTTTTTCCCTTAGTGGGATTTTTAGCTCATCCCTCTATTCATTTATTCCTCAGCTTATCCTATATAGATGTAATAGCTCAAAGGAAGTTAGGATATATTTATGAATATTAAATAAATGAAGTTTTATTTTGGTTTCATGTTGTTTAAATGTGCATTTATTCTTCCAAATACATTAGATTTTATGATCCTTAGTTTGTATTAAAATTCCATTTGTTATTTTATTTTTGGATAATAGATCTTTTAAGGGTTGAAGGGGAACCCTTACATGGCTCGTAGGCTCAAGGAACAAGGCTCATCCATGAAACAATACAATACTTTAAGGCCCAAGACCCGACACACTTAAAACAGTCCCTCCCCAACATTTACATCTTGAAGGCACCTAGCTCCCCACCTCACATGGTTGATCGGCTAGCATTGCCCCATGTAGAGTTGCACGGTGCTTGGTCCTGATGGCAGTTGTTATACCCTCTCATTATTCCAAAGAATTTATCAGGTGAGTTAATTTATAACATATTCATTTCTCTCTGAATTTCATGTCATCAGTTTAGAAAATTTAACTTACATTATGAATCTCTTCAACCTCGATTTCAGTGAGAAATAACGCATCTGATTAGCAGCTACTTGTTTCCCTTAATTCAAGACCCTTCTAGAAAGTATCAAACAACCTTTATTAATCGCATTGTTTTTTCACCTAAAAGAGTGGAAAACAGTACATGTATTGAGTTTTCATTTTCTTTTCTATCACTTATTAATGGTCTCATATGGGAAACCAAGGCCATCGGTCAACTTGAGCTTGATTGTAGACTTTGGAATCATCGCTCCAGCAAGGAGTACCTTCTTCAACAGTACCAGGAACATGTCAAAGGATGTGTCTCTCCACTGATTCAAGGCCTTCAGGTGTGACAATTCAACGATGAATGACAATTTACTGAATTTAGTGTATTCAAAAAATAATTCAGTATTTGCATCGTTAAAAATTTCAAATAATTTCAATGCTTCTCCATATGCCGAAGAACAAGAATTACTTCCTCCAACATCATCATCTACGAAATTACTGTCTTCAGGTTGAAATTGATGCATCATATCATTGAGAATTATGCCCGTTGGATTAACTATTCTCGAGTCAGCATCCATATGAATACTTACTAACTGGTGATAGGGAACATACTCTTCTCTATGGAATGTTCATGTCTTATAGTTTTATAAAAAGCCGTTAAGAAACAAATTTTATCTAATTGTATTTCATTTGAAGAGATCTATTTTCACATTTTCTACTTGGACAACTAATCAAATCATTTTGAAATTCATTGGTGAAATCAATAAATTTCTTAATCTCCTCATAATATTCAGTAGAAACCCTATCTGACATATCAATCCAGCTCTTATTTATATCGGTATTTATTAGAAAAAAATTAACTAAAATATATAAACAATATTTTAACAAAAACTAGAAACTTTTACATAAATATAATAAACATATTTATATGAAAACAACATACTACACAATTTAAATATATTAATAACTAGATATAATGAATTTTAAAACACATTAATGCATTATGTAATTCAAATAAATATAACAATGATAAAATATTGAACATTTGTAAACCATTATTTTTTTTAAAATACAAATAAATTATAAAAAATTCCTACTTTATTAAAATTAATCAAAATTTAAAACATGTGTTTTATAATAATTTTTAACAAAAAAAATTATCTTAAAATTATATATAAACAAATTTGATTAAAAAATATATATAATTAAAAATTATATTGTTTTATAAAATTTTGCAAAATTATGTCTAATATGTGAGTTCATAATTTAAAAAAATTAAAAAAAATAATTCTACAAATATGATAAATTAATACATTTATACTAGAAGAAATTATCATACACAAAATTTTTCATAGGAGAGTTTATAATTAAACACAATATTTTTTAAAATTGCGTTTTTAAAATTGTGCTTAATTTTATCATATATTTACAAATGTTATGATTGCAAAAATTTTATGTAAAAAATAATAATTTTATAATTTTTTCATTGAATAAAATATTTCAAATCTATGTTATAACAGAACTTTTGTCAGTGTAATAATGAAACATTTATCCTTTGACAAAGAACGTACATTCTTATAACAGATAAAATATTCAAATAAAAAAATTTGTGAGATGGGGGACTTGATGAAATTGGTGAGATGGGGGCTTGACAACAAGGGACTAGATGGATGGGGGCTCGATGGAAGTGGTGGGATGTGTGATCGATGACGAGGGACTAGATGACCAGAGGTGGGGCGGTGCGGTGCAGCATGGAGGTGGGGGATGGGGGTTTTAGAGGGAGGGGGCCAATTGGGCCAGGAGGTGAAAATCCAAATAACCGCCATTTTGTGATCACTAATAGATTCAATAGCGACCGCAAAATGGTGATCACCCGAACCCCCACTTCTTGAAATCCCATAATTCTGCTAGTGTATCAAAGAGATAATCATCCCATGCATCCTGGAGCTCTGTTAATTTTATGATCACTAATTTTTTGTGGCACTATCACATTTATCGTAAATGAAGGTCACATATGAGTATTGAGACAGGCATAATATTATCATCGTGATATGACTAGGAGAAGATTTGATCATATCAACTTAGATGTTATCATTCCATAATAACCATATGTGGTTGATGTTGGGACTGTAATGAAGAATGTTCTTCATATACAGATTAAAACAAATATCATAGATTTCAGATGGCTTCTGTTTGGATTCAAGGATAGTTAGGAGCAAAATCTTGGAGGATTTAACTTCGTTATTGAGAAACACCGACTTTGCAGGGCAACCAATATGCCTAACATTACAAATAATCATATTAACAATGTATTGGGGTATTTGCATCCTTTCCATCATTTTTGATACTATTGAATATGCCTGCATGATTCCTTGAACGATCCCTATTGCAATGAAATTAATTCATTTGTTTCATTTATTATTATTTTCTCCAGAATTATTTCATGACACTCTTACGTGGTTATTTTCCCGTTTCTGGTTTTAGATTTACCTTTCCCAGTTCGTTTCTCGAACTCAGTTTTGGCATTTTTCTTACTTGTTAGCAGGTCTATTCTGAACCGTTGATTATTTCTAATCCAACGGTGATGGTGATCCCTCGTTGTGTTTCCTCGCCCTTCCTCAATCAACACTTCATGCCACTCGACCAATCGTGTTGTTCCATCCATCATGTGTGCTATATTTTTTGTTGTCATGTGAACGACCTCTTTGATCCTGTCCATCCACGTGACCTTCATCTCGTGCCTCCGTCAAACTGACTGACCGCTCTTTTATGTGCATTGATTGTGCCATTTTGATTCTCAACAGATAGGTATGCTTTAGTTGGTTCTTTCTCTTTGGTTCCAAGGAAGCTCCCGACGATCATAACTCTGATCTAGTTCCCCAAAGTGGAATAATTATCGTTCAAGGATACTACGGGAACCTGTACTCCCCGTAGTCGTTGTATGTGCCACCTCCAGCAACCGGAGTTCTTCTCCAGTAGAGATTCTGTTGGAATCCTATCGACTCAATTTATTTTGACAGCTACGCTTAAAGTGGTAAAATGATTTACATTTTTTTATAATCATGACCAAGTTCTTGTTTGTAAATCTTGGTTCTATAACGATTTATTTTTTCTTCAAAATGTACGCGAGTGTATCCTACACGTGTGTGTGTGTGTGTGATTCCATCCTAGAGTGGATGGGTATAACTCTACATGATAGGATTGATCACTACCACCTAGTTTAGCAAGCCCGACATCCTTAGATAGTTTCTGTGGTCCTTTAATTTCTACATTCACATATGTAGTTGCTGTTTGTTTCCTTTCTTTCATTCTTAATAAATTGGTTTCCTTGGTGGTGTTCTTGTCGTGCCCGTAGGTCCCCTTGGGGCCGAAGCAAATTATTTCTGTTGTCCTCTTTATATTCTTGTATTTTATGTTTATCTTTCTTGATTCATTGTGACAATAACTAATCTGTTAATTAAACATAGTATTTTGATCTTCATTAAAACTGAACAGCGGATCTTGGTTTATTAAGGGCTTAAGTAATTAATCCCAAAAATTGGTATCAGAGCCTATGGTTTTGTTTCCATGGGTTCAACTAAATTTGATATTGATAAGTTTTATGATGAGAATGATTTTAATCTATAGAGAATTAATATGACAACCTTGTTAGATCACAATGATCTAATAGATTCCATTGCTAGCTCTAGGAAGAAAATCACCACCACTGCCCCTGATGGGAAGGATGCTACATCTTTTGTAGATTTCCCTGAGGAGACCCTTAGGAAATCCCGTAGTTTAATAATTTTACCTTTGAGAGACAAAGTGTTAAGAGAAGTATCATATGAGTCCTCTGACACTGGTATATGGTCTAAACTGGAATCCCTTTATATGACTAAATCTCTTGTTGGAAGATTGTATAATAAGATTAGATTATATACATTAAAAATGCACCTTGGAACTGCAGTCAAGATACACATTGATTAATTTAATAAAATCTTGTTAGACCTAGCCAACATTGACATTAAACTAGATGATGAAGACCAAGCTATCATATTGTTAACATCATTATATGATTCGTTTAACTCTGTTAAAGACTCTATCATGTATGGGAAAGACATATTAACTCTTGAAGAAGTGAATTCTGTTTTTCTCTCTAAATACCTTTAAAGGAAGGTTAGTGAGAAAAATGAGGTTGAGGGTTTAAATATTAGGGATAGATGTGAATCTAGATGCCATAGTGATTCAGGGGGTAGGAGAAAGGATAAGGGAAAATCCAAGAAATATAGAAGCAAGTCTATAAATAAGGTAATAAAATGTTTTCAATGTAAGAATCATGGGCATATTAAAATAAATTGTCCTAATAATAAGGGTGAATATAAATATAGTAATAATGACCATTCCCTATTAGTTGAACATGAATTTGACACTACTGATGTGTTAAATGTCACTAACACTGCAATCTTAGATGAATAGATCCTAGATTCATGATGTTAATTCCACATGTTCCCTAATGAGGAATTATTTACTGAATTAAGGGATGGAAAGACTAGTGAGTTTTTTCAAGGAAAAAACAGGACCTGTCATATCATGGTCATAGGATCAATTTTATTAGAGCTTCATGATGGGTCTGTTAAAACTCTTGAGGAGGATGGTGGGTACCGGAATTTAAAAATAAAAAAATTTCCCTATAAACCCTTGACTAGAAAGGGTATGTCTTCAATTATAGATCTATAAGACTTAGAGTTTCTAGACGATCCCTCATAGTAATGAAGGAACCCTTCGCAATGGCTTGTATGTGTTAGATGGTAAAATGTATAGAAGTTAGTTGAACACCTATTCAGCTTTAGAAGTTGATTCCACCACCTTATGGCATAGGAGACTAGGGAATGTTAGTGTCAAGGGTCTTAGTGAGCTTAAGAAGTAGGGGCTTCTAAGAAATATCACTCATAGCAGTTTTCAATTTTGTGAAGGCTGTGTATATGGGAAGTCCAGGAGAGTCAGTTTCAGTAGGTCCATCTATAAGGATAAGTAACCTCTTGAATGTGTACATTCTAATTTATGGGGTCCCTCTGGGGTTACCTAACATGGTGGGGGATTATATTTTGTGACCTTTATTAATGATTTCTCTAGAAGAGTGTGGATTTATATACTTAAGCACAAGTTTGATACCTTTCAGAATTTTATGAAATGGAATGTTGTAGTAGAGAGTAAAAGTAATAAGAAGGTTAAGGCCTTAAGAACTGATAATGGTTTATAGTATATGTCTAAGGAATTATTTTATTATTGTGAATATTAAGGAATTAAAAGACACCGGACTGTTATGGAAACACCACAACAAAATGGGTTAGTAGAGAGGATGAATATGACTGGTTTTGATAGGGTGAGGTGTATGTTCTCCCATTCAAAACACCCCATGTCCTTTTGGGCTGAGGATGTTGCGATATTAATGTACCTCATTAACCGTTTTCCATCTTCTACTAACTCCTTTAAGACACCTAATGAAATCTGCAAGGGCACACCCCCCAAATCTAGCCCAACCTATGATATTTGGATCTGTAGCCTATGCTCATACATGAATTGATAAACTAACTCCAAGGTCTATTAAGTGAATATTTGTGGTATATCCTGTAACGCCCCAGCTCCTGAGTACCCGGAGTCAGTGCCATATAGAGGATAAAATTTGGTTTACGCTATGAGAAACCAATAACTTCTGAAAACATTCTTTAGTAAAAACCCATACCTGAATTTTTTTTATTAAAAACGTATGGTGAGCATACGAATGACCGGTAATGGGTTTAAAAATAACAAACAATACCCAAAATAAATTTTGAAAACATTATTTAAACCATTCATAAAACAGTATTCTTAATGAAAAGTTGTACCACATGTGACGTGTCATAATAAAAGTGCATAATTAGAAACATGCTATTAGAATTACTGGGACACACTATTTGAACTTAGGCATGCTGAATAAAAGAAATTCTAAACATGTATGTCATGAGAATATGTAGGCACAAATTTATCAGCTAAGAGTAATGAATAGTCAAAGTTGCACATAAAATAATAACTTTAATTTCAAACACGGAATACTAAATCACTGAGTGCTAAACAAATGTCAAGCCATAAATATAAAGGACATTCTGTAACATATTGTCAATGCCTTGGCCAAGACGTCTACTAATTTAAGGCCTCAGCCAAAAATCCATAAGCTCTTTTAAGAAAACATACTACTACTGGAATATTTTTCTGGTTAAATAAATTACATAGTCATAATGAGGGAAGTGAATATTCTAGACATTGTCAAGGCCTCAGCCAAGACCTAGGGGCTAACTATAACCAGAACCCAACCCAGATAGCCTCTATAACCGAACTCTAAGCTGGAATGCCTCTAAAAACCAGACACTAACTCGGAGTGCCTCTGTAACCAGACACCAACCCAGAGGGTCTGCTGTAACCGGACCCCAACCCGGAGAGCTTACTTTTACTGGTCCCCAACCCGGAACATACTAGGTCCAATGCATTCCTCATATCTCTAAATCAAAGTGCATATACCACTTTGATTTATTAATTAATTATCATTCCCATTACACATATTATTTGGCTTCATAATTCACGTTATTCAAAGTGTCTCATACCACCTTGAATAATTAAATTCTTAATACATATATTAATAATAATAAATTGTTTGATTATAACATAAAATAAAACTTAACCACTCTTCCATAGTAATAAACATTTAATGCATTAAAATAAATGTTCATTCATCATGCTCAATTCATGCGCTGATAAACATAATTGGAAACAGACTAAATCGTAAAATGTCAGTTACTATTCAGATAACATTTTCCTCCATGACATGCATAATCTAGTATATAAGCTTTGTGCATATAATATTGTTTTAAAACACACCGGTAATGAATGGATGGGGTTACCACATAAAATTAAAATTCCTTAATTTTCAAAATCCATGTTTTATAGAAATGAATACTTATAGTTTTAATTGACCAATTTCAAATTAAGATAGATGTTATTTGTACACATGCATGAATTATTGAGTACCACTACAAAAAAATGGAAAATGAACCCATTTTACCAAAATATACATAATACAATATATTACATTGGAAAATGTAGGAGTTTCAGTTTATCAAAGGTATTCATAGTTTATTAAACATTAATTGTACATGAGACAATTACTAAAGCATAAAAAATAATGGATAAAAGGGTTTGACATATAAAATTATGACAAAACTAATATCATCAAAGTTTCTTTATCTAAAATGAGTTTGACATAGGACATATATATTTAAAAACTAATGTTTTTCTTAATATTATAAACCCACTTAAGCATAAAACTATATTCGCATCCATGAATTTATTTTATAGTTATAAACAATCTTTGTTAGAATAAAGTAAAACTATATTGAATTATTTGTGTATGTCCAAATATACCATAGGTGTACAATAGAAAAAAAATTATAAATTAAAATAACCCTTAACTCATCTACACATAATAAGATATATTTGTGTATATATAAATACATAAAAACTATAATTTGAACAACTTATACCATTATGTATACATATACTGAAAACTAAGGTTATTTATATAATATATATGAATATTTAAGAATATACATAATAAAGTATTAAAGTTTCTAAAATGACTCAAAGCATTTTGACTTTTCATTAACCCAACCTTGGAAAATCTTTATCCTGGGCATATGATGTTTATTAAAATATGAGGTTTGTGTATATTACACTTATATATTTTCATATATATATATATGTATATGCACATAACCGTATATGTGTTTATGGAAAGAAACAAAATAACTAAATTTTCATGGATCGTCCATGCTCAGGGTCCTATAGATTAAGATCTTACAACCCTTGAAGAAAGAAACAACCTCAAAACCGTAGGGAACGATATCAATATTACAAGTATATATATATATATATATATCTTAAAAACACACAAGCAGGAAAATTTCTACTCCCCTACCATGACTTGAGGAGGAAGAGGAGCTCGGGAAGGCACTGGAATCCTTAGAGGCACGTTGAAGTCCGCAGGAGCTTGGGTGCAAAGAGCTGAGGGGGTTCCTCAGTTTCTTCAGATGTCTTTATATAACTATCCTATACATTACATATATATTTTTAATACAATTTTCAAGGGATCCGGGACTGACATGGGTTATATAAAAAAATACCGAGAAAAAGATGTCTGTGGAAACTGTATAAGTGGAGGGTCCAGCGGATGTAAAGATGAAGAAAAAATGGTGCAAAACACAATATAGGGCACTGGGGCAGTACACACCATGGGAGGAAGAAGACAGCACCACGGTGGAAGGCTTAGAGAAAAATTCGAGGTCCAGGATCAGTTTGTCCTAGAGATCAAGGGCTAGGATGCGTCTGTGGATTATAAAAGGGGTGGACGGCTCGGATTGATCTGAGGCGAGATCGGTGGCTCACGATCATCGCGGAATTTTTAAAAACCTCAGACGACCACGATTAGATCGAGGATTGATCGGAAGGTGCACCTAAATGTGGTGATATTCCATAGTCACTGATGGTCGGCCTCGGGATCAAGATCAGTGGCCGAGATCACGCGTGATGCGATCCGACGAACATGATCTCATTTCGCCCGAAAAAACCGCTTCCCACATCGAATTGGCGAGCTGATTTCTCCTCCCTTATAAGCCCGAGCCTGCTAAGCCGTGATCATAAAACACACAGCACACACAAATGGGGACTTACACATGGGCTCCCGCTCCCCCACATGCCTCGGCCTACCCACTGCTCACCATGGCCTTGTGCCCGTGCTACATGCACACATGCGCTTCTATGATCCCATGCTCATGTGCGCCTCTCGGGTGACCTATGCTCGAGATCGGGCTGGCCCAGGCATGGGATGAGGGCCAGTATCATCCCAATTTAGTGAGCCACCTCTCTTGGCCTAGCCATTAAGGGCTGGCCCTTGCGGGCCCAAATTTTTACACAATCCAGCCCAAAAATTTATAAAGACTAGCCCAATAAAAAAATGAAGTCTTAAAGGTATTACTTTATAGAAATTTTCTTTCTAAACATGGATTTTATTAAACATTAGATGGTTAATTTTTACAATTTGGAGGTATTTTCTAAGGTTGTCTACAAAGACTAAACTTTTACATAAATAGTTATAAATCGGATAATAATTCATATACTACTGTTTTAGTGGTCCAAAGATAGTTTAATTAGAATAATCAATTAAAAGAAATTAATCGTAGTTTAAGATACTAAATGAAAATTTGTATAACACATTTGATTTGATTACAACATGTGTTGTTTTTCCCTATTACCTTTTAAAAACACCATGTATAATCCAAAACATTTCTTTATGTCCTCTTATGGTTCATGGTTAGGAGTAGTTTTTATAATTTTTCAATTCCATAACCTAATTATTTAGAGGACTAATATATACACATATATTTTCAATTAATTAACCGATATGGCCAATGGTTATATTTAAAGCTGTTAGGATTCCATGGTCATTCGGGGCAACAGTCAGATTATTACCGAATAAAACCAATCCCGAGAGTACCATAAAACTCAAAGGAGGAAAATGATTCTCATGGTTCCATTGGTGCTTAGTGTAGTCGCAGTGGCCTTGGCTGATCTCATGTTTATTATGATGCATACAAAGGATCCTTTTTACCTTCTTGGGGTTCTCGTTGTTTTGGATGGTCTTCCTGTAATCTTGATAGGATATTTAATAAGTATCTTTGGTTAGTTTTATTTCTCATTTTATCTCAGTGTATTGTAGACACTATGGTGTTCTTATTTGAATGAAACTCCTTGTGTTCGTTTCATTTGATTTATTCCAATATATCTTATTATTATTTTTCCATACAAAATAATTTTTATTCAATTAATAAACAGCATAAATTATAAAAATTATCATTATATGAAACACAAGTCTTTGGGGCATTACATTATTCCGCCTACAAAGAATTACATCCTCGCAATTCTAAAAGGCTCATACAAAAACCACAGCAACACCAGACACATGTCACTCCCGAAGTCCCTTAATCAATAACACCACCGATGGTAGGGTGCTGACAACCTCAAGTGGATTCCTAATGTTGTATTCAGCTGCTCGATTTCCCTATCCCAGACACACTGTGTGTAGCTAAGGTTGAAACTGTGCCTAAAGCACTCGAGATTACATAAAGAGGCACAAGAGGTGTGGAGGTTGGAAAGTTATGAGTGGACTAAATCCCTAAAAGTCCCACGCACCATGTTGTTCTTGAAAATACTGATGTCCTAGAGTTTCCTATACATACTAAATCTTAGGACTTGGAATAGGTTGGCTGATCGATGGTCACCATCCAAAGAAGCTTCTAGAAATTTACAGATAGCTCAGTAGTTTTCAGCTAAAGTAAAACATAGAAAAAGAGCTTCATGAAACATTCCCCTCTTCCTATAAGCTGCTAATTGTGCAATTGCAATACGGTAAAATTCTAGATTACATCCTTGGTAAAGATGTAGGATATTTGTGTGGTTCGACACCCGATGGAGTTTTTTACAAGACAATCGAATGTTTTCGAAGGTCTCGTAGCCCCCTGAACATGACTTGGGCACTATGATTTCCACTATCTCCATTGGGAGAGAGAGAAGGTGTGTTTCAATAGCCATATGAAAATTTAAGGAAATTAAAACTTAGTAACACTTAACCAAATTTTCAATTTTGTTATAATATTATTAGATGTCCTTGAAAAGTTATAGGACTGGTATTTTTATTTTACAAGAAAACTTCATACTTAGTAATGATTAAATAAATTTTTCTTGTTTTAAGTTTTGGTTTTCTAGAGTTAACTAAGCCGAATCCTCTGATACCAACTATAACACCCCACCTCCCGAGTACCCGAAGCTGGTGCCTTATAGAGGATCGAATTCGGTTCAGGCTCTGAGAAACCAGCAACTTCTAAAAACATTCTTTAGTAAAAACCCATACTTGAAAATTTTCAATCAAAAACTTAGGGTGAACATACCAATTCCCAGTAAGGGGTTTAAAAATAACCTAAAATACCCAAAATAAATTTTGAAAATATTATTTAAACCATTCATAAAACAATCTTCTTAAATAGAAGATGTACCACATGTGACATGTCATAAAAAAGTGCATAATTAGAAACATTCTATCAGAATTACCAGGACACACGGTTCGAACTTAGGCATGATGTATAAAAGAAATTATAAACATGTATGTCATGAGATTATGTAAGCACCAATTTAAAAGATAAGAGTAATGAATAATCAAAGATGCGCATAAAATAATAATTTCAATTTCATACACTAAATACTAAATCACTGAGTGCTAAACATATGTCATGCCATAAATATACAGGACAATATGAAACATATTTTCAAGGCCTTGGCCAAGACGTGTAATGATTTAAGGCCTTGGCCAAAAAATCCATAAGCTCTTTTAACCAAACATACTACTGGTCGAATATTTTTCTGGTTAAATAAATTACATATTCATAATGAGGGAAGTGAATATGCCGAACTATGTCAAGGTCTCAGCCAAGACCTGGGGGTTAACTGTAACTGGACCCCAACTCGGAGAGCCTCTGTAACCGGACTCTAACCCGAAGTGCCTCTAATAATCAGACACCAACCCGGAGTGCCTATGTAACTGGACACCAACCCGGAGGGTCTACTGTAACTGGACCCCAACCCAGAGGGATTACTTCTACCGATCCTCATCCCGGAACGTACTAGGTCCAATGCATTCCCCATATCTCTAAATAAAAGTGCATATACCACCTTGATTTATTAATTACTTATTGTAGCACCCGAGAATTTTATGTTATATAAATCATCAAAGGAATCTTTTTCTACACAACACTTGCTTGGCTTGCTTTACACGCAATCGCGACCTTCCTCGATAGCTTTCGTCGTACGCAATACCGAGTTTCACTAAATAACAATATGCTATTAAAACTAGCCGTTATGAATAGTAATAACCACTTTTTGAAATTTTATAAATTTTATTTTTCAAAATGGATTTCATTTTTGGACTCAGAATATCGAAATTATCCTAGGGTGAAATTTTGGTATTTTTCTGAAAACATTCAATTTTTGATAAATAGTGAAACCACTAAGTGGTAGGTTAAAAAAACTGAATTTTGCATAAAACTTAATTTTACCGCTTCTGTGAATGGAATTTCGAAAATCCGACAGACGCGGTTGATATCAGTAAGTAAAATGTGGTTCAATGAGATAAAAATAATTTTTTGGTGAATAGTAACTTTTTACTTTTTTTTACCGCGCTTAATAGTAAATAGGGTAACTAAAGGTAAATATGATATTAATATTACCCTAACACATGTCCTAATTCTATTGGACAAGTGTAATTCGACCAAAAACAAACTTAGGAATACAATATGACCATTTAGGCCCACTTGGATTAGATTAAGACATTTATTATTAATTTATTTAAAGAAGGGTTAAAATAGTTAAAATCAAAGTTTAATAAGTAAATCATTTTTAATATGGGGTTATACATAAGATAAATTAGATTGTAAAGATTCATTAGAAAGATAAAACGATTTACTACATGATGGTATTTTATTTGTAATTTTTAGACATCAAATAACTTAATTTATTTATGACACAATGATGACGCAGTAATTATCTTATTAATGAAATATTGACATAATTGATGTTATAAACACCAAAATAAATATAATTTGAGACTTTTTATGAATTCCACTAATTTTCTAGGTTACTATGATATATTAGTGTTGATTTAATCAACTTGGTTCGAACATATAATTCTGTTATGACTTTCACAAAAATCATATATCAAATAGTGTCAAAATTGACACAAAATAGTTTTTAAATAAAATATTATATTATTAATTGTTATTTTATTCCTAAAATCTAAGGTTCGGCCAAATGACTTAGATAAGGATATATATTTTAATAATAAACAATTTGGGGTTCGTTTGGCATGTTATAGTAAGTGTATTAACCATATAGTGAAAGAAAACAAAAAGACACGGTAAAAGTTAAATTAATTAACTTAGAGTTAAATCTAATTGATAAGGTTAAAATAATACCCTAAACTTGTCTAAATCCTATTGGTTGATAGTATTTCGACCCATCCCCACTTTAGCTTCGAAATAAGACCCTTTGGAACCATTATAAACCGATTTTGACTTTAATATAAAATAATATTTTGAGATATTCCTAAGGTGCCCCTCTCCTCCCTTATAAAAGGGCACCTCCTCCCCCTCCTCCTCACACCAAATTGAGCACTCAAGCTTGGCCAAACCCTGCCATTTTCTCCTCTCCACTTCCCTATAATAATCCTAGAGGTCCTGGTCTTCTTCAAAGACCAATCTTAGTTCCCTAAGTGGAGAATTCAAAGAGGCGTTCCAAAGAAGAGGTAATATCCATTACCGATCTTTTCAATTTCTTTCTTCTTCAACTTCTTATTCTTTAGTTGTTTCATGATAAAGTAATAACATCAGTATTACTTAAATACTGATATGTAATTATAAATATGAAACAACCCTAATTCACCTTCTATCCATCCTACGGAAAAATGAAATCACCGCGCGTGCGTACGTACGGAATACCGTCTCCACGCCGTGGTGTAATCTATTTTCCACCATCACCTTACAAGGATGGGTATAATGGTGTAATGAGTAACTATATATGATTATTATGAAGTAATATTGATACTGAAATAATATATATATACTCCAATACAATTCCACGATCATAGGAACGATATCATCACTCGTGCGTACGTACGGAATACCGTCTCCACGATGTGATGCGACTCGTTCTACATGATCTTCATTTCATAATGATTATATAAATGAATTGAATGAATGAATATGGTATATACTACACTAATACCATTCTGGAAATGAATTATCTATAACCTAAAGATAAGAATAAGAATTTATTCGACAAAACACGCATAAGAACAAAAAGTTATAAAGACCCGAGTAACAGGTAACAATGAAATATTACTAACAAGAAGCTAATAATATGACCATATATGATATCATATCAATATGTATGATTCTTGAATAAGTCAATAACATTATTTAAACCATTATACAGGAGCTTCGGACACGAACAAAGCAAATCGGACCTAAGGTAAGGGAAATATCACAATCTCATTTTTATCCGAGGTTGTTTATTCATAAGTATTTACTGGGGTGTATTTTATCATCCAAATCCATGTTTCATCAATATGTAATATTATTTCCATCCACCTACAATTGTTTAAATCCATTTTTACCCTTCGGTGAGTTTTTAGTAATATCTAAGAAAGGAATCTTTTGTCATACGAGGTACTTTTTGACTTTTCCGACAAAAGTACGAAGAATGTTTTTTTAACTTATACGGCACGAACGGATTTCTACTGTTTTATAAAGCCTTATTTTCATGAAGCTTCATCTAAAATATTTCATGACTATTTTCAATAAAATCTCTTTCTTTTAAAATTGCATGATGTTTTGTGAAAAGAAATTGATTTTGAAGAAGAAAGGATATTTTCCTCAAGAATTCAATTCAAGTGTTTTATCAAAATTATTTTCCATCTAAGATAATAAAGGGTTCTGTTTCTATCCATATTTTTACATTGATTTGACTATGTTGTGATGGAATTATGTTTATGAATTCCTTTATCTTATATGAATTGTTTTATGATGTCATGATGTTTCAAGAATCCCATTTTTGTTACATGTGTTATACGATGATGTATGTTTTATGATTATGTGGCACACATAAGAAAGGATTCATTATAAGATGGGTGGGACCTATATCTCCCTCCAATGCATTGGGTAATGGTTTTATATCTCATGAGATAGACATGGCTGGAGCGGAAGGTTATTTCGGTTCAGTGATACAGGACTGAAACGAGGAGTGAACTCGGTTCAGAAAGGGACTTTGTCCACTAAGATAGTCTTGGCAATGAGTCATGACTAACAAGAAATGATTTTCCATGATTATGTGTGCATGACACAAAGTTTCAAGTTTTATGTTATGATTATGGGGATCTCATTTTCACTTCTATGATTTATTCCATGTTAAGATATTATGATCTCTTTTGCAGGTTTTGATTTTCATAAAGATATGATATGATTTTTATTTCCTTTATTTGCCCTTGCTGAGCATTTGAGCTCACCCTTTTATGTTTTCTTTTCCCCAGGTCAGGAAGATGGATATTAAGTAGAATATGCTAAAAGGGACCCTAGATATGATGAAATAAATAGGAGACACTGTAGAATATTTATGAACCAGTTGTTTATGTTTCCCAGTTTCTAAAGACACTATACCTATACGGTCCTTTGTGGTTTTGTCATATGTTGTAATAAGTGTGCTTCAATTTCGAAGTATTAACAATGTATGTAAAGTATGGGTCGTTATAGTTGGTATCAGAGGAAAGTTATAGTCAACCTTTGGAAACTAGGATGTGGAAGCCTTAGTAAGAACCCTAAGGATAAGTCTAAGCATAGAACACAATTAGATGTTGAGTTAGCTGTGACAACACCTAATGGCACATCAATCGCATCAAAAGTTTATAATTCTTCTCCGATCAAAGTTTGTGGGAAAGTGCTTCCTGCAAATCTTGTGATCCTTCCTTTAGTGGAATTTGATGTGATTCTTGGCATGGATTGGCTTTCTCTACATGGAGCTCATATCAATTGCCAAAGAAGGGAAGTCACATTTCATATTCCAGATCAATCTACGATCGTCTATCAATGCAAGGATGAACATAACCTTCCAGTAGAAATTTCTTCCATCTTATGGGTATTGATTCCACTAAATGAAGGTTATTTATCTCAAATGGTTGGTGAGAAACTCACGATTAAGAATATTCCCATTGTACGGGAGTTTGATGATGTCTTTCCGGATGAATTACCGGGTCTTCCACCAAATCGTGAAGTTGAGTTTTCAATAGAACTCGTACCGGGTGCTTTGCCTATTTCAAAGACACCTTATAGAATGGCCCCAATTGAGTTGCAGGAATTGAAGAAGCAACTCCAAGAGAATCTTGATAAGGGATTCATACGCCCTAGTGTGTCACCTTGGGGAGCACCTGTTCTATTTGTTAAGAAGAAAGATGGATCAATGAGACTCTGCATTGATTATCGAGAACTTAACAAGATCACTATCAAGAACAAATATCCTCTCCCACGCATTGATGACTTATTTGACCAACTACGCGGAGCTCAATACTTTTCCAAGATTGATCTTCGTTCAGGGTATCATCAATTAAGGGTCAAAAGGGAGGATATACCAAAGACGGCTTTCCGTACAAGGTATGGACACTATGAATTTATAGTGATGCCATTTGGTCTTACTAATGCCCCTGCTATCTTCATGGATCTAATGAATAGAGTCTTTAGAGACTATCTTGATCAATTTGTGGTAGTCTTTATAGACGATATTCTTGTCTATTCAAAGAGCAAGGAAGAGCATGAAGATCACTTGAGAATTATATTGAAGACCCTGAGAAAGGAGAAGCCTTATGCCAAATTTACCAAGTGTGAATTTTGGCTTCAAAAAGTTGCATTTTTGGGTCACATAATCTCAAAAGAGGGGATATCTGTGGATCCAGCAAAAACAGAGGTTATCGAAAGATGGTCGAGACCAACAACAGTAACTGAGATCCGAAGTTTTCTTGGTTTGGATGGATATTTTCGACGTTTTGTAAAATATTTTTCACGATTATCTAATCCACTCACGAAGTTGACTCGGAAAGGAGTTAAGTTTGTTTGGACAGAGGAATGTGAAGAGAATTTCAAGGAGTTGAAAAGAAGGTTATCCAGTGCACCTGTGCTCACACTGCCTTGTAGTGGAGAAAGGTTTGTGATCTACAGTGATGCATCCAAGAAAGGATTGGGGTGTGTTCTTATGCAAAATGATATGGTGATAGCTTATGCCTCACGACAGTTGAAAATCCATGAGCAAAATTACCCAACACATGATTTGGAGTTGGCTGCGGTAATCTTTGCATTAAAGATTTGGAGGCATTACCTTTATGGTGAAAGGTGTGATATTTATACTGATCATAAAAGTTTAAAGTATATTTTCACACAAAAGGAGTTGAATATGTGTCAAAGAAGATGGTTGGAGCTGATTAAGGATTATGAATGCTCAATCCATTACCACCCTGGGAAAGCAAACAAGGTGGCAGATGCATTAAGTCGACAAGACCATGCTAGTTTATCCATGATGAGGATCACAAAAGATCCAATATTTATGGATTTACAAAGGATGGATCTTGGAATTATAATGGAAGGGGAAAAATCGTATCTTTCTCAAATGAATGTTCAACCATCTATACATGTGAAGATTAAAGAGGCACAGAAAGAAGATGCCGAGTTACAAAAGAAGGTGAGAAATGTTCCTGAATTCAACCTTGATTGTGATGGGATAATAAAGTTCAGGAATCGGGTTTGTGTTCCTCCCATCCCCGAATTAAAGAAGGAGCTGCTGGATGAGGCTCATAGTTCATCATTCTCTATTCATCCTGGAAGCACGAAGATGTATAGGGACCTGAAAGAGTACTTCTGGTGGGATGGCATGAAAAGAGATGTTGCTGAATATGTCTCTCGATGCTTGGTTTGTCAACAAGTTAAAGCTGAGAGACAGAAGTCTAAGGGGATGTTACAACCATTACCCATACCCGAATGGAAATGGGAAAACATCACTATGGACTTTGTCACAGGACTTCCTAAAACATCCAAAGGCAATAATGCTATTTGGGTCATAGTTGATCGTCTTACAAAGTCTGCACACTTCATTGCTATTAGAGAGGATTTCTCTCTAGATCAGCTTGCCAGGATATATGTAAAGGAAGTGGTATGATTGCATGGAGTACCACTTTCTATTATATCTGATCGAGATCCGAGATTTACCTTGAAGTTCTGGCGAAGTCTTCAGCATACTCTAGATACAGAGTTGAGTTTCAGCACTGCTTATCATCCCCAGATAGACGGTCAGTCTGAGAGAACAATTAAAACCCTAGAAGATATGTTGAGAGCTTGCTCTATGGATTTCAAAGGAGGTTGGGATCAACACCTACCTTTGGTGGAATTTTCTTATAATAATAGCTTTCACTCCAGTATTCAGATGGCTCCTTATGAAGCTCTCTATGGAAAGAAATGCAGGACTCCAACTTGCTGGGATGAAGTTGGGGAAAGAAAGCTGTTAGGACCTGATCTCGTTGATGAAATGGCAGAAAAGGTTAGATCTATTCAACAACACATAAGAGCAGCTCAGAGTCGACAGAAAAGTTATGCCGACAACCGAAGAAAATATCTAGTGTTTGAAGTGGGTGATAAAGTGTTCTTACGAATATCTCCCTGGAAGAGGGTTATGAGATTTGGAAAGAAGGGGAAGTTGAGCCCTAGATATATCGGTCCTTTCGAAATACTGGATCGTGTTGGGAAGGTAGCTTACCGATTGGCGCTTCCACCTAATCTCTCTCAAGTTCACGATGTGTTCCATGTATCTCTCCTGAGAAAGTACATACCAGATACTTCACATGTACTCAGCTCAGAAGTTGTACCGCTGGAGCAAGATCTTTCTTATGAAGAACAGCCGATAGAGATTCTGGATCGCAGCGAAAAAGTCCTACGAAGCAAGACCACTCGATTGGTGAAAGTTTTATGGAGGAACCACCAACTTGAAGAAGCTACATGGGAGCTTGAGGATATGATGAGGGAGAAGTATCCTCATCTGTTTGTTGCAAAGTGACGAATTTCGAGGGCGAAATTCTTTTTAAGGGGGGTAGAATGTAACACCCGAGAATTTTATGTTATATAAATCATCAAAGGAATCTTTTTCTACACAACACATGCTTGGCTTGCTTTACACGCAATCGCGACCTTCCTCGATAGCTTTCGTCGTACGCAATACCGAGTTTCACTAAATAACAATATGCTATTAAAACTAGCCGTTATGAATAGTAATAACCACTTTTTGAAATTTTATAAATTTTATTTTTCAAAATGGACTTCATTTTTGGACTCAGAATATCGAAATTATCCTAGGGTGAAATTTTGGTATTTTTCTGAAAACTTTCAATTTTTGATGAATAGTGAAACCACTAAGTGGTAGGTTAAAAAAACTGAATTTTGCATAAAACTTAATTTTACCGCTTCTGTGAATGGAATTTCGAAAATCCGACAGACACGGTTGATATCAGTAAGTAAAATGTGGTTCAATGAGATAAAAATAATTTTTTGGTGAATAGTAACTTTTTACTTTTTTTTTTACCGCGGTTAATAGTAAATAGGGTAACTAAGGGTAAATATGATATTAATATTACCCTAACACATGTCCTAATTCTATTGGACAAGTGTAATTCGACCAAAAACAAACTTAGGAATAAAATATGACCATTTAGGCCCACTTGGATTAGATTAGGACATTTATTATTAATTTATTTAAAGAAGGGTTAAAATAGTTAAAATCAAAGTTTAATAAGTAAATCATTTTTAATATGGGGTTATACATAAGATACATTCGATTGTAAATATTCATTAGAAAGATAAAAAGATTTACTACATGATGGTATTTTATTTTTAATTTTTAGACATCAAATAATTTAATTTATTTATGACACAATGATGATGCAGTAATTATCTTATTAATGAAATATTGACATAATTGATGTTATAAACACCAAAATAAATATAATTTGAGACTTTTTATGAATTACACTAATTTTCTAGGTTCCTATGATATATTAGTGTTGATATAATCAACTTGGTTCGAACATATAATTCTGTTATGACTTTTACAAAAATCATATATCAAATAGTGTCAAAATTGACACAAAATAGTTTTTAAATCAAATATTATATTATTAATTGTTATTTTATTCCTAAAAATCTAAGGTTCTGCCAAATGACTTAGATAAGGATATATATTTTAATAATAAACAATTTGGTGTTCGTTTGGCATGTTATAGTAAGTGTATTAACCATATAGTGAAAGAAAACAAAAAGACACGGTAAAAGTTAAATTAATTAACTTAGAGTTAAATCTAATTGATAAGGTTAAAATAATACCCTAAACTTGTCTAAATCCTATTGGTTGATAGGATTTCGACCCATCCCCACTTTAGCTTCGAAATAAGACCCTTTGGAACCATTATAAACCGATTTTGACTTTAATATAAAATAATATTTTGAGATATTCCTAAGGTGCCCCTCTCCTCCCTTATAAAAGGGCACCTCCTCCCCCTCCTCCTCACACCAAATTGAGCACTCAAGCTCGGCCAACCCCTGCCATTTTCTCCTCTCCACTTCCCTAGAATAATCCTAGAGGTCCTGGGCTTCTTCAAAGACCAATCTTAGTTCCCTAAGTGGAGGATTCAAAGAGGCGTTCCAAAGAAGAGGTAATATCCATTACCGATCTTTTCAATTTCTTTCTTCTTCAACTTCTTCTTCTTTAGTTGTTTCATGATAAAGTAATAACATCAGTATTACTTACATACTGATATGTTATTATAAATATGAAACAACCCTAATTCACCTTCTATCCATCCTACGGAAAAATGAAATCACCGCGCGTGCGTACGTACGGAATACCGTCTCCACTCCGTGGTGTAATCTATTTTCCACCATCACCTTACAAGGATGGGTATAATGGTGTAATGAGTAACTATATATGATTATTATGAAGTAATATTTATACTGAAATAATATATATATACTCCAATACAATTCCACGATCATAGGAACGATATCATCACTCGTGCGTACGTACGGAATACCGTCTCCACGATGTGATGCGACTCGTTCTACATGATCTTCATTTCATAATGATTATATAAATGAATTGAATGAATGAATATGGTATATACTACACTAATACCATTCTGGAAATGAATTATCTATAACCTAAAGATAAGAATAAGAATTTATTCGACAAAACACGCATAAGAACAAAAAGTTATAAAGACCCGAGTAACAGGTAACAATGAAATATTACTAACAAGAAGCTAATAATATGACCATATATGATATCATATCAATATGTATGATTCTTGAATAAGTCAATAACATTATTTAAACCATTATACAGGAGCTTCGGACACGAACAAAGCAAATCGGACCTAAGGTAAGGGAAATATCACAATCTCATTTTTATCCGAGGTTGTTTATTCATAAGTATTTACTGGGGTGTATTTTATCATCCACATCCATGTTTCATCAATATGTAATATTATTTCCATCCACCTACAATTGTTTAAATCCATTTTTACCCTTCGGTGAGTTTTTAGTAATATCTATGAAAGGAATCTTTTGTCATACGAGGTACTTTTTGACTTTTCCGACAAAAGTACGAAGAATGTTTTTTTTAACTTATATGGCACGAACGGATTTCTACTGTTTTATAAAGCCTTATTTTCATGAAGCTTCCTCTAAAAGATTTCATGACTATTTTAAATAAAATCTCTTTCTTTTAAAATTGCATGATGTTTTGTGAAAAGAAATTGATTTTGAAGAAGAAAGGATATTTTCCTCAAGAATTCAATTCAAGTGTTTTATCAAAATTATTTTCCATCTAAGATAATAAAGGGTTCTGTTTCTATCCATATTTTTACATTGATTTTACTATGTTGTGATGGAATTATGTTTATGAATTCCTTTATCTTATATGAATTGTTTTATGATGTCATGATGTTTCAAGAATCCCATTTTTGTTACATGTGTTATGCGATGATGTATGTTTTATGATTATGTGGCACACATAAGAAAGGATTCATTATAAGATGGGTGGGACCTATATCTCCCTCCAATGCATTGGGTAATGATTTTATATCTCATGAGATAGACATGGCTGGAACGGAAGGTTATTTCGGTTCAGTGATACAGGACTGAAACGAGGAGTGAACTCGGTTCAGAAAGGGACTTTGTCCACTAAGATAGTCTTGGAAATGAGTCATGAATAACAAGAAATGATTTTACATGATTATGTGTGCATGCCACAAAGCTTCAAGTTTTATGTTATGATTATGGGGATATCATTTTCACTTCTATGATTTATTCCATGTTAAGATATTATGATCTCTTTTGCAGGTTTTGATTTTCATAAAGATACGATATGATTTTTATTTCCTTTATTTGCCCTTGCTGAGCATTTGAGCTCACCCTTTTATGTTTTCTTTTCCCCAGGTCAGGAAGATGGATATTAAGTAGAATATGCTAAAAGGGACCCTAGATATGATGAAATAAATGGGAGACACTGTAGAAGATTTATGAACCAGTTGTTTATGTTTCCCAGTTTCTAAAGACACTATACCTATACGGTCCTTTGTGGTTTTGTCATATGTTGTAATAAGTGTGCTTAAATTTCGAAGTATTAACAATGTATGTAAAGTATGGGTCGTTATACTTATCATTCCCAGTACACATATTACTTGGCTTCATAATTCACGTTATTCAAAGTGTCCCATACCACCTTGAATAATTAAATTCTTAACACATATATTAATAATAATAAATTGTTTGATTATCACATAAAATAAAACTTAACCACTCTTCCATAGTAATAAACATTTAATGCATTAAAATAAATGTTCATTCATCATTCTCAATTCATGCGCTGATAAACATAATTGGAAACAGACTAAATTGTAAAATGTCAGTTACTATTCAGATAACATTTTCCTCCATGACATGCATAAGCTGGTATACAAGATTTTTGCATATAATATTGTTTTAAAACACACCAGTAATGAATGGATGGGGTTACCACCTAAAATTACAATTCCTTAATTTTCAAAATCCTTGTTTTATATAAATGAATACTTATAGTTTTAATTGACCAATTTCAAATTAAGATAGATGTTATTTGTACACATGCATGAATTATTGAGTACCACTACAAAAAATGAAAAATGAACCCATTTTACCAAAATATACATAATAAAATATATTACATTGGAAAATGTATGCGTTCCAGTTTTTCGAAGGTATTCATAGTTTATTAGACATTAATTGTACATGAGACAATTACTGAAGCATAAAAAAAATAATGGATAAAAGGGTTTGACATATAAAATTATGACAAAACTAATATCATCAAAGTTTCTTTATCTAAAACGAGTTTGACATAGGACATACATATTTAAAAACTAATGTTTTGCTTAATATTATAAACCCACATAAGCCTAAAACTATATTCGCATCCATGAATTTATTTAATAGTTATAAATCATCTTTGTTAGCATAGAATAAAACTATGTTGAATTATGTGTGTATATTCGAATATACCCTAGTTGTACAATAGAAAAAAAATTATAAATTACAATTACCCTTAACTCATGTACACATAATAATATATATTTGTGTATATATTAATACATAACAACTGTAATTTGGCCAACTTATACCCTTATGTATACATATATAGAAAACTAATGTTATTTATATAATATATATGCATATTTAAAAAATTCATAACCAAGTATTAATGTTTCTAAAACGACTCTAGGAATTTTGGCTTTTCATTAACTAAACCTTGTAAAATATTTATCCTGGGCATATGATGTTTATTCAAATCTGAGGGTTGTGTATATTAAACTTATATATTTTCATATATATACATATATATAGATAACCATATATGTGTTTAATGCAAGAAAAAAAATAAATAAATTTTCATGGATCGTCCATGCTTAGGGTCCTATAGCTTAAGATCTTACAACCCTTGAAAAAAGAAACTACTTCAAAACCATAGGGATAGGTATCAACATTACAAGTGTGTGTATATATATATATAATTATTAAAAACACACAAGCAAGAAAAATCTTACTCCCCTACCTTGACTTGAGGAGGAAGAGGATATCGGGAAGGCACTGGAATCCTTAGAGGCATGTTGAGGTCCGCAAGAGCTTGGGTGCAAAGAGATGAGGGGGTTCCTCAGTTTCTTCAGATGTCTTTATATAACTAACATATAAATTACATATATATTTTTAATATGAGTGGAAACGGATCCAGGGCCAACATGGGTTATATAAAAAAAATACGGAGAAAAAGATGTCTGCGGAAACCGTGTAAGGGGAGGGTTCGACTGCTGTAAAGATGAATAAAAAATGGTGCAAAACAAAATGTTGGGCACCGGTGCAGCACACACCATAGGAGGAAGAAGACAGTGCCATAGTGGAATACAGGGAGAAAAATTCGACCTCCAGGATTAGTTCAGCCTAGAGTTCAAGGGCCAGGATGTGTCTGTAGTTTATAAAAGGGGTGGACAGCTCAGATTGCTCCTAGGTGAGATCAGCGGCTCATGATCATCGTGGAATTTTTAAATACCTTAGACGACCATGATTAGATCAAGGATTGTTTGGACGGTCCACCTAAATGTGTTGATATTCTGTGGTCGCTGAAGTTCGACCTTGGGATCATGACTAGTGGCCCAGATCGCGCGTGATTCTATTTGATGACTAGGATCTTGTTTGGCCCAAAAAAACCG
This sequence comes from Viscum album, assembly GCA_963277665.1. Classification (NCBI taxonomy): domain Eukaryota; kingdom Viridiplantae; phylum Streptophyta; class Magnoliopsida; order Santalales; family Viscaceae; genus Viscum; species Viscum album. Next base: position 489,504,383 of record OY728140.1, on the reverse strand, counting down.
CTTCCCACATCAAATCAGCGAACCACTTTCACCTCCCTTATTAGACCAAACCTCCCAAACCATTATCATAAAACCCACAACACACACATAGGGGGCCTTACACAAGATCTCCCACTCCCCCGTAGGCCTCGGCCTACCCGCTGCTCACCGCGGCCTTGCGCCCACGCTGCGTGCACACATGCGCTCCTATGCTCCCACGCTCATGTGCGCCTTTTGGGTGACCTATTCCTAAGCCCAGGCTAGCCCAGGCATGGGCTGAGGGCTAGGTTCTTCCACCTTGATTGATCCTCCTCCCTTGGCCTAGTCGTTAAGGGCTGGCCCTTGCGGGCCCAAATTTTTACTCAATCCAACCCAAATATTTCTAAATACTAGCTTGAAAAAAGAAAAATGATGTCTTAAAGGTATTACATTATTGAAATTTCCTTTCTAAACATGGATTTTATTAAAAATTATAAGGTTAATGTTTACAAGCATGAGGTATTTTCTAAGGTTTTCTACAGAGACTAAACTTTTACATAAATAGTTATAAATCAGATAATAATTCATATACTAGTATTTTAATGGTCAAAAGTTAGTTTAATTAGAAATATATATTAAAAGAAATTAATAATAGTTTAATATACTGAAGGAAAATTTTTATAATACATTTGATTTGATTATGACATGTGTTTTTTTCCCCTTTTACCTTTTAAAAACACCATGTATAATCCAAAACATTTCTTTATATCCTCTTAAGGTTCATGGTTAGGAGTAGTTTTTATAATTTTTTGATTCCATAACCTAATTATTTGGAGGAATAATATATACACATATATTTTCAATTAATTAACTGATATGGATAATGGTTATATTTATAGCCGTTAGGATTCCATGGTCATTCAGGGAAACAGTCAGATTATTACCGTATAAAACCAATCCTGAGAGTTCTATAAAACTCAAAGGAAAAAAAGGTCCTTAGGGTTCCATTGGTACTTAGTGCAGCCATAGTGGCCTTGGTTGTTCTCATGTTCATTATGAAAGATACAAAGGATCCTTTTTACCTTCTTATGGTTCTCATTGTTTGGGGTGGTCTTCTTGTAATCTAGATAGGATTTTTAATAAGTATCTTTGGTTAGATTTATTTTCTGTTTTATCTCGGTGTATTGTAGACACTACGGTGTTCTTATTTGAATGAAACTTCTTGTGTCTGTTTCGTGTGCTTTATTCCGTTGTATCTTATTATTATTTTTCCACACAAAATAAGTTTTTTTCGATTAATAAACAACATAAATTATAAAAATTATCATTATATGAAACACAAGACATTGGGGTGTTACATATCCAGAGGGTATTAAGGGATATTAGTTATGGGTTGACAATCCAGTTTATCATAAATGCATCATTAGTCGTGATGTAGTCTTCCATGAATATGGTGTGACCAGTGGGAAGGAACTAGAACCTATTGTAACTTTTTATGAAGATTTTGGACCCTCATAAGTCCTAACACCTTTAGGTGTTGAAGATCCTTTAATATCAGGGGACCAATCCCAGTTCAGTGTTGGTCCTACTCCTTTAGTTCCCCAAGCCCAGTCTGAATCAGATTCCAGTTCGGAATTAGAACTGGAGAGGGAAGAACCTTATGACTTGAGTAGATATCAGCTTACTAAAGATAGATAAATGAGGGTTATTAGACCTCTATATTTCTTCAACCAGGCATACACTGCTGCCTATTCCTTTTACATATCCCAGGACTTGTTTAATGATGAGACATAAACTTATAAGCAAGATATTAAGTCCAAAGAAGCCAACAACTGTCTAAGAGAAATGCAAGAGGAAATTAATTCCCTTCTTAAGAACAACACCTGGGTTGTTGTTCCCAAACCCAATAACCAGAAATTTATCAGTTCAATATGGATTTATTAGAAGAAAGCAAACAGTGGAGGAGAGCCTAAAATAAAATTCAAAGCATGTATGGTTGCTAAAGGTTTTCTGCAACATGAAGGCATTTATTATAGTGAAATATTCTCTTCTATTGTTAATAATTAATCCATAAATTTTCTACATGCATTTGATTCCAAACTTGATTTTCATGTTGAGAAACTTGATGTAAAAACTACTTTTTTACATGGTAATCTTGATGAAACCATTTATATGACTCCTCCTGAAGGATTTGTAAAACATTTCAAGCCTAACCATGTTTGTCTTTTATATATGTTCTTGTATGGGCCTAAATAATCTTCAAGACAGTGGTATAAAAGGATTGATTATTTTATGATTGAGAATCAGTTTTCAAGAAGCAGAATTGATGCATGTGTTTATTTTAAAATAGTCAAGAATGAGTTTGTTTATATTTTATTATATGTTGATGACATGTTATTAATTTGTAAAAACACAAATATCATAAATTTGGTTAAACACAATCTTAATAGTGATTTTGAAATGAAATACCTAGGCTATGAAAATCAAATCCTTGGCATAGACATAATTCGGGATAGAAAGGATCGAACCCTATACCTATCCCAATTTTCTTATGTCAGAAAGGCATTAACCCAATATCTATTTGAGCACGTTAAACCTATTAATATTCTCTTGGGACAACACTTTAAACTTCCTTTGAATCAATCTCCTAGGAATGAACATGAAACAACCTTTATGAATAAGATTCCATTTGAAAATGTTGTAGGAAGTCTTATGTATGCCATGATTTTCTCTAGACCAGATATAGAATTTTCTATTTGTATCCTAAGAAGGTTCATGGAGAAACCTGGTAAGGCTAATTATCATGCCTTAAAATGGTTGTTAAGGTACATTTCAATGTCTGATAAACTATGCATTAGATATGTCTTGAATGATAGTTTCAATGATGATATAGTTGGCTTCGTCGATTCTGATTATACTGCAAACATTGATACTCATAATTCCATCATTGGTTATGTATTTCATGCATATGGGGGACTAGTATCTTTTAAATGCAACATGCAATTAGTGGTTTCATTGTCTAGTACCAAGGATGAGTACATTGCCCTGACAGAGGAAATTATGGAAGCCATTTGGATAAAAGGTTTTCTTTCAGAATTTTAATTATCTAAAGATAGTACAATGGTACACTATGAAATCCAGACTGCTTTAAATTTATCTAAAAACTATGTATACCGTGGTAGATCTAAGAACATTGACATTAGGTTACAAATTTTTAGAGATAATATAGAATCTTGGTAGGTGAGTGTCACAAAGATACCCACTGGAGATAACCTGATCGATAGTTTGAATATGGCCGTTCCATTATCCAAATTCATGAATTGTCTTATTCTTATGAATTTAGTCCCAATTCTATAATCTAGGTTCTGAGAACAACATCACTGTATTTTATTTGATTGGAAGATATAGATTTGTTGAATATTCCTGCATGATTCCTTGAAAGATTCCTGTTGCAATGAAATTAATTAGTCTGTTTCATTTATTATTTTGTTATCTTGAATGATTTCATGGAACTCTTAAATGGGTATTTTCCTGTTTCCGGTTTGAGGTTTACCTTTCCCAGTTTATTTCTGGAACCCAGTTTGTGTGTTTTCTTTACCTGTTAGTGGGTCCGTTATGAACTGTTGATTATTGCTGATCCAATGGAGATAGTGAGCCCTCGGTGTGTTTCCTCACCCAGCCTCAATCTACTCTTCATGTGGCCCTACCAATCGCATCATGCCATTGATCTTGTTCACTTTATCCATTGCGGTTATGTGAACGGCCTCTTTGATCCTAGCCATCTACACGGCCTTTATCCCATTCCTCCACCAAATCAATTGACCGCTCTTTGATGTGCATTGATTGTGCCCTTTTGTTTCTCCATGGATGGGTATTCTCTAGTTGGTTCTTTCTCTCTGGTTCCAAGGCAGCTCCTATGAAGAATAAATCTGCTCCAGTTATGCAAAGTAAATGGAGGACCATTCTCGGATCCTCCGGGAATCCGCACTCCCTGTATACGCTGTACATGCCACCTCCTACAACCAGAGTTCTTCGTCGGTGGATATTCAGTGGGAATGATCTCGATTTCGGGTATTTTGATGGCTACACTTCAAGTGGTAACAAGATTTACATTATTTTATAATTGTGACCAAGTTCTAGTTTGTAGATCTTGGTTCTGTAATGATTTATTTTTTCTTAAAAATTTATGCAGTCGTAAAGTACATGTGTGCGTAGGTGAGTCGATGAAGGAGTGGACAAGGATAACTCTATGTGACAGGATTGATCACTACCACCTAGTTTAGCAAGACCGACCTCCTCAGATAGTATCTTTGGTCCTTTAATTTCTACATTCACTTCTGTAATTGCTGCTTGTTTCCTTTCTTGATTTCTTAATAAATTGGTTTCCTTGGTGGACTTCTCATCATGCACGTAGGCCCCCTTGGGGATAAAACACATTATATCTATTTTCCTCTTTATATTATTGCATTGTATGGTTATCTTTCTCGATTAATTATGACAATAACTAATCTATTAATTAATCTTACCGAATTGGTCTCCATTAAAACTGAACAGTAGATATTGGTTTGTTAAGGGCTTATATAATTAATCTCAATAGATACCTTATGAATGGGAAGATAAAGGAATCCTCTCACATTTTTGAGATAGAGACCATTTCGATTTCATACTACTCCTCTTCAGAGGCATAGAGGGTGGTACATCCTCAACCATTCCAGTCAAGGAACAAAAAGGGTTCTCATATGCAAGAGGATAATCTAGGATAACCTTCTCCCCTATGCCACTATCTGGAGTAGAGAAAAAAATCGGAGGAACATCTTGAATGGATACTGAGTCCACAATAGATATGGAAGCATCCCTGAAAATATATTCCTTTAAAAATACCATGGGTGACAACTGATCTTCAGACAGTGGATATGAGGCCTTCCTAGTAAGACTCGGTAGGGGAAGGGGAGCTTCCATCAATCAATGTCTCTCCCAAGATTGGGATCACGACTGTTTCATAAGAGGCAGTTAAGATAGGGATGTAATTGGCCATCTTAATAAAGTGGGAAACCATAGGAAATCGAGATATCCTCTCATGGGAAAGATATCCTGAAGATCCACTGTGACTAACATCACCAGCACCATCTTTGGGTACCTCTACAAGGAAAGCCTCCTGATCTAAAGGGACCTAATCAACCATGATTCATGAGGGACTACCAATAACACCTTTATCTCCATCCCAGCAATCCTTAGTACCTCATGTATAAAATACTCTCATTGTATAATAGAGTTCTCTAAGAGATTTTGGGTTGAACCCGGGATCCTCTGTTGAAATTGTTGAAAACCCGGGAGCAGAGGGACCCTAAATCGAACCCTTATACTCTACTAGAAAGATAGAGGATGTGGGAGGGAGGGAGGGAGAGAGGGAGAGGGAGGGAAGGAGAGAGATATTCTATTCAAAGATGAAATATTTATCTTACCTGAAGGTTTCAAAGAAGATAAAGTGAAATTCTCAAAGTCCACCAGATAGGGTCAGAATAAAATGAATTTTGAATCCATGGTCAAAACATGGAAATCTACAGATGAATCAAACTCCTCCAATGAAAGAAAGAATGTTGGAATTCATTCGATGATTTCTGTCTCTTTAAAGCCTAAGGGTATCTATGTTATTGATAGAGAGGAAACCTCTGCCACTAGAGAAAGGAATTTCATAAGGACTCCCTTGAATGAATCATGAAAAGGTGAAGAGCCAGGAAGGGGCATATTTGCCTGACCACCATCCTTCAGAGCCGTCAGAGCCTCCGTCGTGAGGTAGGGCGCTCCACTTGGAGCTGAATTAGAATAATCACCCGACAAGAGAATACTGTCAGCCTCAATATTTCTTTATTTTATTTTATTTTTTTGTTAGAATTTATTTTATGTGATTCATAAAATAAAAAACTGTTTAACCATGATACTTGAATTAAGGGACTGTACATGTAAAATATGTTTCATACACCCCCACACACAAAGTGTAACACCCCAAGGTCTTATAAAAATCAATTTAAATGCATGAAACTTTGTTTTAAGTAGATATTTATAAAAATATTTTAATCATATTTTTTTCACCTTTTATGTTTTGAATTTCAAAAGGCGGACATCTATAATTGTGATCGGTAAGTAATTTGGCGTCTAATGGAACCAACAGGATTCTGTGGTGAAAAGTAATCTACCATTATGGATATTAATATGGATAGAAATATGAACCTAATAAATAGTAAATATAATTATTATTTATTTTCTTAAGGTTATAATATAATGAGATGTTGATTAATTTTTCAAGGTGTTAAAAATTAGTTATAGAATTAAAATTGTTATTTTTGAATAAATTATGATTTTATTTAAAAATTAAATTAATAATATTTATAAAATTATTTAAAAAAAATGGAGTTATTTTTTGAATTCTACACATCAAAAAATGGTCAGGGTAAATTTTTGGGATTTTTCTGAAAGCGTTGAATTTTTGATGAATAGTAAAAATACAGTTTTTTGTTTTTAGTTAGTTTAATGACATCATTAATAATGTAATAATGATTTAATAATTTTGGTCAACTTTTGAATAGTAAAATAAGATATGAGGTGTCCCAAGTGGCTAATACCATGGTAAAATTCCATGGGTAAGCCAATGGTTTGGCAAATACCACTAATGAGGAGTCCCCTAGAAATTAATAAAATATTCCCTCACTTTTGCTATAAATAACAACTCATTCCTTCATTCCATTAATTCCAAATTCCTCCTAAAAGAATCTATGATCTTATTACATACCTATTAGTTCTCACAAGGTGTCATCAATCCCCCAAAGTCTAAACCTTTAAGTCTTAGTATTTACTCTACAAGGTAAGAGAATTATCAACTTCTTTCTTTTTTCCATTCAAGTTCTTTTTTATGTGGTATAACATTCAAGTTTCCATACCATGTTATTATTTAAATTTTATTCTCTCTATATAATGTATTATTATTCATTTATGTATGGGTGACCCATTTCCTTTTTCTTTTTAATGTTTTCTCAAACCATTTTGCATAGTCGTTATGTTGCCAAATTTTCGTAAGGGATTTCTCAACTATTCTTTTATTTTGAGTTCCTTTATTTTCTTATTATTTCATCACATACCCTTATCCAATAGAATTGAATGGTCCAGTATCATAAATATTCTGTATTTCATCATGTTTATTGAATAATCGCCATTATACTTCTTCTCCTCTCCCACTTAGTAAATTAAAACACCGTCTGTGATATGTCAATTTACCGACATCATAGACAATGTGATTTCAATTTATTTTTCTCCCTTAAAGACTAATAATGAAACATTTTTTAAGTTTTAATACGATTATAATTTATTTATTATATTTTATATAAGGTTCTAGAATCATTTTTTACACGTTAGTGATTTATAAAACAAAATGAGTTCATTACGATCGAAGAATCGCCAAAATGACTTAAAAAATATCAATAATGTTTTAACTTATGAATCATCCTCATGATATAATTAAATATGATAAATGGTATAATTTATGGTTATGGAAATATGTACATACCATTCCATTCCAATTCTGGTGTTCCACTTCCAATCGACAAGAATATTCATCATGAACCGATCACGGAAACCATGTAAAGAACACACTTGAAACAATGTAAATAATAAAATATTACTAATAAATGTGTCGAATGATGTTGTAAAATGATCATATAAGGTGTTATAAACATTAATAGTTTTTATTAATATATTAATAACACTATTTTAACCATTATACAAGAGGTTTAAACACATTTTAAGTATGAATAACCCAAGGTAAGGGAATTCTTAACTCAATTTCCATTCTTCGAGTTAACCATATTCTTTATTCATTATGTGGTATTATGATTATGAGTGAGATGAATTTTTTTTATATTATCTCTTATTATATTTATTTATAGTTTATACACATTTCCTTTACATTCTATTAATTCTCACTCCGATTATATTCTTAAGGGACTTTCCTTTTAAAATCCTTTTAAAATTCCCTTTAACAAATTACAAACGGGTTTTCTTTTTATATGGAATGAGTAGTTTCTCTTAATTTCAAGATACTTTATTACAATTATCTGTTCCTTGGACATTATTTATGTTTGTTTGAGCCCATTATATCACAATATATGTTGGTTTGATCCCATTAAATCTCAAGATATCACGACTGAGCCCCATTATAGCTCTCAAATGCATTGGGTACTCCGAAGATGGAAGTTGACCAAAAGGTCATTCCCTATGTAAGGGTGAATGTAATAGAGATATGGTAAATATGTCCCAAGGAAACTAAATTATGTTTCTATGAATATGAGTTTTTATTATTATGGGTTATATGATTTTTATGTTATCACTTGACTAACAATTTCTTTCTTTATATCCCTTGCTGAGTTTTATATTCATCCCATGTTATTAAAATGCTTTTCACAGGATATAAGGATGGGTAAGAGAAAAAAGGGAGTCATGATATTTGATATTTAGTGTTTTAAAATAAATCAGGTTTTAAGTTTTAATGTTTTTATTTTGAAAAAATGGATACTCTTTTTAGTAGTATCCTTTTTGTATGAAGGTGGAATGTTATGTATGTAAGATATCCTAATTTTCTAAAACTCTAAAGTGAAAAGATCCTCAATTTGTAATAATGTATGTTATTTTCTAAAAGTCAATATTAAGTAAATTTTATGGTCGAGTCCTTATACCAAGAAACTTCACCCTTGAAATTATTAATCATTCCCAATCAGTAAAAAACACTAGGTACATCTTCATTGATTCCTCTAGATCTCAAGTTTCTTACATGGTCTTGTGATTCCTACGCAACACTTAAACTAATAAGTTTTTTTTATTCCTAATTACATGTCCCACTGAGAAATAATTTCAATCATTTTACATGTAAGATAGATTAGGCTCTAATTGAACTCCTTCACAACTAGGTATGTATTATAGTAGCACATGCCCGTACACCCCGATCTGGCATTAAAAACATAATATTTATATACTAATTTTATATAATCTCATGTGACCCAATTTTGACCTTCCATAATTACATCATCAATGAAATTATTGAGTCACTTACATGTACAATACTTTTTTAGGTTTAAATATTTAACAAATTAGAAAAATCACTACTAAAAAAACTCATATCATTCTCATCCAATGGATATTTTTTCCACTATGCCTCGATTTTCTTATTGCATACTAAGTCATCACCATATCCCAAAAAATTATCCACTCATATCAATCTTCTATAAGTATCATTCATAATATTTTTCTTTATAACTCGAGGAATGTAAATATAAGAAATAGTAAGCTCAAATGCTTGGTGAGAGAAAATGTACAATGTAGGCTATCATGAATACATAAGATATAAACAATGTAGCAGAGATAAATAATAATCAAATATGTCATATAAATAATCATCAAGAAATAAGAATATATCCATGGATTACATAACAACATAACTAGTCACATAGATGTTAATAACTGATTTCATAATAATAGAATGCATAATTCTGGACATCATAATCCTATCATCAATGTTTTGTGTCAAGACATCATACATAAATAAGTAATACATATACTTAATACTCAATCTATTTTGTCTTGGAAGACCTATTGATGCATTGAGGGTCTATAATGGGTCTCACTCATCACTTTATAAGTCCAATGATATCATCATATGAAATAAATTAATAATAATTGAATACATAATCAGAATAAATATTCGTATTTAAAAACTAACATATAAAATGTTAATATTTTCCCTAGTCAATATATAGAACAACATGATCACAAGTCATGTAAAGAAATAAGGTGGATGGTATCATTAGATTATATGTCATAGAAAGAATAAGATTCACCCAAGGATGTTGACATAGGAGAAAATGCTTTTAAAAAATCATAGGAACATTTCTTGAGGAAAATTACCTTTAATTTTAAAATCACTTTTTTAAAATCTAATACAATTCAGAATATTAGGATTTTTTTTTGAAAAGATACATTGTAAATTGTAAAATAATAATCAAATAAAATAATATTTATAATGGTAGTATAATTTTTTCATGTGGTAAATGATAAAATAAGGATTTTTTTAAAACATTTTCTAAAAATAATCCAATTTAGAAGATGACAGGAAGATTCATTTTAAATATTTTTGTAAAAATTAAAACATGGTTAAAAATGAAATTAATCAGTCATCAGAGAATATTAAATTCATTCTTGAAAATATTTTAATGAAAATATTGGTATGGAATAAAAATATTCCTGACCAAATAGAAGAACAAATTTGGTTATCCTTAAAAAATTCATTAAGATTTTTTAGTACTTAGAGATAGAAAAAATAAAAGAAAAACTTGTAGTTTCAAAAAATAACTATAGGAGAGGAAATACAAGATTTATGAGAGATAGATTGTATAATTTGAAAATTTAATCATAAAAAATCTCCACCACTACTGTAAAATAGATCTTTAATAGCGCTAAAATTGGTAATTATTAGTGCAACAAAATGAATCAACTATCGGAGTGTGATTAAAATACTTAGGCTTTTATCAGCACTAGAAGAGCATAGATAAAGGATAACTTTATAAACACTATAAAAAACACTGATAAAGGGACCCTTCATAAATTCTAAAAAAGCGTTGATCAAGGGACCCTTTATAAGTGCCTTTAGTAGCACTGATAATGGGGCATACTGCAGTGTGCTGTTAAATTTACAGCACACTAAAGTAGTAAAAAATAGGTTGCAAATATACAATTTAAATGAAATAAAATTTACAACACAAATAAAAGAAAAAAACTATATAATATACATTTCAAACATTGGTTTATACAATTACATGAGTAAGTAAAAATTATCACAACATTCAAAAATATCAATATTCCTTTGTCTTTGGCCCTCAAACCTGGGTCATGCTATTTCCGAACCCAGCTCGAGAAAAAGAATGCACCTATATAAGAAAAAAATTCTTACCTTAGTAATAATATAAAGAAATAAATTAAACAAAAAGTGTCAATTTTAACCTAAAAACATATACTTTGAGTCATGCCAAGAACACCGTGTATCAGATTGAGTTGTGGTTGATTCTTGCACGTCACACCATTTATTGTTTATCATTAAGAATTATATCTATGAAAATTAACAAAATAATTATAAGATGAAAATGATATGGAAATTAATTAAGTATTATGGGATAAAATGATGAGTATATCATTTTTGTTTTTTACTAAAATGTAATTTTAAACTAGAAAGAATCACTTTTAGTCATACTAGTCACATCATGTGTCAGTTTGATGTGAGGATGATTCCTACACGTCTCAATAATTATCCAATATTATCAAGGATATCGGAGCACATTTTCTTGGTTTTAATTGTGTGACACACTTTTTGAACTAAAATGTCAATTTTAATCCGATAAGAGAAACTTTGAGTTATACCAATCACATCTTGTATCAGATTAAGGTATGGATGATTCCTACACATCATAAATGGCTTATAGATCATTGTCCTAAAGTATCAAAATTTTATGAATGTGTTTGCTCAGTTTTGAATATTTCACTTGTATTTCTTACTAAAATTAATGTCACTTTTATAATAAAAAAGACACACTTGGAGACATACTTGTAATATCCCGGCTCAGATGACACCAAATTAGTGCCCTGATCCGGTTATCCACAAGATCTCAAGTGTGCCTCCTCATATTCCAAAGGCTTATGAACAGTAGAGGGGGTCTAAGGTGTATATATGAGCAGACTATAACCCCTATATTATAGTGCCCAACTATAAGTAAATAACCAAACATCATACATATCATAAAATAAATGTAAAATAATAAATAAATCAAAACTGAAACATGTTGTAATGAAATGAAATACAGTAAAGGCCCAAACATCCTTGTCATACATACAACACTGACCTCCCACTAGGCCGATTACATATACAAAAATAAAAAATAAAAAAATAAAATACAATAGGTCTTACTTCCATCTTCAGACCATATCGCGTCCTGGTCTATGGTACACTAGCAAGATGCTCCATCCCGATCAATTGACTCCACGTGAGAATCCTAGTAAACCATGTAATCTTGGGCCTCTGCTCGATCTATCCTGCATCCGTACTCAACCTGAAAGCAAACATAAGGTCTTCACGCACACCAAGGTGCACATACAGGGGGTGGGAAATAAATATTAGTAGGCCACCCCCAATGGTGAACCTATAATTGCTTCCATAAGTTCATTCTCATGAAATATTCTCATCCTAGTGAAACATAACTGAAAATAAATAATAATAAAAACAATCGTCAATCCTTTTGTCTACGACCTTGACTGACTATACCTAATTTCTCTAATGTTGGAGTGTCTTTGAGCACATGTCGATAAATGTGCATCCCAAACAACATACGGACTCCACTTCCATAGTAGTCCCAACCAAACCTCATGACTGTACTAGTTATCTCTTACTTGTTAACTAGACACATCAGTCTTGGGTACTCGTCCCATGCTGAAGTGAAACCATAACCAAGAATTTTTTGATATCTCACCCAAGTTTCTCCAACAGTAGTGTTTGGAGGATCATTATTACACCTAATCCCTAGATGTAGAGCATCATTACACTATACATACCACCCATAACACAATAAGAGCCTAGATCATCAACCAACCATACATCATAGTTCATGGGGTATCATTCCGACATCAATTCACATTCATTAATTAGGGGCCTAGAGAATCAGTCTGGCACCCTGTAGGTATTTGGAGCATCAGTCCCTATCCCAAAACTCATTGTTCACATTCACATATAAATATGTATTGGGGTCCTAGAGCATCGGTCTAAAACCCCATGGGTATTTGGAGCATCAGTCCCTGTCCAACAACTCATTGTTCACATTCACATATGAATATATATATTGGGGGCTTAGAGCATCATTCTGGAACCTTGTGGGTATTTGGAGCAATAGTCTCTATCCCACAACCCATTATTCACATTCACATATAAATAGGCATATTGGGGGACTAGACTGTCAGTCTAGCACCCCATAGGTATTTAGAGACTCAATCCTAATCCCAAAACCCATTGTTTACATTCATACATATATTGGTGTCCTAGAGCGTCAGTCTGTCACCCTGTGGGTATTTGGAGCATCAGTCCATGTCCCACAACCTATTGTTCATATTCACATATAAACATATATCAGGGGACAAGGGCGTTAGTCTGGAACCAAATTAGTATTTGGAGCATCATTCCCTATCCCAAAACAAATTTATCAATCAATAACAATTATCACACAAACACACACATCACTACCACAATATTCAACAAAACAAACAACATGTCTGGATAATTAGTCCAATAGTCATACCATAAAAAACTATTGGTACTAGAAAAAATCATCACGTCCAACATCCCCAATCAAGAATATGAGGAATCAACCATGAAGACCATCACATATAAATCTCTCAACCATCACAACCCATTTTAGAAAACAAAGTTTCACACATAGAGGACCAACCACATCACAAAAACCCCAAGGGCGTACACAAATTCTTATCATAAAAAGAAAAATATTGGGTAATCCACCATCTCTCAGGGTAACACATCCCTCAACCAAGGTCTATAACAACTCACATTCTCACAAGCCTCAATTACTGGAAAACTCATAAAAATCCTAAAGTCCATCGCCTTTACAAGAAACCCTATGTTGGCACTTACACCCAATATATCCACCACTTGATGTCATGAATTGATCCCTCTAACCAATGAAAATCCCATTCAAACACCGAACAAAGTATTTATTGAACCCATGCCACACTCTCTAATCATTCTCTTGACCCTTACTTGGGTCTCATCCCATGTATCACTCTCAAGAGATAACTAATATCTCTTTCTAGGAGGAAAAAATATCTGTCACAACTCACTCGCCCCTATACACCTCTTAGAAGTAATAAAACACTGCAAGGGTTTTCCCATCATGATCTACTCAGAAAAATGTTCAGAATGAACTACTCACATGTCTAATTCTAAATTTGAGGCATAATACACTAAAATACCTCCTTGCTGGAAAAAGTACATGGCATGTACTACTGAGTAAATGAAATGTACTCTCAGCTCTACACCGGGCCACATACTTATACATGACCAGAGTAACATGGGGTCTTCCCAAGTCCCCCTACATAGCATGTATATAAATTTCACAGTGTGTACTTTCCAAAAAAAATTCTACCCATGTAATCTTCCACATGTTCAGGTATATAACCATGTACTACTATACAGATTATACTTAAAGTACATGGTGTGTACTTCCAAAAAGTTTATATTCCCCGAACGAGAAGAATATATGTCATGTTTTCTTAAGACCACCCACTATGTATTTGGGGTTTCTGACTTCAAAACCCCTTTGAACCACCTGAAAACCCCGTTTTCTGATGATTAAGAATAGATCGACCCCTATAGAGTCCTTAGAAATCATATTATGGATTCAGAACTCATAAAAACTAATCTATGGGTGTTGGTCGGAGTGGAACTCAAGAGGGGGGTGAATTGAGTTCCTACATAAAATTTCTATTAAAAAAATTATAATAAAAATACCCAATTTGAAAACAACCCAGTTAATTAAGGCATTAGAGATGTAAATGTTCAATTGGTCGAAAAGTCTCTCAAAGGTTGATTATTCCTCAGTTGAATCACTATAAAACACTTATCCAACTTTTCAAATAGGTTTATTAAATTAAAACCATATACACACCAATGAAAACTAACTATCAGAGTAAATATAAAACAGTTTTCTTTTTTAATGATACAAATAGAGAAAAATAGAAAAATAGAGTATTAAACTAGAAGGTACACAACAGAGTTAAACATTGGTTCTGTCTCAATCCAAGACTTAATCCTCTCCACTTGGTGATCACTTATCACCAATTATTTTATATTAACAAGAAACTTGATACACACCCTCTATCGGGATTTTACAATAGTTTTCACAAACTTTCTAGGGCTCAAACCCTCTACCATAGTTATTTATGAAAAAAAACACACAACCAAGCCACACACAGCCTCTTCCATGGTTACATGTGGGAAATAAAGTGTAAGTAATGTTTTATGTGAGTATTTTCAGTATCCTCCAGTTCAAGCATAGGAGAAAGTGTGTGTAACAGACTAACACACACTTCTTAAAAATGTAAGATAAGAAACAAAATAGAGATAATGTTATAAATATTGAGTTTAGAAGGATATATGTGTTTGCAGTTCATCTATTTAATACTTGGTGTGAGTAAATTACAGTTCGAGTCTTTCTCTAGATGTTGTCTCCAAAACAGAGTGCCGCAACTCCTAGTACTACATTCCTGGTACTGAGGTGTTATACTTCTTGGTTTCAATGTGATTTGATGAAGCACATAGGATAGTCTTGGGTTTGTTCTCCCAAATGATCTTCGTGAAGCTCTTGGGTTCTCAGTGTAAATGCTGGTAGGTTCTCTTTGTTCTTCAGGTCAGTCTTGTAATGTCTCTCATGCATCCCCCTTTCTGTTATCTTCCTCGGTCTTCTATTTTATATTTGGGGTCTGGAAATGGGAATAAGAAAACCACATGTGTTCATCCTCGTACCTCATACTGTCTCCAGATGCGATCTCCTGATATGTCTACAATCAGTATTAATTAATGTCCGAAGCATCAAATTTACCAAATATGACAGTTACAATAATCTTAAAAAATTAACAAAGTATGGAGTAGAAGAGTGAGTATCGGCAGACTGGAATTGGTAGCCTTCTCAACGGTAGGCTTCATCGGTAGCTTTAATCGGTATCTTTCTGGTAGCCTTCATCAGTTGCTTCATTGGTAGCCTCCATCGGTAGATTTCATCGTTAGCCTTCATTGGTAGCTTTCCTTGGTGGCTTCATCGGAAGCCTTTATAGGTATCTTCATTAGTAGCCTTCATCAATAGCTTTAATCGGTAGCTTTAATTAGTAGCCTTCATCGGTAGCTTTCATCAGTAGCTTTCATCAGTAGCTTCATCGGTAGCCTTCATCGGAATCTTTCATCAGTAGCTTTGAGTGACAGGCTCAGCGATGAGCTTTCATTAATAACTCAGTGGTGACATTCCTCAGTGGTAACCTCTATAATTAACCTCTAGTGGTGACCTCTATCAGTAACCCCTATCAGTAACCTTTATCGGTAACCTCTAGCAGTGACCTTCTACTTAGAAATCTTGCACTGTAAACTTAATTGGGGGAGTAGTGAGATTAAAAATAATTAGTTATTACATGATAGAAACTTTTAATATAAATGAACCATGATTATCATATAAAGGAAATGTGATTTGGTATTATTAAAATAGGTGAGTCCAACAATATATACCTTTTTGATAATCACTAATTTTGTTAGTGAAATTTATATTTAAGAATTTTTTGAATTAGGATTAAGCACTTTTTCTATTTTTTGCAGAGATGTTAGTATACATAGATTATGTATCAGTAGTTGTAATAACATAAAATTGAACCTAATTGATTGCTGAAAATATATCATAGCATATATTAAAGTGCTCAAGTCTTAAAACTTCTCATGTCTTAAAACTTCTCCAGTATTAAAACTTCTCTAGTTTTAAAACTTTTCCCCCTTTGTGATTAGAAAAAACAATTAAAGGCAAGAAGGATACAAAAGAATATTTTTTGTTAATTAAATAAGACTACAATATACAAAAATATTACAAAGATCCATATCAACTAAGAGAACACACATTCAATCCACATCAGAAATGTCCAAGGAAGATTTTTCTTTTTGATTTGAGGAGGTAGGTTCAGAAGATGGAGGTATAGCCCTTGGTATGGAAGTGAGAAAGGTAGGAGGAGCATCTACAAAAGCATCAGTAGACCGATAATGAGTATATCTCTAAGGAATCATAAGAGTTATGCTTCTGATGGCCTGTGCAGGAGTCATGAAAGGGGAAGCACTAGTGAAACTTAAAGCAACTAAGGAAGAATGTAATGTTTGAGGAAGAATAATGGGAGTGCAATCCACATGGAGGAAGGGAAAAATTAGAATCCAGAAATACATTATGATGTTTCCTCCTATCTCCATAACTGAGATAAAATCATCCTTATTCTCCATGAACATTTCCAAAGTAAGAGTCAAATCTCAATTATTGCTGACTTGATCCTTAAAATCATGAGTGATAGGTGGGATCCTCAAGTTCTCCAACAACATCTTAAAGTGACCATCCATCTGATTCATAGTGTAAACCCTTTTATAATATAATTCCACCTGCTCTTTGATGGCCTTCTGAACTTGTGAAGCCTCCCTCATGTAATCTCCTACAAGATTATGAATGTATCTAGTAGTGGAAATGACCTAAGTCATAGACTGAGGGTCTGAGACACTTGCACCAGAGAGTTTCTATAATTCTTCTCTAACAACTGATCTGAAAACATCTATATCGACAGGAGGAGAGGCTGATGAGGAAGAAAAAGCACACTGAGGTTCCATGGTAAAATCTACTATCTCTTTAAAGGAATTCGTCAGTCCAGGGATCAACCTCTTTACATCATCATCCTGACCATTCACATGTGTCTCCATAGACTTCTTAATGTCCTCAAATACAGTGACCATTTGCTGAACAACACTCTTAACAAACTTATGATATTTGTGCAATTGAGATCTTGAATCCATATATGTGTCTAAAATCATAATAAACTGTTTCATAGACACCACATATACTTCCAAGGTTCTGAATTGATTCTGGAATTCCTTCACTTCATGTAGAAAGTTGGAGTGAAATGTATAGATTACTCTTTCTAAGGAATATGCCACAAACTCTTGATTAAGAGCCACTTTTATCTCTATCCAAATAGATCTCTCATCAAAGTGTCCCTTCAAATCTGATTTTAAAGACTCCAAGTCAGACTTATTCAGATAATCCTGAGGTAGAAGAACCACCGGTTTCACAATACTGGTCTCTAAAATAGAATTAACTGGAGGTCTTCTTTCAGGTTTTCCATCTTCAGAATCTTCATAGTCTAAGCCCAAGACCATGAATCCAGGATCTTTTGACCAATCTTTTATTTCATGAGAATCAAAAACTGAACCTGGGGCAACAGGTTCCTCCCCCTCACATGGATCATCCTCCTGATCAACTTCATTCACCTCTATCATTCCTCCTTGATCAACTGCATCAACAGGACAGTCCACTTCTATAACTTCTACTAAATATTTAACCACAACCATAGCAATTTTAGCTCCAAACGATTCAACATTCTCTACCTCTTCACTCTATCTCACTTCTATATATCCTATAAAAGGACAAAGACTTAGGAATTCTTCTTCACTTTTATAAATCACTATATCAAATTCATCATTTCCATATTTAGCATCATCCTCCATCTCTGAGGTCTCTCCATCAGTAATTTCTCTTAATAAATTCTCTTCTTCTTCTTCTTCTTCACTAGTTTTCTCATCATCACCGTCCCTTAGGACTGTCTCTATTCTAGGTAATCTCTTTGGTGGGCTAGGATCACCAAAAGATACAACATTAACAAGTGGACTTTATGGAAGATTAGGATAACTCTTGTCATCAACAGGAGAATCCTCTCTCTCTTGTATTACAACAACCTCCTCTTCTTCATATGAGTACACTAGATCCACTTTATTACGATTTAAACCTAGATATCTTTTATTCTTTGGCCTAGTGGTATTGGTAATAGGATTTAATTCCTCATAGAGGTTTGCCTCATCATTTACCCACTCCCTTTTCCAAGGGTTCTAGTTTATCCTAATAAACTTGCAAATCATTTTGGTTATGTAGAATTTGTCCCTTACAACTATGATTTCTTCCTTATTTCTAGCAAATCCTTTTACTTTTATCATAAAGGATATCAACATGGAATGAAATAAAGCATTTTACTTAGAACTGGGATTTTTCATATCTTCTAACTGAACCATCAAAAATGTATAGAGATTTATCCTTTGTCCATGCTTCAACAGATAAAACAAAAATATGTCTTGATACCTCAAATTAGAAATGTCCCCTGTCCTAGGACTCATGACATGTTGAAAAAAATTAAACTGTAATCTATTTTCCCCATCCATCTTAGTAGCTATCACCTTCTTAAGGATTACATTCCCTATCAGTTCAGCCAGAGCCTCTTCATAGCAGAAATACTCACTGGTGGGAGGCACCACTCCAGAGTAATAATAACAAATTCCTTCTTGTGGGACTCTTAAGCATTCATCCCATTCAACAGTAAATTAGCTCACACATACTCCATTTACGCCATAAATCATTCAGTTCTCATCCTCAGACTATTCAAACATCAAAAACTCATAAAATTACTTTACAAGATTTGGGTAATATGGTCCATTGTTATTTTCAAAACATTCTACCCAATCCCGAGCTTCGAGTGCCTTTAGCAACAGAGACTTGCTCGACATTATCCATTCCAAACTTAATTCCTTTTCAACCACAATTTCCCTATTTGAAAAATAAGGATTGATTAGCTTCACCACAGCCTTGCTTCCACTACTAAATGTTTTTCGAGGCCTCCTAGGGTTTGGCCCATATCCTTCACCACCAACCATTCGTCTCTTCAGTCTTTCTATTATGGTCTGATGCGGTTCAAGGTTTTAACAGAAGGTTAGGTTTAACGATTCAGGATCAAAAGGGTACGAGTGAGGATTGAAGTGGATCAAAATGTGGTTTGCAATTTTTTATTATTTAGGGATAAAATAAATGTGTAAAGGAAATAAATAAGATTAAAACATTTCATATTATGATAGAAAAAACATTAAGTCCCAGAAGTAAGTAAGGTTGACTATCGATAAGGTGCCAACAATGAGGTCCTAATATCGAGGTCTAATGGTGAGGTCCTAACAGTGAGGCCTAATGTTGGGGTCTAATGGTGAGGTCTAATGGTGAGGTCTGACGGTGAGCTGTAACAGTGTGGTCTAATGATGAGGTCTAACGGTGAGGTCCAACGGTGAGGTCCTAACGGTAAGGTCCAATGGTAAGGTCCAACTGTAAGGTCCAACTATGAGGTCTAACATTGAGGTCCTAACTTAACAGTTTAACATACCTAAATCATGTTTCATGTAATTTAAACTCGCATAATTCAAAGGCTTTGTTAATATATCAGCCAATTGATGTTCAGTACCAATGAATTTAAGAGTGATATCACCTCTTTGATAATGATCTCTCAAGAAGTGATGTCTTACATCAATGTGATTTTTCCTAGAATGATATAATGGATTTTTAGAGATGTTAATAGAACTTGTGTTATCACAGTATATAGAGACATGTTTGAGTTGATATCTATAGTCTAGTAATGTCTGTTTTATCCACAGAATTTGAGCACAAAAACTACCAGCAAATATAGATTCAGCTTCGGAAGTGGATAATGCAACCAAGTTCTATTTCTTACTACACCAATATACTATTGACTTTCCCAAAATGTGACATGTTGTAGAGGTGATCTTTCTATCTAAGTTGTGACCATCAAAGGTAGCATCTGAATAACTTATCAAATCAAATGATTGTGCTTTTAGATAAAATAGTCCTATGTTCGTAGTATAATTTAGATATTTAAAAATACTTTTAACAACACTTAAATGAGATTCTTTGGGTTCGGCTTTAAAACGAGCACACATTCATACACAGAACATTATATCAGGTCAGCTAGCAGTAAGGTAGAGCAGACTCCCAATCATACCTCTATAATTTGTTTGATCCACTGGTTTACTAGTTTCATAAGCATCTAACTTACAAGTGGTACTCATAGGTGTATCACTACCTTTATTACAGTCTAAAAAAAATGTTTCAAAATATCCTTAGTATATTTAATTTGATTTAAAACAATACCATTTTCATTTTGAAAATTTTGAAATCCAAGGAAAAATTTAAGTCCCGCCATTAAACTCATTTCAAATTCATTTTGCATCATCTTCGAAAAGTGAGTAAATAATGAATTTTTAGAAGATCCAAAAATAATGTCATCTACATAAATTTATACTATTAAAAAATCTTTGCAAATCCTTTTAATAAAAAGTATAGTATCATCTATTCTTTTAGTAAAATAATTTGAAATAAGAAAATAACTAAGTCTATCATACAAAGTGCTAGGATCTTGTTTTGGACCATATAAATCATTTTAATGTTTAAAAACATGATTCGAAAAATGGGGATTTTTAAATCCAGGGGGTTTTTCAACAAACACATCCTCAACTATATACCCATTCATAAATTCACTTTAGGCATCCATTTGATAGAGTTTGATGTTCAGATGAGATGCATATGAAATTAGTATCCTAATGGATTCTAGTCTAGCAGGAGGTACAAAGGATTACTCATAGTATATTCCTTCTTCTTTACTATATCCTTGTGAAACTACTCTAGCCTTGTTTCTGACTATATTTCTAGACTCATCAAATTTATTTCTAAACACCCATTTAATGCCTATGGTCAAAGTGTCCTTATATTTTTCTACTCATTTAAAAACTTTTTTTAATCAAACTAATTTAATTCTACTTGCATATATATCACACAAAATTCATCATTGATAGCATCATTAATATTTTTGGGTTCAACCTGTGAACGAAAAACTTGATGTTCAACCTAGTTTCTTAGAGAAGATCTAGTTTGTGTCCCTCTATTTAGATCACCTACTACCGTATATAAAGGATGATTCTTGAGAGTTATAATTCCTATATAAAGGGTTGGACTAGACTCCTCATTATTTTCTACCAGTTCAGATTTAATATGCTATGATTCTATAAAATTTCCATAACTAGTTGTTTTTACTAGGGGTTCACTATCCTTATCATTAAGGTCCATAATTGACATATCTTCCTCATTATATTCAAGGGAGGTTTTAGGTTCATGTGGATAAGTATCATAAAATTTGACATGAACTGATTCTTACACATATTTTGTTCTCTTATTGAATACTCTATAGGCTTTACAAGAAATTGAGTAACCTAGAAAAATTCCTTCATCACTTTTGGAAGAAAATTTGCCTAGATTATCCTTAGTGTTAAGGATAAAGACTTTGCAACCAAAAACTCTAAAGTAATTAACATTAGGTTTTCTATTATTCCATAACACATAAGGGTTATTCTTAAGAACCAGTCTAATTAAGACTCTATTGATGATGTAACAATCTGTATTAACAACTTCAACCCAAAAATAGATAGGCAGGTTATACTCATTTAGCATTGTTCAGGAAATCTCTTGAAGTTTCATATTTATTCTTTCTACAAATCCATTGTTTTGAGGTATTCTAGGAGCAGATAAATTGTGATTATAGCCATTATGTGAGAAAAAAGATTCAAACTCCTGATTTTCAAACTCATGGCCTTGATCACTTCTCAAGGTCGTAATTCTAAGTCCACTAAGATTTTCTAAAGACTTAGAATATTTAATGAAGTAAGAACATGATTCACTTTTTTTAGCTAGAAACTATACCCAAGTGTATCTAGAAGAATCATATACACGAAAAAAGATATAGTGCTTCTCATTTAAACTTGAAACTCTTGATGGTCCAAACTGATCCATGTGAACCAACTCAAGCAGTTGAGAAGTTGAAACTTCTTTCATTGGTTTGAAAGAAACTTTGTGTTGTTTTCTCTTTTAAAAAGGATTAAAATATTTGTTAAGTGGGAATCCCAATATAGGTAAGTCTCTAACTAAACCTTTACTAGTTAGTTTCGTAAGATAATGCACATTGTAGTGTCCTAATCTTTTGTGCCACAACCAATATTCCTTATGAAAAACATTTAAACAAGAAACATTTTACTTTTCTAAATAGTATAAATCAACAACATATACATTTTCATTTCTAATAGATGTGAATATTAAATCATTATTAGAATTAGAAACATTTCATGCATCATTTTCAAACTTAAAACTAAATCCATCATCACACAACAGAGAGATACTATGTAGATTTTACTTTAACCCATTAACAAAGAGTACTTTGAAATTAATACAGTATTAGGGTTACCAATTTGGCCTAAGTCGATGATCTTCCCTTTAGAATTATCACCAAATATAACATGTCCACCATCAACTTTAATTAGGATATTGAAGCATGAATATTATCCTATCATATGTCTTGAACATCCACTATCCAAATACCATAAGGTTTTACATGATATATTTAGAGAATTTTCCTACAAAACAAATTAAGCATAGGGTAACTTTGGTACCCATATTTTCTTGGGCCCATAGAGGTTACCAGGTAAAGCTTTTGGAACCCATATTTGTCTTCTAGGATTCTTATAATAAATATATTTATTTTGAGACATGAACACTATGTTAGGTCCTTTAGAAAATTTTTCTTCAAAGGATAGTACGGAACTTGAACTAGCAATGAACTGTCCAGATTTGGGAATAAATTTGTTCTTAATAATCCTTATCTATCCTGGTTGATATCCTAAAATAGTTGTGTATTTTGGAGCAATTTTCTTCCATATAAATTGGGTCAACTTATCTATAACGGAAGTAAACTTCTCAAGATCTCTTTTTAATTACTCATTTGATAATTTTATTTTAGTATTTTCTTTTGACAGTTGATAAAATTTTTCTTTTTCAATATCCAAATCAGACTTATAATTGGTATTTAATTCATTTTTTATTTTCAATAATTTATATTTATCCTTGAGTTCATTAAAGGTATCCTCAAGCATTCAACAATATTCAAATGGTTCATCCTTAATCATATATTCATCATTATTTGATTTACTATCATTCCTAGAATAGTAATAATTATGTATAGGAGAATTGAGTGTTACCACAGTTGTTTCTGTCATGAAACATAGGTTTTCAAGATTTTTCTTTTTAGTATCATAACTGTCAGATCCACTAGAGTTGTTTTTTGAAGAACTCTAAGTATCTTTCATAGCCTTTTTATATCCCTTTCCCTAGTCTTCATATTTCTTCTTAAACTTTAGCTTGGGGAAATCAACCTTCACATGACCTTTTCATTTATACGCATAACATATTATCACATTTTTGATGTAATTCCATTTTCAATCCTTCTTCCAATTTCATTTACTATCATACCTTCCTTTATAATTTTACTTTCTAAATAACTTCTTTTTCATTAGAACTTTTTGAATCTTTTAGCAAGATGATCCATCTCATCATCACTGTCAGATTCTGAATCTTCACTGGTGGAACTGTCTACATAAACATGAACTTTATCTTTATCTTTTCACTTTGAGGTGGTAGTCTTGAATGCTATAGATTTATTTCTTGGTTCTTCATCTTCTTCTTGATCCACCTTAAGATATTTCTCATACATCATGAGTTTTACAATAATTTCTTTCACTGGTAGATTTCTTATGTCATAGGATTCTCGGATGGAAATAGAAGTTCTTCTCCATCTGTTAGGTAGGCATCGAAGCAATCTCATAATCTGATCCCTATGGTCTACTGGTTTCCCAAGAAGACTCATGGTATTTACTATTTCATTAAACTTGAGATACATTTCAGAGATAGGTTCATTAGGCTTCATTTTAAAAGTATCTTATTTAATATTATAAGTACTTAATCACATTTATTTAACATTGTTTGTTCCCTCATAGTAAATAGAAAAAGTATCCCAAACATCATATGCAGTTTTACAGGTAGATATTCTATTGAATTCTTCATCACCTAGAGCACAGTACAATGCATTCATTACTTTACAGTTATTATTATATGTAGCTTTAGTCAACTGAGACCATGTGTCCCTAGCAGTAGCAGGTAATGCATGTTGTTGTTCAATTGTGTCCCAGATTTTAGGACCCATGCTCTCTAGATACATTTTCATTTTCAATTTCCACTGAGCATAGTTAGTACCATTAAATAAAGGTGGCATGTTAGTAGCTGCACCCACAACTCAGTTGTCCGTAGTGAATTAGAATTTAAAGAACTGAAAATTTAGATATGAAAAAAATTATAAGATCTTTAGGATACTACCAAAATCACAATTGAAAAGAATATGAAAATCTTGAAAAACAGTTCTAATGGTATAAATAAAAGCATCCCTCGGATACCAAATGTAGGTCAGAGTGGAAACTCAAGAGAGGGTGAATTGAGTTCTTACATAAAATTTCGGTTAAAAACATTATGATAAAAATCCTCAATTTGAAAATATCCCAGTTAATTAAGGTAGTTGTGATAAAAATGTTCAATTGGTCATCAAGTCCCTCAAAGGTTGATTAGTCCCCGGTTGAATCGGTATAAAACACTTATCCAACTTTTGAAATTGGTTTACTAAATAAAACACATATACACACAAACAAAAACTAACTATCAGAGAGAATGTAAAATAGTATTCTATTTTAAAGTTATAAGTAGAGAAAAATAGAAAAACATAGTATTACACTAGAAGGTACCCAAAAGAGTTAAATAAGAGGTTCAGTCTCAAGCCGATACGTAATTATATCCACTTGGTGATCACTTGTCACGAAGCAGTTTATATTAACAAGAAACTTGATACATAGCCTATATTGGTATTTTACAATAGTTTTCACAAACTGTCCAGGGCTCAAACCCTCTACCATAGCTCTTCATGGAAAAAACACAAAACCAGGATACACACAACCTCTTCCACAGTTACACATGGGAAAAAAGTGTAAGTACTTTTTTTGTTAGGATTTTTAGTATCCTCCAGTTCAAGAACAAGAGACAGTGTGTGTAACAGAATAACACACACTTCTCAGAAATGTAAGATAAGAAAAACAATAGAGATAATGTTATAAATATTGATTTTAGAAGGATATATGTGTTTTCAGTTCAACTCTTGACTCCTTGGAATGAGAAAATTTCATTTTGAGTCTTTCTCAGGAAGTTGTCTTCAAAACAGAGTGTCACAACTCCAGGTTCTAGATTCCAGGTTCTAAGGTGTTATGCTTCTTGGTTTGAAAGATAATTGATGAAGT
This sequence comes from Viscum album, assembly GCA_963277665.1. Classification (NCBI taxonomy): domain Eukaryota; kingdom Viridiplantae; phylum Streptophyta; class Magnoliopsida; order Santalales; family Viscaceae; genus Viscum; species Viscum album. The sequence goes on along the minus strand of OY728140.1, from coordinate 489,478,504 downwards.
ATAGAAGAAAGTCTAGAGTTTTTTCTCCCAAATTATCTTTGTGAAGCTCTTGGGTTCTCAGTGTAAATTTTTATAAGTTCTCTTTTCTCTTTAGCTTCATCGTGTAATGTCTCTCATGCATCCACCCTTTCTTTTCCCTTCCTCCGTCTCCTGTTTTATTTTTGAGTTCCGAAAAAGAGAATAAGAAAACCATGTGTGGTCTTCCTCGTACCTCGTACTGTCTCCAGATATGGTCTCATGATATGTCTACAATCAGTATTAATTAATGTCATAAGTATTAAATTTACCACATATGACCATTATAATAATCTTAAGAAATTGAAATAGTATGGAGTTGAAGAGTGATTAATTGTAGACTGGTAGCGGTAGAATTCTAAATGGTAGGCTTCATCAGTATCTTTCATAAGTAGCTTTCATTGGTAGCCTTCATCTGTAGCTTCCATCAGTACATTTCATCAGTTGCCTTCATCGGTAGCTTTCATTGGTAGCTTCATTAGTAGCCTTTATCGGTAGCTTCATCGGTATCCTTTATCAGTTGCTTTCATCGATATCTTTCATCGGTATCCTTCATCAATAGATTTCATTGGTAATTTCCTCAGTAGCCTTAATTAGTAGCTTTCATCGGTAACTTTGAGTGATAGAATCAGTGATGATCTTGCATTAATAACTCAGTGGTGAGGTTTTTCAGTGGTAACCTCTATCGGTAACCTATAGCGGTGACCTTCTGCATAGTGAAATTTTTTCACTGTAGACTTAATTGAGAGAGAAGTGAGATTAAAAATACATAGTTATTAATTGATAGAAAATATAAATATTAATTAACCATGATTATCATATAAATTAAACATGATTTGGGATTATCAAAACATGTGACTCCAACAATGGGGATAAAGACATAAAACTCAAAAACTGGCCTACTTCATGGCATAAATGTCAATGTTTTGGGTCCAAATATGCTCTTGGAAGTTATTGCACCTCAATCTGGTCTTAATCCATGATAGGGATGAGGTTCGGTGTCATCTTCTTTTCCTCCCCCTCCTGGTCTAGACATCTTATGCAAGGGAGGTGTCTCCCCCCTCTTGTCGTGTGTAGGAACCGCAAATGGAGGGGGGATTCTTTTAATTAGTTTAATTTATTAAATTTCTCAATTCAATACCTATCCCAAGTCCTAAAACCCGAAGTGGATTTATACCCCACCTTGGACCCCCCCCCCCCATTCTTGACTCAACCAAGGATTCAAAATCTTAATATGATACTCCATTTAAAATATATCTCCACCTAAACCCACCCAAATAATTTAATATCTAATTAAATATTAAATATTCTTCCAAAACATGAATTGCTCAAAATTCCCCCAAAATCCTATCCTAGGGTAAACACCCTATTTCTAGACTAATAGAGTGGTCGCAGAAATTATCAAATATCATCTACCATAGTAAATTGGAAATTTTACCCCTTATGAGCACCCAAAAACAAAAAATTAAATTTCTACTCAAATTTCAAAACCTAGAAAAATTAAGCTCACTACACCTCCCCACCAAAAACCTTATCATACTTGAGAATCCTTATTGGTATTTCAACCACACATCCTGACCCATATTGGTTGTCAACCCAATATCAACTCATTTCGATCTACTCAGATTTGCCAACTATGTTTTTCAGCAAAAATACTAAGATAGGACCTGCAAGCCATCGAATTCCAAACCATCACTTGCCTCAACCAAAAAAGCACTAGGATAATGACTAACTACACATGTCTAATTTTATATGTCATGGAATCATTTATAATCATTATCAAACTCATAGTGCTCCCCACCATAGAAATCAACACACCACCACTGATTTTGATCCACAACACTTCCCATCCTCAGATTCTCCTTTCAAAACATATCCTCAGTGGCCCACCAACCCACTCGCTATAGTTTCCAATGCAACACTAACCCTACCCAGACAAGGGTCATGTCACTATGCCTGGTCCAATACTCCTACTATGGGAGTATCCTTATTTTAACCTCACAGTTGGACACCATTTCTATGGGCCATGCCTCAACCATATCCAAACCTATGAACAAGACATGGCCATCCTACTCCCACAAGATAAAAAAAATGAAACATCTATTGCCACCTATTCTCGGCATTTGAAAATCTCACCCTTGGTATTTGTTGACATCTGATCCATTCAAGGGGCCTGACTCATAGAAAACTGTCGGTGCACTCCCCACCACATGGATTCACATACACCTCTCCATGAGCACAATCCCCGTGAGGACCCTTATCAACCAAAGAAAACATCTATATAGAATGACATATAGTTGATGCTATTTTAGAACACTCAAGATGATATTAAGATATTGGGCATGACTATCTTTAAGTTATGAGTATACTAATTGTTCATTAAGGAATAACACTAAAACCTAATCCATTCAGAAACATCATAGTTTTATCCCAAGGGGCTCATGTCACCATGCCCACAAGCCTCTCGCCACACCTGCAATGATTCTCATCCCACTCGTGGTTGTCTTCCCAAATCAAGCACCTCATATGTACACTCTCGTAATGTATGATCCACAATCCAAATGATACAGTGTGTCGCCTGCACTCGCATCTCCAAGACTCTTCTATCAAAATACCATTACATTACCTTGTGTAACCCAACCACAAAACCTTCTACAACTCTTGTGAGTCATTTTTATACAAAAATCAGTTCACATGACAAATCAACTGGCCATGCCTACCCCACATGCCATTATAACCCAACTAAGAGCACCATTTGTGCACTAATTTGAAAATTCCAAATCATAAATTTTTTCACCACACACCCAAAATCACTCATAACTCTATTGACCCCTCTCATGGGTCACCCAGAAAGTCTCACGACACCGTTCCCAAAACAAGAGTCACATAAAATAGTCACTAGGATCACCCACCTAGCCCTACTAATCAAGTTTCACATCAAGTAACTGGGTCCAATCACCTAGGTCTAAGCCAACTCATAGAAGGAAACAACTAACGGGGCATCAAACATGTTCTCATCCCAATTCCACAAAACATTAATAGGTTAAAACAACCATCTCTAAGGTGCCCCATACAAAGAATGTTATCTTCCAAGCCAACTTCCCTCCAACAGGGAACTCATCTTCTCCAAGAATCTATACATCAAACCCCTCCCTACAGAACTAATCCACACAACCAATCTCAATCAAAAAAACCCCTTCACCTTTTGTGCATAATTTCTACATCAGCATCCTCATCATCGAGCATCTCGCTGTGGATCCAAAAAACCTTCCATCATAAAGATTCCCATAAAATCAAACACTAGAAGTCCTATAACATGTGGATCATACATGCCTATCATGATCCCTGAGACACCTCATATCTCTACTTGATATGAGTCCAAACCGAGTAACATGCCTCTTTCTGATAGTCCAAGAGCTTGAAGTCCATCATAAACCATCAACTCCAAAAATCATGTTCATCGTATGAAGAAAAAATAATATACAACTATGTAATAATAAACCAGATAAACAATCCCAGCCCCTAGTAATATGTAATTCCACTAGGAATTGGTATTCGCGACACACTAGTCTGACATCCATCTCATTCTCTGACACATTCCTATATCTCCAGTATACAGAACCCCAAATAGTGAAATAGTAGGAAAGTAACCTAGGTCTGATACCACTTTGTAATGTCCTGGCCTGGATGCCACTAAATTGGTGCCTTGATCTAGTTCACCACAAGACCTCAAGCATGCCTCCTCATACTCCATAGGATAATGAATAGTAGATGGGCTCTAAGGTGGAACTATGCGGAGACTATACCCCTATACCAGAATGAAAAACTAGAAGTAAATACCCGAACATCATACATATCAGAAAAAATGCGGAACAATAAATAAACTGAAACAGAAACATGTTCTAATGTAATGAAATACAGTAAAGGACCGAAAACCCATTTCATACATACAACATAGGCCTCCCACTAGGCCGATCACATATTGAAAATAAACAGCTGAAAAATAAAATACAACATTCCCTACTACCATCTTCGGGCCATATCACATTCCTAGTCTCCAGTACTCTGTCAAGATTCTCCAGCCCGAATTGTCGACTCCACATGAGAATCCCACTCAACCATCAAATTATGGGCCTCTTTCTGATCTATTATGCATCCATTCTCAACCTGAATGCATATATAAGGTCTTCATGCTCACCAAAGTGCACTTACAATGGGTGAGAAATAAATCTCAGCAGGCCATCCCCAATAATGAACTTATAACTGTTTCCATAAGGAAATTCTAATGCAATATTCTTATCCTAGCCAAAAAATAACTGAAAATAAATATAAATAAAACAACTTTCGATTATTAGGTTCAAGACTTTGATTGTATATACCTACATAGGCCAAATTTAGAGTGTTTTTTAGAATATTTCAATGACCATGCATCCCAAATGACATACATACTCCACTTCCATAGAAGTCCGAACCAAACCACTTGACCTTACTCATTATATATTACTCATTACCTATACACATTAGTCTCAGTTTCTTATCCCATACTAAAATACAACCACAAATACGAATAATATGACATCTCACCCAATTATATCCAATAGTATTGCTTGGATCATCAGTCCGGCACCTAATCCTTAAATGTATAGCATTAGTCCACCTTCCATTCCATCCAAAATAAAATAAGAGCCTATAGAATCAGTCTAGAACTCAATTGTACATCATAGTACATAAAGCATCATTCTGGTATCAATTTTCATTCAAGAATCAGGGGCCTAGAGCATCAGTCTAGTACCCCATGGGTATTTAGAGCATCAGTCCCTATCCCACAACCCATTGTTCGCATTCACATATAAATATATATTGGGGGCCTATAGAGTTAGTCTGGCACCCTGTGGGTATTTGGAGCAACAGTCCCTGTCCCACAACCTTTTTTTCACATTCACATATAAATATATATATTGGGGTCCTAGAGCATATGTTTGGAACACCATGGGTATTTGGAGCATCATTCTCTATCCCACAACTTGTTGTTCACATTCACGTATAAATATATATATTTCCCTAGAGCATCAGTTTTGAACCCCTGGGGTATTTGGAGAATCAGTCCTTATCCCACAAATTTTTGTTCACATTCACACACACACACATATTGGGGGCCTATAGCATACGTCTGGCACCTCGTGGGTATTTGGAGCATTAGTCCATGTCCCACAAACTATTGTTCAATTCACAAATAATGATATATTATGGGACTAGATTTTCGATATGGAACTCTGTGGGTATTTAGAGCATCAATACATGTCCCACAACCTATTTATCAATCAATCACAATTATTTCTATCTCTCACATACATCACTACCATGATATTCAATAAAAAAATAGTGTGTTTGGAATATCAGTTCAGTAGTCATGTCATAAACAACTATCAGTACTAGAAAAAAGTGTCATATCCAACATCACCAATCATGAATATCGGGAATGAACCATGTAGAACATAACATCCAACTCTCTCAACTATTGAAACCCACCTCATCAAACCAGGATCTAAATGTGGAGGTCCATCCACATAAAAATATCCCCAAGGGTGTAAACCAAGTTTTATCATAACAAGAAAAATCTTGTTTCATCACCCAAATCTTAGAGTCACGCAACCCTTAACCAGGTACCTAGAAACTCATAGTCTCACCAGCCATTATGGTAGTAGACCTCATAAAGTAAAAAGCCTAAATTCCATCCCCATTCCAAGAAACCCTAAGTTGGTATGTACACCTAATATATTCACCACCTGGTATCATGACCCGATACTTCTATCTAAGTAAAATCCAATTCCAACACCAAATGAAGTCTCCAAGGAACCCATGCCACACTCTCCAATAATTCTCATGACCCACTCCTGGGTCCCATCCCTTGACTCACTCTCAGAAGATAACTGATCTCTCTTTCTTAGAGGAAAACATCTCCATCACAACTTACTCACCCCAAGACACCTATTTAATGTACTCAAAACACTCCAAGAATTTTACCATCAGGATCTACATGGAAAAATGATTATAATGGACTACTCAAAAGTATAATTTTGACTCTGAGGAACAATACACCAAAATTCGTTCATGATGGAAAAAGTTTGTGGCATGTACTTCCGAGTGCACAGAGTGTACTATCAACTCTACACCTGGCCATGAACTTATACATGGCCAGAGTAACAAGGTGTATGCCCATGTACCACTACACAATGTTTACTTAATTTACATGGTGTGTACTTTCCAAAACATCGACTTCCCATGTACTCTGCCACATTTCATGGTACATGGCCATGTAATACTACATGATGTGTACTTAAAGTACACATAATGTACTCTCAAAAAGTTCATCTTCCCTGAATGGGAAGAACACATGGTGTGTGTTCTTAAAATCACACATTGTGTAGTTGGAGTTTCCAAACAGGAAAACCCTATGAACCTCCTGAAATCCCCATTTTCCCTGATTAAGAACAGATCAAACCCCATGGGGCCCTTAGTATTCATATTATAGATTTAAAACATAAAGATAACTAATATATGTGGGTTAGAAAAGAAAACTAAAAAATTTTCCTACCTCGTGGCATAAACACTGAAGATTCAGGTTCAAATCTACTCCTGAAAGTTGCTACACCTTGATATGGTCTCGATACATGTCATGGATGAGGTCCAAAAACATCTTCTTCTTCCACCCCTCTAGGTCTGGTCATTACGTGTAAGGTAGGAACCCTCTCTCTCCTGCCATGCAGGAGAAACCCAAATAGGGGGGACTCTTTTAATTAATTAATTAATTAATTTCCCATTTTAATACTCGTGTTGAGTCTTGGAAACTGAAGTGGGTTTATACTTCACCTAGGAACCCCCCTATTCCTAACTCAACCAAGGAGTCATAATCTCAATCTTATTCCCCATTTAAAATATATCTCCACCCAAACCGACATGAATAATTTAATATTTAATTAAATATTAAAAAGTATTCCAAAACTCAAAATACTCGAAATTCCACAAAACTCTTGTCCTAGGGTAAATAACCTCTTAGAAGACCAACATAGTGGTCATAAAAATATCTTAGATCATCTAACAGGAAAAATTGACCATTTTATCCTTCATGAGTACCTAAAAACAAAAATTTAAATTTATTCTCAAATTTTAAAACCCATAAAAAACCAGGTCTCTATAATACCGGTGACACTGTGCGTTAAATCAAGGTGTGGAAGATTCCTACACTTCACAAATGACATATGGATCACTTTCCTAAAGTATAAAAAAATAAGAATGTTTTTCCTAGTTTTGAGTATATCAATTTTATTTTTTATTAAATTGTCATTTTAAATAAGAAACATGCACTTTGAATCATACCAGTCACATCATGTTTCAGTTTGATGTAAGACTAATTCCTACCCATAAAAAATGGACTATGAGTCATTGTCCTAAATTATTAAGATAATATAATTGTGTTTTCTTGGTTTTCAGTGAGTGATACACTTTTTGAACTAAAATATCAATTTTAAACTCATAACAGACACTTTGAGTTATATCTGGCACACCATGTATCAGATTGAGGTGAAACCAATTCTTACAGGTCACTGATGACTTATAGATCATTTTCCTAAAGTATCAGAACAATATGAATGTTTCTTCTAAGTTTTGGGTATGTCACTTGTCTTTTTTAATAAAATTAATGTCAATTTTAAATAAAAAGACAAACTTTGAGTCATACTGTTCACTTCGTTTGTCGGATTGAGGTATGGATAATTATTCCATGTCACAAATGACTTATGGATTGTTGTTCTAAAGTATCAAAAATATGAAATAAATTTTCTTAGTTTTGAGTATTCGCTTGTCTCTTTTACTAAAATATCATTTTAAACATTAAACACACACTTTAAGTCATACTAGTTACATCATGTGTCGGTTTGATGTGAGACGGATTATTACATATCAAAAATGACTTATGAATAATTTTTTCTAATGTATCAAGGCAATATGACTGCATTTTCTTTGTTTTTATAGAGTGACATGCTTTTTGAACTAAAATGATAATTTTAAACTAATAACAGACTCTTTGAATTATATCGGGCACATCCTATAATAGATTGAGGTTTGAATGATTCCAACATTTCAAAAATGACTTATGGATTGTTTTACTAAAGTGTTAAACCAATATGAATGTTTTTTGTTGGTTTTGATTATGTCACTTTTTATTTTTACTAAAATTAATGTAAGTTTTTAATAAAAAGACGCACATGGAGTTATACCAGTCACATTGTGCATCATATTGAGGTGTGGTCGATTCCTACATGTTAAAAATTACTTATGAATCATTTTAATAAAGTATAAAAACAATTAGAATGTGTTTTATTGGTTTATAAATGTATCTTTTCTTTCAAACTAAAATGTCATTTTAAATTGGAAACATGAACTTCAAGTCATATCCATCATATTGTGTGTTGGATTGATGTGAGACTGATTACTACTCATCCTAAATGACTTATAAATCATTTTCCTAAATTATAAATACAATTTGAGAATGTTTTATCAATTTTTAGTGAGTGACATGATTTTTGAACTAAAATTTCAATTTAAACTGAGAACAGACACTTTGAGTCATACTGAGAACATCTTGCATCCTATTGAGGTGTGAATGATTCCTACACAACACAAATGACTTATGGATCATTTTTCTAAATTATTAAAATATCACAAATGTGTTCTCTTGGTTTTGAGTATGTCACTTGGAGTCATACTGGTCACACCATGCATTGGATTGAGGTTCACCTGATCCCTACATATCACAAATGACTTATGGATCATTTTCCTAAATTATCAAAATAATATGAATTCATTTTCTTAGGTTTGACTATGTTACTTTTCATTATTACTACAATTTCATTTTAAACTAGAAACATGCACTTTGAGTCATACCAGTCACATAATGTGTTGGTTTGATGTGAGACTAATTATTACGTGCCAAAATGACTTATGAATCATTATCCTAAATTATCTAGACAAGATGAGTTAATTTTATCAATTTTTAGTGACTCACACACTTTTTGAACTAAAATGTAAATTTTGAATAGATAATTAACACTTTGAGTTATATTGGGAAAACAGTGTATTAGATTGAGGTGATGTTGATTCCTACACCAAAAAAATGAAATATGGATCATTTTCTTAAAGTATCAAAATAATATGAAGGTGTTTGCTCTATTTTGAGTATGTTAATTGTGTTTTTTACTAAACTTAATGTCAATTTTAAATAAAAATACATAATTTGAGTCATATATAGTATATCATGTATTAGATTAAGGGGATGTTCATTCCTAATTGTCATAAATGACTTATGGATTTTGTTTCCTAAAGTATCAAAACAATCCGAATAAATTTTCTAAATTTTGAGTATGTTAGTTATCTTTTTTACTAAAATTAATGTCAATTTTAAATAAAAAGACACACTTGGAGTCATACTGGTCACACTGTGAGTCAGATTGAGGTGAGACTAATTCCTACACATTTAAAATGACTTATGGATCATTGTACTTAAGTATAAAAACAACTTGAATGTGTTTTCTCAGCTTTTAGTTCGTCACTTGTGTTTTTTTACTAAAATTGATGTCAATTTTAAATAAAAAGACACACTTAGAGTCATATCTGTCACACTATGTGTCTGATTGAGATATATCTGAATACCACTAAAAAAACGACTTGTGGATCATTTTATTAAAGTATCAAAACAATCTAATTTTTTATTTGTTTGGAGTATGAAATGCAAGTTTTGAAATAAAATGTAAATTATAAACTAAAAACCTACAGTTTGAGTCATACTGAGCACACTTTGTATTGGATTGAGGTACAAACGATTGAGTATGTGATGTGTATTTCGATTTTGATTATCTGCAACAAGCTATAAAAGAGGGAATATGTTCCATTTGAATGGAAGAGGAAACCCCATGCTGCCTAAAATACCCCATCCAAAAGAAGCATGTTCTCTATTTTTTTGGATCTTGGAGACAATTGAATGAAAAATATGACCTCCCAAAAGATCTTTGAAAAAGACTAAATAATTATTAGATAAAAATGATATGGAAATTAACTTAAAAATAGTAGATAAAATGGTGAAATAATTATGAAGAGTAACTCATGTATGAAATACTAAAAACCCCAAAAAAAATTAAAGGAACTTTCCTAAACTAGATCGTGTGTATACCCCTGCACACCAAAAGGCTCATGTTGCCCCCCTGCGCGACACTAAAAGCCCGGCCAACCATATGTACGGTACCTATTTTGGGTACTTGTGCCATGGGCCTTCATAAGGCAACTTCTTCAACTAGGGTATCCTTTTATCCTATAAATAGGACCCTAGGGATTCTAATTCGCAGAATGAAAAATTGGAAGAATCCCTAAAGATCTGGTCATGAATCCCCTTCGTCCAGATCCTCTAAAATCCCTCCAGCATCCCTCTACAACCCAAGATAGGAGGGAAATAAGAAGGATAAGGAGATCAAAGTCCCTATAGGGTCTAAAACACAAGACTCCTACGTGGTGACTCGTTTTCCCCTAGTTGATAACCACTAGTGTAAAGGTCCCTTCCATAACCCAGGACCTACGTGAGACCCTTTATGGGACACTTGAGGAGACATGTGTTTCTTAGTCTAAGGCCTCACCCAAGTGTTGTTTCCCAGGTGATCAATTTTCCAAGGTACCACACACTCGCACAGGTTTATCCCCCAACACGAATCACTTTCAGTTCTTCCCAGGTTCTCTATGAACTGCCTTCTATTCATCAAGATAGAACCTATGTGAGACCCTTATGATCCCACTTCTAAGCCACCAATGGTAGGGATCCTCTTCTTTTGGATACATCATCAAAGGGGGAACAAATTTAAACCTCTACCAAAGACTCCAGACTTTAAAAACCATGGTATGAGGCACAAAAGCGTGTATCCCAATTGGATATATATTCCTTCAATAAAAGGTGTCCCACACTTGTCCTACTTGATGGGTAGGGTCTTCAGGGTGCATGGGAAAATGCATTCCCTCAATAATGAGGACCCTGACCCTAGGTGTATTTTTAGGGATTTACCAATCTAGATAGGAGGGATAGGTATTTTTCCTTCTTCCATAGTCTCTAGGACCAAGTACCTCTCATTCTAAATGTGGAGGGAGAGGATCACGCTTGCTTTTTTCCTTTGAGGGTTAATTTTGTATCCTCCCATCTTCCCATAGAACTAGTCTAGGGAATACCTCTTGAATTAAGCCCCTATATTTTCTTGTAGGGCCTCTCCTGCTTTATTCCTTCCTATTTCTCCATACCCATGGGTTGTAGCCAAATAGATCATCAAATGCGTCTATCCCAGTTACTAATATAAGAGGGGGTATGGGAACTTTAAATCCATTTATCTATCCTTTTGGGTCCAGTGTACAATGATAGGAAGGAAAAGGTGATAGAGCTTTCTCTATTTTCCTCTAACTTTTGGTTTGGGCCTCATCCACTAGTAGAGAAATTAGATTATGTGGTTTCCTAGATCTTCCACATCCTCTTATTTCTCACACCGAGCATGAATCATGTGGTATTAAATGTTGGAAATGGTCAGGATATCTGCATGATCTCATATACTTGGTCATCATTTCAAGTGTAAGACCCTACCAAACAAAGGGAGTCTTCCTCAAGTGTAATCCCCAATCAAACATATTAATCTCCATGATTCAAGACATCAATCATGGCCCTATCCCAAAAGAGAATCCTCCTTTGGTATAAGCTCTGATCAAACCGAACTACATGGGATTTGATTCCCATCCAAATGGGATATGTATGAAGCTTCCTTAAGGTTATAACCCAACAACCCAAATTAATGATATTCTCTCTAGACTACATTCTTAGTGGGGTAATATTTGAACTAGGATCCCATATCCCTTCAAGGATCCCTGGGATGCTTCAGCATATGTCCCAGACAAAAATTTGATTATGAACCTTCCACCTAGACATCCTTTCTGTATGATGTTAAATTACACAGTTTTCTCCTTATCACATGACCTTAAAAGGTATGATGTGTCCCATTAAGTGGCATTGAATAATGTGGGTTATGATACTTTTCACAAGGATACATAGGAATCCCATATCATGGGTCTGATCCTAACATTTAAACAACTCATGTCTCTTTGGATAATGATAAACTCCAAGGCACCCCACTGCATGGCGTAAAACCTCCATTGAGATAATAAATGACAATTGGATATCTATTCCATTCATAAAATGGTACCATTGTTGTAGAACCTTTGATACATATAAATGTCTCCATTGATGAAGAACATTAGATACATACATATGATTCTAATTTCCATAAATTCTAATAATTTATTTTCAACTCAAGGTTGAACCACATCATACTTGGGAGTTAAAGAATGATTAACGAACATATCTTAAATATTTAAGAGATTCCCACTGTAGGAAATAATTCCCCCCAAAAGGGTGTAATGAGTCTAAAATCCCATCATCTTAACCAATGTGAGTTCTTAGGTATTGTTGGACAAGTTTCTAAATGAGCACAGGCCTTTGGAAACAAGGTCCTTAAGTCATCATGAATATGAGAACCATTTGGTGAATCCTTAACCAAGATGATGGACTCACCCACCTATCAGAACCCCTTCAATCTTAAAGTGAACAGAGGTCTAAGAAAGAAAATCAATTGTGCATGTGTTCATTTATGAGATGTTTCTTTGATGGGGTTTTCTTTCTTGTTTTTTTCACTTATATTTCAGGTACCTTCAACAAGATCTACCTTCAATCCAAATGGCTTCATACCAGCTTGCACATACATGTTCCATGACTACCAATCATGTTGGGACTACATCAAAGAAGAGGATGTCATCTCTAACCTAGTGTCGTTAACGCTGGGTCTCAAATGCACTAGATTAGGAGTATCTCCAGAATGGTACCATTCACACCCTAAAGGCTTTCTGAAAAGCCCACCAGCTCATAAAACCCCTCCAATCATCCACTCAGCGATAGATGATAGCCTAGAAGCAGACGACACAAATTGCCATATCTAATAGTTTTTGGATATTATCCATAGAATACAACAACCAAATCCTCTCTTATAATAGTGAGGTGTACCAAGATTCCCCCAATATACTCATCCAAAATACACATGTGTCCTTTCAAAGGGCCCCTTTTAGTAATCATTGTCTCCAACGATGTGCTACAGTGGACCCTCAACATGATGAGGGTGTCATACTTGGAAGTCCAACCTAGGTTATCAAACCTGGGCATGCAAGAAGGTCCGTGATGGGGAGAAACCAGCCAACAAGGAGAAGGAACACACCTCTACCCATTCTAGTGAAGCCCACCAATTAAATTTGGTGGAAAATTGTGACCAGGAACAAACACCTTCTTGCACCTATCAGGCCTTCTAGAAGAATCGTTTGGAAACATCCAAAGAATCCCTCCAATAAAATATGGTAACAAATAGTGAGAAGGAACACACACATTCCAAAACCAAGAAATCCCACTACTAAAAATCAGTATAAATCTGTGAGGATGCAAAAACACCTACCCACATCAACGAAACCTACCAGCAGACTCATTTGGCAGTGTCTAAAGAAGGCTATCAACCAAGTTTGGTGGAAAACTATGAGTAGGTGCATACACCTACCTTTACTTATCAATCCAACTAATAGTATCATCAGGAATCACCTGTAGAAGTCTTCTAGAAAGTCCCGAAGAAAAATAGGGGAATACCCAAATCTCTACCCCGCACCTAATTTCTGTCAGTACCCACTGGTAGGAAATGGAGTATAATATTAGGCAGACACCCATGATCCATCCATGTAATGGACATATATCCCCATTCCATCCATTGAAGTTCCCAAGGAAATCTTTAAAATGGTTAAAGGACAAGAACAAATTCTTTCCCACATCCTACAGACTTATCAAGATATCATAATGGTGAAAAAAGTGGAAGAGGGATGGATACACAACTCCATCCTGACAAAGGGGGTGACTCAAAAACAAGTCACTATTGAACAGATACACACCTCTGCTCCCATCCATGAGGGTCGTAGGGAAAACCCCCATGATATATGGACAACTGAATCGGGTCCATACTCCATTCCAATTGAAGATAATCGTCCTATTCAAATAGACACTTAGAGGTAGGTACAAACCCTTGCCAAAGGTTCAAAATCCTGTTGAAAATTTCAAGCAGCAACATAGGAGCTATTCAAACAAGTTTCTGTACTACAAAACCACTTCACCCGACAAGTGGCCCGAGTTTCTCCTAAAAAGGCATCCAAAAATAAACCTCACCATAAATGATTGGAAAGTGAAGAGATAACTTACAATCCTTCTTTTATTAATGCTGGAGTTCTTGAAGCCCTCATATTCTTATCTATGGAAGATCAAGATCATACCCTCATGTTACCAAATTATAGGGATAATAGAAGTAGTTATGAAGGCCATCCCAAGGTTCTTCACAATGAATGATTGCTTGAGGTCCATAATATGATCAATCTTGAGAGCCCATATCCTGATGAGAGTCATGATATCCCTCCACATGGCCATAATATTAAACAACTTGAGAGTCTTCCCCTTGCTACCATACACCCTAAAGGTCCTCATTAGGATATATACTACAAGAATTGTCCTTTTAGTCAAACATAAATCCATAATGGTAGTCCTCCCCATAATTGGACTTGTTGTGAAAGTTCACTCCATGGTGGTGTTTTGCTTCATCAAGAAGGTCCTCCCCTTGGTGATCTAATGATGATAAATCCCTCCTACTGTGAGGCACTTGGGAAAAAAAGGCCAGTCATGTCTAATGCCTTATCACTGAAAAAGTGAAATCTTTTCTCAGCCTAAATATTTTTCAAGGTGATAGTCACTCTCTGAACCACCCTTGGATATCTTATCTTCCAACACAATAGAGGAAGTCCCCACCAATCTCACTAACTATGATAGTGTTGTAGGAAATCATCCACTATGGTTGGAACTAGTTGAAGAACCTCTGGAAAGAGACGAAGAGGAAATATTAAACATGAAAAAACAACTGGCTAAAGATGATGTACCATATATGTTATGTCCATTGTCCACTCCTCAATTCAGCATTCTAGAGGCAGTGTTGGACGATTGTGTGCATGACATCCGCTTCAATAAATGGAACACTCTTTCTTACTCAAAATAAAATTATTACCTTATGATGAGTATCAAAATAATTTCAAGGTAATATAAGGGATACACCACCAAATTAAATTGGTATCTCTCATTGCTGAATGACATCCAATATTGGGGAATCAACAAGGCCCCCTTTAGCTTTCATGTCTTAGTGCATTAAAATAATTGTGTTGGAAGATCACAGATGCCCCATATAGTTTTCATATTAGAGGATGGGTTGAAAATTGAGTGTTTCATTTCACCGTTCCCCCAAGACATAAACGTATTCCAAATATGACATCATACAATGTCATTTCTTCAGGGTGACTTCAACAAATGGACTCTGTTCACAACCGATGATATGCTCAACAAAAACATGCCCCAACAGACTCTCACCAAAATTGGTCTAGAAGAGAGTTGTCCATTGAAAGATTTTTGTATTAGGCATCTAAAAGTATCAACAAAGCCTACCGCTTAAAGGAATTAAAATTTTATATAGAGAAAATGTTTTAGATAATGAAAAAATCTTCAGAAGTAGGGGATTCAGGTGAAAATCATATGTTTCACCTAGTTCATGTTTGAACATGACTTTGTAAAATCAGGAAGGAAGTTGTGGAAGTAGTAGACACGATAATCTAGGAACAACCCAAGTCTATATGGATGGGGAATGTTTTTACACAACCTTTAAGGTCATTAAAATAGGCCCGAAGAGTTGTGGAAATGGAGTAGGAATAGCCCCATCCCACAAGGAAGGGGGTTCACCTCAATAACCTCCTCCTCAATAAAATTTTGTCATCTCCCAATTAGGGGGGATGCTGAAAAATGAATCCTCCCAGTTTTTCACATCTCAAGATCCAACATCCTTAATGGGAACATGCAAAAACAAGTTATCTGGAAATTTCCTTCAGATTACTATCCATAAAACATCCCCAATAGAACCATCAAAGGAAAGGACAATTCCTTAGGGAGGGCGCAAATAGAGGCAGTCTGGAAAAGAGACTGATGATGCATTTTCAATGCATTATGTATCAGTTAATGTCATTTAAACCACCCCTAAAAATCCAATAGAACATGAGTCCAATCCATAAAATCTTGAAGTGGAAGTTTCTGGTTCATAATACCATACATGCTGAAATGAATGAAGGAGTCATGAATACCCAAAACCAAAGTCTTTCCCTAAACTTGGTCATTCCTTTGATTTCTCCCATATTACCTCCTCAAAGAGAACTCATCAATGAAAATGGTAAAGGTAAAGTTACAACTCACCTACCTATTGAAGAGGTTAAAACCCTTACACTTGAGGAAATATTTCCTTTGCAAGAGGGAGAGATGAAGGAATTGAGAAGACTCAATGTATAAATACTCTGAGGTAGTGTTCCTTTTGGATACATTCTACAAGTAGAGCCTCAACTTTCACTCTTGATCGGCGCACCTCAACAAATATTATTCATTTCAATAATAAAAATTGAGCTAGAACATATCTTAATACAGGGAATTAACAACCAATATATTTGGATCCCACAAAAATATCAATATTTCCCTCCATTGGGTTCACAAACATAATAAGGCTAGGTTTATCTTTACAAGCTTGTCCCTATAGGTTACCCACAACAGATACTACCGAGACTACTGCATTTGGACCTATCTACTACTGCCCTTGTTCAAGCTCCTACTCAACCAAACATTCCCTAAGAGATCATCAATACTATTGATTCTTAAATGGATTGATTAGAAGTTATGAAGAAATGTTGTGTGTTGGTATAGCTCGAAAATAAACCTTACCCAGAATGTGTTGATTCGACTCTTCCCTCACTGGACTTTGATAACCCTATATTTCCACTTTTCAATAGTTTAGGGGGGAGTTGAATTTAACACATTTCATATCTCACAGAGACACATGATGGGGACCCATGAGTAATAATAGGTAGTAAAACTCAGTTTCTTCATGAAATCATTGTGGGGACTAGCCTTTGTATGGTTTACCAACTTTTCAAATCTGTCAATTAGAGTGTGGAAATGAAGGACCACAAAACTCCCTATGATGGGAGGAGTGAATTAGGGTGTCAATTTTTAATTTAAAAGTGACATATCTTGTTCCCAAATTGGTAGGAACCTGTTAAACCTTACTGATGGTTATGTGTAGTAATTTAAACATTCACTAGCAGAGATACAACACAACAATTTTACTTGGTTCACCACTATGGTCTAGTCTAAGGAACATACGAAACAATGTTTTTTTCATACCTAAATCCACTAATCTTCACTATTTGTGGAATATAGAAGTTCAGACACATTCTCTCTATTCCAGGTGCACATCCTTTATAGGATTTTAGGGATATCACACTAAATCCCTCAGAACACTTTTTTCCACTCCCCCAATCTCACTTCCTTGGGTGAAGTCTTACTTAGTTTATCGACTTGAAGTTCACATCAGTAGATTGGTATTTAATTCTTTGTCTCTGACTATCACGGGATTCTACTAGTATTAAAGTCCTGAATGGATGCACTTGAACACACCAGTACATGCACGTAACACTATTCTTATGCACAAGATTTGGAATTTTCATGAATGGTTTATTTCTCTCAACCTGTATATTTCACGTAACCACACCATGAGGTTCATTGGTTCGTATTGACTCAAGGATCATCCAACATGAAATATTTACTATGCATAAGTCTTTTGAATGAAATTATTTCACACATCAGAGCTATCGAATCTTCATTGGAAATTTTTTTCTGCCTTGAATGGGGGTAGCTGCATATTTATAGACCCAGGTGACTCTTTACATGATCTTATTGTGCATCAACCCCCATGTAGGTAATTCTAGAAAAATGTTTCATTTGGTACATAAGTCGCTTCTGTTCAACACATGCCTTTTCCACATTTTGAAGTGATAAAAACAAAACAACTCTTGCACACAAATCACTTTTCACGTCGCATTTGGCATGAAGGATTCTTCCATGAAAAGTATAATCATGTGTGTGACTCTTTCCTTTTCCATATTTTGATGTGAAAATCCTAAAACTTAACTTGTCTATAATATTTTAATTCATATTCATTCTTTCACGCAACTTCCTTTGGAAAAAACTTGGAAATGATGCCAACTTCAATATTGTGGAACTATAAGACCACTTTCCTTACAAAATCCCTGATTAACTGAGTGTGGATTGAAAACAAACACAAACCAAACTCCATTTCCTATAATGGACATCCTTGGTTCCAAAAATCTCAACCTTTGGTTTTTTTGGAAATCTTTAGATAAATTCAATAATAAGATATCCACTTTTCAAATCCTAGTACATAAGAAAACTAACCATCCAACACTCTAAGTTTATGTGAGAAAAGATCAGTATAGAAAAAAATAGGGGAATCATTAATTGGGTTCTCATGTTTTTAAAGCTTAAATATGTCTAAGATAAGATCTAATCATGTCATAGAAGCATTGGATGCCATTAACTATTTTCTTACAACACTTGATTCTCATTATGTCACAGAATCATTGAATGGTTTGTCAAAAACCAGTAACCCAAAAACCATCAAAGTATAGAATTCGTTATTCATACCCTTTGTAACCCCTTTGTAATGTTTAATTTTCAATCTCCCCCTTTGGAAATAAAACCAAAGAAATTTATTTTTACTTGTAGAGGTCAAAAGCACACACCCCTTGTATCGTATATTCCTCATAAACATGAACTAATTACACAAACTAATTAAAACAGTTAACATAATCATAGAGAGGGGAATTATCTATAACCTTTTTATGTACTATGAGGTGGATGAACACCGAGGTTTAGATGATGTTTATCGAACACATGTGTGGCCAATATCTTCCTCAGAATTTTAGACACTTGGTCATCAGTTCCAACATGATATGTTTTAATCATACCTTGTTCAAATTTTTTCCTTAATGAAATGATATCTAATCTCATTTTTTTTGTATGAGGGTTCTGAACCAGGTTCTTTATAACATCGATCATGATATTTTTTTCATAGTGAATCACCATCGGTTGTTTCACCTCATCACCAATATCAATATGTTGTTGCTTCATCCATAAAATCTTAGTGCAACAATTTTTAGCAGAGATATACTCTACTTTATCCATATTAAGAGAATTCGTTTCTTGTTTCTTGCTTAATCATCCCACACATTTATATCTTATATATAATGCTCCACCATATCTCCATCCTAGTCAGTATCATAAAAATTTGATAAATCATTATCTAACCCTATAAAAAATACAATACAAAGCTGTGAGTACCTTGAATGTATCTCATTATTCTTTTTACTACTATAAAATGTTCTTTCATTGGATTACTCTGAAAGTGGGCCACTAAGTATGTTGCAAAAACAATATCTGACCTTGTAGCAGTCAAGTAAAATAATCTTCCAATTATTCTTCTATACATGGTGGGGTCCACATAAGCCTCATGATATCCAATTTTTGTCCCAACCGCAATCAGTTTCAATATTGGTTTGGAGTCATGAATATTGAATTTATTTAGTAACTATATTTCATACTTCCTGAGAAATGAAAGTTTAATCCCTCTTCTGAATCACATGAATCGCTGAGAAGTATGTCAGTTCACCAAGCATATACTTTTCAAATTCTGATTTCATGTGATTTGAAAATTATTCCACTGATCCCTACCTATTTCTGCCAAATATAATATCATCCATGTACACAAACACTATAAATTGATCTTATGTTGAATTAATCATAGAGATATTGTGATCTACACCTCCTATTTTTAAATGAATATATTTCAGATAGGCATCCCGTTAAGAATACCATGCATGTGGTTCCAGCTTTAGACCATAGAGGGCCTTATTTAATCTAAAAACCTTTTCTTCACCATTTCCAATCATAAATCCCACTAATTTTTTAGTGTATAATTCTTATTCAAGAACACCATTTAAGAAAGTTGTTTTGACATCCATATGATAAACTTTATATCCTCTATAAATTATCATAGCAAGGAAAAACCTTATCGACTCCAGTCTCTCCATTTGAGAAAATGTTTCTTTGACATCAATTCCTCCAATCTATGCATATCCTTTACAAACCTGGCCTTCCTTGTTTGTGATCACATTTCTATGATCATCGTATTTATTTTTAAAGATCAATTTTGTTACAATCACATTGTGATTTTTAGGTCTATTAACAATATCACTTGATTGGTTTTTTTCAATCTGATCTAGTTCTTTATTCATGGATTTAACCCATAATGCATCCTTCACATCTTCTTTAAATGACGTTGGTTCGACAATTTATAGGAAGGTAGAATTAAATTCACTTATCATTATTCTAGTCAATGTGGGAGCTTTCCAATCTCCAATGATGTTGGATTGATCAATTTTAGCTCTTCTATTTATCCTATGAGGTTCATATGATGATTCTTCAGTAATGGTTTCCTCTTCTGATTATTCTTCTAAATCAACATCATTATGTGACCCCTGAATGTTTTTCACACCTTCCTCTACTTCTGCATTTGAATCTGTTATATTCCCACATTCTTCATCATCTTCTATTATATCAACATATGGTATTCTTGAGGTATTTTGGATTTTATGTATAATGATAATGACATCACTACTATCCACGATTCTCCCAATATGACTATTGAAACACTTGTAGGCTTTACTTTTCATTGATTATCTAAGGAATATTCCCTTATCTGTAGCATCACCATACTTTTCCTAATTTCCTTCTTTGTTTCAAATGAAACAGTTACTTCTAAAAACATGATAATATATTAGTGAGTGATTATTTACATGCCACAACTCATATAGTGTCATGGTTTCATCCAAATAAATCCCTATTCTATTTTAAGTGTACACTTCTACTTGAACAACCTCATTATAGTAATGAAGAGAGATATGACTTTCAATCTGCATAATTTTGGCCATATTGTTCACTTTTTGATTTTGGTGTTCAACAACTCCATTATTCTGAGGGGTTACTTTATTATCCACCTCATTATTTATTCCCTATTTTCCTAGGTAATTTTTAAATTTAATGGATGTGTATTCACCTCCATTGTGAGATCGTAGAACTTTGATTGTGTGGACAATATCATTCTCAGCTATTCAATAATAGATCTTCATGTAATCGAGAACTTGTTGTTTATTGTGTATAACCATTAAACAATCCATTATACTATAATCATCATTTAAAAACATGAAGTACCTTTCTCCATATGTCCCAAAAAAATTTATTGGACCACATACGTTTGTGTGAATTATATCAAGAAGATTTGATTCCCTTTTCTTCTTTGGCTGATATAAACTATAGATAGACTTTCCTCATATGTAGGAATCACATGTATTTTCTAATTAATGATTTATATTGGGGATATACATGACTATAGAATAGATATCTTTTCCATATATTTTTTATTAATGTTACCCAACCTCTAGTGCCATGTGTTGTTTTATTATTTAACTATATAGTAGAAAATGTTCCCTTTACTTTCCACCTATTAAAAATTGGCATCTGTAATGAATCCTTTCATGAGATAATTCCCTATATTACCATTGATAGTGAACCCCTTTTGATATAATGTGACTACCATTCCTAAGACACAGATTCTACTCACACTTAGGAGATTGTGATGCAAACTGTCCATATAAATATCTCCATTTTTTCTCATCTCGTCATTTTCTAGTGTTGTTCTCACACTACCTTTGATCTTCAATGTACCAACATTATCAAACCTAACTATTCTATCAACCCTTTTCTTTAGATTATTTAATAAATCTTTATTTCTCATCACATGGGATGAGAATCTTCCATCGAGAATCTAGGTGCTACTATTCTTTGTAGCTTTGAGAGAAACTCCTATAAGATTGGATTTCACAATTTTATTCTTTTACTTCCATGATAAATTTGATTTAGTTGAGGATAATGATTGCCTTTATAATCTATCTTCCATGTGTATTGGTTCATCAAAATCATATTGTTCATATATAGGAGAAAACCTATTTACAAGAGTGACTTTGTCTGGTTTGAAGGTATTGACTATTATGTGAGTTTTATAGGTGAAATTCACACATTTCCTCTTCTTGCAATCAATAGCTTTATAGCCATAGTTTGAGAAGTTAAAAAAATATCCATAAAACAATTTCTTTCATAAGATGAAGGATATGATTTCATTCTTTTTTATTGAATTCCTATATCTTCCTCATTCAAATAGATCATTGCATCTTTACAATATGACATTGTATGGCCCAAAGAGCCACATAATTTACAATTAATAAGAGTAAATGTATTCTAACTTCTACTCATCCTTGTGTTCCTTTTATTAGAAAAATAATTTGATCGGAGATCATTTATGGAAACTCATGGATATCTTTCAGATCTCCTTTAATTTTTATTGCAGGGTTTCTTTGTTTAAACATCCAGTGACTTTGTTATGTGTCCTACTTTATGATTCCCATTATTTTGGTGCATCTTGTTTACATCCTTTTATGTTTTATCATTATAACCAATTCCACTTTTTCCCATACATGTGGATATTTGGTCATTCAAAGCCTTCTCGACTCATTCATAACCATACATAGTTTTCTCTAATATATATGAATCAGTGAATCATCTAAAATGTAATTTCTTCTTTGTTTCCTTTAAATTTTATTCACTTTCAAGTTTAATCCTTAGAGTAATAAATTCTTATTTAAGTCCCTCAACAGTCTTGGAACTTCTCCTCTAGTCTGAATGTAAGTTCATTGATGACATTTTCCTATCCTTAAATTCTGAGATTCATTTATACTACATATTCTGAGTTTTCAAATGTTTTTGAATTTTCTTTTACTAATTATATTCAATCAATTTCATCTTCAATATGATCAACATATTCTAATTATTTTTCCATAACAACTCTCCACTTTTAGTTTCTGTTTCTTTGATTATCAGCCTTACCAAGAGTATCCTCAAGTTTCAACTTGAGATCAGCCATAGAAATCACCTAATTTCCTATAATTTTATCTTTTGGGGGTTAAAAATTTTAAAATATATCCATCATAGACGTTTGGGTTCTAGATTTAAACGCTGGTTCTTCTTCTTTAAAGAATTCATTATCATTATGTTCTTCTTTACAGAGAAAATTATTTCTTTGTAATTTCTTTCCAGATTTGTAGTCTCCCTTCTAATTTTTTTTATGTTGCCTATGCATATTTTCATATTTAATTTCATCATCATCGAACTTCCTTGAGTACCAAGAGGAAATTTTCCCAACTCTACCACAACAAAAACAGGACAAAGGTAGATTTCTTTGAAATCTCCCATTTCTTCTCTTGAATTTCAAAGAAAAAAGAGAAATAAGTTCATCCACCACATTATTGTTATCAACATTACCTATAGAAATCTCTTTTTTTCCATATATATGAAATTCATCTCCTTGATTAAGTGACTTTTTGCATCCTCTGGTTTGAATCTCTTTTCATATGCAACCAAAAAGCTCCCCAGATCATCGAGATAAAGTTATTATAGATCCCTTTTTTCAAGGGATAACACATTTGGATTATAAAGGGGTAGAAGTCTTCTCAAAAGTTTCATTACAATTTAAATGTATTTTTTTTATTCAACAAACACTCAAACTACACCTAAAAATTTAGTAATTTGATTTAAAAAGGTATCTACATTTTCATCGAGATTATTTTTTAGATCATCAAACATATTGTGAAAATTTTAAAGTTTGTTATCCTTCACTTTGTTATCTCCTTCATATATATTTTCCATATTTTTCCATATAGACTATTCTATAGTGCATCTAATCACTTTTAGATAGATTTGATCAGACAGAGCTGTATTAAGGGAATTTTTCCATTTGGAATCTTCATCAAGAATTTTCCTATCAGTTTTAGTCATAGACAGGCCTATCACATCAGTGACTGGAATTCCATTAGCAATGGCAAAGAGTAATTCCATCCCAATATATCTTAGATTAGATCTCATCCAATTCATAAATATCTAAAAGTTTCTTCCATCAAATAGGTGCACTCCCATGATATTTACTTAATTCTCCATGAATATAAAAATAATAGATTTAACTCCAACAACCTGCAGGCGTAGTTACCACTTGAAGGACCCCGAAACTCCCTGAGAGAGGAGGGGTGAATTAGGGTGTCAAATTTTTATTCAAAAGTGATAGATCTTGTTCCCACGTTGGCAGGGACCTGTTAAACCTCTCTGATAGTATTTTGAAATAATTTAAACATTCAAAAATAGAGAAACAAAGAAACAATTTTAATTGGTTAAACACTAAGGGACAATCCAAGAAACATATGCTGATAGTGTGTCAGTCATACCTAAATCCACTAATCTTCACTAGTTGTGTAATACATAAGTTCATGTTGAAAGTGAGTACCCTATATCAAACTTGTGTTTTACTTTGATTACCACTACATGTATGCAGTTTATTATATGTACATGTGTTTATCATTCCATAATAGTGTAGATACTTCTACATACACTTTTTTTATAAAAATGTACTTAGATTGCATGTCATATCAAAGGGATTATAGAAGATCTCAAGATATAATGAGAACCCCGAGATTCCATGATAGTAATCTTAAAGTAATGTCCAATGGTCCAGTAACATCATTCTGAAAGGAAACAGATGATGTTTGACCATCAAAGTAACGACCCGAAATTTTTAATTAATCTTGTTTCCTAATTTTGTGTGTTATTTTATTGTTCATACTCAACAAAAATGTTTCAATTGATAACATGAGTATAATTAAAATGAGACTGTTGGGTTTTGACTATTATATGACTGTTAGTCAGTATGACCATTGAAAACTGAATGTTGTGACTTTTGTCTCTAAATACAAGTGATCTTGGTTAATTAATATAGAAAGAAGATTTTATGGCCTCACCAAGTAGTCTTGGACCAATCAAATCCCATCTAACAGAACTTGGGAAGGAGGTAGCACCACTGGGCTTTGCTCTGGACCAAACCCAAGCCGAACTTCATCGTGTGAAGCTAGAACGGAATTGCCTTCACGAGAAGTTCAAACTGATAGAAATTACAACTCGTGCGATGTTGGCCAAACCTCCCTCAGATTCTCTCACCTTAGCACACCTTACACTTAGGTCCTATGCTGGTGTGATAAGGGGCTATGTAAGGAGACTGTAACTGCCTTGTATAATCCTTTATTTTAAATAAAAATTTTGATTTCTTCTTATGATGAAGTTTATGAATTTTCAAATGTCCGGATAAATATAGTATACATATTTTTTTGTGAATTTTAGAAAAAGGATATTTTAAAAAATGTTTATGTAAACGTTAAATAATTAAATATGTTTAATGATTTTCAAAAAACGGTCTTCTACAATTATGTTCAGTACGAAATTTAGAATCTAATAAGATCAACATAATTTTTGATGAATAATAAATTATGAATAGTGATTTTATGCTTAGGATTATTAATGTGACCAAATGGATTAGTAATCTCACTTAAATAAAGCATTAATATAATCTAGGCACCTTTATTAAGTAATGTGATTCAATAAAATGGTTAAATAATGGTTTCATAAATTATTAGTCAAGTATTAGTTTTTTCAATGGAATAGTGTTTTTTAATTAAAAATATTTAGAAAATTATTTTAATAAAATTGATTTCATTTTTGAACTCAGAGCATAGATATTATGTTAAGGTAATTTTTGGGGATTTTTCTAAAAAAAATGAATTATCAGTGAATAGTGTATTTATTTAAAAATTAAATTATAAATATTTAGAAAAATTATTTTTATAAAATGGAGTTCATTTTTGAAATCATAGCATCGATATTTGGTTAAGGTGAAATTTTGGTATTTTTCTACGAAAGTTGAATTTTCGATGAATATTGAAAATACAGTTTTTAAGTTATGGGTGTTTAATTAAATCATTAAATGATGTATTAAGTATGTAATAAATATGGTCGACTTATGAATAGTAATATAAGGTATTAGGTGTCCCAAGTGGCCAATACCATGGGAAAATACCCTGGTAAGCCCATGGTTTTTCCAAAACCACTAATGAGGTGTCCTTTGGCCATTAATGCCTTGTTCCCTCACTTTCCCTATAAATACCAAGCCATCCTCTCATCCATTCGACTCCCAACTCTCCCCCAACAAATCTCTGGTATCATTACCTCCCAAGGAGTCCTCCAAAGGTTCCCCCAAGCCATCAAGGTCCCAACCTTTGAGTTTTAAAAGTTACATTTTTAGGTAAGGGATCCGACCTCTCTCTTTCTTTTCAAGTAATCTCTTTTATGTCATTTCTTTTATGCTCCATGTTCTTATGTTGGAGGATGTTATTTTATAATCATATTAATTCCCTTTTAATTTTCATATGATGAGAGAACACATCTTTCTCTCATCAATTCGTTTTAATAATGTTTAAGTGGCACCGTTAGGCTGCCGAATTTTTAAGGGATTCGTTCACCTTTCTCATTTTTCAAAGTTCTACTTTCATGTCAAGTCTTTCAAGTTCCTTTTTATTTTGTTGGGGTATGATATATATATATATAATACTTAACGATTATGTTCATATGATGAGAGACCCTATTTTATCTCTCTAATTCATTATTTTGAAGTTTTAAGTGGCGCTGTTAGGCTGCCGAATTTTTAAGGGATTCGTTCACCTTTCTCGTTTTTCAAAGTTCTACTTTAATGTCAAGTCTTTAAAGTTCCTTTTTATATTGTTGGGGTATGATATTTATATCTATCATACTGAACTCTTATGTTAATATGATTATAGAACCTATTTTATCTCTTCAATTCAGTATTTTTAAGTTTTAAGTGGCGCCGTTAGGCTGCCGAATTTTTAAGGGATTCGTTCACCTTTCTCATTTTTCAAAGTTCTACTTTCATGTCAAGTCTTTCAAGTTCCTTTTTATTTTTTGGGGTATGATATCTATATATATAATACTTAAATATAATGTTAATATGATTAGAGACCCTATTTTATCTCTTCAATTCAGTATTTTGAAGTTTTAAGTGGCATCGTTAGGATGCCGAATTTTTAAGGGATTCATCCACCTTTCTCATTTTTCAAAGTTCTACTTTCATGTAAAGTCTTTAAAGTTCCTTTTTATTTTTTTGGGGTATTATCTCTATATATATCATAATTAAATCTTATTTTCATATGATAAGATACCCTATTTCATCTCTTCAATTCATTATTTTGATGTTTTAAGTGGCGTCGTTAGACTTTCGAATTTTTAAGGGATTCTTTCACCCTTCTCGTTTTTCAAAGTTCAACTTTCATGTCAACTCTTTCAAGTTAATTTTTATTATGTTGGGGTATTATATCTATATCTATAATAATGAAATTTTATGTTCATATGATGAGATACACTATTTGATCTCGTCAATTCATTTCTGTTGAAGTTTAAGTGACGTCGTTAGGCTGTCGAATTTTCAAAAGGGAAATATAATTTTTGTCTTCCTTCCATGTTTTTAATATCAAATGTTATATCATTAAAATTTCATTTCCATGTTCTTAAATACTTCATATTCTGTTCCCCTACTGTTTTATGGATC
Organism: Viscum album; assembly: GCA_963277665.1. NCBI lineage: Eukaryota > Viridiplantae > Streptophyta > Magnoliopsida > Santalales > Viscaceae > Viscum > Viscum album. The sequence goes on along the minus strand of OY728140.1, from coordinate 489,450,797 downwards.
ATTTATGAGTGGGTGACCCATGTCCCGTCTCTTTTCAATGTTTTCTAAAACCCCGTAACATGGTCGTTATGCTGCAGAATTTCTGTCTCAAAATGTCGCTCTCTTTTTCTAAAGTTATTTTATTTTATTAGGTGAATACTCAAAGCTCTCTCTTATATAGGGGTATTCACATATATACCAAGTTTTTGTATTTTAAATTCTGGGATTTACATACATGAGACCCTCTCTCCCTTTCCGTGGGTTTAAAGTGACGTAAAGATCATGTCTTTAAAGCAGTTTTTAAACGTTATTATTATGAAATGAAAACCATTCTTTTCTTTGCTATATGGGTTGTTTATGAAATTATTGATGATGATATATGTGGCTCACATGATAATAAATACATGTCAAGGGTGTGCCCTGATAGTGCTCCAATGCGTTGGGTAAAGACTTAATCTCTAGAGATGACTATTTTTAAGGACGCCTTGGTGAATAACCTTGGTAATTTTTAATGAAACCTTGGGGATGGACCTTGGTGAAAAAGAAATGATTGTCAATATTAAATGTTGTAGACACATATTCAAGTTATGAAATACGTTATTTTTATTATGATATGCCTCGTGATTTCTTTCTCATGCCTTAAAGTTATTTTTCATGACTTTGTTGATGTATCTCAAGTTCGCATGTTAAATGTTTCCCCTTGTTTCCCTTACTGGGCCTTCTGCTCACCCTTTCTTTTGATGTATGTCCCCAGGTTATGAGATTCAGTATTGAACCTAGGATGAACATAAGTAGAATCCTTTCAAGTGTTTATGAAGAATGTTTTTTTTGTTTCATGTATTAAGTTCCTGGTTTCCAAGACACTAAACCTTAAAGATCCTCAGTTTTGTATAATGTAATGAAAGTTTATGTGACAAAAAGGTGGGATGATATAGTTGGTATCAAAGGGAGGTTTAGTTATTTGTGGAAATTATGATATGAAAAATTTAGGAATAACCCTATAGAAAAGTTTAAATATAGGAAATCTTCCTGGTATTTTGGTGAGTATTGAGTAAGGGGTTTCCAAGCAAATACATCCTTGTTTAGATACGAGTACGTAGAGGTGGCTCTGGAAAAAATGTACATAGGGGTAAAACCCGAAAACACCGCTTTGAGCTAGACTCGAACGGGAACTGGTACACGATAATGGGCCTTGCTGCACTCTTGGTTACGACACTCCCGGGGGATATGCTTTGGTAAATTCATAAGCTTAGTATGAACCATTATTAAAGGAACAAAGATAAAATAAAATAAAGATTCACATAAGAATATATGATCATGGATAACCTAGATTGGAACCTAGGGTATCACAAGTTAGGGTATACTTTTATTCTACAGGTTATCCTTCTTTTCTTTAAGTTCCTTTTCATGATTATTGGCTAAGTATTTAAGCCCCTAATTGTAATTTCTTTTCTTAGTTAATGGTGGGAAATGGAAGAACATGTCCCAACTTCCAATGTGATAGGAAATGCGATGATTTCCGTATTAATATGATAGAGATGATTAGGGGATTAAAATATGATTATTATTTTGGAAGACATTCACTATTTTGGGGACCCTATATGATCGAGGTAAATATATTACTATGGTATTTTTTTTGAGGAGTAAAGGTTGACTTATATTTTTTAAGAATCGATGAATTTAAGGTGGACTTATAGTAATCTAGGTTACTTATCGAAATGATTACCCTATCTTGGGGAAAATGTGATTAGGTTAGTTACTTTTGTTATAAGATATTAGGAGTGGTTGATGTGGTATTTGGATGAATGATAAAGTTTACCTTGGAAGACTATGTTATCAAATCCTTCTTGAATTTGGGTTTCAATATTAGTTTGGTTTTTTTGATGATTTTTAAGGACAGTTATTTACGGAATGGTCTATGATGAACTTTGGGTTGTACCGTGGAACTTTTAAGATTTAAAGTAGTTTCCCTTCCTCTGGGGTTCTTTATTTTGGAAGAGTTGTTTTATTTTACCCTTTCTATTTTTGGGATAATGTTTAAAGATACAGGAAATAAATATTTAATCTTTGGTGGATTATGTGATTATCTGTAAGATGATTCTTATTCTTGGATGAGACCAAGTAGTTTTGAATGCTCATCGTTTGGAGAAAAGATTATTTTTGGTAGAAACTTATTAAAGGATGAAACTCTACTTGAAGGTAGGTATATTTCCTTATGGTTTTATTCAATGTAGTAAATGAATTCCTCAAAAATATGAAAAGGAGCGTAAAAAAAAACGTTGTATGTTAACGTTTCCTACTGGGTAATCAAAGACCGTTTATACACATAATTAGTTTGTGATTTTCTTATTGTCAACTTTCTCCCAATCATGTTTTCTATCACTCTCCCTCAGAACTTGACCCTTTGTTTTTTCTTCCATATCCATGTTTTCTTAAATAGAATCCTTGTATGGGTTAACTCGGGTGGTCTTTGTACTTCCTTTTCTTTCTTTTAAAGTAATAGTGCTACTGACACTTTTTCCAATGTGGGACTTTAAATGAAATTTCAAAACCCAATTTTAAAAATTGCGAGGACGCAATTTCTTAAGGGGGGATGATTGTAATGACCCAAAATTTTGAATAAATCTTGTTTCCTAATTTTGTGTGTTATTTTATTTTTCATACTCAACAAAACTGTTTCATTTGATAACATGAGTAAAATTAAAATGTGACTATTGGGTTTTGACTATTATATGACCGTTAGTCAGTATAACCGTTGAAAACAGAATGTTGCCACTTTTGTCTCTAAATACAAGTGATCTTGGTTAATTAATATAGAAAGAAGATTCTATGGCCTCACCTAGTAGTCTTGGACCAATCGAATCCCATCTAACAGAACTTGAGAAGGAGGTAGCACTACTGGGCTTTGCTCTAGACCAAACCCAAGCCGAAATTCATCGTGTGTAGCTAGAACAGAATCTCCTTCGCGAGAAGTTCAAACTAATAGAAATTACTACTCGTGCGATGTTGGCTGAGCCTCCCTCAGATTCTCTCACCATAGCACACCTTACACTTAGGTCTTATGCTGGTGTGATAAGGGGCTATGTAAGGAGACCGTAACTGCCTTGTGTAATCCTTTGTTTTAAATAAAAATTTTGATTTCTTCTTATTATGAAGTTTATGAATTTTCAAATGTACGGATAAATATAGTATGAATATTTTTGGTGAATTTTTGAGAAAGGATATTTTAAAAAATGTTAATGTAAACCTTAAATAATTAAAAATTTGTAATGATTTTCAAAAAATGGTCTTCTACAATTATGTTTAGTACGAAATTTAGAGTCTAATAAGATTAACATAATTTTTGCTGAATAGTAAATTAGGAATAGTGATTTTATTCTTAGTATTAGTAATGTGACCAAATGGATTAATAATCTCACTTAAATAAAGCACTAATATAATATAGGAATGTTGATTAAGTAATGTGATTCAATAAAACGGTTAAATAACGGTTTCAAAAATTATTAGTCAAGTATTAGTTTTTTAAAGTGAATAGTTTTTTTTAATTAAAAATATTTATAAAATTATTTTTATAAAATGGATTTCATTTTTGAACTCAGAGCATCGATATTATGTTAAGGTAATTTTTTGGGATTTTTCTGAAAAAAATGAATTTTCGGTGAATAGTGTATTTATTTAAAAATTAAATTAAAAATATTTGGAAAATTATTTTTATAAAATGGAGTTCATTTTTGAAATCAGAGCATCGATATTTGGTTAAGGTGAAATTTTGGGATTTTTTTAAGAAAGTTGAATCTTCGATGAATAGTGAAAATACCGTTTTTAAGTTACAGGTGTTTAATGACATCATTAAATGATGTATTAAGTATTTAATCAATATTGTCGACTTATTAATAGTAATATAAGGTATGAGGTGTCCCAAGTGGCCAATACCATGGGAAAATACCATGGGAAGCCCATGGGTTTTCCAAAACGACTAATGAGGTGTCCCTTGGCCATTAATGCCTTGTTCCCTCACATTCCCTATAAATACCAAGACATCCTCTCATACATTCGACTCAAAACTCTCCCCAAATGAATCTATGGTCTCATTTCCTCCCAAGGAGTCCTCCCAAGGTTCCCCCAAGCCCTCAAGGTCCCAACCTTTTTGTTTTAAGAGTTACGTTTTAAGGTAAGCGATCTGACCTCTCTCATTCTTTTCAAGTAATCTCTTTTATGTCATTTCTTTTATGCTTCATTTTCTTATATTGAAGGATGTTCTTTTATAGTGATATTACTTCCCTTTTCATGTTCATATGATGATAGAACCCCTCTTTCTCTCATCAATTCATTTTAAGAATGTTTAAGTGGCGCTGTTAGGCTGCCGGATTTTTAAGGGATTCGTTCATCTTTCTCATTTTTCAAAGTTCTACTTTCATGTCAAGTCTTTCAAGTTCCTTTTTATTTTGTTGGGGTATGATATATATATATATCATACTGAACTCTTATTTTTATATGATGATAGACCCTATTTGATCTCTTCAATTCAGTATTTTTATGTTTTAAGTGGCGTCGTTAGGCTGCCGAATTTCTAAGGGATTCGTTCACCTTTCTCATTTTTCAAAGTTCAACTTTCATGTCAAGTCTTTAAAGTTCCTTTTTATTTTTTTGTGGTATGATATATATATATATCATACTTAAATCTTATTTTCATATGATTATAGAACTTATTTGATCTCTTCAATTCAGTGTTTTGATGTTTTATGTGGCACCGTTAGGCTGCCGAATTTTTAAGGGATTCGTTCACCTTTCTCATTTTTCAAAGTTCTACTTTCATGTCATGTCTTTCAAGTTCCTTTTTATTTTTTTGGGGTATTATATCTATATATATCACACTTAACTCTTATGTAAATATGGTGAGAGACCCTATTTGATCTCTTCAATTCAGTATTTTGAAGTTTTAAGTGGTGCCGTTAGGCTGCCGAATTTTTAAGGGATTATTTCACCCTTCTCATTTTTCAAAGTTCTACTTTCATGTAAAATATGTCAAGTTCCTTTTTATTATATTGTGATATGATCTCTATATCTATCATACTGAACTTTTATTTTCATATGATGAGTGACCCTATTTGATCTAGTCAATTCATTTCTGTTGAAATTTAAGTTGCGTCGTTAGGCTGTCGAATTTTCATAAGAGAAATCTAATTTTTGTCTTCCTTCCATGTTTTTCATCTCAAATGGTATGTCCTTAAAATTTAATTTTCATGTTCTGAAATCCTTCATATTCTATTCCCCTACTTTTTTATGGATCATTTATGAGTGGGTGACCCATGTCCCCTCTCTTTTCAATGTTTTCTAAAACCTCGTAACATGGCCGTTATGCTGCAGAATTTTTGTCTCAAAATGTCTCTCTCTTTTTATAAAGTTCTTTTATTTTATTAAGTGAATAGTCAAAGCTATATATTCTATAGTGGTATTCACATATATACCAATTTTTTCTATTTTAAATTCTGGGATTTACATACATGAGACCCGCTCTCACTTTCCGTGGGTTTAAAGTGACGTAAAGATCATGTCTTTAAAGCAGTTTTTAAACGTTATGATTATGAAATGAAACCCATTATTTTTTTTTCTATATGGGTTGTTTATGAAATTATTGATTATTATATATGTGGCTCACATGATAATAAAGACATTTCAAGGGTGTTCCCAAATAGCACTCCAATTCATTGGGTAAAGACTTAATCTCTAGAGATGACTATTTTTAACGACGCCTTGGTGAATAACCTTGGGGATGGACCTTGGTGAAAAATAAATTATTGTCAATATTAAATGTTTTAGCCACATATTCAAGTTATGAAATACGTTATTTTTATTATGATATGCCTCATGATTTCTTTCTGATGACTTATAGTTCTTTTCCATGAATTTTTTGATGTATCTCAAGTTCGCATGTTAAATGTTTCCCCTTGTTTCCCTTACTGGGCCTTCTTCTCACCCTTTATTTTGATGTATGTCCCTAGGTTATGAGATACAGTAATGAACCTAGGATGAACATAAGGAGAAGCCTTTCAAGTGTTTAAGAATAATGTTTTTTTGTTTCATGTATTAAGTTCCTGGTTTCCAAGACACTAAACCTTAAAGATCCTCAGTTTTGTATAATGTGATGAAAGTTTATGTGACAAAAAGGCGGGATGTTATAATCAAGTGTTGGGGGCTCATAATCCTTTATACTTATTCTCATGATGTTTCCAATATATGATCTCTAGTTATTGAGATCATGAGGACTAACCTGCATAATAGGAACACAACATTTTCAGGTTCCATTGGTAATTCCTATCTATGGATATGTGTAATGGTCTCTAGACATGATATCATTATCATTGTATGTATTTTAATTGTGTACTTTGATTCAAGGCGAAAACCATGGTGATATATTCATAGAAAGGTAGTTTTTGTTGTGTATCTCATTGGTGACATGGCATTGATTTAATGATCAAGATAATATTTTTTTCTTTCTAGTCGAGGAAGAGATGTCTCAGGCCTGGTAGATTAGGATGGTTTCACCTTCATTAAATCCATGTCCATGGTAGTGGAAGGTAAGACCATCTAGACAAATCAAAAAATAAAATAAATGAAAATAAATGATGATGACACTAGTGTGCATTCTGCTTTATTAAGATATCGATGATGAAGAGATTATATTACAAAGAAAATGTTTGTAAGAAGGTAGTCATTGCTTAGACTTTATCTTATATCTATATGGGCCTCGATGGGTTTCTAGACCCCACTATTTGACGGTGAATATTACTCACTACTATTGAGATAAGGGCCTAGAGGGTCACACACTATAGTGCATTGAGAATATTCCCTATTTAGTGGAATAAGAATATAGAACTTGGTGGGGCCTGCCAAGGGGTCCGAGTATTATACATGTTCTACGAATCACCAAATAATAAATAAATTCTTTAATTATTCAAGTATAGAATAATTTATTGAATTTATTTAAAACATGTATTTACAAGTGATTAGTAAATACAAAGATAAAATATTATTCGAAGGGATTTAAATATCTAGGGTTTATTTAATATTTTCAGGAGAAGTGAGTCAAGTTATAGACTCAAGTTTATCACGCAATATGAATTTAATATATATTGCAGTCAGTGAAAAAATTATAAATATTATTTATGGAATAATTTATTTTTTCATAAATAAATATTTTACAACTTATACTGCGAATATCTATTACATGGGGGCTGGGAACCCATACCGGGTATTCTAGATATTCTATATATAAGTAAGAGAGAGGATCTCCCCATAAAACTATTCATGTGCTATAATTGAGAGACTATCTATCCTCTTGGAATCTATATTGATATTCTCTCAACTAAGGAGGTTCTTCAAGCTCATCCTTCTTGGATCGAAGTCTCTTGCCTTGCTACGATCACTACTGCGTCGAAGAGCTCGTGGGTGTACCATTCTAGCACCCAAATTCTAATGAATGACACACGTGATAATTTGAGAGGAATGTTTGGATGATCTAGAGGACATAGATGTCGGAGTCTTCAAGCAATAGTTTTCGGCATCCTATGATGAACTTTCACATGTTAGATCCAAACAAGGTACTTGTTCATTCTATTTTTGTGCTCTATCATATCCACGTGTGGTCCTCGGACCGTACCGGGATAGTTCACCAGAGTCGACATTGTAAAGTTGGCCTGGTGATGTAAAAAATTTTAAAATCCCATTCCATTGGCTTTCACTATCCATCCTGGTACCTAACAGTGGTATCAGAGAAGCACATGATTTCTCAATGTCAAAGGAAAAAAATTAAATTGAATTAAATTTAAGTACGGTACATAAAATTGGTTCTAACAGATCTGACCATATGTCGATCCATTTCTGAATGGCCAAGTTAAGGATGTTTAAAATTTTAATTGGATCGACGTCATAGGTTTAAATTTCTTAGGATTATTATTTTATAAAGAACATGTTTTAATTTTTAGTATGCGTTCTTCAAAGTAACAAAATTAGGCAACAGTTTGGCTGGAATCCGGTTTCTAGAATATTTTCGGTGGTTTTTTATTTTAGGAGTAAAATAAAAAATGTTATGAGATAATATTATTTTATTTTACTCAATTAAGAAATAAAAGTAAAAGGGGTCAATGAAGACTTTCAGTCAAGTCTTGTTTTTTTATTTATTGAATGTATTTTGACTTTAAAGTTAAAAAAAATAGAGTCCAAGAACCCATTTTAGGTCTTCTTCTTTTTAAAATAAAACAAATAAAGGGTGGTTCCTTTTTGTTCTGTCAAAAGACAAAACAATATTAATTAGAAAAAGAAGAGAGAATACCCTTTGGGTCTTCTTCCTTGGGCAGCACAGACACCCCCCCCCCTAAAAACCCTAGTAGTCTGCCGCGTGGAGCTCCTCCTTGGTGCTGCCTATCTATACCACCCAGGGTCCCCTTTTCCTCACGCGTCCCGACCCTCACCGAGCCCAGACTCCCCTCTACCTCGTCGCGGACCTCACTGATCCCAACCTCCCCTTTGCCTCAAGCCGCCCCCGGACCCCTCATCGCTTCCAGACCACACCCCCAGACCCCCTTCGCACTGATAGCTTGCACATCACCAAACCAGGCCAGCTCACCCCACATACTTTGGTGTCACACTGGAACAACAGAACACCACCCTTGAGGCTGGCCGAAGGAGAAACCCGCCACTCTTGGACCTTGCCGAATGAGTCCGTTTCTTGATCGAAGACACTGCCACCGTGAGTGTTGCTTGACCAGGTGGATATGCCATGGTCAAGATGTGGTCACATCACGGTCACGACGCGGTCACGCCGTGGTCATGACCCGGTCATGCCGCGGTCATGCCACTGTCATGCGGTGGTCACACCTCGGTCACGCCACAGTCACACCGCAGTCACGCCGTTGTCATGCCGCAGTCACACCGCGGTCACGCCATGATTTGGCCATGCACCAGTAAGTCTCCCTCACGGCGGTTCATAGTCTAGCTAGACTCCTCCTCAGCAAGAGGTTACCTCGTTAAATAATTTTAATTAATTTAGTATTTTAAATTAAATTAATTATAATTATATTGGGGTTTATGATTAATTTAATCCTAAATATTAATTTAAATAGAATTAAAATTAAATTAATAGTTCAATTTAATTTTATAATTAAAATTAAAATAATAGTTTAATTTAATTTTATAATTAAAATGAAATTAATAGCTTCATTTAATTTTATAGTTAAAATTAAATTAATGTATTAATTAAAATTTTTGAATTAGATTTAAATTAAACTGCCGGAACTGATAAAGATAAATTTATTGAATTTATTGAAATTCATATAAATTATTAGAGCACCCTCATACTATTTAAATTTTATTGCTGTTTAATTTTTAATTGTGCATTATTTATACCGATTGGTCTTGTGCAAGAAACCAAACCATGCATATTTGGTTTATTTTTTTATTTAATTATCTATTCAATGCATGAAATGATTGTAATAATTAATTAGATAAATGATGGCCTGTGAATTGACTTTTAATTTAAATATGTATAAGGGTCTAAGTGTCTAATGAAAAAGTTGTATTTTGTACCTCTAGACCCCCTCTCATGTGTGCGAGTATATTTCTAATTAAATTTTAATGATCTGAGACTCAGACCCCGCTAAGTCTAGGTGGTAATCTAGACGATATTCGAGTGCTTTGCACTGGGATAGTTGCGACGTTAGTTAGGAGTCGACTTAGGTATGGATGCCCCTTGGTCAAGATTGATCCATTTATGGATCAATCATAATGGAATGATCAAGAACAGTTGGATTTCATGATTTACCTTTATGCATTGTTTATTTTTTTATGTGAATACATGATTGTTGATTGATCACATAGAATAGTAAACAAGATAAAAAATGAATAAAGAAGTGATGAATGTATTTCTATTGCATGTTCAGTTGTGAGTACGAAAATATAGTTTGAAAATTGATAGTGACAGTATTTTAATTATTTTTCATATGTTTTTAAATGATTTACCCCATTATAATTAATCAATTTGAGATTATTTTTATCATTTTATGTTTTGGTGAATTACGGGCTTAATTGTGGAAATTGGTTAATTCTGTAAATTTAACAGTTTTGTGGAGCTTCTGTATTTTGGACTTATCTTTTACATTTTTGTTCCAATTTTTTTGATTCCTTTCTTCTAGACTTTCCAGGCTCATGGTATTGAACTTTGTCTTCTGGAACAAGCTCCAATTCGGAAGACAATGGACCAAAAAAATTCATCAAATGGAAAACATTTTCTGGCTAATAAAATGGACCCTACATTAATTAATGAAGCATATCTCGGACTACATATGTCCAAATGATGTGATTATAGTTGGAAGAGAATGAGAAATCAAAGAGACATTTTAAAATTAAAATTCATGAATAAATTCGGTCATTAAAGAATCTATTGAATGTGTCCAAAAAGAGAAATTTGAAGAGTCACCTCAGGTAGAAAAGGTCGTCATTAGTAATTCGAGTATAACTTTTGTTACACTTGTCCAAATTCACTTCAATTTTGATGAAGCATGAAAAAGAAATATAGGAACAACATTTATGAATACTCATTCCCGATATGCAGCCATTTATTATGCTAATGAGACTCAATCTTTAGATGGAGTAATTTTGGAGGGAAATTTTCTACTCCACAAGCCTATAAATAAGAGTGTTCACTTCCATTCAAAGGGGTTGAAGAAGTTAAAGGAGGGGAAATGATGGAGGATTAATTTCATGAAGTTATTTTTATTTTCTATTTTCTCCTTTCATTGTATCATCATTCTCACTTATTCCCCTTTCAACTCTATTTCCCTTCACATGGAGGGGTAAAACCTTTGAGTGATCGGGGAAGGGGGAGTTTCACTTTTGTAATGTCGGAGTTTTGTGCATAAATGTAAAACCATATTTTTCTATTTAATGAATTACATTATTATTTTTTATTAATTATCTTAATAAAATTGTGTTTTGGGTTTGGTTTATTCATTTTTAATAGCTTTGGTTGAAGACTTTTAATCTCCCTCCGCATAGTGCAATTTGTCTCGATCGAGCAGATTGTAGTAGGTGGTGAGTGTCCAGCAATCGTTGGCATATGTGTGCAACTAGTGAACATTTGATAGTGTTAAAAGGAGTAAAAATTCCCAATCAAGACTTCCCTTAGTTTTATAGGATTATATTATGAACTTCAATGCACATAAGAGGGAGTTCCATTTCTTTATCCAACCTAAGGTGATTGATAACTCGACTGATGAGTCTTTCATTTTTCATTAAATAGGAAGAGAGGGAGGAAGATATTTATGAATATGATTAAATTGAAAAAGGTTATCCTACCCTTACCCCATTATTCTCTTAACCCATTAGTGTTCAATGTTTATTTTGAATTTATTTTTTTTTTCAACTCAAACAATTTCAAAAAAAAACCTCTTCTTATTTCTTTAATTTAGGTGACAAGTTTAATTATTGTGCACTGATCTTTGGATAAAACCTAGGATGACCACTTTAATACATTTTTAACTTAGTTTATATAGGTTTTTGGCACACCTCATGATAGGCACGTGTCAAAACATGGCTCCGTTTCTAGGGAGGTAGTGCCGACAATTTTTTTTCTCTTTCTTTTCTCTTTTCTTATTTTCATTCCAATGTTTCATGACTAGAACCTCAAACACTGAGCTTTCCCCCTTGATCCCGAAATTAAAATAACCTTGTTGAATTATCTAAGAAACCTTAATTTCCAATCTTAATTTGAGGATAATTCTCTTATAGACTCGTTTGAAACTTCAAGTGTTCACTCCGAGCCTGTCATCATGGATGGAAATCAGAACCCAACCCTTAGAGACCTTTATGCCTCACAATTCATTAATCAGAATAATAAACTTTTCATGATAGTGTAACAAAATTATTTTGATATGACACCTAACATGATTCCATTTCATCCAATGTTTTTTTATTGGTGGGTAAAGATCCCAAAAAACATATTAAAGAATTCACACATGTCTACTCAACCTTCAGACCACGTGGAGTTACTGAGGAACAAGTTAAGTGGAAGTTGTTCCCATTTTCATTGAAAGTAGATACCAAAAAATGGTTGTATGGTATACAACCTAGAGATGTGTATGACTGTAATGACCTTGTGAGATGCTTCATGAAAATATTCTTCCCAGCCTCCAGAAGCACTGCCATAGGAAAAGAGATATATGCAATTATACAATCATCTGGAGAAACCATTTACAAGTACTGGGAAAGATTTAAAAAGCTATGTTCCAGATACCCACATCAAGACATTGTAGAGAATCACTTTCTTGTATTCTTCTATCAAGGCTTACTATACAATGATAGGAACCTTCTTGATACATCATCTGGAGGTGCATTGATTGAAAAGTCACCAGAAGAATCCAAGGGTTAGATTGAGAAGAGTTCATAGAACTCGCAATAGTTTGGTACAAGAGGTACTGGCACAAGAGGTATTCATGAGGTAAAAACTTCTCATCCATCAACCTTACTATAAACTAAGATTGAATAGATGACCAGTTTGGTGAGACATATGGCCTTGAAACAAGTGTGGGACCAATAAGAACCAACTAAGGTATGTGTTTTATGCTCATCACCTAATCATTTCACTGACCAATGTGCTGAAATACATGGAATGGAAACTTGTGTGGAAAAATCAATATGGGTTTTAAAATCAGTAGAATCAATCTGGACCCCTATTACAGCAATAATTCCAAAACCCCCCACCATTTCAATAAAATAAATCTTATATCCAGCCTTCACACCACCAACCACCCACTTTCTTAAAACCCTATGAGCAGCCATCAACTAGTGCACAGCCCATAATTCTGAACCAACAATATATATCTGATATTGAGGGGATAAAAGACACTTTAAAATATTTTTCCACCATCTTTGAAGGTCTCATAGACTTCCTAACCTAAAATATTAAGAAACATCCTTCCCAAACAATCCCAAACCCAAAGAAAAATATCAGCATTATAAAAACAAGAAGTGGAAAAGAGATATCACCACCAGCATCCCATGAACCTGATACAGGACCACCTGATTTGAGGGAGAATGAATTTGTAAACTCTGAAAATTCAATGAAAATGCATTGTGAATAAGAGAATAAAGAGGAGTAAGAGAAAGATAGGCTGAGGAAGAAGAGAAAAGAAACACCATTTAAAAGGAAACAATGGTATAAGAAAGATTTACCCCCTCCATTTCCATGAAGGATGATTGAATCAATGAAATTGTAGGAGTAAGAACTTTAAAAAAAATTGGACACCTTCTAGAAAGTGGAAATAAATATCCCCTTACTTGAAGAAATTAGAAAAATTACAATGTATGCTAAATTTTTGAAGGATATTTTCACTAGGAAGAGGAGACTTCAATGGAATGGAAAGATCAACTTGGGAAGAAGTTTCTCAGCCCTTATCACAGATTGTAGACTTGTATCCCATAAGAATGGTGGTCCATCTTGGAAATAGATCCATAGTTTTCCCTACATAATATTTGGAGGATATCCTTGTGAAAGTCAAATATCTCTTCTTCCCAACTGACTTTTACGTGCTAAATATGGAAGAAGATAGGATCTTGTCACATTCACCCATCATTTTGGGGAGACCTTTCTTGAAGACAGCTAAAACCATCATCAATGTCCATGAGGGGACACTCACCATGGATTTTGGAGAGTGCACTATCCACTTCAATATTATTGAATCCATGAGGCACCCATCGGATGATCACTCACACTTTTTACATTCCCATGAAGTTGGTGCAGAACCCATGGAAGAATCAGGTATGCTCTATAAATTCTTAGACTTATGAGATACTTCTTCCATTAAAAATATCATTGAACATGTGGATGCCCAAAATTCTATAGATTCTGATTTCATCTTTGATGAAGAGGTAAAATATGATTTCTTTGATGATTTGTTAAATGATAAGGAAGATGATATGGTTTCTTGTGTGGAGGAGGTCCAAAATTTGAAAGTGGGAACCATTAATTTAGTTTCATCCCTTGAACATCCCCCTGATCTGGAAATTCAACCACTCCCCACTAATTTTAAATATGTGTACCTTAGGGAGGGGGAGAAACTACCAGTGATAATTACTAATAATATATCTAAAACCCAAGAGAAATCAGTGATTGATCTTTGGAGAGAGAATATACAAGCGATAGGGTGGAGTTTAGATGATATTCCAGGAATCAACCCAAAAATATTCTCACATAGAATTTTTCTTGAGGGAGATTCCAAACCTATAAGTAAACCCCAAAGGAGGTTGAATCCCACAATAGTTGAGGTTGTAAAGAAGGATATTGAGAAGATATTGAAAGTTATGATCATCTATGCCATCTCAGATTCACAGTGGGTTATCCAAATTCATGTTGTTCCAAAAAAACAAGCCTAACCACTGTGAGGAATGAAAATAATTAATTAATCCCTATGAGAATTAAAAATAGCTGGAGAGTGTGGATTGATTTTAGGAAGTTGAATCAGGTCACACAAAAAGATTATTTCTCCATTCCTTTCATTGATAAGATGTTAGATATATTTGTATAGAGAACTCTTTATTTCTTTTTTCATGGATTTTCAGGTTATTTTCAGGTACCCATTGCTCCTGAGGATCAAGAGAAGATAACCTTTGCATGACCCTTCAGCACTTTTTATATAAAAGGATTCCATTTGGATTATGTAATACTCCATGTACATTTCAGAGGTGCATAGTAAGTATATCTTCTAATCACATTGAATATTTCGTGGAGGTTTTCCTGGATTATTTCATGGTTTTTGGAAACTCTTTTGACCATTTTTTGAAAAATATGGATTTATTTTTGAAAACCTACATTGAAAAGAATCTTTTTTTAAATTCTTGAAAAGTGTAATTTCATGGTTGTGAGAGGGATTGTCCTTGGGAATTTAATTTTCAAAAAGGTAATTGAAGTTGATAAATCAAAAATTGAAGTGATAAATTCTTTGCCTTACCCAGCTTGTGTGATATCCTTTTTAGGACATATAGGATTCTACATGAGGTTTATCAAGGATTTTAGTAAGATTTATCTCCCAATTTCTAGATTTATTTTGAAAGATTCTGATTTTTATTTAAATATTTAATGTGTGGAATCCTTTAATGAGTTTAGGAGGAGATTGATTCAACCATCTCTGATGCAACCACCAAATTGGGAAGAACCCTTTGAGCTACTTTTTAATGCTTCCAACCAAGCAGTTGGAGCAGTCATTTCTTAGTGAATTGAGGGAAGCCACAATTTATTACATATGCTTAAATAACCTTTTATGATTCTCAATTAAATTACACAACCATAGAAAAGAATTTTTTTAATGTTGTTTTTGATTTGGAAAGATTTAGATCATATCTCTTTGGAACTAAAGTCACTTTGTTTTCAGATCATGTAGCTCTCAGGTACATGATGAAGAAGGTCAAAGATAAACTGAGGTTAGTGAGATGGATTTTAATGCTTTAGGAGTTCAACATAGAAATCAAGTACAAAAAGGGATCTGAGAACCAAGTGGATGATCATTTAAGTAGACCTCCCAACACTGCTGAAGCTGAAATTCCAAAAAAAGAACCATTGAATGATCACCTTCCAGGAGAGAAGATTTATTGGTTAAAAGAGAATTTACTTGGTATGATGACATGGTCAATTATCTGGGAACATCTCAGGTCCCATATCATTTCAATTATTGTCAAATTCACAAAATGAAACATGAATCTAGATATTACATTTGGGATGATCCATTTCTTTGGAAGATTTGCAATGACCAAGTGATAAGAAGATGTTTTCATGAGAGTGAAATTGGTTCTATCTTTGAGTTTATCTCACATTATCTTGTGGAGGCCCCTTTGGACCTCAAAGGATAGAAAACAAGGTTTTAGAGTCTGGACTTTATTGTCCAACCATTTTTAAAGATTCTCGTGAATTTTTCTATAGGTGTCCAAAATGTCAATTTTTTTTGGAAACATTACAAAGAGACAAGAAATGACCCAACAACCACTTAATTTTTGTGATATTTTTAAATTATGGGGGATAGATTTTATGGGCCCTCTCCCAATGTCATTTGGAAATTATTATATCTTGATTACGGTTGATTATGATTCCAAATGGGTGGAAGAAAAGCCACTAGGACTGATGATGCTAAATTTGTCTGTGATTTTGTCAGGGGAAACATATTTTGTAGGTTTGGAGTTCCTAGAGCCATAATCAGTGATCAATGGACTCACTTTTTCAATAGAATAATGAAGGATTTACTAAATAAGTATGGGGTGTATCATAAAACATCAACTCCCTATCACCCACAAAAAAATGGTCAAGCTGAAGTGTCCAATAGGGATATAAAAGGAATTTTGGAGAAGAATATTAAACCAAACATGAAGGATTGGAGCCAGAGGTTAGAAGATACATAATGGGATTATGAGACATCCTATAAGACCCTGATTGGAATGAGTCCATATAGGATGATTTATGGAATAAAAATTCACCTACCTGTGGAACTAGAGCATAAGGCATATTGGACTATGAGAAAGATGAATTTAGATCTTGAAAGTGCTGGGAAAGAGAGAAGGTTTCAGTTGTAGTTGTAGGAGCTGGAAAATGTTAGAAGAGAAGCATTTGAAAATCACAGGATTTACAATGAGACATAAGAGTGGCTCATGACAAGCTGATCCAACTGAAAGACTTCCATCCTAGAGATAAAGTGTTTTTATTCAACTCAAGACTCAAGCTGGTTCCAGGTAAACTTTGTTTCATATGGGAGGGTACATTTATAGTTACTCATGTATATCCTTTTGGTTCAGTGCATATTGTGAAGGATGGAGAGTAGGAGCCATTCACTATTAATGGACATAGGTTGAAGAAATTATATGGGACCATTCCATCAAATCTAGTGGAGTAGATTCTGCTTCTCCAACCTCTCTATTAATAATATCCCTCAGGTTGTACCACTCCTTTGCACTTTATTGCTATTATGATTCATTTTAAAATCTTCTTACATATTAAATCCACTTGAATTCATTGAGGTCAATGCACCATTTAAGTGTGGGGGAGGGAACTTTTGTAGTTTAGGATTTTCATTTGTTGTTTTTTTTCAAAAAAAATTGTGTGTTTTAAAATTTTTGTGTATTTCATTTTAGTGTATTTTTTGAACTTTTGAGTTGAAATGATTATCCTTACAATTTTTGACACCCATGTCACTGAGTGAACAGATTTATTCCATGAAAATGAGATTAAACGAATGCTGAAAATGATTTTGTTTCAAGTTCAATTCTTTGGGAATTTCATGAAAAGTACTCATATTTTTGAATACCATGCCACATCTAACTATATTTATATTTAAAATCACACTCTTGAGGATTCTGAACCACTCTTGTTATATTCTTTTCATTCACCTCACTTCTTGAGAGAACCATACCATTCTTTTTTAAACCAGAATTTGATTTATTCCTTTAAAAACATGAGGGTTTGGGGTAATTGTGTTTTAAATGATTGAGGCATTTATTTGGTTTTAAATCCCCCTTCTCAAGATAATCCTTTTCATTCCATCCTATCTTATACATTTAATCCTTGTATCCCTTAGAATCCATGAACAACCTGTTAGGTTAGCCACATTACAAGAAAATTTTCCCTATCTAACCTCCACTTGAAGTTAAATTACATGATCTAGTTGAACTTAAGTGTGGGGGAAGCTATCTTGTGTTGTCCTACCTCATTTGGTGAAACCTTGGGTGGAAAATAAAATGAAAAAGAGATGTGTGTGCTGATGAAAAATAATTATGTTGAAATCTGTGCCTTTTCTAAAGATTTCATGATAAGAGAAGTTGTGACTTTTTAGAGCTTCTTTTGGAGGAAGAAAGCTCTACCTTTTCTAGAGATTTGAATAAAAATAATGTTTGAGAATATTGAAATTTTTGATTTTGAAATGGGGAGTTGTTTGAACATTTTATGGATCTGAATTTATACTAAGATGAGTGAGGAGGATATCATACTTGATTGAAAATTAGAATTGTGAAATTTTTCTTTAAAAATAGCCAAGCCCTCATCATTCATCCACAAATTTTTTTTACATACAATTCCTACCAACCAAAATCCACAAAAAATACATGCAAATTCCTCATGATAAACACATGTCCTTGACTCACATCAGGTGGAGAAGTAGGATTTTTTCAAACCTATGGTGACCTGTGCTTTGGTATGGATGAAAAAACATTGTTGAAAATTGATATTTCTGAGATGAGAGAAAATTCATGTGAGGTTGTTGTCTTGTGTGTTTGGGAGGATAAATTAAGAGGAAAAATATTGAATTAGATGATTTTAGAACATGGAATAATGGTTATTTATAAGGCATGATATCTTTTATTTCTTGGTATTGAATTGGTGGATCTCATTGGCATGTGTTTTGAATTTGCTTTGATTTGATTTTTATGTTGACTTGTTTGGGAGTTCAATTGCTAATTGTTGGGGAATTAATAGAGATAATATTTCCATTATTTTTCATATGTCTTTAAATGATTTAATCCCTACCAATTAATCAATTTGAACTGATTTTTATCATTTTACTGTTTTGGTGAATTATGGGCTTAATTGTGGAAATTGGTTAATTCTTGAAATATAATAGTTTTTTCTAGATTCTGTAGTTCCGGATTATATTTTACATTTTTTGTTGGGAAAAATACCTCAAGGCATCATTGAAGTATTTTTGAGGTGATTGTGTTTGTTGACAAAGTGATCATCTGTGTTGTGATTATTGACAATGCAAACCATGACATGAAAATTTGTTGAAAAAGAGGATTTCATGGTGTAATGTTGAGTTCAAGAGCTGTGGTCAATGATCCATGTTTGATTCAAGAACGTCGATAATGGAATGGATGGTCTGGAGGTGGTACAAAAAGAATAGATACAAGGTGGCGCTGTTTTCCAGTGTTTGCCAAATTTTTGGACCTGAAAATAGCCAAATGAAGAAAAGTGTTTTTGGAAAAGGGACTTGCGCGCCGAGGACTTAGAGTATTGGAAACTTTCATGCCATATGTTTTTCAAGATCAGAAGATCCAAATATGTCAAAGGAAACAGGTTCGCCCATGTTTGGGAGTTGGTCGCGCAAGTGTCCAGGAGGATAGAAGACTTGCGTGCCGAGACTGGGTCGCGCAGGTGACTTGTGCGCCGTCGCGCAGGGTGCTCAATTTTCCTATAAATACTAGACCAACCCTCCTCATTTCTTATCAGATTCCAACACTTTTAGAAATCAGAGCTCCCGTCGCGCAGTTGTGGTGGTCGCGCAAGTGGTGGTGTGTCGCGCAAGTGGGGCTTGCGCTCCAGATTTGAGGAAGGGCGATTGTTGGTAGTTGCGCGCCAATGTTGGTTTGGGCGTAAAGGGAAGTGAGTCGTGCAAGTTTGGAGTTAGAGAAGCTTTTGTCGCACAAGTGTCTGAGGAGGATTTGCAAGCCAGTTGTGACTTGCACGCCGATACTTGCGCATCGAGGTAGACTTGCGTGCCAAGTAAGGTTGATTCCTCGGCCTTATTTTGGGGTCGCGTGGAAGCTGGAAGATTGACCGATACATTCGGTGCAATGTGAAATTCATCTACGGGTGAAATTTGGGCTTAAACAGAGCATCTACATACAGAGGAAGATGCATTTCTTCATGCAAGTGAATAGACCTACAGGTCTATAAACTGTGAGTGGATCCTTTTCATAGAAGTGAGCAAAGGAAGAGGAAGAAGGCGATCCTCTCCACCGGCAATGAGCCAGAGAGAGAGAAACAGGGAGTGACCCTTGGGAAAGTAGTGATCTGACCCTAAAATTTGTAAAGGCAGTGATCCTGGGCATAGAATTGATCTATCCTGAACCATTGTATCCACATCTAGTGAATAATAGTGGAATTAGGTACGACCGGCAACTTTTCGGCGTATTCTCCTTAGACGTAGGCCAGTGAGGGTGAACCAAGTAAAAATCTTTGTGTCTACCTGCTTACTTCCCTGCATTTCATTTAAAGCATCATCATCAGATAAATAAGGAAATAAGTGATCATAATAAACACACAAGTGCAAATGAAGTGACCCTTGTAATAAAGAGGTCAAGATCCAGTGGGGTAGGAAGAACTTTGAAAAATAATATCCATACCCTGATTCACCCCCCCTCTCAGGGTATATAGGGCCCTATTGGTCCTATCATTTTTTATCCAAATTGTTTGATTCCTTTTTTTAGTATTTCCAAGATCATGGGATTCAACTTTGTCTTCTGGACCAAGGTCCAATTTGGCACACAATGGCCCAGAAAAATTCTTCAAATGGAAAATGTTTTCTGGCCAATAGAATGGACCCCACATTAATTAATTAATCATATCTCAGCCTAAATATTTCCAAATTTTGTGATTACTATTGTAAGATAACGAGGACACGGTTAATCATTTTTAAATTAAAATTCAGGAATAAATTTGGTCTTTAAAGAATCCATTGAATGCATCCAAAAATAGGAAGTTGAAGATTCACCTTGGATAGAAAAGGTTGTCATTAGTAATTCGTGTATAACTTTTGTTAGACTTGTCCAAATTCTCTAATATTTGGAGTAAGCATGGAAGAGATAAATAGGAGCAACATTTATGCAGAAACCTTCCTGAGATTATGCCATTATTATGCTAACCGGACTCAAACGTTCAGTGGAGTAATTTTGGAGGGAAAATTTCTACTCCACAAGCCTATAAATAAGAGTGTTCACTTCCATTCAAAGGGGATGAAGAAGGTGTAAGAGGTTCAGTGCTAGAGGATTGAGTTCTTTATGTTCTTTTTATTTTCTATTTTCTCTTTTTTGTTTCATCATTCTTTCTTCTTCCCCTTTTAACTCTATTACCCTTCACATGGAGGGGTAAAACCTTTGAGTGATCGGGGAAGGGTGAGTTTCACTTTTGCAATGTCGAAGTTTAGTGCTTAAATATAAAACACTATAATTCTTTTGAATGAATTATATTCTATTTTTTTCCAATACTCTTAATGCGATTGTGTTTTGGGTTTTATTTATACATCATTAAAATCTTTGGTTGAAGACTTTTAATCTCCCTCCACCTAGTTCAATTTGTCTTGATCGAGCAGATTGTGTTAGTTGGTGAGTGTCCAGAAATCGTTGGCATGTGTGTGGAACTAGTGAAATTTTTCTTGAGTTATAAGGAACAACAATTCCCTATCAGTACATGCCTTAGTTTCATAGGAATTGTTTATGAACTTCCATGCACATAAGAGTGAGTTCCATTAATTTCGTCAGCCAAAGGTGATTGATAACTCGATCAACAAGTCTTTCATTTTTCATTCAATAGGAAGAGAGGTAGGATGATCTTTTTTACTATGATGTCATTGAAAAAGGTGATCCTACCCTGACCCCATGCATAAGGGTCTACGTGTCCAATTTACAAGTTGTATTTTTTACCCCTAGCCCCCCTCACCAATGTCCGGGTATATTTGTAATTAAATGTTAATGATCCTATACATAGACCCCACTAAGTCTAGGATGTAATCTAAACAGATTAGAGAGATTTGCACTTGGATAGCTGCGATGTGAGTTGCGTATCATCTCAGATATGGATTCCCCTAGGTCTAGATTAATCCATTTATGGATTGATCATAATATAATGCTCAAGACCAGTCGGATTTCATGATTTACCATTGTGAATTGTTTATTGTTTTATATGAATGAATGATTATTGCTTGATCATAGAGAATAGTAAACATGATAGTAAATTCCTAAATAAGTGACGAATATATTTCAATTACAAGTTCAATTGTGTGCACAAAAATATAGTTTGAACATACAAATAGAAAAGTATTATATTAGTCAATAAATATAAAATCCGTCAAAGATATATTAAGTCCAAATGCCTTCCATTTCTCACATCTAAACAAAACTGGGTGTTTGGGGTGCTTGTCACCCATAGTTGAGAGTGTCTCTTACTATCGGGGTGTTTTCATGAGAGAACTGGTTTGACTTAACTAATTTGAGTAGTCAAGGATTAGACATAGATAACTTTCTATCACATTAGAGGAAATATATTGAGGGAATCAAGTTCAGATTGCAAAAGCTGGGAATTTAATCAACAACATAAGGAACCACAAGTTAAGTTGCTAGCTATCCTAGTTCCTACCTTGAAACCCTATGAGTAGTGGTGTAGACATAACTTATAGACTGTGAGGGAGGTTTTGAGTATCCCTACCACTAGAGTACTCAAGCGACAGATTATTCTGAATCTAATATTGAGGGCTATCGAGGTTTGCTAAAATAGTTGGAGACATTAAAATTATATTATAATTTATTAATCATAAATGTCAAAAAGGTAATAAAGATAAAGTAGTACCTACTAAATGTTTATTCAATGTTGATTTTAAATGGAAATCACCAACACCACAAGTAATTTATCATTGCGATAAATTATAGATAAAGAAAATATCCTGACCGACAATAAATTCCAGGAGTGGTATAGGTGCTTGTGCATAGTACTATGCCAAGAAATGAAGTTATATGTACTGGAATCCCCAGTTCCTACTAAGCCTCCTCCGGGAGCAAGTAAAAAGGAAAAATATAAATGGAAAAAGCATGTAGACAATGCACTTGATGTTCAATTCATCATTTTGTCATCCATGTCTAGAAAATTTCAAAAAATGCATGAGGATGAGGAATCATACAAGTTTATTTCACATCCACAGAAATTATATCAGGAGAGGTCCAGGAAGGAAAGGTATGAGATCTCAAGTGAACTTTATAAGTACATGCTAGCATATGGGAACAAAGATGGTCCTCATGTACTCAAGATGATTGGGTATATTGAGAGGCATTAAGGCCTTGGGATCAAACTGAACCAATAACTAGTAGTGGATCTCATTCTTTCCTCTTTACCACCATGATTTTTTACTTTTATTTTCAATTATAACATGGATGATATGACAAAGATGCTCATGGACCTTTTGTCTTTAGTTCTCCAAGCTGACATGGATATGAACAATATAATTTCATATGTCCTTATGGTGAACAAGAAAAAACCATGGCAAGGAAAAGGGGTCTAAGGACAAGTCAAGGCCAAAGACAATAATGCATCATCCTAAAAAGAATCCAAAGATTCAGAGGCAATGTAATGAGCAGGAAGCTATTTTATTTGGATGTGTCAAGAAAATCCACTGGAAGAAGAATTGCAGAGCTGGGAAGAAAAATCAAATTGATGCTTTTACTTCATGTATTTTTGTCATTGAATGTAATCTATTTTTTTCTACAAGATGGTTATTGGATACGACATGTGTCTCACACATTTGTATTCATATACAGGAAACAAGTAGGTTTAAGAAGATTGAAAAAGGTGAAGTGGATCTCGAAGCTTCAAATGGTCCATGTTTGGAAGCCTTGGCTGTGGGAGACTATCACTTAACCTTTAAATGTGGTCTGGTTCTATTTTTAAACAATTTCTATTCTGTACATTATGTAACCAGGAACATTATCTCTATGTCGAGTTTAGACACTGTGGGTTTTTATTTCAAGTTTGGAAAGAAATTTTGTCTCTTTTATAGGGATAACAAATGTTATGGTATAGAACATCATAACAATGGTTTATACAAGCTGGAACTCAAGAACCACGTAATGGGAATCAATGATAAAAATAGCCAACATGACTCATATATCACCCGCCTATGGAACTTCAGGCGTGGTCATATAAACAAAAATAGATTATAAAGATTACATAAAGAAGGGTATTTAGACTCGGTACAGTTAGAACCCTTGGATGTATGTCAAGCTTGTTTATAAAGAAAAATGACCAAAACTACTTTTTCAGGAAAGGGAGAAAGAGCCAATGCAGTACTGGAATTAATACACACTATGTTTGTGGTCCATTTCTAGTAGAAGAAAGGGGTAGTTTTTTATAATTCATTACTTTTATTGATGATTATAGTAGGTATGGATATATATACTTAATTAAGTGTAAGTCTAATTCATTTTGGATTTTTAAGGAATACCAAAATGAATTGGAAAACCAACTTGGTAAGTTGATAAAAGCACTCCGATCAGATCGAGGTGGATAATATCTTAACCAAGATTTCATTGATAACTTAAAGGAGTGTGGGATAGTATCCCAAATCAAACATCCTTATACACCACAATGGAATGGTGTTAGAGAAAGGATGAATAAGACCTTGCTTGACATGGTCTGATCACTGATGAGTCATGAAACTCTTCTGTTATCCTTTTGAGGATACGCTTTGTAGATAGCAGCATATACCCTTAACCGAGTCCCAACTAAAACTACAGATGATATTCCATATGAGTTATGGTATGGAAAGAAACAAAGTCTGACACACATACGTGCATGGGGGTGTGAGGCATTTTTAATGACTTTACTAAGTGAAAAATTAGGATCCAGAAGCACCAAGTGAATCTGTATAGGTTATCCTTAGGAAACCCATGGATATTACCTATATAACCCTTTATATAGTAAGTTCTTGTGCAAAGATACACCATATTTCTAGAAAGGGAACACATTTATATTGGGAATCGTGGGGGAATGATTGAATTCGATGAAGTTAATTCTCCAGATGCACAAGAGTTGGTAGAGGAACAATCTTCACAAGAGAAAGCGGAAGAAGAAATTATTCTTGAGACAGAAATACCACATAGGTCTACGTGAAAGGTTAGAGAACCAGAGAGCTGTGGTTTTCTTATCATCGAGTCAGGTGACACGTTAGTCCTTGGGGATGATTAACCTTTAACCTACAAAGAAGCAGTAGAAGGAAAAGAAGCTGCTAAATGTAAAGAAGCCATGAATTCTGTGGTGGAGTCCATGTACCAAAATCATGTTCGGATTATGGTAGACCCTCCAGGTGATTTAAATCCCATTGGTTGCAAATGGGTATTCCAGAAGAAGTTGTACATGGATGGTTTGGTTAATACCATTAAATCAATACTGGTTTCAAAGGTTTTTAGGAAACATCAAGGCATCGACTATGATAAAACCTTCTCACCATTAGCAATGCTTAAATCCATCAGAATATTTCTTGCAATAGCAGCCTTTAATAATTATGAAATTAGTAAAATGGTTGTCAAAACTACTTTTCTAAATGGGAAGTACGTTTAATATGTCCATATACTCAACCCAAATGGGTTTTCAGGTCAAAGAATGTCAATAAATTATGCAAGCTACAGAGATCCATTTATGGATTGAAGCAGGCATCACGGTCATGGAATGTTAGTTTTGATGAGGCCATAAGAGAATTTGGTTTTGTAAAAAATTAAAGTGAGCCTTGTGTCTATGAAAAGGTTTTAGGTAATTCCATAGTTTTTTAGAGTTATATGTTGATAACATATTAATTATGGAAAATGAGGTACAAGTCTTACAATCAGTTAATACTTGGTTAAATGAATGATTCTCCATGAAAGAATTAGGCAAAGAAGCCTACATTCTAGGGATCAAGATATATCAAGATATATTTAAAAGGCTACATGGGCTAAGTCAAAGTACATATATTGACAAGGTACTCAAAAGGTACAATATGGAACAATCCAGGAGATGACGGTTACCTATGTCACATGGTATAAATCTCTCTAAGAAAATGTGTCCACAAACACAGGAGGAGATTGAGTGAATGAGTTTAATCCATTATGCCTCGACAATGGTTTCTATTGTGCATGAAATAATATGTAATTGGATTGATTTCACCTTTTCTTTAAACACGATGGGTAGATATCAAGCCAATTTAGGGGAGCTGCATTGGGAAGCTATTGAAACTATCCTAAAATACTTGAGGCATACAAAGGATATGTTCCTGGTGTATGGAAGAGATGAGGAATTAGTAGTGAGAGGATACATGATGCTAATTTCCAAATAGATCATGATGATATGAAATCGCAGTTAGGCTACATATTTTGCTAGAATGGTGGTGTAATGAGCTAGAGAATCTTGAAGCAAGCTATGGTTGCCGATTCTACATCAGAGTCCAAATATATTGCAGATTCTGATGTAGTAAAGGAAGTAGTATGGATACACATCTTTATCTTAGACATTGGTGTTGTACCTAGGAGTGAAAACCCTATTCCAGTATATTGCGATAATACTACTGTAGTGGTGCTTTCCATGGAGCCCAGGTCTCACCAGATGACAAATAATATTCTTCGTAAGTTTCATATCATGATGGATTTTACTGAAAGAGGTGAATTCACTGTTACCAGATTAGCCACAGTGGATAACATGGTAGACCCCTAACTAAATCCATTTCTTAGCAGAAGCATGATTCTTATATGAGAGGTAGCAGATTGAAACCTATTAGCAGTTGGCTCTAGTGAAAGTGGGAGTGTTTAAAGTGGGTCCCCTAGACCCAAGTTGTGTTTTAATTTGATTACCACATCATGTATACAGTTTATTATATATACATGTGTTTATCTTCCCATATTAGTGTATATTCTTCTGATTCCACTTTGTTTATGGAAATATCCTTAGATTGCATGTTGTATTCAAAGGATTATAGCAGATCCTAGGCTATAATGAGAACCCCGAGATGGCATGACAATAATCTTAAAGTAATATCCTATGGTCAAGATACATCATTCTAAAAGGACACAGATAATGTGTGACCATCAGGTGCTGGGGGATCATAATCATTGAGACTTCTTCTCATAAATTTCATACTTGATGATCTCTAGTTATTTAGATCATGAGGACTAACCCGCATAATAGGAACACCACATGTTTTAAGTGTCATTGGTCATTCCTATCTACCGACTTGTGTAATGGTATTCAGAATTGAGATCATTATCAATTTATGTCATTTAATTGCATACTTTGATGCATGGTGAAAACCATGGAGATAAAGTCATGGTGAGGTGGTTTCTGTTGGGTATGTCATTTGTGACATGGCATTGATTGAATGATCAATATAAGATTTTTCACTTCTGAGTTGAGGAAGAGATATCTCGGGCCTGGTGGATTAGGATGGTTTCAACTTAATTAAATCCATGGTCATGGTAGGGGAAGGTAAGACCATTTAGACAAATCAACAAATAATATAAATCAAGATAAAGGATGATGACGCTAGTGTGCATTATTATTTATTGAGATATCAATGATGAAGAGATTATATTACACAAACAATGTTTGTAGGAAGTCAATCATTTCTTAGACTTTACCTTATCTCTATAGGGGCGTCGATGGGTTGCTAGACCACGCACTTGGATGGTGAATATTATTCACTACTATTATGATAAGGTCCTAGAGGGTCACACACTATAGTGCTTTGATAATATTCCCTATTCAATGGAATATGAATATAGAACTTGGTGAGACCCACCAAGGGGTCCAAGTATTATCCAAGTTCTATGGATCACCAAATAATAAATAAATTATTTAATTATTCAAGTATGGAATAATTTTTTGAATTTATTTATAACATTTATTTACAAGTGATTAGTAAATACAAAGACAAAATATTATTCAAACGTATTTAAATATCCAGGGTTCGTTTAATATTTTCATGAGAAGTGAGTCAAGTTATAGACTCAAGTTTATCATGTAATATGTATTTAATATATATTTCAGTTAATAATAAAACTTTAAATATTATTTATGGAATAATTTAATTTTTTAATAATAAATATTTAGAAAACTTATACTATGAATATCTATTACAGAGGGGTCGGGAACCCATACTGGGTATTCTAGATATTCTCTATATAAGTAAAAGAGAGGCTCTCCCCATAAAACTATTCATATGCTAGAATTGAGAGCCTCTCTGATAGAGATAATATTTTCATAATTTTTCATATGTTTTTCAATGATTTAACCCCTTCCAATTAATCAATTTGAGCTGATTTGTATCATTTTAGTATTTTGGTGAATTATGGGCTTAATTGTGGAAATTGGTTAATTCTGGAAATTTAGCAGTTTTGTGGAGCTTCTGTATTTTGGACATATCTTATATATTTTTGATCCAATTTTTTGATTAATTTTTTGTAGGATTTATATGATCTATGGATTCATTTTATCCTTCTGGACCCAAAGCTCAATCCATCATTTGGAAGCTCAAATTCAGCTCACAAACCAGGACTCGAAAGCTGTGTACAGATTTGGAATGTTTTAATAGTGATCTTTTATCTCGAATCTGACCGATCCAATGGATTTGATATTATACAAGGAGCTGGAAGAGGAATTAAGGAACATCTTTCATTAAGGAGGCCACGTCTGAATCGGCTGTTTTCAAGGTTGTAATGGCATGGGAAGTTGGAGTTTTGGAAGACGAAGAGTCACATGGACAGAATTAAATTTCCCTAGTAATGTGGCCATATCCCCTTCATACGTAGACCAATTAGGATCATAATTTGTGGGTAGACAGAAGCGATGGAGAGGAACAACTTTCAAGAAGGAACAATTCTTAAAATATGTCATTTACTATGCCAATCAGACTCAAACTTTCGGGGGAGTAATTTTGGAGGGAAATTTTCTACTCCCCAAGCCTATAAATAAGAGTATTCACTTACATTCAAAGGGGTTGAAGAAGGTACAAGAAGGGTTGTGCTGGAGGATTGAGTTCTTGATGTTTTTTTATTTTCTATTTTCTTTTTAATTAGTTTTATTATGCTCTCTTCTTACCCTTTCAACTCTAATACCCTTCACATGGAGGGGTAAAACCTTTGAGTGATCGGGGAAAGGGGAGTTTCTCTTTTGTAATGTCGGAGTTTTGTGCTTAAATGTAAAACCTTATCTTTATTTTGAATGAAATCTATTCTCAGTGTTTCCCAATTCTCTTAATGCGATCGTGTTTTGATTTTGGTGTATTCATTTTTAATATATTTGGTTAAAGACTTTTTATCTCCCTCTACCTAGTGCAATTTTTCTCGATCGAGCAGATTGTGTTAGGTGGTGAGTGTCTAACGATCGTTGGCACGTGTGTGGAACTAGCAAACTTTTTCTAGAGTTCTAGGGAGCAACAATTCCTGATCGGGACTTGCCTTAGTTGTTTAGGAATTGTTTATGAACTTCCATGCACATAGGAGTGAGTTCAATTTTCTTCTTTAACCAAGGGTGATAGATGACTCGATCGAGAAGTCTTTCATTTTTCATTCAAAAGGAAGAGAGGTGAGATGATCTTTGTGACTATGATGACATTACAAAAGGTGATCCTACCCTGACCCCATCACTCTCTTCATCCATTAGTGGTCAAACTTTCTTTTCAATTGCTTGTTTATTTTTCAACTCAAACAACTTTCAAAAAGAACCTCTTATTCTTTCTTTAATTTAAGTGACAAACGTAATTGTTGTGCACTCCTCTCTGGAGACAACTTAGGTTACCCACTTTGCTACATTTTAACTTAGGTTTTATTTGTTTTTGTCACACCACATGAGAGGCACGTGTCACTCTCTCTCCTCCTAGAATCTAGAGAGAGATTCTCTCATGAATGGAAGTTCTTTGAGTTCATCCTTCTTGGATCGAAGTCTCTTGCCTTGCAGTGATCACTGCTGCATCGAAGATCTCATTGGTGTACTGCGCTAGAACCTGAATTACAACGAATGGTGCACGTACAGGTTCAAGAGTCGTGTATGGAAGATCTAGAGGACTTCAACATCAGAGTCTTCGATCAATGGTTTCCAACATCCTATGATGAAATTTCACACGTAAAATCCGAACAAGGTACTTTTTCGTTCTATTTTTTCACTCTGTCAAATCCATGTGTGGTAATCAAATCATACTGGGATAGTTCAACGGATTCGACATTGTAATGTTGCTCTGGTGATGAAAAAAAATTTAAAATCTCAGCCCATCAACTTCTTCTACCCATCCTGGTACCTAATAGTTCAGACATAGTCACTCTATGTCAGGCACATTTTCTTTACAAGATTGTAGGGATGTCACATTGCGTCCCTCATAACACTTCTATCAACTCCCCCTAGCTCACTAACTTGGGTGAATTATTACTCAGTTTATTGACTTAATGTTCACTTCTATAGATTGTTATTTAATTCTTTGTCTCTCACTAACACAAGACTCTGCTTGCATCGAAGTCCTAAATGGATGCACTTGAACACACCTTCACTTGCACATAACACTATTCTTGCACACAAGATTTGGAATTATCATGCAATATTTCCTTCTCTCAACCACTATCTTTCATGAAACCACTATATGAGGTTCACTTGGTCTAGATTGACTCAAGGAGAATCTTATATACAAGATTTACTATGCATAAGTCTTCAGCACACAAGTCTTTCAAGCGATAGAGCTACAAAATATTCATTGAAAAATTTTCTAAGTCTGAAATGGGGGTAGACACATATTTATAGACCCGGGTGACCCTGCATGTAAGTTGATTGCACATAAACCCCCATGTGAATAATTCTGAATAAGACATCACATTTGGTGGGTAAGGATATTCCTTACAACCCATGCCATTTCCACATTTTGAAGCGATAAACTCATAACAACTCTTGCATGAAACTCACTTTTGACATCGCATTTGGTGCATTTGATTCTTCCATGAACAAACTAATCTTTCATGTGAATCTTTAAATTTCCATATTTTGATGTGAATATCCTGAAACTTCACATGCGTGTAAGATTTAAATTCACATTCATTTTTTCATGCAGCATCATTTGGTAAACAATAGGAAATTCCAACACCTTCAATACTATGTTCACCTTGAACAGTAAGACCACTTGCCTTGGAAACTCCCTGACCAACCCAGTGTGGATTAACAAAAACCAAAAACCAAACTCCATTTCCAACAAAGGATAGCCTTAGTTCCAATAAGAAATATCTCCTTCATATATTTATCTTCCAATTTATCTTGATACTATATGAGACAACAACCCTTGACCTCCCAAATGGAAAACAATAGGAAAATGAGAGGGTCTCTGATTTCGTCGCTCGGTAGAAATGATTGACATACTCTCTTATCTAATAGCTTCCCCAATAATATTTTTTTCCCATCAATATAGGGAATCTTCATGATGAGTAACATACACCACTTATTCCAATGAAATACATAAGAGGGTTTTGGTACCTTTTTGTAATTTCTCAAATAGTGGATGACTTCATCACACAAACTAAGGATAAGTCCTACTTAATTCCATCAGTTCAAGGAAGGATAATAGAGAAAGTAGAGGCATCCACTGTTACACTTAAGAAATCCCCCACACCTGCTCTAGATCTAATGCCCATTCCATATCGTGTGGTCCCCCATCCTGAATGTCAACAACAATTCCCACCTCTTTAGGATGGGAAAAGGGAGGAGAGGAAAGAACTAGTTTCATGCAATGAAGAATAAGGTTTATTCTTTTTGAAATGACCAAGTCCCTGGCTACTTCACCTCATAATTGAAAACAAAACATGATTAAGTTACCAAATCGCAAGAATCATAGTCAATATAGTGATGAAGATCTTCCGAACTATTCCCACTTCCATTGATAATTGGTGCCCAAAATCCAATAATGTTTTTTTTCAAAGACATCCTATGGAAAATGGTGGACTCAGGGTAGGTGAAGCTGGGAAATCCACCTGCACAATTGGAATGTGTTTCTACCACTAATTTAGAGGAATAGGATGGATGGAAGGAAGTTAATAGCAAAAGTATATAGAACTTTTGTGATTTAATGGTTATAATGATAATCAACTGGAATCATGCTATCCTTCAATCATAGTTGAAACAACCAACTATACCCCCAAACCCTTCTACTAAGACACAACTGATTACTCTGGTGTCATAGTCCTCTAAAATCCAGTCTTCCAAGAAGAAAAATGGTCAGAATAGTAAGAAGAAAACATAAGAAGATGAAGTTGTTTCAATTCCGAATTTAGCTTTGACTCTATAATACTTTATGCCTTTAGTCCCCAAAGCATGGGGACCGCCCTACCAAATAGTACCACAAGAGTCAACCCGTCAGACGAGGTCCTCATCAGATGAGGATTTGATCTTCATTTCCATTAATGTCATTCACTTAATGGACCCTTTATCAGATGATAAGAGTAACCATGAAGCTGAACTCCCTGCATCTGATTGGAGAATTAGTTGAAGTGGCTGCCAGAGTTGAGGATATAGGGGAAGATTTCATCATTACAGAAGTCAATACTCCAGCCACATCCCCACCAAGGCCATATACATAGCAAAAACTTGTGGGAGGGATCTCTAGTGATCTCATAAAGAACAAGAAATTTCACCCATAGAAGCCATAATTTTCCCCAAATTGATCATTCTTGAAGATCAAATAGAGGAGACATCATCAACCAACCAATCTCGGCATGCAAGAAAACATGGCTGACTAAATCCATCAAGTAAAAAAGTGCATTCAAATCATGCTCAAAGGAATGTCATGCCTACATCAAGTAATTTAGTTCCTAAATTTCCTACAAAACACATCCTCAAGTTGTCAAGTGTAGTCCTTTATACCAGAAGTATGAAATTTTAAAGAAATTATCCCTGTTACTTGAAAAATTTTCAATCTTGGATGCTTTGAGACTATCAAAAGAGCTACTAGAAGCACTCATAGAGGTTTTTTTAAGTACTTAAGAGTTTCAGGCTGAAGTTTTTTCTATCAGTGTATATCATGTATAGATA
Organism: Viscum album; assembly: GCA_963277665.1. Classification (NCBI taxonomy): domain Eukaryota; kingdom Viridiplantae; phylum Streptophyta; class Magnoliopsida; order Santalales; family Viscaceae; genus Viscum; species Viscum album. The sequence continues at coordinate 489,418,228 of OY728140.1, read as the reverse complement.
GGCCCTACAGAATTCCACACAATCATGTATTTCATGGAGAAGGATAAAGATTTTGTTATACAGGGGCACATCAGGCCTTTGTATTCTTCTAGAAGGATAAATGATGTTGATATCTGATGAGTCTTCATTGAAAATAGATCATGTGTCAACCTCATTCTAGTCTGAACACATAAAAAATTAGGCTACAACTATTTCCACTTGTTACCCTCAACTCTAACACTGCATGTTTATGACAAGAGTGAGCAGAAGCCTCTCAGAGTGATCAAGCTCAGAACTCAATTCTAGGATCTTATGTATAACTCAGAATCCTTGATTGTTTGTAAAGATACAACATTCAATGTGATTTTGTGGAGTTTGTGGTTACATTATCATGTAGTTATTCCCTCATCATTCTTCCAATTCCTCAAATATTTTCTTAATGGTGAAATTGGGATATTTCATGGTGATAAATCCCCATTTAAATATTATAAATCACAATAAATTGAAGAAAGGTTCTATCAAAGGGAAGGAAAGCAAACCGTGATTGGTGATTTTTTTCAAATTAATGCCCTGAATGGTCTAGAAATGACTCTGAATAATCCCTTCAAGCAGCTCAGTGCAAAGTATGTGTTTCCCATCAATCAGATTAAAGGAATCACTACTAAAAACATGGCTTTTATCAGTACTATAAAATCACATTAACAGCACTAAAAAAAGCGCTGTTAATCGAGGTGAAGATAGGGGGTCCCTTTCATCAGTTCTCATTAAATGCTGATAAAGACCCCTTTAATCAGTGCTAAAAAGGCACTGATAAAAGACCCCTTTTATCAGTGCTTTTAAAAAGCACTGATAAAACTCAAAAAATAAATAAATAATAATTTATATTCGGGGGGGAGATTTTAACAGCGCTTGACCCCCCCCTCCCCCCCCCTTTATCAGTGCTAGGCAGCCCCCTCCCACTCCCGCGTGTTTCCCTTGCCTGTACATTCTGCACTTGCCTGCGCACCCTCCTTGCTTCCACCCCGATTCGAACCTGCGACCTCCCCCTTGCGCGCCTACACCTTTACCACTAATCCATTTCGTTTTTATCTATTTAATGATACATCTATTTATTTATATATATATATCATTATATTTATTTTTATATTAATATAGATTCATATTAATATAAATATATTTATTTATATTAATACATATATATTTATTCATATAGTAATATATATATATATATATATTCATATATGAATATATAATTTTTTTTATTTTTATATATATTAAGTTATATTTATTTGTATATTAATATAGATTCATATTAATATAAATATATTTAGTTATATTAATACATGTATGTTTATTCATATATTAGTATATTTTTATTCATTCGCATATTAATATATATTTATATCTAATTATATATATATTTTTAGTTATAATATTTTATCCGTATATTTATTTGTATATTAATATATATTTATAATATTAGTTTTAAATACATTTATTAATATTTTTTATTTGTTTTTATAAATAAATAAATAAATAAATACTTACATACATACATATATAAAACACACACACACAGAGACACATATATATTTATGAATTAATACATATATATGTATATTTGAAAAGACATAGAATGTTAAAATGACCATAAATTATAATCCAGAAGCCCATTTCAACTCTAAAACATTTAAAATTGAATAAAATTAAACAATATTTGATATGATATGTGGTACAGGGCTAACAGACATACGGATTAGAAGTTATACTTGTTTGAATGTTAACAAATCGGGGTATGCCGACTAAAAACTCAGTTTTGGAAGCCTTCTCGGCCTTTTTTGGCCTTTAACAATGTGAAAGAGGCTTTTCCTGGGTCACCAGCGAGTAGATCTCATTGCAGGATTCGATTTAATATGCTGTAGAGCTCAAAAAAACACCCGGAACAAAATTTATGGCCGTTTGAAGTTTGGGTTACATTTTCAACATATTTTAGATCTTTTATTAGTTTTTTTTGACTTTTTCTATCTACAAATTGTTATTAAATGATTAGTAATCGATGATAATTAGTAAATTATTTATTAATAATATTTTTTAAAAACTTTTAAATCCATTTTCACTAAATTTCTTATATATTAAATTTAGTAGTCTATTTATACTTTTCTAAAGCATATTTAAAAAATATATAATATATTTATGTCAATATAAATATACTTATATTACAATATATTATTTTTTGTGATTTTTTTTAAAATATAAAATTTATCAGCACTAGGAAAAGGCGCTGATAAATCCCCTCTTTATCAGCGCTATTAAAAAAAGCGCTGATAAAGGTGTCCCCATTATCAGTGCTAAAAAAAGAAGTGATAAAGGGTGGCCTTTATCACCGTTGATAAAAGGTCACTTTTAGCAGCACTTTTTTAGCACTGTTAAAAGTGCCCCTTTATGAGCGCTTTTTATAGCACTGATAAAGCCCCCCCCCCTTAGCAGCGTTTTTTTAGTGCTATTAAATGGTGGCGCTACGGAAACCCAGTTTTGTGGTAGTGGATGGTAGAATATCCAAGTCCCCCTTGGATTTGAGAAAATTGTCTCTACCACCATTGATGATCATAGAAAAATAAATTTGGGTATGGTAGAAGATCCATGTCCCACTTGGATCAGTGTGTCCATGACTTTCAAAAATAAAGAGGTATACACCTCATTCCTAAAGAAACATCAGGACATGCTCACCTGTAATTACACAGAGATGCCGTGCCTTGATCTTGAGGTGGTCACTCATCACTTAGGCTTACCTGAAGATCACTGGGGATGCATGTAGGAAGCCAGAAGGATGAACCCAACTCATGACAATAATTTTGAGGCTGAAGTGGACAAGATTATCAAATCCAAATTCATTCAAAAATTTCACTATCCAAAATGGTTGGAAAACGTTGTCCTAGTGAAGAAGAAGAATGGGAAAATCAAAATTTTTATCAACTTCAAATATATCAATAAATATTGTACAAAATATTATTTCCCAATCCCAATAGAAAATCTATTCATCGATGAAATATCTAGTTATCAAGTTTTCTCCTTCATGGATGGCTATTTAGGGAACAAAAAAATTTGAATGGCCTCGAAAGATGAAAAATACACTACCTTCAAGGCCCCCAATGGATTATTTTTCTATCAGGTGATTCCCATTGGCTTGAAAAACATTGGAACCACATACCAACATACCATGCATCACATCTTCAAACCCATCATGGGATATTTTGTTGAGTGCTATGTTGACAATATGGTGGTTAAATCCTGATAATTTTCTAACCACCTGGATGATCTTGATACAATCTTCAACAAACTATGGTGGTATATCCTAAAGATGAACCCCTTTAAATTCACTTTAATTGTAATATTAGAAAATTTTATTGTCTTAATTGGATACCATCACATCATTTAAGTCAGCCCTAAGAAGAAAAAGGCTCTCCTTACCATGTCACCTATTTGAAACTTCAAATAGTTGAGATGAATTCAAGGATACTTGGCCTAAATTCGAAGCTTTATAGCCTACCTCATAGGGAATTTTTTTCCCTTCACCATGTTGATAAAGAAAGGGGTAATGTATTAGTGTACTATTGATTGTCATGAATAATTTTTCAACCTCAATAAATGTACCTTGATCCCACCAGTTATAATGATGCTTGTTGAGGTAAAGTTGGTTATTCTATATGTGATGGCACTATATTAATCATTAGGTTATTTCCTTGCACAAAAAAAACATTGGGAATGAAAACAACCTTTATTATCTTAGTCAAACCATGCTCGACATTAATATTCATTAGTCAGATATCTAGAAGTGTTTCTCGGTGTTAATCTTTGTGGTTAACAAACTAAGGCACTATTTCCAACACCATGTGGTCCATTTGGTCTCTCACAATAACCCGCTCAAATATATCCTCAATCATCCCATGTAGAAAAGACTCTCAGAATGTAAGGAGGTAATTTTGTAGCAATTTGATATATAGCTCATTCCTAAAAAAGTATTCAATGTCCGGGCCTTGAAAAATTTTCTCACAGAACACCCTTTTATAGAAATAATATCGCTAAATATAGAATTTCTAGACGAAGATATATTTTTTATTCAAGATGTCCCCCAAAAATGGGGAACATATTTTGACGATGCATCCAAAATCCCAATAGGGAAGAGAATAGAAGACCCTAAGCTCAAAAAAGTAGGGTTAGGGGTCATTCTCATCTTTCTAAAAAATGCATTTTTGACTTACTCCTTAATTTCATAAGGTTGTACAAACAATGAGGCTAAATATCAGGCCCTCATTACTATCCTAGAACTAGAACTACAGATACTAGTGGACCACATATAGGTTAAAGGTGATTCATAGTTGGTAATCAAATAGATCAATGAGGATTATTCAATTATAAAAAGAAGAGTTAATCCCCCTACTTGACTATGTATGAGGGTTATTAGTAGGGTTCCCCTCATAGACAACATTGACTCACATCCCACAATCGTAGAATGCCTAGTTAGATGCATTGGAAAATGCAGTTATGGATTTGGGGGGTCCAAATCAGGATGAAATGGTTATTAACATTGCACATCATCAAATGGTCTCACATTTTACACATGTCATCACAAAAGAGATATATGAAATTAGTCATATCCCAAAACCATATGGTCCTACCACTAGATGGATGATACCCATTATATACTAACATCAAAATGGAATACTTCCATTAGATAGAGCTGGGAAAGAGCAGACCTAAGGGAGACCAACCAATTTCACTCTTTATGATGGCCCAAATCACCCAAAAGGCATCAATTTCAGTTAGGATTCAATATTTCTCATCAAATCTAAAGGTTTGGGTACTATTGGACCACTAGGATGCATGAATACACAAATTTAAAAAAATGTATCATTCCTTCAAACTGCATGCCAACTTCATCCATCAACCCCCGAAGTTGTTACACAAAGACAAATACTCTTTTACATTTTCCATATTGTGAATTAATACCATAGGACCGTATCCTCCTACCATAGACATGTAGTTCAAATACATCTTAACTACTACTGACTTCTTCTCCAAGTGGGAAAAGGTAATACCCCTTAAAAATCTAGGTCCAAAAAAATTTTCATCATTATGAAATCCAACATCATTTCTATATTTGGTTTTTGTCATACAATATTGTTAGAAAACGATACCAATATCTATTTTTTGGTGTTGGAGAATCTATATCAAGAGTATGATATCAAATCCAACAATTCTTCCCACTATCATGCAACAACTAATAAACCTATATAGTCCTTCAACAAGACCCCTTCAAATATACTTAAGAATATGGTGGATAAAGATAAAAATTAATGGCTTGACAATAACTTGTATGCCCTATGGTCCTATCAGACTACAACTTGTACCGCCACACGGGCAACAACATATTCATTTGTGTATGGGATAGAAGTAGTCCTTCCCATTAAGGTTCAATTTCCATCACTCCATTTTACCATCTGTGATCAACTATCCATGGATGATAAATCCCAAAAACTACTGACTGAATTGTAGAAAATCGATGAGAAAAGATTTCATACCTTGAATCACATGGAGGTTCATCAGAACCGTATAGTGCTAGATTTTAACAAGAAGATATTCATTTGTTTGTTCCTCCCAAGGGAACTCATACTAGTCCTCAGAACTATAATGATATCGGGTAAGAAGCCTCCAAGACTTGAGCCAAAGTGGTAGGGACCTTATTCCCTTCACAAGGTCCACTCTAATGCATATCATTCCTTGATATCAATGGATGAAGAGCTCATTACAGACCCAAATAATGCAAGGTTTATCAAAAATTATTTCATGTGACAAATAAGAGATTCATCTCAAATGCACAATGTTAAAATCTATAATTGGACTTTTTTATATGACCATAAAAAGCATGACATATCCTCCATGTTGCAATATGATAAACTGCATGACACCAACATCTAATTCACAAGACATTAAAATGGTACGAGAATGTCCTTGCCTCATGACATAAAATTGCATGGTTCACATCCTTATTGCACTATGTAAAATTATAGATCATTCTTATTTGTGCTTAAATAGGTAAAAATTCTTAGTTTTGGTCTCCCACCACACCTTCGTTCCATAACTACATGTGGCTTGATTCTCATTCAAATGAGATACGTAGTGATACCTATACCTTATGTATTGGGCCCATCCATCATTTTGGAAAATAAAAAAATACATTTCCCCCATTTTGAAAATATAATTGAAGTGAGAAACTATTTTCAATGAACTAAAAGTGACTTTATTCCTTCTATCACAGGTTACATAGTGACGCCCATATTTTCATTCTTAAGCCCAGCCATAGTATTCCCCCTCTTTCACATCGAGTCACCAGTGTCCTCACCACAAGATGTTAAACTTCATGGGATTCTAGAACTACATACATATTGAATATCATTTATTTGAGATACATAGGGATTCATGAATCCTATTACCTATCCTATCCAATGTATGATAAAAATTACTCTTATCTTCTCCCCGATTGCCTCTTTATGGTAATAATAACCTTTTGTAATTTTTTTCTAACACTGAACATAGATCGCATGACCTTAAGAGTTATAGTAATTGATTTCCCCACAAATGAGGCATGTCAATGCATGATAGAGTTATCATTATCTTAGATGAAATACATTAAAAGGAACACCATGGTTCCTTTCCATATGATGATAAACTACAAGATTGATGTCCCCTGCATGACATAAAACCGCACATAACTATGGACCTTGCTCAAGAGGACCAAAATCATTGGTATTGGTCTCATTGAACACCTTTATTATAGAACTATGTGTGACTTAATTCACATTTTCAATGAGATAAATAGTGATAACTAGGCTTTGTGTCTTGAGCCTAGCCATGGGGTAAAGAAAAATGTCCCCTCCTATGTACTTAATTTGAGTTCTTTCATTCACGGGTCCACCAAGGAAACAGAGATGTCCCCTCTTATATACGAGTCAGATTTATACAAAGGGACTCTTCAATGAATGGAAAATTTCAGTCCAAATGATTCCACTATAATATTACATATCCCTTCTATGCACTATACTCCTAACCTTGGAAGAATTACAATCTTCATAATTTTCCTCCAGTTATCGATGGTAGAATGTTTGATATCTAAGGATTCCTTTGTCTGACTATGTGGTAAGATGCCCAAGTTTTCTTTTCATAAATTCAAAAACCATATGGTCTTGTTGACCATAGGATGTCATTGTTTGACTATTTTGTAATGAACCCAAGTTGTATTTACATAAATTCACCCTCAAAAAGGGTTTGTCAACCAGCAACATGTTCATCTTCAAAAGAAGCCTCTTTTATATCTGTAATCCACAATGATTTTGTTGTCCCATGTCACCTCTCCTAACCCCTGAACTCCCAAGATCATGGTTTAAAATTTTCTCTCTCATGTCTGAATTATGACAGAACAACCTTGATACGATAGGTTTCATGCAACTCATCATTTCCATAAATACCATGATCCTAGTCATATGACCTAAAATAAAAGGCATCATATTTTATGTGAATGGGATAGACCTACTTAAGGAAATTCCCCCCCTCCCATTACCAGTTGATTTTGGTATGGAATCCTCTTTCTATACTTTGGAACATTCTTTACACAAACCAAAATATGAGTCTAGGGAAAACTGAATATCCACAATTTTTCCACTAGTCATTAGAAATAGAATGTATAATACTTGAGGAATCCCCTATATTGACTATGTTGTAACATTCCCTTGTTGGATTTCTATAAATTTTCCAACTAAATGAGCCTGTCAACCAAAGGATGTCATTATTTGATTATGTTGTACAACTCCCTAGTTGGATTTCCATAAAGTCACCCATAAAAAGGATTTGTCAACTAGTGCTGCATTTTTTTATGATAATCCTATTCTATCAATATAAACACCAAAGATATTGTGCTTTTTGTCATTATGAATTTCCCCCCTTCATTCCTGAGGATAGTGGAACATTCCCAATCGAATCACTCTGGAATGGGAAAATAATAAAGTTTCAGTCAAAGATAAATGTCCTTAAATTATATCTCCCAATGTAATTTTTGTATGACATTAAACTACATGTCCTAAGGTCTTAGTCACAAGACATTAAATTGTAAAACAATGTACTCACCATAAGATGTTAAACTACAGGGTACATGTCTTTGTCACACAACATTAAACTTCATAATTCTTCAACCATAATTAGAGAGTGGAATCCCCCCTAATGTTGGTCTTTTAAATGAATGTACCCTACTTCAGACAATCCATATTCATGAAAGAGAAGTTTACCATTCACAAAAAGTGCCAACAAAAATACTCTCTTCATTCTCAGAAACCATCTCATGGAAAACCACCCTTCGTGGTCTTAAGTGATCCAGATATTCAAAACAATCCTCACTATTGGTAGTGTAATGTTGAAATTTCTAGGGATACCTTTATTTTACTATGAATTAATACACCGTAGTTGGATATTCATAATTCACCCACCAAATTTCAAGGCCGGCCAGCTAGAGGATGCCACTGTTTGACTATGCAGTAACACACCCTAGTAGGCATTAAATAAAATCACCCAAAAAAGGGTTTATCAACCAGATACATATTTATACTCAATAGAGACCTCATCTATTCCCATAATACCCATAAATATCATACTAGAAACATCTTTTTGAACTCGTTCTCTAGTCATTCCTCACATACTTATCATGTGTCGTATTTTAGATCTGGGAATCACAAAATCATGACTCAAAATCCCCCTTTGGGTATCAAAATAATGTAGGTAAAAGGAGATGTTCGATGGGATATGTGTGAAACTTGAGGCAGGCGTGGGGAATTGAGGTTCAAACTAAAACACCAGTATTTTTAGTCCAACTTATATGAATTTAAACTACCAATGAAAAGAGACACAGTACTCACCAAGTTGAAAACCTGAAAAGGAAACTCAAGATAAATGTCAATTCTCAGATCACTAAACCTATGATCCTCACATTTTAGAAAAGAATTGAGTAATGAAAATATAAAATGCACAAGTTTTTTTTTGGAATAAAACCTAAAAGGGCGTCCTAAAAAAATCCAAGAATCATCTACTAAGACTTATTCATATTGGACTTAGGTAAAAATTAGTGTGATGACACAAAAGACATGAATTTTGTAGGGTTGTCCATAATACCCTATAAGTGGTCTAACCATGCTCTCTAGGCCCCATGGATTTGTAAAAAAAATGGATTTCTCCCTCTTCCTTATCATTTTAATTATAATGTAATGACTGTCAATCAGATGAGTCATTTTCAGAACTATATTATGACTACAATAAGGGCAGTAATGTAAGAAAAATGATTGGAAACAAATTCCTTTTCATTTATGTTATCAAATAAATAGGATATTCCACATGTTGGAGTCTCTCTTCAAGTTTTAAAACATCTCCTCAACATAGGATTTCATATTTTCAACTGTGGAATAATAATTTTCTATAGTTTTCTAAAACTTGGCCAATTATGTAGTAGCATCCTCCTTAGAATTATAGAGTTTCTTCTACTCTACAACAACAGAATCTATCCTTTATGCCAAGTCCCTTTTCAAGGATCAGTGGAGTTTGACTGTCAATTCCTTCACGACATTTCATTATTCTCGAAGGCACACTATTTTGTTAGATTTCTCATCAAGGTGATTTTGATACTTCTCCACCACTTTGGTACGGTAAATCACAACTTGAGATACAAAATCTCTGAGATCCTCAAACTGACCTTCTAGCTACACCTCATCTTGTTGTGATCTTTTCTCATCCTCCCAATGATAAATTATCAACTTCATCACATGATGGATCACAAAAAAATAAAATCCTTCATATCCCAAAAAGGAAAAAAAGAATATAATTTGTAGAAGTTGTGAATTTGGATCTTCAAGAGGCATCCTAAATACTATCTTCCATATTCCCTGCCAGAAAATATGGTGCTGGGTGTGAAGAGTATCTTGCATCTCCAAGTACAACTCAGAGCTTCTCTTAGAGGGATAAATGTATTCTGGGGTTAGTTCACTCAACTAGTAGCCTTGTCCTAATCCATCCATGATATTGTTATTTTTTCCTACCAAAATTGATTGAAATGGAACAGAAGCCCCCACTTCATGTTCTACCACTGATGTCGATGATGCTGCATAATAAGTGACACCCCTCATCAAAATTAGGGGGTTAACAAAAAGTGAAGTAAAGAATCCAAACTAGTTGACCACACTCACCCATGGTTGGATCAACTGTTGGGATTAATTCCTCTTAGGTACTCATGATTTCAGTTATTGGAATAGGGACCTCCTGAAAAAAAGAATCCTCTTGTATTTTATCAATGACTAGGATAGAGATCCCTTGAGTATCTCCCACTTTGGGATTCTCATGAGTCACTCCCCCAGCAACAAGAGTAGGATGGACTTGGAAGCCTTATTTTTTAAGTTCCTTGGAAACATTATCTATATACAAAGAAATATAGTTTGAGCTCGGATGTGAGACATTAAATGAAAAGTGTCCAATTGTATTTGAAAAAACTATGAGAGAGAGAGAACTCATATCCATATAATAACCAATTAAATTACTCAAACATCTCTAGAGTGGAGGGAATATTAAATATTTTTAACCTATCCTGAAGGTATGTTAGTTCAAATGTTATTTCATTATATAATCCCTCACATCTCGCGATATCCTCACCAATAAGGGTATCTGAGACATGTTTCTCAGCACCTGAATTAGATCTTCCATAAATTCACTCTTCCAACTCCTTGATAGGCATGACATAATCAAGTCCAATAGATTCTGGGTTAGCACAAGAACCTTCATTAGATCATCTAAGATCCCTAAAATCCTCTTCCAAAGTGGATACATGACTGACATTGACTATTGTGAGGTCCTCTAGTATAGGTGAAATATCTAAACTATCATGAGGAGAGAAAAGTCATAAAAAACACATTATACATAAGGGTGTGTAACTGACATTACCATGGATCTCTCCCCTCTCAACATGAATGGGGGGAAATGCGGTGGAGTCTCTTTACACCTCATTCATTAAGGTAATGGATTCATCATCACAAGACTATGCCTTCTCTAGGGTGTCCACCTCAATCCTTGAAGGACCAGTGTCAGATTCATAAAGGGAAGAAAATGATAAAAATTCTATAAAATATATGCATGATCAAAAGAGTATGCTAAACAAGTCATGATATCAAATGAGAACACAATGACTTACTATGGTGTATACACTGGATCAATCCCTCCACCCACTTTCACTTCCACTCTCAAGATAGAGTGGGTCATGTATCAATCCTCTTAGAAATAGACACTTGAAGTGGTGGTCGAGGAACTCACCCCACCATTTACTCCATCATCATACTCTGACCCGAGGACAGTTTTGGGGAATCATGAGATTCAACCGCTACTCTAATGGGGGTGCCCATGGGCCCATACCATGGTGACTCAAGCACCTTTTATGCTAGTTATTCTTCTTATTTTTCTTATTCTTCCCATACAAAATAAAAAATAGATCCCTTAAAAATTAATTATGGTGGATGAATGAGAATAAATATTATGGGAGAAGATAGAGATACATCATTAGGGTTGAAGAATTAATCCCATTCTTCATCAATTTTACTGGCTAACCCCTCATTCTTTCCCCAGTCCAATAGGTCAGATACCCACGTTGTGACCAGGATATGATCATCAATTGTGTATATCAACATCTCTAGCTCCCTAGAATATTGTTCCACCTCATTAAAATTACTATTAGGTTGGATATCAAAGGGTGATTGGATATATCCTAGCTTTTGGATTCATATTCTAGCCTAAATAAACACCCATGCATCTCTAATGTCACGAGATATGCTCTTCCATGCTTTGATCACTAGGGGTTTCACATAATCTAGACCTAATTTGGTTAGTTGTGAGGAAGACCTGAAACCTTTTGAATTGGAAGCCCTATTAGGCCTCTCTTCTCTCACAAAAGACTGGGTGACCAGAACATGAGTCTCCTCCTGATTATTATCACTAAACCACCTTGGATCAAAAGATGTGGCTTTCTCAACATTGGCCTACTCAGTGATCTTTGTATGAGATCACCTTGAATACCTCAATGGTTCAACATCATCACCTTTGGTTTGAACCATTATACCATGAAATCCTTGACCAGTGGCTTTCATAGACGTGACTCAGTAAATAACTTTCTTTAATACCCCTTGATGGTATAAATAAATCCATGCACTGAAGTACCCAGACTCCAATCTAATCAATTCACTTGACGAAGGAAGTCTTATTGAAATTTGATACACCTTAATGACCATTAGGATGTAGAACTATCATGCCACCATCGGTTGTTTCTCAGGATGAACCTGAATCAGGTATGATTCTTGATTATTTCATGCATTTGAACAGGAAGTAGAATCGATATGAATCATATGTCTCACAAATGATCCTACTGTTAATACGGGCCACCATTATGCTACCTATTAATGAAGTCATGTATGCCATTAGTTCATCATCATACTTTCCATCAACGATGAATGTCCCAATCAGTGGATCACTATACAGGAAGATGTTTAACTCTCTTGATACATTGAACATCCTCGTTACTTTTTTGGTATTTACGGTTAGAGTTTGAATCCCAAAAATAGCATGAACAAAAGGACGGAACCGGACTTTGGGTACTATAACTTCTATTAGCATGATGTAAGAGCTAAAGTGTGTTGTAGTGTACCCCCACAACACTTAAAATGGACCATAAATTCTGAATGGAGGCATTACAAATGTACTAAACCAACAAACACCTATAGATCCTTTCTAAGATAGGGGTATACAACCATATATGGATCTCCTATAATAATTTGGGTGTAATAAAAATTTCCCTAGTCTCACAATTCCATTGGATCCATGGACCAGTATCATGTTGATACTTAGCCACATTACAAGGAATTAGGCCAAGAAATTCTTCATAGAGATCTTATAATTGACCTTGTAGCCCCAATAGGTATATTGGACCTTCCTAGTGTCAGCAAGAATTTTCCAATAGTGCCCTGATTTTCCAAAGTGGGTCATCCTATAGGATACTGGAAGGTGGGACCTTATTATTTTGGATTAAGGAAAGACTTCGTCTATGTTATAGTATGGATTTCTACAATTGGGAAAGTTTTTTTATTTTGAAACTCTCGATCCACCTTAAAAAGCTTGTCGGACAAAACCAGTTCCTTTTAAGAATCATCCTGCATTGTTTTTAATAGGATAAAATCATCAAACATATCCATGAGAATATATGCTCAAGAAATCTTGTAGACGTACCATAAGATAATTCCAACTTATCCATGTGTTAAGTGGAAAGAGTTTTTTTGAGGACTTCATCATCTCGGTAGATCATGGATAATATCTGGGTTTTTGTAAACCTAAGTTTTCCATATCCAAACAATTTTTTAAATGTGGAAATCTTTCATATCCTTCTTGAATTATGCATAATTATCTCACACCCAATATGCCCACATCCACTTAGGCTCGACACCCTCTCCAGAGTGGATGTCCCAATCCTCCATCCAACCATACGAATGGTCCATCTGAGAAGCATGAAAGGTTGACTCATAATAGTAAGGCTTTGATTCATGGGTGTGCGGCTTCATGTCTGAAGTGCAGTGGTTGTGATGCATGAAGAATCCATTGGGAACCATTACTTACTTGATTAAGACACCCTTATATGAAACATTAATGAAATGAAATTTTTTTCTCTCCACAAACCCAGACTTTAGGAAATAACTTTGAATCTTCAGGATGAAAGTGTCCCTCAGAAGTTTTTGATTTTATAAGGCCAGGTGGTCACTTCATGGATACTCATGAGGATATTATTCCAAGTACTTTTCCAGATCTGGAAGAGTTAATTCAATCATATCATTGTAATCTATCCCAACATCCTTGATTATCTCTTATGCGCATGCAACAGCTTTCTCAAGACAATCCATCAGTACATCTATTGAAAACTTACAAGAAGACATCAAGATTTTTTTCATTTAGTGAAAATTTTGACTTAGAAAAGTTAAAAATTTTGTAAATGGAAAGGCCTTATCATAGAACCCTTTATCAGGTCCTTCATGTAGGCCCCTTGACCATGTTATCTCATACATGATCCTCGATAAGGTTGTTTTCATAGAATGGTCATTCAGGTGGTGTATTGGGAACATGTGTGGAGGATATCCTTTGGGATACCTGTGTAAAATGACAAGCATAGAATGGATGGGCATATGATCTATGTGATGAGATCAAGAGTCACGAATTTGGAAGGAAATTTTCATTGAAGGGTCAGTGGTATTTATAAACACCACTAGACTGCGCGTCAAACAAGCATAGAAAATCTACGTTACAGATGTTCACACCAGGCCTATGCCACTTCCCTACATAGGGACCCTACGAGGAAGACCCGCACCACCTTCATAATATTTACACATTTTTTTACCTTAGAACTAGACCCTCTTCTTTCAATCAGATCCAATCATGGGGTGTTGTTGAAACTCTATTTTGGTTACACGGGATGAAAAGATTATGAAGAGTATATCAAGTATGAAAGATTAACAGACCCAAGAAAAATCAAAGGATATTTCTTAAACTTTCTTACGTGCATAACCCTATGGAAAAAAGGGCCTGCACTACCCCCCGTATGGAATTGAAAGCTCGACCACCCCTACACAGAGTACCAATGCCATGGGCCTGTGCGGGATAAATCCTTCGACCAGGGTCTCCTATTTTCCTATAAATAAGACACTAGGGAAACTCATTCACACAACTAAAAAATCTAAAGGAACCCTAAAGCTCTAGTTGTGCATCCCATTTTACCAAGTCCTCTGAAATCCCTTAGGTAGACCTCTACAACCTGAGATAAGAGAAAATTAAGGGGGATAGTGAGATAAAAGTTCCTCTAGGGTCTGAAACACAAGACACCTGTGTGGTGACTCTTTTTACCCTAGTCTGGAACCACTATCATGAAGATACCTTCCCTAACTCGGAACCTACACGAGACCCTTCTAGGGATACTTGAGGAAAATCCTGGTGCCTAGGATAAGGCCTACCCTAAGTGTTATTTCTCAGGTGATCCATTACCCAAGGTACCACCATCTCGTGCAGGTATACCCCCATGAAAAGTTCTTTTAGTTCCTCCCATTTCCTACATGAATCACCTCATGTTCGTCAAGACAGGACCCACGTGAGACCCTTCTGACCCCCCTTTTAATCCACCAATGGCATGGATCTTCTTCCTTTGGATCCTCATCTGAGGGGGACCAAATTTAAACCTCCACTGAAGCATCAATACTTGAAAAACCATGTTAAGAGTCACACCATCAGTAATCCAACATGGATATGATTTCCTTCAGTCATAGGTGTCCCACACTTGTTTATCTGACAGGTAGGGTCCTCAGGGTGCATGTAGATATGCATTCCCTTGGTCATGAAAACCCTGACCCTTGGGGTAGTGTTAGTGATTTCCCAGTCTAATATATGAGGGCTGGGGCGTTTCCATTTCATCATCGTCTCTATGACCAGGGACCTTTGGTTCCAAATGGAAAGGAATAGGATCACACTTGATTTTACCTTTTAGGTTTAATGTTGTATCCTCCTCTCTTACCTAGGAACCAGTCTAGGTCATTCCTCATAGAGTAATCCCCTATCCTTTTTAAAGAACGTATCATGCTTCATTCCTTCCTCTTTTTCCATACCAATGGGATTTAGTTGAATAGATCATAAAATGTGAATATCCTGGTTACCAAAATAATAGGGAATATGATCACTTCAAATACATTTCTCTCTCCTTTTTGGTCCATGGTACAACGACATGAGGGAAAAATTGTTAGATATTTCTCTATTTCCCTATCCCTTTGGGTTTTGGCCTCATCCACTAGTGGACAATGAAGATTGTGTGGTTTATTGAATCTTCTTCATCCTCTTGTTTCTCATACCAAGCATGACTCTCATGGGATTAGAGGTTGGAAATGGTCAATACATCTGCATGATACCATACACTTGGGAATAATTTCAAGTGTAAGCCCCAATAAAATGAATGGAATCATCATCAGGTGTAATCCCCAATCATACCTATGAATCACCATGAGTCCAGACATATCTCACGGCCCTAAACCTAAATGGAATTCTCCTTAGGTTTAAACCTTGATCAAACTACACTATCTAGGATTTGATTCATTTCCAAATGAGATACATAGGAAGCCTCCCTAAGGTTCAAACCCAACGCCCCAAATCAACCCTTTTCTATCTAGGATATATCCCCAAGGAGTTCATATTTGAATTGGGATCCCATATCCCTTATAGTCTCCCTAGGATACTTCCACATAAGTCCCACACTAAACTTTGATTGGGAACCTTCTTCCTAGACGTCCTTGTTGCACTGTGTTAAAATGGATTGTTTAGTCCTTATAAAATGATTTTAAAAGGTATGATGTGAATAGTTATGTGGCACAGAACTGCATGGGTTCTGATTCCTTTCACGAGGATATGTAGGAAGCCCATCTCATGGGTTTGATCCTAGCATTCAAACAACTCTCATATCCCTAGATGATGATAAACTTCAGATCACCCCACTACATGGCTTAAAACCAACATCAGGATATTAAATGAAAAAATAATTCATAATCCATTCATAACAGGGTTACATTGATGGATAACCTCGGATATATATAGATAATATCCATTTATGAATAACCTTGTATACATATAGATGATTATAATTTCCATGCACGCTAATAATTGATTTTTAACTCAAGGTTGACCCACATCATACATGGGAGTTAATAAAGGATTCACGAACATATCTTAAATATTTAAGAGAGCCCTAGAGTAGGTAATAATTCCCCACCAAAAGGGTGTGATGAGCCTGACCTCCCATCCTCTTGAAAAATGTGAGTTCTTAAGTATCGTTGTCCAAGTTACTCAATTACTTCCTACCATTAGAAAGAAGGTCCATGAGTTATCATGGATATGAGAATAGTTAGATTTTTTGAGTTCCAAGAATATAAACCATTGGAAACCACCTGTAAGGGATGTGGATGTATGTGTCTAATGTGAAGGTTGTCCCACCAATACCATAAAACTCTATTCCAACCCCATATGGCATTAAGGTATGAAACAAACATATAACTATTGATTACAAAACCAGTGTAAGATATAACATTTTCATTTCATCCCCTAACTAGCCATCGAAGTCATTCACTAATTGACTTCATATTTTCAGATAAATCATTCTAAATATGATCTCATAACCATCCTATAAACTGTCAATTATGTGTAGTTGATATCCATCCTTCATCCCTTGATGGATTCAAATATCTAAGAATTGATTCGTGGGATTCAACATACAGATCAAAATCTTCACTATTATATACAATATAAAGGTGTGCTTGATCCCTCTTTGTGATAGTAATTTTAACAACATATCTTATGGAAATCCATTTACCCATAATAAATCCACTATGACGAGATTTTGGAAGATCGATGTTATCAACATCTGATAGGTATTCGGTACCGAATTCAACAATATATCATTATGCAATACAACCTTTTGTCCCATATTGATTCTTGAAATAAACTTTCAAAATATTCAAATACCATTTAATGCGGTGCATCCATCTATAATAGATGTGAACACATAGTTGAATCTCTCTAACAAAGTGAATCATCGGTTGGAACATTATATCAAAGAATTATGGTGAGAATAACATCTATAATTCACATTATATAACTGCAACCTCCTTATTCATGATTGGAGAATTTTCTAGGTCTATAACTTTATAGTATATTGATATGAAAAAGAATCAAATTCTGGTTAATGTATGTAGTAAATTTTTAGGTAGAATGCAACTTATAAAAACAAACATCAAATCTTGAATAAAAACATGAAATTTGTGTGATTTTAGTCCATGTAACTTCAAATTATTCATTGACACAACATTCTTGATATTTTATGAATACCCATTTGGAACTTTTACACTATTAAGAAAAATGAAAAATTGAAATTTATCCTATTTGGA
The DNA here is from genome assembly GCA_963277665.1 of Viscum album. Classification (NCBI taxonomy): domain Eukaryota; kingdom Viridiplantae; phylum Streptophyta; class Magnoliopsida; order Santalales; family Viscaceae; genus Viscum; species Viscum album. The sequence goes on along the minus strand of OY728140.1, from coordinate 489,400,166 downwards.
TAGAGTGTAAGTTGTTGGAGGAAGAAAATTACACACTTTCCCCTTCACCAGTTCCAACTCTTCCCTTATCCACATGTAAATCATGTCCAACCTAGCCATGATGTCATATTTGTTTTTGTAGTAACATTTAGTAATGTTATAATAATGATTCAAATACATTTTTTTCTACAAGCATGACATTAATAAAATATTTTTCATACTACCAATTCCAATGTGGTAATTGAAAGAAAATTGATCTCTTTTTTCAACCTAATTTCATAAGGTTTTTTGAAAATGGTTTACTGAAAATAGTGTTAATATATTTTACTTTATCAAATAGTTTATCTCCCATTAGTGGAGATGGTGATGTACCTTTTTCAGTATTCCCGTCGAATGTTTTTTTTTCTAGGATTGGTATTTATTTCATCAAGGTAAAAATTTCCGATATCCTAAAAACACAGTCTTTGAGGAAATCTTGATCTATACTAATGTGTGAATTATTCACAAATGGGACACCCCAACATTCCTTTAATGTTATATCCTAATAGATTCCATAAGCAGGAAAGTCATTTATCGTCTCGTAAAATATGACCCTCAATGTGAATTCTTCACTTCTATAAGCATCATACATTGCAACACATGTATCCCACATCAATTTCAGATCTTTGATATATGGATCCAAAAACACTTCAACATCATTATTGGGTTATATTGGTCCAGATATAAGAAAAAACATCATAATGTATTTTCACTTCATGTATAACCATGGAAGAAAGTTATAATTTTCCAACATGATTGGCCATGTACTATGAGTACTACTCTATACACCAAGATGATTTATTATATTTATAGATAATATGAGATAGAAGTTTCTCGGCTCATTTCCAAATTTAGGATAGCCATAATCAATTTTATTCCACTAAGGAGAGTATGTAGGATGACATAGTTTCCCATATTTAATTCTTGTATTGGCATGCCATGCCAATTTTCTCACTATTTCTTAACATCTATATAGTCTTCTAAACTCTGGAATAATGGTAAAAGTACTATACAACTTTCTAAGGACTTGATTCATGTTTCTTGTATTAATATTCCCCCATACTTATGTCATTTTATGAGTGATTCATGGTCTTTGAGAAACAATATGAAATCATTTGGACAAGTATGAATTTTTTAGAGATCATTACCATTTAATTTAGCATTTGTTTACCATTATATGTTCGACAAGGAAGTTCATTTTCTTCTAATAGAATATCATTCAGGAGACCAAGAATTTTTTTAAAGCCGGTGTCACTACATCTACTACTAGCTTTCAAATTATATAACTTCAATACAACTGAAAATGTTGTGTATTTAGTACAATTGATATAAAATGTTCTCTTAGAACAAATATTTAATTTCTCAAACAATTTGGGAAAATCATGAAGCTCATCTTCAATTTCCATTTTAATTTCTTCAGTAATATATCCATCATCATTTACACTGGTGTTGATATCAAATGAACCATAAACTATAGTATCCTACCAACTAGTGTGCACATTCAGTTTTTCCCATGTTTAGTCCAACATTTATAGATTTGATCTATTCTATAACAAATGAAATGTTCTTATAATGCATATGAAGTAATTTTTCTTGAATAACAACAATGTAAACATGAAAAAAGGATTTTAGAAGGGTCATATTCATGCTCTATTACAAACATGATAAAATATTTAACTCCATATTCATACTCTTTTTTCATACGGTTTTCATGAATCCATTTTCAATTCATATACATCCTATTAGGTTCATTAATTATTTATTTGGTATAAAAAAAATAGATACACATAAGATATTTATAATTAAAGGTGAATTTTATAGATAATTCTATTAAAAGGAACCCAACATTTGATTATTTTAATTTATTTCAATATGATTTGAGGGAAATATGTAATTTAATTTAATAAAATAATCATTCCACTGGTGGTAGGTGTTACCCTCTGAATTTATCCAAAATGATCATTGGTACCCGGTGTGGGATGACTACTGCTCATAGTAATTAAAGTAACATAGGTGCATGTCGAGAAGATATGGGGGTTGAGTCTCATGAAAAAAATGAAATAATACCTATACAAGAGGTGAAGATAATGAGGATGATATTTGTCTCTTTAAATCTAAGTGATCATGGGTTGTGAGTTTGCGAAGCACCAGACAACAATTCTTAGTTTATTATAGAAAGATGAAAAAAGAAGCAGTAGTAGTATGATCCCTACAATGGGATCTATGATTGGTGTGACCATAAGAAGGCTCAACTGGATGGTCTTATACACACTCATGCTGATACAACCATTATAGTTTCAACATCCAAAGTGAGTCTTCAATTACTCCATGAAATGGAAAAGGCCTTTGTTCACAAGACTATATTTTATAAACTCTTATCATCCCATGACAAAATGATGGTAATTCTAGGACGGTTTCTGTAAACATTCCTGGTGGGAGACCAAAAAGTGGGAGGAGTTGATGTTTACTCATTTCTTTACTTATTATGTGGGGGGAAAAGTGGTGTTTCATTGATAGTATGAATCGATAATTAATAAAATGGATTTATTATTCAACTAAATCACTTATAAACATATTAATCTAGTCATAAATAATAAATATCTTGGAAAAAAATTATTTATTATTGGATGGAATACTTACATTAGAAATTCTTTTTTCTAGCTTGTCATTTAATTTTGACTTGACTTTCTAAATTTGTGTAAAAAAATATTTCCTCAGAACATATAGATTTTGAAATATGGTCAAGAAACTTGGGATTTCAAGATACTAATTGATGAAACTATTATTAATGGAAGAAGTGAACTTGGATTACTTGTTACTAACTTTTTCTATAGATTATTATAGACTATGTATTATAATAATACCAACAAATATATTTGTATTATAACCCCCTAATGAACCCCTAATTTAAAAATAGTATAGTTATCAATCTTATGTATATTTCACATATCCTACAATATGAAAAATCCTTAAAACCTTTTTATTTTGAATAAAATATCCCAAACAAGAAATGTGCCCATAAATTTAATTTATAAATACTTCACAACTCATTAAAATATCTTATTAATTAAAAACATGTGTATATATGAAAATAATAATCAGTTTAATATACACAAATGAAAATTTATTCAATAATAATTACATTTCCACACTTTAAAAATTCAATTTATAATTTAACTCAAGAAACAAAAAACTTAAAATATTTCCTTAAAACATTTCATTGTATAATAAGAATCATTTAATAAAAAAAATTAGTATCTTTTATAATAAAAAGTAACATCTTTTGAAATCACTATACACAAAAATTATAAAATTTAGATATACACATGAAAACTATAAATGAAAATATAAATAATGTTTTTTTATAATTCTCTATTTGAAAATATTTAAAAATTCATATAATTCATAACACTCTTTTTAATATAAAAAATGAGCCTTTAGAACATTTATTAGGAATAAACATTTAAAATTCCTAGTTCTTTAACACCTTTTTAAATTTTAATTTGACTTCCAAAATAAATTTGAAAACCATATGGTGTTTCATTCAATTAAAACTAGTGTGAAGTATCATAAAAAGAACATGAATAGTCAAAGTCGTAAATTATAGATAACTAGAGATGGAAACACATCAATGAAAATCTACATGATTTTTATTTAACCAAAATCCAAAATTAAATCAAATGTAAACTAGATAAAATTGTACTAAATCAAATAGAAGACTAAACACTTTTAAAATATTCAAAATCAATAAAGGAAATAATTAAAGGATAATAGAAAATAGAAAGGATATAAATAAAAAATAGTATAAAAAACACATTCAATTAGAGAATCAAGTGAAGGATGATAAATTTTCATATTTATTTCATTCAGCTTAGAGAAACCATATGTACATTCCATCAAGGGACCAAAATGAATTCACATTACTCTAGTTCCTAGAAATTAATGTAACTTTTAGTCTATGGAACAAAGAAAAACTCAACTTAGGATTGGTGAGAAAGAGAACCCAACATCATCAAAGAATGATACTGGGATTGAAATTATCTTGGAAAACTTTGAGAGCATCTAATCAAAGATATCTTGAAATAAAGAGAGAGTGTGAGACTTCATACAAACAACTAAAGACCACATACAAACCATAAAAATCATATTCCCAGTAATGAATGAATGAATAAGTGGATGAATAAATAAAAATAGGTTTCTGGAAATAAATTAATTAATAAGAAAGTAATGATATTATGACTATCAATTCAAATATTAAACAATCTTCTGAATATAATGTTCATAAAGGATTATGTCTTAAGAACAATGATAAAATATTTAAGAAAGATGTGAAATTTTTCAATAGAGATGGAATGATTGGGAGAGTTTTCCCCATAACTAGAAGAGACTTGATAGTTACTCTAGAGGTTTATATTATCCTTGAATGCACAAATAAAAATTAAAAAGTGGATTAAACCACTATGAAGAATAGGAAATTTAAGTCCCGTGAAGAAGGATATGAAGGAATGATAAATGTCTATGATGAATCTAAAAATCAAAGGATCATAAATAAATATATTTACAATAAGTTAACAGCTAACACAAATATTGAAGGTATAAAATTACACAAGGTTTATCTTTACAATGAGGGTATTAAAATTAAATATGAGAAGAATTAGAGATAAACATCATCCCATAAGTAGATACACGATGGGATAAATTTATAAAAAATAAAATAGAAATATATTTTTGTGAAATACAAGGGAAATAAGTTATAAAAAATCCACCTAAGATCCCACTAATGAATAAAAAACTCCCATGAGACTTTGGTTGACCCCAAATAGAATAATTTAGGATAAGACTGAAAAAATTATTCCTAGGTGGCAACTAAGAAGTTCTGGAAGAAAAAAAAAGATGAACCCACAAAACAACACCTCGAGTCCCAACATAAAATCTGGATCTAATGACATTTCAATTTCATCCAATGACATATCAAGATCAATAATCTATCCCAAACCAATTGCATACAAAAACTCTGGAAATGATACACTAATTAGCCCATGAGAGCACCATGAAAATAAAACACTGCACTAATACACACTATTGAACCCAAACAAGAATGAAATGAGAAAAGAGGGGAAAAATAGCATGCATTAGATTCAAGGCTTGATTCATCTGAGAGAAGGTCGAGGGGGAGTAATGGTAGTAGTGGAATTATATGAGAGCTTTAAAGGAGTGACTGAAATCTATTTGGTTAGGGTTATTTTATAAAGAACGAGAAGGGTTTTTTCTGCACTTCCAACCTAGATGAACCAATGTGTTGTGATGGTGATTAGAGTATCCCAATATATGATGAACCAGAAGACCATGATGACTCAATATTTTAGTTTTGTTGATGATGTGAGAAGATCTCATCCATCTAGTACTATGGTTGTGGTGATGGTGGGCCAACCAGGAAGGAATTTGGGTGATTCCTCTGATAGAAGGATAGATTCTATTAGGTTTCCACTAAGACCTTTTATGGATCCATCTATTGGTAGGATCCTAATGAATGGTTCATCGGCCCATGTTGAGGCTAATCATAAAGCATTCTCAGAATGTCTGTTGTTGGGTAAATATTCTCTTTTTGGTAGGGTTGTTCTTCCCAAAGGTCAGAATCCATGGAATATTAAGGATCTTGTTTGTAGGGTCTATTTTTTGTGGGTATTTTCAGACTAGAAATGTATTTCATTAGTCAGATGTTTTTTCCACTATTTATTTCAATTTGATGAAGTAAGGATCCATTCATGGTATGCTCGGTCATTATTTTTGAATCTGGAAATGCTTCATCTCTATGAATGGATGATGGATTCTAAATTATAAAGGGTCGGTAATGCTTTTACAAAGGTTTGAGTCATGCTATATTATCTCAACTAAATTTTATGGCATTAAAAAAAATTTCATGATACTGCATCTACCATTGGTGTTCTAATTCGCCTAGACAAGGAGACAAAAAACATCTGGTAAGGCCAAGTTGCGAGAATGTTGGTTGAAATTGATTTGAGTTCCACTATTATTATCGATGTTACTCTTACCTCTCCCACTGATGATATACAAATCAGTTTTGAATATCAAAAATGTCCTGATTATTGTCAAAGCTGCAAATATGTTGGTTATCTGTATGGAAAATTGTAGAAGGAAAGTTTGTGGTTTGAAGGGGCATCATTCAAATGATTGTGATGGTATTTAGAAGCAAAATTTATCTAGGCCGCATGGGCAGCAAGTACCAAAGAATCATGGGAAGAAGACGGTTGTATATCTGGATAAACTGTCTTGAAATCAAGGGGTTGTAGTGTACAAAAACTAAATCATTGGTGGTGAATCTGGAGTAGGAATGAACTTCATTGGATACTAATAGTTCATTTTATAGTCTTGTATAGAAAGATGAGAATGTTTTTGGTGAGCCTACGACTAGAAATGAGGGATCTGATTGTAGGTGCAGTGATCTTCCATCTAAACCTATTCAACAGATTGGCGGTTTTGATTTGATTTTCATGGAATTCTCTATCCAAGATGAACTGCATATTGATGGGGTGGGTCAGTATGCATATGAGGCTTTGGGTGTTGTTTCTGGATTTTCTCCTTCACCAAATGTCGACCAAGGTTGTATTATGCAACCACTGGATGCAGAATTTTCAAGGCATCTTCTACAGGATGGTAGGAATAGACAATATAATGTTTAATAGAGTGTATATTATCTTCAAGGGATTCAGAATGTCTACAATTATTTTGGAATTCCTCATGAATGGGGTAATGTTTCAAATGATGGAAGTGATCCTGTTAGTGGTGATCCCATTTTATTTAAGGATATTGTTTTAAATGGAAATGGTAGCCTGGTCAGTAGTGATGGTGTTCCTTAGGTTCCTCTAAAAATAAGCTCATGGAAGGATTATTCCAGTATGCCCAATAATGTGTCTACGAGGTCATCTTATAAGGCATCAAAGATTCATCTCACTGTGGATCAGGAAAGGTCCAATGAGAGGATTCATGAGATCATCAATAAAAGAAAGTCACAATCAAAATGGGAAACTATTGATGATGATGATGATGATTATGATTATGGGAATGATCCTAATTTTATGGATCTATAGTTCTTTTTCTAGATGAGGGAATGTCTCTTTGTTTGGTCTTATCTGTTTCCTTGTTTCCTTGTTTCTTGTTATTTCACTTTTAATAAATGGTTAGGAGATTTTTCTTTTTACTAAACCTGATTCATATTATATATAATAAATACATATAAATATAATTATATATATTAGGTGTCTGAGGGTAAAATTACATTAAACACACACCCACACTCACATGCTAATGTCAAACCCAGTCCATAGACCCCTAGGGATTGACGAGACAAACCATGATCTTATTTATATATATTATATATAATACCCTTGTCATCGGGTGGGGCAGGCTACTCCATCCAGCCACAGACCACAACCCATCATCATGCTACTTCTACGCAACCACATCCTCCACTGGTCGGCCTAGAACTGCTCGCACAGCAGGCCATCAACATCATACTGATGGTAGTTTGTCGATTGAGCATCCAAAATATAAATATAAATATAAATATAAATATAGTGAATATATTCATTATTTTAATATAATTATTTTAATTTTATAATTATATAAATAAATATATATTTATATGTATATAACTATATAAATACATTTTAAAAAAATAGTATTTTTTATTTATAATTATAAATTTATAATTTATAAATACAGTAAATATGAATTTTTAAATATATTTATTAATAATTATTTATTTACAAATATATTGTTAACATTATTAATGAATATATAATATTAAATGCATTCATGTCAAAAATGAGTGAAATTGAATAATTAAAAATGAGTCCACATCAAAAATATATAAAAAATTGACAAGTTTTATTAATTAAATATAAATTATTAAAAAAATATGGATATATATTGAAATGAATATGAATAAATATTGAAAATAGTAAAACATAGTAAATAAATAATTATAAATAAATATTAGAAAATAATTAAATTCTAAAAAAAATATTAAAAAGAAATAAATAATACTAACTGTAATAATATTAAAAATAAGTAAATAAAATTTATGGATTAAAAACATAATATATTAAATATAACATGTTACTAAATGAAATTATAAAATGAATCTTAAAATTTCAATAAATTACATAAATATTATGTGTATGTGTTTCTATATAAGATTTCATTAATTACATAAATATTTTTGTCTGTGCGTTGTATATAAAAATGCATTAATTATGTACATGTATCCGTGAAATTGATATAACATGCATTTGATATATGTTAACTTGAAAAAAAACAAACAACATTCAATTAATCTCCATTCCTTGATATAATTAGTCGATAACTTTAATTAATATTAATTTTTAATCATAAACAATTCTTCATTAAATATATAGATTATTTAATGTAATAATAAATATTTTTTATTATATAAATCATATTTTAGGAAATATTATATATATTATTATATATAAACATATATATAGAAATATATTTTAATATATTTTAATATTAAACGTATTAATGAATAATTTTGTATAAAAACCATTAAAATGAATAAGACAGTAATATTTTTTTAATTATTTCATTTTATTCATTTTCTATATTTATATTTAATATATATTATTTATTACTATTTATAATTAATGTATATACACATATGTATTAAATTTATTCATTTTTATTTTTTTATTTAATTGTTTCAATTTATTCATTTTATATAGCTATATTTAATATATACTATTTATTAATATTTATAATGTAAATATATGTATTTTATATTTATTTATTATTATTTATAATTATTTACTAAATAAAAATTTTCATATTTTTTTTAATTTACTCACTTATATTTTTTATTTATTTAATTATTGAAATTTATTTATTTTATATATTTATATTTAATATATACTATTTATTAATATTTACAATCTATATATTAAAATTATAAATAATTATTTAATTAATCAAAATTATAATACTTTTTAAATTGATTAATTTTTAATTTTTATTTGTTTAATTGTTTCAATTTTTAAATATTTTTAATAATTGTATTTTTTTATTTGTTAAAATATGGGGTAGTGCTCATAGGTTGGGCCATGTATAGGCCCCGTTGGTGGGACAGGTGGGTCAGGACAAGGTCCGCGGGAATGATTGGGTGGGCTAAGGCCCATGCAGGCCTGAGAACGAGCCCATATGAATGTGTGCAAAGTGTATGTGGGAGTCCATCCTCAAAACAGGCTTATGAGCTTGCAATGCAGAGGAATCATTTATAAAGAAGCCGTAAAACCTGTGTTATTTTGATATGGGAATCATGTGTGTGATCTGGACCTTTATCAACGCTTTTTTTCTAGCACTGATAAAAGTCAATGTTGTATATTGCCAATTTTGTAGTAGTGGGTAAAAAGTAAGATTGTAACATAAAACCTTTACCACTTCGGTAACTTTTGAATCATATCCCCCATGAAAGAAATGACTTCAAATGAAACTTCAAATACCATAAATATAAATAGATTCCTGATATATCATATCAAAGGGGCAGTATATACACCACATAAAAGAAACAAATGTTTAATGTGACATATGTCACACATAAATAAAAGTGAGATGAGAAACCCTTACGACTTTGGTAACTTTCGAATCAAAGTCTATCAAAAGTTAAAACATGATCTGGTCATGTAAATCCCATGAATTACATCAAAGATTATGTCAAAATTCATTCATAGGGAAGTACATACACCATATAAAAAAACACTATGCGTAATATAAAACATAACTCAAGGAAAGAAATCGAAGATGAGAAACTCTTACAAAGATAGTAACATTGAAGTGAGAATTAATCAATGAAGTGATTATATATATCAAATTTAAATCCATCTAACATAAGTGTAAATAAAACATAAAATAATCAAAGGTCATTACACACAAAACATTTGGATAACATAGCTATTGAATAAGTAGTATAACCCAATGAAAAGAATTTGAGTTAAGAATCCCCTTACCTTGAGTCTAACCTATCATGTACGTATTTTATCTCATTTTTAATAAACTTAAATTAATTTTATACTTTCTTTAGAACACTTTCTAGGGGTATTAACTTATTTTTTCCCTTTTTATTTTATTTTTTACCATTTCTTATATAGTTATTAAATTTGTTAAGTTCCTGTTGAACGTTTTGAGGAGTTTGATTCAAAATCATAAAACAACTTTGATAGGTTAACCATGATCTAAGGGTTCATGGTTCCATCATCTCTAAAATATTATTGTTGGATATAGTGATCAACTCAAGAGTGGGTGAATTGAGTTTCCAATTAAAATTTATGTTAAAAATGATTTAAAAATAAATCCCCTCAATTTATAAAATCGTCCTAGTTAACTAAAATGGTAGAGTTATATAATTTGATCTTCCAAAAAGGTTCTCCAAAGTTCGATCACATATCAGTTAAAATAAGTTTTAAAAATCTTCTAAATTTTAAAACATATTTTTGGTATATAACATTGTATATAAAAAAATTAAATTTAATTACCATAGTTATGTTTTTCTATTATATTTTTGAAAATAAATACTAGTTTATTTAAAAAAAGAGTACACAAAAATAATAAAAACATACAGTGGAATAAACACAAGAGGGTTAGTATAAAGTATAAACTTAGTCCTTACCACTTTTCAATCAACTGCTACCAAGAAAATTATTAAATAATGAATTGATCTAAAATTTGGATTAGGTTTTACATAAAATAACTACACACATAAAGTACAATCTATAAAACCTCTTCAACTATTTTTCAATGGATAATAAAAAGGCAACTTCTGCACACAAGTATTTCAGTATACACAACTTCTTCCGTAGTTCTTCATGGAAGTAATGATGAAGAAATGAGTAAGTAGGTATCTATCACACTCCAATAGAAGAAAATATTCTATGTTAAAGAATAAATAGAGTATAACAAAACAAAGCTCATAATTTAAGAATGAATAAAAAGAGAAAAGAATATAAAGTGTGAAGATTTGATGCAACTCAGTCTTATTAGCTTTGGATGATATGTCCAAGAATCATTCCTTGAAAGGGATCAACTAAGTTTGCACAAATAGTTCTAAAAAATAGAGTGCCATGGAATGTCCAAAGTGAGTCCTCTCTGAATTAGTATGTATGTAGAACACATGTATTCACTACTCTCTTGTCCACAAGTGTTTCTGTATATTTGTGGGATATTTTCTTTAAACTAGTCATTAGAGGATATTCATTATTTAATCCTCATACACATTTCATTCTTAAATTCACTGGCTCTATAATTAATGATCCAAAATATAGTCGTTGGAGATTTGAAATAATCCACTTCCCAAGTTAGACATAGTCACTTGTCTTCACTTAAAGAACAGTCACTTTGGGATTGTTAATTGACATGGGAACATCATTTTCTCTTGTGGTCACCTGGTTTCTTCTCGTGGTAGCTTCATTACTTCACATGGTTGGTTGAATCCTTCATGTGACAGCTTCACTAGTTCTCATAGTAGCTTCTTTCCTTCATCTGGTAGATTCATCTCTTTTCATAGTCACCTCATTCCTTCATATGGTAGCTCGTTACTTCATGCAGTAGATTCACTTCTTCTCATGTTTGGTACTTTGTTATTATAGCCACTACAATACAGACACATGGTAAGAAAAATACTCAGAGAAATTCTACTCAATTCTTTCATGGTAACATGGTTGGAGTTAGGTTGAATTATTTATATGGTAGGTTGATCTTCAACATGTGGTAGGTTCAGTACACATGCAGTCACTTGAAATTCAATAAAAGACCACTTAAAAAATTAGAAATAATTTTCTCATATGACACACGGTTAGTTGACTGTACATGTGGTCAGTTAGAGTATAAAGTTTAGTCACTTCCACATGGTCACTTGACCTTCATAGTATGTTCAATTTCTTCACACAATAAGTTCATTACACATGCGGTATGTTGTCATGGTAACTTCAAGACTTAGCCAATTTTAATCATTTTGGTCAGAAAATAGTTGAGTATCCTAAAATATAAAAATATTAAAAGAAATAAAAAACATTATTTGAGATCATTAAAATAAGGAGGTGTTGGACTAGTCCAAAAATCTCCCCCTTTTTGGTGTTCACAAACCATGACATATAAAATGAATTGAATTAAATACATAAAAAATATATTTGTACTAAAAGAACCAAATTCCTTATCATTTCTATTAATTTCACAACTAGGTTCACAATATTTATCCCCCTTTTGGGATTATCAAAAAGTGAAGTCATGGTTAAAAAGAAATACAGAAACAATTAATAACAGGAAAAGTATAAATATGAATAGTGGTATTTCATTAATATCAAAATAAGTTACAAAAAGATTATAAAGACATTGTCCCTATTAGGAATCATAATCCAAATCTGAATCTGACACATCCTTGATCTCATCAAGATATATAAGATAATTTTTTATGGTGGTAGAGGATGAAGCAAGTTGGTTTGGTTGGGTAGTTGGTAGTACAGAAGTTGGAGTAGGGTCTCAAATGACCACACTTTTAGAAACATGTTTGAGATGTTGGATTGCTAGTCGAAGAGACAAGTCAAAAGGGTTAATGGAGGAAGTTGTAGTAGTAGGGGTGAGGTAATAGGTAAGGAAGTTGTTGTAAAGACCTGGTATTTCCATGTAATTATTTTTGAATATATTGGAATTTTATGGGTTCGCTAAAATTGGCGGTGTGTGATTCTGAGGCCCAGAGTGCCCATAATGAATTTATGAAGTTTTGTTCGGGTACATTTAGTAAACATACAGGTGGTATTTTCTACCTTTTGAACCAGTGCTTGAAATTTAAATCTGAGGGAACCATTGAATTCACAGAACCATTGTTTTCTTAAGAAGACTTTCACCTCGATGACAGTTGGTCGAGGGTGAAAGTTAGTTTTTGGGTTTTCTGTGTAAGAATAAAATAAAAATAAAAGTGCATGCCATATTTATTTTTATTTGCAACACCCATGTGGGTGTTGAGAGGTGGGTTCCACAAGAACAAAACCTCCATGTGGAAGTTGAGGTGTGGGGACCACCAGAACTTCACCTCTCGTGAGAGGTTATAGTGGTGGGGAACACCCAAACCATAACCTCTCATGAGAGGTTATGGTGGTGGGGACCACCTGGGACTAAACCCCCCTTTTAATTGAGAGAAACTCTCAAACCCCTCATTAATGTGGATGAGCCTCTTGAATTCCTCCACATAAATTGTGCCAACGCACATACCATTAATTATGCCACCCACCTTAATTAAGTTATCTTTTTGAATTCTTGACAACAAAATAATAGATGGATTAATCTATTATTTTGGCACCACTTTACATTTGTGTGGAATTGGGAGAAAGCTTCTCTAATGAAGAACGTTTCCTCCACGAATAACGCCGGTGAGGAACGTCTCCGACTTTTTCCTCGGAAGCACCTTACGGAGGAAACCGACGTGGGACGTCTTCAACAACCGACCTTCCCTCCTCATCATCATCAACAAAAAATATGAGGTAGGGGTTTAATTGTGTTTGATTATTTTTGGAAAGTTATAGGGTGATTTATTGATATTATTCTCTCTTCCATTCTTGATAATTATTTGAAATTCGAGAAGGAATTTAACTGATTTCTACAACTCGAAACATGGAGGGTGCGGGCCAAACTAACATGGCCTGACCCCTCCGCTATTCTACTTTGATGTGTACTTCAAAATGAAGAAAGGCAACAAAGGCAACGGCGCTCCGCCACCCGCGACCTCCGCCACTCCACACCACTGCCGACCTACCACCGTGCTGAGCCACTGAGCCGAGCCGCCAATTCGAGTCGAGCTGCCTTCACCCCTCGCGGTGCCCGACCGAACCGGCCTGCACCACGCACAGCACCTGGTCGAACCGGCCCGCGTCCCCCGCAGTGCCCGGACGAACCGGCCTGTACCCCCCATAGTGCCAGGCCGAACTGGCCCGCGGCCCCCGTGGTGCCCTGCCCAAACTTGACAGCACCCCGTGCAGGGCCCCGGAAGAACCTACACACACACCCCGTGGTGCCCCGACCGAATCGTCCCTCACCCCCCGTAGCGCCCCGGCCGAACGGGCCCGCGCCCCCCGTGACGTCCTGGCCGAATGGGACCGCACCCCCCGCAGTTCCATAGCCATACCGGCACACGCCCATCATGGAACCTTGGCCAAACCATCCCCCCCCCTACGGTTCCCTGGGCGAACCACTCCTGCACCCCCACGATGATCTGGATAAACCTTCCCGCGCCCTCACGACACCACCGTAGCCATGCCACCCTACGACACCCACGGCTCTACGGCCCCTCGCGGCCCTCGCGGCCCTCACGGCTTACCGGACACCCAGCAGACCAGGCCGCATCATGAGCCAGGCCTGACCCAGTGGGTTTGGACAGGTCAACCAGAACCGGGTCGACCCATGCCAGGTCGGGCCAGGTCGGGCCAACTGGGTCGGACCGGACTTGGGCCCACTATGACCCATTTACGCTCGTTCGGCCATATCTTTGGCACCAGACGTCTGTTTGATGAACTGTGAGCGGCACTGGAAATATTGGAGTGAGACAGTCCCTTTGAGTATACTCTACTAGAGTTTTGGTTTGAGATGGGAAATGGTCTAGTTGGATGTAGCACGAATCCAACTGGGCTCCCGGGACTAAAAAAATAATAACTCACAGACCAGGCGTCCGATTGACGCACCGTTAGTTGAATTGAGACCCCTATTATGTGGCGGACCTTTGAGATACTTCTTTATGGGACTTCGTGACAGTTAGAGTATCAACCAGTAGCTCATGGAGAGGATCCTCCTGGAGACAAGTGAGCATAGTGCAGAAACCTAGTAGCTGGATGAGACCTGATGATTGTTGACCGATTCAACTCGGAGTGACTCGACTAGCCCAGTGGGTAGCACCTTGGTGTCATGGGAAACCAACAGTGGGGAGCGCCTTGGTGTCATGGAAAACCCACGATACTCGATAGGAGGAGTACCTCAGTAGGCTACGGTGGGGATCACCTTGGTGACATGGCAGACCCACGGTATTCGACAAGAGGAGTACCTTAGTAGTCCAAGGTTAGTGGGAAGTGCCTTGGTGGCACGATAATCCCACTGTACTCGATAGATGAGGAGTTCTCCAGCAACCAAGGTTTCGACAATGTTACTAGGGATGATACTTGATACTACCCCTTGAATAAAATCCTGGTTTGATCTGAGTCAGTTTTTCTGTGTTTTCCTCAAAATTGAGATGGATTACTTGATAAAGTTGGTATGTGTATGGGAATATACCTAAGTAGAGTTATCTGTTGATTTCACACTTTTTGGTTTATCCTTGGTGGATTTTTGTGAGACCTTGAGGGTCTCGGGGTCCATACTGAGTATCGTTATACTCACCCCTGCATGGGCTATGCCCGCACCTTATTGTGTTGGATGAAAATGACAGACAATACTGACTGAGGATGAGAGTACCAGGACTAGACGGTACCCAGAGGTGTACCATATGGCATGTCAATATGAAGAGGAGACGACTGGACATGGAGTGATAATGAGGTAATCTATACCTACCCTTCAAGTGAGAACCTTATAGGATGACCCAGTAGCTGCCTTTTTCTCTATCATCAGTTGTACTTTATTTCAGTTGTACTTGTACCTTTACTGTTGGGCTTGTATTTCGGCCCCTTTTACTTTTCAAAACACATTTTTTATACAATTTAATTGTGTTGGTATCTCATTCTGTACTTGGTTGTGTGTGTTTACATGTTATAAAGGAAATTCCTTCCCAGTTTAGGGAATTACACATTTGGTGCTAGTCGCCCACCCCTAGCCTATGAAAGGCGGGCTTGGGGTAGTCACGGCACGGGCCCCGGGGGACGGGTCGTGATAAATTGGTATTAGAGGATTCGGTTCTACCGTAGAACTTAGGACTCTGATCTTTATTTTCTATGAAGCAATAGTGTTAATTGTAGTGAGTGTGGTTTTTAGTTCAAGGAGGCCAGTGTTGGTGCGCCGGCCGACGTATCCATACAGCAGGACCTTGACTGCTGATTTCTAACTCAGTGTACGAAAGCACTGATTGCGTGTGTGTTTTAAAAAGTGTTCTTTAATTCATCTCACCAGGTCCGCTCACTAGGTATAAATTTTAACCACAGTGCACCTATTTTTTTTTTCAGGATGCCTCCACGCAGACATCCATATAGAGTTCCAAGAGTTGTACGCACTGATTTCCCACCGAGTGATGAGGCCTCAGTGCAGGGCCCTCTTCTAGTAGAGGCATCATCAGAGGAACCAACGGTACCTTTACCTGTTGGGCCACTGATGCCACCAGCCCCAAAAACTGACGGTGCATGCCACTTGAGTGAATTGCATTAGTTTTAGCGCCAGAGGCCACCGAGGTTCAGAGGAGAGATGGACCCACATGCAGCTAAGGATTGGATGGAGGCTGTGGTGAGAGTCTTCTGACACGTAGGGACACCAGCCAATCTCATGGTGATCCTTGCCTCCAGCCTTCTATAGGTAGAAGTAGGAAGATGGTGGAGCATGATGCTTTAGGTCCACGATGAGGTGACCCTTTTCTGGGCGGACTTTGAGAGCCTATTTCAGGAAGAGTTTCTCCCAACGACTCTCCGCTCAATGTTCATACAACATCTACTTCATCTACAGTAGGGCAACATGATTGTAGCTCAATACTCAGTGAGGTTCACTGACCTCCCACGCTACTCCATAGATATGGTGCGGGACCCATTCTTCTAGGCCTGTACCTTCGAGTAGGGACTCAGGCAGGACATCAGGGCTTAGGTGATCTAACTTAGCATCCCAACGCAGGAGGGGGTGTTAGAGAGAGACATCTTGGTGGATATTTTCCTTGCTGAGGAGTCACCAGCAGAGAGACCCACTATCAGTCATCACGTAGCGGAGTCTTCTACTACTGGTATCAGACAAATGTCACAGAGGTCAAAGAGGAAAAACCTATAGGTGGACGACCGCATGAATCAGGATCGATTGTGTGGGGAACCTGAATCAGAGACAGACATGTCAGGAGGGGGAAGTGTTTCACATGCGGCGGGCAGGGTCACAGGGCTCGTGACTGTCCGAACAATCATTCAGATGATCATAATATGGTCGAAGGACAGCCCAGGCAGAGATAGAGATTCGATCGAGGTATTCCGCAGTGAGTAGGCGGATGTGGCAGAGGAGCTGATCGTGCGGCTGGCAGTGGGCGATGATTCGAGATGTTACCACCACCACCACCAGAAGGTCCACCATGACCACAGGGAGCAGGTGGACAGGGGATAGCTCTTCTCCAGGTAGCTGAGGCATATGATCACGGAACTCTAGAGATGATACGAGGTATGATTTATGTCTACTCCACCTTAGCTGCAGTACATATAGACACAGGTTCCAGTCATTATTTTATTTCCACTTCCCTCGTTCAGAGCTCATAGATTCCGACGGAGCCGTTGGCTCGATCCTTACAGGTAGAGACTCCTACGGGAGCAGATTCTATGATTACACACTGGTGCCCGCAGTGCAAGCTTACTCTAGGATGCAAGATCTTTGGAAGGGATCTCCTAGTAGCAGTGACGAGGCCTTACGACGTCATCTTGGGTATGGAATGGTTATCTAAAGTCCATGCTTAGATAGACTGTATTAGGTTCAAGGTGCGGTGTGTCCACATGGATGAGACCAGTTTTACCTTCACCGGTGAGAAGGGAGCCTCTGCAGTGCAGGATGGACTTACCCAGAGGAGAGTGTAGCCGATCACACATCAGTTGGCTATCCTTGCCCTCTGAGATATTGATGTGGAGAGTCTGAGAAATCCTATAGTGGTGGACTTGTACACAGATGTATTCCCTGCTGATGTTCCGGGTCTACCTCCTCGTAGAGAGGTAGACTTTTACATTGACTTTTACCCCGAGACGACATTGATATCTACACCATCATATCAGATGGCTCTCGCGGAGCTTCGAGAGCTGCGTGTACAACTAGAGGACTTGTAGGAGGAGGGATTCATTGGGCCCAGTGTTTCACCTTGGGAAGCCCCGATTCTTTTCACCAAGAAGGTTGATGGGAGCTTGATACTTTGTGTCAACTATCGTCACCTGAATCAGGTGACCATGAAGAACAAGTACCAACTCCCGCAGATTGATGACCTATTCGATCAGCTAAATGGAGCACGGTGGTTCTCAAAGATAGACCTCAGATCAGGCTATCACCAGCTCAGAGTACGAGATGAGGAAGTGCAGAAGACAACCTTCAGGAGTTGGTACAGCCACTATGAGTTTTTGGTTATTCCATTCAGTGTAACCAATTCTCTAGTAGTGTTCATGGGACTCATGAATAGTATCTTTCAGCCGTACCTTGATTGATTATTAGTAGCCTTCATCGATGACATTTTGATCTACTCGAATACTAAGGAGGAGCACGCCTACCATTTGCAGGTACTACGGGACACACTCTGAAAGCACCAGCTTTATAGTAATCTCTCAAAGTGCCAGTTCTAGATCCGAGAGGTTCACTTTCTGGGACATGTCATCTTGGAGGCTGGAGTTGCTATGGTTCCAGCAAATATTGAGGTGGTACTTTATTGGGAGACACCCAGGAGTGTGATGGAGGTATGGCGTTTCTTGGGTTTGGATGGATACTACCGAAGGTTTGTGCTACATTTCTCCAGAGTTGTAGCACCACTATCATCCTTGATGAAGAAGGGGAAACCCTTTATGTGGTCAGAGAGATGCCAGCAGAACTTTTAGGAGCTGAGGAAGAGGCTGACTAGTGCCCCCATCTTGAGGCTTCCAGAGGAGGGCGTAGGGTATGTAATATATTGTGACTCATTAGGGACTAGACTCGGATGTTTTTTGATGCAAGAGTGAGTAGTGATTACATATGGATCTTGACAGGTGAGACAGCTTGAGTAGAACTATGCAACCCATGAAGTGGAGTTAGCAGCAGTGGTCTTTTACATGAAGACGTGGTGGCACTATCTGATGGGAAAGTGTTTTACCGTATACTCTGATCACAAGAGTCTTAGGTATATCTCCTCCCAGAAGGACCTAAACCTGAGATAGTGATGTTGTCTTGAGTTCCTCCAGGACTACGACTTTGAGATAGTCTATACTCCTGGGAAGAGTAACATTGTTACAGATGCACTTAGCAGGAGGTCTGGTATACAACTGCTAGGTGAGGCGAAGGAGTAGCTAGCTTCTCTACATATATTTGTTGTGGATAGAAACAGAGAATATTTTCTATAGTCTCTTATAGTCACTCCCCCACTTCTTCAGTGAGTCAGATAGACATAACGTGGGGACACTAACCGTGAGACACAACATGCTTAGATATCCACAAGACAGGCACCTGATGGATTTTATGAAGGTGGGGAGCATGTCATCTTCTTTAGAGGACGTATCATGCTACCAGTGTCCCTTCAGGAGGAAGTGTTGAGGGATTTCAACACATCCCCTCTAAAGATACATCAAGAAGTGGCGAAGATGTACCAGGACCTCCGACGATAGCACTGGTGTCTGGGAATGAAAAACAAAATTGCAGAGTTTGTATCTTGATGCCTCACTTGTCAGCAAGTGATGGTGGAGAATCAGGTACTATAAGGCTTGGTTCAGCCTTTAGAGGTTCCAGAGTGGAAGTGGGATGGGATATACATGGACTTCGTGACGGGTCTTCCACTTACATCCAGGGGACATGACTCGATATGGGTGATCATCGACCAACTCACCAAGTCGGACCACTTCCTACCGATCAGAGAGCAGGGTTTATTAGAGAGTTTGGGATGACACTATGTGCAGAAGATTGTTAGGCTACATGGAGTGCCTTCAATGATTATCTCTGATCGTGAAGCACGATTCACTTCCTGGCTATGGAAGGGGTTGTAGAAGGCTTTCGGGACGCAGCTTCGTTTGAGCACCACCTTCCATCCTCAGACGAATGGTCAGATTGAGCGGACCATTGAGACCCTCGAGGATATGTTTCATGCTTTTGTCCTCAAATTAGGTCATATCTAGGAGTATCACTTGACTTTGGTGGAGTTTGTGTAAAAAAATAGTTATCACTCCACCATTGGGATGGCACCTTTTGAGGTGTTATACGAGCGACCTTGCAAATCACCCTTGTGTTAGACTGACCCAGGGGAGTCAGCACTAGTGGGACCAGAGATGGTATGGGATACCACAGAGAAGATGCAGGTCATCCAGGAGCAGATGAAGACTGCACAGAGCAGGCATAAGTTGCATGCTGATAGGAGATAGAGAACTCTGGAGTTCGAGATGGCAACCACGTTTTTCTATGGGTCTCACCTCGATGAGGATTGTGATGATTTGGCCAAGGTGGAAAGTTATTTACGAGGTTAATCAAACCTTTTCAAGTCCTCATTAGAGTTGGCGAGGTGGCATACCGCTTAGCTCTTCCACCTCAATTACACCGGGTGCCCGACGTCTTCCACATATCCTAGCTGAGGAGATACATGCACGACCCTTCTCACATCATCAACCATGGCGAGATATATGTCAATGATGGGGTGACTTTTACAGAGGTTCCATTAGAGATTGAGGATCAATAGAGGCGGGTCCATCATGGATGTTTGATACCTCTGGTGCGTGTTCACTGGAAACACAGGAACCTCCAAGATAGCACATTTGAGCGAGAGGATCTGATGCGTGCTCAGTACCCCCACTTGTTCCCTAAGTTTGAGTTGTGAATTAAGGGGACATAAATCCTGAGGCGGGGAGAATGTAAAGACCCAAAATTTCCATGTATTGTTTTATAAATATATGGGAATTTTTCGAGCACACGAAAATTGACGGCGTGTGATTCTGAGGCCCAGTGTGCCCCAGAATAAATTTCAGAAGTTTTTTTCGGGTACAATCAGTAAATGTACGAGTAGGTTTTTCTAAAATTTGAACCAGTGCTCGAAATGGAAATCTGAGGGCACCGTTCAACTCGCAGTTCATGTATTCGCTTAAGAAGGCTTTCAACTTGACGGTAGTTGGTCGAGGGTGAAAGTTTGTTTTTGGGTTTTTCGTGTAAGAATAAAATAAAAATAAAAGTGCATGACATTTTTATTTTAATTTTCAACACCCATGTGGGTGTTGAGTGGTGGGGTCCACCAGAACTAAACCTCCATGTGGAAGTTGAGGTGTGGGGAAAACAAGACCATAACCTCTCTTGAGAGGTAATGGTGGTGGGGACCACCGGAACCATAACCTCCCATGAGAGGTTATGGTGGTGGGGACCACCAAGGACTAAACTCACCTTTTAATTGAGATAAAATCTCACCCCCACCCCCTAATTAATTTGGAGGATCCTCTTGACTTCCTCCATATTAATTATGCCAACACACATACCATTAATTATGCCACCCACCTTTATTAATTTAGCATTTTGAATTCTTGCCAACAAAATAATAGATGGCTTAATCTATTATTTTGGAACCAATTTACATTAGGGTGGAATTGGGAGAATGTTTCTCCAACAAAGAATGCTTTTTCCATGAAGAACCCTAGCCAGGAATGTCTTCAATTTCTTCCTCAGAAGCACCTTGCGGAGGCAACTGATGGGAGACGTCTTCGACGACCGACCTTCCCTCCTCATCATCGTCAATGAACAATATGAGGTAGGGGTTTAATTGTGTTTGATTATTTGTGGGAAGTTGTAGGGTGACTGATTGATATTCTTCTCTCATCAATTATTGATAATTATTTGAAATTTCAAGAAGGAATTGAACTGCTTTCTATCACTCTAAACGTAGAGGGTGTGGGCCAAATTAACATGGTCCGACCCCTCCGTCATTCTACTTTGATGTGTACTTCAAAATGAAGGAAGCCGATAAAGGAAATGACGCTCTACCACCTGTGACCTCCACCGCTTAGTGCCGCCGTCGTGCCGAGCTTCCGAGCCGAGCCGCCGCTCCGAGCCGAGCCTTCTTCACCCCTCACGGTGCCCGGCCGAACCGGCTGGTGCCACTCGTGATGCCCGGTCGAACCGGCCTGCGCCCCTCGAGGCGCCCAACCGAACCGGCCCATACCCCCGCGATGCCCTGGCTGAACCGACCCACACCCCTCACGGAGCCCCGACCGAACCAGCCCGCACCCCCCCTGGTGGCGACCAAGCCGAACTGGCCCGTGCCCCTCACGGTGTCCCGTCCCAACCAGCATGCGCACCCCGTAGCGCCCCGACCAAACCTGCACCCCCCCCCCCCCCTACGTGCCCCAGAAGAACCCCCCCCCCCTTTGGAACCCCAGACGCACTGTCTGTGCCCCCAGAAGTGCCCCAGCTGCACCGGCCTGCGCCCCCCGCGGCGCCCCGGATGAACCCCCCCCCCCCCCACAGCGTCTCGGTCGTACCGGTCCGCACCCCTGCGGCACCTCAGCCAAACCGGCCCACAACCCTCAAAGTGCCCAGCCACCCCCCCCCCCCCCCCCCGCGGTGCCCCGGCCGAATTGGCCCCGCACCCCCACGACGCTCTGGCCGAACCGGCCCGCGCCCTCACGTCACGCCTTCGGTCGAGCCACCCCGCAGCACCCTTGACTTTGCGGCCCTTCACAGCCCTTACGGCTAACCGGGCACCCAGTGGACTAGGCCGCATCACAGTTCGGGCCGGACGCATTGGTTCTGGATGAGTCACCCTGAACCGGGTCGTCCCATGCTAGGTTGGGCCGGGTCGGTCCGACTGGGTCAGACCAGACCCGGGTCCACTGCGACCCATTTACGCTCCTTCAGCCATATATTTGGCATCAGACATCCGTTTGACGAACTGCCAGTGGTGCTGGAAATATTTGATAGAGATAGTCCTTTTGATTATAATCCACTAGAATTTTGGTTTGAGATGGGAAACGGTCTGGCTGGATTGAGCACGAATCCAACCAGGCCTCCGGGACTAAAAGGCTATTAACTCACAGACCAAGCGTCAAATTGACGCATCATCAGTTGCGTTGAGACCCCTATGACGTGGCGGACCTTTGAGATACATATTTGTGAGAATTTATGACAGTTGGAGTATCGACCAGTAGCTCGGGTATCAGATTCTCCCGAAGATGAGCGAGCATAGTGCGGAGACCTAGAAGTTGGCTGAGACCTGACGGTTACTGACCGATTCAACTCGAAGTGACTTGACTAGCTTAGTGGGGAGCGCCTTGGTGTCACGGAAGACCCACAGTGGGGAGTGCCTTGGTGTCGTGGCAGAACCACGGTACTCGATAGGAGGTGTACCTCAGTAGGTACGGTGGGGAGCGCCTTGGTGATGCAGTAGACCGACGATACTTGACAAGAGGAGTACCTTAGTAGTCCTAGGTTAGTGGGAAGCACCTTGGTGTCACGGTAGGCCCACTCTACTCGATAGAGGAAGAGTTCTCCAGCAATCGAGGTTTCGACAATGTGATTGGGGATTTTACATAATACAACCCCTTGAATAAAATCCTGGTTTGAGATGTGTTAGTTTTTCGGTGTTTTCCTCATGATTGGGATGGATTAATTGATAACTTAGGTATATGTATAGGAATATACCTATGTAGGGTTATCTATTGATTTCATACTTGGTAGTTTATCCTTGGTGGATTTTTGTGAGACCTTGAGGGTCTAGGGGTCCCTACTGAGTATCGTTATACTCACCCTGCATGGGTTATGCTTGCACCTTATTGTGTTGGATTCAGACGATGGACAATGCTGACTGAGGCTGAGAGTACTAGGACAGGACGGTACTCGAAGTTGGACCATACGACATGTCGGTACGTAGAAGAGACGACTGGATTTGGAGTGCTGAGGAGGCGATCTGTACCTACCCTTCAGGTAGGAACCTCGGAGGATGACCCAGTAGCTTCCTTTTTCTCTATCTTTAGTTGTATTGTATTCTAGTTTTACTTGTACCTTTACTGTTGGGCTTGTATTCTGGACCCTTTTACTTTTCAGCACTCATTTTGTTATACAGTTTACTTTTTTGGTATCTCATTGTGTACTTGGTTGTGTGTGTTTACAAGTTATAAAGAAAATTCCTTCCCAGTTTAGGGAATTACACCTTTGGTGTTAGTCACCAACCCCTTCCCTATGGAAGGTGGGCTTGGGGTAGTCATGACATGTGCCCCGAGGGACGGGTCGTGATAGGTGTATATAGGACAGCTGTGTTGGAAGTGTATAGGTAGGGTTTTAATAACCTAATAAAGTCCTTGATTTCTCTAGATCTATGTTCAATTGCTTGAAAATAGTCCCCTTTATTTTCCATAAAAGATTCTAGAATATGAGTTCATATTTTTAGCTTCTCTACTTGAGACTTAAAATCCTAGGATAAGGGAGGCACCCTCAAATCACCATCCAATTATTTGAACATTGATTTTAGGTCTGACTAGGTGAATATTTGACTTAGATAGAAATCAATGGCTCTCTTGATAGTCTCTCTATATTTTCTATCCCGATTTACATCCTTTTTAACTAATACCAAAGTCTTAGTATCATGAGTTTGAAACCCATAAAACACAATTTCTCTTATCTCCTCAAATTCATTAAAAAAACCTTTAACTCATCTCTTTTGAGTTATCTAATTCTACTATAATCAAAAGATAGAACAGGAGGAGCATTAGGTGGAGTAGTAGATGTATAAGCTTGAAATATTGAGTTAATATACCTTTGGTATAACTACAACATTATATCTTAAAGGTCTTCCTGCAAAGAAAGAACTTGTGATTTCAAGCCCTCAAACTCATTTTTTATTAGTTCCATCTAGAGATGAAATTAGACTTGAATATTTGCAATGACTAAATTCACTACTCTGGAGATATCTTCATCTCTAATTGGCTCTATAAAATTTCCAAAGCTAATAAACAGTTCTTTCAACACCCCATTATATCTAATTTGAAGATATTTAAATCATATTTTGTTATATATGATGTGGAAGGAATATAAGGGGTGTCAACATGTACAGAAGTAGATGGATCATAAGCTGATTTCCTACCATCATCCTCAATATCTGTAGATTTTGATCTCATAGAATAAAATTCATCTTAAACAACAACTTCTTCTTAAATTTATGTTTGAAGAGGTCCAACATGTGCTATCTCACTACTTTTTACTAGTTTATCAATGGTAATTAAAGGATAAGGTCTATCCATTTCTTCCAAAACTTGATCGACAGATGTTTTTATAGGTGAGACTTCAAGTCCATTATGAAATTCTATCTTAGCTATCAAGGATCCTTCCTAAGTGATTTGAGGAGAAGGGATGGTGGGTCCACCTTCCCAAGGTGGACTTCCCCCATTATCATCATCATCCTCAGACTCATAATAGTCTAGGCCTAATACTATAGATCTTGTGAAATTATCTCCCATAGCTGGTGCATCTGGTATGCTAGGCCTAGGAGTGCTTCCAATCACAAGATTCCTATCTGAATTGTCCTCATCCTCTTTAGAGTTTCCAGAATCATCCCAATCAGGTTCATCCACAAGACCACTGACATACACTTCATTTCCAAAAATATCCTCATATTGAAACTCCTACTAATGGGATGACAAAGGTAATGGTGAATCGGGTGGTCCAAAAGACATAACAGGATTAACTTCTCTATCATCCTCATAGGACTCCCTAGATTCCTCATCTAGATCATCTATCTTCATACCTTATTCCTTAAACGTTTCTTCTCCTTCACCTTATTCCACTTCATCAGAAGAATATTTTTCTATTTCATCAAGTTTAATACTTGGATCCACTAGATACCTTGGTGTAACTGGATATTTGACATGGTCAAACTTTTCATATAATTTTTCATGTTCATTCATCCATTCCTTTTTCTAGGGATTCCAATTAACTCTTATATGCAAAAAAATGTTTTGAGTTAGGAAAAACACATTTGAAGAGGTTATCAGTACCTCCCCCTAAGGAACTAAACCTTTAAAGTCCAAGAGAGCTGAAATAAACATCAGATATGGAAAATAATTAAACATGGAAGAGGGTTTACAAAACTCATTCATGTGCCTCATCAAAAACCTACAAAAACTGATCTGGAGTCTATTTTTAATAAATAAAAAGAATAATAGATTCTGGTACATTATGATACTAAAATCTTTTTTCTTGGGATAAATTTAATGCTAAATAAATTTATCCAGCATTCTTCATTCACCGCCAAGTTATACTATTGTTGGTCTTCTGGTTGTTCCATTCCCCTTCAGTTCTTCCAAAACATTTTGAAAGTCAAAGTGGGCCTGATTTATTGGATATAAACTTCGGTAATATTAATTATCACCCTTATGAGGTACTTGTAAGCTCATTTCCCAGGACTTTGGAGAAAACTCAAAAACTAATCCATTCTCCATTGTCCCAACAATCTCTCATTTCTCTCTAGGGATAAAATTCATGTTTGTATTAAGATCCTAAACTAACCTCAGATAGAATGACTTAGAATTCTCTTTAAACCAATAATCCTAGCCCTCACTCTGAATCACTTTACAAAGTGGTAATCTACTTGATTGTAGACACTAATAATCCAATTCTTTTTCCTCACATACTGGTCGATCGACCAAATGTGGGTTGTGTAATTTCACTATAGCCCTCATGTTACCTTTATATGTCTTCAATATTTATGTAGGAGGAAATTAGATAGGAGATGAATCATTGGGAGAATGCATCATCCTTGGTATTTTCATGCTTCATTTTGAACTCATAAGGTTTATGTTCGAGAGGGATATTCATGAAAAAGGGTTTCAAGAGCGGGTAAGGCTTTGAAAAGGAGAAAGGGGTTTTTGGGAAAATATATGCATCGATTCAGATTCTAATTGAAATTTTATTTCAATCATTATGGGATATAAAATAATAATATATGTAAAGAAAATCCCAGAAAAATGGCTTCAGAAAAAATTTAAAAGAATAGTCATGATATATATACTAACTTTGGATTTGTGACAACAAATGGCATGGTAAGTATACCAACTGTGGAATCATGGTAAGTATACTGACCACATGAGAAAATTCTCACAGTAAGTATAGTGATCATGTGAGATAAGTTTCACAGTAGGTATAGTGACCGTATGGGTAAAATTTCCTGGTAGGTATAGTGATCACATGACCAACTAGTCACAATTACTTTAATAGCTGTATGAACAAAAAAACATGGTCAATTAACTAACTGTGTAAACTATACTTCATGGTTACTTTAATATCAAACATAGGAGTTAAGCATTATAAATAGAAATTAGACAAACATAAGATTTAAAACTAAATTGAAATATTTATAAATATTTTATCATTCCCAATTCATTGATGTTATAATTAATTCTCTCAATATTTAAAGGCTTTATAAAAATATCAGCAATATAATGTTCAATACCAATGAATTCAAGAGTAATATCTCCCTTTTGAAACTGATATCTCACAAAATGATGTCTTATATCAATATTTTTTCTGCTTGAATGTGATATGGGATTATAATAGACATTCATTTCACTTGTATTATCATAATTTATAGGAACATTTCGAAATTGATATCCATAGTATTACAATGTGTTTTTGATCAAAAAATTGGTTCACAACAACTGTCTGCACCTATGTACTCAACTTCAGTAGTGTATAATGCAATAAATTTATACTTTTTTATACAAAATGAAATTAGAGACTTTCCCAAAAAGTAAAAAAGTTCAAGAGGTTATTTTTCAATCTAACTTAAAACCACCAAAATCTATATCTGAATAACTAACTAAATCAAAATCATGTCCTCTAGAATAAAACAATCATGAATTTCTTGTACTTTTGGGTAATTTAAAAATTCTTTTCACAACATTTAAATACGATTCTTTTGTATTTTCTTAAAAATGTGCACACATGTACACACTAAACATAATATCTAGTCGAAAAGTAGTTAAGTATAGTAAACTTCCAATCATACCTCTGTATATGATTTGATCAACTGATTTCCCAATTGAATAGGGATCCTACTTACATCTTGTACTAATGGGAGTGTCTCTACCTTTTGTTATATCCATAACAATACATTTTAAAATATCCTTAGTTTACTTTAAATTAAAATGATTCCTTATTTTGAAATTTTTAAAAACCAAGGAAGAATTTCAACACACCCATTAAACTCATTTCAAATTTATTTTGAATTAATTTTTAAAATTCAGTATATAAAGAGTTTTTGGATGATCCAAAAATAATATCATAAACATAAATTTTGAGTACTAAAATATATTTTTATATTATTTTAATAAATAAATTACGATTAGTTACACCTTTAGTAAAACCATTAGAAATCAAAAATGAGAAGATCCTACCATACCGAGATCTAGGAGCTTATTTTAAAACATAGAAATATTTTTTTAATTTCAAAATATGAATTTTAAAATGAGGAGTTTGAAATCCAGGGGTTGTTCCCGAAAAAAAAACTCAATTATATAACCATTTAAAAAGTAACTCTTTACATTCATTTGATATAATTTGAAATTCAAATTTGTTTCATAGGCATGCAACATTCTAATAGATTCAAATCTTGCTACTGGTGTAAAGGTTTCTTCATAGTCAAAATCTTCTTCTTGATTGCACCCTTATGAAACAAGTCAAGATTTATTTCTAATTATAGTGTGAGACTCCTAAACCATATTTCTAAACACCCATTTAGTACCAATGGCCAAGAAGTATTTAGGTCATTCTACTTATTCCCAGACTTTTTTATTTTCAAATTTATTCAATTCTTCTTACATTTCCATTGTGTAGAATTCATTATTTATTTCTTTAGTTGTGTTTTTAGGTTCAAACTATGAGATGAAGGCATGATGTTTAACTTTATTTCTAAGAGAAGTTGTTTTCTAAGTTCTTCTGTCTAGATATCCAACTACAACATCTAAGGGATGGTCTTTATGAGTCCTAATGGATCTAGGGATAGAAGTATTTGATACATCTTCTTCTTCTTCAAGTTCCTATTTAAATAGTTCCACAAAATTGGGTGATTTTTCTATAATGGGTTTTCATGACTACCACAAGGTTTGGTTGAGGTATTGATATTCAAATAATCCTCATGGGTTTACAAAGAATTATTAGGTTGGAATGGATTTGTTTTATCAAATTTTACATGTACGGATTCTTC
Organism: Viscum album; assembly: GCA_963277665.1. Classification (NCBI taxonomy): domain Eukaryota; kingdom Viridiplantae; phylum Streptophyta; class Magnoliopsida; order Santalales; family Viscaceae; genus Viscum; species Viscum album. The sequence goes on along the minus strand of OY728140.1, from coordinate 489,371,032 downwards.
CATAATTTTGGTTATTTTATTGAATACCCAATATGATTTACTGGATGTTGAATATCCAAGGAAAATTCCTTAATCAATTTTGGAAAAATGATCATTTGGGCCTTCTATTGACCATAATTCTCACCATTGAAGTAAGGTTCTCTTACTGTAGACATACCTTCTTTGTTGTCAGTCACAACATACCTTCTCTATTATCATTCACAACACCCATATTAAAGATGATATTTAGAATTAATCCTATGAAAATTGAGACCTCAAAAGTCACGATATTTGATACCTATTTTTGTCCCGAGAGAGCTGCACTAAGACTCGAGAGGGGTGTGACTTGAGTTCATTAAAAATTTCTTCAAATAGAATTAAACAATCTTTAATATATGAATAACTTCTGATCTTTTCCTTAAGAAAAGTAGTAGTTGAAATGAAATCACACATAAAATAGATCAAACACAGATATTTATACTGGTTAAGGGATCATAAATCTCTTAGTCCACTCCACCAACACTCTTCTATATGATCTTGGTGAATTTTACTAGTCCAGCCCTTTTTTCGGGGACCGTTAGTCCTATTTTCAAAGATTGAAAGACTGAGTATAAGTAGTCGACACTTGGTATAATAACATAAGGATATTTCAACCGAGCTCCATCAAGGATTTAAAAACAATGACCTTTAATTTTATTTTACTAGGAACATTTATAATGACATCGAAAAAAAATAGGTTGTTTATAGGCTGAGCTAAAAGTTGTAAAATACAACTGACAGATAAGAATAAATCTCTAGGAGAGATGATAAGAATAGGATGAAACTCAAGGAGAGTCTTTTTAAATAGAAGAAAGGATGATCTTTAAAGTGTAGATGTAGATCTTGAAGCTTATTCTTCTTTTTTTGAGTAAAACAGTGTAGTGCACCAGAGTTTCAAGAGTAAGTTCTTGGATAATAGAGTAGGAACTTCCATAGGAAATGCATATGAAAACTTCCCTATTTATCACACAGCATAAAATCCTCAAAATACAAGGTTGGAATTTAAATTTCACATGTCCTTTTTTTGGAAGTACCTCAACAACAACATTTTCCATTAAATAATCCTTGTACTTGTTTCCTTTCTTATTATAATCAATTTTACCATAAATAGATAAATCAACAATTAATGAATGCATGAAAGCATTAAAAATCAACGAATGTACTCCAAAGGTAATAAATACCAGGTTTCAAAATGACATATCTGATTGTAGATCACTACATAGTTGAATTATATAGATTTTAATTCACATAGAAAAATTGATCCATGTAGTCGTTCTTCACATAAGCAGTTTATCTATGTAGCCTAATTTGTGTAAGCATTCTTCAAGTAGCTAATTGACATCACATAGAAAATTTTCATCATGTAAGTTATTTACCCACATTGATAATTATTGACATAGCCAAATTGAATTACATAGTCGATTAGAACCACGTAGCCGATTTCACCACATATCCAAATCACGTAGCCTCTTATTCCACGTAGCGGATTCATGTTATTGTTTGATCTACTTAGTTGATTAATCATGTAGGCAATTGATCAATGTAGGAAATTTCCATTTAACTGAATGCTCAACATAGCTGATTTTCCAGAATTAGGAAAATTTTATCCCAATTGTTTAGAATTGCAAACTCAAAGGATTTAATAGTAGAAAGGCTTAAAATAATGATAAAACCGGACATATACACTTAAAAAACATCAGTAATATATGAAGGGTGTTTGACATCATCAAAACCAAAAGTACATGGGATATGTCTAAAAACATTAGTTGTCCAACAATATCTTCCTCTAATATAAAACATAGGTTACTTGCAGAAATCACTTTCTAGGAGGCTCTAAATAAGGGTATTGAGGGGGAGTTTCTTGATAACACATTTAAATATATCCAAAAAGAAAAAGAATATATTGCACAAACTAATGTGGATAATTTTTTATAGAAGGAACAAAAACTGTTCAATTTTGAAGGTAAATGGAAATCTAAGATGGTTGGGACCTCTTCAAGAAAAAAGGCTAAAAAAGATGGACTTAATAAAGCTACAAGCCCCTCTGACATGCAATAGGGTAAGATGGAGGGTGAACATAGTACTCTACATGCACATGACTCAACTTCTATCCAACCCACTAAGAAATCATCCTCTGGGAAGAATCATGATAAGAGCATACCCAGGGTAGCAGGTGTGGAAATTGATTTTCGTTGGAAACCAATAATTTAGAAGTTTTGTCTCTAGAAGTAGCTCATCCAAGGTTGATGGTCTTGGCTCGGTATCTCCCTCTTCTCATAAGGATAAGGATTGAAAATTCAATGATTACATGATGATCCATGGAATTTCTAGTTCCAAGAAAGGATCTGATGATATCATAGTAAAAGATTCCAGTCCTCAACAGGCTACCTATCCTGCCTCTCTAGTCAAGTATTTTGTAGTCGGTGAACAGAAAAAATCTTAACTTATATATTGATACGATAATATCTCTTGGAGAAAATCCTTTTTCAATTCCGGTCCATTCTAAAGGAATAAATGATCTTATTCAACCTTCAAAAGGGAAAGTGATTTTCATGTCTCTACTTCTAACTCATTTGACTAGCTCGATCCAGAATCTAATGCTCAGTGTAAGCTTTGGGATTCTAGAAATTGTTTCTTGTCTACTAACCAGGTGTTAGTGGCTTCCAACATTGAATATGTCTCTCTAGAAGATAACTATGATGATGAGTATCAGTGGAAATATTCCAAAACATGGAGGACAGGTTGGTTCCTTCATGGTCGGGATGGTTGTATGGCCTATCATAGCATGAGCCTTCTATCATATACTCATGTTTAGGGTGGATTCATCTAGACTGGGTTACTTAATTACTATCTTATGGTTATGGTTTGTCACTCTTGGTTCCTTAGTGCCTCTGCTAATATCTTTGACTGAAATATATGATTTTTGTGGATAATATATGATGCATGGGTCTTGAGAGCTTGTTTTGTTCAATAGGCCTATAGTAGAGGATGGTTGCTAGCCAGATCACCCTTTGATGTTTGAAATTACGTAAAGGATGGTTATGTTGTACGCAGGATGACCAGACTTGTGGTTTTTGTAGATGGTGGTTATAACATCTGTTTTCAATAGACTGATGATGATTTCTACTGGTGTTTTTCACATGTTTAGATGGTTGTAAGTTGTGGCTTTACTTTTCATTTGTTTTCTCTTTGGATGGCTGATAATTGGCATGTAAATCATCATCTTCCATGTCTTGTACTTTTTTTCTCTTTTTAATAATAGGGTAAGGATCCTAGATTTTTAGGTTCCATGCTCGACCTTTTCAAAAAAAATAATGATGTAAATAATATAATTTTTAATTTTACTAATAAATTAATTAATAATATAATTAAAAATAAATATTAATTAAATTAGTAATATATGAAATATAATTACTAATAATGATTTTATTATTAACAACTTATTATATAATTAATAATCATTTATAATGACCATAATAGTAATATAATTAATATTTTAATATTAATTAATTAATTAATTATTATAAGTGGTATATATAATCTAATTATTTATGTATTAATATAAATACAATTAATAATGTAATTAATTTTAAATAATCGTTAATTAAAATGAATTTATTTGCATAATTATTATTTAAAAACAATATGTAATAATATTATTATTGTAAATTAGTTGAAAATAGAAAGAAAATATTAATTATTTTACAGAAAAATATTTTTTTAATAATAATGATAATAATATTATATATATATATATATATTATACTATTTAATAAGAATGGAATTTAATACTATTATATACATCATTATTATTATTATTCGTAAATATAATACGAAAAAGAATTACATGATACAAAACATTATTTCTTAATAATAAAGCGTAATAATTATATCACTTTATAACTTAATATTTATTACCTTATTAAATATTTATTATTTATTAGAAATCTGTTATCATTAATCATTTTTATCCTTAATTCATTGTTATAAATAATATAGTATTCATTAAATGATGGAAAAGATATGAATGAATCTCACATTGAAAATTTGGAATTGTTAAGGATCACAATCATATAAAAGGACCCATTTGGTGGAATTATATATAGAAACAGTCAGATATTATTTAATTATATATATATATATAACCAATAAAGTGTTGTCTGAGATAGTTCCCTCCCTTCTACCTGAATTCCCCCCCCCCGTAGTTTCATCGATAGATTGGAAAATAGTTTCCCAATCTACCGATTTTGGGAAATTTATTTTTTTGGTTACATAAAACAATTTCCCCTCAATATCACATCGTGCTACATCCCCCTCACCTGAAACAAGGCATGCCCAACCTCATCGTGTCACCTCCCTTCGAGCATCGTCATCGCCTGAGCTTACCACGTTGCCTCCCTCCTAGCGATGTATACCCAACTCGTTGCCACCAACCACTATTAGGTTTGGTGTCTAGTAGTCTTCACATGTGAAGAATAGAGAGAGGGGAAATAATATAGGGGGGATATAGATAGAGAAAATATAGGATAATTTTAATGAATGTTCTTCATCGATCTTTCAACAAATTCACTTATTCAAATTAAATATAGTTGGAGATCTAATCCATCTATCCTAAAAATAGAATCCATGGCATGAGGTCAGGGGATTCATGAACAGAAATCTAACAATCACTACTTGATTTGGGAAGAATAATTAAATAAATAAATCATCTTGTGGAATACACAAAGATTTAAGGTCTTTAGAAATTATATTTAATTATATAATTCATGAAAATAGAATCGATAAAAATAAAAAATCTACACCTCAACGGTGTATCATCGCCTCTTTGATCCTTCACCGCAACCATAGATTTTTTCATCATCATTATGTAATTCAATTATCTATACTAGCATGGATTTTCTCTTTAGATCTGACGTGGTTGTCACCCAAATCCAATTCTTCTCCCTTCCTCTCAATAGAGTAATTTCCGAGGGTTTTCCAACCATTAATTAATTAATTATTAAGTTAATTCTTTAAATGACGCAACTGTGACTGCCCGTATTCATGACCCCAGATGAAAAACCATGTTTACATCTTGCTTAGGGTAATTCTCTCATTCTTGATACAACTGTGATATCAAATTTTTCATTCAATACTCTCTTTCAAAGAAAAGGAATAATTTTTTATAATATGTGTGCATAGGCTAAAAATAACAGTTTTATAATTAATATATTTTTATCGAGGCTCTTACATGCCCATAATTCCGCATCGGCTCAGCCCGGGGTAAACACGGCACCCTGAAATAAATGGAACCATGGGGTATTTTGTCCAAGGTTGTCTGCTAGGGTAAATTTATCATTTTACCCCTTTGGAGGTCCCAAGACTCCAAAACTCAAAATTAATCTACGCCTCATTTGGAAAAAACTCAGGTCACTACACATAATTATAGATGGATCAGTTGCATGGTAGTTTGAAAACATAACGAACTCTTTGACCTCATCATCATGTAATTTTTATATACAGTTAGAATTTAATAATTTTTTATATTTATTTATCTAATTGGTTTATATCATGAAATATTTTCATGTAAACATTTACGATTTTATGTTATAATATATTATAATTTATAGAAAAGTATAGCACTATTTAATAACATAGACAATAGTTGTATTTTCCATTTAACATTAACTAACAATTCAAGTCGCAAATAAAAATAAATTATTTAAATAAAATAATTATAAATGTCTATGTGTGTGTAAGCACACAAGCATACACAAACGCATATATATAACAATCACACACACACAAACCTAGTGATATGAATATATACATTTGATTACATTTATTACAAATATATTTATTCATGTTTCCAAAATCGAAATTCTAGTGTCTTGGGAAACCGGGTGAATTGAATGAAATACAATAACAAATAATTTATTTAAATTAAGTTCTATCACTTTCCACCACACAAATGATTGATAAGTAACTTCTCTAATATCCACATATCCATGATTGCATGACATATAAGAGGTTTAAACAACATTTTTTAACAAGAAAAGGGGAAGAATCAATTTTGTTATAAAAATTTATAAGGGTTGTGATGGTATCAATAAAATGTATCATCAAAGAAGAAGAAATCAAGGATTCTAAACTAAAAGATATAGGGTTAAAATATATTATGTAGATACACAAATACAAGATGGGGTGAATTGTAAGTTTAAAAACATCCATTTTTAACCTTAAGAAAACTATGTTTAAGATGGGGTGAATTATAAGTTTAAAATGAAGTACTATAAAGGAACTTCAAATTGAAAATTATATTCTCTTTAAAAAGAACCACATGGAAACCTTTAGATTCTCTTTACAAAGATATTATGAAAGGAGAAAAATTCTAAGATTCTTTAGAGTGAGGTAAATGGGAGTGGTGGGTGCTATTTCTAGATAGGGGGGAGAGACTTCAAGCTTTTTCTTGTTATGATTTTTCTTTCTCTTCCAGTATTTGGATCCATTTATGGCCTTGTTCCCTATTGTTTAATATCTTCTTCATCTTTCTTTGTAATGCATTCCTCATTTTTTCCAGCATTCAAAAGGAGTTCTTTCAATTTAAATTAAATGGGGTTGCCCCTCTACCTTTTTAAAAAATTATTTTCTGGTTGAGAGTTTGCAATCCTGGTATTGAAATATATTTATTTAAAAATTCCAAAATGGTTTTCCAAAACTTTTTTTGACTTATATGACATGATATTTGATTAAAAAAAATTGTTGAATTTTAAAACCCTCCAAAAATGTTCATATTTCTATAAAATAAACATGATATGAAAAAAAAAATTAAATGGAAGATAATATATTTTCTATTTTCAAATTGACATTATAGTTTAGAATTTGAGTAAAATCTTTTTAAATATTTATCTTACCTGTAATACATATATTAAGTCATGGAAATGATAAAAACTTATTATATCATTTTTACATCATAATATTCTTATACAGTATATTGCATATACATATCATATTAAAATATTTAGAAAAAAATAATTTATCTCAAAAAATTGCCAAAATTTCAACATTACCTAATTTTGATGGGTTGATACAAAATTTGATATCCAATTTGTTAAAATGCACTTATAGCTATGAAAAATTATATTATCAAATAAATACTTAAGAAAAATGGTTTCGGTGTAATGTGCGTTGTTTATAACGACTATATGATAATTTCAACCACCATGTTACTTTATTAATTATTACCTTATCCAATTACAAAGGCTATATAATGGAAACAAACCCATTTGAATTGCTATAAATTTTAAACATTATAAAAATACTTATCATTCAAGATTCATTCTTCAATATGTCTATTCTAGGGATTGTACATGCAAGCATGTCATCTTCGCAACTGCATTCATCACTCCACCTCACACCTTTACATCCATCCTGTATAGTCTGTCATTCATTCTACCTCGTGCATATACCATTGATACTCTAGAAAATGTCCAAATTCCATTTTCAAATGAACTTCAGAATCCATCACTTTTAAGAGAACAAGCAGATAAAAAATTATGGCGTATATTTGGCACATGTCGCATACCCCTCAGCATCGACGTACAACCTGCATTCGTAGTGATACAAATATCACCAACACCAATGACACTAGGAAAATATTTGTTTTACATCTTTAATCTACCAAATTCTCATTCTTCATATAAATAAAATAGTCTCATCTTTTTTGAAATATGGTACGACGCTGCTGAATCACCCACTCATTCAACATACATATCTGACATGCGATAATCAATGTCAATTGAAAGTAAATCACTCTCACCCTGAATAATACTTACACTGGTATCATGTTCATACTTGAATAGCCTGAAGGACTTCAATTTGTTATTCATTTTTTATAATCCCCCTTTAAGGGATGAAGGGGAAATCTTACGTGGCCCGTAGGCTTCGTAACATTACATGACCATAAGGTCTTAAAGGAATCCATCCCAGACTATGAATACTTGGAACTGCCCCTCCCCAACATCTACATCACGATCAACTATCCACCTTCACATGGTTGTTCATCTAGCTATCATGTGCATAGGTGCATAGGCTTGGTACTAATGGAAATTGTTGTACCCTCCCATCTTCCAAATCTGATAGTTTTTCTCTCATGAATGCACCTACTCTGAATCCTCTTCCAGAGTTTGTTTCTTGTTGAATCTATCAGTTTTGTGTCTTCACATCATGTGGCCCAAAGGCCTTGAGGTGTCCTGAAGGCCTTGAGGTGGCCTGAAGCCCTTAAGGTGGCCTGAAAGCCTTATTAACGTGAAGGTATAGGTGGATCGAAGACTTTTAAGGACTTGAAGACCAAACCTGTGGCCCCAGGGTTAATAGTTCCGATTACTACAGTATTGAATAGTACCTGCTACGATACCTACTATAGCACTGCTACAGTGCCTAGAAATATGCCCCTTCCTGGATTTGATCCTAGGTCTCATGGATGCACTTGTAGAGTCCCCACCAACCAGGCTGAAGATCATGTGTCTTACATAGGTATCCTCAGAACCAGTGTTTCTAGCCTTCTTTTCCTCCTTAACCCTTTTCAATGCATAGAAATTTCTCAACACATGAACCTCTTTATCACAAAAGAAGCACTCAACCTTTCTTTTTTTCTTTTACTGACCTATTTGATTGCTGTGTTCATCTATCACACCAGGAATACCACTATTACCTGAAAATTTCGAATCATTGGTCTTTCATCGAGTGTCATTCATAAACTATGATAAAATCACATCATCCAACTTAAGTTTGTCTTTCCTGAATAGTAATGTGGTGATGAGATTATTGTATGAATCAGGAAACGAACCCAAAAAACAATGCTTTGTCTTCTACCTCCATTTCAATAGGTATCGTTTTACCTTTATCAGTGATATTGACCACCACCGAAGACATCTCCGTCAGAAGTTTGGTGAACTCATCTTGATGGTTACCTAAATCTTCATCTCTAGCATTCACAAATGATATAATCATTTTTTAAGATAAAAATGATTCTTTAGGGATTTTGATTTATATCTTATTTCGAGCTTCCCTCCGATCACCTTCAGATATGTTGAATTCATCACTTCCCACAGTGTATTATCACCCAAATACATCTGAATCGTACTTGTCGCCAACTCTCTCATATACTTATAATCATCATCATTCATCGTTTTTGGTTTCTCTGATTTTTTTCTTTAACACCTTCAGTGTCTTCTCACGAAGTAGAATATTTTTAAATCATTACTGCCAGAGTAAAATCACTTTTCCCATTAAAGAGTTCAATGCGGGTAGAAATCTTAGGACATGAATCACACATATCCAATCAACAAGAAACATAGATAAATCCCTATGATACCAGTTGTTGGGGAGAAATCGCATTAGTTCCAGGATAATTATTCAATTGTGAAAACATAATTGTGAGAATCGCCAATGTAAACTAAGAACAAAACCAAATAGTATAAAATAAATGGGGACACATATTTTAATGTAGAAACCCCATCCTTGAGGAGGATTAAAAACCCAAAAGGAAACTCTGATAAAATTCACCAATAATTTAAGAGTACACATAATATAAATAGAAGCTAAAACTTGAATTAAAAATATAGAATAAAAAACTTTTGTGAAATTCACATCCTGATACGCCTCTATTTTCCCTCTGATAATCGATTAATGACAAGAGGTCACCCTTCGGAAATCAAAATCACACATGCAGTGTCATTGCAGCACCTCAAATAAATCGTTGTGCAATCGTTGCACAACCTGATTTTCTTTTTGCATGGTATTGTCCACACCCAAGTTGGTGAACACATTTTACTCTTTTTGGTTACTGCACACCATTCTCTACACCCACACTAATTACCACTTCTCTACTAAAAACCACCCCACCTCCCCTTGCTCCCGTATCTACTTAAATAGTGTAAGAAGAAAATATATATAAGAATATATCTCCAAAAAAATATCATGTTGCTACCAAAGGATACAGAAGGGCCACCATTTTAAAATTTAAACCTTTATCACATGAGAAACCAAAAAAAACAAGTTCCTCTTTTCAAATTTAAAAAGTATAATATATTCATATCTACAAAAATGGGGATGAAACCTATCGCATTGTTTGACACTATGAGATCAATTATGAGTCATGCGATTATTTCATTATCTTTTTTGGGATATGCTTTACAAACAACTAAAAGCATACTAAACCAAGTACCAACTAAATCAATAAATGGTATTCCATATGAATTTTGGCATGGAAGAAAACTAATGTTATCAAATTTACATGTGTAAGATTGAAAAGTGTTTTCTAAGGCAACTTCAAGTAACAAACTTTCACCATAAGGCACAATGTGTACTTTTATAGGATACCTCAAAGAAACAAGGGGATATTACCTATATGAACCCTTAGACAAAAAGGTAATAGTGAAAAGACACGTCATATTCCATGAGAGGGAGAACATATCTAAAAGATATAGTGGGAGTGAGATAGACTTCAATGAAGATGAAGGCTCAAGGTATACAAGAGTTGGCACAATAACAGATTCCACAAAGCCCCGTGGAAGAAGAAACTATTCCTGAGACACAAGTACTACATAAGAGTACAATAGATGTTAGAGAACCAAAGAGTATGGGTTTCTAGTCACTGAGGATTGTGAATCATTATTAATTGATAATAATGATCATCTAACCTACAAAGAAAAAATTAAGTGGCACCGATATTGCAATGTGAAAAAAATCCATGAATTATGAAATGGATTCCATGTACCAAAATCAAGTATGGGTTTTGGTGTATCCTCTAGTGGATGTAAATCATGTTTTTTGCAAATGGGTATTCAAGAAAAAATTGGACATTGAATTACAAGTTAGTATATATAAGACGTGACTTGTTGCAAAAGGGTTTAAACAACATCCAGATGTTGACAACAATGATACTTCTTCACTAGTTGCAATTCTGAAATCCAATAGAATTATAATTTCCATTGCAGCTCACCATGACTATGAGATTTGGAAAATGGATGTTAAAACAACCTTTTCTATCAAGAAGCTTCTTGAAGATGTCTATATGACACAACCTGAAGGGTTTGTGACTCCAAAGGAAGAAAACAAGATATGAAAATTTAAAAAATTCATTTATGGGTAAAAGTAAGCATCTAGGTCATGGAGCATTTGTTTTGATGAAGGAATAACAGAATTTGGTTCCATGAAGAATGAGTGTGAGACTTGTGTCTACAAACGGTTTATTGGGAGCGCAGTCATTTTCCTAATAGTATATGTTGATGACATATTACTCATTGGAAATGAAATACCAGTCTTACGACCTTTTAAAGCATGATTGAATAAATATTTCTCTATAAAAGACTTGGGAAAGACAAAATATATTCTTGGGATCAAGATTCATCATGATAGTTCCAAGAGGTTGATCAGCCTAAGTCAAAGTACATACATTGACAAGATAATGAAGAGATTTAGTATGGAACAACCCAAGAGGGAATTGTTTCCAGTGTTACATGGAATTATTCTTTCCAGGAAATGTGTCCTCAGACACATGAGGAAAAAAATAGAATGATAAGGATTCCATATGCATCAGGGATTTGGTCAGTCAGGCATTTTATGATATGTACTAAGCTAGATGTCGCCTAGCATTAAGTGCGGTGGGAAAATATCAAGCTGATCCAAGTGACCATCATTGGATGGCAGTCAAGACAATCCTTAAGTATATGAGGTGTACTAAGGATATGTTCATGGTTTATGAAGGAGGTGAGGAACTAGTCATCAAATGATATGCATATTCTAGTTTCCAAACAGATCAAGATGACATGAAGTCACAAACATGATACATCTTCACTTTGAATGGAAGTGTTGTGAGCAAGAAAAGATCAAAGTAGGCTATGGTCACAAATTCCACAATAGAGTGAGTATATTATGGCTTCTAAGACAACTAAAGAAGAAGTATAAACACACAACTTCATCCAATAGTTTTACATTTTACATAGCAGTAAAGACCTTATCACACTCTATTGTAATAATACTGTAGCAGTGGCTCTCGCAAAAGAGCCAAAATCCCATCAGCGGATGAAGCACATACTTTGGAAGTATCACATCTTTAGGGATTTTTCTCAGAGAGGTGAGGCTTCAGTGAGCAGTATTTTCTCAAAAGACAACTTAATGGACCCCTTGACTAAAGGCTTGACTCAACAGAAACATGATTATCATGTGAGGTCTAGCAGACTGAAATTCAGAGGCAGTTGGTTCTTGTTCAAGTGGGAGTTTGTTAGATTTGGTGTCCTAGGACCAACTATTTGTACTTTGATTACATTTATATTCAATATATTGAATATTAATAAAACTTCTTATTACATATTGTTCATTGTTCTGTCTGACTCTAATGTAATAATTTCCTAGAGCATTCATTGCAATGATATGATCATAGCATTTCCCCACTATGATGAGAACCTAGAAGTGCTATGAAGATATTCTTAAATAATGTTTTTTGTTTGGATAATGTACTATAATGGGACACATAGTACATAGATTGTCATGTGTGAGTACTCGTAAGTGGATGAAGCTTCTTCTCATGAAGTTCTCCCTTGGTAATCTCCAAGACAGGAGATTACGAGAACATACCCACTAGTAGGAATTTTGCATGTTTTAGTGTCATTGGATATTTTTATCTGTGAGTGTCTGTAATGGTCCTTAGACTTTAAGATTATCATTGATGCATGTCATGAATCATGTACCTAGATTTACTGACCAAAATCGTCACACAATATGTTGGTAGAAAGTAGGGTATGTTGGGTACGTTACGATTAACATGTCATTAATGGATAATTCAATGAAGGATTTATTTTTTCCATCTTTATGAAAGCTGGTATCTCCGCCTTTTGATTGGAATAGAACCGAAACATTGAATTTCATGATCATGGTATGACGATGTGTTGATTTAAGAGAGTCAAAGAGAGATGTATTGAGCATATAGGTTACTGACAGGGATGTGCAACCATCTTGATGAAATATTGTGGCAAAAAGATTATATTACATAGTTATCATTCGTATGTGATTGACATCGTTGCAGCATTAAGTTCTTTCTCTTGAAGGTCTTGACCCATTATCAAACACTACTTTTGGACTTTAAGAAAGCCCGCTGAGTGTCAATGAGAACGAATCCTTAAAGGTCAAACAGTAAGTGTTTCTGTTGTTTTCGATTAAATTTTATTTGAATTTAATTAATTGAATAAATATTATCATCAAGATCGAGAGATAATTTTATTCACATTTTATCGACAACAAATATTTATTAATGAGTAAAATATTTAATATATTTATTTAGTTGTTCAATAAATGATAGAGGGTTTCGAACGAACCAATACCGCCTCTATTGAAAAATATTAATTTACAAGTTGGTTAAAGAATATTTGTTATTGCACAAGTTAGCACGCACCATAATATTATAATAATAATATTATTATTATTATTAGCATGAGGTTTAATAAAAAATATTATATTTTTATGGGCTGACATGCAATTAAATAATATTTTAACCTAAACACTAGCTTTATAAATAGATGATTATTTCTATTGTGTAAAGTTAATTGAGAAATAGAGAATTGTTGCGCACAACATATTTCTTTCTCGGATTCATTTTTCTCTCTCCCAACTCAAGAACAAGAAACGCAAGGGAGATTCCTTCAAGATGGGAGGACAAACGATCAACACAAACAGCGCAAGACAATTAATTCGTTAGGCTAGCACCAAGAAATCAATTGGCGTTGCACGGAGCTCAAAGGAACGCATGTGGATCACCACTAGAGGGATTCAACACTTGAATCCTTACGGCGCAACAAAGTTAATCTGAAAGAGATTTCCGGAGATCATCAACGTCATCAAAAAAGGTATTCTAAGACGATGTAATTGCTTCTTCCAATCTTAATAAATTAATTAAAAAATTTAACTTGAAAGATTCTCTCTCAGGGTTCCAAGACATTTTATTTAAAAAAATATTAAAAATATCATCCACCATCAGTGCTTCCGCTACGCCCGGGACCAACAATAATAAGTCGAACGGATAGTACTTCAATAGATAAAAAAACATTAATTGATTAGTAAGATGAACATATACAATAAGTCATGGAAATGACAAAAACAATTTATTATATAATTTCTACATGATAATATTCTTATACAATATATTGTATATGTATACTTGTCATTCAAGCTTCATTCTTCAATATCTGTATTCCATGGATTATACGGTTTTTCCTTTTTACCATGCTTACAATAGGTATAATGTTCAGGGAATCTAAGTCAAGAGAATTATGTCTTGCAGTTATGAAATGGAAGGGGACAAGCCCGAAGAGAGCACAATGTCTAAAGTAATGCATTACAACAGCATCATTAAAAATCACATTTTTACAAACCGGAAGGATGTGCTGAATCATGGTCCCTTGGATGAGAAGTCTCAAGCACCTCCTAACAATGTATGTGACTGACCAGTGAGCTGTCACGGGTTGGGAAAAGAGGTTAATGATTAGAGCAGAGTCCATTTCAACATATGCCGAGGGGCTGTTCCTTTCTTTTCAGACGCTAGGTCTGGTTAGCAAAGCAGACCGGCAATAGGAGCTGCAGATTTATGATCCCTGTTTCCCCCCTGCAGAACCAGGTTCATGTGACGGACCGGCCTCGGGGGCTGCGGATGTTGGCACTCTAGTGTCCTGTGCAGACCCAGGTTCATGAAGCAGACCTGTGTTGGGGCCTGCAGGTGTGTCAGGAGCAGCGAGTGACTGATATCTAATATCCAAAGATGAACCAAGCTCATGGAGAAGCAGCAGCGCCTTCACATTGAGTTGGTATGATGACTGAGAAAGTTCCCCATGAAGGATTTTATTACGGGTATCCCAAACTGACCAGCAATGACATCCCAAGTCAGCTTCACCTTCAGTTCTTGCATGGTATCTTCAAGTCTTCAAATACTAAAACCTCCCCCCATCCACTGGTTTATCCATCCTATCCCAATTGGCCCAGTGACAACGACCATCCGAATGGGCATCCCAAAGGAATTTGTTGAAAGTCCTTTCAATATTCTTGAGAAATGTTTTTGGAACTTTAATAACCGCCATGATATGGGCTAGGATGGACAAGAGAACAGAGTTGATGAGAACCATCCTCCCACCAAAAGAGAAGAAATGATTCTTTCAATTAAGAATAAGGCCTGAGATATTATTAACCAGGCTATCAAAATGGTGTACTCTAATCCTCTCAATGGACAGAGAAGCCCCAGGGTAAACCGTAGGAAATTATATCTTGGAAAAGGCACTCAATATTTCAATGAACTGAACCTGCCTTTCTGATAATTTGGCTGAAACATACACACTATTCTTGATAGTTTTTACTTGGGACCGCTCCACTTTTCCCATGTATCAAGAATATCTCTAAGAGCCTTGATGTAAGATAGTTTCCCATTGAGAAAAACTAGCATTTCATCCGCAAATATGAGATGAGAAATACCATATGTTCTAAAGCGGCGGTTGAAAGGGATAACTATATTTTCTTCTGCCTTAAGCATGATATTACTATTGTGAAATTTTCTTAAATGACATATTTTGAATCCTTTGTTTTGATGAATCACAATACACTATATTTTCCTTATATATATACTTAAAGCGTGTTTTATGTGTATGCATATTTTATCTTCCCATTTACTAACTTTCAGGATAGCTAATTTTGAACCATGTATATTCTGAAACATAGTGAAGTCACCTGAATCATTGTACAAATGAAAAAAGATGTTAAAGCATAGAGTTTGTTATAAAGACAGTTTTCGCCCCACATAACTCTGAGATTCAATTACAAGCTTGTTACACTCGATGCCTATAAATAGGAGACTGAGGACTTGAGGACCGGATGCTATATCGATACTGAGAGTGCTGATTGACGAACTTTTGAGAGCACTACCTCAGTGATAGCTAGCTTACATTAGTTTTAGGTTTCACTATGATCTAAGTGCTACCGAATCTCTGAGGTTTCATTGTAAAAGAACTTAGTTTTTCTGTTGTAATCATTTTTCTTATGATCATGTGTGATCAAAGAAGTTCCGGGGATGGAAACTTGTGCTTCTAATCTTTGATGATCAAAGAAGTCCTAGGGTAAAGACTTGCTTCCGACCTTTGTCGAAGAAGATCTGTGGATAAGAGTTTGATCTTCCGATCTATGCTAATCGAGATGTTTTGGAGATAACTTTTTCTATTTATATTCGGATTAAAAAAGTTCGGGGATAGGATTTATTACAGACTCAATCTAAGAAGCTATCTGGTATCTTGTAAGGGCTTGTACTTCTGATCATCTAATCGAAGATGCATCAATTTTGGAACCACTGTATCATTGGATATGGGTATTGATCCTCCTGTCTCTTTGGATCAAAAGTAAAAAGTTCTTGGGATGAGAACTGTTATATCCAATAATAAACTTTTTTTTATGAATTTACAGGTTGTTATCTAGAACCCCATCACATCATTTTAAATTCTATGTTGTTCTTTATATTATTGTTTCATTTATCTTTGATTCAGTTAAGTTTTACCTTCTGGATCCTTTATATTTCTTTGTATTTAGTTTTGTTGTTACTCTCATAGGTTAGAACTTTTTTTTTTGTAAAAAAAGGAGTAACTCACATATTAAGAGATCGAAGATAGGTAAAACAAGAGAAGACACCCAACTGGGGAACATGTCCAACCAGACATGTGGGTCATTCGAGAAGCCTCGAGTAGCGTTAAATGATGTGTCTCCATACCACCCTACCTTTTGGTAAAGGAGAAAGAGCAAGTCAAAAAGCGGAGCTGAGGGGACTGGATCTTCGAGATCAAAAGCACAAAAGGCTGAAGGCCAGCCTCCAGAGTGGAGATAGCACAGATGATAGTGAGACAATCTGATTCCAAAATAATGGATTCCCAACCTTTTTCTAGAGTGAATTCCATACCAAGGACAATTACTCAAGCTTTAGCGACTGCAGGCAAGAGCAATGCCAAGAAGGTAGAGTGAAACGCTATAACGATCAACCCATTAGAGTCCCAAGCATTTGAGAAGAAACCTGTGATCCCTTTGTCTGAAGGTGATGCATCCATGTTAATTTTTAGGGTGCCACCAATGGGGGGTTTCCAGGTCAAGGGATCATGCTTGAAAAGTGGGCTTCAAACATATGCTCGTTGTGGTGCCATGCTGATAACCCTTGAGATGCATTCTCGACCCAAAATGTGCATGGCTTGGAGACCTGGTTAAAGAGAATGTCGTTTCTCCACACCCAAATGGCCAAATCATTGTGAAAAAAAAACTTCACAAAGAATTTTGTAAAGAGAATCCCCCCATTGGTGGCACCCGGAACTTCACATTTCTTAGACAGAAGGAATTTTGTAACTTTTTTAAAAAAATCAATTCACTATGCCTCTTGAAGGAGTCATACCAGGAAAACAATTACCTCTACAAACCTTATCGTCGAGGTCTATCATCATCTCCTGAGCCAGGGAGATAGTGTTGGGTATGTATTGTCTCAATAATACTGTATAAAACTTATTGATTTTGACGCTTGAAAATACCCTTGTTTGTTTTGCTAATATATTACTTTAAGTGAGTTTCATAAAATTAATATTCTTTGCAATATTTTGGAATTATATTCAAGTTTTTAATCCACAAGAAATATTCTTAAAAGTGTTCGGAAAGAATTTTAGTGTTTCTGGAAACACTGTTCATACCCTACGTTGGTACGTGTAACGTAAGGAATGAACCCTACGTTCAGAACAACACATAAGTTTTATCATACCTACGTTGAACAACTTACATATGGATCTGCAACACTAAGTTTAGATAAATATATGGAATATATACTCATCGTTGAAGTCGGGAATCACTGTTCATACCCTACATTCAGAGAATGAAAATATGGTTAATCAACCTTACGTTTGTAATCAACTGTACGCTGGAAGGATGAATGTATGGATTCTTATCCCAACATTACTCTTGTTCCCTAAGTTCTGCAAATATGAAAGTATTGTTCAAGAATCATATGTTGAACGTTGTGCAAAGGAACCCTACGATATGCAATTCAACCCTACGTTTGTCTTTCAACGACGAAGATTTAATATCTTCATTTTTATGCGTGATTGTTGCAACGGTCTTGATAGAAATAAAAGATTGATTAAAATATATTCTATGACTGATTTAATGTATAATTTTGATTCATTTAAAATCCTGAATTAATTGGAGAAAATCAATCATATTCTTAAGGGAAGTTACGAATCCCCTAGTCATTTCGTATTTGAATATCCATGATCTAGCAGACGACCTTTTTGAATCTGAAAAACTGAAACAAGATGTCTTCTCTATATATTCTTCCATCAAATCTTTTCAAAGAAGTGTGATACGTGATTCAATTATTGATCTAATAAAAATCTTGATCGTCTCTATTCTTTTCAAAAAGAGGCTATGCTTTGAAAGTTTTTCATATTTCTACCTCAGACTGTTGTAAGGTTACTACTTCTATTAGTTACTAATTTTATTGAAGATCAATTAGCAATTAGGATATTTTTAGAGTTATTCTTTCTTGAAGACATTCATTTTTGAAGAAGAAGATACATCTATTATTAGTTGGTGCTGCTACAACGGTGAAGTTCAACCCGAACCATCATCAAATCAAACTCTTTTGATTTATTGAGTTTTGACTACTCGAACTCAATTGTGGTGGAGTATCAGCTTCTCGGTCTAAGTTGTAGAAAAAAAATTCTTGTAGAATGAACCGAAAGGCTCTATTATTCCTTGTTGTAATGGTGTCAACTATTTTCAATTAGTTGTGGATTTAAATGCCTTATGATAAGAAGACCTTTCTAGTGAAAATCACTAAGCTCACAGAGAGATCATTGGTGGAGTGGACTAGGGGATCATTGTGCCCCGAACCACTATAAAAATTGTTGTGTTCATTCTTTCTGTTTTTTCATTGACTAATTTATTATAGAATAAAACTCTCCATATCGGCATAAGTTGAAAATAAAGTCAAAACCATAATCTATGAAGCTCATCGAAAAGACAAAATACCCCCCCCCCCCTGTGCGTCTATATTATTCAGACCTAATAGATAGCACCCTGTATGGATTTTCCTTTAACAAAATGGTGATGTTCCTCCCAAATAAATTCCAGAATAAGCAGAGATAATCTATCATTAATGATCTTAGTGAATTCCATGTAAGTAAAGTTACACTTACTGATTCACCAGAACTACTGGAAAGAGTGAGGAAGACTCACCTTTGGAATGAGAACTGGATAAGTGGAAGAAGCAGCCTTGGATAGGGATCCACCCCTAAATAAATCAAGGATCGCCAAAGAGTAAACATACATGACATTCTTCTATACAGTTATATAAAAGGAAGTCTGAGATAGGGGAACTATCATGATTCCAATTATGAATCACTTTCCAGATGTCCCCATTGGGGATGCCCTCTAGGAGGTATTTGGTCTGATAAAATGTTACATGTAAATGTTATAAAAATAATTATTTTATGACTTTGTAGAATAATGGTTTTTTAGTAAATTATTCTTCACATATCTCAATCTAAATATTTTATAAAAAAATTGTTATGTGAGAATGAATATCATTGTGCCTTATTTCCAAATGTCATGGACATGAAAAATAAAAAATTTGTAATTGTTATATTAATGAATTTACTCCTTTGAGCATTTATTTTCTTTGTCTATGAACAAATATTATAATAGAGATTTGAAATATTTTATTCTCTGAAAATATGTATGATAAAATCATTTTTAGACACAAAATGTTTAAAATAATAACACTTATAAATATATGGTAAAATTAAGCATATTTATATAAACATAATTTTAGGAAATATTTTGTTTAATTATGAACTCACCTATTGTGGACATATTTATGAAATTTTTTGAGTATAGTAATTTATGTTATTATACATGTATTAATTTATCATATTTGAGAAAATATAATTTTGTACTTTATTTTTTTTAATTATGAACTCACATATCATAGGAAAAATTATGCAATCTTTTATAAAATAATATAATTTGAAATTTATTATGATTTTTTAATCATATTTGGTTATATATAATTATATGTTAATTTTATTATTAAAACTAATTATAAAACACATGTTTTAAATTTTGATTCATTTTAATAGAGTATAAATTGTTTATAATTTATTTGGTTTTTAAACAAAATAATGCTTTACAAAGGTTTAATATTTTATCATTATTATTTATATTTGAATTACGTAATACATTAATGTGTTTTAAAAGTCATTATATCCAGTTATTAATATATTTAAAATGTGTTGTATGTTTTCATATTAATATGTTTATTATATATATGTAGGAATTTTCTAGTTTGTTAAAATATTGTTTATATATTTCAATTATTTGTTTTCTATTAAATCCAGATATGGAAAAGACCTAGATTGATATGTAAGAGAGGTATTTTTCTGAATATTATGAGGAGATTAAGAAATTTATTGATCTAATCAGAAGATTTAAAAGTGATTTGATTAGATGTCCATGCAGAAGATGTGAAAACAGATATCTCTTCAAACAAGATATTGTTAGGAAACATCTGTTTCTGAACATGTTTTTAAAAAACTACAAGACACAAACACGTCATGAGGAAGAGTTTGTTCCCTATCACCAATCAGAAAGTATTCATATGGATATTGTCTCAAAAACAATTAATTGTTGAATTGTTACAACAACAAAAAATTAAATCAGTGGATAGACACCTCATTTGACATACTGTCGATACTATTGAAGAAGGTACTCTGTGCTGGAGAAAAGATTCCAAAGTCATACTATCAAGCACACAAGTTGACTGACGTTCTTTGTTTCACATATGAGACCATTGATGTGTTACACAATAATTGTATGTTGTTCAGAAAAGAGAATATGCAATTCAACACCTGTACTGTTTACTACTAATCAAGGTGGAAAGACAATGAGATTAATCAAGATAGTCAAATTCTTCCTGACAAGGTCTTGAATTAATGGAAATAAGTTGGCATTAAGTCGATGCATTATTTACCACCGAAATTGAGGTTAAAGACACCCAGAAATGTTGGTTAAATTTCTAAACTGATGACTTGGCATCTGAAGAGAAACAAAGAGGTTGATAAATTAACTCACAATAATTTTCCTAAATTGGTCATAATGTTCGACTGAGTTTGACACCTGATGGTTGGTGGGACACATAGTATGTGGCCAGTAGTGTTGGTTCAATACAACCTTTCCCCATGGTTATGCATGAAGCAACCATTTTTATTACTTTCGACTCTTATTAATGAATATAGAGGACCTAGAAATAAAATAAATGTTTATATGCAATCGTTGATTGATGAACTTCAAGGATTTTGGGTAGATGGTGTAATGACTTTTGACTCGACAACTAATGAAATTTTTAGACTTCGGGTCACTTTGTTATGGATAATTAACAACTTCCCAGTGTATGCAAACTTCTCGGGTTGGAATACAAAAGGAGAATCCACCTACCCTTTTAATAAAAGTAATAAATTTGTATAAATTATGTAATGTAGAAAGTTGAAATACCTTAGTCACAAATTATTTTTTCTTCCACTGCACATGTTCAAAAAGAAAATGTCGTTTGATGGGAATAGAGATCCCAAACAAGCATCACAAATAATTTCTGGGATTCAAATTATTGCACAATTTGATCAAGAAAACATTCACACAATGTATGATTTTTTGGACTTATTGGTTCTTCCATTGACTTACATTCCTGCAACAAAAAACAACGCATAATTGGAAGAAGCAGAGTATTTTATTCGAATTGCCTTATTGGAAAGATTACGTTTTAAAACATAATTTGGATGTGATGAACATTGAAAACAAATGTGTGTGATAATATACTGGACACCATCTTAAACATCAAAGGGAAATCAAAGGAAAATGTTAATGTTTGACATGATTTGCAAGAAATGAGATTGAGAAAACTATTACATTTAAAGTTGGGTGAGGGAATTTGTGATTGTTTTTCAACCAATGTTGAGACATATATTGATGTTTTCATTTTTTTTAAACATCCATGTTCAACGAATCATCGCACGAGTGATTTTAGAAAGCTGCAGGATATAATTTTTCTTACTCTATGTCACTTAGATAAACTATTTCCACAGTCTTTTTTTGATGCCATGGTCCTCTTGACCATGGATTTAACAGGTGAAGTCATTGTCGATGACCTCGTGTTATTCAAATGGATGTATCCAATAGAGCGATACTTAAATACATTGAAACTGTGTGTGTGCAACTCGTTTGAAATCTTCAATTACCAAGATATATTTGATGGAAGAGTGCCCTACTGTTTTTGTTTCATATACTAAAGAGGTTGAAACAAAGTTAGATAAACTCTCTCATATTGAAAAAGGTCCAATTAGAGAAGGGATAACATTTGATACTCACAAGGATGAGTGGGTTCAAGTTCATCAAGACGTGTGATTCAATACTTCATAGTTTATTCCATTGATACAGTATGTTTCATAGTTGATCTATTATGTCTTGTGTTTTTATATTTAATTTATTACTTACCTTTTATTGCATTGTAATTTAGGATGCATATCGCTAAGTTGAAACAAGAAAGGCCACATGAAAATTGTCATCAAATTCAAAAAAAACATCATTTCAACACATTCCATTAGTGGTTTAAGACTCACATACGTATAAATAATTTATTTAGTATTTTTATAATGGAACTAAATTGTATTTTCTCAACCCACTATCCATTCAATTATGTGAAATTTATAGATTCGAAAGACCCGTGAATCAAGTGTTCATACTGTGAGTGAAAAACTCAACCAACTAGTTGACGACCCATTTATTACCACTCTTCACTACAAGAATTTGGTTGCTAAATAGATTTTGATTATGTATTAGTGATGTTGGCATGAACCAAGAAATGAAAAAAAGTGGTGTTTGTCATTCATCTGTTAATGCAGATTATTATTATAGATTTATGAGGGATATTGTTGAGGTTATTTATGGTCATGTATTGAAGCTTATATTGTTGAGGTGAGATTAAGTCAATTCAGTTCATGGAACAGAATCTACAATTTCTGATTTACGTTGCTTAACTCTAACAATATGCTATATAAATATGATTGAATAAGCAACGAACAATTTATAATAACTTCACGAATAGAGCATGTTTAATTTGTCATAATTGATTCTAATTGGAATGTTTAGATGAAAATGTCTAGAAGAGGGGGTTTTCTGATTGATTGAGTTTAACCAAATGTTTTTATCTTTCCTAATCAAACACTTAACCAAACCACCGTAGTTTTATAAGAAGAATATATACAATGAGCCAGAGATAGTTTAAGGAGATACGATAAACATGCATGATCAGTGAAATATTGTCTATAATATTTTTTCTATTTAATATTTTTTAAAATATTTATGAATTATATGTATAAACATTGTTTAATTTAATTTTATTTTTTTATAAATGTAGGCATGTCACAGGATGGTCGGAGTAGTTCACCAGATGTTGTTGGTATGTATATCTTCATTTCTTAAAATAAATTTATTTTAATTTTTTGAAATTATATTTCCTTAGATGTTTTTAATTTTTAATTAAAAACTCAGTTGTTGCAAATTGCATTATGAATTTATGTTTAACATGATCTAATGTGTAAGATCTTGTCTATTACCAGGTACGTCTCTCTTTGAGTTTTTCATTAAAAAATTTCAGTTGAGTTTTTCCTCATTTTTAAAACTTGGTGGTCGTGTTTCTTTGTGGATATTTGTTTGTTTGAATAAATGTTGACTTGGGTTGCGAGGAAACGTGAGAAAACAAGATGGGATCCACGCGGAGAGCCTTTGTTGAGGGAAATGACTAAAAGTCCAGATATGTATGTTTATTTGAATTAATAAAGCCTGGGTGTAAATTAGTAAGTGTTTTCAAGGGTACTTGGTAAGATGAGAAACCTTAAAGGGGTTAGGGTTTTTATAAGGAAACACATCCAAAAACTTTCTGAGGGACATTTACCGTGTAAATGGTTTACACAACATGTAAAATCCACCAGACTCATGTCGTGAACAAATTCATGACATGAAATGGTCACATGTCGTGAACCAATTACACGTTGTGTAGTGATTGGGATAATTAATTATTCCACCGAGGTGATAGGTTTTTCGGCATATCACTCTGAAAAGAAATACACAATGTGTAACTGAATTACACACCGTGTAATTTCCCAAGCATATTTTTAAAGGGTGTTATGCGTGAGTTTAATATCATTATCCCACATACAGCTTCCTCCTCTCAACCTTAGGGTATGGTCCATGATATTTTGGAAGCCTTCCCTCCTTTCCAAACATTCCATTTGAGTAAACAATCTTCGGTAAGTCATGTTGGTTAGGTTTTCCCTTCTCTTCCTTGATCTTCATCCATTGCGATGTAATCTCTTGACCGTGAGTGTTGTTGGTTTTGATCTTGATCAGTTTTGATCAAGGATCCTCCTTTTGGTCATTTATACCTTCTTCTTTGTTGGAATTTAGTGTTGGAAGCATTGAGTTCTTCACCAGTTAATGGTAGGGTGTCCAAATCTTAACTTTGTGGTATGATATTCAATTGTTAAGTATATGCAATATTTTGAGTGTACTATTTCATGTGCACAACAGTAAACTAATTGAATATAATTATGATAATCCTATGTTGGATTCTTCATCAGGTCACTTTTGTAAAGACCCATAAATTTCAAGGAAATTTTTTTCTTAAATTCTTTGGGATTTTACGAGTATGCAGTTTTTGACGGCACCTAATTCTGAGGCTCGGTGTGCCCGGAATCAATTTCCGAAGTTTATCTCAGGTACGTTCAGTTAACGAATGAGCGGGTTTTTCTATGTTTTGAACCGGTGCTCAGATTTTAAATCTGAGGGCACCGATGGAACTACAGTGCCGGTAATTGCTTAAGAGGACTTTTACCGTAGATGCGTTTGCACGGGAGAAGGAGTTTGATTTTGTGGTTTAAATAAGAATTGAATAAAAATTGTAGAACAATTTTTATTCTTTATTCTAAGTGGATTTTCCTAAGTGTGGGAGTTGGGGTGGGACCCACTAGTTACTAACTACCCATGTGAGGGTAAAGGTGAGGTAGGGCCCACACGAGCCCCACCCCTTCACATTCCTTAAAACCCCTTAAACCCCCCATTAATCTTCTTGTGTTTAATGTTGGCAACCCTTTGTATTTAATTAAGTGACTTCTCCTCTTCCACTTCAATAATGCAATCACACATTAATTTAATTAATTGAACCACTTCAATTAATTAAGTTATATGTTTGAATTTTGAATTTTTAAATGCATGGCATGAATTAATAAAATAAGATGAGGCATATTTTATTTTGGGGGGTTAGTTTTGTTGTGTGAGAGAATTTGGGAGAGAGCTCTTTTCTCTTTTTAAGAACTTCATCTTCAAACGAAGAACGCCAACTATCCGACGAAGAACATCGACCTGACAGCCCGATTTCTTCATCCTCTTCTTCCTCCGCGATAAGGGAGGAGACACTGACGATGATGGAAACGACACCATCGTCCTTGGCGCTTGACAAACGTGAAATTCCTTCGAGGTAGGGGATATCTTTGTTCAAACTTTTATTTATCGACCCTCGTTGATTAAATATTTGGCCACTTGTTATCATCATAACGGGAGGAGATCAGACCGCACAAACACGACCGATCCTCCTACCATTATCTTTTTAATCTTCGTTGATCATTGTGGTGAAGGCGGCGAGGTGTCGTTGCACCATGCGAGAACGAAGAGGACCACGGTCGGAGCGGGCTGCGGCGATGCTGCGCGGCACCGTCGCGCCACGCCGGTGAGGCCGAAGGAGACCACGGCTAGGAGTGGGCCACGGTGGAGGGGCGCGGCGCCATCACGCCGCGCCGATTGAATAGGAGCCGCGGTCTTAGGTGGCGATAGTCTTCAAAGGGGCGGCAGGCAGAGCTGGCCGCCGACGCCACCTCGAGGCGGGACCCAAATGGGTCCCACGGTTACACAAGGCTGACCACTATGGCTGGCCATTTGAAGGGAACCGGGGGTTTGTAACCCCCTGACAGTAATTAGGGCAGACCCCACAGGGTCCGCCGTTTTGGAGACAAGGGGGCGGCGCCCCCTTCGCACCCCGCTCAGCCGAAAGCCGAGCCGCGGCCAGCTTCCGAGATGGACCACAGGCCGCGTCGGGCCGGGCTGCGCCAGCTGGGCCGGGCCGCACCCAATCGGTCTGGACCCGGACCCGGGTCGGGTTGACCCGGTTCGGGCCGAACCAGGGGGTATTGGGCTGGGTCAGACCGGGCCCAAACCCCCTATTTTCGGACTAGGTTCGTTCAAACGCCCATATCTTGGGCTATAGTCCTCTGATCGACGCACCGTCAGTTGCGTAGGGATTCTTTGATTGAGAGGGTCGTTTCAGTATGTTACACTTGAGGTTTTGGCGAAGTTTGGGTATAGCCAGGTTGGTTCGAACCCGAAACCAACCCGGCCCTTGGAGCGGAAACGGTTATAACTTAACGACCAGACATCCGAATGACGTTCCGTCAATCACGTTGAATTCCTATTAGTGAGAAGGTTCTTTTGGATTACTCCATTTGAGGTTTGGACGCAGCTAGAGTATGGTCGGGTTGGTTTTGTCTTAGAAACCAACTGGGCCCATCGGACGGAAAAGCCAATAACTCTCAGACCGGGCGTCCGATTGACGCATCGTCTATCGCGTTGAGTTCCTATTGACGAAACACAACTTTTTGATACATAAACTTTGGACTTCGTGATAGTTGATGTATCGACCCCTTGGCTCGTGGAGCGGACCCTCTCAGAATCGAGCGTGTTGTGTGCGGGAACCCTAGAGCTGGCTGCGACTGTGACGACTACCATGATGGGATCCTCCGTGGGTTTGAAGACGATGGCGAATGTACTTGGATCCTACATGGGTTCGGCAGCGATGATGACTGTACTTGGATCCTCCGTGGGTTCGACAGCGATGATGACTGTACTTGGATCTTACGTGGGTTTGGCAGTGATGGTTACTATACTAGGATCCTACGTGGGTTCGGCAACGATGACCTCTGTACTTGGATCCTATGTGGGTTCGGTAGAGGAGATGATTCATAGGCTACATCTAATCATCCCCGCCCCTCTTCGTGAGTAGTAAAGATTTGTGAGATGAGTCTTGACTTTCAATCATTATCTTTGATATGATTGTCTTGCTTCCCTGTGTGGACTGAGTTGTGCTTTCCTGTGTGGACTGGGTTGTACTTGGGCTCTTGAGTTGGAGTCGAACTGGAATTGATGACTTAGGTATATGTATGGGAATATACCTAAGTAGAGTTGGTTGATACTTCGTGTTTGTATCTTTCCTTTGTGGTTTATCCTTTGGGGATTCTTGGAGGCCTTTGGGGGTCTCGGGGTCCCTACTGAGTATCTTATAATCACCCCTACACGGGATATGCCCACACTAAGTTGTGTTGGTTGCAGACGATGGACAGCGCTGATCGTGGTTGAGGCTTGTGGAGCGGGATGGTACCTAGAGGTGCACTATCTGGCATGACATACTCAGAGTGGACGGCCGGACCCAAGGAGCTGATGAGGCTATCTGTACCCACCCTTCAGGTGGGAATTCTGGAGGACGACTTGGTGGTTACTGCTTTACTTTTCAGCTGTTGTACTTTCTTTTCTCAGTTGTACTGTACTTTCAGTTGGGTTTGTATACTGGCCCATTTACTCCCAGCACTTACTTTCGTACTCAGTTTACTTAGTGTTTAATTCAGCCTTCGAACTCTGTTGTGTGTTTGTTTACTTATATAAAGGAAATGCCTTCCCTTTATTGGAATTTATGCCTTTGGGGCTAATCGCCAGCCCCTGGACTATGGAAGGTGGGATTGGGGTAGTCACGACACGGGCCCCGAGGAAAGGTCTTGACAAATTGGTATCAGAGGTGTCGGTTCTACCACAGAACTTAGGACTCTGATAATTTCTTCTATGTGAAGCCATAGTGTTAAGGCTTTTGAGTGTGGTTATCAGTCTAGGGAGTCCAGTGTTGGTGCGGCAGCCAACGTATCCATACACCAGGAACCTGACTTCTAATTTCTGACTCAATGCATGAAAACATTGATTGCATGTGTGTTTCAAAAGTTTTCTTTGTGATTACTCTGTGTCAGCTCACCAGGTATACTCTATTAACCGTGGCGCACCTGTTTCTTTTCAGGATAGTCCCACGACGGCAGCCAGCTAGGGTTCTGAGCTTTGAGCGAGATGGCAGCCCACCGAGCAATGAGGCCTCGGTGTAGGGCCCCATTACAGCGGAGGCACCGGCAGTACCTCTACTGGCCGAGCCACCGACACCACCAGCCCCAGAAGCTGAGAGTGCACGTCACTTGAGTGCACTGCATGAGTTTCAGCAACAGAGGCCACCCAGGTTCCGTGGAGAGACGGACCCTCAGGCAGCCGAGGATTGGCTGGAGGCTATTTTCTGAGTCTTCAGATTAGTAGGGACACCAGCTGACCTCATGGTGACCCTTGCGGGGAGTCTCCTGCACACGAAAGTAGGTAGATGGTGGATCCTGATGCTCTAGGTGCACGACGAGGAATCATTACTTTGGACGGACTTTGAGAGCCTCTTCTGCTCGAAGTTCTTTCCAGCCACCCTCCGTGCGGTGTGCATCAATGAGTTAATACAGCTGCGGCAGAGCATCATGACAGTAGCCCAGTACTCGGTGAGATTTACTGATCTCTCGCGCTACTCCACGGACATGTTACGGTACCCATTATTCTGGGCCTAGACCTTCGAGCAGGGACTGAAGCATGAGATCAGAGCTTCGATGATCTCCCTCAGCATTCTGACGCAGGTAGGAGTATTGGAGAGAGCCCTTCTTGTGGAGAGATTTCTTACTAAGCCTACACCAGCAACGAGACCTACCACAGGGCGACACAAAGCATAGTCTTCTACATCCGGCAGTAGACATATGTTGCAGAGGTCCAAGCGGACCATACCATCAGGTGGGCGACCTCAGGATACTGGTTCAGAGGTGTGGGGGCACACGCAGTAGAGCCAGTCATACGAGAGGCAGACAATGCTATGCATGCGGTGGGCATCGCCACATGGCTCGTGACTGCCTGACCCGCCATGCAGAGGATCAGCAGACGGATGAGGGACCGCCCAGGAAGAGGCAGAAGTTCGACCGTGGCGGTTTGCAGGGAGTAGGCGGACGAGGTAGAGGAGTTGGCCGAGCAGCAGGTGGTGGACAACGCTTCGAGGCTCTACCACCACCACCACTAGGAGGTCCACCCCGACCACAGAGAGCTGGAAGATAGAGGTAGGCTCAGCTTCAGGCAGTGGAGGCTTACGACCACGGCGCACCTGAGATGATTCGAGGTACTATCTGTGTCTACTCCACCCTTGCTGTAGTTCTTATAGACACAGGAGTGAGTCATTATTTCATTGTCACTGCCCTTGTTCAGAGCTCGAAGATTCCGACAGAGCCGTTGGCTCGATCCTTACGGCTAGAGACTCTTACGAGAGAAGACTTGACGATTACGCACTGGTGCTGGCAATGTGAGCTTACTCTAAGAGGCAAGAGCTTCGGATGGGATCTTCTTGTAGTGGCGTCGAGGCCTTACGACGTCTTCTTAGGCATGGATTGGTTATCTACGGTCCATGCTCAGATCGACTGTATTAGGCGCAAGGTGCGATGTGTCTGCACCGATGGGAGTAGGTTCACCTTCAACGGCAAGAAGAGAGCCTTTGTAGCACAGGATGGACTCGCACAGAGGATAGGACAGCCGATCACCCATCAGTTGGCTAGTCTCATCCTAGGAGCAGTTGATGTGCGAAGTCAGAGTTTTCCTATTGTGGTGGATCAATATGCAGACATTTTTCCTGATGACGTTCCAGGACTACCTCCTCACAGAGAGGTAGACTTCTATATTGACCTGTACCCTAGGACAGCCCCGATATCTACTCCAGCATATCGGATGGCACCTACTGAGCTTCGAGAGCTACGGGTATAGCTGGAGGACTTGTAGGGAAAGGGATTTATTTGACCCAGTGTTTCACCCTGGGCTTCTCCGATTTTGTTTTCCAAGAAGGCGGACGGGAGCTTCCGACTGTGTGTCGACTACCGTCACCTAAATTAGGTGACTCTGAAGAACAAGTATCCACTTCTGAGGACTGAAAACCTCTTTGATCAGATCAAGGGAGCACAATGGTTCTCGAAGATATACCTCAGGTTAGGCTATCATCAGGTCAGAATTCGAGACGAGGATGTGCAGAAGATGACCTTCATGTGTCATTATGGCCACTATGAGTTCTTGGTTATGCCTTTTGGCATAACCAAAGCTCCGAAAGTGTTCATGAGTCTCATTAATAGGATCTTCCAGCCTTACCTCGATTGATTTGTCATAGTCTTCATCAACGACATATTGATTTACTCGACTACTGAGGAGGAGCACGCCTACCACTTGTGGGTTATACTAGACACACTCCGAGAGCACCAGCTTTATGGTAAGCTATCGAAGTGTCAGTTCTAGATTCGAGAGGTCCACTTCATGGGGCACATCATCTCTGAGGTGGGAGTTGCAGTAGATCATGCGAAGATCGAGGTAGTGCTAGCTTAGGAGCCACCCAGGAGCGTGACAGAGGTGCAGAGTTTCCTAGGTCTAGCTGGGTACTATCAGAGATTTCTACCAGACTTCTCCAAAGTTGCAGCACCACTTTCAGCTTTGAAGAATAAGTGGAAACCCTTTGTGTGGTCAGATAGATGTCAGTAGAGCTTCTAGGAGCTGAGATAGAGATTGACCAGTGCACCCATCTTGAGGCTACTGGAGGAGGGTGTAGGGTATATAGTTTACTCCAATGCATTAGGGACGGACTCAGGTGTGTCCTGATGCAGGAGCGGGCAGTGATCACCTATGGATCATGACAGTTGAGGCAGCACAAGCAGAACTACGCTACCCATGACCCGAAGTTAGCAGTAGTGGTCTTCGCCCTGAAGATGTGGCGGCACTATCTGATGGTCGAGCGCTTTACAGTCTACTCTGACCACCAGAGTCTCAGGTACATCTTCTCACAGAAGGACCTGAACCTGAGACAGTGGCGATGGCTCGAGTTCCTCTAGGACTATGACTTTGAGATAGTCTATACTCATGGGAAGGGGAACATAGTAGTTGACGCTCTCAGTAGGAGGTCGAGAATTCAACTACTTGGAGAGGCGACAGAGCAGTTATTCGCTTTGCAGATATCCTTTGTGGATAGAGATGGGGAAGCCTTTCTACAGTCGATCACATTCACTCCTCCACTACTTCAGCACGTTATAGAGGCACAATGTGGGGACGTTGACTGTGGGATGAAACGTTCATAGATATCCACAGGACAGGAACCTGATGGATTTTATGTAGGAGGAGAGCACATCATCCTTTTCATAGGATGTACCATGGTACCGGTTGCATTATAGGAGGATGTGCTGAGGGAGTTTCACACTTCCCCATTGGCGGTACATCCAGGTGTAGCGAAGATGTATCAGGATCTCAGAAGACATCACTGGTTGCCAAGGATGAAGAAGGTTGTGGTAGAATTTGTTTCACGATGCGTCACATGCCTGTAGGTGAAGGAGGAGCACCAGGTACCAGCATGCTTGGTACAACCCTTAGAGGCCCTGGAGTGGAAGTGGGATTAGATATCTATGGATTTCATGATGGGACTTCTACATACTTCCAGAGTACACGACTCCATCTGGGTGATCGTAGACAGACTCACCAAGTCGGCCCACTTCTTACCTATCAGATAGCATGGCTCAGTGGAGAGCTTGTGATGCCTCTACCTTTAGAAGATCGTACGGCTTCATGGTGTTCCATATTCTATCATCTCTGATCGAGATGCTCGCTTTACTTCCTGGATTTGGAAGGGTTGCAGGAGGCATTTGGGATGCAGTTATTCCTGAGCACCACCTTTCACCCATAGACGGATGGCCAGATGGAGAGGACCATTCAGACTCTCGAGGAAATGCTCCGTGCATGTGTCCTTGACTTTGGTCGCAGCTGGGAGGATCACCTACCTTTGGCGGAGTTTTCGTACAACAACAGCTACCACTCCACCATTGGAATGGAACCATACGAGGCATTGTACGGCTAACATTTCAGATCACCTCTGTGCAGGACAGACCCTGGGGAGTCAGCACTTGTTGGACGAGAGATGGTCCAGGCTATGACAGAGAAGGTACAAATCATCCATGAGTGGATGAGGACTGCTCAAAGCTGACAGAAGTCCTATGCTGACAGGAGGCGGAGACCACTAGAGTTCGAGGATGGTGACCACGTTTTCTTACAGGCCTCGCCTCGATGTGGACTACGAAGATTTGGTTGGGGTGACAATTTGTCTCCACGCTTCATCGGACCATTCCAGGTTCTCAGCAGGATAGGCGAGGTGGCTTATCGCCTGGCTCTTCCACCTCAGTTGCACCGGGTGCACGATGTCTTCCACGTATCTCAGTTGAGGAGATACGTTCACGACTCGACGCATATCATTGATCATGGGGAGATGGAAATCTATGACGGGACGACATTTGCGGAGGTCCCGGTGGAGATTGAGGATCAACAGGAGTGGGTCCTATGTGGACGGTCGATTCCTCTAGTGCGCATCAGGTGGCAGCACGAGAACCTCCAGGAGAGCACATGGGAGCGGGAGGCTCAGATGCGTGCATAGTACCCTCACTTATTTCCCTAGTTTATGATGTGTCTTTACAGGGATGTAAAGCCCTGAGGTGGGAGTAATGTAAAGACACGTAAATTTCAAGGAAATTTTTTTCTTAAAATCTTTGGGATTTTACGAGTACACAGTTTCAGACGGCACCTGATTCCGAGGCCCGGTGTGCCCAGAATCAATTTCTGAAGTTTATCTTGGGTACATTTAGTGAACGAACGAGCATGGTTTTCTATAATTTGAACCGGTGCTCGGATTTGAAATCCGAGGGCACTGATGGAACCGCTACACCGGTAATTGCTTAAGAAGACTTTTACCGTAGGTACGTTTTCACGGGAGAAGGAGTTTGATTTTTTGGTTTAAATAAGAATTGAATAAAAATTGTAGAACAATTTTTATTATTTATTCTATGTGGATTTTCCTAAGTGTGGGAGTTGGGGTGGGTCCCACTAGTTACTAACTACCCATGTGAGGGTAAAGTTTAGGTGGGGCCTACATGATCCCCACCCCTTCACATTCATTAAAACCCCTTAAACCCCCCATTAATCTTCTTGTGTTTAATGTTGGAAACCCTTTGTATTTAATTAAGTGACTTCTCATCTTCCACTTTAATAATGCCAACACACATTAATTTAATTAATTGAACCTCTTCAATTAATTATGTTATGTGTATGAATTTTGAATTTTTAAATGCATGGCATGAATTAATAAAATAAGATGAGACTTATTTTATTTTGGGGGGTTAGTTTTGTTGTGTGAGATAATTTGGGAGAGATCTCTTTTCTCTTTTGAAGAACTTCATCTTCAAACGAAGAACGCCAACTCTCCGACAAAGAATGTTGACCCGACAGCCCGATTTCTTCATCCTCTTCTTCCTCCATGACAAGGGAGGAGACGACAATGAGGAAATAATCGACGCCATCATCCGTGGTGCTTGAAAACTGTGAACTTCCTTCGAGGTAGGGGTTATCTTTGTTCAAAGTTTTATTTATCGATCCTAATTTATTAAATCTTTAACCGCTTGTTATCATTATAACAGGTGGATATCGGACCGTACAAACACGGCCGATCCTCCTCCCCTTATCTTGTTAATCTTTGTTGATCATTGTGGTGAAGGCGGCATGGTGCCGTTGCACCGCGCGGGAATGAAGAGGACTGCGGCCAGAGCGGGCCGCGACGATAGTGTGCGGCGCCGTCGCGCCGCGCCAGTGAGGCCGAAGGAGGCCGCGGCGAGGAGCGGTCCACAGCGGAGGTGTGTGGCACCATTATAGAGACTACATCGCTACCATAAAAGGTGGTCACCCAAGTAAAAATTGCTATTGTAGTGATGCAGACTTTCTGGCGGTTGGTGGAATAGTGTTTCGTCCTCTACATTATCCCATTTCCAGGATAGGGTTTCTTAGTGTGTGTGTGTGTGTGAAACTCCTATAAATTTTTCTCCCAAATTTTTCATAGTGATGTTATTCTACCTCTCCATGGACGTAGGGATTTTTACCAAACCATGTAAATCCTTCTGTTCTCATTCTTTTTTTTCCTTTTACTCTTCTACAAATCATTTATTTTATTTTATTGAAACTCCCAATGATTCCGCATCATCCTATGTATTTTAACTCTATAATAGGGTTATAGTATCCTCACTCTATTCACCACACCCCCACTGCTAGTCAAAAACCTCTAACATATGAGGAGGCGCGTTTGAGGTCTCATAACCAACCTGTTTCGACCACGTGAGAGAGTGTCGTATCGAAGGACGTTACAAAGTGGTATCAAAGCATCAGGTTTCTTTCCTATTGCATTACTGCTGTGGAAAGGTATAAAGAAGACTAAGATGTGTTGGGACTCAGTAAAGATCTTTCGCATGGGAGTAGTTAACCCAAGTATAGGAAAAAAATGAGTTTCCATAGATGGGATTGTTTTTTATGTTGTTCACTTGGTACAGTTGATGTTATTTCACCCTGAGTAATTCACATGTTGTGAGATGTTATTTTTTATTCAGATGTGTACCTATGGCCCGATATGGTGCAAGATATTTTTTCATGCATCATGATAGGCACATAGGGATATATACTGACATTCATGGTTCATGATAAAGACATATTTATATGCATGTGATCTATTTCTTATGTAGAAAATTATATGAGATATTTATTATACATGATAAATGAAATGAAAGAAGTGTTATTTCATACTAAATCATTTTTTAAGACTTGATTAGAGAGACTAGGAGTCAATGATTCTTTGTTATAGACACCTGTTGAGGCAGACCTTTTTGTTACCTGGTGATCTATGGTGTGCGTTTGTTTTCTATAGAAAATTCCCTCTTGACATCTTCAAATTTAGTGTTAGGGGAGTGAAAATCAGCATGTTCCTAACAAATCTGAGTTGGAACTTCCTATAGTTATGGAGGATCATATGGATGTTCAGCTTCACGACAACTTCCTGAGGGTCATGCGATCCATGAAAAGAAAAATTGTTCATACTGTGCCCATGATGTCTGAGCTGACGAGAGAATTTCAGCTATAACATCCACCTATATTCAATAGGGAGAAGGCCCCTAGGCAGTAGAGTTCTGGATCAAGTCGGTCCAGATAATCTTTAAGCATCTTGAGACACCCATAGACTACTCCGGCTATTGTGGATGCATGACCATCTACTGTCAGAGGTACAATTCTGGTATCATCTAGCATAGCTTTCATTTTTTGATATAGGAGCATCACATTCCTTTCTATCTACTCTTTTGGAAAACATTTTGGGATTGATTCTGAAAATATTGGATGGTGCTTTGACCATCGATACACTCTTTGGAGTGTGGTCAGAGAATACCAAATGTTACAATATGTGTTCTTTAGAAATTATGGTTACCTTTTCTTTTGAGAACCGTTTGTACTGGAAATGACTGGTTTCAATTTGATTGTTGACATGAATTGGATAGTTCTATACCAAACTCATATCGAGTTTTTAGGAGGATAGTTACCTTTCTATCACTAGATGGAGGCATCTATTCTCACCAAGGTGAGTGAGATCTTCAGGTTGGTCATGCAGGACCAATTTGCTTATTGGATTGTCTCACGGCTCAAATAGTCGGTCTTGCTATGGAAGATGGTGGAATGCAGTGAGATGCTTTTCATTAAGTGGAAGATCATTTTCAGAATGACTTTCTTGACTATTTCTATGGTTTACCGCTTGATAAAGAGATCGAGTTTACAATCGAGTTGGTGTCGAGAGTAGAGTCATTTTCTATCTCACCTTACAGAATGGCACCAGCAGAGCTTCGAGAAGTCTAGTTGAAAATTTTTGAAGCTATAGGTTTCGTGAGTCCTAATAAATCCCCTTGGGTTTCTCCAATTCTCTTTGCCAAGAAGGCTGATTGGTCTTTGTGCTTATGTGTGCATTATCAGATATTGAACCAGATGACTGTCAAGAATCAGTATCCCCTTCCGCGCATTGATGATATTTTGGATTAGTTGAGAGGTTCAAAGATCTTCCTCAAGATAGATTTAAGATCCATATACCACCATTTAGGGTGAGACCATCAAATATACCTCAGACTACTTTTTGGAGCATGTGTGACTTGTATGAGTCTGTAGTGATGCTGTTTGGGTTGACTGATGCATCAGCGGTATTTATGGCCGTGATGAATAAAATATTTTATCCTTTTTTGAACCAGTTTGTGGCGGTTTTTGTCGATGACGTATTAGTGTACTCTTAGGAAGAAAATGATCATGCCCAATATCTTGACACCATCTTGAGTAAATTAAGAGAGCATCAATTTTACGCAAAGGTAACCAAATGCAGTTTCTAGATTAATAAAGTGAACATTTTGGGTCATGTCATAACAGAGGTAAGAGTGTCAGTGTACCCATAATAAAAGTTTGTCGTAGTGGTATCTTGGGATAGTCCAAAGAACATATTTGAGATTTTTAGATTTATATGTTTAGCAGGATATTAGTGGTGCTTTATCGAATACTTATCCCATCTAGAAACACTGATGTTAGGGCTGACCAAAAAGAGAGTGAAGTTTGTTTGGTCAGATGCTTGTGAGAAAACTTTTCAGGAACTGAAAGATAGGATGACCTCAACACCTATCCTTACTTTAACTATTCTAGGTAAAGCATATGTCATGTACCATGATGCATCCAGAGTTGGAATCAGAGCAGTTTTGATGCCGGAGGATTGAGTGGTTGTTTACGCCTCCATACAACTAAGACCACAAGAGATGAATTTCCCTATTCACGATCTGAAGTTAGAAGCAACGCTACACCCCCTAAGATGTTGGAGACGCTATCTTTTGGGAAAGAGTTTTGTGGTATACACGGATCACATGAGCCTCAGGTACATCTTTTGTCAGTGAAACCTAAACATTCAGTAGAAGAGGTGGGTCGAGTATCCGTAGTATTTCGACTTTAAATTGGCTTATACACATACACCGGATAAGGGAAACATCATTTTCAATGCTTTGAACTGAGGGATGTAGAAAAAGGCAGTGTGGGAGTATTAAGACCAAAACTCTCTACCGGATGTAGAGGAGGGGGCTCGACGGGGGGGGGGGGGGGTGGACGCTGGGGGACTCGATGACTGGATTTGCGCCGAGTTGGGCCTTGACAAGGGAGGAGGGAGGGGGGTTTGGACTCGATGAGGGGGGGGGGGGGGGTAGGGAAGGGATGTGGAAGGCCTGGAAATCTCCATTTGGCGGTCGCTAATAGATTCAATAGCGATTTCCAAATAGTAGTCTCCTGAATCCCCCTTCCTCGAAAGCCCAAAATTCGACTAGTGGTAGCATGTGCGAGTTCAGGAGACCTAGGAGAGGGAGTTTGATATGCAAGCATAGTGACCAGACATTTTCACTGAGACCCCACAATGATGCTTGGAGGAGCTCGGGGATGAGCTTTTATATGGTGGGGAGGTTGTAAGAACCTGTTTTTTTTCAAGTACATCTCTCTCTCTGAGTTTTTCATTAAAATTTCTTTTTATTAGGTTCTACCTCATATTTAAACCTTGGTAGTCATGTTTCATCATGGATTTCATTTTGTTTGAATAAAGGTAGACTTGGGTTGCAAGGAATCTTGAGAAAACCAGAGAAGATCCACACGAAGATCCTTTGTTGGGGAAATGACTTAGAGTTCAGAGATGTATGTTTATTTGAATTAATGGAATTCAGGTATAAATGGGTCTAGTGTTACCGAGGATTCTTGGTAAGTTGAGAAGCCTTAAATGGGGTTTGGTTTCATATAAGCAAACTAAGACCAAAACTGTCTACCAGATGTAGAGGAGGGGGCTCGAAGGGGGGGCACTGGACGACGGGGGAATCGATGACCAGAGTTTCACCGAGGTGGGCCTTGACATGGGAGGAGGGAGGGGGGTTGGACTCCATGAGGGGAGGGGGGGGGGGGTAGGTAAGGGAGGTGGAAGGCCTGGAAACTGCCATTTAGCGGTCACTAATGGAGTCAATAGAGATTTCCAAATAGTGGTCTCCTGAATCCCCCTTCCTCGAAAGCCGAAAATTCAACTAGTGTATCAAAGAGATCATCATACCCTACATCCTGAGCTCTGTTAATTTTCTAGATCACCAATATCAACTCTACGCTAGTATCCTATCTAGAGACTGACCACTAAAGAAGTGTTATTTTCAAATGTATAGATCTATTACGAAGGGACACCTAGGGATGCACTCTTAAGGGGGGATATTCCACGAATCATGAACCACCTATAAGAAATTACTCTCCAAAAGCTACCTCTTTGAAAATAAGAAATTTGTTTTATCTAAAGTACAATCATCTTTCACCAGCATGGGGGTATGGTCCGAGAGGGACTGAGGCCAGTTGGTGACAAATATTCCAAGAAACCAGGAGATACCATGCATAATGATAAAGAAATCACTCTCCAAAATCCACCTCAATGAAAAGAAGAAAAAAGTATTATTTGAATAACAATCATTAACTTTAACCAGCATAGGGGTACGGTCTGAGAGAGGCTGAGGTAACTGGGTAACTGAAATTTCAGGAAACTTGGAGATCCCTTGCATATTGATGAAGCATATATCCAACTGACACATGGACCTCCTATTTCCTTGTTTATTATTACACTATGTGAAATAGTCACCAAAAAATCCAACATCCTGTCATTAATTATCTGTTAGGAGGACCTAAAATTCATATATAGTTTTCGCAGAGAAAATGGACCTGCATTTTTTCTCAATTGGTTAATAATAGTGTTGAAATATCCACCCACAATCCACAGTGATGGCCAGAGTCAAAATTGGACAAATCTGGCCACAGTAGTTACCTTTTAGAAATATCACATTTAGCATAAACAAAGGTCCCAAAATAGTATCGGGAGAGACATAATATTCCCACTATGATATGCCGAGGAGAGGAGAAGATCATATCAACTTAGATTTTATCATTCCAGAATAACCATATCTGGTTGTTGTTGGGACTTTCATGAAGATAGTTCTTCATATACAGCTTAAAAGAAATATATGATATGTCAGACATGTTGTGTTTGGATTCAAGGATAGTTAGGAGTGAAATATTGGATGATTGAACTTCTTTATTGAGAAACTCCCACTTTACCGGGCAACCAATACCCCTAACATTAAAAATAATCATATTACCATGGATGGGGGTATTTTCATCCTTTCTGTCCTTTATTATTCTTTAATAAGGGTAAGATAAAGGAATCCTATAACAAATTTGAGTTAGACACCATTTTGATTTCTTGATACTCCTCTTTAGAGGCATGGAGGGTGGGACATCCTCTGCCATTCTTGTCAAGGAACAAAAAGGGTTCTCATATACAAGAGGGGAATCTGGGATATCTTTCTCCCATATGTCACTATCTGGAGTAGAAGATAGAATTTGAGTAACATCTGGAATGGAGACTTAATCCACAATAGAGATGGAAGAAGCCATGCAAACAAATTCCTTCGAAAATACCTTGGGTGTCAACTGGGCTTCAGACTGCAGATCTGAGGCCTTCATAGTAAGAGCCTGGGTAGGGGAAGGGGAGCTTCCATCAATCGATGTCTCTCCAAATATTGGGATCACTGCTGGTTCAGAAGAGGTAATTAATAGGGTGATGTCATTGGCAATCATAGTTAAGTAGGTAACCCTAGGCAACTGAGATATCTTCTCCTGAGAAGGAGACCCTGAAGATCAATCATGACTGACGTTACTCACACCATATTTGGGAACCTCTTCTAGGAAAGCATCTTGATCTAAAGGGACTTAATCAACCATGACTTACGAGGGACTACCCATAGCACCATTATCACTATCCCAACCATCCTTTTGTTCCGCACATATAAAATCCTATCATTGGATAATAGATTTCTCCAAGAGCATTTGGGTTGACCCTGGGAACCTCTATTAAATTTGTTGAAAAATCATTATTATAGGGACCCTAAATAAAACCCTTATGCTTTTCTATAATATCCTCTTTGGCTTGAGTAGACCTCTTGTAAACAGAGTAGATATGGCCTTAGAGATGGTGTGCTGAACAGAACCCCACTTTATTGTAGAAAACAAGCCTTTTCCAGAATGAGATAGATGATCCCACCCTAATCAGGATACGTTGTGGGATGTATTTAGATAGTTCCATCTCTATGTAAATATGTTCTCGAAAATATGTTACACAGATGTGGATTTCATGGTAAGTGTAGAAACATATGTGTAAAGGAAACAACCCATATAATTTCTAATACCCTTTAAGATATCTATATTGAGAAATGAAAGAAGAAAATTAGGTAGAAGAACCCAAATTTCCACCAACATAGGGTCCTTAACTTCATGAATAAGCATCAACCACGAAACAAGTAGGAACCTGTTCAGATCACACATCTGGAAACTGCTACCCCAATCTTTAATGAAATCAGCTTTAGAGAGAGATATATATCTTCTATTCAAAGACGAAATCACCATCTAACCCGAGGGATTCCAAGTAGCTAAATTGACATTCTCAAACTCCACCAGAGAGGTTCAGACTCTAATGAATTTTGAAACCATGGCCAAAACAAGGAAATATACAACTGAATCAAACTCCTCCTTGAAAAAAGCACCGATCCCCCCCACATATGATCGTGGGTAATCCACGGGGTTGGCGGAATTTTAAAGAATATTCCTTGTATAATCATTCAAATATTATATTTTGTTCTTATCCATAAATAGTTATGGAGAGAAATAGGAATCAATAATAGTTAAGAGTTTAAAGATGTGACAGAACATTTTTCTATGGATTAATAGCAGCATGCGGTAATGCCAATGTGGTGGTGAACTATTGTGATGAAAAGTGGGTGATTGATCGGTGAGGAGCGACGAATGATGATCTTAGTTATGCGGGGATGCAAATGGCGGGACCTATGAATGAATGATCACTCTCTAGGTAACTATGAGTTTCAAATGAGGCTATTAGGGTTCTCATGAGGTCATTTTCTATTTTCTTAATCACAAAATTAAATTGATCCAAAAAATATTTTGATTATAATAAATCTTTTAGAATTAAAACCATGTACAAGAAAGATGAATTCCATTTATCGAGAGGTAATTTGACTCATCATGTGAATGTGGTTAATAATTACTACATAAATATTATAATATCATATTAAAATAATAAATATAAATCTATTTAAAATTCATATTTGAATGAATGGTGAATTAATATGACCATTACTGTGAGAAGTCATATTTCATGGTTTAATCATGATTTTTTATTAAAAATACTAAAAGGTTAAAGAATAATATATTATAAATAATAATAATCATACTAGTGGGTAAACCCGCACCCATGCGGGCTCAACCTGCCTTAGCTCACACCCATGCGGGCTCAACCCGTATTAGCCCGTGTTCATAACAGACAAAATTTTTAGGCCCGCATCCGCCTCATACCCGTGAAACCCATGGGTCATGGGCCCATTTTGCATCACCACCCAAAGGTGAAGAGCCTGGAAGAGGAAGATTTTCTTGACCACCATCCTTCAGAGCTGTCGGAGCCTTCGTCGTGAGGTGGGGCGCTTCACTAGGAGCTGAATTAGAGAAAACACCCAACAAGAGCATTTTGATAGCCTCAAAATTTCCCTATTTTTTTGTTATAATTTATTTTATGTGGTTCATTAAATAAAAAACTATTTAAACATGAAACATGAATTAAGAGGAAGTGTATATATAAATTATGAGTTCATACAGCCCCCCCAAATAACTAGGTACTTCTTCCTCGATTCCTCAAGATCCCAAGTTTCTTCCATGGTCTTGTGATTACTACACAACACTTACACCAATAGCTTTGTTTGGTTCCTAACCATTTGTCCCACAAAGAAATAATTTCAATCATTTTTTCATATAAGTTAGACCCGACTCTAATTGAACTCCTATATGACTGAGTAT
This sequence comes from Viscum album, assembly GCA_963277665.1. Lineage (NCBI taxonomy): Eukaryota > Viridiplantae > Streptophyta > Magnoliopsida > Santalales > Viscaceae > Viscum > Viscum album. The sequence continues at coordinate 489,328,897 of OY728140.1, read as the reverse complement.
ATATTATAGTAGCACTGACTTGTACACCCCGATCCGGTGCTAAAAACATAATATTTAGATATGAATTTTCATATCATCTCAAGTAACCAAATTTTAAAAATCCCCTTTTATCAGAATTTTTTAGCATTGATAAAAGTCAAAAAATAATATATATTTTTAATAAAATAATTCTACATATCGGACGGTAGACCGCGCTCATCCCCATTTCAACAGCACTAACCCCGCACTTTAACAGTTCCAGGAAGCCCCTCCCTACTTTAACACTACTAGGGCCTATTTCACCCCCACGCGCACGCCCTTCCCTTTACTGGGTTTCGATCATTTCCCCCCCTCATGTGCCTCTTCCACTGGCCTACATTGTTTTGTTTTTCATTTTATAATATATCTATATATTTTATTACATTTTTTATCCATATATATATATATATACATATATAAAATATGTTGTGTGTGTGTGTGTTTATATATATATGTGTGTGTGTGTGTGTGCATCTATAAATATAAATATACATATTTATATTTATGAACATATATTATATATGAATATTTATATACATGTATTAAAATATATATATATATATGTCTGGGTTCGTTAATACACAGACAAATATATATATATATATATATATAAATTTAGATATACATTCATTGTATATGTAAATAAATATTCATACATATTTATTTTAAATAAAATGGATATTATTTTCTATTTAGATAAGGTTTATATATTTAAAAATATACTTTACATGTAAATATCTTTACATATATATTTATAAAATTAAATTTTTACGTGTGAATATATACAAAATATGTATATATCTTTATATATTTAATAATAAATAAAACAATATTATAAAAAATGATAAAATTTCAAAATCATAATATCTATATGAATGTAAACTTTGGGAATAAATACATTCCCCACTAAAAAAATGCAAAAAGACCCCGTTAAATGAGGCTAAAAGTCAATTAAAGGGGAAAAAATTGGTATACCCAAAAAAACTCTGTTTTGAAGGCCTTGTAGGACTATTTTGGCCTCAGAGAACATGATAGGGGGTTCTCTGTGTCACCAGTGCGTAAATCTCATCACATACTTCGATTTGATATGTGATAGAGCTCAAACAAACACCCAGATCAAAAGTTATGGTCGTTTGATGTTCGAGTCATGTTTTCAAGTTATTTTAGAGAAGTTAATAATTTTTTGATTTTTTCTATCTTCAAATTGTTATTAAATGACTATTAATTGATAATAATTATAAAATTATTAATTAATAATAATTTTATTAATTATTTTATAATCCATTTTAACTAAATATCTTATATATTAATAGTAAATGCGTATTTATCCTTATATAAATCATATTTAATAAAATATTATATATATATATATTAATATATTATTTTCAATGATTTAGAAATTTTTTGGGAAATTTATCCTTTATCAGCATTTTTTTAGTGCTATTAAAGGGCGGTGCGGTGTAAAGTAGTTTTTGTGGTAGTCATTACAACATCAATGAAATGATTGAGTCACTGACATTTCTAAGACTTTTTTAGGTTTAGAGGTTTAGAGAATTTGGAAAATAATTACTAAATAAAACTCATATCATTCTCATCCAATGAACATTTTTCCCATTATAACTAGATTTTATTATTCCATAATAATTCTTCCACATCTCCCACAAAATTCTCCACTCATAATAATAATCTAAGAAGTATCAATCATAATATTCTTCTTCAAAACATAGAGAATGAAAACATTAAAAAGAGTAATCTAAAATGCTCAATAAGAGAAAACATATAGCTAAAGTTATCATGAATACATAAGACATAAACAATATGATTGAGATAAATAATAATCAAATATGTCATATAAATAATTATCATGAAAGAGAAATATATACATGTATGACATAACAATATTAATAATCACATAGATACTAATAACTAATTTTATAATAATAGAATGCATAATTCTAGACATCATAAGTTTTCCATCAAGGTCTCATTCCAGAACATCATACATAAATAGGTAAGACATACAAAAAATACCCTAGCTAGTTTGTCTCAAGAGACATACCAATGCATCGAGGGGCTATAACGGGTCTCACCCATCACTTACTATGTCCAATGCATTCATCATATCAAATAAATTAATAAGAATTTAATACATAATCAACATAAGCATTCATATTGAAAAAATATCATATTAAATGTTAATATTTTCCCTTGTAAATAAATTGAACAACATGATCATAAGTCATACAAAAAAATAAGGTGGATGATACTATTAGAGTATATCTCCAATAAAGAATAATATTCATCAAATGATGTTGACATAGATGAAAATATTTTTAAGAAGTCACTGAAACATTTCTTGAGGAAAATACCCTTTTCATTTTGAAATCACTTATTTAAAATATAAATATTTCCAAAATTTTTGGATAAAAATTATCTTTAAAAATAAACATGATAACTTGTAAAGGAATCTTTGAATCAAATAATAGTCATGACAGTAGGAAAATTAATTCGTGTGGTAAATGTTAAAATAAGGATTTTGTTCACAACTTTGGTAAAAAGGGCCTCATTCAGAAGATGACAAGAAGATTCATTTTTAATATTTTTTTAGAAAGTAAAAAATGGATAAAAATGAATTTAATAAATCATTGTATAATTTTAAAAACATTTTTGAAAACATTTTAAAGAAAATATATACATGGAATAAAAATATTTCAAATCGAATTAAAAAACAAAGTCGGTTATCCTTAAAAACATTCATTATAATTTTTGAGTACTTAGAGAGAGAATATAAAATAAAAACATTTAATTTCTATAAATAACTAGAGTAGAAGAAAAGAAATAATAATTTTGAGAGATATATCATATAATTTAAAAAATTTAAACATAAAAAATCCCAGTAAAAAGTGAGATTTTAACATAAAACCCTTACCACTTTGATAACTTTTGAATCATAACCACCATGAAATAAATAACTTCAAATGAAACTTTAAATACAATTAATATAAATCGATTCATGATATATCATATCAAAGTGGGTGTATATACACTGTATGAAAGAAATAAGTGGTGAATATGACATATTTATTGTAGAAACAAATGTGAGATGAAAAACTCTTATGACTTTGGTAACTTTTGAATCAAAGGCCATCAAAAGTTATAACATGATTTGTATATTTAAATCCCATGAATTACATAAAATGTTATTCCAAAATACATTTATGTGTAAATACATACACCATATAAATGAAAACATGGTTCACAATATGAAATGTGTCTCAAGAAAGAAATCAAAAATGAGAAACCCTTATAAAGATCATAACATTGAAGAAAGAATTAATCAATGAAGTGATTATATGAAAAAAATGTAAATCCACATAACACAAGTGGGAATAAAACATAAAAGAATCAAATTTCATCATACACAATTTTTCTGGTTAACATAGTCATTTAAGAAGTAATATAACCCAATGAAAAGAATTTGAGTTAAGAAACCCCTTACCTCGAGTTTGGCCTATCACGTACGTACTTTATCTCATGGGTAATAAACTTATATTAAATTTTTACCTTCTTAAGAACCATTTTTAGGTGTATTAACTTATTTTTATACTTTTTAATTAATTTATTACTATTTATTATATATTTATTAAATCAGTTAAGTTTATACTAAACATTTTGAGGAGTTTGATTCATAATCTCCAGAATATTAGTGTTGGTCAGAGTGGTCAACTCAAGAGGGGGTGAATTGAGTTTCCAATTAAGATTTCTATTAAAAAAATTTAAAACTAAATCCCATCGATTTAAAAAATTGGATCAGTTAACTAAAATAGTCCAAGTATATAGTTTGATCTTTCAAAAAGGTTCTCATAAGTTCAATCACAGCTCAGTTGAAACAAGTTTTAAAACTCTTCTATATTTTGAAACAGATTTACTAGTATCAAATATAATATATAAAACATAAATTAATGTTAACTATCAGAGTTTTGTTTTTTATTATATTTTTGAACATAGATACTGGTTTGTTTAAAAAAATATTAAATAAAATAGGAAAAACACATAGTGGAATAAATATAAGAGGTTCGGTCTCTAAATGATATCTTGTATTTTTTCACTTTGGAACCACCATCTAGCAAGCAGTTTATAAAAGAATAAACTGATCCATAATCTATATTGAGTTTTATATAAAACAACTACATGAATATTTTCCAGACTACACAACCTCTTCCAATGTTTTATGTGGGAAAATAAAAAGGTAACAACTACACATATGAAGTCTAGGATACACACCCTCTTCCACAATTCTTCACAGGAGTAAAGATGAAGAAAAGATTAAGTGAGTTTCTAGAACTCTCCAATACAATATAAGAGTTTATGTTGAAGAATAAATTGAGTATAACAAAACGAAACTCATAATATAAGTAAGAACAGAAAGAAAAAAGAGTAAAAAGTGTGAAGATTTGATACAGTGCAGTCTAATTAGCTTCGGTTGTTCAGTAGTCTTTGAATCATTCCTTGAAAAGCCTCAACTAAGTTTGCAAAGATAGTTTAGGAAAACAAAGAGTCATGGAATATCCAGAGTGATTCCAATGTATATCAGTGTCTGTAGCACATGCATATTCACTACTCCCTTATCCATAATAGTCTCATTATCTTAAGGGGAGCATTTCTATAAACTAGTATTTGGAGGATTTTAATTCTTTAATCCTCATACTCATTGTATTATTAAATGCACCAACTATTTAATTAATAATATAGTCATTGGATATTTTAAATACTCCACATCTCAAGTTAGATAGAGTCACATATATTAACTTAAGGTATAATTACTTTGGCATGGTTACTTGGTATAGTCACTTAATTTTATCTTGTGTTCACTTGGTTTCATATTATGGTAGCTTCACTACTTCACATAGTAGGTGGAATCCTTCATTAGATAGTTTCACTTGTTCACACAATAGCTTCTTTCCTTCATGTGGTAGCTTCATCTCTTTGCACGATCACTTCATTTATTCGTACGATAGATTCATTACTTTATATGGTAGGCTCATTTCTTCTCAAGGTAGGTACTTTGTTCTTACGGTCACTTCAATATAGACACACGGTCAGTACAAGACTTATAATAATTCTACTCACCTATCACATAGTAACTTGTTTAGAGGTAGGTTGAATTCTATGTGTGGTAGGTTAATATTTAATGTGTGGTGGGTTCAATACACATGTAGTCACTTGAACAAAAACTTACAATAACTTAATAAATCAAACCAAATTTTCTCATCTGATGCATGGTTAGATGATTGTACATGTGTTTTAGTAAAATGTGCGGTCACTTCCACACAGTCACTTAACCTTTACGATCAGTTGAATTTCTTCCCACGGTAAGTTCATTACACATGCGGTAGGTTGTCAAGATAGCTTCAAGACTTAGAAAATTTTATCATTTTGGATAGAAAATAGTTAACTATTATAAAATATGAAATTCATTAGAAACATAATAAACATGATTTGAGATCACTAAAATAAGAAGGTGTTGGACTAAGCCAAAAATATCCCTCTTTTTGATGATCACAAACCATGACATATAAAATGAAATGAAATGAATAAATCAAAATATATTTGTAAAAAAAGAAACACCAAATTCCTTAATCTCTTTAATAAATTTAACAATATTTCTCCCCCTTTTAGGATTATCAAAAAGTGATGTCCTGGTTAAAAAGAAATACATAAAAAATCAATAATAAGAGAAGTATAAATATGAATAGTGGTATTTCATTAATATCAATAGAAGTAGTAAAAATATTAGAAATAGAGTTTCCCTTCGAGGAATCCTAATCAAAATCTGAATATGAAACATCCATGATATCATTAAGATAGATAAGATCCTTTCTTCTGGTGGTAGAGGCTGAAGCAAGTTGGGTTGTTTTGGTAGTTGGTGGTATGTAAATTGCAATAGGGTCCGGAATAACCACACACCTATAAATAGGTTTGAGGTACTTAACTACTTCTCTAAAAGATAAGTCAAAATGGTTAATGGGTGAGGTTTTAGTATCAGGGGAGAGGTAGTAGGTAAGGTAGGTGAAGCCATGACAGTTGTGTTGGTAGTGTATAGGTTGGGTTCTAACAACCTATTAAAGTCCTTGATTGCTTGGGATCCATGTTCTATTACTTGAAAACAATCCTCTCTATTTTCCATAAAATATTATAGAATAAGAGTTTGGATTTTCAGCTTCACCACATGATACTTAAAAGCTTGGGTTAATAGATAAATCCTCAAATCACAATCCAATGATCTGAACATTTCGTTTAAGTCTAACTTGGGGAAGATTCAGCTAAGATAGAAATCAATGTCTCTCTTGATAGCATCTCTATCTTGTACAACCTTATTGACATCCTTTATGACTAATACCAAAGTCCTGGAAGCATGAGTTTGAAAACCATCAAACACCATTTATCTTGTTTTCTCAAACTCATAAAAAACAACCTTTAACTCATCCCTTATGATCTCTTTAATTCTACCTTCAACAACAGATGGTACAATAGGATCAGGAGGTGTAGCAGTAGATGTAGAAGCTTGAAATAATAAGTTAATATACCTTTGGTCTCTCTAGAACATTATGTCTAAAAGGTCTGCCTACAAAGAACAAACTTGTTCTTTCAAGTTCTGAGTCTCATTTTTTATTAGGTCGATCTTGAGATGAAATTAGGGTTGAAGATGATCAATGACTAAAGTCACTACCCTGGAGATATATTGACATTTGATTGGATCCATAGAATTTTTAAAACCAAAAAACAATTCTTTCCACACCCCATTAGATTTCATTTGAAGACATTCGAATCATCTTTTATTATATAGGATGTGGAAGGAATAGAAGGGTTAGAAATGGGTATAGAAAAAGATGGATCACAATAAAACTTCCTACCATCATACTCAATCTCTATATATTTAGATCTCATATATTAGACTACATCTTCAATAATAACGTCTTCTTCACTTTTTTTCTGATGAGATCCAACAGGTGTTATCTCACTACTTTTTACTGGTTTCTCCACAAGATTCGAAGGATAAGGGCCAAGTCGTCCTTCCAAAACATGATCAACATAAGGTCTTGTACAAGGGACTTCAGTTCTATTATGAGAATATATATCACCTACCAAGGACCCGTACAAATTTATTTGAGTGGAAGGGATGGTGGGTACACCATCCCAAGGTGGACTTCCCCCATTGTCATCATCATTCTCATACTCAAAATAGTCAAGGCCCAACACTGAAGATCATGGGGACTTCTCCCCCTTTGAAGGTGCATCCGGTATGCTAGGATTATGAGTGATTCCTATCACATGAGACTTATTTGAGTTATCTTAATCCTCTTTAGAGTCATCAGAATCATCCTAGTTAGGTTCATCCACAAAACCACTAATAGACACTTCATTGTCAACAATGTCCTCATCTTGAAGATCCTCTTCATGAGATGTTAATGGTAGAAGAGATTTAGGTGGTCCAAAAGACAAAACAAGATCGATTATTCTGTCATCCTCTTGGGCCTCCCTCGCTTCCTCGTCAAGATTAGTTATCTCCATCTCTTCTTGATCAACCTTTTCTTCATCTTCATCTTCTCCCACTTCATCAAAAGAATATTTAGCTATTTGATTAGGATGAAGACCTGGATCCACTATATCCCTCGGTCTAACTGGATATTTGATAGGGTCAAATTTGTCATATAATTTTTTAAGGTCACTCATCCATTCCTTTTTCTATGAATTCTAATTAACTCTCATGTTCCTACAAATCTTTCAATTGAGGAAAAACCATTTGAATAGGTTATCGTTTCCTCCCCATGGGGAACTAAACATTTAAAGTACAATAGAGCTGAAATGATCTTCAGATTTGGTATAGAATTAAAAATGGAGAGGGTTTACATAACTCATTCATATGCCTCATCACATACCTACACAAACTAATCTAAAATATATTTTTCATCAAGAATAGGAATTATATATCCTATAACATAAGGATAATGAAATATTATTTCTTAGGGAAAATAAAGTACTTAATAAATTTAGCTATCAGTCAATATTCACCACTGATTTCTACTATTATTGGTCATTTGGGTGTTCCATTCCTAGTAAGTTCTTTTAAATAATTTTGAAATTTAAATTGGGAATGATTTCTTGGATATATACTTTTTTAATATTTATGATCACCATTATGAGTTACTCATAATCTCATTACCCAAGTCTTTTAAGATAACTCAAAATTTTCTCCATTCACCATTATCCTGATGGTGTCTTGCTCCTCTATAGGGATAAACTCCATGTGAACATAAAAATCTTTAACAAACCTCAGATAGAATGACTTACCATTCACTTTAAAATAATCATCCCAACCTTAACTGTAAATCACTTTACAAACTAGTAATATTCTCAATTGTATCAATTGATGATCCACTTCTTTTCCAGCACATACTGGTCGATCGACCAAATGCAGATTGCACAGTTTCACTATTTCACTCATGTTACATTTATCTTTCTTCATTTTTTTATAATAGGAACTTAGATAGGAAGTGAGGCATCAAGAACACATTTCATCATTAGCATTATCATGTTTTGGTTCAAACTTAGAAGGTTTGGTTTCAATAGGGAGTTTCATGAAAAAGGGTTTTGAGAGAAGGTAAATCTTCAAAAAGGGAAAGGGGTTTTAGGGAAAAGATATACATTGATTCAGATTCCAATTTGAATTTTATTTCAATCATTTTGGGATATAAAAACTAATAAATCTAATGAAAATACCACCAAAATGACTTATGAATTTTTTTAAACATAATATAAATGGTATGTATACTAACCAAGGATTTGAGACAACAAAGGGAATGGTATTCATACTATCTATGGAATCATGGTAAGTATGCTGAAGACATGATAAAAATCTCACAATAATTATATTGAAAATGTTAATTAAGTTTCATGGTAGGTACAGTTATTGTATGAGTAAAAGTTCATGGAAGATATAGTGACCACATGACCAACTGGTCATGATTACTTTACTGACCATATAAAAAAAACACCCAATCACTTAAGTGACTATGCAAACTTTACTTCATGGTTACATTAATACCAAACATATAAGTTAATCATTATAAAGTTAAATTATAAAAAAATGAGAGTTATAACTAAATTGAAAGATTTAGAAATAGTTTATCATTACTAATTCATGTATGATATAATTATTTCTCTCAATATTCAAAGGATTTGTAAAAATATAAGATATTTGATGTTTAGTACAAATGGATTCAAGATAAATATCTCCCTTTTGAAAATGATCTCTCAAAAATTGATATCTTATATCAATATGTTTTTTCCTTGAATGTGATATAGGATTATTAGAGTTGTTTATTGCACTTGAATTATCATAATTTATATATATATATATATATATCGAAATTGATATCCACAGTATAGTAATGTGTGTTTCATCTATAGAATTTGTCCATAATAAGTGCATGCAACTATGTACTCAACTTTAGTAGTGGCTAATGAAATAGAGTTTAACTTTTTACTACAACATGAAACTAGAGACTTTCCCAAAAATTGACATATTCCTTAGGTTTTTTTTTCATATAACTTACAAAAACCAAAATATGCATCCTAAAAATTAACTAAATCAAATTCCTATACTATAGAATAAAATAATCCTAAATTTATTGTACTTTTTGAGGAATTTCAAAATTCCTTTCACAACATTTAAATATAATTATTTTGGATTTACATAAAAATATAAACACATGTACACAATAAACATCATATATAGTCATCTAGAAGTTAGGTATGGTAAACATTCCATCATACCTCTATAGATGGTTTGATCAACTGATTTCCCAGTTTCATCAAGATCCAACTTACGACTTGTACTCATGGAAGTATCTCTACCTTTAGTTTAATCTATACCAAATCATTTTAATAGATCCTTATTGTACTTACTTTGATTTAAAATGATTCCTTATTTGTTCTAAAGAAACTAAAAACCAAGGAAGAATTTAAACTCACCCATTAAACTCATTTCAAATTCTTTTTTCATTAATTTTGAAAATTTAGTACATAAAGAGTTTTTGGATGATCCAAAAAAAATATCATCAACATAGATTTTAAGTACTAAAATATATTTTTATATTCTTTTTATAAATAAAGTAGTATTGACTATACCTTTAGTAAAACCTTTAGAAAAAATGGGAAGAGCCTATCATACCAATCTCTAGAAGCTTATTTTAAACCATACAATGATTTTTTTTAATTTAAAAACATGAATTCGATAATGAGGGTTTTAAAATATAGGGTGTTGTTCCACAAAATCATACTCAATTGTATAACTATTTATAAATTCACTCTTTACATCCATTTGATCTAATTTTAAGTTCTAATGTGTTGTATAGATAGTAAAAATTCTAATAGATTCATGTCTTTCTATTGATTTAAAGGTTTATTCCTAGTCAAAACCTTATTCTTGACAACACCCATGTACAACCAGTCTAGATTTATTTCTAAATATAGTTCCAGACTCATAAACCATATTTCTAAATACCCATTTCGTACCAATTGTCAAGAATTCTTTAGGTCTTTCTACTTATTCTTTGACTTTTCTCCTTTCAAACTGGTTTAATACTTCTTACATTTCGATTACCCAGAATTCGTCATTTATAAATTTAGTGATGTTTTGAGGGTAAAACTATGACATGAAGGCTTGGTGTTCAACATAATTTCGAATAGAATCTCTAGTATGAGTTCCTCTATCTAGATATCCAACTATAGGATCTAAGGGATGGTCTTTATGAGTCTTAATGGATCTAGGGATCGAAGTATTCATTACTTCATCTTCTTATTCAAGTTCAAGTATAAATAGTTCCTCAGAACCGAGTGATTGTTCTATAGCAGGTTTCAAATAAATATCATGTGTTTTAGTTGAGACATCGATATTCAAACCATCCTCAGGGTTTTCTCAATAAGTCTTAGGCTCATGTATATCTCTTTTATCAAATATAAAATGTAAATATTCTTCCATAATTTTGGATATTTTAATAAATACCCAGTATGATTTACTAGATATTGAATATATAAGGAAAATTCATTCATAAATTTTGTATAAAAACTTTTCTAAACTCTCCTTTGTGTTGAGAATAAAGACCTTGCAGCCGAAAACTCTAAATTAATTAACCTTTTATTTTCTTATATTGCCTAACCTGTATAGAGTTTTATTTAAAATATACATGATAAAAACCCTATTTATAATATATCAATCTATATTAACTACTCATGCCCAAAAATAAATAGGTAGGTCGTACTCATTAAGCATAGTTAGGAAAATTTCTTGAAGTGTTCTATTTCTTCTCTACACAACACCATTCTATTGTAGTGTTCTAGGAGCAGAAAAGATATGACAGTAGCCATGTTTGGAGCATAAATATTCAAAGTATTGATTTTTAAAATCATCACCATGATCACTTATAATGTTCATAACATTATTCCCACAAATTGTTTCTATATATTTTCAATATTTGAGAAAATAAGAATGAGATTAACTTTTGTGAGCTAGAAAGAATACCTATGTGCATGTAGAAAATTAATCTACAAGAACATAAGCATAATGCTTTCCATTTAAGCTATAAACCATAGAAGGTATAAATAAGTCCTTGTGAACCAAATCTAGGGATTGATATGTTGAATATACTTTATATGGTTTGAAATATATCTTACGATACTTTCCTTGTTGATAAGGGTTACAAACATTGCTTATTGGGAATTATAATTTAGAAAGATCCTTAACCAATCCTTTCATAGTTTTCTTTCTAAGAGAGTGAAGGCTACATTTTCCTAGTCTCGTATTCCATATCCGTGATTTATTGTGAAAGGTACATAAAAAATGAAATATTTTGAAAAAATAATGAATTTAAATCAAATGCATAAACATTGTCATTATGCAAGGTGGTAAAAACAAAAACATGTTTAGAATCATAAATTTTCAAGCATTGTTCTCAAATATAATATGATAATCATCATAGAATAATTGTGATATGCTAATATGATTATATTATAACCCATCTATAAATAAGACTTTATAAATTGAAAATAGTACTAGAATTATTGATTTGACAGAGTCAAATTATCTTTCCTTTAGCGTCGTCACCAAAAGTTACATGTCCACCATCTACCTTGATAAGGTTCTTAAAGATCAAGTAGTCCCCAATCATGTGTCTCGAACACCCACTATCCAGATACAATAAGTGTTTACTCATACTCTTCAAGATGGTTTCCTATAGAAAAATTAAACCAAAAATGATTTTTGTACCCTCACTTTCATGGGTCTTGAAATATTAGTAATAAAAGACTTAAAACTATGAAGTTGTTTGAATGGTTTACAATAAACATACTTTATAATTTTATAAATAAAAACTTTATTAGGTCCATATGAATAAGAATTTTTTATAGTGGTGGCATAACTTGAGCTAGGAACGAATTTATTTTTATATATTCTCCTTTATCTAGGCTGCTAACTAATCCTAGTTGAATACTTGGGTGTGGTTTTTTTCCAAGAATCTAAGTCAAGGTTTATCTTCCATTTTTAAATCTTTCCAGATCCTTTTGGAGCTTCTCATTGGACAATTTGATTTCATTAATATCTTTTAATAGTTAATAATTTTTTTATTTCTCTACAACAAATTCAAATTTAAAACACACAGACAAATTATGTTTCTTATTTAAGATTTTATATTTATCCTTAATTTAATTGAATGTTTCTTCAATCATATTGTAGTATACAAATAAATCTTCATTTATAATATTTCCATTAATTTTTTATTTTAAAAAATATTAAAAACATGAAAAGGAGAAGCAGAAACAATATTTGATACCTCAGATGTGTTTGTCATAAAACACATGTTACCTCTATCATTTTGTTCTTCAATGCTTGAGTCAGAGTTAGTTGAAATATCCTTAAAGGCACTCTAAGTGCCTTTCATATCCATCTTTGTACCTTTTCATTTATCATCATCTATTTTCTTATATTTTATTTTAGTAAAACCATACTTTATATGCCCTTTAATTTTTCATTCATAACATGTCACTTCACCTGATTGATTATACTTTTTCCAATTCCCTTTTTAGTAATATTTTCTCCCATAATTTTTTTTTCTTGAAGAACTTATTCTTCCCGTAGATTTTTTAAAATATCCATAATATGTGATATATTTCTTCATCACTATCTGAAGGTGATTCATCCTCACTCAAACTATTATCATTTTATTTTTTTTCCTTTACCATTGAATCATAAGTATTGAAAGCAACTGATTTATTTTAGGCTCATCCTCTTGTTCATTATTCACTTTTAATTCCTCCCCGTACATTATAAGCTTTACAATAAGCTCCTTTACTAAAATATTGATGATTCTGTATGATTCTTGGATAGAGACTACAATTCCTCTCTATTGATTTGATAAACATATGAGGATTCTCATAAATTGATCCTTTTCTATCATTATTTGTCCAAGAGTTATCATAGTGTTTATGATCTCATTGAATTTAAGGTACATCTCAGAAATAGATTCATCAAGTTTCATTTTGAATGAATCACACTTAATAGTATATGTATTTAATCACATTTCAATCATATTAGAAGTTCCTTCATGAGATATAAAGAGGGAATCCCATATCTCATAAGGAGTTTCAAATGAAGATATTATATTAAATTATTCTTCTCCTAAAGAACTATATAAAGAATTCATAACTTTTTATTTTGAATCATAAGAATATTTAACAGTATCAACCCATTATTTTATAGTAGTTTTTGGATTTCCATATTTATCTTCTATAGTTCTCCAAATATCAAAGCCCATGCTCTCAAGGTGTATTTTCATTTTTATTTTCTATTGAGCATAGTCATGACCATTAAAATAAGGTGGTATGTTGAGAGTATAACCTTTATACTAAGACTCCATAATAATATATTATAAAGTAAAAAAATAGATATTTCAAAAAAAATTGATCAGAATAAATAGTAATCCAAGGTAAATAAAACCATATGATAATAAATATTGGTCATAGTGGACAACTCTAGATGGGGGGGATTGAGTTTCAAATTAATTTTTTTGTAAAAAAAATTTAAAACTAATCCCCTAAATTTATAAAATTAACTCAGTTAACTAAAACAATAGCGGTATATAATTTGGTTCTTCAAAAAGGTTATCAAAAGTTTGGACACAACTAACATGAAATAAGTTTTTATAACTGTTCCAAATTTTGAAACATATTGACTAGTATCAAACACCATATATAAAACACAAATTGATGTTAACTATCAATGTTATGCTTTTCTATTATAGTTTTGAAAATAGATACTGGTTTGTTTTAAAATAGTGTAAAAAAAATAGGAAAAACACAAAACAGAATAAAGATAAGAGGTTCAGTCTCAAGACAAGACCAAGTACTCTCCACTTGGAAATCACTTACTTACAAATAGTTTATTAAATAATAAACAGATCCACAACCTGGATCAGGTTTTATTTAAAATAACAACATGCAGACTATCTAGGATATGCAACCTATTCCACTATTTCCATGGGATAATAAAAAGGTAACAATTGCATGCAGAGAATCCAAGCTACATAGCCTCTTCCACTTTTGTTCATGGGAGTATATATGAATAATAGAGAAAGAGAGTGTATAGAACTCTCCAATACAATACAAGAGTCTGTGTTAAAGAATAAATAGAGTATAACAAAACCAGACTTGTAATATAAGCTAGAACAGAAATAGAAAATAGTAGAAAGTTTAAAAATTTGATACAAATCAGTCTAATCTACTTAGATTTTTCAGTAGTCCCCAAATCATTCCTTAAAAGCGACCAACCAAGTTTTAAAAGATATTTCAAAAAAACAGAGTGTTGTGGAATGTCAAGAGTCAGTCCTCTATGTATCAATATGTTTTTATCACACACATATTTTCTACTATCTTGTCTATGTTGACACTCCCTTTTTCCACATGGGGATGAAAAGACGTAATGGAAATTACCTCAAAGAAATAATGAAGTGAAGGGCATTATGGAGATCACTAAGGCTACCCTACACACACACACAACTTTCCTTCCAAGAGGCTCATGAAGGCCCCATCTATACAACCTAGAAAGGTAGCCACACCCATGTACAACACCTGCATCGGGTACCTGCATAGGGTACCTGCACAAACAACCTGATTCGATCAGGTTACTATGTTTTATTATAAATAGGACCATGGGAATCCTCATTTGAGATGATGGAAAAACCCAGAGAACTCCTGAAGCTCTGCTCACCGTAGTCCTTCACCCATTCCCTCAAAACCACCCAGGTTGATCTCCAAAACTTGAGAGAAGAGGGGATTAAGGGGGATAGTGGGATCAAAGTCACCCTAGCATGTTAAGCATAAAATATCTATGTGAGGAACCACACCCACATAACCGAGAAAAAATTAGTGCAAATGTCCCCTCTTAAAACCGGGACATGCATGAGACCCCTTTGGGGACACCTAAGGAGACCCTTGGAGCCTAGAGAAAGGCCTCACCCATGTGTGGTTTCCTAGGTTGTTCTCATCCAGTAGCCATATCTAGCTCACATAGGCCTACCTTAAATGACTAACTTTTGATTCATATAGACCTTACCCTGTGTGAGACCCCTCCATATTTCCCAACTCCCACTTACACGATCCCTCTTCTGCTCACCCAAGAATTACTTGTGCGAGCCTCATTTGATCCCTCTCTTCAAGCCACAAATGGCAGGGCACCTCCTTCCTTGGGATTCCCATTTTAGGGAGAACAAACAAAATACTCTATATAATCCTCAAAAAATTCACAACCATGTCTATTGACACACCAGCATGTCTCCCATTCAGTTATGAATCCCTTTGATCAGAGGTGTCCCAAACTTGTCCCACCTAACAAGTAGGGTCCTTGGGGTGTGTGTAGTTATGAATCCCTTCAGTAATGAGGACCCTAACCCTAGGGTAGTTCTAGGGATCTCCCGATACCAAGAAAGAGGGACAATATCATTTCCTTCCCTCGTCATCTCTAATAATAGGTACCTATAGTTTCAAACATTGAGGGGGGGGGGGTCACACGTTTTTTTTCACTTGTAGGATTAATGGTTTGTTATCCTATCTTATTTGACACCATGATCATGGAATCCCTCTGGGAGTAATCCCCTTGGCCTTTCTTATGGGCCATAGACAGAAAAGTAGTCATATGTGACTATCCTGATTATGAAAGTAGTAGAGAAGACATGCACATAAAATATCTTTATTCTTCTTTTATAGTTTTGACCTCTTCCACTAGAAAAAGAAAAAATGTGCAGTTTTTTAGAAATTTTGATTCCTCATGTTTCTGACATCTGAGAATGTCTCACATGGGCTTATAGGATAGCTACAATCATGACATCTGCATGGTCAAATGCATGTATCAGTAAAGAATCTTTTTTTGATATTCCCCTCACCCTCCTTTAGAGGGCCTCCATAGGCATGGGTTCTAAAAGCTATGTATTCATCTGAAAGGGCCAAAATCTCTATGAAATAAAGGGAATCCTCTTATATGGTGTAATACCCAAATCCTATCCACTTTTCAGTAATCCTCCTATTTAGTATAAGCCTCTACTCAAACCATCTCAAAGGGCCACATTCCATACAATACAGACCTTTAAAGGACCCCCATAGGCACAAGTCCTCCACCTTATCCAAAATATGTGATATTTTATTCCCAACCAAATGGGATATGTAGGAATCCTCCCTGAGTTCTAAACCCAACACCGTAAAATCAACCCTAATTTCCTCTAGGATACATCCCTAGTAAGGTCATATCCAATCCAGGATCCCATATCCTTTCTAGGTTCCCTAGGATACTTTGACATAATCCCCACACAAAAATTTTCCTAGGAACCTTTATGTAGGAAATTATCCCCCCCAAAATGGAGTGATGAGCCAAAACTCCCATCCCCTCGACCAACGTGAGTCCCTAAGCATTGTTGTACCATCACTACTGGAAGAGGCACCTATACCCATGGTTTTGAACCATGGGTATAGCCACCAAAAACCATTGTTATAGGCTATACCCATAGTTTTGGGAACCATGGGGAGTTAAGGTGTCAGTATAGATCTAATATATATATATATAGTTTGAAAATTCTACACCCATGGTTTCAAAACCATGGGAATAGGTGTATTCCACCATGTCATTAATCATATACCTACAGTTTCAAAACTATGGGTATAGGTTTTAAAAACTCACTGGTTGCAGGTTTCAACCCCTGGACCACATGTATATCAGTCACACACACAACCACTACACCAATATGCCTTATTATTATATAAATATATATATTTACTTATATATATTTTTATCTAAACAATGGCAATAGGTGGTCTTGCAATTTTTTTTCATGCCGCAAATTTTTTCTTTTCCCACCTTAACGTGGGAAGGCTATACCCATGGTTATGGAGAACCATGGGTATAAGAATGACCTATACCCATTATTTTAGGATAAATATGGGTATATGTCTTGAATAAAAACCCTATACCCACGATTTTTCAAGAACCATGAGTATAGGAATGACTTATACCCACAGTTTTGCAAAAACCATTGGTATAGGTCTAAGAAACACACCCTATACCCACATTTTTTCCAAAACTATGGGTATAGGTGAAAATTTCCAACCTATACCCATTGTTTTGGAAAACCATGGGTATAGGTTCTTATACAATCCCTATACCCATTGTTTTGTTCCCCAAAACCATGGGTATAGGGTCATTTTCTAGTAGTGCATTTCCCAATAACCATCCACTTTTGGAAAATAGGTTCATAAGAAACCTAGAATAATGGAAATGTTGGGTGTTTTCCATATCTATGAAAAAAACTTGCTGGAATCCATTCAAAAATAGTGAGCCTGATAAATATGATTATGCAACATTCAATCCCCACAATCAACCATTCAAGGCACATATGTTTTCATCAAAAACAAAAATAGTAAACCTGATGTGAATCCTTAACCAAGATGACTATGTCACCCACATGTCAGGCCCCTTATTCAACCAAAATGAAAGAGCTCCCAAAAAAAAATAGATTATGAATGATCTGGTTTATTTAGATGCTTCTTTGATGGGGTTTTCTTGCTTGTGTTTTTGACATATATTTCAGGAACTTTCAACCAAATCTCCCTTCGATCCAAATGGTGTTATACTAATTACAACAAATATATGAAGCATCTACCACACAAATTGAGTCCTCTACTAAATAAAGGGAACTATCACCCACCCAACATCTTCAACGTTGAGTCTCAAATGCATTGGTTTGGGAGTACTGCCAAAATGGTTCTGTCCCAACCTTGGAGGATGCTGATAGGCCCTCCAGCTTTTGAAGCCCCACCGTCCATCCACTCAATAATGGTTAGCGACCTAGAAGTAGACAACACCAATCATCATCTAAAACTGTTTCGGGAGCCTATCCAACTGCAAAAAATGACTTATTCCAACAAATATTCAATGAAATATAATATATATATTGGTAAATATGAGTATTTCTAATAGATATTGAGTTTTTTATATATTAATTTATGATACCAACAAAAAAAAATACCAAAATATAAGTATGTTAATAATAATTTTTTAATACAAATTTTTCATTTACCAACATTTAAATCTATTAGTTTATTATATCAATACCAACATTTTTTACCAACACATGAATATCTTATTAATAATCATCATTACCAATAAATCTTTCAACATTACAAAACTATGTTTCAATAAACCATTGAATAAAAAAATACTTCATCATTAACCAATTTAGGAAACTCTTTTTTTATATTATCATTTTTAAGACCAATGTTAATATTTAATTTATAATTTTTGGATGTTTTGCTAAAATAATTTTTATACAGAGTAATTTTTTAAATATTTAAATGTATTAAATATAGAAAATTAATCATCATAAATCCATTAAATTATTAATATAACTTCAACGAATAAAAAAATATAAAAATCAGCTAACTATTATTATTTTATTAATAACAATATTTATATTTTAAAATTTTCTTTTAAATTATCGAAAAAAATTGATTGGGAATCCTCACCCCTCCCCCAACATCTGAAATGAATGCCCACTCCATTCCGCCAACTTCCTTCTTCCTGGTTTGGAACCCTAATTGGGAGTTGTCACCTCTCTAACTATCTAAGACACCATAGCTCATCCTCCCTTTTTTCAATCTCCACACCATTTTCATCTATTTTTCCAACCCTAATACTATAAATTCATTCTTCATGATTCAATAGATCTTTTTTAATTAAGTCCTTGTATCATCAGTCAATTAGCATCACTGATTTTCCATGACCCCTCTATACTAGATATTCTCCCCACTTGCTGTCAAGTTCACTCAACAAGCTCAGAGTTCATCATTTCTTCATCTTGGCTAGTATTCATATTTGGGTTCAACCAGTCATCATCCAGTATCTTTGATTCAAAACAATTTTGGCAAATATGATTCCCCCTTATCTCGACTTCATTCAATTATGCTCAGTGACTCCATAACTCGACCATGACAGAAAGTCCTATAACAATCAAAGATTCACATTTTCAAATGTTCTTCCTGGTATGATGTAATGGTTTCCCCCTAATTTCATTTAAATTTCAATATATTGTTTGATTTCAAATCATATTTTTATCGATTCCTTTTATCAACTCTCTTGGAACACACTCCATGTTATGGTTCTGAATTTCTATTGGTGTAATGTGAGATTTTATTTTTTAAAGTTACTAATTCATTTCTAATTTTCTAATAACTATTTTCTCATGAATTTTTGGACCTTGGATATAAAAATTGTAATAATTTCTTCATACACATAAACTATTTAAATTTTAAGTCTTATTTTTTACATGATGAAAAACTAGTTTGTTTATTTTAATTTAAAGTTGGTTTCCAATAATATTTTATGTTATCTCTTCACATCATCATAAAATTTTAATTTCCACCAAAAGTTGAAATAAATATCACTGGTTATTGTTTAGGTTATGAATATATCTTTTCAACATCACCATATCCGGTTTTTTCATGCAATGCTCCTAAAGACTTTAGGAAATTTTTCATTGGGCAGTGATTCCATTTTGATTTTGGTTTTCATAAAAAATTGAGTTCAATTTTATCACAAGCGGTATTGATAGTTCTAACCATGATTTCCACAATGATCGTGATACTATTATTGTTATAAAGGATTGAATGGTTAGAAAATCATATTATCATTCTTATGAGTTTTTTCCAAAAGCATGCACAATGCAGTACATTGTTTTTCCTTTCCCCTGATATCATTTCCAATTAATTCTAATTTAATTTTTAGACCCTCATTTTTCCCACTTTGATATGTGAAATAAAATCCCCAAAACACATTAAATTCCTTCGTAATTGATTTCAATCGGTTTCAATGATTTCTTTCTTCTAGTGTGTTGGTTTCATTGAAAAATGTTCACTTCCACTATAAATTATTTTCCTATATATTGCTGGTTTGAAATTTCAACTTAAATTTACCTCTGATGTTCATTTCCAAGTGTTCAATCTCTTTCAATATTTTCATATTATAAACAATTTCATTGACATATTATAAGATCCGGACATAATACCATTGTTTTTTTCCTTAATTCATGCTATTACATCACTAGAACATGTATACTTTTATCATTCCAACAAAAAAAATAAGTACAAAAAAACATCTCAATGTCATTTTCCCATTAAAAATTATAGATTCAATTTTGCACATTCATTTATATACATTTTGTACAATTTACATTTCTATAATCCATATTCATTCGAATATTTTCCTCACTTGTGCATATTTACTTATACAAATTCACCTACATTGTGTTCAATTTAATGTTTCTTTACAACTATAACAATATTTATGTATAATTTATATAGTTACAGCTATGCAATTTAAAGATGTTAAACTCTTACCTAATGAACACATTATATAGTTCATATATGTTAATAATTTTATTCCTTATAGATTTTATACCACTACACTCAAATCTATCGAAAAAATATCCATTAATTATAAATGTGTTTTAGACTATCCATTTAATGGGAGAAACCATATATTTTCATTGGAAAAGTGATTATTGCATGTAAAAATTGAGTATTATCTATTTTTTAGCGTCAAAAAATAAGTTACATTGAGTCATATATTAGAAACTTCATTTTCAAAGGATGTGTCCATCTAAGATTGTGACTTTGATAAGGAATAATTGTACCGAAACTTATGATAAGGTTTAATTTAACTCTCATTTCTAACTACACTTTTATCCCCATGACCATCATATATGATCATAATTTTGTCTTTTCATCAAGATTAATTAATATCACGTGATTAGAAAATTAATTTTATCTCTACTCAACTGTTTAGAAATCCCCTAGATTGACCTATGATGATGTTACTTTATATACATATTGGATTCCATTTAAATATTCTCAGCTGATATTTTGGAAAAAAAATGCAAGGATTATAGAATATTGAATATCCTCTCTATCCCACACGAACTAAAACTAATCTTGATTTATATATCGAAAACATTGAAATATTTATTATTTTGTTTTAAATGATATGCTAAATAAGATTAATCAATTCCACATTGCAAAAGTGGATGTTTCTTTGACAACAGAGTAGATTTGGTATCGACCCACCTCTATTTTTTTTGTATATACCACCTCCGTACCCTCTTATATAGGTAAATTAAATCTTACATATTTATAATCTCCTAGATATACTTTTAATCAGATGAAGTTTAGGTAAAAATCTCAGTTTATACTTGTAATCTGATTATAATTTGCAATATATTCGATGATTAAAACAAACCTGTTTTCTTTTTGTGTGTGTGAGGGTGTTTTTCTCTGGAATTGTAACAGATAGTATATTATAGAATATCCAAATGTTGTAGTTTCCTTTTTTGAGGTTTTTTTTGCTGCTCCTTCCTATGTTATTTTATAGGGTTAAAATTTTATTAATATAAAGAACATATAGAGAACATATATATGTTTTGTAGATAAAGAGAAAATATATATGTTCTGTATATAAACATATACAGAATGTATGAAGAACATATATATATATATATAAGTTATGTGTATATATATGTATATGTTTTATATGTTTTTATATAAAAATAGAATATATATGTTTTTTATATATATACACACAACATATGTATGTTCTATATATATATACATATAAAATATGTATGTTCTACACACACACAAAACATGTGTATGTTATATTTACATTTAAATGTTCTAAATATCTAAAGTTATGCAATAATGAGTGAACTGTGGTATAAATGTCTCCTTATCCTTCTTCCTTTTCCTGCCTCCATTATCATCCCACTCACTATTGCATTTCTAGTCCCCTTCAATCCCACTATCTTTTCACACCACCGACTCAGTCTCTCAATCTCCATCTCCTTCTTCATCTCCTAGCTATTGCCTGCATCTCATTTTCTGACCCCCCATCCCATCTCCCTATCTTGACTTCAGCCTGAATGGCCCAAAGGCCTTCTTTTTTTGTTTTATTATGGATAATACCCTTTTTAAGGGTTGAAGGGGAACCCGTACATGAACCGTAGGCCCAAAGAACAAGGCCTGACAAACCTGCAATACATGACCCAAAGTCCCAGAGGCATACCATGCCCAATACATGACCCGTAGGACTAGCCCACTTGAACTGCCCCTCCCCATCTTCCTGCGTCATTGATATCATAGCACCCCACCTTGCATTGCTGATCGGCTAGCATTTCCCCGTACAAAGCTGCACGGTGCCTGGTCCTGATGGCGGCTGCCATACCCTCTCATTCTTCCAATCTAGTTAGCTCTACATCTGGTGGCTACTACTCATGTTGCCTTGATCCTCTTTTGGGGACTGTTCTGTGTGAACTAGTATATTCCATGGTCTACATGACCTGAAAGCCCTATGGCCCGAAGTCCTTTGATGACCAGAAGGCCCTGGAGACCCGTAGGCCCAAACCGGTGGCCCGAAGGCCCAAATCGGGTGACTAGTTCTGGCTGCTACAGTACTGCTACAGTAACTCGGAAATTCACCTCCACCTAGTTTTGAACCTGGGTCTCTTGGATTCCAAGCAGGAGCCCTTACTACTCGGGTATGGGCTCATTGGCCTCTATCTTGACTTCAGAAAATTCACCATCTTCCTCCATCGCTTCATACCTTCTTCCTATTTTTGAAACCATACATCTCCTTGCAACCACTCCTTAATTAATCCTCTTTAATCGGCCTTCTTATTATGCCTATTATTTACAGTTTTGGATCCAAATTCATTTTTGATAGGGTTTTTATACAATCACAAATGTCAACCTACATCTGTGAAACAAATAAAAATAACTTCTATAGGGTTTCTAGATAAACTACTCATTATACTTAGATTTTTTATATATTTATAATTCATTCAATGTTAAAAATTTAAAGTGTATAGGGTTTTTATCCTCCCCTACTTCGGCTCACTACCACCTCCCCCATTGTCCCCTCTTCCCCACCAACACGTATCCCTTTCTCTCGGATCCACCTTTTTCCACCCTACACACTTATCCATGGGGAGTCAATGCCACCTTCTGGGACCACCTTGAGCTACTTATTTCAAAGTTGGTGGCACTCCCATATTCCTTTTCCACCAACGAGACCTCTTGTGCTACATTG
This sequence comes from Viscum album, assembly GCA_963277665.1. Taxonomy (NCBI): domain Eukaryota; kingdom Viridiplantae; phylum Streptophyta; class Magnoliopsida; order Santalales; family Viscaceae; genus Viscum; species Viscum album. The sequence goes on along the minus strand of OY728140.1, from coordinate 489,305,145 downwards.
ATACTGTCCTAATTCCACTCCCTACGTTTGTATGCTTCCTTCTGAAATCTCTCATAAGGTGTACCCTTCACTTATCCAGTCTTCCTTCGACATAGAACTTTTCTCAAAAATATCTGATTGGGATGAGTTTGGGTACATTCCCTAGGTCCTTTTTACCCTTTTGATATTCTTGATTCCATACATATGTTATATGAATGTTTCTTCATTCTTTATATTCAATATGGGTTTCTAGAAGTCTTATTCAAGTAAATGACTATCTCTTCTATTAAGCAGTCATTATCATTTTGGATATTTTCATCCTATCCTTGACTGGTTTATTAATTTTTTTGTGTTTTTCAAGAAAGCCATATCTTTTGATTTTAGAAAATCCTACTAGAGAGAAGTTTTTTTTAATATTCATTATTATTATTTCTGATATTATTGTTATGTTAGTTGTTTAGTTCCTATACACAGAATCTTTTTTTAGTAGGTGGCTATTTGTCTGCATCCTCAATTTATTTTCTTCATTGTAATGACTTCCTATTATAGCTTCAATGCACTTGGTGTTCCGTAAAAAATCATAATTGAAGTTCAGAATCAATTTATTTAATGTAGGGATATTCAATTATATTATATCATTTTGTTTTTGGTTTCACATAGAAAAATGACTTGACATGATTTGATGATATTATGAGTTAATTAGACATAAAAATTGTATGTATATTGTTTCCAATTTTGAATATTAAGTTATTGATTTTAGATTTCCAATTTTAAATTTCATGTGCCAAAATCTGAATATGAATTTTCTAATTCTCATATTTCAATTTTTAATATTATCTTTATGATCTTGAATCTAGAGTTAATCTAATCTTGTTTATTATGTTTTAAATTTTTATTGAAATTTATGATGCCTCAAATCCTAAATATCAAGTTTACATATTTTCAAATAGAAGTATCCAAATTTCAATTATCTGTATTAATTTCCAGATTCTATTATCAATTTTCGGATATTGAATATCATGTTTTCAATTCTGGTATTTAATTTTTTAATTTTATCTGATTTGTACATGGTATCAAATATTTCATGTCCAAAATTTTCGAATATTTTGGTCTTTATGATATTTTTAAAAATATTTTAAATTCAATATGAATTATGGAAGTTGTTTTAGACATTGATTATATTTTGTTTTTGTGGTCATTGGATGGATAATATTCTAGTTTTTGGGGTCTCTAGTTTGATTATCTTATGGTTGTTGTATCCAATAGTTAGATAATCCTCTTATTGTGACTACTGAGTGGTATTTTTTATCATGACCATATTCACGTCTACCATTACTTGTAAGGTTTTTCATTATTTTTATGTCTCAACAGTTTGTGAACAAAAAAGTATTTTAAGTTACTAGTTTAGTTTTTTTTTCATTTCAAGTTTAATTGACTATGTGGGTCTCAATTTGCTCAAAAATGATGTTTTTTGGTATATTATTGTTGTTAGGTGTGAACCATTCTTTGAATATTCATAGACTTGCAACTTCATTTATGTTTCTAGCATCGATTCACTCATTAAAGATCAAGTTCCAAGTAAGAGCAGGTGTGCCCATTTCCCAGCTTATAGCTTGTCTAAACTTCTTCTCTATTAAACATTTTTCAAAACTAGACACATTTTTATTTCAATTCATTTAGAGAGGTGGTGTGATTGAATTTTTGTTGTTTCAGGTGTTGCTTTGTGGAACTAATGTTGAAGGTGGACCGAATAATGCAACTAGAGGGAACTGTGGTGGTTTTTTGACTCTTATGAAGTCATTATTAGAGTTGGTTGCATCACACATGATGTATGGTGGACCGCTGCCACAAATAAAAAGGAATACTCAGATCGCATGGATGATAGATGATTCTTATCACATTCAAAAAAATAATAATAGATCTCATGATAATCTCACTGAATAAATGCAGGTAGTTTATTTCTCCCATGTATCATTTATCACCATATTGTAAAAACACAATTTTGAAATGTACATAAACCAGTAAACTGAATTTGACTAATCAATACTATTATTGTGATCTTTTTAATATTTCAGTGATTCCTAATTTGATCTGTATTAATTTTGTAGTACATATTTTGAAATATCTATATCAATTCTTTGAAATGAACTTGAGTTTGACTATTTGATGATTTATGTGCATTTTTTTGTTTCCATTGCGAGGTAAGGGATGAACTTCTAACATCCACAAGTGTATGAAAGGGGATTTTCTTACATGAGTGGTGAACCATGACAGTGAAAACCATCTTATATAGATAAGTATATGTGAAAGAAATAAGACCTCCAACAAACATAAATAAATAGATCTTCTAGGTGAAAAATGATAGTGAAAACCATCTCACAGACGTTTACTTCCACCCATAAGAACAAGTGAAATAAAATGGACTTGTAAGAAAGGAGACCTGCTTATAGTTGTGGATCCTGTCGCTAGTGTGAACCAGGATTGTGACACCCGATTTATGAGAAAGAGATTGTAGATGAAGATGTTTTTAAATTATGTTTGAACATATTTTTTTCAAATAAAGCCTCAGTTTTTTGAAGTTTAATATAAGATAATTTTATAATTATTATATAGTAAATATAATAAATGTATTATATAATAAATATATTATATGTATATTTATATTAATAAAAATAATATAATTTTTACCAATAAATATTGTAATACCTATGAATAATATTTTATTTAAAAAATAATTTACAAATAGATATTAATTATTGGTATTTATTGTAATATTATTTATATAATTGCCGGAATGATAAATGTCAATAATAATATTATCAACAGATAAATCTATCATATTAATCTATTGCTAAAGATTTTAACCAAGACATATATTATCTGTCGGTATTATTATAATTACAATAGAAATATATTATATATCACAATAACATTTAGCAACAGAGTTTTTACTAATAATTTAATGACATGACAATATTTATTGGTAAAATGTTTTACTAACAGAAAATGCACTTTTCCCAATAGATATACTCTTGTTAGAAAAAATATAATTATTTTGCAGTGTCCCTAGAATGAAACAGTCATCTCCCCCCTTATCTTAGGGAGGCATATCAGGAGGCCACTGATGACCTCATATAAATAACATAGGGTTCGCTCAGAAGGGCTCCTATAAGAAGCTCCCACCTCCAACATTACATGGTGACAAACCCTCAGTATGATGGGGGTTTTAGCCTTGGGAGTTTGACCTAGGTCACATAGACCTAAGCACACGAGGCAACTCCCTGAGGGAAATAACCATACAATGGGGAGTATGTCTACACCTATATTCACTATAAAGCCCGAAGGACAAATTTAGTAGCAAACCATGAGCAAACACAAACACCTTCCCACACCATCAAAGCCTACCGACATAGTTTGGTAGCATCCAAGGAAGCCCACCAATCAAATACGATAGAAATATGTGAGTAGGAACAAACACCTTCCCACATCAACCAATTCCATCATTAAAATTTGGTGGAAAACAAGAGAAGGAATAAATACCATCCCACACCAGCCAAGCTAGTTGGTATAGTTCAAAAGCATCCAGAGAAGTCTGTTAGTTAAATTTGTGACAATCTGTGAGCAGGTACAAACACCCTCTCATATCAACAAAGTTCGTTAGTCAAATTTGGCAGAAAAATAAAAGTGGGAATACACATCCACCAACATCTATTAAGGATGTCATCCTAACATGATAGTAGTTGGAGAAATCGGCTATAAAGTCCCAAAAAAATAGGTCCGGACCCATATCTCTACCCCAACACTTGAGAACTATAAGCACATACTAACAAGAAATGGGGGCCAAGAGGAGACACACACCCCTACTCTAGCCACAAAATGAGCATATATCCCCCATTACATCCATTGATGTTACCGAACACATCCTAAAAACGGTGAAAGGGTGGAAACAAATCCCTACCCACATCCTACAAACCTACCGGGACATAATAACAACAAAAAAAGTGGCAAAGGGGCAGGCACACAACTCCATCCCCATAAATTGGGTGACTAGTTAGCAAAAAATGAGGGTCATTACATAGTAGACCCACACCTATGCTCCAATCCTAGAGGGACATGGGTCAACTTACCCCATGATATACATACAACAGAATCGGGTCCACATGCTCTTTCTAAATAGAGGTAATCTACTTATTCCAATGGCCACTCCACTTCAGGCACAAACCCATGCCAAAATTCCAAAAACCTATCAAAAAATTCTGACAGTGACATAGTATCCAATCAAATAATATTCCATACATGAAAACCACTTTCCCCATCAATTGTCCCTAGTCTTATGTAAGAAGGAATCTAAAAAGAAGCCTCGCCAAAGGTAACTGGAAAATGAAAATACGATATATGATCCTACTATGATTAATGTTGGAATTCTTGAATCCCTCAGAAATTTATATATGGTAGCTAATGATCTTATTCTACCATTACCAAATTATAGGAATAATATAAACATTCCTAGAGATCCTCCTCAGACATCTCACCTTGAAGACTTGCTTCATGTCCAGAATCTGATCAATCTCAAGATACCATATCCTGATGAGAGTCATGACATCTCTTATCATGGAAAGAAGACCAAATAAAAAGAAGTTCATCCCCTTGCTATCATATTATCTAATGTTTCTCCCTAGGTTATATGTTTTAGGAACTCTCCTCATAGTTGGATGTCAATTCGTGATTGTAGTCCTCTCCATAATTACATTTCACTTTGTTAAGAAGGTCCTCCACTTGGAGAATTATTGATGAGAAATCCCTCTTACCCTGAGGAACTTGGGAAAATGAGGCCATTCATGTACGATTCCTTTTTATTTAAATGTTAAATCCTTTCTCATCCAGAAGATATCCCAAGATTATAGTCATTCTTCGAACCACCCTTGGATCACCTTCCTTCCAATATGACAGAGGAAGTTCCTATTGATCTTGTTGTTTACAATAAAGTAGAAGGGAAGTGTCCACTTTGGTTTTACCAGGTTGAGGAGCCTCTAACAAAAGATGAAGAATACATGTTGAACATGAAGAGACAATTGGATAAAGATGAAATGTCAATCATGTTCTAGATTTTAGACACTCCTTAATACAACATTCTAGAAATGTTTTCAGAAGATTTTGTTCACGACATCTGCATCAATATATAGAACACTCTTTATCACTTAAGATAAAAAGTATAACCTTATGAAGAATATATAATCCACATAAAGGTAATAGAAGGTATACACCACCAAACTGACTTGGCCACTCTCCTAGATGCACGACATCTAAAATTAGGAAGAAAACAAGGAGCCCTTAAACGCACATGTCTCAACGCGTTAAAATAATTGAACAAGAGGATCACAGATTCCCCATCCATTGTTCATATTAGAGGATGGGGTGAAAAAGGAGAATTGAATTTCACCATGATCCCTAATTAGTACAACTCGGAAAAGGTGAAATCATGCAATTTCATAGCATTAGGTTGACTTAAATAAATGAACATAGTTTTTGATAGATGGTGCACTCAACAAAAACCATCCATGACCAACTCTCACAGACATTGGGTTATAAGGGAGATATCCATATAAAGACTCTTATATCAAGCGTATGGGAATATCGAGAAGGTCTCTTACTTAAGGTAACTGAATAATTAAATATCATAAAAGCCACAAATGGTGAAAATTTCTTTGGAAGCAGGTGGTTCTGGTGAAAACCATATAATGCACCTAAACCATGTTTGAATCGGACCTTGTAAAATCAAGAAAGCATCCAAAATAGTAATAACCATGGAAATATAGGAGCAACCCTAGCCCTGGGTTTTTTTACCACAAAATTTGAGATTAGAAAAATAGGCTTTAAACGTTATGGAAAGGGAGTAGGAAAACCCCATCCCACAAGACTAGGGTTTTTTACCTAAAAAACCTCCTCCCCAAATGAATTTAGTTTACTTCTGATTAGGGGAAGCACCACAAAATGGGTCTTCCCAGTTCGTCCCATCTCGTGACTAGATTTCCTCCCTCAGAACACATACAACAAAATTTTCTGGTGATTCCATTAGAATTACCATCCTTCAAATGGTTCAAAGAGTACTAGTGGTGGAGGCAGTGAGGCCTCATGGTGGGTGTGAAGAAGGTCAGCCTCTTAAAGAGACTAATAAAATGCCTACCATGTGTTACACATCGATGAATATCATTAACACCACTCTTGAAGACCCTATACAACATGTGGCCGATACAGAGGAGTAAGAGGAGGAAGTTTTGGATCATAATATGGTTCACATAGAAATAATCGAAGGAGGTGAGTGTACCCGAAACTAGAGTCTTGCTCTGAATTTGGGGATTCCATCAATCACTCTATTACTACATCCTTAGTGATCATCCACCAAAGAAAAGGGTAAAGGTAAGGTTGGGCCTCACCCACCTCCTGAAGAGGTTTAACTCCTCACACTCAAGGGAATATTCACTTGACAGGAAGAAGAGATCAACTAGTTGAGAAGAATCAAGGAAAAATTAATCTGAGACAACGTTTGTACCAGATATGTTCTACATGCAGAGCCTTGACTTGCACTCCCACTACCACAAAAATAGTTTTTCGCAGTGCCCCCCCTTTATAAGCGCTAACGAAAAAGCACTGATAAAGGGTTGGCTTCAAAAAAAATTTAAAAAATATATTAATATATTAATATATAAATATAGTTATATTGTTATATAAATATAATATATAATTTTTAAATATATTTTAGATAAGTATAAATGTACATTTACACTTATTATAATTAATATATAAGATATTTAGTGAAAATAACTTCTTAAAAAATGAAAAAAATATTTTTAATTAATAATTTGATAATCATTATGGAGTAATAGTCATTTAATAACAATTTGAGGACTAAAAAAATTTAAAAAAATTAAAAAAAGATCCCAAATATGTTGAAAACGCAACTCAAACTTCAAACGGCCATAACTTTTGATCCGGGTGTCCGTTTGAGCTCTACCACATATCAAATCGAAGCCTGCGACGAGCTCTACGTCACTGTGACCCAGGGGGACCCCGATCAAGCGTTTTTTGAGGCCAAAAGAGGCCCAGAAGGCCTCCAAAACTGAGTTTTTTGTCAGGGTACCCAAATATTTTAACATTTTGTGGATTTTCAGCCCCGTTTAAGGGGGTATTATTGGCGTTTTTTGGTAAGGACTGAATTTATTCCAAGTTATTACATTCATATTGATATTATGTATTTGAAATTTTATCCTTTTTGATAATGCACTGCTATTTATAATCAAATATATAACTATATGTACAATTTTTTTATATATTCATACCTAAAAATTAATTTTTTTAAATAAATAATTAAAAATATTTACATATAAAATATATTAGCTTTATCTAAATAATAACTAACATCGATTTTATTTAAAATAAAAAAATATGAATATATATATACCTATATATTAATCTAACTATATATATATATTAATCTAACTATATATATAGATATATTAATCTAATAACTATATATATATTAATATAACTACATATATATATATATTAGTATTACTATAAATATATATATTAATATCACTATATATATATTAATATAACTATATATATATATATTAATATAACTATATAACTATATAAATATATATTAATATAACTATATATATGTTAATATAACTATATATATGTTAATATAACTATATATATATATTAATATAAATATATATTACTATACGAATAAATATAACTATATATATATATATATATTAATACCACTATATATATATATTAATATTACTATATATATTATAATATAACTATATATATATATCTATTATAATATAACTATATATATATATATTATAATATAACTATATATATATTAATATAAATATATATTACTACACGAATAAATATAACTAAATATATAAATATATATATATAAAGATATCATGAATTGGAAAGCAAATCAAAATAGAGTAGTGGTAAGGGATTAGGCGTGTAGGGGGGAGGTCTCGAGTTGAAATCCTGGTGGAGGCAGGGGTGTGCGCGCATGTGGAATATTTGAGCAAGTGCTGTTAAAGGGTGGAGGGGGTGCATGGGGTGCGTGGGTGCTGTATAGGGTTCGAAAAGCGCTGTAAAAGGGGGGGGGGGGTTCAAGCGCTATAAAAGCCCCCCCGATTGGCAGTATTTTTTTAATTTTTTTTAACTTTTATCAGTGCTTTTTTAAAAGCGCTGATAAAAGGGTCCTTTATCAGCGCTAAAACGAAAGCGCTGATAAAGGAAGTGCTGATAAAGGAAGTGCTGATAAAGGGGACCCCCCCCCCTTTATCTACACTGGCTTTATCAGCGCTTTTCTAGCGCTGATAAAGGCCATTTTTAGCACTGATAAAGGCCGTGTTTGTATTAGTGTCCCAACTGATGTACCTAAATGAAGAGTGTTCACCCCAACAACTGGAGTCGAACCATAACATCTGCTCAACATGTGGGATTGGAGAATTATATATTTGGACCCCACAATAGTGAGATATTATGATTTTCATCCCTTAGGCACAAAACTAGGGCAAGGTCAGACATATCCTCATAGAATATCCCCTATAGGTTACCCACTATAGGTAAAATTTGGGATACCACAGATGACTCTACCTATTACTAGACCTACTCAATCCCATGTTCAACTAAACATCCCTCAAGGGATCCTCAATACTATTAAGATATTGGAAAATCGATTAGAATCCATGGAAGAATGATGTTCACTATTACAACTATAAAAGAGGACTTACCTTGAATGGGTGGAAGCAACCCCTCCCCCATTTTTTTAGGAACCCTACATTTCAAATTTTTAATGGATTAGGGGATTTAGAGCAACATTTGATTAATTTCGTGTCCCACTGTGATTCCATGATGGGTACTCCTACATAATAAGAATCAATGAAACTTAGATGCTTCATATAAACCTTAAAAGTGATAACCTTCATATGGTACACTAGTTTTCCAGCCCGATCAATCACGAGATGGGAATATCTTTATTAACATTTTCTCTTTCAATCCATCTCAATGATATAGAAAACAATAATCCTTAAACTATTGAACTGAAAACAATGAGAGAATAAGAGGGGTTTAAAATTCATTTCTCAATGGAAAGGGTTAACCTACTCTTTGTACCTACAGATTCCCCATGAATATTTGTTATCCATTTGTGTATTGAATCACCATGATGAGTTGTGCACACCACTCATCCCTATGAAATATAATGGATGGTTTTGGGATCTCATCACACTAGCTCAGAAAATGGAAGATTCCATCTTGAGAACAAAGTCCAAATCTAGAATAATTCTATCATCTCAAGGGGAGAGAGTAGGGAAAGTAGAGGTTGCCACAATCACGCATAAGTTAGGCCATACATCATCTATATCTCTAAAACCCACGACATATTGTGCAACATACCCTTTTGAGCATCAAAGACATTGTCTAACCTGTTAATATGTGTGAAGGAAGTGTATTTGAAACCATTTTTAAGAGATAAAGAATAAGATATATTCATTCAGAGATGACCCTGTCCCTGGATACTTCATCATGACCTCAGAAAAAAACTTTCACAAGTTTCCAAATCCCAAGAGGCCTTATCAAACAGGTCTCGAAGATATCCCAAACTATTTACCATTCTAAAAAATTTTGGGGAACACTATTAAGGAATATTTTTTTTTTCAAAGACATCTTGCAAAAAATGGCGGACTCTAGACAGGTAAATATGGGAAATCCACCCACACGGGTGGCATGTGTTTCTACTGCCAGTATAGAGGTAGAGGTTGAGTAGAAGGAAGTCACCAACCAATGTATGTAGAAGTTTAGTGATTAGATGGTTAGAAATATGATCAACCAGACTCACTCTATCCTCCAAGAACCATTGAAACAACCAAATATGCCCCCAGATGCTTCTACTATGACACGTCTGACTCTTCCAACACCATAATTCTCTAAAAGTTATTCTTTTAAGAAATTATGCAACTTGAAGGGAGAAAAGAAAACACTGGAAGATGAACCTATAACAAGACCAAAGTTGGATTTGACTCCTTCAAACTTCATGCCTTTAGCTTAAAAATCATGGGTGCCACCCCGAAAAATGATATAACAAGATTTGACCCATCAGACAAAGTCTTCATTAGAAGGAGAACTGATATTTGGTTCCATTGATGTCATTCAATTAATGGATCCCTTCTCCGATGATGAGTATGGTTATGGAACCAAGTCCCCTACATCCAATTGAGGACAAGGGAAAGATTCCATTGGGGCCGAGGAAACCAGGGAATATACGGTCATGGTAGAATTCAATACTCTAATCGCATCCCTACTTGGACCATCTACTTGGATGAAACTCATGGAGAGCCCTCTAGTGGTCCTAGAAGGAGCAGGAAAGTCACCCAAACATTCTAAGGATTTCATTAACCTGATCATCCTAAAAGATTTATTAGAGGGGACACCATTTCCAAATCAGTCTTGACACATAAGTAGACCTAGTTGACCTAACCCTCAAGGATAGGAGCACCTTCAACTCCTTTTCCAAGGGATGATCTGCCTACATCAAGTACTTCAGTTCCTAAAGTGCATATAAAAGAGAATACCAATACTAGGAAGAATCAACATTTATACAAAAAAGTATGATGTTTTAAATCAATTGTCCCTAATTCCATCCAAGTTGCCAATCATGAATTCTATAAGTCTATCAAAAGACCCCTGGGAAGAACTCATAGAATATTTTCTTAGCCCTCAAGAATTTGAAGCTAAAATCATTGCTGCTAAATTCTATCATGAAAAGATTGATCTTGTAGAATACCACATGATCATATCTTTCATGGAGAAGGATAAATATTTAGTTAAATACAGACACGTCAGAACTTTGTATGTATAGGTATGGATAAATGATGTTGACATATAATGGGATTTCATTGAAAATAAATCAGAAGTCATCCTTATTCTGATCTAAATGCTTCATTGACTAGGTTACTATGAGACCCACTTTTCCCCTTCTACTCTGACATTACAAGGTTATGAAAAGAGAGAGAAAAATCCTCTTGGTGGGATTAAACTCAAGGCCTAGTTTTGGGACCTCTCATCCAACTTAGGATTTTTGGTTGTTTGGAATGACACAACTCTCAATGTTTTGTTGAGAAGGTCTTGGTTGTATCAGTATGCAAAAATCCCCTCATCATTCCACCGATGCCTCAAACACTACATTAATGGACAGATCAGGACATTTTATGGTGATGAATCCCCATTTGAATCTTGTGAAACTCATTACAATCATACAAGATTCTACCAGATGGAAGGGAAACAACCCATAACTGATAGCATTGCTTGGGTAATGACCCCAAATGGTCTAGAAATTACCCTCGCCAATCCCTTAAAATAGATTAATGAATAATATGTGCTTCCTATCCATAAAATTGATGTAATATGCCTAAATTTAGACACATATTCAACAACCTTCATGATATCAATCATGACAACTAATTTGAACAGTGATGATGTAACACCCCAACCCAAGAAGCCCAGAGCCAATGTATTACTTATTACATTAGCATGATTAAAAGGAATGAAATCCTAAAGGAATGATGAGTTTAGTAGTCTTGAAGAAACTAGATTCATACATGTAACTCATATTACATTGTTAAAGGTAACAAAATACAATACATAACAAAAACTAATAAACTGCATCTATGAGAACTCAATAAATGGTCTCTTATTAATAACCTTTTGAAGGAAAACAAATGAGAGGGGAGAGCTCAAATGATCAATAAGGGTTACAAATAGCAGAATCATGAATCAAAAATAATTACATCATAATAAAATTGGCATAGTCAATATGGCAAGATGAGTAATTGAAAAACACACACCATTTATAAACTGAAAATGAAACTGCATCTATAGATTTTGTTATAGTGAAAACCTCATGGATAGTAATAATTAAAAATGAATAAATAGAATTCTTATAAATTATAAATAATGTATTTGGAACATGATATCACTATACTGTCGAAACGGTTTAAGTTATGGGTAGATACCTGTCGAATTCTATTTTGGAAACAAAATCGAAGGTTTTGTCACCAACAGATTTGTCTCATGAGACCTGTTGATGCATCTAGGGGCTATAAGGGGCCTCGACCATCACTTAAATTCCGAATAATTCTTTATAAAAAGATTTAATATAAGTAAAATATTCATTTTCAATACCTGTATAGAGTAGAGGATGTAGATTCATTAATATTTCCTTAGTTTAAACAACATCCAAAATAAACGTCGTATGTAAAAGGGTATTCAAATTAAGAAAATAAGAATATCCATGAGACTTTAATATGGATATATAATATATTTAAAATTTCAAATAAAAAATTACCTCAATGGGATAGTAGTTACACCACATAAGAATGATTAGGTGCACAATACCAAGTAAATACCAATAAAATGGAAACTGAAACAAAGTCCCTTACAACATTACAATGAATCGAGTTAATAATCACCAAGTGAATCAATAAATACCATTAACATAAATAAAATCATGATATTATATATCAAATTGTATTAAAAATACACCACATACAAGAAATAAGTGGTGAACAATGGAAATATCATGGAAATAAAAGTGAGATGAGATACCCCTTACCTTATGCCCGAATGTGTTCTTCGATTGATCTTAATAACCTGAATAATCAAATTTAGATTCATTAATTAATAATTTAAGAACCTAATATACATGTAATTGATTTATTTTAACCTTATTATGTTCATTCATGGCCTTTTTATGGGTTTAAGAGGTTCAATTTTATTGTTTTGGAAGAACTTTCTTCCTTGGTTTTTATGACCAGTTTACTTGTATTCATGAATGGATGTTCATCTGAAATGTGTTTAAACATCAAGAATTGTTAACATATATTATTAGTGAAATTAAAGAGATATTAATGATCTTATAATTATTCTAGTTATATACCATGTGGATGAATCATTAGATAAATGTTAATGATTAACGCTTGGATAAACTTAGCGGTTTTGTGCACAATGAACTTGTTTTGTAATAATATTTTATATTATGAGTCTGTAAGGATTTATAGAACATTGAATAAGGAAAAATAAATATATTTTTTTTTCAAACATTAAAAATTATTCATGACCAGTATTGAAGATATTAAATGAAATTGAATACTTGTCGTCTTTGATTGTGATAAATTTACACATCTCGGACAATATTTTCATTTTTAGTTTAAGAGGAGGGAGAAAGAGAGAAGATGATGAAATATTCCATTATAATAATAAAATTATAGTTCATTTAAGTTAATTCAATTATTATATAAATTGTATTTGGGGAGGTGAGAAGATAGCAACAAAATAATGTAACTTTCAAAGAAGTTGAAATGAAAAGGAAGAGAGGATCACCTCTTGAGTACTCCTCTTTGAGAATCTCCTTAAGGCCATTGTTTTTTGCCTTTTGGTGAGACCAGAAGGTCTTGGATGTGGGGGGATGTCTTGGGAATTGTATTTGGTAGAACGTAGGCAAGGATCAAATCTTGAGTGGTGTGGGAGGAAGAGAGGGTGAGAGGTGGTTTATATAGTGGAGGGGAAAAGGGTTTTCTTAATATTTTAATCATTAGTTTATTATTTTTCTCTAAGACAAGAAATTGTAATTATTCCATGACAAAAAATTGTAATAAGTGCATGTGATTTCAAAATAATGGTATCTCACAACATCCATGATGTAGGGAATAGTGTATTTATCTCATAATGTATTTATACCGTAATTACTATATTTTACTATTCACCAAAAATTCAAGTATTTCCTAAAAATCCCAAAAAATTAACCCTAACTATTTTTTGATTTTTAGAATCCCAAAATGAACTCCATTTTTTCAAAAATAATATTCTAAATATGAGAAATTTAATTTTTAATTAAAATTACCATTTAATCGACAAATACAAACACCTAAAATATTCATCTTCATTTTTAAGGTGCCTAAATTTTATTTATACTTTCATGGGTAAGATTAAAATTCATAAGGTTCATATTACTATTAATAAGGAAAATTTACTATTCATAAGGGTAAGTTACTATTCATAAGGGTAAGTTACTATTCACTAAAAATTAAGTTGATTATATTAGACTCCAAATATCACCCTGATCATAACAGTGTATGTCTGTTTTCTGAGATTCAACGAACTAAAGTGGAAAATTTAAGTTTAATGGATAGGTTATGACTATCTCTTATAAATAACCAAGTTTTGTTTCATATAGACTCAGTTCTTCATGAAATATATGCTATCTAATGAATTGAAAGTATTTAAGAGAAACATACCATAAAATATTTGGGGTGTTATATTCTTCCCACCTTCGGAAATTTCATCCTAAATTTTTTTCATGTATAAAGACTTTTAAAAATATGTGGGTGGTTCTTCTTCATAACATCCTCACGTTTCGATGTTGCTTCCACCATTTTGTAGTTTCTCTAAAGAACCTTTACTAGTTGAGTTGTCTGATTTCTCAATACCTGCTCCCTTGTGTCAAGAATCTTGATACGATCTTTATAGTATGACAAATCAAGTTCCAACTATATTTCTTCATAGTTGAGTACATGGATTGGGTATGTCATGTATTTCTTTAAAAATGAAACGTGGAACACATTATGAAATTTGGAGAGACTTGATGTCATTTCTAAACGATAAGCTACAACTCCAATTATTTCTAAAATTTCAAACAGTCCGATGTACCTGGGGCTTAGTTTCCCTTTATTATTGAACCTTGAGACACCCTTCCACGAAGATACTTTTAGAAAGACATGATCTCCTTGAAATTCCAAATCCTTTCTTCAGTTGTTAGCATAACTCTTGTTCCTAATTGGGGATGCTTTAATATGGGCCTGAATTTTATTTACCTTTATAGTTGTCTCTTTGATAAGTTCTAGGCCTATAAGTTTTCTCCCACCAACTTCATCCTAACATGTTGGTGTTCGACTCCTCTTACCATATAATTCTTTATATGGCACTATTTTAATGCTATAATGGAAACTATTATTATAGGAAAATTCCACCAAAGGCAATTATTGATCCCACATACCTTGAAAGTCAAGAGAGCATGATCTCAACATGACTTCTAGTGTTTGAATAGTCCTTTCAGACTGTCCCTCAGTTTGGGGGTGATAATAAGTACTCATATGATTCTTAGTATCAAAATACTTCTAGATACTTTTCCATAATTTTGATTTAAATATGAGATCTCGATCAGACGCAATTGATAGTGGTGCACCATGAAGTCTTACAACTTCATTAATATAAAGTCTTTCTAGGCACTCAAGTGCTAAATCCTCTATTATAGTAAAAAAAATGTGTTTATTTTGTGAGATGATCAACAATTACCCATATTACATCATTTCTTCTTGGTGTTCTAGGTAGTCTTGTGAAAAAATCCATCATAATTTCATCCCACTTCCACATAGAAATTGGTAGAGGTTTCATGACCCCTCTAGGATGTTGTCTCTCAGCCTTCACTTATTGACAAACTAGACACCGTGATATAAAGTTAGAAATTTATTTCTTCATGTTATCCCACCAAAAATGTTCCTTCATATCTCTATACATCCTAGTTATACTAGGGTGTATTGAGAAATTTGAGCTATGAACATCTTCTAATTGTTCCCTTTTTAGCTCTGGTACAAATGGAACACATAACCTCTTCCCAAATTTCAGAACTCCATCCTTATTCATGAAGTATTCTGATATTCCATCCTTAACAACTTTAATTTCCTTTTGTAGATTTTCATTATCAGATTGAGGGTTTTTTATATTCTCTAGTAAAGATGGTTTAGAAATCATTTGAAAGAGGAAATATGTTTCCTCTTCCTTAACAATTCCCATATACATATTTAGTAGGTCCATGAATATAGGATCTCTCTCAATGCTCATTTGGGTCAGAAGTCCATGATCTTTCCTGCTTAATGCATTTACACCTTATTTTTCTTTCCTGGGTGGCAGTGTATTAAATAATCATAATCTTTGAGTAACTCAAGCCACCTCATTTGCCTCATGTTGAGTTCTTTCTATGTAAAAATGTATTTCAAACTCTTGTGATCTGTATATATGTCACATATTTCACTATAGAGACCATGTCTACATATTTTTTGAGAAAAGATTATGGCTACTAACTCAAGATCACGAGTTGGTTAATTTTTCTCATGACTCTTCAACTTCTTTGATTCATAAGCAATAAATTTATCATTTTTCATAAGAATGAAACCCATTCCATTCTTTGATGCATCACTTTATATCACAAATACATCATTTCTATATGTAAGAGTCAAAATTAGAACATTGACCAATATTATTTTCAATTCTTCAATGCACTATGTACATTCTTTCATCTATACTAACTTAACCCCTTTACGTGTGAGATTAGTTAGCAGGTTTGCTGATCAGGAAAAATTCTGAGCAAAATGCTGATAGTAACCTACTAAGACAATAAAACTACGTACCTCAGTTATGTTCATTGGCATGGTCCATTCTTGGATTTCCTTTTTCTTCACAGGATAAAATAAAATTCCATACTTAGAGACAATATGGATAATAAAAGAAACTGATTGAATCCAAAATTCACACTTGCTAAACTTCCCATATAATTCATTTCTTCTAAGAGTATTCAAAATAATATGCAAGTGATTCTCATGGTCTTCATAGATTTTGGAGTATACTATGATATAATCAATAAATAGCACAAAAAAGTAATAAATATATTCTTTGAAAACTCTATTCATTAGATCCATGAAAATAGAGGGTGAATTAGTCAGTCCAAAAGGAATTACTGTAAACTCATAATTCACATACCTAGTTTGAAATGCTATCTTTGGAATATCGTCCTTCCTCAAACATAGCTAATGGTATCCAGATTGAAGGCCAATCTTCAAAAAATATTTTTTTATGAATATGATTAAATAAATTATCAATTCATGGTAGTGTATACTTGTTCTTTATTGAAATAGCATTGATTTCCATGTAATAAATACATATCCTCATGGATCCATCTTTCTTCTTGACAAATGGGATAGGGGATCCCATGAAGAAACACTGGGTCGAATAAATCATTTTTCACTAAATTCCTCTAGTTTTTAATTTAGATCCACTAATTCCATAGTATCCATTCTATAGGGAGTCTTTGATATAGGTCTTGCACCAGGATTAAATCAGCAGAGAACTCAACTTCCCACTCTGGAGGATGTCCAGGTAAATCATCTAGAAATAAATCATTGTATTCATGCAAAATAGGTATGTATTCAATTTGAATATTTATTTTCCCACACATAGATATTGTGTTATATTCATCTACAAGAATTTCATCCAGTAGTGCTACTAGGGGTGGAACTAGATAAGAATCATATGACATGTTTTCTTCTCTAAAGATAAGGGATTCTACACCATTCTCAAAAATTGTAACTTCCTTCTTCTTGAAATAGATATTCACATCATAATTTGATATCTAATTCATACCAATAATTGTATCAAAGTAAATCATTGGTATTATGATAATGTTAGAAACTAAATAACATTTATGTGTTATGAGGGGGACTGATCAACACATCTTTGTTGTAATGATACATCCCTTAAGAGTTTTGACTGAAAACTCCTTTACTAAATCGAATTGGGAATGTATAATTTTCTTGAAAAACTAGGAATATGTAAATGAATGTGATGATCTGGAATCAAATAAAGCATTGGCTATGTTTGAGGAAACAATTTAATTACCTTCTACTACATCATTAGGAACTTCAACCACCATAGTTGTAATCTCATAAGCTTTCCCTTTCTCTCATAGACTTTTTTGAGGAATGTTTCCTTGGAACTTAGGAAACTCATTTTCATAGTGTCCCATTTCTCTAAAATCATAGAACTGAACATCATTGACTTGCCTCTTCACATTAAATTCACTAGATCAATAACCATTTTCTCCACACTTATAGCAAACTCCTATTCCTTTCAAGCATTTCCCAGGATGATTCTTTCCACAGTTCTCACATAATGAAAATTACTTCATTCCCTTCTTCTTCATTGTTGATTCATATTTTACATGGTTATTAGAATTCCTCTTCTTATCTTTATTTCCTTCGAACAAATTTGATCTAGGAAATTCCTTCCCTTTTTTGATGTCACTTAATAAAATTTCATCATATAATGAAAATGTTTGGGAAGCCAGTTCCCTTAAAAGACTTGGATTAAGACCTTCAAAGAAATGATAATCTTGTCTTCTGAATCACGTACGTAATCTATAACATACTTGGGTAATTTGTGAAGGTATCCTCATACTATAAAACAATCTCTTCTTCCCTTTATTTTGGTTAAGGGATTTCCTCTTCATTTCTGTTCGTTTTTCACATGGGAAATATTTGTCGAAAAATATTTTCTTAAAAGTTACCCATTCCATATCTTCAATTTCTTATTCCTCTATGGTATTCTGGATCAAGGACCACCATTGATCAGCATCACCCTTGAGGCAATATAATGTCAGTACTGCCTTTTCATTTTAATTGTATCTTAAATCTAGAAATATCTTTTCAAGGGACTTGATCCACTGCTGAGCTACCGCTGGATTAGTAGTACCACTAAAAGATGGGGTCTTCTTCCGCATGAAACAATCCAGTACAGTTGTAGCATGGTTATTCGTCACATCCTGAGTAAGTTTCCCCAATATGGTCATGATATGATCTTCTCCCACATTAACTGTGTTGACTTTCTAAGTGGGTAAATCCCTACTTTGTCCGGAAGTATTGATTACCCTTCTTACATTATGCACCCTCCCAAAACAATGAAATACAATAAATTAGGCCATAGTTCATAATTTCTAACTAGCAAACACTTAATATAATTTGAGAACTTATGCACAACTAATCTCATAATCATAAACATTGATTATATTTACTTTTAAACCCTTAATAATGGTTTGTAAAGAAAATTTGAATTATCCTAAGCTTAACCACCAAGAGTGTCAAACTAGGTGCAAAGTAAGGCCCATTGTTGTGTACCAGGATACCCCGAGTCAAACCCGAAACTCCTGGTCAGAGTTGTTACTCATAGGTACATCTGTTCCAGAACCATGTCTACTTGTAGTATCCACACAAGGAAGTATTTTCTAGGAAGTCCCACATAATCTATAATTTACAAAAATTCCAAGATGTTCTTCTATAGTTATCCACAAATTCTAGCTTACCGTTTTTCCTCTAAACTATGTTTCCTAGATCTTGTTTCCAAGGTTGCTTCTAAACTTCCTATGATACCAACATTAACATCCCGACCCTAGAAGCCTGAAGCCGATGCATTAATTATTACATTGACATGATTAAAAGGAATGCGATTCTGAAGAACAATCAGTTTAGTAGTCTTGAAGAAAATATATGTATACATGTAACTCATATTACATAGGAAAATGTAAAAAATACAATGCATAACAAAAACTAATAAAATGCATCCATGAGAACTCAATAAATGGTCTCTTATCTATAACATTTTAAAGGTAAACAAATGAAAGGGGTGAGATCAAATGATTAGTAAGAGTTACAAATAGTAGAAGCATGAATCAAAAATAATTGAATCATAATCAAATTGATATAGTCAATATTCCATGGTGAATAAATTAAAAACACATGCCATTAAAAAAATGAGAATGAAACAACATCCAGAGATTTTTTCATAGTGAAAACATCATAGATAGTAATAACTGAAAATGAATAAATAGAATTCTTATAAATTGGAAGTTATGTATCTAAAACATGATACCACTATACCCTCAAAATAGTTTAAGTCTATGGGTAAATACCCATGTGATTCTATTTTGGAAACAAACGCGAAGGGTTTGTCGCCAACTTATTTGTCTCATGAGACTCGTCGATGCATAGAGGGGCTATAGAGGTCCCCACACATCACTGTAAGTTCAAATAATTATTTATACATAGATTTAATACAAGTACTATATGCCTTCTCAATATCCATATAGAGTAGAGGATATATATTCATTAATATTTCCATAGTTAAAACAACATTCCAAATAAACACCGTATGTAAAAGGGTATACAGATTAAGAAAATAATCATATCCATGAAACTAGAATATGGATATATAATATATTTACAAGTTCAAATGAAAAATTATCTCAATTTGATATTAGGTACACCACATAATAATTATTAGGTGCACAATACCAAGTAAATAACAATAAAATGGAAACCGAAAGAAAGTCCCTTTCAATATTGTAATAAATCGAGTTAATAATCATCAAGTGAATAATAGAATACCGTGAATATAAATAGAATCATTATATTATATATTAAATGGATGTAAACATACACCACATACAAGAAATGAGTGGTCAACAATTGAAATCTCATAGAAATAAAAGTGAGATGAGAAACCCCATACCTTATGTGCAAATGTATTATTCGATTGATCTTAATAATCTGAATAATAAAATTTAGATTCATTAATTAATAATTCCATAACCTCATCTATATGTAATTGATTTATTTTAAAATTATTATTTTTATTCATTTCCTTTCAATGGGTTTAATAGGTTCAATTTTGTTGCTTTGGAAGCATTTTCTTCCTTGATTTTCATGATTGGTTTACTTCCATTCATGAATGGAAGTTCATTTGAAATGTGGTTAAACATCCATAATTTTTAACATTTATTATTAGTGAAATTATATAGGTATAAATTATCTTATAATGATTCTGGTTATATAACACGGGGATGACTTATTAGATAAAAGTTAATGATAAACACTTGGATTAACTTGGCAGTTTTGTGCACAATGAACTTGTTTTGTATTAATATTTTATATTATGAGTGTGTAAGAATTTCCAGAACATTGAATAAGGTAAAAATACATATATTATGATTTTTTTAAACCATTAAAAAGGTTTCATGACCAATATTGAAGATATTAATAGAAATTGAAATATTGTTGTCCTTGAATGCGATAAATTAACACATCTCAGACGGTATTTCCATTTTTAGTGTAAGAGGAGGGGGAAAAGAGAGATTATGATGAAATACTCTATTAGCATAATAAAATTCTAGTTCATGTAATGTACTCAAATTATTATAGCATTTAGATGTGGGGAGGCGAGGAGAGAGGAACAAAAGAATGAAACTTGTAAAAGAAGCTTAAAGGAAAAGGAAGAGAGGTTCGCCTCTTGAGTACTCCTACTTGAGAATATCTTTAAGGCATTTGTTTTTTGAATTTTGGTGAGAATAGAAGGTCTTGGATGTGAAGGGAGGTCTTGGGAAGTGTATTTGGAAGAACTGAGGCAAGTCTCAAAGCTTGAGTGGTGTGGGATGAAGAGTGGGTGAGGGTGGTTTATATAGTGAAAGGGAGGAGGGTTTTCTTAATATTTTAATCATTAGTTTATTATTTTCCCCTAAGACAAGAAATAGTGATGATTATATGACAAAAAATATTAATAAGTTCATTTGAGTTTCAATTAATGGTTTCTTACATCATCCATGATGCAGAGAATAGTGTATTTATCTCATAATGTATTTATACAGTAATTATCATATTTTACTATTCACAAAATTCAAGTATTTCAAAAAAAATCCCAAAAATTGACCCTAACCATTTTTCTATGTTTAGAATCCAAAAATGAACTACATTTTTTAAAAATAATTTTCTAAATATTATAAATTTATTTTTTAATTAAAATCATCATTTAATAGACAAATACCAACACTTAAAATATTCATCTTTATTTTTAAGGTGCTTAAATTTTATTTATACTTTAGTGGGTAATGTTTCCATTCATAAGGGTCATATTACTATTCATAAGGGTACATTACTATTTATAAGGGTAAGTTACTATTCATATGTTTAAGTTACTATTCATTGAAAATGAAGTTGATTCTATCTGACTCCAAATATCATCTTGATCGCAACTATATATGTCCGTTTTTTGAAATTCAAAGCACCGAAGTGGCAGATTTAAGTTTAATGGCTAAGTTATTAATATATCCTATAAATAACCATGTTTTTTTCATAGAGACTCAATTATTCTTTCAATATAGGCTATCTAATTAATTGAAAGTATTTAATAGAAAAACATACCATAAAATGTTTGGGGGTGTTATAGTTGAAGTGGTCACCAACTCTCCAGACAGTGGGAGAAGCTTGGATGAAAATTCCCTAATTCCATCCATGGAGCTCCAAAATATCCCTACCTCATTAGCTGAGTCAAAGTAGGATGAATACACTCCTTCTTTATCCCTCACTCTATCCTCTCCAGAACCTTAGAGAGACTACACACCATTATATGAGTCAGAGGTAGTCGTTTCTTCTTTTGGATGTCAAAATTTTGAATCCTATACTAACTCTAGAGAGATTAATTCATTACTTAATTCCCCACAGATTAAGGAATAAGAGGAATATAAAGAGGAATAAGATGGGGGTGGAAGTCCTTAGGGATTCCCCTCTGGTATTAGAGGAAGGTGTTTCTGCCAAAATTGATGAACTCGGGAAAATAAACCAAGGCATAGAAGAAAACACATCACCCACCTTGATCAGTGTGACCATGTTTTCCAAAAAAAAGATGTGTGTACCTCCTTTCTGAATAAACATTAGGACATGTTCCCCTAGAATTAGATAAAGATTCTAGGACTCGATCCCAATGTGGCCACTCACCACCCAAGATTTCTAGAGAATCATAGGGGATACAAACAGTCAGCCAAAAGGACACAGCCAACTCACACAACTAAAATTGAGGTTGATTTTGACAAGATCATCAGAGCCAATATCATTTAGGAAGTCAAATATCTAAAATGTATAGAGAACATAGTCTTGGTAAAGATGAAAATGGGAAAATCAGGGTCTTCATCGACTTCAGATATCTCAACTGACACCATCCAAAAGATGATTTCCCTACCCCAATCACAGAGCTTATGATTGATGTAATGGCTAGTTATTAATACCTCTCCTTTATGGAAATATATTCAGGGTATAATAAAATCTGAATGGATTGAGAAGATAAAAAATACACCACCTTCAGGGCCCCTCAGTGAGTATTTTTCTATCAAGTAATACCCTTTGGATTAAAGAATGATGGTGACACATATCAATATGCTATGAAACACAGCATCAAACCCTTCTTGGTAATGTTTTTCAAATTCTATGTTTAAGATCTGCTGGTTAAGTTTTGACAACATTCTGACCACCTGACTAATCTTGAGACTATATTCAACAAACTGAGACAACATAGTCTAAATATAATCCCCTTGAAATATTAATTTAGGGTTACCTTAGGGAAATTTTTTAACTTCATCACTTGCCCTCATGGTATCTAAGTTGACCCTGAGAAGAAGAAGTATATCCTTCAGATGTCACCACATCCGAACCTTAAAGAGTTGATGGGTTTACAAGGACACATTTCCTACATTTTTCACTTTATAGAAAACCTAAAAGGAAAGTGTTTTCCCTTTCCCAAATTTAAGAAGAATGGGGGTCACATATCAATGGATTGTAAATTTTTAGGAAGCATTTTATAACATCAGAGAAAATCTCTTAAGTCCACCAATGCTAATGCCACCTGTTAAGGGGAAACTGCTCATTCTGTACCTGACAACCCTAGAATGATCACTGGGTTCCTTCCTTACAAAAAATAATGACATCTGGAATGAAAAAGACCTTTAATATCTCATTCAAAACATGATTTACACTAGTACTCGTTATTTAAATACCAAGAGGAGCTTTATAGTGTTGATATTCGCAGTTCAGATGATGAGGCACTGCCTACAACACCACGAGGTGTATTTGGACTCTCACAACAACCCACTCAAATATATCCTCATCCATCCTATGTTAAACGGACATTTGGAATGGGGGGTGTTTATCCTATAGTAGTTTGATATTCAGTTTTTTAGTTTAAAAGTAGTAAAAGGCCAAACTTTGACAGATTTTCTTGCTGAACATCCATATGTAGAAATAATGTTGTTAAATACTTAATTGTCGAATAAAGTGATATTTTCTATTCAAGACAACCCCCAAACATGGTAAATGTATTTTTATAGTTCATCTAGAAGAACAATAGTAAATAGAATAGTAGACTCCAATCTACACAAAGTCTAGTTGGGAGTTTTGATCAAAGCTCCAATAAAGGTAGTCCTATTATACTCCTTTCAATTGTAAGAAGGTTATATAACCAATGAGGTAGAATATTCATCCCTCATTGTTGGGTTAAAATTGGTGCTTCAAATACCATTGGACCACTTAAAGGTGAAAGGTAATTCAAAATTGTTAATCAAGAATATCAATGGGGATTGTGCTATTAGAAGGGAAGAGCTAATCGCCCTTCTTGACTATGTCTATGGGATAATGGCATAATTCTCCTCATAGATGACATTGACTCACATCCCACAATCACAGAATGCCTAGGTAGATGCATTGTTGTATGGATACACTTATTTGGAAGATCCATATTATGATGAAATAGTTATCAACATTTCTCACCGCTGCATGGTCTTTCCTTTTGTTCTTTTCATCATGGACAAAATCAATGAGGATAACTCCATCCTCAAACTAGATGGTCCTACCATCGGTCAGATGATACCCATTTTGGACGACATCCAAAATGGACTTATCTCATTAGATATAACTAGAAAAGAGAATATATGACAATGAGTGAACAACTTTACATTTATTTTGATAGACCAAAATACCAAAAAGTCCTCTATAAATGAGGCTTTGACGGAGTCCTTCTTAGATGCATCAATAGAGAAGAGATTTCTACCTCCGTTAAAGAAGTACATACGAGAGCTTGTAGTTTCCAACAGTCAGGATTCAATATTTCTAATCAAATACAAAGGCTCAAATATTTTTGGCCTTCAATGAAACATGATTGCAAAAAAATTCACCATTAAGTTTCATTCCTACCAAGTGCACACCAACTTTATCCATCAACACTCATAGTCTCTACAGATAACCTTATAATCCTAGCCATTCACTATATGGGGAATGGATATTATAGGTCTGTATCCTCCATCTATGGTCAAGAAGTTCAAATAAATCCTAACTGCTATAAAATTATTCTCCAAATGGAATGAGGCAAGACCCCTCAAAGAATTCAGGTCAAAAATCATTTTCATCTTCGTGAAATCCTATATCATTACCAGATTTGGTGTCCCTCATACAATATTGATGGAAAACGACACCAATTTTTTTGGATGACTTAGAGAAACTATATTAGGAGTATAATATCAAATCCAACCATTCATCCCACTATCATATAGCAGCCAATGGACAGATAAAGGCCTTCAATAAGTCCTTATCAAACATACTCTAGAAGATGGTGGATAAAGATAAAAAAATTTGGCATGACAATATTTTTCATGCCTTGTGGGCCTACTGGACCATAACCCATACTACCACATAGGAAACACCATACCCACTTGTATAAAAGATAGAAGTTGTCATGTCTATTTATGTCCAATTAACCTCACTCCATTTTTCCATCTATGATTAATTATACGTAGATGAGAAATCTCAGAAATGATTGGACAAATTATAGTGACTCGATGAGAAAAGATGCATACCTTACATCACTTGGAGGTCCATCAAAATCGGATAGCACATTGTTTTAACAAAAAAATACCACCTCCAATCATTCCTCTAAGGTGAAATGGAATATTCCCTTAGGATTTTTATGATACTAAGGAAGAAACCTCGAAAGATTGATCCAAACTGGGAAGGATATTATTTTATACACAAGGTCTACTCTAACAGATCTTATTCCATGATCTTGATGGATGGATAGCTTATTAATGACCCTACCTATTAAAGATTTTTGAAGCAATACTTTAGGTGATAAATACTATTTCCTCCAAGTCACAAGATGATAAACTGCATGACACAAACATCCTAGTCATATGATGTTAAACTACATAGAACCATGTTCCTATATGCCTGAAATTAAAATGAACATCGGTCCTAGTCATACGATCCAAAACTACAAAAAATCATAGTCTAGAATATAAGACTTTAAACTACCTATCCTAACATCCTAGTCAAAATATGTTAAACTGTATGAAAAAATCCTTGCCACATGACGTAATAATGCATGGTTCATGTCCTTATTTCACGACATAAAACCACATAACATTTCAGTTCATGCTTGAGTGGATATTTGTCTTTGGTGATAGTCTTCCACCAAACCTTTGTTCAAGAACTATGTTTGGATTGATTCTCATTCCCATGAGATATATAGTGATTCCTAGACCCTATTTCCTAGGCCCATCCACAAAGAAAAAATTTCCTCTCCACCATAGAAAAATAGAGATCTATGTGAGAGACATTAACTCAGGTTTCCTCATCTAGGATCCCATCATAGAAGTAGAAAAATCCTTCTACCACATATATACAAAAAATATATATATAGGGGACTTCCCACTTCACATCCAATTCTAGTTGAAATAATTCCTTTGTGCTAAGAAATATTCTTTCCGCACATCAAACTCCTTTTCCTAGGAAATTTCAAACCTCTATAAGCATTCCTCATCCATCAGTAATAGGAAGTCATATTCCTAAAGGCACCTTTGTCTGAAGATGCAGTAACACACCCCAGTTGTCTTTACGTAAGTTTCCCATCAGAAGGGCTTATCAACTAGAGGATTCCACTATTTTACTATGTAGTAATATTTCCTAGTCGTCTTTGCATAAGTCACCCACCAAAAGGGAATATAAACTAGAGGTACATTCATTCCTAGGAGATACGTATTCTATCCCCATAATCCCTAACAATATTATGTCAAGAATCCGCTTTTCAAAAATTTCTCCATGGTCATTCCTTGTGTTTTTCCCATATCACCCCTCCTGATCCAAGAACCCCCAAGATCATAGTTTACAATTTCCTTACTCATGTTTGAAGTATGTTTGGGCTTCCTTGACTCGATAGGCCTTACATCACTCATAGTTTCTATGAGAGATATGGTCCTAACCATATAACCTAAAACTACAGGACACCATGTCGTCCTAGTCACATTATGCTAAACTTTATGGTAAATTATTCAAAACATGACATTAAAATGTATTATTACTCTATGTACCAAGCAAAGGATACCTCGAGAAACTAGCCTAGGAAGCCTTGTATCACATACAACAGATTCCTCTCATGAGATGATTTCTTGAATACCTAGAAAAAATTCATAGGACTTCATTCCTTATTTTACTCATCAGGTAAATTTCATCCTTACCACATGAAACTAAACTTCACAGTTAACTTCTCTCTTATTCGACATTAAAATTTAAGAACTATGTGTGGCATGATTTTTTCCATTGCATGATACTTAGTGATTCCCAGATATCCAGTCCTAGGACCAACTACAATATTTTTTTCACATTGAGTCACTTTCATCCTTATTGCATGACATTAAAATTCCTGACCTATGTCCACACCACATGACACTAAACTACATGATTTCTCAAAACAATATACAACTTGATTCTAGCTTTGATGAGATATGTAGAAATTCCTGGATCCTACATCCTGGTCTAGCCACCACAAAATCAAAATGTCCCTGTTATTTCATTTTATCATCTTTATATGGTGGAATAAACCTTTAACACTCCTTGTTTGTGACATTGAGCATATCTCATATGGGTTAGGAGTTTTTGTAAAAGATTCCCTACATGAGCAACAAATATCTGTTCATGTCAGGGTTATCATGGTCATGTATACACAACCTTAAAAGGCACAATGTATAGTCCCAGTTATGTGACCCAAAACTATTAGACATCATAGTCCAAGATGTAAGACTTTAAACTACCTAGCCAAATGTCTAAGTCACAATATGTCAAACTGTACAACAACATTCTTTTCACATGACATAAAACTACATGGTTCATTTCCTTTTTGAATAATGTAAAATTCCATAACATTTCAGTCTATGCTTGAGTGGATCATTATCTTTGGTGATGGTTTTCCACCACACATATTTTCAAGAACTACATGTGGCTTGATTCTTTCCATCACTACATATGTACTGATTCTTATATGTACAATCATAGGTCTAGTCACAACATAATGAAATTCCTCCCTCCCTATGTATGGGTCAAACCTGCACACATAGATTCTCGTTTTGATGAGATATGTAGTGATGCCCAAATCGCATGTCTTGTGCCCAATCGTAATATAACAAAAATCCCAATTTCCTTTGTATGGGTCATACCTATTCATAGAAACATTTCTCTATATTCTTAATAATTTTGATGTGAAATGTTCATCCCATATTTAGAAACATTCCTTCCACAACCTAAACTCTGTGTTTGGGAAAATTAGAATCTCCATATGCTTTCCCCAACAATCAGTGATAGGATGTTAGATTCTTGAAGACACCTTTGTCTAACTATGTAGTAATACACCCAAGTTGGATGTTTTTAAGTCACCCACCCAAAGGTCTCATTAGCTATAGGATTCCACTATTTGACTATGTAGTAATATTCCATAGTTGGATTTTCATAAGTCACCCACCAAAAGGTCATGTCCCCCAAAGGTACATACATCATATGAGAGACCTATTCTATCTCCGTAAGCCTCAAAAACATTATAATGGGAACCCAATTTTTGAATGTTGGTACATAGTTATTCCCTAAATATTTTTCTCATATCACACTTTGGATCCAATAACCCATAGAGTAAAACATACAAGTTGTTCCCCTTCATGCTTGAAGATGATGGAATGTTATTGATAAAATTACGATGAAAGGGAAATTCATTAATTTTTTTGGTTAGAGTTAAAATAATTTAAATTTTATCCCTCAAAATCTTTGATGTAAGATGTTAAAATTCGTGGTCTATGTCCTTCTCACATGAAATTAAACTACAGGATGCATCAACCCTTGTCGGGTAGGATCCCTTCCCCGTGACATTGGTCATCCAATAGAATATTCCTTCCTTTACTCAATCCAAATTCATGTAGGAGTGGTTTACCATTCATGCCCAATGCTAATACAGATGTTATTTTCATTCTCATACACCTTACCTTGTCAAACCACCCTTTGTGGTCTTGAGAAATCCAGATCTTCACAAACTACCCATCCATCAGTAATGGAGTGTCAGATTCTTGAAGACACCTTTTTCTAACTATGTAGTAATACACCCTAGTTGGATTTTCATAAGTCACCCACCCAAAAGGGCCTATCACCTAGATAATGCCATTTTTTTACAATGAAGTAATATTCCCCTATTTTCGTTTCATAAGTTACCCACCAAAAGGGGTTTTCAACCAAAGGTACATTCATCATTGGAAATGACCTCTTCTACCTCCACAAGACACAACAAAACAATCATGCTGGAAACCACTTTTAGAATATGGTCCATGATATTTCCTAGTATGTTTATCTCACATCATGTTTTGGATTTGTAAATGAAAAATTTTGACTCAAAATTCTCCTTTACGCATTTGAAGAATTCCATAACATTCTTGGCTAGAAGGCCTTGCATGAGTCATAATTTCATAACTCATGGTAAAAGTTGTTCAACCTAAAACCACAATCACATTAGTCTATTTTTCAAGATTCTAAACTACCCCTAAAAGAGACATGGTACTCTCTAGGTTGAAACCTAAAAAATGAAACCCTAGATAAAAGTCGAGTCTTGTCTCACTAGACCTACACTCTATGTGGTTTTAGAAAAAAATTGAGCAATGAAAAGAAAGAGGCATAAAACTTGTTATGATGAAAACCCAAAAAGGGAAGCCTAATAAAAATCCATATATCACCCACTAAATTCATAACTATTTCAACTTAGTTGAAAAAATTAGGTTGGTGACATAAGATACATAAAGTGTGTGGGTTATATCATATAACCCTACTAGTAGTCGAATTGCACTCGCTGGGTCAAAAAGAATTAGGAAATAAATTAGAGTTCACTTGTCTTCCTCTTTATAATTTTAGTACTTTAACACAATGTAATTCAATCAAGTGCATCATTTTATGTATTATTTAATGATTACGATGAGGATAAAAACATAGAAATATATTATAAAAGAAAAAAAATCATTCTTTATTCATGTCTTAAAATTAAGAGGAACTTACACATGCTGGAGACTCTCCACCAAATTTTATAGGTGTTCCTCAACCAAGGCCTTGATATGTTGAAATGTGGATTTAGGATTCTCTATATATTTTTGAAACCTAGCCATTTTCATGGCAATGACCTTATCAGTATAATAGATATTCTCCTTCTCCACAACCACAAAATCCTCTCCTTATGTTGAGACCCTCTTCATGGAATGGTGGATTTGGACAAGCACTTATTTTATGTCATTTAGTTATTCTTAAAGGAATACCATTTAAAGAGATTTCTCATGTAGATGGTTTTGATACTCCTCTACCTCATTGGGATATGTGAGCTCTGCTTGGGATACAATAACTCTGAGATCTTCAAAATGGACTTCCAACTGCACCTTAGCCTACTATGACCTTCACTCCTCTTCTTATTTCCGAATGATTGACTTCATGACATGGTGGATCATGTGTTAATCAAAACCACCATACCCCATAACGGAAAACAAGGCTGGGATTTGGTGAAGTTGAAATGAAAAGTCTTTGAGATGCATCTCCAAGACTATCTTCCATATGTATCACTAGATGCTATGATGTATAGTGTGAAGACCATCATGTGTCTCCAAGTCTAACTCAAAACCACTTTTAAAGGGGGAGATGTACTCTTGGATTAGCATACTCAATGAGACACCATGCTCTAATATCTTTAAAAAGTATCAGTGCTACCTACCAATGTTGGCTGAATTAGCATAAACTCCCCCACCTCAGGCTTGACTACTAAATTCTATGTAAGTGTATAGTATATGGAACCCCTCGTTAACATCAAGAAGGTAACAGACAACAAGGGGCAGTGACAATAACAGATTAGTTGGAAACACTAACCCATTGGTATATCAATAGTTTGAGTTGATGCCTCTCTAATATCCTCAGTCTCAGTGCTTTGATTAGTGACCTCTTAATAAGAAACATCCTATTGAGTTTTCCTAGAAATATGGATGGAGGGATTTCATGAATCTACCACTTAAGGATCCCCATTAGTTACTCCCCAAACAATGGGATTAGGATGAACTTAGAGGCCTTGGTCATGAATGGACTTGTCAATGTTTTCTGTAGATAAATATACATAAGTTGATCTATAGTGTGAGACATAAAATGAAAGGAGGTCGACTGTGTTTGAAAATTAAAGAAAAAGAAAATTTGCATCCATCAAACTCCCTACTAAAGTCCAAAAACTCTTCTAGAGAAGTGGGAATATTAATATTTTCAACACATCCTCAAGTTATGTTATTTAATTATATATCCTGAAAAGTCTCACAAAATCCCCACTTGTAGGGGTATCCAAGATGCACGAATTAGGACCCAAATTGACTTCTTAGTCGATTATGTCTACCGGCCTTCTAGTAGGAATAATTTTTTTTGAACCCTGCAAGGTTAGGATCAACACCAACACTTTTATAAAACCATTTAGGATACCATTAATTACCTTCTAGAATAGCAACATGGCCTATTATGGCTATTGTTGGGTCTTCCAATGTGTATGACATATTCAAATATTATGAGGAAGAAAGTCAGTGATCAACACATAACACCTTATGATATGCATATGACATTACCATGACCATCCCCCTCTCTAAAATAATGGGGGTGGATGCAGATTTATCTCTTGGTGCTACATCCATAAAAGGGATGGAATCATCTGCTGGAGTATGTACCTAATATGGAATTTCTCCATCAGTCATTGATGGATCAATACCAGATACCTTGAGGGAGGAAAGTGAAACATATCCCATGAAAGGAATGCATGGTCCAAAAAGTATGTCAGGTGAGTCATAATATTAGGATGACTATGAAAAGACTCACTAAGATGCATGAATCAGACCAATTTATTCACCCAATTTTTTTTATTCTATCATGAAGATAAGGGCCATGTATCAGTCCTCTCAGTCAAAAATACTTGAGGTGCTAGTTGAGATGACCCACCCGCCATCTCATCCATCATCATCCTCTAACCCAGGGATAAATTTGGGGATATGGGAGTCTCTACCCCCACTAAAATAGGGGATTCTATTGGACCATATTTTTATGACTTGGGTGATTCTCTTTATATCCTTTATTATACACCAAAATAAAATAATAATTACCTCAAATTAATAATGATGGATGAGGGAGGGATAGGGGAATGAAAAAGAGAGAGATACCACATTAAAATCGATGTAGTCATCCCATTATTTTTCAGATCATCTTGATATTCCCTCAGATGCATCTCACACCATCATGTTAGTCACCCACTTTTTTTTCATGATCTAATCATTGGTTTCATATATTAGTATCTCTAGCTCTTGGATGTATTGCACCATCTCAGTAAAAATTTTGTTAGGGTGATGTTCGGAGGGTAATTAGATATCCCCAAGCTTTGGGATGTGCATTCCTATAATGAACCCAGTGGGCCTAAAGCCCAATCGAACATAGCCATGCCCGAGCCGAGCCCTCGGGCAGATAGCGGACCCCCACCCTTAGACTGATAATAGACCCCCACCTCAGACTGTCCCAGATAACATGTGGCATGAAATGTCCCCTGCCTAACGAGGATTTAAGTCACCTCCCCCACAACTTGAACTAGAGACCACAGGCTTAAAAGCCAACCAGGATTGTTACGTGTACCAATTAGCTCATTTGGTACTAATAACGCTCCTAGTTGGTTATTAAGCATGTAGTATCCGGTTTGATTAGTGGGGTAGGAGATTTAAATCCTCGTCAGGCAAGGTATAGTTCCTTCCACGTGTTATCTGGTAAAATCTGAGGTGGGGGCCTGTTATATTCATGAGGGTGGGGGTCTGCTATCTGCCAGAGGGCTGGTCTCTGGCGTGGCTGAGTTCGATTGGTCTTTAGGCCCATCAGGTTCATTACATAAAAATGAACCTTTTATGTAATGAAACCAGTGGGCCTAAAGCCCAACAAACTCGGCCACGCCCGAGCCCATACCTCTAGCAGATAGCAGACCCCCACCCTCATGAATATAACAGGCCCCCACCTCAGATTTTACCAGATAACACGTGGAAGAAACTATACCTTGCCTGATGAGGATTTAAATCACCTCCCCTGCAACTCAAACCGGAGACCACAGTCTTAACAGCCAACCAGAAGCATTACGAGTATCAACTTAGCTTAGTTGGTACTTTTAACGCTCCTGGTTGGCTGTTAAGCCTGTGGTCTCTAGTTTGAGTTGTGGGGGGGGGGGGGGTGATTTAAATCCTCTTCATGTAGGGGGACAGTTCCTGCCATGTGTTATCTGGGATTGTCTGAGGTAGGGGGCTATTATCTGCCTAAGGGTGGGGGTCTTCTATCTTCCAGAGGGATGGGATCCGGCGTGTCTGAGTTCGATTGGCCTTTAGGCCCACCGGGTTCATTTCATAAAAGGAGACTTTTTATGTAACAAACTCGGTGGGCCTAAATCCCAAATAACTCAGCCACGCCCGAGCCCAGACCTCTGGAAGATTGGATACCCCCGCCGATAGGTAGATAACAGGACCCCTCCTCAGACTGTCCTAGATAACACGTGGTAGGAACTGTCCCCTGCCTGACGAGGATTTAAATCACCTCCCCAGCAACTCGAACTAGAGACCACAGGATTAACATCCAATCGGGATCGTTATGATTAATAACTGATCTATGGCCCAGTTGGTACTCTTAATGCTCCCGGTTGGCTGTTAAGCCTGTGGTATCCAGTTTGAGTTTTAGGGGAGGTGATTTAAATCCTCGTCCGGTAGGGGACAGTTCCTGCCACGTGTTATTTGGGACAGTCTGAGGTGGGGGCCTATAATCTTCTTGAGGGTGGGGGTCTACTATCTGCCAGATGGCTGGGCTCAATCATGGATGAGTTCATTGGGCTTTAGGACCACTGATTTCATTACAATTATAGCTTGAGAAAACATCCATAAATCTCTGATTCCATGGGTTACATCCTACCAAAATTTGATTCGCGAAGGCCACATGTACTCTAATGCTAATGCAACCGGTTGAGAGGATGACCCGAGATCTTTTTATTTTGAAGCTATTTCAGGTCTCTCGACTCTAATAGGAGACTAAATGACTAGGGTTTAGGTATCCTCTCTTTGGTTATGACTTGACCACATTTTCCTAGAACATGTGTTCTTTTAGCCCTAGTCTACTCTGTAACTTGTGCACGAGACCAATTTAAAGGCTTTTGAGTTTCAGCATCATTAACCTCTAGAAGAACCTTCCTACCATTCATTCCATCCACAATAGTCATCATGGACTTAACATAAGGGATGCTTATTGTCAATTCCCCTTGGGGTAGGAAGATATACAGGCATTGGAATACCTAGACTCTATCCTAATTGATACACCCAAAAGAGGTAGCTTGATAGAGTATTAGGATACCTCCAAATCCATGAGGATCCAAAATTACCAAGCCACCTTGATTTCTTCTTAAACCAAAAATTCATGGGGGGAATTTGGATAATTGAGACACTTTAATATCTGGGAAAATCGATGTGGAGTATAAGCCTCACATATAATCTCACTGTCAATGCAGACTTCTAGTATGATATCTCTAAATGCAATCATATATGACCTCAGATCTTTATTATCCTAGCTATCATCAATATGATTTTTATTAGGAAGATTATTTTATAGGAAGAAATTGAACTCTCCCTTTTTGTTTAGGTTCTTCAGGGATTCATCATGATTTAGTGGTAAAGGTTGGATACCAGAAACATATTGAACAAATGGGTGAAACCAACCTTTAAGAACATGAAATCCACTCAGTATGACATAAGATCTGATGTTTTTTTCAATCCAAACCTATAAAAATGGTCCTAAAATTTGATATGGTTCCTTCCAAGTGTACACATGTAGTAAACACTAATAAATATTCACCAAAATGGGAGATACCAACCCTATGTGTCCCTTATGCTAATTTTGATTCTATTACAAACATCCCTGGACTTACACCACCATCAAATTTCTGGAATTATAATAGGTAGGTTCTCTACTATATCATGAGGAAGTCATATGGTTCCTCATAGGGACCTTATAATTGACCTTGTAACCCCAATAGTTATATTGGTCTTACTGTAAGGTGGGCCAGAATTTTTGAGGTATACTCCAGTTCTCTGACAAAGGGAATCCCATTGGGTAATGATAGGTAGGACGTTCTTATTATGGATTTAGGAAGACCTTCATCCATGCCTCTAGATGGATATAACCCCTTGGGTGGGGGGTCCTTCTTCTTCACCTTTTGAGCCAACTAGAGCATCTTGTGGGTTGAAGCCAGTGTCCTGTCAATGTCATCCCACATTGTCTTCAGTGGAATGAACTCATCATACATATCTCAAAGGATATGTTCTCCTAAGATCTCATAAACATATCATAGGCTGACATCAACTTCTCCATGCATTCTATGTAAGGTTTTTATTTGATGGATCCAACGGATCAATAGATTAGGTATAATATCTGGGTTCTTGTAGACATACATCTATGCCACCCAAACCACCTCCCAAATGATGACATTCTACAGCTCGATTTTAAAAAAAATCGAAGTTCTGGCGTACCAGTATTCCCACGTTACTTTTGGCCTAACTCCTCATCTAGAGAGAAAATACAAATCCTCATCCCATACTTGTGATCCATCCATCATTGACCCATGAAATATTGATAGATAGTATTATAATTTCAATTCTGGGGTGTGAGGCTTTAGATCCAGGGCACATGGGTTGTGGTGCATGACACATGTGGTGGGAACTATTCTATAGGAATGTAGTTTCTCTATGAGATATGGATCCTACAAATTACAGTAAAATTCACTATATTAGTCCTATTATGGATTCCTAATGAGGTCATAAATGTTTTAGTGGGTGTCTGAGGCTTGTTCGGAGCTCGGATCCCTGACCAATGGAAGAAAGAACTGGGTTGTACGATTAGTAGAAACCATGTAGCACATCCCCCATGATTTGTCTTAACCATGTGGGTCTTTTTAGAGAGAAAATCCGAACTCACAATTTCCCATAACCATGCTCCCAACGCTTGATGACCATTCTAAAACATTGTGATTTTTGATAGAGGTATATAACATGGTTGGCACATGGTTTCTCAAACCGTGCACCCAAACCATGTGGGTTCCCCCTTAAGGTAGATCGTGGTGCACAATTGGCACATAATTTGTCCAACCATGTGGCCAAACCATGTGACCCATAATTTATAGGTAAAATGACAATTTCATCCTTAAATTATAATATCATTACCCCTCCTCATTGCTACATTTTAGTGGATAAGAGCCCCTTTTTTCACCTGGATGAACTCAAAATCCCCTCTTCATATGTTTTAATATTGTTTCATCATCCAAGCTTGGATTAGATATCCGATCCAATCTTTGGATTCCTCTTTGTAAGAACATAATTCCTTATCCATATTTCTTCACTTTTCTTCTCCTCGATGATGCTATTTTCATGCAAGATCATATTCCCTATTTTCATGTCATTTATTTGTTCTTCAGTCTTCCTCTAATCTAGGCCAAAATAAGGTCTGATGCTAGAGGAGGATAGTTCTAAATGCATAAGGTATGTGTTATATGACTTTTCCTTAAAATTCACATCATTTGTAAATTTTTATTATTTTGCGCATACCGGTTCCACTGGGCACTACCCCTAAAATTAATATGAATTATAATAGTTGTTGTGTTTATGTTCTAGAGCCCTTATTATTCATGTTATTCATGACATTGGATGTTAGGATCTCAAAACCATCCACCCCATGTAGGCTTCTTCCCTTGTTAAGCCTTTTGACCCTTGTTATAATTATTTGAGACACCATTTGGGTGTGTTGTCTTAACCATTCTAATGTAATTCCTTTTTATCTAAAATTAATAATGAATTGATAATGGATAACACATGTTTATGGAATAAAATTATCACTTGAAACTTCAAGGTAAGTGTTTCAACTTCACTAATGAATTAATAATTGGAAAGTATATTTATAGATATCACTTCGCCTTATTAAATTCTATAATGGAACTGGTATTTGTTGCATGTACTTATCACACCTTTCCATGATCATTAAATGTAAAGGAATGAACCTAATAATTTAATATGAAATCAAAGTAATAAAATGGTTGCATGTCCTCGATATGCCTTGTCATAATTAGTGAGATTTAATGGAATGAACCTAATGACTTATTAAAATGGCATGAGTATTAAATGACCTAAAATAATTAATTAATTTTTTATAAAGTTACTATTTTATATAGACCTTACTATCTTTATAGGATTGGTTAGACTTAATACCTCCTTGGATTCCTAATGGAATTATTTTAGAACTTAGAAGATTCCATTTTAATTCAAGGATCAAGTTTCCAAGGGAGATACCCACCTTAGAACATGGTCCTTATTTACTAAAGGATAACTGACATGATAACATAGGATCCCTTTACTATATAGATAGATATTAGTATGCCTTAGATACAATTATTAGATCTAGATTAATGTCTTTGGACATGTGGTGTCATGGATTCACCCCATTGGGCCCAGTCATGCTTAGCCCATGATTACCTTGGATGAGATACTTGGACTCAATTAGAATAATTTACATCGGAATTCCCTGGGAGAGCCTCTTGGATTACACTCAGACCCCCTGTATTTCTAGACTACAAGAGTTACGACTATGAGTTGGATGACCCCAGAGGTCAAGGATGCCTTGGTTACACCTTTGGATCCTCTTTCATTATTATTATGATCTATTTCAGCATTGATGACAAATTTAAATGATTTATCTATATAAACTAAAATAAAATGAATTAATTGAATGATATCATGTTCAAAGAAATTACCAGCCAAGGCTGAAGCAGGTATTAGTTATTATTTTGGAATTTCTTTACATTTATATATATACACACACACACTTACACACTGTTTTTGTGTATTTTCATATATTGGATTGTATATACTCCATTGGTGGTGGCCTACTGAGATTTATCTCACACCATATCTGGGCCGTTGTTGGTACCCCAATAGATTATATTATCATAGGTATGGACAAGGGGAAGTGTTCGGCCTTGGGTACCTGACTTTATTAATTGATTTAGGATGGAGCTTAGTGGAAGATGACTGGGCTGGTGCTTATGATGCTTGGATAGTTTTTGGTATTTTTGTTCTTTTGAATATAATTTATTTCCTACTTCCATGTATAAATTTTTATTTTTGTAGATACATGAAATTACATTTTCATCATTTTTTATATGATACTTTTCAACTTATGAGTTGATTATTATTGACTAATATTTATGCTTACATCTGTTGATGCATTTATTATACTACTTAAACTATTTATTCATCTATTATTATATATCTATTGTGCTCCACTATAAAATGAGGGATTATTGTCCCTATAGATACACCCTACTCCCTCACTGCTAGTCGATAGCCTATGGTGTGTAGGGAGGAACGCTTGAGGCCGTGTGGACAATCGGGTTCAGGGCACCTTTGAGTGGCACCCGGGTCAGGATGTCAAAAAGTGGTATCAATACATTTCTTTATTTTATTTTATTAATATTTGGGAAATTTAGATAAGAGATTAGGAAAATTCTGGTTCTTGGTTATAAGTCATGCTTGGGAGTAGCTAACCAATGTTCGGGGTAAACTCCAAGTTTCCTGGGAATGAGAATTGTTGTTATACTTTTTTCCTATTACATTTGATATAATTTCATTTTTGGGTGATGTATATGAGTTTTAGTATAGATATGGTTTTTGAATATTTACCTTGTCCTGGTAAGATAAGTAGTTTTGTTACATCCATCATTATAGGAACCCAGAATTCACATGCCATATATGTGCATTTCATTTTATGCATTGCATGTGTTTACTGTAATTGTTGAGTGATCCATGGTTGTTATATGTATTCCCATTATGATAAGATCTTCTTGGGGGTAATGGAATTGGTGATTTGAAGTTCTATCATTAATATAAATAATGTCTTACTATATAGATTTATGGTGGTATCTTAAATGGCTAGTTTCTACCCATGTTATCTATGTACTATTGGTTACATGAGCTGTGTTTGGTTGTGATTATATGATTACCAATATAAATTATATGGTGTATGGGCCCTTATGAATTAGGAAGGACAATTAAATGGGTTGATCCATCATACTTATTACCCATTAAATTTTGAGACTAAATGTAAGGTAACTGATTGGAAATTAAATTGGTGTTTCATTTGGTTATAAAGTGTGTGGGCCTTTATTAGTTGGGAATTACGATCCATTTAATCGATCCATGATATTTGTAAATAATAACATACAAACTTAAAATGTAAATATTGACTTATAAAATGGTATGGTTTCTTGTAAATGGAGAGGAAAAGTTTAATTTACCCTCCACCTATTGGAACCTCTATAAATCTAACTTGAACACTTACCAATACTCTGGCCTTCTAAGTGGGTAGTTTGGATATTAGGTTTGATACTGGACCATTATTCTCATGATCTACTTACACTAGTACTTATATTTGATCTTAAATAATTTTTTAGGTGTGTTCTTGACATTTTTAGAACTATTCCACCACAAAATTCTCAAGTCATGCACCAAGAGGGTGGAAATGACCACACTCTAGAGATGGTGGGCCCGGAGCTGCCAGTCTTACCACCCAGAGTTCCACTTAAGGAACCACCTATTATACCCAAACTAGGAATTGATGATCATCTTATAGAGAGATTTCTATGTCCGTTGTAGTCCATGCAGGGTGCTCCATGACCTATACCTATGATGGCCGATCTGACATGTGAGTTCTTGAAGCAACATCCACCCATATTTTTGGGGGATGAATATCCTATGGCTGTTGAGTATTCGATTAAGTCCCTTCATTATATCTTTAATCATCTAGATATGACTCTAGAGGGTAGGGTAAAACTCTCCACCTATATTCTATCAAGCACTAGTGGGATGTGATTACTCAGGCTGGTCATCATCAGGGCATGGTCTGGGTGAACTTCTAGGTTTCCTTCTATGATTAATTTTTCTCTTAGATGTTGAGAGATGACTAATAAATAGATTTCATGCTCCTATTGTAGGGTAATATGTATGTCATGGACTATTCAATGTGTTTTATTGAGTTTCAGCACCTTGCACCACTTTTACCTGATGATGAGATGTCATGAGTGAGACATTTTGAGGATGGGATCAAGTATGCCATCCACTCACAGGAGAATGTCATTTGCTTATATACATGTTCTAATATATTTAATTAGAGACTTATCATTGAGCGAAACCTAAGAGAATCTAATATTACTAGTCCTAGTGGTTTAGTGATGAGCCAGAGTAGTAGTTTTTTCAGTATTAGGAAGCATAACTATGAGGATTCTCATCAGAGTAGTGGTGTCTAGAGTATCTGCACTAGCATCTTCATTATATTCCATCAGGGTGGAAAGAATGATCATTTGAAGCCTTAGTGTGATAGAGACATAATGGAGTTCCACACTTATAGAGGCGTGGGTCATTTTCAGAGATTCTTTCAGACCTTTCCAACTAATTCTAATGGTAAGTCATTTTTGGGGTAATCCAGCTATGGAATAGGTCCATGGGTTATGTCAATTGTTTTTCTTATAGATAATACCTGGGGATCAGAGTGAAGGACCATCTATAGTATGAGGTACTATTCTAAT
The DNA here is from genome assembly GCA_963277665.1 of Viscum album. Classification (NCBI taxonomy): domain Eukaryota; kingdom Viridiplantae; phylum Streptophyta; class Magnoliopsida; order Santalales; family Viscaceae; genus Viscum; species Viscum album. The sequence goes on along the minus strand of OY728140.1, from coordinate 489,264,411 downwards.
AGCCTCTATAATTATATCTTCTTTATTTAATTTAGGTGATTATTTCTCTTTTATCTCTTTATCAACAATGGAATGTTTTAGGTTAGAAAATCAGTACTTCTTATGGGGTGATGACCCTTGACACACAATTAGGAGTACAGTCATAGGGAACATGCCATTGTAGGGATTACCCCTTAAGGTATGTGATTACCCCATTTTATGGGACCTCTTTTTACATAGGATGATAGGTTTCAATGTCATTATTAGAATAGATTATTTGCTTCTATATCATTCCTTTTTTGACTACTATCTCCAAAGGGTATCATTTAAATATCTAGAAGGAATAAGTTATCTCCACAAGGGTGAGTGGAATGTCTAGGCTGGTGGAATTGAATCATAGCATCATGGTCTAAGTGGAGTGAACACTGATATTGCTAGTCTTTTCATGGGGGAGTAAGGAATACATATAATAGATTTTACTCCCATGGTAGATCATTTCTGGGATATTTTTCATGATGATTTTTATGGATTACCTCTTGAGATAGAGGTAGAGCTCATGATCGAGCTTGTTCCAGGATTAGTTTTAGTAACTATTCTTTTATACAAGATGACACCTACTAAGATTCAGAAGCTCAAGAGATAGTTGAAGGATTTATAATATAAGGGTTTTATCCAACCCATTACTTCATCTTGGGGTTAACCCATGATTTTTTCTAAGAAGACAGATAAGACCCTTAGGCTATGCATGGATTACCAATGGATTAAATATATTATATTTAATAACCAGCATCCACTGCCTCTAATAGATAACCTCTTTGACCAGCTCTAAGGATCTTGGATATTCTTAAAGATTGACCTGAGATCGGGCTATCATCATGTGTGAGTCAGGCCTTCGGATATACCACATAAGACTTTCCATATTTGGTACAACTTATATGATTATCTTATTATTACATTTGTTCTTATAAATGTTCCCTCTATTTTTATGACCTTGATGAATAGGGTGTTCCACCCCTATCTAGATTCCATTGTCATGGTTTTTTTGGATGACATCTTAGTGTATTATCATAATTATAGTGACCATGCCAATCACCTTGAGATCATTTTGAATACACTAATAGAGCATCATCTATATACTAATCTTTCTAAGAACCACTTATGGATCAAAAAAGTTCACTTCTTGGGTAATATTATCTCAGAATCAAGAGTATCAGTTGACCTAGAGAAGGAGAGTGTTGTGGTTTCCAAGGATCATCCCAAGAATGTGTTTAATATATAGAGTTTCTTGGGGATGGATGGATATTACAGGCTGTTCATACATGAATTATCACACCTTTTTTCACATCTTAATAGTATTATTAAGAAGTGTGTAATGTTTTTGTGGTCGGAAGCAAGTGGTAAATCCTTTTAGAATCTAAAAGGAAGGCTTACCTCAACACTAATTATGATTCTTCTAGATCCCAGTGGAGGATATACCATGTTTTGTGATGCATATGGAATCACCCTGAGTGGTGTAAAAATTTAGGTGGATAGATTAATTACATATGAGTCTCACTAATTGAGACCTCATGAGTTCAATTACCCAACATATGACCTCTAACTAACAACAATTTTCCCTGCCTTGTGTTGTTGGAGACACTATCTAATGGGTGAGAACTTTATTATATTCATAGATCACAAGAGCCTCAAATATATCTTTACAAAGTGTACCTTGAATCTCAGACAATGAATATTGGTTGAATACCTTTGTTTCTTTGATTTTAATCTAGCCAATATACCTAGGAAGGGTAATGTAGTCATTTATGCACTGAGTTGGAAAACATAGGCACATGCCATGAAGGAAGCCCATGATGAATGGAAATTTATGGCCCTATTTTTTGAGATTCATCTTATGTTTAATAAGATTTATGATAATTATTTTATTATATACTTAGAAGTTACCTCTTATTTCCTAGATAGGGTGAAGATAAGGCAGTTTTTAGATCTTGAAGTCTTGATTCTCTGGGAGAGTACTTCTAGTGGGGACACACCTCCAGATTGGTCTGTTAATAGAGATGACATCCTATACATACATGGGAATGTCTAGGTTTCAAAATATATGAGAGAGGAATTTATGATAGATTCCCATGCTTCTCAGTGGTTAATTCATCAAAGAATATCTAATATGTATAATTGTATGTTCCACCAATATTGGTCTCTTGGGATGAAACATTAGATAGTAGGTTTTATCACCAGGTGTTCCACTTATCGGTAGATGAAGGTGGAGAACCAGTGACCTTCTGGCTTGCTACAGTCATTTCAAGTCCTAGAATGGAAATGGGAAGATATTGTTATGGATTTTATAGTTGTATTAGCAAGGTTTCCTTGAGGCAGAGATGCAGTTTGGGTAGTAATGGATGAACTAAAAATAGTAAACCACTTACATCCTATCTGGGAGACTTTCTCATTTGAGAAGTTGGGAAGACTGTATATTCATGAGATTATATATCTACATGGGGTTCCTAATACTATTGTTTTAGATATGGATATCCATTTCACATTGAGGTTTTGGTAGGGGTTATAGAAATATATGGGTACACAAGTGATCCTTAACACAACTTTTCACCCACAGACCAATGACCAACCATAATTAATTATACAGGTTTTGGAGAACATACCATGGGAATTAATCCTTGATTTTGGAGGTTCTTAGGAGAATCATATCCCTCTCATGGATTTTTCCAAAAATAATAGCTATATGGTGATGATTCAAATAGCTCTATTTGATGCCTTGTATGGAAGGTCGTTCTGTTCACCCCTATGTTGGTTAGAGTTAGGAGAGGAAGTGCTACTAGGTCCTTGTCTCATATAGGAGACTTTAGAGTAGGTTTAAATGATTAGGAAATATATTTTTAACACTTATTATAGAAAAATATCCTATTCCAATAACCATCGATGACCTTCGGAGTTCAAGGTTTGGGATTGTGTTTTCTTACCAGTATCACCCATAAATGCGAATAGATAGATACAAAGGTAAAATAAGATGTCACCTCGTTATTTCAGGCTATTTGGAATCTTTGATAGAGTCGATCCAATAATGTATTGTTTTTTATTGGCTTATAGGTACCATTCCATTCATAAAATCTTCCATATTTCATTGCTTTTCTGTTATCATGTTGACCCATCTAATACTTTTGATCATGAGGAGGTTGGGTAAGATACCGATGCTTTGTTTGAGGGGTATCCCATATGCATCATTGACTAGAGAATGATGGCTCCCCAAGGCTAGTATATCCCTTTAATTTGGGTGATATGGAAGAATTGCCATGTAGAGTTTGAGACTAGGGAGTGAGAGACCGATGTATATGCTCAGTGGCACTATTTTTTCTCAGATGAAGTTTTTCCGCACTTGGAAGAGAAATCGGGGGTGAGTTTCCTTAAGGGGGAATACTGTAAGAAACAAAAAAAATTTATAAGGTATGGTAAATTTAAATTTTAGTATAATTATTTATCTTGGAATTATTATGAATGCCTATATAGGTCATGTATGTTTTGGGAGGTTTCTAGGGTTTGTTCAAAGCTCAGAATCGAGGCTGGTGGAAGAAAGAACTGGACAACTTGGTTAATAGAAACTATGAGGCCCATCCCACATAGTTTCTCCAAATAGTGTGGGGATTTTCAAAGGGGAAATCAGGGTACATGGTTTTCCCTAACCATATCCCCAGGCCCACACAACAATGATAAAACTCTATAGTTTTTAGCAGAGGCATATAGCACAGTTGGTGTATGATTTCTCAAACCATGTGGCTAAATCATGCGGGTTCCCCCTTAAAGAAGATCTCGGGGCACAATTTGGCCAATCATGTTTCCATACTGCGTGACCAAGAATTTTTCGGTAAAATTACTATTTTACCCTTAAATTCTAATATCATTACCCCTCATTCTCCTTTATTAATTTCAATGGACAGGAGACCCTATTTTCACCTGGATGATCTCCCAATCCCCACTTCCTAGGTTTTGATCTTGTTTCATCATCTGAGATCAGATTTGAGATTTGATCATCTTGTTGTATTCCTCTCATAATCACTTTAGTCCTTAGGCTATGTTCATCATTTTTCTTCTCCTTGATGACGTTATTTTTATGTAGGATCATATGCCCTGTTTTCAGGTTCATATTATCCGTTATTTAGTTTTTTTCTAATCCATGCCATACTATGGGATGATACTGGATGAGGAGAGTGCTACAAGAATAAGGTAGGTGGTCTATGACTTTTCCTTAAAAGTCAATTCATTTATAAATTTTTGTTATTGTGTGCATGCCAATTTCACTGGGTGTTTCCCCTAAAATTCATATGGATTTATTATAGTCATTGTGGTCATGTTCTAAATCCCTTTTTATTCATGTTCTTCATGTCATTAGAGGTTATTACCTCAATAGTGTCCACACCATGTAGGGTTCTTCCCTTATAAGACTTTTAACCATTGTTATAATTATCGAAGACACTATTTGGGTGTGTTTTCTTGACTCTGCTAAAGGTCAGTCTTTTTTATCAAAAATTAATAATGAATTGATAATGGATGACACATGTTTACTGTATACAATTATCACTTGACCATTCAAGTTATGTGTTTCAAATTAACTAATGAATTAATAATTGGAAATTATATTTTCATATATCACTAGGCATAATTATATGCTATAATGGAACTGATATTGCTTGTATGTACTTAGCACACCTTATAATGATTATGAATGGTAAAGGAATGAACATAATATTGAATATGAAATCAATGTAGTAAAATTGATGCATGTAGTTGATATGCCTGGTCATGATTAGTGAAAGGTAATGGAATGAACCTACTGACTTATTAAATTGGAATGATTATTACATAGCTTGAATTAAATAATGAATTATGTATAAGGTTCCTATTTCATGTAGTCCATTTTATCTTTATAGAAGTTGTAATACTTGATCCCACCTTAGATTCCCAAGGTAATGACTTGAGTAGTGAGAGCACACCATTCTGATTTGAGGAGCTTCTTTCCAAGGGAGATACCCACCGTAGAACATTTTCCTTGTCTACTAGACGATGTCTGACATGACACCATAGGATCCCTTCATTATCTCTCCAGATATTAGGATACCTCATATACACTCCATGGATCCAGCTTAATGTCTTCAGACAAGTGGTACCATGCATTCACCCCATTGGTCCTAGTAATGATTAGCTGATTATTACATTAGAAAAGATACTTTGACTCAATTAGAATCATTCATAGGGAAATGACTTGTGTGATCCCCTTGGATTACACTCATTCCCCATGTATTTCCAAACTACATGAGTTACTTATATACATAGGATGAATCCTAAGATCAATGATTCCTTAGTTACCCCTTGGATCATCTTTCATTTTTATTATGATCTATTTCAGTTTTGATGACACATTAAAAAGATTTATCTATATAAACTGAAATTAAATGAATTAATTGAATGATCACATTTTCAAAGACATTACTAGTTGAGGCTAAAGTAGGTATGAGTTATTATTTTGGAATGTATTTAAATATATATATATATATATATATATATATATATATATATACTTAAACATTGTTTCAATTTATATTCACATAATGGATTGTATATATATTGTTGTTAGTGGCCTACTAAGATTTATCTCACACCCTATTGAGTTCACCATTAGTAACCAGGAAGATTATATGATCATAGGTATGGACAAAAAGAAGCATTACACCTTGGACACCTGACTTGATTTCTTGTTTTAGGACGGATCTTGGAAGCAGATGAACAGAATAGTGCCCAGGATGCTTGGATAGTTTTTGGTTGTTTTTTTTATTTTATATATCATGTATTTTATACTACCATGTATACATGTTTTCCTATTTTTAGAGGCATGAAATTGCATCATCATAATTTTTATAAGATACTATTTGACTTATGAGTTGATTATTATTGAAGGATGTTTATGATTACTTATGGTACCATATTTTTTATATTGATTCTACTGTTTATTCATCTGTTCTTAAATATCCATTGTGATTTACTCTGAAATGTGGGAATAGTCTCCCCATAAACACACTCAAATCCCTCACTGCTAGTTGGAAGCCTCTGGCATACAGGGAGGCATGCTTGAGGCCATGTGTAAAACTAGGATCAGGGCACCTTTGAGTGGCACTCGGATCGGGACATCACATGTTTCTTATTTGATAAATGTTCCCTTGGAGGAGATCTTGGTGGTAGGGAAGTTGATATATTCCATGAACCAGGGCATGATCAAGTAACTCGTGAACTTTAGGATTAACACGTCTCTCAAAAGACCATGAACATAGAGTGGAATATAATCACTTCATGGATAGTCACATTGATATTTATTCAAATGCTTTGCCAAGTCCGGAAGGGTGGAGTCACACATACTATAGTAATCGGGTTTGATAGCCTTGAGAATTTTTAAAACACATGAAATAGAGTTTTCATGGAAATCCATTTTAACAACCATTAAAAAAATACATTGAGTTTTTTTATCAAAGTCAAACTCATGATTTTAGAAAATTTAGAAATTATTAAAAAGGAAATTCCCCACATAGGTCACTCTACTAAGTGCCGCACACGGGCCACTCGACCAAGTTCCTCGCATATTCCACTCAACCAAGTGCCTCACACATGTCACATGAAGAAGTTCCCCCATGAACGCCACTCAATGAAGTTATCCCATGCAGACCGATCACTCAAGTGGATATACCATTTGCTTGAGTTTGGATGTTCTTCGGAAGGCAGCATAGATGAATTGCGTAATAGGAGCAGAAGAACGATGAGAACGAAGTAAATAAGCATTGATCGGTCAACCCTATTTATAGTCTCCTTTGATACATGAGGCCTTCTTCTATGTACTTCCTATGAAAACAACCTGTGTGAATGACCTACACGACACTCTATATCTTTTCATCCCTTTACCTTAGGAGAAAAACCTCTTCCTCTAATCGGATCCAATCTTGATGGGAGGATTTTGTTGACACTCCATTTTGTTACGTGGTTATGAAAAGTCTTAATGGGAATTAATGAAAATAAATAAATAAGTGAAGGGAAATTAGGATTTTTCTCAAGATTCCCTACACGCACACAACTTTCCCCCCAAGAGGCCTGCACAGGCCCTACCTACATGGCCCATAAGGGTAGCCACACCTGTGTGTGACACCTAAACCAAGTACCTATGTGGAAAGCCTTATTCATATAGGTTCTATATTTTCCTATAAATAAGACTTTTGGACTTCTCATTTGAGATGATAAAAAACCCAGAGAAGCCTCAAATATCTGTTCACCCTAGTCCTTCTCCCAAGCCCTCAAAACCATCCAGGTAGCTCTCCAAAAACCCAAGGGAAGAGTGAATTATGGGGTATGTGGGATTGAAGTCCCCCAATTATGTGAATCATAAAATACCTATGTGAGGAACCACTCCCACTTAATCGAGCATAAAATAGCATGATGGTCCCCTCTTAAATCTAAGACCTATGCAATACCCCTCTAGGGACACCTGAGGATACTCTTCGAGCCTAGAGTGAGGCATTTACTAAGTTTTATTTCCCAGGTTATCTATAATCTAGAATTCATCTCTAGATTACGTAGGAATACCTTGCGTGAATCACTTCTGATCTGCAGAGACCTTACCCTATGCAAGACCCCTCCAGTTTTCCCAAATTCCACCTATGTGAGCCCATTTATGCTTTCCCAATCCTTACCTATGCAAGCCTCCTTTGAGACCACTCTTCATGACACCAATGGTATGGACACTTATTCCTTGGTATTCCCATCTAAGGGAGAACAAATAAAATGATCCACTGAATCCTCTAGACTTGAACAACCATGTTAAGAGACACACTAATGTGTCTCTCATCTGGTTATGCATTCCATCATCCAGAGGTGTCCCGCACTTGTCCCACCTAATGGGTAGGGTCCTTGGGGTGTGTGAATTTATGAATCCATTCAATCACAAGGAACCCAAAGCTATGGGAAATTCCAGGGACTTCATGGTCTTAGACACAAGGGATAGGACCATGTACTTCGATCATTGTCTCTAAGGTCAAGGTCCTTCAGTTTTAGTTACTGAGGGGGGATCACACTTGATTTTCTTTTTAAGGATTAATAGATTATCCTACTCTCTTATTTGGAACTAGGAACAGGGTATACCTCATGGAGTAAGCCCCCTATCCTTTCTTATGGGTCATATCAAAATTAGTTTTTAGATGTGACTATTACGGTTAAAAAAACAGGAGAGGATATTGGCACATCAATTCCATTTCTTCTTCTCCCATAACACTGACCTCTTTCATTGGAAGATGAGGGATCGTGCAATTTTTCAGATCATCAACTTCCTCTTGTTTCTCAAATCTGCTCATGACTTACACTGGATTAGAGGCTAGATATGATGATTAAATCTAAACGGTTAGATGTATGTCTCGCCAGAGAATCATTTTCTAGATCTTCCTCTCACCTTTCTTCAGAGGTATTCCATAGGTGCGGATCCTCAAATCCATGTATCTATATTAAAGGGATACATTCCCTATGAGACAAAGGGAATGCTCTTATATGATGAAATCCCCAAATCATACCCAATCCTCAGGCATCCTCTTGTTCATAATAATCCATTACTTAAACCATCTCAAAGGGCCACATTCCCTGTGAGAAAAACCTTCATAGGACCTCCATATTAATGGGTCCTCCACCTTATCTGAACTACGTGGGCTTGAATTCCCATATGAATGAGATATGTAGGAATCGTCCCTAAAGTCCAAACCCAACACCCCAAAATCAAACCTAATTTCTTCTAGGCTACATCCCCAGTAGGGTTTTATCTAACCTAGGAGCCCAAATCCCTTACAATTTCCCTAGTCTACTTTAACATAAGTCCCACACCAAACTTTGAGTGGGAAACTTTTTCCTAAACATCCTTTCCACATGATGTTAAACTTAATGGTTTTATCCTCATAACATGACATTAAAAGGTATGATGTGTATCTTTAAGTGGAATCGAACTATATGGGTTTTTATTCCTTTTATAAGGATATGTAGGAATCCCATTTTATGGAATTGATCCTAACAACAGAACAGATCCCATCTCCTTTGATGATGATACACTCTAGAGTTCCCCACTATGTGGCTTAAAACCAACATCATAATAATAAATGATCAAAGAATCTCTAATCCTCATGAAATAGGGTACCATCTATAGAGAACCTCAAATACATACAAATGTCTCCATCGATGAAAAACCTTAGATACCTACAGATGATTCTAAAATTATTACATGATAATAATTTATTGTTAACCTCGAGGAGACCCATTTTATACTTGGGAATGAATGAATGATTCCAAAATATGTATTAAATATTTATGAGAGTCTTAGATTATGAAATAATTCTCCTCAAAAGGGAGTGAGGAGACTAACCTCACATCCTCTTGACCAACATGAGTTCCTAATCATTTTTGGACCATTTCCCAACAACCACTTCCCTTTGGAAAGTTGGTTCATAAAACACCTTTAATAAGGGGACCATTGGGTGTTTTTTTCTTGATGAAAAAAACCCATTAGAAGCCATCAAAAATAGTGAGCCCATTATAAATGATTATGTAACATTCAAACCCCCACAATCTACCATCGAGGGTACAATTTGTTTTTCAAAAATTGTCTATGATATGATTTTTATCTTAAAGAGAGATTTTATCTAAACAATCCACTAGAGAATATTCATTCTTTAATCCCTATACTAATTATATTATTAAATAAACCATCTATGAAATTAATGCTCCAAAATAAAACTATTGGAGAATTGAAATACTCCATAACTCATTTTAGACATGATCACTTGTCTTCACTTAAAGTATGGTTTCTTTAGAATTGTTATTTTTCATGGTGAATTTGAGCAATCACATAATTTTCTCTTATTCTCACTTGGTTTCTTCTTTTTATAGATTCACTACTTCACATAGTGGGTTGAATCCTTCATGTGGTAGTTTGTACGATATCTTATTTTCATCGTGTGGTAACTTAATCTCTTCAAAGTTTCACTTTATTTCTTCATAAATTTGGTTCATTTATATATACATTAACCTAATTACTTCATGTGATAGGTTAATTTCTTATCACAGTAGGTACTTTGTTATTATGGTCACTAAAATATAGGCACACAGTCAATACAAGACTTAGAGAAGTTATACTAACCTATCACAAGTTAACCTAGTTGTTCATGCGGTGGGTTTAATTATTCATACTGTTGGTTGATCTTCAACACGCGGTAGGTTTAGTACACATTCTATCACTTGAACTTTAACACACGATCACTTCATGACTTATATAGAATTTTCACATATGACTTGTGGTTATTTGATTGTACATAAAGTCAGTTGGAGAACAACATGAGGTCACTTCCACAAAGTCACTTGAACTTTATATTTTGTTAAATTTCTTCACATGTTAAGTTCATTACACATGTAGCAGGTTGTTATGGTAACACATTTTTTCACTCTTTAAAGGTTATAAATTTAATTATAAGGTGTAAAGTGGATCATTAATGATTCATGGATTAAATTTAATACCATTTAAAATCCCAATTTTTCAATTTTAATAATTTTTTATATTTAAATTATTTAATAAAATATTTTTTATCATAAAATATCATTAAAGTCATTTTTGGGACTATTCATTTAATTTGACTCCAGTGACATTAATAAAAAAATATAATTTGAATATAAACAAATTTAACTATAATTATACTTTATAATTAATTATTAAATTCTTGCAATAATATAATTTATCCAAAACATAATAATTTTTTTTATTTTTAAAATCATTTACCATGATTTTTCTACTGCTTGCACAAGCACTGTATCGGTGTTGCCTAAGTGTTTAAGGTAATTATATCATTACTAAAAATTAAATTTAAATTTCCATAATAAAAATAAGTTTTTTATGTTAAAAATAATATTTTATATTCACTCATAACATCTTTTAATAACAATAAAACATTTAATATAAATTAAAAGAGAGTGACATATTTGTAATTATCCTTTACATAAAATAATATAAAGGTTATAATCAAATTAAAGTATAAATAAATTACTATATTTTAGAATATTTGATGACTATGATTGAATAAAGCATATAAAATAAAATAAATACAAGATTTAGGGATATGTTTCGGCCTTATTTCGTTGTTTTAACCATGTTTTACACATTTTACGCTTACCATGGTGACAAGTATTTACCACAGTTACTATCCATAATGACCAGAAATAAAAGGAACATATTTACCAAATTTTAACATAATGAATCAAAATATAGAATCCATTTTTACATTTTAAATTTATATTATTTTTGGAAATAAATTTTAATATAAATGTGTAAAACACAATGAAAATAAGACAATTTTTAGAAAAATGTGTTTTAAGCCTAAAAATGAGCTAATACCAAAATTAAATATGATGTTAATTATTTTTTAATTAATGATATTATATATAATTAAATAAGAAATATGTTACTTTAATAGAAAATCAAAAACATAATTATACTTTTAAATTACTTGATTTAAAGGTAAAATGATAGTTTTTTAAAAAAAGACATTTTCTATTATTCACTCAAAAATCAACAATTTTTTAAAATTCCAAAAATTTAAAACTAAAATTATTTTGACATTATGATTTCAGAAATGATTTCATTTCTTTATACTAAAATTACTAAAAGTGGTATAAATTAATTATAATATTCTCACATAAAATACAATAAAACCATTTTTGAAGATAATGTACTTTTGAAGTATAAAATGAATTTATTCTCATTAATTATCCAGTAACCTCCATTAGATGAATGTTAATTTATTTTATTAAATATATGATCAATAAATTCTATATTAAAATCATGTATCTATTATTATTAACTTGATTCTCTTTGATAAAAATAAATTGCACACATAAAACCATTTCCTAAAAATTATCTCTTTTAATATTTATGATTTTATTTAAAATTGAGTTCTTATTTTCTAATCAATACATTTGTATTAATAAATATTTTATAAATATTTTTCATAATAAGGTTATTATTATTCATACCCATCAAACTAAAATCTATGTTATAAAAACCATATTTAAATAATAATATTTCTATAGTATGTCATGGTTTTTTTAAGCTCGATCTTACGTAAACCACATGCTATCAAATATATCATCTATATAAAATAAATTCCAAAATCATGGGGTGTTACAATATATAACCCTTATATAAATTTCATCCTTTAAATTTTATCACACATCCAATAAAATTGTTTTAAAACATTTTTTATAATCAATTCTAGGGAGTGGAAGATAAATCAAACATTCATGAAAAGAAAAACCTTTTTAGTATTTAAAAATAACTTTGTTGGAAACCTATATAATGAAAAGGGATAATAAAATATAATTTTTAAAAGAGGAAAAAGGAAATATGAAGTTCACTATGGATAACACATAATTGGGTTCCCAAATAAGAATAATATTGGTGAGAATTGAAAATATGGACTTGGAGGAGAAACATAATGTCCAAATAATGATGGAGCGTGATAGAGAACATGATACTGAGAAAGTTAATTACCAAGAAAACATCAACCAGTGAGGGATAAAAATACTATCATTTAAAAGAAATAATTTTCATTTCCAATATATTTTTTCTAGAGTTGAGGGATTCATTTACATTTAAGATAGAGAACATGAAAAATATACTTCTTTGATTTCATTCAATTATATAAGAATAATTTAAAAAAAATTTCCAATTATTCTTCATCACATATTCTAAATGATAAATGATGGATTTTTCACGCCTAAGGCATGAAAATTAACTTCTAGTGGATCATAATATCCAAAAAATGATATATTCTTTCCGCTGTTTTTATCCATTAATCAAAACCAAAAAATAGTTAGCCTAAATTAAGATAATATCTATTTTGAATAAATGATCATATGAATAAATAATAAATTAATCTCCAAATCCTAAAAAATAAAACACAAAGTTTAACTTAAATTATCACATATGTATCTCACTTGAAAACTCTTCAAAATATTCATAGCCAAGTTGAAATCCCAAAAATCAAAAACATTTAATCAAATATTCTTTTAAGACCAATTTAACATTTTTATCCAAACAACAGTAATCATACATAAATTAATATATCAAAATTTTTATTCCCTATAATATATTCTCTAAAATATTCTAATTTTCATATAAATAACACTAATCACTATAAAGACACCATAAAATCATATACACTCCCAAAAGACAACTCAACCTTTATTCAAATTAACAATAATACCTCAACATCAAGGATCAAGTAAAACCTGAAGGTTGTATTTACATTATATATTTTATCATTAATATAATATCATAATTCCAAAATAACCTAAATTTTAAATCATGTTTCTAAACCTAAGGCTAAAATTTACTTCAATCATTTATCTCCTAAAATATCATTAATCACCTTAAAATTTTATCCCTTTAAACCTAAAAGGGTATCTATTCCTTTAAACTTATGATAAAACATAGAATTATTAACCTAATATCAAACCTAAAACTATTAAATTGTCCTCTTTTGATAGCATCCAAAACTCTAGAGTTATCTAAACACTACTATGATACCTATCGTAGTAGACCAGACCTATACACCTTGATTCAATGCTAAAAACATAATTTTTATATACTAGTTTTGAAATCCTCTCAAGTGACCTAATTTTGACAATCCATAATTACAAAATCAATGAAATTATTGATTTACTTATATACCCAATACCTTTTTAGGTTTAGATATTTATATAATTAGAAAAATCATCACTAAAAACCCATAATGTCTCATTAAAATGGACATTTGTTTCCATTATACCAATATTTTCTTATTCCATAGAAATTATTCAACATCTCACAAAAAATTCTCCACAAATAATAATATTCTAGAAGTATTATTCTTAATATTTTTCTCCATAACCCGAGTAATAAAACCATAGGAAAGGTTGATCTCAAATTCTCAGTAAGGGAAAATATACAATAGAATCTATCATGAATACATAAGGAATACACATTATGGCAGGGATAAATAATAATCAAATATTTCATAAAACTAATCATCATGAAAAGGAAATATATCCATAGCTGAAACAAAAATATAACTAATCACAAAGATAATAATAATTGATTTCATAATGATATAGTTCATAATTCTGGACATCATAATCTTATTGGAAATGCCTTGTTCCAAGACATCATACATAAATTGGTAAGGAATATGCCAAATACCCAAGATAGTTTGTATTATGATACCCACTGATGCATCCAAAGGATATAATAGTCCCTACTCATCACTTACTAAGTCCAATTCATTCATTTTATGAAATAAATGAATAATAATTCAATACATAATCAACACATACATTTATATTTGAAACTAGCTTATGAAATGATTAAATTTTTCTAAGTAAATAAATAGAACAACATTATAATAATACATATAGAGAAATAAGTTGGATGTTATCATTATAATATATCCCTATTAATTTATAATATTAATCAAAGGATGTTGACATAGATGAAAATAGTTTTAAAATATCACTGAAGCATTTATTTTGGAAAATACCAATTTCATTTCGGAATCACTTATTTAAAATATACAAATTTTCCAAATATTATAAAAAATAGTTTATTTGAAAATAAAAATGGAAAATTGTAAAATAATATTAAAATTAAATAATATTCATGATAGTAGTAAAAGTCATTCATATGGTAAATGATAAAATAAATATTTTGTTCAGACCATTGGTAAAAATTTCCTTGTTCGAAAAATGACAAGAAGATTCCTTTTAATTTTTTTTGTAGAAATCCAAATATTTTTAAAAAATGAATTTATTAAATCATTGTATAATAATAAAAACATTATTGAAAACATTTTAAATAAAATATGGAAATAGAGAAAAATATTCTTGACCGAATAGAAATACAAAAATGGGTTTCCATAAAAACATTCATTCATACTTTTGAGTAATTAGATATAGAAAAATAAAATAAAAATGTTTAATATTGAAAAATAACTATATAATAAATTAAATAATACTTTTGAGAGATATATCATATAATTTCATCATCATAAATTTAGTCATAAACAATCCCTATAAAAAGTGATATTGTAACATAAAATCCTTACCGCTTTGGTACCTTTTGAATCACAACCCCATGAAATAAATAACGTAAAATGAAACTTTAAACACTATTAATATAAAGAGAGTCATGATATATCATATAAAATGGGTAGTATAAACACCACATGAAAAAATTGGTGAATATGCCATATTTCCCACTCAAATAAAAGTGAGATGAGAAACTTATATGACTTTAGTAACTTTTGAATCAAAGGCACAAAAAAGTTATAACATGATATAGTTTGGGAAATCACATTAATTGCATCAGATATTAAGTCAAAATATATTCATGGGGAATTAATTACACCATCTAAAATAAAAAATGGTGCCAAATATGAAGTATGTCTCAGAGAAGGAAATTATAGATGAGAAACTATTACAAAGATCGTAACATTGAAATGAGAATTAATTAATGGAGTGATTATGTGTAAAAATGTAAATACACATAAAAAAGTGGAAATATAAAATAAAATAATCATATTTCATTACACACATAATATTGGAATAACATAGTCAATGAAGAAGTAATATAACCCATTAAAATAAATTATGTTAAGAAACCCCTTACCTCGGGTCTTACTAAACATGTATGTAATTTATATCCTATATAATAAAATTATATTAATTTAAAAATTTATTTAGAAACTCTTTCATGAATATTAAGTTATTATCATATTTTTTTATTTCATTTATTCTTGTGCATTACAAAGTTATTAAATCAGTTAAGTTTACATTGAACATTTTGAGGACATTCATCTCATAATCATAAAACATCTTTGGTAGGTTGAACATTGTCAAAGGGGTAATGGTTCCATAATATCAAGAATATTAATAAATAAATGATTATAATTTTTATATATTAATAATAATTTTATAATCATTCCTGAAATGTATACATGAAAAGAAAATCACATCACTTCATGGAGGTGGTAGTCCACAAGTATGCACGACTGA
The DNA here is from genome assembly GCA_963277665.1 of Viscum album. Lineage (NCBI taxonomy): Eukaryota > Viridiplantae > Streptophyta > Magnoliopsida > Santalales > Viscaceae > Viscum > Viscum album. Next base: position 489,248,277 of record OY728140.1, on the reverse strand, counting down.
CATTATAATTTTTAATGGGTGGAATGGTAAGAAGGTAAGTAATATATCATCATAAAATAATCATAATTATTTCATGAATATAATATATATTCATTAAATATATCATAATAATAACCCTCGTGATTTAGTGCTAAAAAAACACATCGCTTCGTGGAGGTGATAGTCCACATGCACGCACGAGTGATGTTTTCATTTCCTATAAGTCAGAGATGGAGATGACTAAGGATTTTACCGTAGACATAATAATATCAAATTAAAGTTTATATAATTATGATATTATATAAACATGGTTATGATAGAATTGAATGAGCTAGAAGAATAAATAAAATGACAGAATCTGGTTAAGAGTTATATGTCTTCTTCGAGAAACCTCCTTTGAATTACAAATTAAGCCTTCCATATTTGTCTTTTGGTGAGAAAAAATCCTTTATATCATTGGGGGGATGGTTTTTAAGACATTTGGGTAGATATTAATTGATATAAAAGGATCAAAAAGTTCAAGAAAGAGAGGAGAGGGGGTTCCCTTTTATAAGTGAGGGGAGAGTGGCACAATTGTAAATATTAAGAACTTTAAAATATAATAAATATCATAATCATATAAAGTGGCACAAAATGATCATAATTTAAAATTTAGGGCATTATAAGTTTGAAATAACTCTAAAAAATAAGATTTATACATGTTTAAGATGTATTTTAAACCTTATCGTTTTGTTTAAACACCTTGTTAACCCTTTTTATCCTTAATCACAATAACACGTTGTTCACTCTTTAAGGGTTATAAATTTACTTATAAGTTGAAAAGTGGAAAAAATGGTCTATGGACGAAATTTTAGTTAATTTTCCATAACAAGTGTCTACATTAATTTTTTTTTGATTTTGAAATCATATAATAAAATATTTATTGTCATAAAATATCCTTAAAACCATTTTGGGACTATTCATTTAATTTGACTTCAAAGACATCATGAAAAATATGGAATTATAATATAGAAACATTTAACTTTAATTTTAATTTATAATTAACTATTAAATTAATGTAATACTACAATTCATCCAAAACATATTAAGTTTATTATTTTTAAAATCATTTACCTTGATTTTTATATTGTTTACATAAACATTGTATTGGCATTACATATGCGTTTAAGGTAATTATACCCTTACTAAAATTTTAATTTAGAATAAAATAACATAAAAATTATTTATGTTCATAATAATATTTTATATTCATTGAAAATATCTTTTTATCTTAATGAAAACATAGAATAGAAATTAAAAAAAAGATAGTGACACTTTGTAATTATCATTTAATTAAAATAATATAAAGGTTATAATAAAAAGAAAGTGGAAATAAATTGAAAATTTTAGAATATTGGATGATTATGGTAGAAAAACACCCATAAAATAAAATAAATTTATGTTTTAGAGATATATTTAATACTTATCTCATAGTTTTAATCATGATTTACCATTACCGAGGTGACAAATATTTACCACGGTTACTTTTTATAATGAAAAAAATAAAAGGAACCTATTTAACATAGTTTAAAATACTAATTAAAAAGATTTAATACATTTTTCAAGATTCAATTTCTTGAATTGGATGAATTCAAATTTAATATAAATTCATAAAACATAATGAAAATATTTTTTTTGATAAAAGTGTTTTTAAGCCTAAAAATGAACATATACCAAAATTAAATATGATGATAATTATTTTGTAAAAAAATTTATTATGTCTAATTAAATGATACATATTTTAATTTAATACAAAATATAAAACATAATGGTAATTTTAAATTACTTAATTTAAAGAAAAAATGATTGTTTTGTAAAAATCGGCATTTTCCATTATTCACTCAAAAAGCATCAATTTCTGAAAAATAAAAAACATTTACCCTAAGATAATTTTGACCTTATAATTTCAAAAATTATTTTACTTTTTCAAATACAATTACTAAAATTGGCATACATTAATTATAATATTCACGCACAAAATTCAATTAAAACCATTTTTGAAGAAAATGTATCTTTTAAGTATAAAATGAATTTATTCTCATTACTTATCAAGTAACCAAAATTAGATGAATGCTAATTTTTTTTATTAAATATATCACCTATAAATTTTATTAAAATATTTCATCTGTAGTTACTAACTTAATTTACTTTGATAAAGATATATTGCACACATAAAACCATTTCCTAAAAAATATCCCCATTATTCTTATATGATTTTTTTTTAAATTGAGTTCTTATTTACTAATTACTAAATTTATATTAGTAATTTATATACATATATATATATATATATATTTCATAATATAGTTATTTTTATACATACCCTCCAAACCAATGGCTATTTTATAAGGTCCATATTTAAATTATAAATTTTTATAGTATTCATGGTTTTTAAGCTCAGTGTTGTGTATACCACACGTTATCAAATATATTGCATAAATAAAATAAATTCTAAAATCTTGTTGAGTTAAACTCTACCCCATTCTAGAAATTATACCCTTTAAATTTTATCTGACTCCCGATAAAAAAGATTTAAAACATTTTTTAAAACTAATTATTGTGAGTGGAAGATATATCATAAGTTTATGAAGGGAAACCCATTTTTAATATTTAAAAAAACCTTTGTTGAAAACAAAAATCATAAAAATGGATAATTGAAGTTTCATTTGATCACTATATGATAAAACTAAGTGGGAGAGGGGGTGAACCAGTGATCACATTTTCTTTGATGTGAAAGCTTCTTATCTTCTTAAAGAAATTTTCTTAACCTCTGAAAACTTGTTAGAGGTAAAATCCACTAAAATATAAATTTGAACCACACCTTTCATATGAAAAAATATATAGAGATATCAACACAACCTATTTTAAATGTTCACTACAAATACTTACTCCTTTACCTGTTGGTTATCCCCCCCCCCAACAAGGATTCTTTTACTAAATGTTTTCCAGAATAAAAATGCACAAACATCCATGGGTTATGCCCCTAGTGTTTTTTCTTAAGACAACCCAGGTTCTACCCACCAACAATAAATTTTTTTCATAGTTGGTTATACACCCAACCATCCTTTTTTGTATCCACTAATTTTATAGTTGGTTATACACCCCAACCAATAATACTTTTTTGAAACTGGTCATACCCATAAGTTAAAATCTCTTTATTTCTTCATTTATTATCTACTGTAAAAAGTTCATAACTTCCTCTACAAGCAATATAGATCAACTTCACCCATGTATAATATTTAAGATATTCAACATTTGTCTTAATATTTTTTTAGCCACGAAACTTTCTCCTAATCTTTGATAGACCTGTATATACTCAATATGAACTTTCCCATAGTCTTTCAATATCACAAAAGTAACCCCTAGTGGTTCCACGCACACTAGGGCCACCAATGTCTATTTCCTAATTCTCCCAAGGTTCCCAATGTGATACATTTTTACAAAATAATTTCTAATACCCATGATGAAATTTAATAAAAAATATTTTTCACCAAAGAATATCCATTTTAAAGAACTACCCAAAGGGGTTAATAAGAACATATAGCAATTCAATAATCATTAACACTTTCCTAGATCCACCTACTTTAAGAACGAAGGAAACCTATCTTCCTTTGAAAAAATCGATTAAAAACCATGGATTGACCTTTGAAATAAAATTCATGACAAGAAACATCCAAGGATTGATATAAAACACTAATTGATCATATATATGAAACAAAAATGCATCCAAAATCTCCACTATGACCAAATAAAATGAAGAAGAAGAAATACCACTTACCCAGTATATGCAGTGCAACTACCATAGGAATTAAATGGTGAATAGAGTGATCCATAAGGAGGGAGATCACCCAAAATCAACCACAATCATTGTAGGATTTGAGAGGAAAACCTATTAATCAAATAGAAAAATATCCATCCATACAATGTGTTTAAAACCACTGGACCTGAGAAATTCACATCGTGAATCCCTTTCATAGCATGAAATATCACCTATTAAAAATACACTAAAAAATAATTTCCTCAGATTAAAAACCCCATATTCAAATATTTCATGACATGAACCTAATTCATGGACTTTAATCCTTCCATTATCTAAACCAGTTTATGACATCTTCCCTATAAAGGCTTCACGTTTTGTAAACCTTTTATAATATTAAAATGTCATGTAGGAAGTAAACAACCTATATTATGTTTGGAAACCTCTTAATCCTTATATAAATTTATACCTGGAATCCTTTAATCTAAAAAACATACATTCCCAAACTTTTGGTCATTTTCCCTAGTAAAGGATCTCCATTCCTAAAAAGCCCACAATACATCCAAACAAAAAGGGAAACAAAAAAAAGCATAATTGAAGTAAGGTAATGAGGTTTTATAATAAATCCATTATAATTCATGGTATTTTAAGTTTTATTTTGAATTATTTAATCCAAGGGGATTTTACTTGAAAGTTACCAAGTAGAAAAAGGCTTCTTAAGTCAATTTCATTTAGTTGGGTTATAAATGTTTCTTCATTGACTTTATTATGGCATGATTTTGTGTGAATAAATATCTAAATTGTTTTATTATATATTTAAACTTTTTTTTGTGGATTAAATTTTTTATTGATAATCTATCCATTGATTAACTCTCAATTAAATTATATGATCTTTTTAACGGTTATTCATTCCAAATACCTCTTCGTTGGGACATATATCTATATATACACCTATATTATTTTATGAGGTGTATATAATACCCCTTTGACATGTATATCATGAATATTCTTATGCTCATGATATTTAAAGTTTCATTAGAAGTTATTATTTTATGGGTCTTATGATTGAAAAGTTGCCAAAGTATAAATAGCTTCATGTTATAATCTCCTTTCTTTTCGGGATTGTTTATATTCAAGGTTCCTTTATAAGAAATCATATGCCCTTATTTTCTTGACCAAAATAATTTTTATTATCCTTTGGTTATGAATATGGTTTACATGTTTAATTTACATTTCCTCCCTTATTGATTAAATAACCATCAAGGAATTCATTTTTATGTGATACCGATTTTGAATCTTCTTTTAGATCTGGAATCTTTCTCTTCAATTTCCATGTTTTCTAAATTGTTTTAAAAAAATGTTTTTTCTAAAATTAAGTGATTTATTAAAAATATTTTACATGATATTTGACCATATTTTAAAACAAATTAAAGGCAAATTATAAATTTTTTCAAATGGGTCACTGTTGACTCCATTTTTACAAAATGTTTGAAAAGAATGATAATTTTTAACATGAGTGTATTTTCTCACTATCATGATGCTTTAATGACTTGAAAGCTTCCTTTACATGTTTATAAGGTTATTTTCAAATAAAATGGATTCTTTAATATTGGTAAATTTTTTAGTTTTTAAAAGTTATTTTCAAAGTGAAAATGTTATTTTCCTCAATATATATTTTAATGTTCTTTTAATGGTATTTTCATTCATCAAAATCAACAAACCTTGATGTTACTTACACTCAAATGGGGATATTTTTTAATTATATATCCTAATTATTCTTCCAGCTCGATTATTATTGTTTCAAATATATTTTCATGGAACTCATTTCTTTTCTACGGGTTAATCATTTTTAAAAGAGATTATCATGGAACCCATTTCTTTTCCATGGGTTAATCAAGTTATAAAAGTAATAATGGATGTTTTTATGATTTTTATGATGTAATGAAATATGTATATAGTTTATTTAAGTTTTTCTTCTTGGAAATTGTTTATACAACAAGTTGATTCCCATTATAGCTCACGGGTGAGCCCAATATAATTTATATGATGGGTTGATCCCCATTATAGCTCACGGGTGATCCCGATATAGTCTATATAAAGGATTTATCCCCATTATAACTCAGGAAAAATTGGTGAGCATGATAAATATTATACAAATGGTTAATCCCCATTATAGCTCATGAAAAATAGGTGAGCCCCGTTATAATGCTTCAATACATTGGGTAATTATTATGTTCTCCAAATAATTAAACTAGAAGTTGACCATATAGTTATTCCAATTTGTAAGGGTTCTTTAAGGGTTCTATGAAGATGTTTTTTTAAGATACCAACATGTTTTTTATGCTTTATATAATTTTAAAATAATTTTTTGATCAAGATTAACATCATATGTTTTATGATTATTGATTCCCATGACTCTTGCCTTTGTGATAGATTGATTCTTTGTTTCATTGTTTTTGATCTAAGTATTGATGGGTATGATTTATTTTATATTATGCTCATTATCATTGATCATGTCATCATATCCTTATACTAATCTTATTCTCACTGATTAAATTCAGTTGTTAATGCTTATGTTTACCCTTAATAAGAATTTTAGCTCACCCTTCATATAATTCCTCTTCACCAGGTTATCAATAATGATGTTAAATGAATAATGTATATAAGGGTTTCATATGTAAGATGATTATGACCTCATAAGGAATATAAAAAAATGGTATAGTGAAAAAAATACTCTCATGAATTCATGAGTTTTGTTTATGTAAGAGTTTTCCCTAATTCTCTAAAACTATAAACCTAAAATATATTTGGTTATATAAGTGTTTAAATATTTCATTTTGATGTTGTAAGGTTTTGATGGAAGAAATTAGGTCATATTTATTAGTATTAAATCTATAAATGTAAAGTTTATATTTATAGAATTGGATCCAGGAGTGTGGGTTTGGGGCTGTTATAGTTGGTATTAGAGAAGGTTTTGATAACTTTGGAGATTAGGATGTTTTCATGTGAGTTTATCTTAATATTTATAGATACCATCGCAAGTCTAGAAGATTAATTTTGATCATAAGTTCATCATCATAGACACTGATTTAAAGGTTTTAAGTGATGAGATCATAAAGTGATTAATAAAATTTTGGTATATGTTTTATTAGTTTGGAATTATATATAAATCATTATTTTAAAATCAATTATGACTTTAGATTTTTTAGAAATATGATTTAAGGTATTGATAACCTTTAAGGTTTATATGATCTTCAATATTGAGGTAATTATAAGGACACTTTTTTTATCACATAGATGAACATCATATTTAAAAGTGATTTGGTGACTAAGTGATTAATGTTATTTCAAAAGAAGATAGATATATTTTGGGGCTTGTAAACTAAAATATATTATTTAACCTTTGATGTTAAAAAACTCTTTAATATTTTGGTTATTGAAGTTATTTAGGATATATGATCATTTGTATATAGAATGATTTAGTTTGAACTTTGGGTATTACTATTGAATTTTAGGGATTAATATATTATATCATCATATTAAGGATTATAAATTTTCTAATTTTCTTACCTCTTTCTAAAAATTTTGGTTTTGGTTAATTTCAAAAGATATGAGGAATAACATGTTATAATTTTGTGGTTATATGATCCTTTAAAAGTTTATTTTAGTCGATTAGGAATAAAAAAAATCCATCTTTAATACTCATCGTTTGAAGAAAAAGATAATATTATGGTGAAAATTTATTTAAGGGGTGAAATTATTATTGTTAAGTAAGTATATTTCCTTATGTTATTTTTTAAGATGGTAAAATAATTCCTCAACTCTAGGAAAAGGATCTTGAAATAAAAATTTTATTCTTTAAATATATGGTCTATTATCTCTTCAAAAAAAATATGAAATTACCTACTAGATCGATCTTATTTCCAAATCCATTTTTTCACTTACCACTAATGTTATATTTATGTGTAAACCATGTATTTGTTTATTTCATATAACCCTCATATACTTCCTTTTCCTACTTTTTAATAGAATGTTTTATTAAATATTTTTAATATATGGGTTTTCCAAAAAGTAATTTTCAAATGAAAACCCATTTATTATAAAGTTCAAGTTAAAATTTCAAGGATTCAATTTTTTAAGTTGGGGGGGATAATTTTATAACACGAGATTCAAAAATAATAACTTTATGTTCGATAACGTATATGAAAAGCAACACCAAGCGTATACAATGTACGAAATATATGACTGTTATATCCTAGTAGTTAAATTGGAAGGTATGAATAGTGTTAAATAATATATGTAATGTATATAAAGGTATTAAACAATATATATATATATTGATAAATTCCTAGGAAATAATCACTCACTTTTGGGTAGTGACATTTTATTCTTCGAAAATATGATTTCTTCAAAAATGATTATATTATATTTGTGAGAATATTTTATAATTAACATATAGAGATTTTATAAAATTTATTTGATAGAATGAAAATATTTTTTTAAATAATCATATAAAAATTAAATTAGGGTGAATTATTTGGATTTTTTGGAAAATATTGATTTTTCAATAAAAAGTGAAAAATATCGATTTTTGTAAAGTTGTAATTTTTTTAATAAATTAAGTAATTTAAAAGTCTCATTATAATTTGAATTTTTTTATAAGTAACATAAAATTTTTTTATAGATTTTTAATTAAATTAATTACCTTTTAATAATATTTATACTGGATTTTTGTATAAGTTTATATTTAGGCTTAAAAACAGATTTATCTAAACACTGTTTTAAAGTGCATAATGTTTCTCCATTTTAATTAATTAAAATAACCAATAATAGATAATTAATTAAATAACATTTATAGGTTATATTTATATAAATATGAATATAAATGCATATAATTATTATTACAAGTCATAAAGTTAATATAAGATCATCTTATCCTGAAAAATATATTTCTTGAGAAACTGCTTTCTTCATCATATGAATGGGTTTTATTTTAAATTAAATTCTACCAATAATGTGAATTTAATTTGATAAAATTAATTACATATTTGGAATCATAATAATTTATATTATATAAGAAGATCAACTTAATGTTTTATCATAATTAATAGTGAAAATTGTAAAAAGATTTTACTACAGTTAAGGTTAAAATGGCCAGGAAAGTGAAAACCATGGATAAAATCCATGGCCCCAAAAAAAATATTATAAAAAAGAACATAAACATAAAAAAATAGATTTTCTGGATACATGTGTCAAATAGACCACCAAAATAGAATAAGAAAACATAAATCATCCTTTATTTTGGCCACCCCTTCCACAGTAGCCACCTCGGCCTCTTGGGTGTCATCATCTCCTCCAAAGCTTTGGAGAATTCTACACACCACATTGATCATTCATTTATAAGGTTTCACTAACCTCATCAGTAATTTTCCCACCATGGTGATCATTTTTTATCTTTGGATCACTCTGAATCACATCATCCACCTTATCGTCCACTGATGGCCTATATGGAGGCATGCCTTTCAACATATCCT